>CM069410.1:230052469-232452469 GCA_035609135.1 Eleutherodactylus coqui | reverse complement strand
GGTGGGGTTAGTACAGTTAAAACTGACAGAACAGCAAATAGTACAATTAGTAGCAAAAGGAATATAAAGAACAAAAACAACCATATAAATTCTATGGTTACTAAATACTAATGCAAGATTCTGAGCGGTAAAGTGGGTAAGCTTGAAGCAAGAATGACTGATGAAAATTACGATATAGTGGGAATAACGGAAACATGGCCTGATGATAAGTGCGATTGGGTGGCGAATTTACAGGATTACAACCTTTTCAGAAGAGACCGTGGGGAACAGAAAGGGGGAGGGGTATGTCTGTATGTTAAATTCAACTTAACGCCAAGGCTACGTGAGGATATAGGTGCAGGAGATGAACACATGGAATCTCGGTAGAAATACAGGGAGAAAAATAAAAACAAAATCCTGATAGGGGTTTTCTATAGGCCACCAAAAGCAACAGAAGAAACTGAAATCTTATCTTAGTACTAACTAACAAACCGGATCGAATAACGGGGGTACAGTTTGAGGGGCACTTGGGGAATAGTGACCACAATATAATTAATTTCCAGCTGTCATTCAATAAGAAACCTTACCAGGGAGCGACAAATAAGCTAAACTTTAGTAAAGCAAAATTTGATGAGCTCAGAACTACTATCGGTAACATTAATTGGGACAACATCCTCAAAAATAACAGTACAGACAACAAATAGGAAAAGTTTAAAAACATCCTAATCACCTCATGTGAGCAGTTCATTCCCTTTAAAAAAAGAACTACAAGTAAAGGGAAACCAATGTGGCTCGACAAGACTTTAAGAGGGGCAATAAAAAAAAAAAAATTTAAAGCGTTTAAACTACTATAACTAAAATGCAACGAAGAAGCGCTAAAATCATACAGGGAAAAAAACTAAATAAGTAAAGAAAAGATCAAAATTTGCTAGGAGGAGGCATAAAGACTGATCACCAAAGAGAGCAAAAATAACCCTAAACTATGCTTTAATTATATTAACAGCAAAAGGATTTGCACTGAGAGCACTGGCCCTTTAACAAATAATGCAGCAGAAATCATAGCAGATGATGGGAGGAAGGCAAATTTATTAAAGGGGTTGTCCCGCGAAAGCAAGTGGGTCTATACACTTCTGTATGGCCATATTAATGCACTTTGTAATGTACATTGTGCATTAATTATGAGCCATAATTAGTTATTCACTTACCTGTTCCGTTGCTAGCGTCCCCGTCTCCATGGTGCCGTCTAATTTTCAGCGTCTAAACGCCCGATTAGATGCGCTTGCGCAGTCCGGTCTTCTTCTTTTCTGAATGGGGACGCTCGTGCCGGAGAGCGGCTCCTCGTAGCTCCGCCCCATCACGTGCCGATTCCAGCCAATCAGGAGGCTGGAATCGGCAATGGACCGCACAGAAGACCTGCGGTCCACCGAGGGTGAAGATCCCGGCGGCCATCTTCACAAGGTAAGTAAGAAGTCACCGGAGCGCGGGGATTCGGGTAAGCACTATCCGTTTTTTTTTTTTAACCCCTGCATCGGGTTTGTCTCGCGCCAAACGGGGGGGCTATTGAAAAAAAAAAAAACCCGTTTCGGCGCGGGACAACCCCTTTAAGTAGTTTCTTTTCAAGTGTATTCACGAACGAAAAGGAAATGTCACATGAGATGCAGGGGAATAAAACGAACCCCCTCTTAAATATTGCATGCCTAACACAGGAGGAAGTGCAGAGCCAGTTAAAGAGGATCAAAATCGTTAAATCGCCAGGCCCAGATGGAATACACCCAAGGGTTCTAAGGGAACTAAGTGATATAATAGCTAGACCGCTATTTCTTATATTTATGGGCACTATCAAAACCGGGGTTGTACCATTGGATTGGCGCAGTGCCAATGTGGTTCCAATATACAAAAAGGAGTCCAAAAGAGAGCCTGGTACCTCAAGGTGAACAACAGTATAACCCCTCACAAGCATGAGTTTATGATAGGTCGATCATGTCAGACCAATTTGATCAGCTTCTACGATGAACTAAGTTCTAGGAGACCTAGGAGAGTCTATTGAACTCGTAGATCTGGACTTCTCTAAAGCATTTGACACCGTGCCACATAATAGGCTGATATGTAAAATGAGACAGCTCGGTCTAGGCGAAAATGTGTGTATCTGGGTAAAGAACTGGCTCAGAGATAGAAAGCAGAGGGTGGTAATAAATGGTTCATACTGTGATTGGGCCACCGTTGCTAGTGGGGTGCCACAGGGTTCAGTATTAGGCCCCATTCTGCTCAATATATTTATCAATAACCTGATAGAGGGGCTGCACAGTAAAATATCAATATTTGCAGATGATACAAAATTATACAAGACAATTACTACAATGGAGGACAATGTATGGCTACAAATGGACCTAGATAAGCCGGGTAGAAAAGTGGAAAATGAAGTTCAATGTTGATAAATGTAACATTATCCACATGAGCAGGAGAAACGGATGTCACCAATATACTTTAAATGGGGTACTGCTAGGAAAATGTGGTATCCAAAAAGACCTGGGGGTACTAGTGGACTGTAGACTTAGGCCTTAGTCAGACGGGCGTTTTTAGCCACGATTTGCGCATGCGCATGCGTCCGGCGATTTTTTAAAACCATTGCTTTGCAATGGTATCGGACACATGAGCGCTTTTTATGCGCTCGTCCGATAAATTATAGAACAAAAAATCGCAGATCGCACCTATCTGCGATCTGCGATTCCTGTTCTCTTCTGTATATGCGCTCAATGGGGCCGGCGGCAGCAGCGCCGACCCCATTGAGAACATATAGAAGACAAATCATTCTTCTCTGCCACAGCTGTAACAGCTGTGGCAGAGAAGAACGATGTTTGCCCATTGAATTCAATGGAGCGGCAATACAGCCGCTCCATTGAAAGCAATGGGCTGCCGGCGTGCGCGCGGTGAATTGTCGGGAAGGGGTTAAATATATAAGCCCTTCCCTGCAATTCATCCTAAAATGTGTTAAAATAAAAAAAAATTGTATACTCACCTTTCCGCTGCAGCCGGAGTCCAGCCGCGGCCGCTGTCAGTTCTCCTGAACTGCTTCTGGGCACTATTCAGCCGGCGGGGCTTTAAAATCCCCGCCTGCTGAATGATCTGCCTCTGATTGGTCACAGCCCTGACCAATCAGAGGCTGAAAACACTCACACACCCATTCATGAATTCATGAATGGGTGAGTGACTGCTGCCTCTCAGCGCTTAGCCAATCAGGGTCAGGTCTGACTCACATCCATTCATGAATTCATGAATGGGTGTGAGTGAGGCATGCCTCTGATTGGCTCAGCGCTGAGCCAATCAGGGTCAGGTCTGACTCAAATCCATTCATGAATTCATGAATGGGTGTGAGTGAGGCATGCCTCTGATTGGCTCAGCGCTGAGCCAATCAGGGGGCAGGTCTGACTCACATCCCCTTCACACCCACTGCAGGACGGCCACGAGGAGCTCCGGCTGCCGGGAGAAGGTGAGTATACAATTTTTTTTTATTTTAACACATTTTAGGATGCATTGCAGGGAAGGGCTTATATATTTAAGCCCTTACCGACAATTCATCCCGGGCTCGCCCACAGCGCATTGCTTTCAATGGAGACGGCTGTATTGCCGTCTCCATTGAATGCAATGCGCTGGACAGCTCCGGCCCGTTTCTAATGAAACGCGGCTAGGAGCAGATTTTCGGGCGACTTGCGCGCACCGGTCACGCGATTTGCGGATGCGCATCCGTCATGCGATCCGCAAATCGCGCGAAAAATCGCCCGTCTGACTAAGGCCTTAACTGGAGCAACCAATGCCAGTCAGCTGCTGTAAAAGCTAATAAGGTCTTGGGATGCATTAAAAGAGGTATAGTGGTATACAGAGTACACGAATGAAGAACACAGAACATAAGCAGACAGCAAGGTAGCAAGGTGACTGCCAAAGCAGTGGCTGGACATGAAGTGAAGGGAACAAACTCTCATCAACACTGCAGCAAGGTCTGCCCAGGACAACTATATAGGACGATGATTAGAAAAGAAGCAACAGCTGAACAGGAGACCAGAAGCTATTAACACTAGGAGTGCTGGAAGAGAGTGAATATAAACTCAGGGAACAGAGAGAATGGGACGACGCTCATATTTGCCAGACACAGAAGCAGAAGATTGTGTCTGAACAGTGCACCTAACAGTACTTCACCCCTTACACCCCCTTTTCCTCCTGCCGGTTCTTCGCAGAAATTTCTGAATCCCACGTGGAGCATTGATGTTCTCAGATGGCTCCCATGACCTCTCTTCTGGTTCGTAACCCTTCCAATCCACTAGGTAAAAGATTTTGTTCCTGACTTTCTTAACATCAAGAATATTTTTCACCTCGAAGATGTTCTCTGAACTAATCCGAGTGGCATCTGGTCTGGGATTTTTGGAAAATCTATTGAGCACAAGTGGTTTGAGGAGACAGACATGGAAGGAATTGAGAATATGCAGGGAGGGAGTCGCAGCCTGTAACAAACAGAATTAATTCTCTCCAACACTTCAATCGGACCCAAAAATCATGGGGCAAGCTTATAAGATGGAACTTTCAGCCTTATATGTTTGTAGGAAGGCCACACTTTATTCCCTGGGACAAACTGTGGGGAGGACCAGTGCCTGCAATCAGCAAACCTCTTTATGGAAGCGATTGACTTCTCCAGATTAACCTTGGTCTCCTGCCAAACCTTTGCAAAACTCTCTGCTGACAAAACTGCTGCTGGAACCTGGGAAGTCATGGAGACTGGCAGGAGAACTCTGGGTTGATGCCCATATACTATGAAGAAGGGAGAACTCTTCATGGAGTCGCCGACATGCTGGTTATGAGAGAACTCCGCCCAGGACAGAAGACTGACCAAATCATCCTGGTGGGCATTGGTAAAATGGCGGAGATATCCAGTCAGGATCTGGTTGGTACGCTCTACCTGCCCGTTAGACTGTGGGTGATAAGCCAAAGAGAAGCCTTATGATATATCCATCAATTTACAAAGAGATCTCCAAAATTTAGATGTACATTGCACCCCTCTATCTAACACAATATGTTAAGGAAAGCCATGGAGGCAGAAAATGTTATCAATGAATTCCTCGGCAAGCTGACTGGCCGCCGGCAAATCAGGGGAGGCACGAAATAGGCCATTTTACAGAATCGGTCCACTACTACTCATATATCAGTACAGCCACTGGACAGAGGTAAATCTGTAATAAAGCCCATGGCAATATGCTGCCATGGAGCCTCAGGTATGAGTAATGGACACAAAGGCCCTGCAGGTCTCAGTTTCTGTGATTTATACTAGGCACAGAAGATACAGGAGGACAGGAAATCCCAAATATCCTTCATCATGGACGGCTACCAGTACCGACGGCGAATTAACTCCCTAGTCTTGTGTTGCCCAGAATGACCAGCTAATTTGGAACAGTGATCCCAGGATAGGACACCTCTTCTCTTGGCCTCAGGCATGAATGTCTTCCCAGGCGGGATATCCTTAACCCAAATAGGAGCTACGGTCACCAATCTGGCAGGTTCAATGATGTATTGTGGAGCCTCTTCAGTGTCGTTATAGTCAAATGTTTTGGATAGCGCGTCAGCCTTAAAGGGGTTGTCCCGCGGCAGCAAGTGGGGTTATACACTTCTGTATGGCCATATTAATGCACTTTGTAATGTACATCGTGCATTAAACATGAGCCATACAGAAGTTATTCACTTACCTGCTCCGTTGCTAGCGTCCTCGTCTCCATGGTGCCGTCTAATTTCGCTGGCTTCTTGCTTTTTTAGACGCGCTTGCGCTGTGCGGTTTTCTGCCTGGTGAATGGGGCCGCTCGTGCCGGAGAGCTGCTCACCGCGTCGTCATCGTAGCTCCGCCCCGTCACGTGTGCCGATTCCAGCCAATCAGGAGGCTGGAATCGGCAATGGAATGCAAGGAAGGAGAAGAAAATCCACGTTGCACCATGAGAGAAGACCCGCGGTGCACCGTGGGAGAAGACCAGCGGCGCCATCTTTAAAAGAAGAATAGAAGAAGCTGCAGAACGCTGATGCAGGTAAGCGCAATGTGGTTTTTAAAAACTAACCTATGCTTTCTTTTTAACAGGGCAGAATGCGGGGGTAAGTGAAAAAAAAATTTTTTTCGCTTTTGCCGCGAGACAACCCCTTTAATATTTTGTCGGCAGGCTGAAAATACAATTTAAAATCAAACCATGCAAAAAACAAGGCCCACTGAGCTTGACTGGGGTTGAGCCGCTGTGCAGTTTGAAGATACGTCAGATTTTTATGGTCGGTGTAAATTACGATGGGATGCGTGGCTGCCTCCAGCAGATACTGTGAAAATTCCAGAGCCATCTTGATAGCCAGTAGCTTGCAATCCCCTATAGAGTAATTTCTCTCTGCCATGGAAAATGATTTTAAGAAAAAAACGCATGTCACCTTCTTGCCAGATGCCCATTTTTGCAGTAGGACTGCCCCTGCACCCAAGAATGAAGCAGTGACCTCCAGAAAGAACTACTTAGTACCATGTGGTCGGTGCAGCACGGAGGCAGATGAGAAGGCTACCTTTAGAGCTTGGAAAGCAGACTCTGCTTCCGGGGAGCTTGGCATCAGCTCCCTTACGTGCGAGAGCAGAGATTGGAGAAGTCAGGGAAGGGAAGTGTGGGATAAACTGTCGATAGTAGTTTGCAAAGCCCAGGAATCGCTGGATTGGCAAGCCCAATTCAGTACTGCAGAGACTTTTTCAGGATCCATCTCCAAACCCTGTTTGGAGACAATATACCCCAATAAGGGAAGCGACTTGCGTTCAAAAACGCACTTCTTTAATTTAGCAAACGATTTTCCCTTAATCGCTGGAGAACCGTGCGAACCTGCCTCTGGTGCAAGGATATATCGGGGGAAAAAATAACAAGATATCCAAATACACAACGACTAATTGCTGAAGGAGATCTCTGAAAACGTGATTAACAAATTCCTGAAAGACGCCTGGAGCATTAACCAGACCAAAGGGCATCACCAAGTAATTGTAGGGTCCGTCTCAGGTATTGAAAGCTGTCTTCAACTCATCTCCCTCGCGGAATGCGGATCAAGTTATAAGCACCACGCAGATCAAGCTTGGTGAAAATCCAAGCACCCCGAAGGCGATCAAATAACTCTGGGATCAAGGGTAAAGGGTATTTATACTTAATCGTGATCACGTTCAGACCACGATAGTTAATACAGGGCCGTAGCGATCCGTCATTCTTATTGACAAAGAAAAAAATCTGCTCCGGCAGGAGATGTGGACATACAGATAAACCCTCTGGCCAGGTTCTCTGTAACATATTCGGCTGTGGCCTGGGTCTTGGGCAGGGAAAGAGGGTATACTCTAACTTAAGGAGGCACGAAACCAGGCACAAAGTCAATTGGGGAATCATAGGGACGATGCGGTGGGAGACATTCAGCTTCTTTCTTGTCAAAGACGTCTGCATAACCCTGATAAGGTTCCGGTAGACCCTGGAGGTTAGATGGTAAAGTAACCCGGTGGACAGGATGCAGAGGACACAAGCACTTGGTATAGCAGGTGGTACACCAACTTAATAGCTTACTGGTACTCCAGTCCAAGGTGGGGTTGTGTAATTGGAGCCACGGCAAACTTAGAAGCAGAGAGCTGGTTGCCCCAGACATCACCAGCAAGAAAATCCTCTCAGAATGGAGAGCACCAATCCTCAACTCCAGTGGCTCTGTTACAAACTGGATCATCTTAGAGAGGGTACTGCCATTAACAATAGTAACCACGAGTGGTTTCTTGAGACGCCAGATGGAAATTCCGTAGCGGTCCACCAAAGCTTGTTGGAGGAAGTTGCCGTCAGAGACGGAATCCAGGAAAGCTGCCACTGACACCTGGGCACCGGAAAGAACCATGGTTACAGGTAAGTTCAGCCTCGGCGGCGAGGAGAGTGGTCTCTGAAAGCGAGGAGCCAGACAGATTGATCTCCTCTCTTGAACAACCTCCCTGGATCTCTCCTGGAACCGCATGTCAATCCTCATAGCCAGAGAAATCAGGGCATCAAAAGAGGTAGGGACCTCGCGACACATCTTTAATGCAACCTGCTAGTCCCTCTCAAAATGCTGCCACTAGGGCTTCATTGTTCCACCCCAGTTCTAAGGCCAAAGTTTGAAACTGAATGGCATATTGGCCCACAGTGAGGTTATTTTGACAGAGATGCAACAGAGCGGACGCAGATGAAGATGAACGACCAGGCTCATCAAACACCTTCTGAAAGAACTCAATGAAGAGACTGAGATTATTAACCAGTGGATCATTGCGTTCCCAGAGGGGATTGACCCATGCCAAAGCCTGACCTGTAAGGTGAGACACTATAAATGGGATTTTGGTGCGATCTGAAGGGAAGAAATGTGACAAAAGCTCAAAGTGCAAGGTACATTGATTAAGAAAGCCACAACATTGTCTGGGATGCCCATAAGAGTGAGGCTGTGCCACCAGGCGAGGTCTGGAATCAGAAATGGAGGCTACCAGTGGAGGCGATGCAGCAGATGCCACAACAGCGGGGGACTGTGGTTACACTATGGCGGGGGAAATATCTGAAAGACGGGTTCTCACATTGTGGAGATATGCCAGGATTTGCTCCTGCCTCTCACAATGATGCATCATCTCCTGGAATAATTCAGAAAGACCTCCGTTGTTGCAGTCAGCGGGATCCATGGCTGCAGTGTACTGGAAGGACTGTGGATGTGGAACCACTGTGTCAACCTACCGGGTAGGTGAAGATCCGATCCAGCACAGCTGATAGCCAACCCTAGCGTGGGAGGTAAGATGCCAGATGAACAGCCCGGTGTATGGTTGGAAACTAGGGAAGGTATCCTGCCCTGAACTGATAATCAGGAGAGGGAAACCCTTGCCTATAAGCAGAGCACTCATCCCAATAAGGATGACCCCACAGTCTTCCTCTAGGCACTGACTAATGCTGATGGGCCAGAACACCTATAAGACAAAGATAAAACAACACCGGGGAGTAAAGAAACAACGTAGCAAGAAGCGGACAAGGATAAACAGAGAAGCAAAGAGGAACAACAGACTGCATAGTACACAAACGAAGAACATAGAACATAAGCAGGCAGCAAGATAGCAAGGTAACTATTAGCCAGACACAGAAGCAGAAGATTGTGTCTGAACAATGCACCTAACATTGTACATAGGAGGCACTGTTATACTAGTTATACTAGTCTTGTACATAGGGGGCACTGTTATAGTAGTTGTATACATAGCATCAGTATTATAGTAGTTATATTCTTGTACATAGGTGGCAGTATTATAGTAGATATATTCTTGTACATAGGGGGCAGTATTATAGCAGTTATATTCTTGTACATAGGGGGCAGTATTAGAGTAGTTATATTCTTGTACATAGGGGACAGTATTATAGTAGTTATATTCTTGTACATAGCAGCATTATTATAGTAGTTATATTCTTGTACATAGGAGGGCAGTATTATAGTAGTTATATTCTTGTACATAGGAGGCAGTATTATAGTAGTTATATTCTTGTACATAGCAGCATTATTATAGTAGTTATATTCTTGTACATAGGAGCAGTATTATAGTAGTTATATTCTTGTACATAGAGGGCAGTATTATAGTAGTTATATTCTTGTACATAGGGGGCAGTATTATAGCAGTTATATTCTTGTACACAGGGGGCAGTGTTATAGTAGTTATATTCTTGTACATAGGGAGCAGTATTATAGCAGTTATATTCTTGTACATAGGAGGCAGTATTATAATAGTTATATTCTTGTACATAGCAGCATTATTATAGTAGTTATATTCTTGTACATAGGAGGGCAGTATTATAGTAGTTATATTCTTGTACATAGGAGGCAGTATTATAGTAGTTATATTCTTGTACATAGCAGCATTATTATAGTAGTTATATTCTTGTACATAGGAGGCAGTATTATAGTAGTTATATTCTTGTACATAGCAGCATTATTATAGTAGTTATATTCTTGTACATAGGGGGCAGTATTATAGTAGTTATATTCTTGTACATAGGGGGCAGTATTATAGCAGTTATATTCTTGTACATAGGGGGCAGTATTATAGTAGTTATATTCTTCTACATAGGAGCAGTATTATAGTAGTTATATTCTTGTACATAGGGGGCACTATTATAGTAGTTATATTCTTGTACATAGGGGCAGTATTATAGTAGTTATATTCTTGTACATAGGGGGCAGTATTAGAGTTGTATATTCTTGTACATAGGGAGCAGTATTAAAATATTTATATTCTTGTACATAGGGGGCAGTATTATAGTACTTATATTCTTGTACATAGGGGGCAGTATGATAGTAGTTATGTTCTTGTACATAGGGGGCAGTATTATAGTAGTTATATACTTGTACATAAGGGGCAGCATGATAGTAGTTATATTCTTGTACATAGGGGGCAGTATTATAGTAGTTATATTCTTGTACATAGGGGGCAGTATTATAGTAGTTATATTCTTGTACATAGGGGGCAGTATTATAGTAGTTATATTCTTGTACATAGGGGCAGTCTGATAGTAGTTATATACTTGTACATAGAGGCAGAATGATATTAGTTAAATTCTTGTACATAGGGGCAGTATTATAGTAGTTATATTCTTGTACATAGGGGGCAGTATTATAGTAGTTATATTCTTGTACATAGGGGGCAGTATTATAGTACTTATATTCTTGTACATAGGGGGCAGTATGATAGTAGTTATGTTCTTGTACATAGGGGGCAGTATTATAGTAGTTATATACTTGTACATAAGGGGCAGCATGATAGTAGTTATATTCTTGTACATAGGGGGCAGTATTATAGTAGTTATATTCTTGTACATAGGGGGCAGTATTATAGTAGTTATATTCTTGTACATAGGGGGTAGTATTATAGTAGTTAAATTCTTGTACATAGGAACAGTATTATAGTACTTATATTCTTGTACATAGGGGGGAGTATTAAAATAGTTATATACTTGTACATAGGGCTGTATTATAGTAGTTATATTCTTGTACATAGGAGGCAGTATTATAGTAGTTATATTCTTGTACATAGGGGGCAGTATTATAGTAGTTATATTCTGGTACATAGGGGCAGTATTATAGTAGTTATATTCTTGTACATAGGGGGCAGTATTAGAGTAGTTACATTCTTGTACATAGGGGGCAGTATTATAGCAGTTATATTCTTGTACAGGAGGCAGTATTATAGTAGTTATATTCTTGTACATAAGTGGCAGTATTATAGTAGTTATATTCTTGTACATAGGGAGCAGTATTATAGTAGTTATATTCTTGTATATAAGGGGCAGTATTATAGTAGTTATATTCTTGTACATAGGAGCAGTATTATAGTAGTTATATTCTTGTACATAGGGGGCAGTATTATAGTAGTTATATTCTTGTACATAGGGGGCAGTATTAGAGTAGTTACATTCTTGTACATAGGGGGCAGTATTATAGTAGTTATATTCTTGTACATAGGAGGCAGTATTATAGTAGTTATATTCTTGTACATAGGGGGCAGTATTATAGTAGTGATATTCCTGTACATAGGGGGCAGTATTATAGTAGTTATATTCTTGTACATAGGAGCAGTATTATAGTAGTTATATTTTTGTACATAGGGGGCAGTATTATAGTAGTTATATTCTTGTACATAGGGGGCAGTATTAGAGTAGTTACATTCTTGTACATAGGGGGCAGTATTATAGTAGTTATATTCTTGTACATAGGAGCAGTATTATAGTAGTTATATTCTTGTACATAGGGGGCAGTATTATAGTAGTTATATTCTTGTACATAGGAAGCAGTATTATAGTAGTTATATTCTTGTACATAGGAGGCAGTATTATAGTAGTTATATTCTTGTACATAGGGAGCAGTATTAGAGTAGTTATATTCTTGTACATAGGAGGCAGTATTATAGTAGTTATATTCTTGTACATAGGGGGCAGTATTATAGTAGTTATATTCTTGTACATAGGGAGCAGTATTATAGTAGTTATATTCTTGTACATAGGAGGCAGTATTATAGTAGTTATATTCTTGTACATAGGGGGCAGTATTATAGTAGTGATATTCCTGTACATAGGGGGCAGTATTATAGTAGTTATATTCTTGTACATAGGAGCAGTATTATAGTAGTTATATTCTTGTACATAGGGGGCAGTATTATAGTAGTTATATTCTTGTACATAGGGGGCAGTATTATAGTAGTTATATTCTTGCACATAGGGGGCAGTATTATAGTAGTTATATTCTTGTACATAGGGGCAGTATGATAGTAGTTATATTCTTGTACATTGGGGCAGTATTATAGTCGTTATATTCTTGTACACAGGGAGCAGTATTAGAGTAGTTATATTCTTGTACATAGGAGGCAGTATTATAGTAGTTATATTCTTGTACATAGGGGCAGTATTATAGTAGTTATATTCTTGTACATAGGAGGCAGTATTATAGTAGTTGTATTCTTGTACATAGGGGGCAGTATTATAGTAGTTATATTCTTGTACATAGAAGACATTATTATAGTAGTTATATTCTTGTACATAGGGGCAGTATTATAGTAGTTATATTCTTGTACATAGGAGGCAGTATTATAGTAGTTATATTCTTGTACATAGGGGGCAGTATTATAGTAGTTATATTCTTGTACATAGGGGAGCAGTATTATAGTAGTTATATTCTCGTACATAGGAGCAGTATTATAATAGTTATATTTTTGTACATAGGGAGCAGTATTATAATAGTTATATTCTTGTACATACGGGGCAGTATTATAGTAGTTATATTCTTGTACATAGGGAGCAGTATTATAATAGTTATATTCTTGTACATATGGGGTAGTATTATAGTAGTTATATTCTTGTACATAGGGGGCAGTATTATAGTAGTTATATTCTTGTACATAGGGAGCAGTATTATAGTAGTTATATTCTTGTACATAGGAGGCAGTATTATAGTAGTTATATTCTTGTACATAGGGGGCAGTATTATAGTAGTGATATTCCTGTACATAGGGGGCAGTATTATAGTAGTTATATTCTTGTACATAGGAGCAGTATTATAGTAGTTATATTCTTGTACATAGGAGCAGTATTATAGTAGTTATATTCTTGTACATAGGAGCAGTATTATAGTAGTTATATTCTTGTACATAGGGGCAGTATTATAGTAGTTATATTCTTGTACATAGGGGGCAGTATTATAGTAGTTATATTCTTGTACATAGGGGGCAGTATTATAGTAGTTATATTCTTGCACATAGGGGGCAGCATTATAGTAGTTATATTCTTGTACATAGGAGCAGTATTATAGTAGTTATATTCTTGTACACAGGGAGCAGTATTAGAGTAGTTATATTCTTGTACATAGGAGGCAGTATTATAGTAGTTATATTCTTGTACATTGGGGCAGTATTATAGTAGTTATATTCTTGTACACAGGGAGCAGTATTAGAGTAGTTATATTCTTGTACATAGGAGGCAGTATTATAGTAGTTATATTCTTGTACATAGGGGCAGTATTATAGTAGTTATATTCTTGTACATAGGAGGCAGTATTATAGTAGTTATATTCTTGTACATAGGGGGCAGTATTAGAGTAGTTATATTCTTGTACATAGAAGACATTATTATAGTAGTTATATTCTTGTACATAGGGGCAGTATTATAGTAGTTATATTCTTGTACATAGGAGCAGTATTATAGTAGTTATATTCTTGTACATAGGGGGCAGTATTATAGTAGTTATATTCTTGTACATAGGGGAGCAGTATTATAGTAGTTATATTCTCGTACATAGGAGCAGTATTATAATAGTTATATTTTTGTACATAGGGGGCAGTATTATAGTAGTTATATACTTGTACATAGGAGTAGTATTATAGTAGTTATATTCTTGTACATAGGGGGCAGTATTATAGTAGTTATATTCTTGTACATAGGGAGCAGTATTATAATAGTTATATTCTTGTACATACGGGCAGTATTATAGTAGTTATATTCTTGTACATATGGGGTAGTATTATAGTAGTTATATTCTTGTACATTGGGGAGCAGTATTATAGTAGTTATATTCTTGTACATAGGGGGCAGTATTATAGTAGTTATATTCTTGTATATAGGGGGCAGTATTATAGTAGTTATATTCTTGTACATAGGAGCAGTATTATAGTAGTTATATTCTTGTACATATGGGGTAGTATTATAGTAGTTATATTCTTGTACATATGGGGTAGTATTATAGTAGTTATATTCTTGTACATGGGGGCAGTATTATAGTAGTTATATTCTTGTACATGGAGCAGTATTATAGTAGTTATATTCTTGTACATAGGGGGCAGTATTATAGTAGTTATATTCTTGTACATAGGAGGCAGTATTATAGTAGTTATATTCTTGTACATAGGGGGCAGTATTATGGTAGTTATATTCTTGTACATAGGGGGCAGTATTATAGTAGTTATATTCTTGCACATGGGGGCAGTATTATGTTAGTTATTGTCTTGTACATAGGAGCAGTATTATAGTAGTTATTCTCTTGTACATAGGGGGCAGTATTATAGTAGTTATATTCTTGCACATGGGGGCAGTATTATGTTAGTTATTCTCTTGTACATAAGCACAGAATGTCTGGAATTCTTGTTGCTATTCTATTGAGATCAAAGCTGACAACTTTACAGTTTTACCAAAGTTTATGGAAATGGCTGATTACAGGGAACAATTGATTGCCTTTTATTGCACAACACATGGCTTTGTGCAGGTTTAGTATCACGGCTTTTGTCTGCTTTTTTATGTTCCACAGAGGAGGCAATATTTGCTATTCGCTTTGTTCCTGGTAATGTCTGTGTCAGTATTTCCAGGTAGAAGTGCCTCATCTCGTTGCCTTTCATGTGTTGTATTTTGAAGATCAGACGTTCGGCCATGATGCCAGTGGCCGACTCATCTATTATTTGATTTATAACCATCACCAGGCAAACAAATATTTAGAAAAAAACTAATATATTCTGCAGTAAATAAATGGGATGGCCGCGGTAATAATCGTATATGCTGTATTTACAGAGCACAGCGGTGTTGGGGCGCACAGTGGCAGTGGAGGAGCTGTGCTTGCGTTTGCTCAGGTCAAAGAGATAAGCATAGTTAATTCCAGCTTTCTGCACAGGATATCTGATAACAAGTTATCATTTGTCTATTTTTAACATCATTTTGGTTTTCAGCCCTACACTCCGTGCTCATTATTGACAATAGACAATATAGGCCTAATGGAGTAGAATAATAGAATTGTAGATACCTCAGGGCATACAGATTTATGACTTGATGAAATGTATGTACAGTATGCAGTACACTTCTGTGCTCCCCCTAGTGGTGGCTGAAAATAACTAGATTTCCCTTTTCTATCTATAGTCCTACAGGGGGTTTGGAGCTCAGTTACAGAAAATTAGCTTAATCTGATTTAAAGGTATGTCAGGAAATGTATCAGCGCCAAATATCAGATGTACAGTATATAGAGGTAAAATAATGGTATTTAAAAGAGATCATTCACTTTACGTTTTTACCTCGGATTCCTCATTCTCTCTACTTGTTGCTGATTCTCCTCTCTTTCTTCTGCTATTGCTACTCTCATTTCTTTTACTTATTGTCTCTTTCTCTCTCTTATTCTCTTCTAGTTCTGTCTCTCTTAATAGTTCTTTTCTTCTCTTCCTCTATTTCTTACTACTATCTGTTTTTCCCCCTTTCTCTCTGTCCCTCTTTTTCATTCACTGTCTTTCTTTCTTTCTTTCTTGCATTTATTCTCTTTTAGTCTTTCTATCTCTTTCTCTTATATTCTATCATTCTTTCTTTCTCTTTTCTTTTCCTTCCTTTCTTGGTTTCTTCTTTTCATCCGTGGTTACTTCATTACTTCGTACCTTCCAACCCCTCTTTTATTTGTTGCATATGCATCACATTTTCCCTCTTCCTTTATATCTTACCTCATTCTATTGATCCTTTCCTCTTTTCTTTACTTCTTACCTCTTTTCTTTCTTTTTCTTTCTTTCTTTCCTCCCTCCTTTCTTTCTGTTTCTTTTTTTCTTTCCTCCCTCCTTTCTTTCTCTTTCTTTCTTTACTCCCTCCTTTCTTTCTCTTTCTTTCCTTCTTTCCTCCCTCCTTTCTTTCTTTCTTTCTTTCTTCCTCTCCCTTGCTTTCTCTGTCTTTCTCTCTTCTATCTCTTTTTTTCTCTTTTTCTCTCTCTTTCTTTCTTTCTTTCTTTCTTTCTTTTCCCAGCTTTCCTTCTCTCTCTCTCTAGTCTCGTTCTTCCTCTCTCACTCTCTCATTGTCTCCTGTTATCCTCCTGTACTCCTCTCTCTTTCTCTTTGCTTCTCTTTCTCATTGTTTGCTGTCCCCAGCTCTCATCTTCTCTCTTCCTCTCATTCTCCTGAGCTCTCTCCCCCCTCCGTTATTCTTTCTTGCTCTTTGGCACTCTCTATGTTTCTCCTTCTCTCTTTCTCTCATCCTTCCATGTCTTCTCTCTTCTCGTTCTCTCAGTCTCATTCGCACTCTCTCTTTCCTTTCTCTGCCCCCTCTCATAAGAGGAGAGACCATCTGCTGAGGAGGACCTGACAGACTGCAGGAAACAGATGGATTCTCAATGCAGAATGTCTTTTTCTTCCTCGCAATTTCATATTTAAAGCTAAACCTAATCAGATGAATCTGATGATCCGTCTCGGAGAGATTTACACACCTTCCCCTCTATCACCTTTAAGTGATGCCACTCACATTACCAGGACAGATGTCTACGAGGAAGTGGCGCTGCCCTCCCTCCCTGCTCTCCATCACACAGAGATAAATTATGGGACTGATGGAGAAATGATTCAATATCTGTATAAAATGCAATTCTTAAAGGGGAACTCCATAAAAATATATCACGGCTATTGCATTCTGTTGTACTGGCAGTGACAACCTCTCTCCAGTTCATAAAAATGACTTAGAGGTTGTCATGGCCCGCTCCTGATACCTCCATCCGCTGACCTTTCAGGTCCTCATTTATTACGGTTTATGTACATAACAGAATTTCTCCGCCCACGTTGGAGACAGAAGATTTTTCATCCTCCGTACTTTCATTTCCCACAATAAAACTTCAGGAACTTTATTTTATTGGTTGTTTTATGGTTTCTTCTTTATCCTCCCTTTGCTGAGAGGTTAAGAAGTGAACAAGTTAACAACCTGCTGCAATTTCTAACAAAGCCTCTAGAGGGTGCTCTACAATAACGTAATTGCTTCTAAAACTTTGCTGCAAACAATAAATTTTTCTTAGATTTTTGTTGTGGCTTTTTTTTTTTTTTTGCTCCCTGCGGACTATTTCACTTGTTTATCAGATTGAGTAACATCTTTTGAAAAAAGTCGTACGTTTTTTTTTTTGCTGCAGTGTTCCCTACATGAAGAGCTCACAGCTACCGTAAAACTATAACTCCCAGCATGCCCCTGGCTAGGAGATGCAGTTTCCCACCAGCTGGAGAGGCACAGAAGAAGATTGATCCTTATATGTACATTCTGTGAGTGTATATATCTCCTATACGCTGATATACAAGGGAATAGCTATAAGGGATGCAGAAGTAGCACTTGCACCCAGTTCCTGATGCCTGAGGGGTCCCGACGATCCCATTAGAATACATAAGTATGCATACTTCCCAATTTCCCAAAATTGTAAAAAGTGACAACCAACACTATACGCACCACAGCAAATACATTGTTACTACCACACAGATAGTGCCCCCTTAGTATGTCTGGTCTTAGTTGCACAAGGCATTGGCCACCAGCTTGTAGCGGAGGCACCAGCTCAATGTAGGCTGGAGGTAATCCTCCTCCTCCTGTCTCTTCCACTCTGATGTTCCAAGGTGCCGCTCTCAGCCCATCAGCACCCCCACAATACAATCACTTACCGGTAGTTCTGCTACTGTATTTATGTTATGAGCTTGATTCTGGTGCCGTATTTGCTGTATCTGTGTTGTGAGCTTGATTCTGGTGCTGTATCTGTGTTGTGAGCTTAGTTCTGGTGCTGCATTTATATGAATGCACTGTGTGTTGTTTTCTTAGGAAGGGGGAACCAAAAAAAATTTCACACAGGCTGCCATCTAAGCTAAGGCGAACCCTGCCCCTTGGTGCCCCCCCCCCCCCCCTTCTGATAGTGCCCCCTGTTATAGTGCTCCCTTAGTGCCCTACTTGCTGATAGTTTCCCCTCAGAGTCAGGATGTCCCTGATAACAGTATGGATGCCCACCTATAGATTTCCCCTGCTGATGTGCTCTGCTCCTCAGAAGACTCTCTTCTTGGCCAACTCTTTTTTCCCATAACCCCATCATATGTCCAACAAACCCCGCCTTCTGGCTCCTCCCACTTTGTTACACTTGGATGGCCCTGACTTCTCTGCCTCTGGAGAAGACCTGTTGGGATGCTCACTTTCATTGCACTGCACCGCCCTGCCTGTAGGGAGCGATAACTGGGCACTCCCCCTTCCCAATTAGCATCAGTCACAAAGTGAATGGTAAAGCAGGAACTGATGGCTCCCGACTCAGCCATTGCAATCCAGAGGATACAGGTAAAGTCTAAACATACAGCATGCCCCCTGGGACACCAGGACTGCCCCCAAAATTCAGAACTGTCCCACTGAATCCAGAACGGTTGGGAGACACGGTACATGGTAGGTGGGGGCCCTATTATAGATTTTGCAAGTGGGGCCCAGGACCCTCAAATTATACTTCTTTTAAAAGGATTGTCTGGGATTAAAAAAACTTTAATGCTTTCTTCCAAATATAGCGCCACCCTTGTCCGTAGGTTTATCTGGTATTGCAGCTCAGCATAATTGAAATAAATGGGGCTGAACTTGCAATATGTACAACCAGTGAGCAGGTGTGATGCGTTTTGGGGGGAAAAAGCTTATTTTATCTGTAGTCCTGGACTATCCCTTTAATATAACATCCTTTTAAGCCTCTACTGTCATCTCTGGTCTGTAATGTCCTCCAAACAAGGGTCACTTATCACTGAACTTGTGCTGCAGAAGAGACATCTGTATTCTGTGTTATACTGCCATCTGATGGTCAGCCAAGAACTTCTACCTGCAATTCCGAGACCTAAACTGCTGCTGAACCGTGACCTACATTTTAAGTTTAATAGCATAGAAAAAACATGTTGGGTTTGTACGAAGATTACTAGAAATTATAGGTGTACAACGCACTGGAAAGTCCTCAGACACTTTCATTATTTTACATGCTGTATGTTATGGCTTTGTGTTTCCCATCATTCAGCAGACAATATTCTGTAATCACAAAGTGACAACAGAATGGGAGAAATATTTTTGTTTAAATTAAAAAAGCTAACATTTTGCATTGACATAAGTATTCACACCCTTTGGTATGATAACATTTAGTGGTACTGCTGTATTATGTCACCACCGGAAGTTCAGGGTGGGGACATAATAGAGCAGTCTTGATTAGTAGGTGACACCCCCAGCTTGTGATTGGCTGTGGCTGATCTCCCTGCCCCGGCCCTTTTGCTTGTCCCTTAGGCGCTGCTGCCATCACTCACCCCCGGGCGGCCGATGCACATCCCCGGCGCTGCTAGCATGCAGACCCCTGGCCTTGTGCCTGCTGCGCTTGGCGCTGCAGACCCCCGGGGCCTTTGCTGGTGGCGTCGGCAGACCCCCGGACCTCTTGCTGCTGCCATTGGCACTCCTGCCATCACTAAGCCACGGGCGGCTGCTGCAGATCCCCCGACGCTGCTGCCATCCAGACCCCCGGCCCTCTGCCTGGTCCAGTCGGCGCTGCAGAACCACGGACCTCTTGCTGATGCTCTCGCTCACCCCACTTGTCTGTGACATGCCGCTTTTCTGTCTGGGCTCCCACCTCGGAGCTGGGCTCCCGGCTCCGCCGATCACAGTTCCCCGGCGTGTCGCCATCTGCAGGCGATAGTGCTTGCTCTTCAGCGTTAGAGCGAAGGACAGCTGTAAGCGTGGGGCCAGGGGGAAGCAGAGCGGAGGAGAGCTGTGAGCACGGGGACATGCACAGCGGGAAGGATTGTGTAGAGGAACAGATCTGGAGAAGCTACAAACACATCTCTGCCGCCCTGAAAGTTCCCAAGAGCCCAGCGGCCTCCAAAATACTTACAAGTAAGAACCAGGACTCTTCCTAGAGCTGCCGACCCCCCAGATTAGGGGAAGAAGGGTCTTGTAAGGGAGATGACCAAGAGCCCAACGGTCACTCTGCCTGAGCTCTAAAGACCTTGTGTGCAGGTGGGAGAAACTTCCAGGTCAACCATCCCTGCAGGCTCCACCAAACCGGGCTTTATGGCTGAGGGGCCAGAAAGAAGCCTCCCCAATAAGACACATGGAAGCCGCCCGGAATTACCGAAAAGACCGTGAAGGACACTCAGACTGCAAGAAACAACCAGTGAAGCCTGGTGGTGGAACATCATGCTAGGGGAGAGGAGACCGATCAGAGTGGAGGGAAACAAGACGCCGCTCATCACCTGCCAAATACCATCCCTATAGTGAAACCTGATGGTGATGCATCATGCTGGGGGAGGGGAGACCGGTCAGGGTGGAAGGAAACCAGGCGCCGCTCATCACTTGCCTAATACCATCCCTGCAGTGAAGCCTAGTGGTAGAGCATCCTGCTGCGGGAGGAGAGACCAGTCAGGGTGAAAGGAAACCGGGCGCCGCATATCACCTGCCCAATACCATCCCTACAGTGACACCTGGTGGTGCAGCATCATGCTGGGGGAGGGGAGACCGGTCAGGGTGGAAGGAAACCAGGCGCCGCTCATCACCTGCCTAATACCATCCCTGCAGTGAAGCCTAGTGGTAGAGCATCCTGCTGCGGGAGGAGAGACCAGTCAGGGTGAAAGGAAACCGGGCGCCGCATATCACCTGCCCAATACCATGCCTATAGTGAAGCCTGATGGTGAAGCATCATGCCGGGGGAGGGGAGACCGGTCAGGGTAGAGGGAAACCAGGCGCCGCTCACCACCTGTCCAATATCATCCCTGCAGTGAAGCCTGGCGGTGACAGCATCATGCTGGGGGAGGGGAGACTGGTCAGGGTGGAAGGAAACCAGGCGCCGCTCATCACCTGCCCAATACCATGCCTATAGTGAAGCCTGATGGTGAAGCATCATGCTGGGGGAGGAGAGATCGGTCAGGGTGGGGGGAAACCAGGCGCTGCTCATCATCTGCTCAATACCATCCCTACAGTGAAGTCTGGCGGTGGAGCATCATGCTGGGGGAGGGGAGACCGGTCAGTATGAAGGGAAAGCAGGCGCCGCTTATCATCTGCCCAATACCATCCCTACAGTGAAGCCTTGTGGCTGAGAATCATGCTGGGGGAGGGGAGACCGGTCATGGTGGATGGAAACCAGGCGCCGCTCATCACCTGCCCAAAACCATCTCTACAGTGACAATTAGTGGTGGAGCATCCTGCTGGGGATGGGGAGACCGGTCACGGTGGAGAGAAACCAGGCGCCACTCATCACCTGCCTAATACCATCCCTACAGTTAAGCCTGGTGGTGGCAGGTCATGCTCGGGGAGGGGAGGCTGATCAGGGTAGAGGGAAACCAGGCGCTGCTCATCTTCGGCCCAATTCGATCCTTACAGTGATCTGCTGATGGAGCATCACGCTGGGGGGAGGGTAGATCGGTCATGGTGTAGGGGAAACCAGGCGCCGCTCATCACCTGCCCAATACCATCCCTACAGTGAAGCTTGGTGGCTTAGCATCATGCTGGGGGGAGGGGAGATCGGTCATGGTGGGGAGAAACCAGGCGCTGCTCATCATCTGCCCAATACCATCCCTACAGTGAAGCCTGGTGGTGGAGCATCATGCTGGGGAGGGGAGACCGGGTTAGTGTGAAGGGAAAGTAGGCGCCGCTTATCACCTGCCCAATACCATCCCTACAGTGAAGCCTTGTGTCTGAGAATCTTGCTGGGGGAGGGGAGACCGGTCATGGTGGATGGAAACCAGGGGCCACTCATCACCTGCCCAAAACCATCTCTACAGCGACAACTGGTGGTGGAGCATCATGCTGGGGATGGGGAGACCGATCACGGTGGAGAGAAATCACCTGCCTAATACCATCCCTACAATGAGCCATCATGCTGGGGGAGGGAGGACCGGTCAGGATGGATGGAAACCAGGCACCGCTCATCACCTGCCCAATACGATCCCTACAGTGAAGCCTGTTGTTGGAGCATCATGCTGGCAGAGAGGAGAGACCAGTCAGGGTGGATGGAAACCAGGCACCGCTCATCACCTGCCCAATACCATCCATACAGTGAAGCCTGGAGGTCAAGCATCATGCTGGGGGAGGAAAGACTGGTCAGGGTGGATGGAAACCAGACGCTGCTCATCACCTGCCCAATACCATCCCTACAGTGAAGCCTTGTGGCTGAGAATCATGCTGAGGGAGGGGAGACCGGTCAGGGTGGAGGGAAAGCTAAATAGAGCAAAGTACAGTGATAATGACAATCTGACCCAGAGCGCAAGGGATCTCAGACCGGGCAGAAGGGTCACCATCCAACAAGACAATGACCCTAAACACACAGCCAACACAACACCAGAGGGGCTTAGAGACAACTCTGTGAATGTCCTTGAGTGGCCTGCCAGAGCCCTGAACCCAATGGGACATCTCTGGAGAGAACTGACAATGGCTGTCCACAGACGGCCCCCATCCAACCTGACCAAAGGCAGAAAATCCTCAAATCCAGGGGTGCGAACCTTGTGGCATCATCCCTAAGACTGGAGGCTGGAATCGCTGCCAGCAGGGCTTCACCTAAGTGCTGACTACAGGGGTGTGAATACTTATGTCAATGCGGAATGGGAGTTTTTAATTTTTAATAAATTTACAAAGATTTCTCCTGTTCTGTGGTCACTTTGTCATTATAGGGTACTGAGTGCAGGATAATGGGGGGCACAAGGCCAAAACATGTAAAAAGGTGGGAGGAGCTGAAGACTTTATAAATGCATTGTAGATGGAAAATTCTAGATTTTTGGACTAGTTTTAGAACTACTATTTCATAGGAGGACCACTGTGCAAAATGTTCTCAGTATATTGTTACATACTCAACTTTTTTGTAGAACTTCTACAATATTCTTTGAAAACAAAGAAAAAAAAAATCAGTTCACTGACAGCAAGCATCTTGAAACTGGAGATGAACTGATATACAAAGTAAACTATAAAGTCACCAAACTTTTATTATAAAGAGATACTATGTTCTGTTAGCTAATATTGTGGAAACTTTCACATGCAGAGAGAAATGATACATACAAAGCAGAAGCAGTGTAAACGTCCTCTTCTGTACGGACACCACAGTGCGGGCCAGGAAAAGCGTTAGGGAGGAGACACTGCTATCACTCCATCTTGGTAAACCACATCTCTCTGCTCAGTTTCATATTCACTAACGTGTTCACACAGAATACACATAGATTAATGTGAATGTGCAATGCTGACAAGTAATTATAGACCACCAGGGTCATATGCGGACCCCTGGGAAACACAGTTACAGGGCGCTACTGCCAAATCTACCTAAAGACGTACCTAGATTTTCCTGTATGCAGGACAAAGATGAAGTTGGCACCCACTATCCTTTGTGCCCCCCACACTAACAGTCCTCACTTAGTGGCCTCTACTAGTCACAGTACTCCCCATGTAGCCCCCATTGTAATAGTGCTCTTCTTGTAGCCCCCACTGTATAAATGCTCCCCTTGTGGCCCCCACTGTAATAGTGCTCCCCTTGTAGCCCCCACTGTAATAGTGCTCCCCTTGTAGCCCCCACTGTAATAGTGCTCCCCTTGTAACCCCCACTGTAATAGTGCTCCCCCTGTAGCCCCCACTGTAATAGTGCTCCCCTTGTAGCCCCCACTATAATAGTGCTCCCCCTATGGCCTCCAGAAGTAATAGTATTCTCCTTGTAATACTTTTCCCCATGTGGCCCCTATTAGTAATAGTGCTGCCCATGTGGCCCTCACAGTAATAGTGCTTTTTCCCCGCCACTATCTGGTACTCGCAGCACACACTGGGAATTACAGAAGTCATGCTCTTACGCAGCTCCTATTCTTTCTCACCACGCTGCTGCAGCAGGACTGGATGCATCTTCAGTCTCTTTCCTTCTTCCTCTGGCACCTCTGGTCCCTCCTGCTTTAAGGAGGCAGAGACAGTGTTAGATGACAAAAGATGCACCCAGTGTAGGCCCTGCGGTGCGATGGGAGACCATTAACTATGTGTGACCCTCACTAATGTAATACACACCGCAACAAAAAGAAATGTGATTGAAAGACGGCAGTGGTTATAGCGAATGAGCTGGTACACTGCAGAAAGGTACCACTGTCTCTGCCCGACACAGAGTACTCATAGGTCAGGTGAATACTTCTTACAGAGGTGACATGCATGCTGCGCATGGATTGCAGCAAATACTATCAAACTTGGATGGGCGATCCACACCACCCTCAGTCCCATATTCTTAAAGGACACATGCAACGCCTGTCACCCAGGTCACCATGTAATTTCCAAGTGCAGAAATGGCCAATTAATATAATACTGTCCCTATAGAATATACCTGAGAATATACCTACTATAATACTCCTCCTACGTAAAAGAACATAACTACCATAATACTACCTCTTACGTACAAGGATATAACTACTATAATACTGCCCCATATGTACAAGAATATAACTACTATAATACTGCCCACTATGTACAGGATTATAACTACTATAATACTGCCTCCTATGTACAAGAATATAACTACTATAATACTGCCTCCTATGTACAAGAATATAACTAGTATAATACTGCCCCCTATGTACAAGAATAGAACTACTATAATACTGCCCCTATGTACAAGAATATAACTACTATAATACTGCTCCTATGTACAAGAATACAACTACTATAATACTGCTCCCTATGTAAAATAATTTAAACTACTAAAATACTGCTCCCTATGTACAAGAATATAACTACTATAATACTGCCCCCTATGTACAAGAATATAACTACTGTAATAAAGCTTCCTATGTACAAAAATATAACTACTATAATACTGCTCTATATGTACAAGAATATAACTACTATAATACTGCTCCTATGTACAAGAATGTAACTACTGTAATACTGCCCCCTATGTGCAAGAATATAACTACTATAATACTGCCCCCTATGTACAAGAATATAACTACTATAATACTGCTTACTATGTATAAGAATATAACTACTATAATACTGCCGCCTATGTACAAGAATATAACTACTATAATACTGCTTACTATGTACAAGAATGTAACTACTATAATACTGCCCCCTATGTACAAGAATATAACTACTATAATACTGTCCCCTATGTACAAGACTATAACTACTATAATACTGCCCCCTATGTACAAGAATATAACTACTATAATACTGCTTACTATGTATAAGAATATAACTACTATAATACTGCCCCCTATGTACAAGAATATAACTACTATAATACTGCTTACTATGTACAAGAATGTAACTACTATAATACTGCCCCCTATGTACAAGAATATAACTACTATAATACTGCTTACTATGTACAAGAATGTAACTACTATAATCCTGCCCCCTATGTACAAGAATATAACTACTATAATACTGTCCCCCTATGTACAAGAATATAACTACTATAATACTGCCCCCTATGTACAAGAATATAACTACTATAATACTGCCCCCATGTACAAGACTATAACTACTATAATACTGCTCCTATGTACAAGAATATAACTACTATAATACTACTCCTATGTACAAGAATATAACTACTATAATACTGCTCCTATGTACAAGTATATAACTACTATAATACTGCCCCCTATGTACAAGTATATAACTACTATAATACTGCCCCCTATGTACAAGAATATAACTACTATAATACTGCTCCTATGTACAAGAATATAACTACTATAATACTGCTCCTATGTACAAGAGTATAACTACTATAATACTGCCCCCTATGTACAAGAATGTAACTACTATAATACTGCCCCCTATGTACACGAATATAAGTACTATAATACTGCCCCCTATGTACAAGAATGTAACTACTATAATACTGCTCCTATGTACAAGAATATAACTACTATAATACTGCCTCCTATGTACAAGAATATAACTACTATAATACTGCCCCCTATGTACAAGAATATAACTACTATAATACTGCTCCCTATGTACAAGAATATAACTACTATAATACTGCCCCCTATGTACAAGAATATAACTACTATAATACTGCCCCCTATGTACAAGAATATAACTACTATAATACTGCTCCCTATGTACAAGAATATAACTACTATAATACTGCCTCCTATGTACAAGAATATAACTACTATAATACTACCTCCTATGTACAAGAATATAACTACTATAATACTGCCCCCTATGTACAAGAATATAACTACTGTAATACTACCTCCTATGTGCAAGAATATAACTACTATAATACTGCCCCCTATGTACAAGAATATAACTACTATAATACTACCTCCTATGTGCAAGAATATAACTACTATAATACTACCTCCTATGTACAAGAATATAACTAATATAATACTGCCCCCTATGTACAAGAATATAACTACTATAATACTGCCCCCTATGTACAAGAATATAACTACTATAATACTGCCCCCTATGTACAAGAATATTACTACTATAATACCGCCTCCTATATACAAGGATATAACTACTATAATACTGCCCTCTATGTACAAGAATATAACTACTATAACTGCCCCCTATGTACAAGAATATAACTACTATAATACTGCCCCCTATGTACAAGAATATAACTACTATAATACTGCCCCTATGTACAAGAATATAACTACTATAATACTGCCCCTATGTACAAGAATATAACTACTATAATACTGCCCCCTATGTACAAGAATATAACTACTATAATACTGCCCCCTATGTACAAGACTATAACTACTATAATACTGCCTCTTATGTACAATAATATACCTACTATAATACTGCCCCCTATGTACAAGAATATAACTACTATAATACTGCCCCTATGTACAAGAATATAACTACTATAATACTGCTCCCTATGTACAAGAATACAACTACTATAATACTTCCCCCTATGTACAAGAATATAACTACTATAATACTGCCCCCTATGTACAAGAATATAACTACTATAATACTGCCCCCTATGTACAAGACTATAACTACTATAATACTGCCTTCTATGTACAATAATATACCTACTATAATACTGCCCCCTATGTACAAGAATATAACTACTATAATACTGCCCCTATGTACAAGAATATAACTACTATAATACTGCTCCCTATGTAAAATAATTTAAACTACTAAAATACTGCTCCCTATGTACAAGAATATAACTACTATAATACTGCCCCCTATGTACAAGAATATAACTACTATAATACTGCTTACTATGTACAAGAATGTAACTACTATAATACTGCCCCCTATGTACAAGAATATAACTACTATAATACTGCTTACTATGTACAAGAATGTAACTACTATAATACTGCCCCCTATGTACAAGAATATAACTACTATAATACTGTCCCCCTATGTACAAGAATATAACTACTATAATACTGCCCCCTATGTACAAGAATATAACTACTATAATACTGCCCCCATGTACAAGACTATAACTACTATAATACTGCTCCTATGTACAAGAATATAACTACTATAATACTACTCCTATGTACAAGAATATAACTACTATAATACTGCTCCTATGTACAAGTATATAACTACTATAATACTGCCCCCTATGTACAAGTATATAACTACTATAATACTGCCCCCTATGTACAAGAATATAACTACTATAATACTGCTCCTATGTACAAGAATATAACTACTATAATACTGCTCCTATGTACAAGAGTATAACTACTATAATACTGCCCCCTATGTACAAGAATGTAACTACTATAATACTGCCCCCTATGTACACGAATATAAGTACTATAATACTGCCCCCTATGTACAAGAATGTAACTACTATAATACTGCTCCTATGTACAAGAATATAACTACTATAATACTGCCTCCTATGTACAAGAATATAACTACTATAATACTGCCCCCTATGTACAAGAATATAACTACTATAATACTGCTCCCTATGTACAAGAATATAACTACTATAATACTGCCCCCTATGTACAAGAATATAACTACTATAATACTGCCCCCTATGTACAAGAATATAACTACTATAATACTGCTCCCTATGTACAAGAATATAACTACTATAATACTGCCTCCTATGTACAAGAATATAACTACTATAATACTACCTCCTATGTACAAGAATATAACTACTATAATACTGCCCCCTATGTACAAGAATATAACTACTGTAATACTACCTCCTATGTGCAAGAATATAACTACTATAATACTGCCCCCTATGTACAAGAATATAACTACTATAATACTACCTCCTATGTGCAAGAATATAACTACTATAATACTACCTCCTATGTACAAGAATATAACTAATATAATACTGCCCCCTATGTACAAGAATATAACTACTATAATACTGCCCCCTATGTACAAGAATATAACTACTATAATACTGCCCCCTATGTACAAGAATATTACTACTATAATACCGCCTCCTATATACAAGGATATAACTACTATAATACTGCCCTCTATGTACAAGAATATAACTACTATAACTGCCCCCTATGTACAAGAATATAACTACTATAATACTGCCCCCTATGTACAAGAATATAACTACTATAATACTGCCCCTATGTACAAGAATATAACTACTATAATACTGCCCCTATGTACAAGAATATAACTACTATAATACTGCCCCCTATGTACAAGAATATAACTACTATAATACTGCCCCCTATGTACAAGACTATAACTACTATAATACTGCCTCTTATGTACAATAATATACCTACTATAATACTGCCCCCTATGTACAAGAATATAACTACTATAATACTGCCCCTATGTACAAGAATATAACTACTATAATACTGCTCCCTATGTACAAGAATACAACTACTATAATACTTCCCCCTATGTACAAGAATATAACTACTATAATACTGCCCCCTATGTACAAGAATATAACTACTATAATACTGCCCCCTATGTACAAGACTATAACTACTATAATACTGCCTCCTATGTACAATAATATACCTACTATAATACTGCCCCCTATGTACAAGAATATAACTACTATAATACTGCCCCTATGTACAAGAATATAACTACTATAATACTGCTCCCTATGTAAAATAATTTAAACTACTAAAATACTGCTCCCTATGTACAAGAATATAACTACTATAATACTGCCCCCTATGTACAAGAATATAACTACTATAATACTGCTCTATATGTACAAGAATATAACTACTGTAATACTGCTCCTATGTACAAGAATATAACTACTATAATACTGCTTACTATGTATAAGAATATAACTACTATAATACTGCCCCCTATGTACAAGAATATAACTACTATAATACTGTCCCCTATGTACAAGACTATAACTACTATAATACTGCCCCCTATGTACAAGAATATAACTACTATAATACTGCTTACTATGTATAAGAATATAACTACTATAATACTGCCCCCTATGTACAAGAATATAACTACTATAATACTGCTTACTATGTACAAGAATGTAACTACTATAATACTGCCCCCTATGTACAAGAATATAACTACTTTAATACTGCTTACTATGTACAAGAATGTAACTACTATAATACTGCCCCCTATGTACAAGAATATAACTACTATAATACTGTCCCCTATGTACAAGACTATAACTACTATAATACTGCTCCTATGTACAAGAATATAACTACTATAATACTACTCCTATGTACAAGAATATAACTACTTAAATACTGCTCCTATGTACAAGTATATAACTACTATAATACTGCCCCCTATGTACAAGTATATAACTACTATAATACTGCCCCCTATGTACAAGAATATAACTACTATAATACTGCTCCTATGTACAAGAATATAACTACTATAATACTGCCCCCTATGTACAAGAATGTAACTACTATAATACTGCCCCCTATGTACAAGAATATAACTACTATAATACTGCTCCTATGTACAAGAATATAACTACTATAATACTGCCCCCTATGTACAAGTATATAACTACTATAATACTGCCCCCTATGTACAAGAATATAACTACTATAATACTGCTCCTATGTACAAGAGTATAACTACTATAATACTGCCCCCTATGTACAAGAATGTAACTACTATAATACTGCCCCCTATGTACACGAATATAAGTACTATAATACTGCCCCCTATGTACAAGAATGTAACTACTATAATACTGCTCCTATGTACAAAAATATAACTACTATAATACTGCCTCCTATGTACAAGAATATAACTACTATAATACTGCCCCCTATGTACAAGAATATAACTACTATAATACTGCTCCCTATGTACAAGAATATAACTACTATAATACTGCCCCCTATGTACACGAATATAACTACTATAATACTGCCCCCTATGTACAAGAATATAACTACTATAATACTGCTCCCTATGTACAAGAATATAACTACTATAATACTGCCTCCTATGTACAAGAATATAACTACTATAATACTACCTCCTATGTACAAGAATATAACTACTATAATACTGCCCCCTATGTACAAGAATATAACTACTGTAATACTACCTCCTATGTGCAAGAATATAACTACTATAATACTGCCCCCTATGTACAAGAATATAACTACTATAATACTACCTCCTATGTGCAAGAATATAACTACTATAATACTACCTCCTATGTACAAGAATATAACTAATATAATACTGCCCCCTATGTACAAGAATATAACTACTATAATACTGCCCCCTATGTACAAGAATATAACTACTATAATACTGCCCCCTATGTACAAGAATATTACTACTATAATACCGCCTCCTATATACAAGGATATAACTACTATAATACTGCCCTCTATGTACAAGAATATAACTACTATAACTGCCCCCTATGTACAAGAATATAACTACTATAATACTGCCCCCTATGTACAAGAATATAACTACTATAATACTGCCCCCTATGTACAAGAATATAAATACTATAATACTGCCCCCTATGTACAAAAATATAACTACTATAATACTGCCCCTATGTACAAGAATATAACTACTATAATACTGCCCCTATGTACAAGAATATAACTACTATAATACTGCCCCCTATGTACAAGAATATAACTACTATAATACTGCCCCCTATGTACAAGACTATAACTACTATAATACTGCCTCTTATGTACAATAATATACCTACTATAATACTGCCCCCTATGTACAAGAATATAACTACTATAATACTGCCCCTATGTACAAGAATATAACTACTATAATACTGCTCCCTATGTACAAGAATACAACTACTATAATACTTCCCCCTATGTACAAGAATATAACTACTATAATACTGCCCCCTATGTACAAGAATATAACTACTATAATACTGCCCCCTATGTACAAGACTATAACTACTATAATACTGCCTCCTATGTACAATAATATACCTACTATAATACTGCCCCCTATGTACAAGAATATAACTACTATAATACTGCCCCTATGTACAAGAATATAACTACTATAATACTGCCCCCTATGTACAAGAATATAACTACTATAATACTGCTCCCTATGTACAAGAATACAACTACTATAATACTTCCCCCTATGTACAAGAATATAACTACTATAATACTGCCCCCTATGTACAAGAATATAACTACTATAATACTGCCCCCTATGTACAAGAATATAACTACTATAATACTGCCCCCTATGTACAAGACTATAACTACTATAATACTGCCTCCTATGTACAATAATATACCTACTATAATACTGCCCCCTATGTACAAGAATATAACTACTATAATACTGCCCCTATGTACAAGAATATAACTACTATAATACTGCTCCCTATGTACAAGAATACAACTACTATAATACTGCCCCCTATGTACAAGAATATAACTACTATAATACTGCTCCCTATGTACAAGAATATAACTACTATAATACTGCCCCCTATGGACAAGAATATAACTCCTATAATACTGCCCCCTATGTACAAGAATACAACTACTATAATACTTCCCCTATGAAGTGGGGGCAGTAGTAAAGCCTTTCTTTAGCTGTCCATGGTACTAAGTTTTACCTTTATCTGTAGCTCCACAGGATGACAGACATGAGCAGCCAGAAGGAGACTCTTGTGACATTCTAGAAGATTGATGAGTGGCCTCTAAGAGTTGAAGTTCTGCAGTAAGGGATTGCGGAGTGAGATGTTTATCTTGGCTGGGCTCTCGCTGAATAGAAGTTTATATCATGGATTACACTATTTATAGACTATTTCAGCCTACTTATGTCCAGTGTCACAGTCTAGTCTTAAACGTTGCTGCAAGTGTAAAGTCTTTCCCTGGATTGTCATTTCAGTTTCTTAGCATAAAATGTGGTGTCCTTGCCCCACCCCCCACAGCCCAGATATGGATATATGACTCTGGCCTTTCAAACCCACTGCAAAGCTGCTTTGCTTTCAACCATGATCTAGCTTCTTGCTGGTGACCTTCTGGTCTCATCAGATGAATTGAAGCCATCAGCCACCTGACCTCAGAGACTTGGACTTTGTACAGTCGATATTATGGACCAAATCACTAATCTCTTATATACTAGGGAACAAAACACCTTACCACAAGATACCAGAGACCCAACACTTTACCATTAGATACCAAGGACCATCTTCTTTATTTGCATATATATCCAAGAGGAGCATGCATGGCCTTATAAGCCTCCTTACTCACCTTCTAGGTATCTCCTTAAGAAGAGATGATAACCCTCCTGACCCACATCATAGGCCTCTCATTAACCAAATCAGGATCCTACTGCACACTGATGAGGGGCAAATATCCTGAAACAGCTGTCTGTGTATGGATTCTGGCTTGGTTTTCAATTCCCAATCATTGTTAGAAAGACTTGTTTAAAGGGTCGGACACTGATTTGCAGAAATGCTGCTATGCAATAGATGGTGCTGCAGAGGTATTGTTCCATCTTCCTTATTTCACTCCCTCCGCAGCCCCAAGGAACAGGCCCCTGCGACAGACCTGACTGCCGGAGAACTAGCTGCCTATTTCAAAGAAAAGATCGACCACATTCGAAAAGAAATCTCTGAAAGCTGCATGGTTAGCCCTGATCCCAGTTTCATCAGCACTACATCCAGCACCTACTCACTATCTACGCTAGAACCAACGACAGAGGAAGAAGTCTCCAGGCTCCTTTCCGCTGCCCGCCCCACCACCTGCGCTAGCGACCCTCTCCCCTCTCACCTCCTCTGCTCCCTTTCCCCAGCTCTCATTACTCACCTCACTACAATCTGCAACCTCTCCCTAACCTCTGGCACTTTTCCCTCCTCATTCAAACACTCCATTATATCCCCTCTGCTTAAAAAACCAACCTTGGACCCGACTAATGCTGCTAACTACCGACCCGTCTCAAACCTCCCCTTTATCTCCAAATTACTGGAACGCCTGGTCTACTCCCGGCTTACTCGCTTTCTCTCTGACAACTCGCTCCTCGACCCCCTCCAGTCTGGTTTCCGCTCTCTACACTCGACCGAAACTGCCCTCACAAAAGTAACAAATGACCTGATGACTGCAAAGTCGAGAGGTGACTACTCCCTACTAATCCTCCTTGACCTGTCTGCTGCATTTGACACGGTCGACCATAATCTCCTTCTCACTATGCTCCACTCTATTGGTCTAAAGGATACTGCTCTCTCCTGGTTCTCTTCCTACCTCTCTGACCGCTCTTTCAGTGTTTCCTTTGCTGGTTCTATCTCTGCTCCACTTCCTCTCGCTGTCGGGGTACCCCAGGGCTCGGTCCTTGGTCCCCTTCTTTTCTCTATCTATACTGCCCCAATTGGACAAACCATCCACAGATTTGGCCTCCAATACCATCTCTACGCTGACGACACCCAACTATACACCTCCTCCCGTGAGATCTCTGGACCATTCCTCCAAAATATCACCGACTGTCTGTCCGCTGTCTTTAACACTATGTCCTCCCTTTTTCTCAAACTAAACCTCTCTAAAACTGACCTCCTTGTCTTTCCACCTTCTAACCGACCTCCCCTCAACATCTCCATTCCAGTGTCTGGCACCATTATAACCCCCAGACAGCATGCCCGATGCCTTGGGGTCACACTGGACTCTGACCTCTCCTTTGCCCCCCCATATCCAATCTCTGGCCCAAACATGCCACATGCACCTCAGAAATATTGCTAAAATACGTCCGTTCCTCACCACGGACACGCTAAAGACACTCGTGGTTGCCCTCATCCACTCCCGGCTTGACTACTGCAACTCGCTACTCATCGGCCTCCCCCGCACTAGACTCGCTCCGCTCCAATCCATACTAAATGCAGCAGCTAGGCTCATTTTTCTATCCAGTCTTATTCAGACGCCTCTGCATTATGCCAGTCGCTGCATTGGCTGCCCATCCACTGCAGAACTAAATTTAAACTCCTCTACCTCACTCACAAAGCTCTGCATGGCGCTGCGCCACCATACATCGCCTCCCTACTGTCAGTACACCACCCAGCCCGCTCAGTACGATCGGCTAACACACTCAGACTAAACACCCCTGTAATACGAACCTCACATGCTCGCCTACAGGACTTCACTAGAGCAGCACCCATCCTCTGGAATGCTCTACCCCAAGGAATCCAGACAATTCCCGATGCACGAAATTTCAGACGAGCCTTAAAAACGCACCTCTTCAGGGAAGCATACCAAATCCCCTGACCTAGTCCCTCGCCCCTCCCTATGGTGCTCCACCCTGTTTGCCTTCTGATAAATGATCTGTACATAAAATTTCCTACTGCCTGTTTCCCCACCCCTGCACCTCCTGTACCACCCCCAACCCATTTGTGTCTAACCCAATGTACCTCACATTGTAATTGTTGCAATTGTTGTATTGTTCTGCATTTATCCATGCCTGAAAGCGCTGCGGAATAAGTTGGCGCTATACAAATAAAGATTATTATTATTATTATTATTTGCATATATTTCCCAGAGGAGTTTGCATGGCCTTATAAGCCTCCTTACTCACCTTCTAGGTATCTCCTTAAGGAGAAATGATAACCCTCCTGACCCACATCATAGGCCTCTCACTAACCAAATCAGGATCCTACTGCACACTGATGAGGGGCAAATACCCCGAAACAGCTGTCTGTGTATGGATTCTGGCTTGGTTTTCAATACCCCAATCATTGTTTAAAGCGTCGGACACTGATTTGCAGAAATGCTGCTATCCAATAGATGGCGCTGCAGAGGTATTGTTCCATCTTCTTTATTTGCATATATTTCCCAGAGGAGCATGAATGGCCTTATAAGCCTCCTCACATACCTTCTAGGTGCTCTCCTTACTAATACAAGAGGGCAGGTAGAAACATCACATCCCTGACAGCCAGACTGCTAAATGGAGGAGCCACCGCACAGGTGAAGGTACTGATGAACAGCCACCCACAGACCTTCCTTATATTGATGGCGGCAGCTGTTTAGTACTATTCCTGCACATAGATAAAGCATATACAGGGTGTCAGACCACATGGTACGTGTAGATCAGGCTTGTAATCTATTAATGGTGCTATATTACAGTCCACAGGGCTACTCTGTACCCCAAAGGTGAACTATACTGGCAGCGCTTAAAGCCGCACTGCATGTTACTGACACCAGGGATCCCAACACTTTATGACCAGATACCAGGATTCAAAACACTAAACTACTAGATGCAAAGGACTAAAACACGACACCGCTAGATACTAGTGACTGAAACACTCAACTGCTAGACACCAGGGACCAAAACACTAAACTAGTACATGGGTAAAGGTAAAGTCCCCTGGTGCAAGCTCCGAGTTATGACTGACTCCTAGGGTGATGTCACCTCATGTCATTTTCTTGGCAGACTGTTTTTGTAGGGTGGTTTGCCATTGCCTTCCCCAGTCATCTTTACCCCCCAGCAAGCTGGGTACTCATTTTACTACCATAAAGTGGCTATGCATGGGCTAGAACATGCAGTCATATCCATTTTACTAACACTGGGTAGTCATTTTACTAACCTCAGAAGGATGGAAGGCTTGAGCTGGCTACCTGAACCTAGCGGGGATTGAAGTTGCAACTTTCAGGTCATGAGCAAAAGCTTAGGACTGCATTTCTGCTGCCCTAACACTCTGCGCCAAACGGGGCTCTCAAACTAGTATATACAAGGGATCAGACACTATACCACTAGATACCAGGGACCAAGCCTTATACCACTATGCACCAGGGACCAGAACACTAAACCAATAGAAACTGGACCACAACACTAACCCACTAGATACTAGGGACCAAAGCACAAAACAATTAGATATCAGGGACCAAAACATTAGACTACTTGACACCAGGAAGCAAAAAACACTTAACTAGTAGATATCAGAGACCAAAACACAAAACTACTAAATAGCAGGGACCGAAACACTAATCCACAAGATACCAAAGCACTAAACTACTAGTTACCAGGGGCCAAAACATTAAACAGCTAGATGCCGAGGACCAAAACATGACCCTGGTATAACAGAGTCATTTCCAGCTGTAGCCTTCAAATCTTTTATCCACTACCAACCTGCACCTGCAATGCCCAAATAACGACAAACACTTATAATCTTTTTGGATAATCTGGCCACAGTAGCCATTGTATTGGGAACAAAAATGTACATATATTTAACATAGAATTACCAGGATTCAACTGTCAACAATAATTAACATGCCCCACCAAAAGAAGGGAGGTCCTTGGAGCCCCAAAATCTGTCGCCTCACCATTTAAGGGAAATATCCTAATTGCCTCCAGCCACACACCTCCCAACTTGGAGACCCACTAGCCTTTACAAGGCTAGACACACCACCACCTCTGCAAGGAATCCGCCCTGTCAAAGCCAAGAGGTGACAGACCCAACAGCAACCATTATTCAAAGGGAGTAAGGTGGATATCCACCCCCTGCCTTCCCCCCAACCAAATTTTATACCAACTCCAAGGACTCCCGACCCACCACAGCAAGCACGGCTTGATCCCGTCAAGCCTATGCTGCACCCCACAAAACCACTGCTCTCTCGATCCCCTCTTGGATCGCCAATGCCCAAATTTCAATGCCCACATCATTCAAATGCACAGCATCGCTCCTCCAAAAATTCCTGTGCCCAGATTCCAGATCCAAAATGGCGAACGGCCACAACCCTGTTACAACCAATAAATCCAGAAATCTCTGGAATGATTCAACCTTTACACTGACCTCGCCACGACTTACATAGCACAATTTTAACCAAACCACTATCAACCCTGGGTATGACTTTAAAATTTGCCAAACATCATAACGAATGTCCCGTGGCAGCTCCCGAAATGGCCTCCTACCCAAATCATTTCCCCCAATGTGCAGCGTAAAAATATCCGGAACTCTATCCAAACTCACAAAATACTGAAAATGTGGCAAAACCCTACACCACGCCATCCCACACATCCCTATCCACCTTATCACTGCCACGCTCCTAGCAAATCCCAACTGTCTTCCATTAGGGTGGATGTCTTCCCTCTCCGCGCCACAATAAAAGTAGGAATGGCCCATAATCCACACTAAGGCTGGACGATGATCTGTTAAAGAAGAGAAAGAGGGGAAAAATATAGCCAAAATAGAACTCAAAGAACATCTCATTATTTCCTGCCGCCATGTGCAAGACTGCCCCCCCCCCAGCCCCTTTTACTCATCACTGACTCTTTATAATAAATTAATAAGTGGGATCTTATATATATATAACCTATATTGCCTGGATTCCCATCTGCCAATCCTTTTTACCACCTCCGAATCCAGGCCTTAACTATCAGTGCAGTGCCCACCCGGAAAGGATGAGACAAAAAAGGGAACTATCGAGTCCACACTCTTCAACGACTTATAAAATAATGCATTAAATTGGAATCCGGACAAAAAAGAACCATCTGTGAAACACAAAAACAGCTCCATGCTCACCCCGATATTTTTTTGTAGTCTTCCAAACACTTGAGCGGACACATCCGTGACCCCGGAACTTGACCAACAAAAATAATTTTATCTTTTCTCACCTGATCCATCTTAGAACGCCAAATGCAAATCTCCAATCGGCCCTCACTACAACTCGCGTGGTTCATATATAAGCTGCCCCCTACTCGTTTGCCGGGAGAATCCAACTCCCCCAACCGTAGAGTCCCAAATAGAGATGAGCGAGCACCAAAATGCTCGGGTGCTCGTTACTCGGCGACGAAATTATCGCGATGCTCGAGGGTTCGTTTCGAGTAACGAACCCCATTGAAGTCAATGGGCGACCCGAGCATTTTTGTATATCGCCGATACTCGCTAAGGTTTCCATTTGTGAAAATCTGTGCAATTCAAGAAAGTGATGGGAACGACACAGCAACGGATAGGGCAGGCGAGGGGCTACATGTTGGGCTGCACCTCAAGTTCACAGGTCCCACTATTAAGCCACAATAGCGGCAAGAGTGCCCCCCCCAACAACTTTTACTTCTGAAAAGCCCTCATTAGCAATGCATACCTTAGCTAAGCACCACACTACCTCCAACAAAGCACAATCACTGCCTGCATGACACTCCGCTACCACTTCTCCTGGGTTACATGCTGCCCAACCCCCCCGCACGACCCAGTGTCCACAGCGCACACCAAAGTGTCCCTGCGCAGCCTTCAGCTGCACTCATGCCACACCACCCTCATGTCTATTTATAAGTGCGTCTGCCATGAGGAGGAACCGCAGGCACACACTGCAGAGGGTTGGCACGGCTAGGCAGCGACCCTCTTTAAAAGGGCGATAGCCCACAATGCTGTACAGAAGCAATGAGAAATATAATCCTGTGCCACCGCCATCAGGAGCTGCACACATGGGCATAGCAATGGGGAACCTATGTGCCACACACTATGCATTCTGTCAAGGTGTCTGCATGCCCCAGTTAGACCGCGGTTTTTTATAAAAAGTCACAGGCAGGTACAACTCCGCAATGGGAATTCCATGTGCACCCACAGCATGGGTGGCTCCCTGGAACCCACCGGCTGTACATAAATGTATCCCATTGCAGTGCCCATCACAGCTGAGGTAACGTCCGATTAAATGCAGGTGGGCTTCGGCCCACACTGCATGCCCCAGTCAGACTGGGGTTCTTTAGAAGTGGACACAGATGCATTTACAACTCCCTGTGGACCCACAGCATGGGTGGGTGCCAGGAAGCCACCGGCGGTACATAAATATATCCCATTGCATTGCCCATCACAGCTGATGTAACGTCAGCTTTCATGCAGGTGGGCAAAATATTAATTGGATTACACTGTAGGTGAGGGCCACAAAAAATTGGTGTACCAACAGTACTAATGTACCTCAGAAAAATTGCCCATGCCCAACCAAGAGGGCAGGTGAAACCCATTAATCGCTTTGGTTAATGTGGCTTAATTGGTAACTAGGCCTGGAGGCAGCCCAGTTAAAATAAAAATTGGTTCAGGTGAAAGTTTCAACGCTTTAATGAGCATTGAAACGTATAAAAATTGTTTACAAAAATTATATGACTGAACCTTGTGGCCCTAAGAAAAATTGCCCGTTCGGCGTGATTACGTCAGGTTTCAGGAGGAGGAGCAGGAGGAGGAGGATGAATAGAATACACAGATTGATGAAGCTAAAAGGTCCCCGTTTTTGATGGTGATAGAGAACGATGCTTCCATCCGCGGGTGCAGCCTACGTATTGCTTAGGTATCGCTGCTGTCCGCTGGTGGAGAAGAGAAGTCTGGGGAAATCCAGCCTTTGTTCATCTTGATGAGTGTTAGCCTGTCGGCACTGTCGGTTGACAGGCGGGTACGCTTATCCATAATGATTCCCCCAGCCACACTAAACACACTCTCTGACAAGACGCTAGCCGCAGGACAAGCAAGCACCTCCAGGGCATACAGCGCGAGTTCAGGCCACCTGTCCAGCTTTGACACCCAGTAGTTGTAGGTGGCAGAGGCGTCACCAAGGACGGTCGTGCGATCGGCTACGTACTCCCTCACCATCTTTTTACAGTGCTCCCGCCAACTGAGCCTTGACTGGGGAGCGGTGACACAGTCTTGCTGGCGAGCCATAAAGCTGGCAAAGGCCTTGGAGAATGTTCCCCTGCTGCGCTGTACATGCTGCTTGATCTCTGCGTCTCCCCTGCTACCTGGCCCTCGGAACTGCACCTTCTGCCACTAGCGCTGTCGGATGGGAATGTTACCATCAGTTTGTCCACCAGCGCCCTGTGGTATAGCATCACTCTCGAACCCCTTTCCTCTTCGGGCATGAGAATGGAAAGGTTCTCCTTATACCGTGGGTCGAGAAGTGTGTACACCCAGTAATCCGTAGTGGCCAGAATGCGTGTAACGCGGGGGTCTCGAGAAAGGCATCCTAACATGAAGTCAGCCATGTGTGCCAGGGTATCTGTACGCAACACATGGCTGTCCTCACTAGGAAGATCACTTTCAGGATCCTCCTCCTCCTCTTCCTCCTCCGGCCATACACGCTGAAAGGATGACAGGCAAGCAGCATGTGTACCCTCAGCAGTGGGCCAAGCTGTCTCTTCCTCCTCCTCCTCATGCTCCTCCCCCTCCTCCTCAATGCGATATAGACATGAGGGTGCTCTGACTATCCAGCGACATACTGTCTTCCCCCGCCTCCGTTTCCGAGCGCAAAGCGTCTGCCTTTATGCTTTGCAGGGAACTTCTCAAGAGGCATAGCAGAGGAATGGTGACGCTAATGATTGCAGCATCCCCGCTCACCATCTGGGTAGACTCCTCAAAGTTTCCAAGGACCTGGCAGATGGCTGCCAACCAGGCCCACTCTTCTGTAAAGAATTGAGGAGGCTGACTCCCACTACGCCGCCCATGTTGGAGTTGGTATCCACTATAGCTCTACGCTGCTCATAAAGTCTGGCCAACATGTGGAGTGTAGAGTTCCACCGTGTGGGCACGTCGCACAGCAGTCGGTGCACTGGCAGATTAAACCGATGTTGCAGGGTCCGCAGGGTGGCAGTGTCCGTCTTGGACTTGCGGAAATGTGCGCTGACCCGGCGCACCTTTCCGAGCAGGTATGACAAGTGTGGGTAGCTTTTCAGAAAGCGCTGAACCACCAAATTAAAGACATGGGCCAGGCATGGCATGTGCATGAGGCTGCCGAGCTGCAGAGCCGCCACCAGGTTACGGCCGTTGTCACACACGACCATGCCCGGTTGGAGGCTCAGCGGCGAAAGCCAGCGGTCGGTCTGCTTTGTCAGACCCTGCAGCAGTTCGTGGGCCGTGTGCCTCTTCTCTCCTAAGCTGAGTAGTTTCAGCACGGCCTGCTGACGCTTGTCCACCGCTGTGCTGCCGTGCCGCGCGACACCGACTGCTGGCGACGTGCTGCTGCTGCTGCTGACACATCTTGATTGCGAGACAGAGGTTGCGTTGGAGGAGGAGGAGCGTGGTTTAGGGGAGGAAGCATACACCGCCGCAGATACCAGCACCGAGCTGGGGCCCACAATTCTGGGGGTGGGTAGGACGTGAGCGGTCCCAGGCTCTGACTCTGTCCCAGCCTCCACTAAATTCACCCAATGTGCCGTCAGGGAGATATAGTGGCCCTGCCCGCCTGTGCTTGTCCACGTGTCTGTTGTTAAGTGGACCTTGGCAGTAACCGCGTTGGTGAGGGCGCGTACTATGTTGCGGGAGACGTGGTCGTGCAGGGCTGGGACGGCAGATCGGGAAAAGTAGTGGCGACTGGGAACCGAGTAGCGCGAGGCTGCCGCCGCCATCATGCTTTTGAAAGCCTCCGTTTCCACAAGCCTATACGGCAGCATCTCCAGGCTGATCAATTTGGCTATGTGCACGTTTAACGCTTGAGCGTGCGGGTGCGTGGTGGCGTACTTGCGCTTGCGCTCAAACAGTTGCGCTAGCGACGTCTGGAAGCTGCGCTGAGAGACATTGCTGGATGGGGCCGAGGACAGCGGAGGTGAGGGTGTGGGTGCAGGCCGGTAGGCACTCGTGCCTGTGTCCTCAGAGGAGGGTTTGATCTCAGTGGCAGGTTGGGGCACAGGGGGAGAGGCAGTGGTGCAAACCGGAGGCGGTGAACGGCCTTCGTCCCACCTTGTGGGGTGCTTGGCCATCATATGTCTGCGCATGCTGGTGGTGGTGGCTCCCCAGCTGATCTTGGCGCGACAAAGGTTGCACACCACTGTTCGTCGGTCGTCAGGCGTCTCTGTGAAAAACTGCCACACCGTAGAGCACCTTGGCCTCTGCAGGGTGGCATGGCGCGAGGGAGCGCTTTGGGAAACATTTGGTGGATTATGCGGTCTGGCCCTGCCTCTACCCCTGGCCACCGCACTGGCTCGGCCTGTGCCCACACCCTGACTTGGGCCTCTGCGTCCTCGCCCGCGTCCACGTCCTCTAGGCCTACCCCTACCCCTCAGCATGCTGTATTACCAGTAGTGCAGAAACAGAACGCTGTAATTAAATGTGCCGCTTATTGGCCTGTGGTTGGAGGCTGACTTCGCTTACAGAACGCACAGCAGAGCCAGGAAAGAATTTTGCGCAAGCCTGCTGTAACACTTAGCTGGCTGCGTATGAATTAGGACAACTACCCCCAGCAGAGACCCTGTACACTGAGGACGGTCACAGGCAGCCCAAATAGATTTATTTTCCCAAATGTTTTTGGAAAGGCCCACTGCCTATATACACTAAATATGTCTTCTGTCCCTGCCTCACCACTACTGGCCCTGGACAATGTAAAATTACTGCAGACTGTTTCACTGTGGACAGGAATACAGCGGTCATGTAACAGGCAACACAGAGACAGGAAAGAATTTTGCGCAAGCCTGATGTAACACTTATCTGGCTGCGTATGAATTAGGACAACTACCCCCAGCAGAGACCCTGTACACTGAGGACGGTCACAGGCAGCCCAAATAGATTTTTTTTCCCAAATGTTTTTGGAAAGGCCCACTGCCTATATACACTAAATATGTCTTCTGTCCCTGCCTCACCACTACTGGCCCTGGACTATGTATAATTACTGCAGGGCGCAATGCTCTGCACGGCTGATATACAAAAAAAAAAAAAAGTGCAACAGAAGGACAGTTGGGGTTCTTGAAGCCTAAAATCACTCCTAACGCTCTCCCTATAGCAGCTCCGGCAGCAGCAGCACTTTCCCTGAACTATGTCAGAATGCATCTGTGGCGAGCCGTGGGAGGGGCCGATTTATATACTCGGGTGACACCTGATCTCGCCAGCCACTCACTGCAGGGGGGTGGTATAGGGCTTGAACGTCGCAGGGGGAAGTTGTAATGCCTTCCCTGTCTTTCTATTGGCCAGAAAAGCGCGCTAACGTCTCAGAGATGAAAGTGAAAGTAACTCGAACATCGCGTGGTGCTCGTTTCGAATAACGAGCATCTCGAACACGCTAATACTCGAATGAGCATCAAGCTCGGACGAGTACGTTCGCTCATCTCTAGTCCCAAAGAATGCCAGGGAAAAAGCAACTTTAAATAAAGACTTTTCAAAACTCCCCTCACAAATATCATCCGATACCACCTCCAATTGTTCCAACAATTTGAACGACACAGGTCTCCGGTTGTCCGGTCTCCCCTTTCCCTTTCTGAAACCTTTCAGGGCCTGGCCTTTTTCCCCTATAATTTAAAGCCAAGGCTGGCATAAAATGTTGAACCTTATCAACAGACCAGCCAACCCTAGAAGCATTCCCCAACCAACACAATAAGGCTCTCACTCTATACTTGTCCGTCCATATGTCCCCCAATTCCAGTAACCAATTCTCCCATTCCTGCTACGCTGCCTCATATGCTGACAGTGTACTCAGCACCAACGATGGACTAATCAGGTGATTCGCTGCTTGCCGACCAATCTCCAAACCCATGGCCGGCACATCCTCCCCTCCTCTTCTGCTCCCGGAGATAGCAAACAAAAACACTCCCACTGAAACCGAGAGAGAGAATCTGCAATTGAGTTCTTTACACATGAACCGCCACGACCCACATGTTTAGCGACAAGGCTTGCAAAACCAGATAATGCAACAAACTCACACATGGGTGAGAGGCTGCCGTTAAATTGTTAATCTCTTGAATCACCCTCAACAATGCCCCCTACCATATTTTCTCACCCAACCTACAGCAGCATCAAATCAAGTATAAACCCCCGATCACAGCTCAGGATCTATGCCTTCATTGACTGATGCCCCCTTTGCGTACGATAAGTGATGAATCAGCCAAAATTTATTTGGCTCCTTTTTGGTGACTACGCCTAATGGTGAAGCTCTAAAATCTGAAGAAGGTGGTTCCCTAAAAGGCTCCGCCATGCGACCAAAGGGTACCTGCTTCCTCAATTACTTTGTAACAACTGTCGGATACCGACTGAAGGTTTTTGTAGAAAAGGGAAAAAATGTCCCAGGAAAGGAGTTTTAAAACCATTGGGGAAACCCAATGACAACAACTCTGCTATAACTTTATCTGCATATCTATTTAGAAAACGGCACCATGTCTGCCTGCTTCACCGGCGTCCTGCCCTTTTCCAGAACTAGCTGGCCCTTTTCCTTTTCTAAAACATCCTGTTGTCCCATGTGATGTTGCTTTGCACCTGCAATTCCCCCCAAATTTGCATTGCCCTCATTAAACTGCCAATACAATCCCAGTTTGTGCCCCGCTGATTGCCCAGATTGACCTGAGGCTTGTGAACCACTGGCCAAGCCTGAAGACCCAGCTGCCTTCTGAAAGGGCTGCCCATTAAGGACCAGGGCCATCACCCTTAACCATAAGCCTGTATCTTTCTGACCCCATCTGATAGAAAGGTGAACCGCTTCCCTCTGCCTGAACTGCTCATCGTACCGCAGCCAGGTCTGCCCCCCATAAGCTCTCTAAGCCTCCCCAATTGAAGCCCTATACGAAGAAAGCGGGGAACAATGTTTTGGCTCCTTTTTCCCAATCATGCTAGGTAACCAGTTAGTAAAGTCTGAGGAATCAAGCGCCATCTTCTCTTCTACTCCTCTTCCTTTTTATATTCTGTCCTCTTTCTTCGTGCCATATTTTTTCTTTAACCTCCTTCTTTAAATGTGCTCCCGACGGACCCTCAAAACACACATAAACCTTACACTTTGCTCTCTTATCTAACTGCATTCCATCACCATCTTTTTCCGTCTGCACCGCGACCGTCACCCCCGAAGCCCACTGCCCCACCGTTGTCACCCCCGAGCTCCAACAGGGAATGCTACCCCTACTCGTTTACGGAAGCAATAGGGACGTCCACACTGAAATAGGAGATGGGATAGGTCCCCTCTCTCGCCTACATACCAGCTCCCACATACACCCCAAAATTGCCCTGAAATCATCCCCCACGCCATCTGCGTTCAAGCCAGCCCTCTCGCTTCCACAACCCCCACCTAAACTGTCCCCGGTGAGCACCAGCCGACTGTCTAAATTAAATGGACAAGACATGGAATTGAACTCACCCGGCTGCGCAGGAGCTGTAATCCCACCAGCCGCCGTCCCTGCATCCCAACGGGCAATCTCCTCTTCCTCTTCACATGCCTTCCGGACCTCCGAAACCCAGACCGTTTGCCATAACTCCGCTGCTCCTGCAGCCAAATCCGACCTCCTTGAAGATGAATCCTTCCCCTGTGCCGCTGGACCCACCAATTGCTGTCCTCTCTCTCTGATCTCTGGACCAACTGACATCTAGGCTCCTGATATCCTCTTCTCCCAGTGACCCTGGCCTGCGACAGGGGTGCTCCCTGACCGGTGCATCGCCAGGTAAGCTTCCCCTCGCTCATCCCCTGCTCTCTGGTGGCAACCGAGTCGTATGCCCCACCCCTTCTTTGGAGCAAGGCCTAGTACTCAGCGCTGAGCTGCACTGTCTCATGGGATTCTTCCCAGGTCTGCTCTCCCCCCTGGTAAGTGGTGCGGGGAACACCCGGCCTGGAGGGTCCTCGGAAGGACTCCACAGATGGCGGTGAACTCCCTGCTTGTGCTCCGGACTTGGGCTCTTCGGAGCCCGTGGTTTCCTCTTACGTATCCCTGCTGATCTAGTCCCATCTACGTTCTCTATAGATGAAGCGATAGATCCATGTTCTCTATGACTGGAAATATTAACCAGTAGGCACTAGAGCCGTGATGGCGAACCTATGACACGCGTGTCAGCACTGACATGCGTAGCCATAGTCGCTGACATGCGGCCGCTCACCCAGTTAATGAATACCGGCAGGGGCCGTGACTCCCCTGCCAATATTCATTAACCAGCGCTGATCCCGGCGCACACTGTGATGTCAGTGTGTAGCCAGGATCCTCCTTCCCCCGTCCCCCGACGTCTCTTACCTGTTGGTTCCGCGGGAGCGTCTGGGGGAAGAGGCATCCTGCAACACACTGACGTCACAGTGTGCGCCGGAGACCATCGCCGCTGGAGGACGCCGGTAACAGGAGGAGCGCAGCTTCCACAAGGTAAGTACATGGGTCTCGGGGGGGGGGGTCCGCTGTGAGGGGGCAGTCAGCGCTGGGGGTCCGCTGTGTGGGGGAAAGTCAGCGCTGGGGGTCCGCTGTGTGGGGGAAAGTCAGCGCTGGGGGTCCGCTGTGTGGGGGAAAGTCACCGCTGGGGGGGTCTCTGTGTGGGGGGCAGTCACCGCTGGGGAGCCTCTGTGTGGGGGCAGTCACCGCTGGGGGGCCTCTGTGTGGGGGGCAGGTAATGCTGGGGGCCGCTGTGGGGTGTGCTGTCGCTGCTGGGGGCTGCTGTGGGGTACGCTGTCGCTGTTGCGGGCCGCTGTGGGGTGCGCTGTCGCTGCTGGGGGGCCGCTGTGGGGTGCGCTGTCGCTGCTGGGGGCTCATCATTATTGACATAAGTGAGGGGGAGGCAGCGAGAGGCGAGGGCCTGTGCTGTGGGTGTTTTGGGTTTATTAAATACAGTTATACATCACAATTATACATTTTTGTTATTTAAACTATAAATATCGCAAATTTATGGATTTTTTTCTCGAAGTGACACACCACCCAAGTTATGCTCGGTTTTTTGGCGAATTTTGACACACCGACCTCAAAAGGTTGCCCATCACTGCACTAGAGAATGGAGTACCAAACCACTAAACATCAGGGACTAGTATACTCAGACTCTAGGACACAAGGGCTGAAGTTTAAACCACTAGACTCAAAGTACTAGAAAAATAAGCCACTGGGCCCCATGGAATGTATCTATGGAGTATCTAAGCATTAGATATCAGAGACTGCTGTACTGAATCCCTAGGCACAAGGACTTCAGAACGATGCAGAGAGTTATAGAGCTTGAGGTGTACCTGGCAGAAAGACCCTGAGTGTATTCAAGTCTTACTTTAGTTTAAAGGGGTTGTCTAGTTTAAAACAAAACCATTTTTATGTAACTTAGCAGGTAATATTGAGTTAGTAAATTTTTGTACTTGCAAAACCACTTTTTCTATAATCTGCTGGGAGGGGAGGGAGTGTTCTCATATTCTATTCATATTGCTACTTAGAGTGAAGAGTAACAAAAAAAGACCATCTTTCATGCTGGAGGACCTGTCCAGTCTTGCATTAGACAAACAACAAATTGGTTTGAATAAACATAGTGTAATGCTTCACAGTCCCTGTGGGGGGGGCTAAATGGAAATTCAACATTTATTGTTAGGTTTCCCCACAGATTACAGATGCTTACGTAATATAAAAATATATATAAGTACTATAATACTGCCCTCTATGTACAAGAATACAACAACTATGATACTGCTCCCATATCTACAACAATATAATTACTATAATACCGCCCCCCTATGTACAAGAATATAGCTAGTAGATTACTGCCCCCTAATGTACAAAAATATAACTACTATAATACTGCTCCTATGTACCAGAATATAACTACTATAACACTGCCCCCTATGTTCAAAAATATAACTACTGTAATACTGCTCTCATGTACAAGTATATAACTACTTTAATAATACCCCCTATGTACAAGAATATAACTACTATAATACTGCCCCCTATGTACAAGAATATAACTACTATAATACTGCCCTCTATGTACAAGAATATAACCACTATAATACTGCTCCCTATGTACAAGAATATAACTACTATAATACTGCTCCTATGTAAAAGAATAGACCTACTATAATACTGCCCCCTATGTCCAAGAATATAACTACTATAATACTGCCCCCTATGTGCAAGAATATAACTACTATAATACTCCCCCCATGTGCAAGAATATAACTACTATAATACCGCCCCTATGTACAAGAATATAACTACTATAATACCGCCCCTATGTACAAGAATATAACTACTATAATACTGCTCCTATGTACAAGAATATAACTACTATAATACTGCCCCCTATGTACAAGAATATAACTACTATAATACTGCCCCCTATGTACAAGAATATAACTACTATAATACTGCCCCCTATGTACAAGAATATAACTACTATAATACCGCCCCCTATGTACAAGAATATAACTACTATAATACTGCCCCCTATGTACAAGAATATAACTACTATAATACTGCCTTCTATGTAAAAGAATAGACCTACTATAATACTGCCCCCTATGTCCAAGAATATAACTACTATAATACTGCCCCCTATGTACAAAAATATAACTACTATAATACTCCCCCCTATGTGCAAGAATAAAATTACTATAATACTGCCCCCTATCTACAAGAATATATCTACTATAATACTGCTCCTATGTACAAGAATATAACTATTATAATACTGTCCGCTATGTACAAGAATATAACTACTATAATACTGCCCCCTATGTACAAGAATATAACTACTATAATACTGCCCCCTATGTACAAGAATATAACTACTATAATACTGCCCCCCTATGTACAAGACTATAACTACTATAATACAGCCCCCTATGTACAAGAATATAACTACTATAATACTGTCCGCTATGTACAAGAATATAACTACTATAATACTGCCCCCTATGTACAAGACTATAACTACTATAATACAGCCCCCTATGTACAAGAATATAACTACTATAATACTGCCTCCTATGTACAAGAAAATAACTACTATAATACTGCCTCCTATGTACAAAAATATAACTACTATAATACTGCCCCTATGTACAAGAATATAACTACTATAATACTGCCCCCTATGTACAAGAATATAACTACTATAATACTGCCCCCTATGTACAAGAATATAACTACTATAATACTGCTCCCTATGTACAGGAATATAACTACTATAATACTGCCCCCTATGTACAAGAATATAACTACTATAATACAGCCCCCTATGTACAAGAATATAACTACTATAATACTGCTCCCTATGTACAGGAATATAACTACTATAATACTGCCCCCTATGTACAAGAATATAACTACTATAATACTGCCCCCCATATACAAGAATATAACTACTATAATACTGCCCCCTATGTTAAACAATATAACTATTCTTATACTGCTCCCTATGGCTATGAATATGAATGTGTCTCTCTTCCTCTCCTCCGCTCTACATGTGCTCTACTTTATTCTTCTCCCTGCTGATGTAGTAGTTGCTGTAAATAGACTGATCTCGGTGTAGTTGTGAGCGATCTGTGACTTTTCCTGTTAGCACAGTCAGTATCTAAAATTAATTATTTACCGTCTGCCTGAGGATAAGAGGGTCTTTGACCTCCGGAGCCTCACTTATTGAATTGTTTTATTTTAGCATTGAGTGGGATGAAGAGAAATACACTTTTCCTAAAATAACTATCCCACCAGTATTAAAAGTTGTCGTTTTGCTGTAAGCCTCATCCTGCAGTTCCATCTAAGGCAGATATGTAAATGCTGAGAGTTGTAGTGATTAGATGAACGATCTTGTCACCAGAGGCCCTAAAAGTGTTTTCCCCCTCGGCCTATAAAAGGCTCTTGGAGGCTCCTTGTGTGTAGTGACCTCTTCTTCCGCTTGTTGACCACTAGACGCCTCTACGACGCAGAGAAGAGATTTCACCCCGTTACCAGAGTCTGAGAGGGACGCATTACTGGGATGTGAGAAGCTGAATGGTCGTATCCACGAATTGTCCACCACTGGGCCGTTCTGACCAGACTGTTAGGAGGTGTTAGGAACAACAGATGGGGAACACAAGGTGACCGGGCTCAGGACGCCCCCTACAGACCACCAATAGAGAGGAGCACCTGACCAGACTGTTATGGGGTGTTGGGGCCAGTGGATGGGGGCACACAAGGTGACCGGGCTCAGGACACCCCCTACAGACCACCATTAGAGAGGAGCATCTGACCAGACTGTTAGGAGGTGCTGGGACCTATTCTGGTACACAGAGATCACTGTTACTACTGGGGCCACTAACAAGGATCACTATTATTACTGGGACCACTAACAGGGATCATTATTACTACTGGGACCACTATGGGGGACACTATTACCACTTGGACCTCCATGAGGATCACTATTACTACTGGGGCTACTAACATGGATCCCTATTGCTACACTGGCCACTAACAGGGATCACTACCACTACTGGGACCTCTAACAGGGATCACTATTACTACTTGGGCCACTAAAAGGGATCACTATTACAACTGGGGCCACTAATAGGGATCGCTATTACTACTGGGGCCACTAACAGAGATCACGATTACAACTGTGGCCACTAACAGGGATCATTATTACTATACTGCCCACTAATAGTGATCACTATTACCACTGTGGCCACTAACAGGGATCACTATTACTACTGGAGCCACTAACAGGGATCACTATTCCTACTGGGACCACTAACAGTGATCAGTTATACTACTGGGACCACTAACAGGGATCAGCATTCCTACTTGGACCACTAACAGGGATCACTATTACTACTTACACCACTAAAAGGAATCACTATTACTACTTGGATCACTATTACTACTGGGACCACTAACAGGGATCACTATTACAACTGGAGCCACTAACATGGATCACTTTTTACTACTGGGGCCACTAACAGGGATCACTATTACTACTGGGGCCACTAACAGAGATCGCTATTACAACTGTGGCCACTAACAGGGATCATTATTACTACACTGGCCACTAACAGTGATCCCAATTACCAGTGTGGCCAATAACAGGGATCACTATTACTACTGGAGCCACTAACAGTGATCACTATTCCTACTGGGACCACTAACAGTGATCAGTAATACTACTGGGACCACTAACAGGGATTATTATAACTACTTGGACCACTAACAGGGATCACTATTACTACTTAGGCCACTAAAAGCGATCACTATTCACTATCACAACTGGGGCCACTAACAGGGATCAGTATTAATACTGGGACCACTAACAGGGATCACTATTACTACTTAGACCATTAACAGGGTTCACTATTATTACTAGGTCCACTATGAGGGCCACTATTACTGTGAGAGAGTCACTGAAGGGTACTATTATGAGATACTGAGGGTGTTACTTTGCGTAAAAGGGGCGTGGTCTGCCATGAAAATTTACAGTTTTTGTTGTTCAAAAGTTGGAAGGTATGAGCAACATTCTAAAAAAATAGCAGAGCCGCCGAGCGTGCATGAGGGTTGGGAAATACTTGGAATCTGCTGATAGACTGAATATTTGTTTCACTGTGGATTAGAGAGTCAGCCGAAGCTGCGATGACGGCCCGAGACCCCAGGGTCATCGCTGGAGCTTCCTGTATACTGGGTGGGGTGTTCCCAGCCTCCTCTTGTCCGAAAGGCATCTGGAACCCAGAATACACAACTATGGGGTGGAATCTGCAGTTCTCCAGCTATACAGAAGACATCTGAGATACCCTGAATGAGCCTCATTACCACCCTCACTGCTGGCAGACCACCATGACTGAGCTTCTATCCAGGACCACCAGATACCAGACAAATCCCCAATAAAGGTAACAGTCCTTGTATTCTTATATATATGAACCTGGATGGTGGATTTGGCTTCGGCTGGGGGTTCCAAGGTGATCAAGAAGGACCTCTATGCTTTTATCATTTTCCCTGCAGTGCCTTCACAGGGAAAACAAGGTATTACAGGTTATACACTGAAATCAGTCCTCCACTGATGTAATTTTAAGTACAGCCAGTAGAGGTGGTCCGGAAAGAGCATATAACCAGAGATGTGACACCAGTGATTATGGATGGAAGAGGACGACCTTAGTGACTTTGTGGAGCGATGTGACCCACCTTAAATAAACACACCCTTCTGATAGATAAGCATAATACCACTCTTTGGAAGCTCTTCATGATCTTTTTGTCATGACCTGGAGGATGTAAGCTAAGATCTTCATATTGTTGGACCACCAGTAAGTAACAGGAGGATGGAGGGTTAACCTAATCCCAACATGAGTAATGGAACAAAGCGGCCATGGTGATGGCATCTATGAATTAAATGAATTTGGTCCCTGAGGGCCACTCTCAGGGGCCAACCTTTAATAGGCTTTTTTCATTAAAGACATTTCTAATGGATAGGGGACACATTTCCAATTATTAAGGGTCCGATCACTGGGACCCCCAGACCCGCACACCCATTAGTGCAGAGCAGTGGTGCACATGCAGAGCCTCCACCAACCACAGCGGGAGCAAGCTGTGACTGACAGCCAGCCCCCTGCTGCAACAGCTGGGTTTGGTGAAAACACGATCAACACTGTTAACCCCTTACATGCCGCAATTAATTTTGATCGGGCATGCAAAAAGTTCACAGACAGAGGGCACTCCATCTGTGTTGTCATCGGCCCCTGCCATGTGATTGCAGAGGGCTGATGGGTTACCATGGCCTTGATTGCATTCTGATTGCAGAGGGCAGATGGGTTACCATGGCCTTGATTGCATTGTGATTGCAGAGGGCTGATGGGTTACCATGGCCTTGATTGCATTGGCTTGTAATCACTATGATAAGTGTATTGTCAGAGTGATCATAGCATCGCAGGTTCAAGCCCCCGACAGGAACATGAAAAATAGTAAATTAAAAAAACTATTTTGCACTTTCTCCTCTTGTTTAAAAACAAATGTATCATGTCATTTAGGCTGCATGTCCATGGGCGATGCTAGGGAAAGCGCAGCGGCGGTGTCCATGAATGGAGAATCATAGCAATTCTCCGCTCACGGGATTTAAATCGCGGCATGCAACAATTTGACGCGTTTCTCCGCGGTGAGCCTATCTGTTAGATAGGCTCACTGCAGAGACCCGAGAGCGCTCCCCCCTCGTCCGCCGCGGCGGAATATCGCTGGCGATATGCCGTCACGGCCGTAAACAGGGGGCCTTATGCTGTATGTTTGAGGCTGAATGCACACTGCTGGGTCAGATGCCGACCGAGATGTTGCAGTGGAATCAGACCCTGTGCCCCGCCGGTGACCGCCCCATATCTGTATGATGTCTACCTCTCTGTGTTGCAGATGTGCAGGCTGGCGCGCCGCCGCACATGCGCAGGGCAGAGAATGACGCGCCGTCAATGACGCAAATCCGTGGCGAATTCAAAATTGACCTTTCGAAATCGTCACAGGACAGACACTTCCATTGACCGCAATGGAAGCCGTCCATGCGAGGGCCGCACTAGAATAGGACATGCTGCAATTTACCCCCTGCAAGCGGAAAATCGCGATTGATTTCCGCTCGTGGGCATAGAAAAGCGTTTTGCATAGCATGTCTTTAAACAGTATTTGCTGCGGGATTCGGAGGCGAATGCCCGCTCCAGATCCTGCAGTGCAAATTAGCCCTCCAAAAAAAAAAAAGAAAAGTTCTAAATACATTGTATGTACCCAAAAAATAGTACTAATAAAAACTACAGCTGGCCACGCAAAAACAAGCCTCATACAGAAAAAAAAAGTTATGGCTTTTGAAAAGTGAAGATGAAAATCCCCAAAAATTTGTTGTGCCCTTAGGTCCAAAATAGGCCGTGTCACTAAAGGGTTAAGCAGACCATACGGCACCGCTCCCCTATAGCAGGGTGTCAGACACCACCCTCCTTTAGTGACCACGAGAATCCCACTGTTTTTTTCTGAGGCCCTGCTCTGGGATAGAGAAGAGGCTTGGTTTGTTACAATGTATCAGCCTGAAGTCTAAACTTTAACATTTCCGTTCGCTGACAGCAAGCAGAGATTTCAGTAGTGAATTGAGACACAAAGTTTATTAGAAGTTTAAAAAAAAGTGAGGACGGGGTGAAGCGTTATTGTTGCAGTCAATGGAAGCCGTCCGTTCACGCTATCTTCCGCTGTAGCGGAGCGGAAGATAGCGTGAAAACGCTTCCCCGCCCACCGCCGCCACGTCATATGACGCGGCCGGTCGAGTCATGTGACGCGGCCGGCTGTGTCATGTGATGCGGTGGGCGTGTCACATGACGCGGCAGAGGTGGGCGGGGAAGCGTCATGCTGGAGCGAGGACGCCGGATCCACAGGTAAGTATGGGGTCTCCGTGGGGGCACCGTGACGGGCTCCGCCGCGGAATTTCGCGGCGGAGCCCGTCACGGCCGTGTAAAGCCGGGCCTTAAGGCAGCAGAATGCAGACCTAAGCTCTTGCTCTTGACCTGAAGGTTGCGAGTTGCATGGTTCAGATAGCCGGCTCAGGGTAGACTCAGCCCTCCATCCCTCTGAGGTCAGTAAAATGAGTACCCAGCTTTCTGGGGGGTAAAGATGATTTGGGAAGGCAAGAGCAAACCAACCTGCAAAAACAGTCTGCCAAGAAAACGTCATATGACGTCACCCTAGGAGTTGGTCACGACTCGGTGGTGGCCCCAGGGGACGTTATCTAAATACTTTTTCTTTCCTAAACTAAAATGGTTATTTGTCACCGTATTCTGAGACCCGTAACATTTTTATCTTTTCGTCGATTGGGCTGTGTGAGGGCTCATTTTTTGCAGGGTGAGTTGCAGTTTTATATTATTACCATTTTGGGGTTCATACATGTTTTTATTCAATTTTTTCAACAAAAACGTTATTAATTTTTTACACTTCCTCAAGAGACTTGAACTTGCTATCTCATTTGATCATTTGTACTATATACTGCAATACTTTAGTATTGCAGTAGACAGTGATTTTTCATGCTGCCATGCGTAGGGCTTGACAGCCATATGTGTGTGGCAGCTCTGTGAGCCTTCAGTAGGCTCTAGGCTGCTATGATGGCCCATTAGCATTCTCCACTCACACTTTGGGGTTTGACGATGGCGTGTGAGAAGGGGTCCCTCCCCCCATTGACTGTTTAGACACACCGTCAGCTTTCTCCGTGCCATCTAAACAGTTAACTGCTGCCATCAGAGCTAACTGATCACAACAGTTACCGGTGGCATGGAGAAGACTTATCTCCCAAGCCCGCTTCATGCACACTTCATGACCACAGGACGTTAATAGTCGTTCGGTGGTCCTGGAGTGGTTAATTACGGATAATGATGATATCCCCCAGCTGTGCGCGCAGCGGCTGTGGTGTTGTGGTGCGCCTGTAACAATAGCACGTGTGGCGCACACATCACCCCCTGCCAGGCCGGCAGCAGAAGAGAGGAAGCAGAGCTGTTCAGTATGGTTTCCTGACCGCTTCCTGTCTCTCGCTCGCTGCGGGGAGGATGTGATACTCTATAGGGCGCTATTCACGGCGCTGCTCCGGAGGTGGATGAACTCGGGCGGACCCTGCGGCTCTCTCCATGGTTAGAGACAATACCCCAGGTGGGGAGAACAATCAAAGACCGCATGGTCCCTATAATACGTCCGGTGTATCCACAGCGGTGCCACACATGGACGGTGATAAACAATAGTGCACAAATAATGGTGAGAAAGAGGGTCCGGGTGCAGGTGCAGAAGGCAGGAGGGGCACGAAGAGGGCAAGAAGGCCAGCGGGTACCGAGGTTTATGAGAGAAGCTGACCAATATCATATGAGGATGGCTGAACGTACTGGACATAGAGGGACGGGTATAAGTGACAACAAAGCCTAACACAGTGCCCCCATAACAGTAATAACCACAGTGCCCCCATAACAGTGATAACCACAGTGCCCCCATAACAGTAATAACCACAGTGCCCCATAATAGTGATAATCACAGTGCCTCATAATAGTGATAACCACAGTGCCCCCATAATAGTGATAACCACAGTGCCTCCATAATAGTGATACCCACAGTGCCCCCATAACAGTAATAACCACAGTGCCCCCATAATAGTGATAACCACAGTGCCCCCATAACAGTAATAACCACAGTGCCCCCATAATAGTGATAACCACAGTGCCCCCATAACAGTAATAACCACAGTGCCCCCATAATAGTGATAACCACAGTGCCCCCATAACAGTAATAACCACAGTGCCCCCATAATAGTGATAACCACAGTGCCCCATAATAGTGATAACCACAGTGCCCCCATAATAGTAATAACCCCAGTGCCTCCATAATAGTGATACCCACAGTGCCCCCATAACAGTAATAACCACAGTGCCCCCATAATAGTGATAACCACAGTGCCCCCATAACAGTAATAACCACAGTGCCCCCATAATAGTGATAACCACAGTGCCCCATAATAGTGATAACCACAGTGCCTCCATAATAGTGATACCCACAGTGCCCCCATAACAGTAATAACCACAGTGCCCCCATAATAGTGATAACCACAGTGCCCCCATAATAGTGATGACCACAGTGCCCCCATAATAGTGATACCCACAGTGCCCCCATAATAGTGATAACCACAGTACCCCATAATAGTGATAACCACAGTGCCCCCATAATAGTGATAACCACAGTGCCCCCATAATAGTGATAACCACAGTGCCCCATAATAGTGATAATCACAGTGCCCCATAATAGTGATAACCACAGTGCCCCCATAATAGTGATAACCACAGTGCCCCCATAACAGTGATAACCACAGTGCCCCATAATAGTGATAACCACAGTGCCCCCATAATAGTGATAACCACAGTGCCCCCATAATAGTGATAACCACAGTGCCCCATAATAGTGATAACCACAGTGCCTCATAATAGTGATAACCACAGTGTCCCCATAACAGTGATAACCACAGTGCCCCATAATAGTGATAATCACAGTGCCCCATAATAGTGATAACCACAGTGCCCCATAATAGTGATAACCACAGTGCCTCATAATAGTGATAACCACAGTGCCCCCATAATAGTGATAACCACAGTGCCCCATAATAGTGATAACCAAATAATAGTCATAAATACAGTGTCCCCCCCCCCCCCACCCCCACCCCCCCCCCCCCCCCACACACACACAGTACTCCATAACAGTGACCCCATAAGAGTGAAAAACCCCTTGCCCATTCTGGGGGGTGTTGTAACAGTTCTCTAGAATGTGACTGCAGGGTGATATGTTGCACCATCTCTCTGTGGACACACTGCTGTCGGCGGACGGTGTTATCACCACTGTCAGCATTTATAGATGACTGTTATAGAAGATCCAACAACCTACAGTGCAAATGTGATTATAATTAGAGATGAGCGAATATACTCATTTCGAGTAATTACTCGATCGAGCACCGTGATTTTCGAGTACTTCCGTACTCGGGTGAAAAGATTCGGGGGGCGGGGGGAGGCGTGGCGGAGCAGGGGGTAGCAGCGGGGAACAGGGGGGAGCCCTCTCTCTCTCCCCCCCCCCCCTCCCCGCTGCAACCCCCCACTCACCCACGGCGCCCCCCGAATCTTTTCGCCCGAGTACGGAAGTACTCGAAAATCGCGGTACTCGGGCGAAAAAGGGGCGTGGCCGAGTAGGTTCGCTCATCTCTAATTATAGTACAGAGCAGTCTATGTTACCAGCATACCCCTGTCCATGCAGTGTTATGGAGACACTGTTGCTATCTGTGTTATGGAGACACTGTGGTTATTACTATTATGGGGCGCTGTTGTTATCACTGGTATGGGGGTACTACGGCTGTCACTATTATGGGGGCCCCCTGGTTAGCACTTTTATGGAGGCTCTGTGGTTGTCACTATTCTGAGGGGCCACTGTGGTTATAACTCTTATGGAGACACTGGGATCATCACTGTTATAGGGAGACTGTGGTTATCAATATTATAGGCACTCTGTGGTTATCACTATTATAGGGGCACTGTTGTTATCACTGTTGATATCACTATTATGAGGCACTGTGGTTATCACTATTATGGGAGCACTGTGGTTATTACTGTTATGGGGGCACTGTGGTTATCACTATTATGGGGCACTGTGGTTATCACTATTATGGAGGCACTGTGGTTATCATTATTATGGAGGCACTGTAGTTATCATTATTATGGGAGCACTGTGGTTATCACTATTATGGGGGCACACTGTGGTTATCCCTAATATGGGGGCACTGTGGTTATCACTATTATGGGGGCACTGTGGTTATTACTATTATGGAGGCACTGTAGTTATCATTATTATGGGAGCACTGTGGTTATCACTATTATGGGGGCACTGTGGTTATCACTATTATGGGGCACTGTGGTTATCACTATTATGGGGCACTGTGGTTATCACTATTATGGAGGCACTGTGGTTATCACTATTATGAGGCACTGTGGTTATCACTATTATGGGGCACTGTGGTTATCACTATTATGGAGGCACTGTGGTTATCATTATTATGGAGGCACTGTAGTTATCATTATTATGGGAGCACTGTGGTTATCACTATTATGGGGGCACACTGTGGTTATCCCTAATATGGGGGCACTGTGGTTATCACTATTATGGGGGCACTGTGGTTATCACTGTTATGGAGCACTGTGGTTATCACTATTATGGAGGCACTGTAGTTATCATTATTATGGGAGCACTGTAGTTATCATTATTATGGGAGCACTGTGGTTATCACTATTATGGGGGCACACTGTGGTTATCCCTAATATGGGGGCACTGTGGTTATCACTATTATGGGGGCACTGTGGTTATCACTGTTATGGAGCACTGTGGTTATCACTATTATGGAGGCACTGTAGTTATCATTATTATGGGAGCACTGTAGTTATCATTATTATGGGAGCACTGTGGTTATCACTATTATGGGGGCACACTGTGGTTATCCCTAATATGGGGGCACTGTGGTTATCACTATTATGGGGGCACTGTGGTTATCACTGTTATGGAGGCACTGTGGTTATCACTATTTTGGGGCACTGTGGTTATCACTATTATGGAGGCACTGGGGTTATTACTGTTATGGGGGGACACTGTGGTTATCACTGTTATGGAGGCACTGTAGTTATCATTATTATGGGAGCACTGTAGTTATCATTATTATGGGAGCACTGGGGTTATCACTATTATGGGGGCATTGTGGTTATCCCTAATATGGGGGCACTGTGATTATCACTATTATGGGGCACTGTGATTATCACTGTTATGGAGGCACTGGGGTTATCACTAATATGGGGCACTGTGGTTATCACTGTTATGGGGCACTGTGGTTATCACTGTTATGGGGCACTGTGGTTATCACTATTATGGGGGCTCTGTGGTTATCACTATTATGGGGGCACTGTGGTCATCACTATTATGGAGGCACTGTGGTTATCAGTATTATGGGGGGCACTGTGGTTATCACTGTTATGGAGGCACTGGGGTTATCACTCTAATAGGAATACTGTGGCTGGCACTATTATGGGGGTCTCATGGCCATGATTGTTATGGCTATGTCTGGCTCCATTGTTGCTTATACTCTTTGTAATCTCCAGCAGTGGGGAGGTTCAGAGACACTTTGGCTCCTGGGAGGTTCTCTGGCTGGCAGTGTTATGGAGGCACTGCTGCTGGCACTATTAGGAGAGCAGTCACAGGCACAGGATTTGGGTAAACTGAGCAAGAACACAAGACGGTTACCAGTTACATGCAGTATGTTCTGGTAAACTACAGTCTACAACCGGCAGTTCTTCCATCTGCAGACAGTCTGGGAATGCTGGGACTTGTAGTGTCACATCACAGAGAAGTTGGAGGTCACCATGTTTCCTCGTTCAATAATAATATGCCGCCTTTCGTGCTCCCTTGTCTCCGTGTAGCTGCAGATCAGACCAGGTGTGATCGAAGGACGCCAGGTGTATCCATGTCAGGTAAGTTGACCCGTCATCATTTATTTAGTGGTAGCAGAACATCGCGAGGAAGACTGCAGCCGGAGCGCGACTAGCAGATGGCAGAGCGGGCAAGTAACGTCTACTTACTATACAGGGCACTCGCGAGTGATGGCATACGTACAATGGGGCAATGGACTCTGGGCTGTCACCATTAGGGGGCATCATCCACTTCCCATACCATGCATGTTTTACTGCAAACTTCCTCCTTGCCAATGTTGCAAACTTACTCCATAAGGGTGTAATATATAGGCACTATATGGCAGTACTATTTTGGCACTATATGGCATGGCTGTGTTCTCACTGTACAACTGCATGACAGTATTGTATAGTCACTGTATAACATCACATGAACACTGGATGGTACTTTATGTAGGCAGTGTAGCAATATTATATGGGCACTATATGGTACCATTATGTGGGCACTATATAGAAGTGTTATGCAGTGCTGTGTGACAATATCATATAGGCACTATATGGCATTATTATGTAACAGTACGACTCAATAATTTATAGGGACTGATTTGTATTATCATGGAGCACTATGTGTCAGTATTATGCAGGCACTACATGGCAGTGTATGGGAGCGCTCTATGGCATTACTTTGTTAAACCCATGTGATGATCTTGGTGCTCACCATATAACATTATTATGTAGCGCTCTATGTGAATATTATGTAGGCATTGTATGGCAGTGTATATGGGGAGCGCTCTATGGCATTATTTTGTTAACCCCATTTGATAATGTAGCATTATATGTCAGTTTTCTGTAGGTACTATATGGCAGTATTATGTTGTCCCTATATGGTAATACTGTGTGCTCTACATATGCCTTTACTTTGTGGGCAATTTATGGAACTGGCATGGATTTATTGTACAGCGATGGTTATATATAGGGACTGTGTGGATGTGTTATATGAGCACTGTATGGTAATATATTTATATACTGTGTGGATGTGTTATATGAGCCCTGTATGGTAATATATTTATATACTGTGTGGATGTGTTATATGAGCACTGTATGGTAATATATTTATATACTGTGTGGATGTATTATATGAGCACTGTATGGTAATATATTTATATACTGTGTGGATGTATTATATGAGCCCTGTATGGTAATATATTTATATACTGTGTGGATGTATTATATGAGCCCTGTATGGTAATATATTTATATACTGTGTGGATGTATTATATGAGCCCTGTATGGTAATTAATTTATATACTGTGTGGATGTATTATATGAGCACTGTATGGTAATATATTTATATACTGTGTGGATGTATTATATGAGCACTGTATGGTAATATATTTATATACTGTGTGGATGTGTTATATGAGCACTGTATGGTAATATATTTATGTACTGTGTGGAAGTATTATATGAGCCCTGTATGGTCATATATTTATATACTGTGTGGATGTATTATATGAGCACTGTATGGTAATATATTTATATACTGTGTGGATGTATTATATGAGCACTGTATGGTAATATATTTATATACTGTGTGGATGTATTATATGAGCACTGTATGGTAATTAATTTATATACTGTGTGGATGTATTATAAGAGCACTGTATGGTAATATATTTAAATACTGTGTGGATGTGTTATATGAGCCCTGTATGGTAATATATTTATATACTGTGTGGATGTGTTATATGAGCACTGTATGGTAATATATTTATATACTGTGTGGATGTATTATATGAGCACTGTATGGTAATATATTTATATACTGTGTGGATGTATTATATGAGCACTGTATGGTAATTAATTTATATACTGTGTGGATGTATTATATGAGCCCTGTATGGTAATATATTTATATACTGTGTGGATGTATTATATGAGCCCTGTATGGTAATATATTTATATACTGTGTGGATGTATTATATGAACACTGTATGGTAATATATTTATATACTGTGTGGATGTATTATATGAGCACTGTATGGTAATATATTTATATACTGTGTGGATGTATTATATGAGCACTGTATGGTAATATATTTAAATACTGTGTGGATGTGTTATATGAGCCCTGTATGGTAATATATTTATATACTGTGTGGATGTGTTATATGAGCCCTGTATGGTAATATATTTATATACTGTGTGGATGTATTATATGAGCCCTGTATGGTAATATATTTATATACTGTGTGGATGTATTATATGAGCACTGTATGGTAATATATTTATATACTGTGTGGATGTATTATATGAGCACTGTATGGTAATATATTTATATACTGTGTGGATGTATTATTTGAGCACTGTATGGTAATATATTTATATACTGTGTGGATGTATTATATGAGCACTCTATGGCAATATATTTATATACTGTGTGGATGTGTTATATGAGCCCTGTATGGTAATATATTTATGTACTGTGTGGATGTATTATATGAGCACTCTATGGCAATATATTTATATACTGTGTGGATGTATTATATGAGCCCTGTATGGTAATATATTTATATACTGTGTGGATGTATTATATGAGCACTGTATGGTAATATATTTATATACTGTGTGGATGTATTATATGAGCACTGTATGGTAATATATTTATATACTGTGTGGATGTATTATTTGAGCACTGTATGGTAATATATTTATATACTGTGTGGATGTGTTATATGAGCCCTGTATGGTAATATATTTATATACTGTGTGGATGTATTATATGAGCACTGTATGGTAATATATTTATATACTGTGTGGATGTATTATATGAGCCCTGTATGGTAATATATTTATATACTGTGTGGATGTATTATATGAGCACTCTATGGCAATATATTTATATACTGTGTGGATGTGTTATATGAGCACTGTATGGTAATATATTTATATACTGTGTGGATGTGTTATATGAGCACTGTATGGTAATATATTTATATACTGTGTGGATGTATTATATGAGCCCTGTATGGTAATATATTTATATACTGTGTGGATGTATTATATGAGCACTGTATGGTAATATATTTATATACTGTGTGGATGTATTAAATGAGCACTGTATGGTAATATATTTATATACTGTGTGGATGTATTATATGAGCCCTGTATGGTAATATATTTATATACTGTGTGGATGTATTATATGAGCCCTGTATGGTAATATATTTATATACTGTGTGGATGTGTTATATGAGCACTGTATGGTAATATATTTATATACTGTGTGGATGTGTTATATGAGCACTCTATGGTAATATATAGGGACTGTGTGGATGTGTTATATGAGCCCTGTATAGTAATATATTTATATACTGTGTGGATGTGTTATATGAGCCCTGTATGGTAATATATTTATATACTGTGTGGATGTATTATATGAGCCCTGTATGGTAATATATTTATATACTGTGTGGATGTATTATATGAGCCCTGTATGGTAATTAATTTATATACTGTGTGGATGTATTATATGAGCCCTGTATGGTAATATATTTATATACTGTGTGGATGTATTATATGAGCCCTGTATGGTAATATATTTATTTACTGTGTGGATGTATTATATGAGCCCTGTATGGTAATATATTTATATACTGTGTGGATGTGTTATATGTATGTACACATGTAGGCCTGAGTATAGAGTGAGTTATGTTGCTCTCCTTGGAGCCGGTGTCTGCACTTCTCAGCTCATTACATCCATATTCACTTCTAGAAGCTTCTCTGACTTTAAGAAAACTTATCTCATAAGGAAGCGAGCGGATCCAGTCACGTGTCCGGAGCGCGACAGCTGGCGAGCTGCAGGTACAGGGCAATGTACACATAACTACCAGGGGTGTATCACATGGTATAAACTTAGATACAGCAGTCACACAAGATTGGCTTAGATACCCCAGCGGCGGACAGTTAGGGCCCATTCCCATGGACTTACTTTCTGTCGGTATTCAGTCCATTTGCTTACTGACCGCCTACGGACCCCTTAAATCGGTGTATTCAGATATGCGGTTTTTACACGGACTGATGTTACATGTACAAAAAGTCACTAAATGTTCCTCTTCTGCCCCAAATTCACGAACGTCTATGGGAGTGCGAGAAGACGCAGTGAAAACGGATGTCAGATGCAGGAGGTAGTGGGGGCACAGGCTATGGGGGGCACAGACATGTGCGCAATACACAAAGAGGCGCGTGATACACTGCGCAATTCTGCTTGAAAAAGAACACGTCTGGAACTCATTAGACGAAACAGCCATTTTATTTGGGGCGTGGTTGTGTCCCACACGCAACACCCCATGCCCCGCACACGGAGAAACTGTTTGCATGCGTATTCGCACGTGCAAAATCTGTGAGAATAAAACCCATTGATGTCACTGGGTCGGTTCCAAAGAGCGCCCGTATTTAAATGGCGAGGGCCTGATGAGGGCCTGATGTGTACGTTTCCCGGTGGGTTTGCGCCGCGTATTCTGCTTCCCGTTGCGTACTGCGTGCGCATTTTTTTCCATTCCTACAATCTTTTACAAGGCCCTTGGTGCGCAAACACGCAGGAAAATAGTGGAGGCGCTACTACTCAAGTGCATGCAAAAAATCGGTAAAGGGAACGACCCCACGGATATGACTGGGCTCTATTCTCTGCGTATTGCGCAAAAACGTGCACAAATATCTCCGTCTGAAGGGGCCGTCATAGACAATATATTGTGCTGGGCGGGGCCAACTGCGCAAATGCAAACGTGAAGCAGTCCTAACGCACATGATAGGCTTAGATACACCAACTCAGAAGACAGAGTCATGCATCTTGTAAGCTTAGATACAGAGGCTCAGCGGAAAATATCACACAAGATAGGCTTAGATACACGCACTATGGGATTAGATCCACGGTTTATCAAACAATATCGCACATAACAATATTAAATACACCAACTAAGTATCTTTCCAGGTCGGCTTAGATACAGTCGTATACTAGAAAGTATCACACACCATAGGCTTAGATACTGCAGATCAGCATACAGTGTCACATTGTAGTTTAGATACACCATTTCAGAAGAAAGTATCACACATGATGGGCTTAGATACACAGCTCAACAGGCGGTGTCACACGACAGGCTTAGATACAGTGGCTCAGCAGACAGTATCACACATGATAGGATTAGATACAGCAGCTCAGCAGACAGTATCACACAGGATAGGATTAGATACACGGCTCAGTAGACTATCACACAGGATAGGATTAGATACACGGCTCAGCAGACAGTATCACACGGGATAAGATTAGATACACTGCTCAGCAGAGTATCACACAGGGTAGGATTAGATACATAGCTCAGCAGACAGTATCACCCAGGATAGGATTAGATACACAGCTCAGCAGACAGTTTCACACAGGCGAGGATTAGATACACAGCGCAGTAGACAGTATCACACAGGATAGGATTAGATACACTGCTCAGCAGACAGTATCACACAGGCGAGGATTAGATACACAGCTCAGTAGACAGTATCACACAGGATAGGATTAGATACACAGCTCAGCAGACAGTATCACACAGGATAGGATTAGATACACTGCTCAGCAGACAGTAACACACATGATTGGATTAGATACACAGCTCAACAGACAGTATCACACAGGATAGGATTAGATACACAGCTCAACAGACAGTATCACATAGGACAGGATTAGATACACAGCTCAGCAGACAGTATCACACAGGATAGGGTTAGATACACAGCTCAGCAGACGGTATCACACAGGATAGGATTAGATACACAGTTCAGCAGACAGTATCACACATGATTGGATTAGATACACAGCTCAACAGACAGTATCACACAGGATAGGATTAGATACACAGTTGGGCAGACAGTATCACACAGGATAGGATTAGATACACAGTTCAGCAGACAGTATCACACATGATTGGATTAGATACATGGCTCAGCAGACAGTATCACACATGATTGGATTAGATACACAGCTCAACAGACAGTATCACACAGGATAGGATTAGATACACAGCTCAGCAGACAGTATCACACAGGATAGGATTAGATACACAGCTCAACAGACAGTATCACACAGGATAGGATTAGATACACAGCTCAGCAGACAGTATCACACAGGATAGGATTAGATACACAGCTCAGCAGACAGTATCACACAGGGTAGGATTAGATACACAGCTCAGCAGACAGTATCACACAGGATAGGATTAGATACACAGCTCAGCAGACAGTATCACACAGGGTAGGATTAGATACACAGCTCAGCAGACAGTATCACACAGGATAGGATATGTTAAAACAGGCAGTTTTTTTTTCTGCCCTGAAATATCAGACTAATTTTTCATGTGATTTTTTTTTACGTTTCTGTACTTTTTTTTACACGATTTCTGTCCGTTTCGCATCTGCAGTTTCCGTAGCAAAAAAAAAAAAAACGCACAATCAGCCAAATGATGTAATTAAAGGACCTCACACTTTTTTATGGTTACATGTAATAAAAACAGATCGCAGTCGCATCAAACGAGTGCCATCCGTGTTTTTTAATCGCCTCAATAGGGTGTTGTTCATCTCAGAATCGCAAGAAAATAGGACATGCTGCGATTTTTTTGGTTTTTGCTCGGACCGTTCATCCGATTATAAAAAATGGCGCATGTGAATAAAAGCAGTTTAAACGATCTGCTCTATTTCCATCTGATGTTTTCAGTCCAAAATACGGATGTAAAAATGGGCGCTGTGAATATGCGGTCGGGCTTAGATGCAGCGCTCAGCCCTGGATATCACTTTATCGTGACGCTCAGTGAGGTCTCATGACGGAGGACGCGGCGTTACACTAGGACGCAGGTTTCTCCGTAATCTCCGCGTTCCTCCGCATCTCTCAGGTACTGGAGCGTTTTCACGACAAAAGCCTCAGGTTATTGAGAATGACATGACTTCAGCTTGTGCGGCTTCCCCTCCCCAGTCGGAGGGCGGGCCAGGTCTCAAGTTCCTCAAGGAAGTGCCTGAGAAGTTGTTATCGGAGAAGTTTGTGCGTCTGTCAGAGGCGGGAGAGTCTATCATCCAAGGTGCAAGCTGCTGGGCTCACAGGAGAGCTGCCCAAGTAAGTGAATGAAGGGGATATGGGACCGGCGAGCGGGGCGCCGCATGCACCCGTACAGCTGGTCCGCTTACACGAATACTTCTTACGTCTCGTCTCTAAGCAGCTGCTGCCTTCTTACTTCACATCAAACCGCAGAACAAAGAAGAAGTCAGCAATCTCAGCTGCAATCTGACTTCCTTCTGTAAAACTGCCCCGTGTAGCGCTATCAGCGGGTTACCATACGGGGCTGGTCGTTGCCGTGTTCTGCATGCAGCATCTGTTAGCTGCTCCAGGTAAGGTAAAGACGTAGGCGACATAGGTACAGATGTAGGAAACGTTACCTTGATATTTAGCGCATTATGATAACTGTGAACCGAGTCATCACCATGCACCAGTTGGGGTAACGACTGCTACATCAGTATCTGGCAGGGATGGGGTTAAGTTTTGTTAGCTCCTGGAGAAGGGATATAGCATGGGAATACAATGAATTCTGTCTCTTCTCTGCTCTTGTAGAGACACGCCGGGAAGGAATTTACAGCTTTTATATGAAATAAAGTGTCTGAAGAACACGGATGGGGAATTCCTTAAAGATGCACTTTATTTTTAGTGTGGGGGGATCAGTGCCTTAAGAACAGGATACGATGCTAGATAGGATGTCTTCACAGTGACCCTTAAACTCCATTCATAGCTGCTGTCGCCTAGACCTGCAGGGGAAAGGGAACCGCTGTGGGGTCTACAGTAACCTCTGTACTAATTCTGGGGGGTCAATATCATAAAAACGGGATAAGACAAGAGATAACATGACAGTAGTGACTCTGAACTCTACTCATAGCTGCTGTGACTAAGATGTGCCGAGCAGGGGACAGCGATGAGGGTACTCAGGTGCTGGAAAGCCCTGAAGTATTACCGGTATGTATTATTGGCTTGCTCTTGTTCAGCAGTGGGATGTGTAGAGTGCGGACCGTCACATCTTTGATGTATTACGTACTGTCACTTCTGTCACCTGTGGCCCTGGTGTCACAGCACAGTGCAGCCACTGCAGTCTTTTTCAGGTCATCCTGATCACAAGTTGTCACTGATCCTCCACTGTATATTCTGTGGGCTGAAAATATGAGTGAAGTTAATCCATCTAGCTTGGAGAAAGTCTCTGTCTCCTCTTAGTCTCTGTTGCCTTCCTTCAGTCACTTTCTTGAGTCCTTTTTCTGCACTTTTTTTTCTTTCCCTTCTTCTCTCTTTCACCTTCCCTCTATTTTCTCTCAATCCCACCTCTCTACACGTTTCTTTCTTTTCTCACATCCTCTCTCCCCCTCTCTGTGTTTCTGGCTCTCTCTATCAATGGTTGTCTGTTTCTCGCTAAATCTCTTACTTTCTTTTTTTTTAATCTCTCATCCCCATTTTCTCTCTCTTTGTTTAACTTCTTTCTCTCTCTTCTTTTCTCTCTCCATATCATGCTGTCTTTTTTTTTCTTTCCTTTTTTCCCTTTCTTTCTTTTTCTTTCCTTCTTACTTTCTTTTTTTTACTTACTTTCCTTCGTTCATTCTTCCTTTTCTTTCTTTCTTTCTTTCTTTCTTTCTTTCTTTCTTTCTTTCTTTCTTTCCTCCTTTCTGTTTCTTCCTTTTTCTCTTTCTTTCCTTCTTTATTTTCCTTTTTTCCTTTCTTTCTCTCTCTTTCTCTTGCTTTCACTCTTTCTCACTCTTTCTTTTTCCCTTTCTCTTACATTCTTTCTCTCTCTCCTCTTTCTTTTGTTCTCACTCTAGTTCTTTTTCTTTTTTTTCTCTTTCTTTCCTCCCTTCTCTTACTTCTTTTCTCTTTCTTTCTCTTGCTTTCTTTCTTACTCTCTTTCTTTCCTTCTTTCTCTCTCTCTCCTTATCTTTCTTTCATTCTTTCTTTCTCTCACTCTCTATCTTTCTCTATGTTTTCTTTCTTTCTCTCTTTTTCTCTACCTCTTTTTTTCGCTCTGGCTTTTGCTCTCTCTTTCTTTCTTCCTTTCACTTTTGTCTTTCTTTTTCTTTTCCTCTCTTTTTTCTCTCTTTCTTTTTCTTTCTCTCTCTATTTCTTTATTTCCCCCTCTCTCTCTCTCTCTCTCTTTCTTTCTGTTTCCTTTTCTCTTTCTTTCCCTCTCTTTTTTTCTCCTTCTACTTTTCTCTCTCTTTCACTCTCTATCTCTCTCTCTCTTTTTTATCTCTTTTTTCTTTCTCTCACTTTGTATCTTTCTTTTTTTACTCTTTCTTTCTCTCCCCTCTTTCTTTCTTTCTTTCTTTCTTTCTTTCTTTCTTTCTTTCTTCCTTTTCTCTTTCTATCTTTCCGCCTTTCTGTTACTTCCTTTTTCTCTGTCTTTCTTTCTATCTTTCTTTCTCTTTTTCTCGCTCTTTCTTTCTCACCCTCTCTTTCTTCCCCTCTTTCTATTACATTCTTTCTCTCTCTCTCCTTCAGTTTTTTCCCTTCTCTCTATCTTTCACTTTCGATCTTTATATTTCTCTTTCTTTCTCTCTCTTTATCTCTCTATATCTTTTTATATCTTTCTTTCTTTGTCTTTCTTTTTCTCTTATTGTCTCTCTCTTTCCCTCTCTTTATTTCTCTCAAACTTTTTCTCTGTTTCCCTCTCTCTTTCCTTCTCTCTTGCTTTCCCTCTCTTTTTTCTTCTTTCTCTCTCTTTGTCACTGTCTTTCTCTCTCCTTCTTACTTTCTTTCTTTCTTCCATTTCTTTCTTTCCTCCTTTCTGTTACTTCCTTTTTCTCTCTTTCTTTCTCTTTCTCACTCTCTAATTCTCTTACTCTCTTTATCACTCTCTCTTTCTCCCTCTCTTTCTCTTACATTCTTTCTCTCTCCTTCAGTTTTTTCCTACGCTCTTTTTTTCCCTTTCTTTTTTTTACTTTTCTCTCTTTCTCTCTTTGTCTTTTTCCCTCCCGTTCTTTTTCGCTCTTTTTTCTCTCACTTTCTATTTCTTTCTCTCGCTCTCTTTTTCTCTTTCTTTCTTTCTCTGTCTCTTTCTTCTCTCTTTCTTTATCCTGCTTTCTCTCTCTTTCTTTCTCTCTATTTCCTTCTCTCTTCTTCTCTCTCTTTTTCTGTCTTTCTCTTTTTCTCTTTCTTACTTTCTTTCTCTTTCTTTTTTTCTTTCTCTCTTTCTTTCTCTCATTCTTTCTTACTTATTTTCTGTCTCTTTTTCTTTCTCGCTTTCTTTTTCTTTATCTCTCTCTTTTCTTTCTTTTTGTCTGTCTTTTTTCCTTCTATTTCCTTCTCTCCCCTTTTTCTTTATCTCTCTTTTTCTTTCTTGCTTTCTCACTCTCTGTTTTTCTTTCTCTCGTTCTCACTCTTTTATTCTCTTACTCTCTTTCTCAATCTCTGTTTTTCTTTCTCTCTCTCTTTCTCACTGTCTTTCTCTCTCTTTCTTACTTTTTTTCTTCCATTTCTTTTTCTTTCCTACTTTCTGTTACTTCCTTGTTCTCTGTCTTTCTCTCTTTCTCACTCTCTCATTCTCTCACTCTCTTTCTCTTACATTCTTTCTCTCTCTCCTTCGGTTTCTTTCCTATCTTTCTTTTTTATTTCTCTCTCTTTCTCTCTCTCATTTTCTCTCACTCTTTCTTTGTTTTACTCTCTCTCCTTCTTTTTCTCTAATTTTTTCTCTCACTTTCTATTTCTTTCTCTCGCTCTCTTTCTTTTTCTCTCTTTTCTTTCTCTCTATTTCTTTTTTACTCTCTTCCTCTCTTTTTCTGTCTTTCTCATGCTCTCTAGCTGTCTTTCTTCCTTTCTTCTCACTTTTCTTTCTTTCTTCGTTTCTTTATTTCTCTTTCTCTCTCTCCTTTTTCTCTCTTTCTTTCACTTTATTTCTCTCTGTTTCTTTCACTCTCTTGCTCTGTCTTTTTCTTTCTTCCTTTATTTATTTTTCTTTCTCTCACTTTCTTTATCTTTCTGTCTCTCTTTCCTTTTCTTTCATTCTCATTTTCTTTCTTTCTGTCTGTTGCTCTCTCTCTTTCTCTCTTTCTTTCTCTGTCTCACACACTCTCTCTCTCTCTCTCTTTCTTTCTCTTTTTCTCTCTCTCTCTCTCATTCTCTGGGATCTATATATTTGAGGTAGGTGGTGTATTACTGTAATCATAGGGTACTGCCAGCCTGTCACCAGATGTGATATCTGTAGGTTTCTGGGGCATTAGAGCCAGTCAGTCATCATGAGGCTGAGGATGGACAGGAAACAGACAGCCTGACATGTCGTAACCCTGCCATCTCCAGTAACTTTCTAGTTCCTGCAGATTTTGACGGTGTCATCATTACACCACAGACTTGTGACTAGAAGTCATAGTTATCCATCTGTGATTGCTGCCACATAACTAATATGTATAGATATATATGCTGAATGGCCCCTTAATTAGACTCCATCTAGAAACATGTTGGACCACCTTTGGTCTTCAGAACCGCAGCAATTTGTTGTGGTGTAGTTTCTACTAAGTGATAAAATCATTATGCAGAAATATCGGCCCCTGCGGACAGGAAGCTTCATGTAGTTGCTGCAGATTAGATGGTGGTGCCGAAATGCTCTGACCAGCTGACAATTCTGATCTCCCATCAGCACGGAGCAGCAGAAATCTGGATCCCTCTGACCAGGAGAGGTTTTTCCGATGCTCAGTGATACAAGTTTTTGTGCTCCTTTGCTCGCTGGAGTCTTGCCTTTCCATTGGCGCTGAAACTGGTCATCTGCTGTTATAGCCTATCCAAGCTAAGGAATGCCGAGTTGTGCATTCAGACATGTTAGTTCGAGCCCCAGCCTTGTATTCAGCTGCAATTGGCTGACCTACAGTAGCTCAACAGGCAGTATCAACCACGATAGGCTTAGATAATTTGTCTTCAGCTTAGTGGGAACGACTCCTGGTTGACTATCCCTGTTACAGCTGTAGGGATCATCATGTGAATTTCCACCCCGGATACAGATGTCACTGGGGAACAACTTCACAGAGGAGGATGATTCTTTTCATGGCTGATTGTAATAATACATGACGTGTTTCTCATCGACCACTGAAAATGGTGAAGGAGATTCTCACCGGCGCTCTACCAGTCCTCATGTGTACAGAGTACAAGTGTTCCACGGTGACTGGCAAATCTGTTCACAGATACCAGCCAACGCCTTGCAGTTCTTTGTTTGCAGAAACATGGGACTTGGAGAGTTCTTAATCCTCCACCCTTCACCGACCGCTGACATCACTGACTACACCACCTACTAATCCACTACAGAGAGGACAAAGGATGCAGCCTACCCATTAACTGGAGAGCAGCGGTGACATCACTGAGGAAACAACCTACCCATTCACTGGAGAGCAGCGGTGACATCACTGAGGAAACAGACTATCCATTCACTAGAGAGCAGCGGTGACATCACTGAGGCAACAGACTATCCATTCACTGGAGAGCAGCGCTGACATCACTGAGGAAACAGCCTACCCATTCACTGGAGAGCAGCGATGACATCACTGAGCAAACAGCCTACCCATTAACTGGAGAGCAGCGGTGACATCACTGAGGAAACAACCTACCCATTCACTGGAGAGCAGCGGTGACATCACTGAGGAAACAGCCTACCCATTCACTAGAGAGCAGCGGTGACATCACTGAGGCAACAGACTATCCATTCACTGGAGAGCAGCGCTGACATCACTGAGGAAACAGCCTACCCATTCACTGGAGAGCAGCGATGACATCACTGAGCAAACAGCCTACCCATTAACTGGAGAGCAGCGGTGACATCACTGAGGAAACAACCTACCCATTCACTGGAGAGCAGCGGTGACATCACTGAGGAAACAGCCTACCCATTCACTAGAGAGCAGCGGTGACATCACTGAGGCAACAGACTATCCATTCACTGGAGAGCAGCGCTGACATCACTGAGGAAACAGCCTACCCATTCACTGGAGAGCAGCGATGACATCACTGAGCAAACAGCCTACCCATTAACTGGAGAGCAGCGGTGACATCACTGAGGAAACAACCTACCCATTCACTGGAGAGCAGCGGTGACATCACTGAGCAAACAGCCTACCCATTCACTAGAGAGCAGCGCTGACATCACTGAGGAAACAGCCTACCTATTCACTGGAAAACAGCGGTGACATCACTGAGGCAACAGACTAACCATTCACTGGAGAGCAGCGGTGACATCACTGAGAATACAGCCTACCCATTCACTGGAGAGCAGCGATGACATCACTGAGGAAACAGACTACCCATTCACTGGAGAGCAGCGGTGACATCACCGAGAAAACAGGCTGTCCATTCAATAGAGAGCAGTGGTGACATCACTGAGAATGCATCCTATCCATTCACTAGAGAGCAGCGGTGACATCACTGAGAATGCATCCTATCCATTCCCTAGAGAGCGACGGTGACATCACTGAGAATGCCACCTATCCATTCACTAGAGAGCAGCAGTGCCATCACTGAGCATGCAGTCTGTCCATTGAGGTATGGATGATTTTGGGGCAGCACACGGCCCAGCTCGTGTGGTGCAACTCAGAGATTTTGATCACAGTTAAAGGCGACACTTCACACTGGGAGAGGCTTAAACAAAAGGATAGCAAGTGCTGCTCCTGAGGCGCTGTATGCCAAGCACGCACACGTACACACCGCGGCGCTGCCAGTGTTTACACTGCTTACTAAACACAAATTATCCAGGGATGATTCAGCCTCGTCTGGAAGTACAGGCATGTCCCCTGGGCGCGAAAATAATGTCAATGAAAAAAATAATTACTCCCGTTCTAGTATGGATTGAGCAAGCGCACTGACCGTGAAGGGGTTAATGCTCTGCGGTGCATGGCTGCCGCTGCTGCCCGTAATTCCTCATGCCTTTATGAGCCCATTAAACACAAATCAATGTGATGGATGGCTAATGGGAATCTAACTGGGAATGTTCTACTAGAGTGCGTCACCTACAGCAGCGGGTCACTGGGCCCACGCTTAACACTTGTACACCGCCACGAATTAACCCTTCCTACACCTACATGATCACAAAGACACCTTGTACTTCTATTCAAGTAATAGGATAGTCCATTTAATGGTGATGTCAGTCTTTAGGTCTGTGGCCAGCTTCACCGAATTCAAGATATATTCCTATACATAGGGGGCAGTATTATACCCGGTTTCCTCAAAAATAATCCCTACCTCGAAAATATGCTCTAGCCTAGTTTTTGGGCAGGCTTGAAATATAAGCCCTACCCTGAAAATAAGCCTTAGTTACACTGCATAAAAAAACAGAATACATTACCTAGCAGGCTTGGTCTAGGTCCCTCCTGCTGCTCTCTAGAGGTTTGGCGTGGTTCCCGCAGTCCTCTCGTACAGTACCTCGTCCTGGTTACAGGATTAGTAAATCCCACCTGCAGGAAGCGATGGCTGGGATTGGTTCTTTGACCGCTGCTCAGCCAATCAATGCAGCGCTGCATAAACCAATGCGATGGCTGAGATTGGCCATGGCTCAGCTAATTCATAAATCCCACCTCTACAACTCGATGGCTGTTGATTGGTTCTTGCACCGCTGCTCAGCCAATTATTGCAGCTCTCGATAAACCAATCACAGCCATCACATTGGTTCATCCAGCACTGCATTGATTGGCCAATCATAGCGATCACTTCCTAGAGGCAGGATTTCTGAATCCTGTAACCAGGAAGTAGTTGTATGAGTGGCCGAGGACTGCGAGAAGCGCGATGAAGCTGTGGAGAGCAGCGCGAGGGAACTGAACCGAGCCCACTAGGTAAGATATCCCCCAAAAACAAGACCTTGTGCCTCTTTTGGGGCAAAAATTAATATAAGATGGGGTCTTATTTTCAGGGAAACAAGGTAGTAGTTATATTCTTGTACATAGGAGGCAGTATTATAGTAGTTATATTCTTGTACAAAGGGGGCAGTATTATAGTAGTTATATTCTTGTACATAGGAGCAGTATTATAGTAATATTCTTGTTCATAGGGGGCAGTATTATAGTAGTTATATTCTTGTCCATAGGGGGCAGTATTATAGTAGTTATATTCTTGTACAAAGGGGGCAGTATTATAGTAGTTATATTCTTGTACATAGGAAGCAGTATTATAGTAATATTCTTGTTCATAGGGGGCAGTATTATAGTAGTTATATTCTTGTCCATAGGGGGCAGTATTATAGTAGTTATATTCTTGTCCATAGGGGGCAGTATTATAGTAATATTCTTGTTCATAGGGGGCAGTATTATAGTAGTTATATTCTTGTACATAGGGGCAGTATTATAGTAGTTATATTCTTGTACTTAGGAGGCAGTATTATAGTAGTTATATTCTTGTACATAGGGGCAGTATTATAGTAGTTATATTCTTGTACATTGGGGACAGTATTATAGTAGTTATATTCTTGTACATAGGGGCAGTATTATAGTAGTTATATTCTTGTACATAGGGAGCAGTATTATAGTAGTTATATTATTGTACATAGGAGCAGTATTATAGTAGTTATATTCTTGTACATAGGAGCAGTATTATAGCAGTTATATTCTTGTACATAGGGGGCAATATTATAGTAGTTATATTCTTGTACATAGGACGCAGTATTATAGTAGTTATATTCTTATACACGGGGGGCAGTATTATAGTAGTTATATTATTGTACACAGGGAGCAGTATTATAGTAGTTATATTCTTGTACATAGTGGACAGTATTATAGTAGTTATATTCCTGTATATAGGGGGCAGTATTATAGTAGTTATATTCTTGTACATAGGGGGCAGTATTATAGTAGTTATATTCTTGTACATAGGGTGCAGTATTATAGTAGTTATATTCTTGTACATAGGGGACAGTAATATAGTAGTCATGTTCTTGTACATAGAGGGGAGTTTTATAGTAGTTATATTCTTGTACATAGGGGGCAGTATTATAGTAGCTATATTCTTGTACATAGGACGCAGTATTATAGTAGTTATATTCTTGTCCATAGGGGGCAGTATTATAGTAGTTATATTCTTGTACATAGGAGCAGTATTATAGTAGTTCTATTCTTGTACATAGGGGGCAGTATTATAGTAGTTATATTCTTGTACATAGGAGCAGTATTATAGTAGTTATATTCTTGTACATAGGGGGCAGTATTATAGTAGTTATATTCTTGTACATAGGGGGCAGTATTATAGTAGTTATATTCTTGTACATAGGGCGCAGTATTATAGTAGTTATATTCTTGTACTTAGGGGGCAGTATTATAGTAGTTATATTCTTGTACATAGGACGCAGTATTATAGTAGTTATATTCTTGTACATAGTGGACAGTATTATAGTAGTTATATTCCTGTACATAGGGGGCAGTATTATAGTAGTTATATTCTTGTACATAGGAGGGCAGTATTATAGTAGTTATATTCTTGTACATGGGAGCAGTATTATAGTAGTTATATTCTTGTACATAGGGGGCAGTATTATAGTAGTCATATTCCTGTACATAGAGGGGAGTTTTATAGTAGTTATATTCTTGTACATAGGGGGCAGTATTATAGTAGCTATATTCTTGTACATAGGGGGCAGTATTATAGTAGTTATATTCTTGTATATAGGAGGCAGTACTATAGCAGTTATATTCTTGTACATAGGAGCATTATTATAGTAGTTATATTCTTGTACATAGGAGCAGTATTATAGTAGTTATATTCTTGTACATAGGGGGCACTATTATAGTAGTTATATTCTTGTACATAGGGGCAGTATTATAGTAGTTATATTCTTGTACATAGGGGGCAGTATTATAGTAGTTATATTCTTGTACATAGGGGGCAGTATTATAGTAGTTATATTCTTGTACATAGGGGGCAGTATTATAGTAGTTATATTCTTGTACATAGAGGACAGTATTATAGTAGTTATATTCCTGTACATAGGGGGCAGTATTATAGTAGTTATATTCTTGTACATAGGGGCAGTATTATAGTAGTTATATTCCTGTACATAGGGGGCAGTATTATAGTAGTTACATTTTTGTACATAGGGCGCAGTATAATAGTAGTTATATTCTTGTACATAGGAGCAGTATTATAGTAGTTATATTCTTGTACATAGGGGGCAGTATTATAGTAGTTATATTCTTGTACATAGGGAGCAGTATTATAGTAGTTATATTCTTGTACATAGGGGGCAGTATTATAGTAGTTATATTCTTGTACATAGGAGGCAGTATTATAGTAGATATATTCTTGTACATAAGGGGGTAGTATTATAGTAGTCATATTCTTGTACATAGGGGGCAGTATAATAGTAGTTATATTCTTGTACATAGGGGGGCAGTATTATAGTAGTTATATTCTTGTACATAGGAGGCAGTATTATAGTAGATATATTCTTGTACATAAGGGGGTAGTATTATAGTAGTCATATTCTTGTACATAGGGGGCAGTATAATAGTAGTTATATTCTTGTACATAGGGGGGCAGTATTATAGTAGTTATATTCTTGTACATAGGGGGCAGTATTATCATAGTTATATTCTTTTACATCCTTGGCCATGTGTGAAGTCGTTGTATATCCGTTGTTTCAATTCTTTGATTTTCCATTTAGTACTGTTTATCAGCTTTATCAATCGTTTCTAGATATTACCTGTAATCAGATAGTTGCTATAAGACATTTCATTATATTGGTACTTTCTATTTTTGCTCTTAGGGCAGTTGTCTTATATATCGACCTATTTCACATGTCGAATGACTCATTCCTTTTACGGAAGTAGTTGCTTTTGTGCAACTGATTCAGTTTTCTAAAGAACGATAGTATGCTCATTTAACTATTACTGTGCCATTAGGTTGTGAATATTTTTTGTGTTGGGGAATCAGGTCAAGCTGGCCTTCTTTTTTTGTGTGTGGCATAAGGGATCTACAGGCCACCAGAGAAAGTCGTTCTCATTTCCCCAGAGGGTTGTGACTTTTTACACCTTTTTTTCAACATATCTCTGTGATGGTTCCTCAGGTTACATGTCGGACCCAAAAATTGGTTGTTGACTTTGTTCCCAATGGAGACGTTGCAGAGCAAAGACAATACGTTTCCAACAAAGTCTATGAAACAGCCAACTTGCCTCTAATGGGCTGAAGACTTTAATGGAAAGTCTCCACCAGAAATAATAGGCCCTTCAGTTCTCAGATGTTAGTTAGAATATCCCTTAAAATTAAAGTCAGTGTGGCACTGGGACAACCCCTTTTAGGCTTGAATATATGTACGATGCCCTATGAAAAGTGAACTAGTAGGTGCAGTAGCCTCCATCCAATGCCCCTCCAAAGTGTCAGTCAGGATGGAGAAGTGAGTCTGAAGTTTTTGCTGTACTACTTTTTAAAAATAAAATATCTAACAAAATATACATATTTTCTGTTACCGTTTTCTGACCAGCATAACTATTCTATTTTTCTGTCAGTATACTTGTGTGGGGGCTCGTTTTTTGCGAGACATCGTGTAGTTTCTATTCGTACCCTTTTGGAGTAATTCTGACTTTTTGATCATTTTTTTTTTACATATTTTCTTGGACACTGGGTGATCAAAAAAGTGCAATTCTGATGTTGTCTATTCCCTTTTTTTGACAATGTCCACCCTGCGGGGTAAATAATGTTTTGCTTTGATAGATCTGACTTTTACGGGCGGAGTCATACCAAATATGTTGTGGGGTTTTTTGTTTTGATATTTTAATTGTAAAATACAGAAAAAGAGTTTTTTATTTCTTTTCATTTTTACAGTAATTTTTTCCCTTATCTTTACTTTTTCTTCTTAGTCCCGTAAGGGGACTTGAACTTGCGATCTCATACATTTCAGTATTGCAGTGTATGGTATTTCTGCCGGCATTGCTTTAAGATGGCATCAATTTAAAAAGGTTAACAGCTATCACGGCTGTTGCAGCCCTGTGTCAGCTATGAAAGACACATGACACTGGCTGTGTCTGATCCCCGCGCACCTACACATACATAAAGTCTTCAGACACTTTTTTACATTTTGTTATGTTTTTGTATTTTCCCCATCATTCAGCACTTAATACCCCATAATGACAGAGTGACAACAGAATGTGAGAAGTCTTTGTAAAGTTTTTAAAAAGCAAAAACTCCCATTTTGCCCTGACATAAGTATTCACACCCTTTGGTACGACACGTGACATTTAGCTCTGGGGGCTCCCATTTCTCTTGATCACCTTTCTACACCCTGATTGGAGTCACCTGTGGGAAATTCATCTGATTGGACATAAAAGACCACGCTGTATACATAAGCTCTCACTGCTCACAATGCAGATCAGAGCCAGAACCAAGGAGGAGGAGAGAACTGCTTGTAGAGCTCAGAGACAGGATTGTGTGGAGGAACAGATCTGGAGAAGCTACAAACACATCTCTGCTGCTCTGAAAGTTCCCAAGAGCCCAGCGGCCCCCATAATACTTACATGGAAGAACAACCAGGACTCTTCCTAGAGCTGCCGACCCCCAAACTAAGGGGAAGAAGGATCTCGGTAAGAGAGGTGACCAAGAGCCCAGCGGCCCCCATAATACTTACATGGAAGAACAACCAGGACTCTTTCTAGAGCCGTTGACCCCCCAAACTAAGGGGGAGAAGGGTCTCGGTAAGAGAGGTGACCAAGAACCCAGCGGTCACTCTGGCTGCACTCCAAAGATCCTGTGAATAGATGGGAGAAACTTCCAGAAGGTCAACCATCCCTGCAGCCTCCACCAATCTGGGCTTTATGGTGGAGGGGCCAGAAAGAAGCCTCCTCAATAAGACACATGGAAGCCCTCAGAGTTACCAAAAAAAAACCTAAAGGCTCGCAGACTGTGAGAAACAAGATTCTCTGCTCTGATGGAACTTTATGGCCTCTAAGCAGTCTGTCTGGAGGAAACCAGGCGCCGCTCATGACCTGCCCAATACCATCCCTACAGTGAAGCCTGGTGGTTGAGCATCTTGCTGGAGGAGGAAAGACCGGTCAGGGTGGAGGAAAACCAGGCGGCGTTCATCACCTGCCTAATACCATCCCTACAGTGACACCTGGTGGTGGAGCATCTTGCTGGGGGAGGGGAGATCGATCAGGGTGGAGGGAAAGCTTAATGGAGCAAAGTACAGAGATAATGACAACCTGATCCAGACCGCAGGCGACCTCAGACTGGGCAGAAGGGTCATCATCCAACAAGACAATGACCTTAAGACCCCAAACTACACCAGAGGGCTTAGGGACATCTCTGTGAATGTCCTTGACTGGCCTGGCCAAAGCCCTGAACCCAATGGGACATCTCTGGAGAGACCTGACATAACATAACAACATGCAAAAAGGTCAGAGGGTGTGAGGACTTCCCAGACCCCCAGACCCCATGTATGTCCTGGGGTGTGAAGGAGTTAAGTGGGCACAACTGGACCATGACGTTAAGTGTAAGGTGTTCGCATATAGAGCTATCATACAGCTTAATATTTGGCAATTCGGCCTACAAGCAGCACTACCCAGGAAAGAACAGTCTTCAAGCATCTCCGCTGAGGTTCCTTTTAAACTCCTTGATAGTTTCCTAATTAGTATCGCTGCTCAACGAGATCAGTGCTCACTTCTCTGGCCTTTAGCTGGTTATTCACATAATCATTCATCCCACATGCACCTTCATCATCGTTAGCATCACATCCCCCATTTACACGGGGAGGTGTGCTGAAAGGAGTGATGATTTTTTTCAGCTGCATAAAAGATGTGATTAGCCGGTCAATGAGCGTTGGCTCGCTTATCAGCTAATTGGCTGCAGTTTCGCACGGCTCGATGATCGGGCAAGCGAGTGTTCATGCGACTTTTTGTGCCCTATCATCAGGCCATGTAAAAGGGCTTTAGCAACCAGTTAGGTCCTTCATATACTGCACATCCTTAACCCCTTCCTGCTCCATGATATATATGTACATCACGAAGGAAAGGGGTTCCCGCGCATATAGATGGTATAGGACTGGGATTTGAACCTACATCATCCACACCAGGAGCTGGCTATAACTGGCAGCCTGGGTTTCACTGCACTGAAAGGGATTGGTGAGAACACCGATCCCTGCTGTTAATCACTAACATACCACGATCAATGTTGATCATGGCAAGTATGGGGTTAACAGAGGGAGGGAGCTCCCTCTGTAATATCATCAGTCCTCTGTCAATCCATCGCGGAGGGGCTATGGGTTACGAGGGCAACTGACCGCCAGTCAATGGCCTCCAGGTCTGGCTTGTAATGGTAAAGAATATAGATAATGTGCTGCAGTACTGAAGTGTATTACGGGAACAGGGTGATCAAAGGGTCACAGGTTCAATATCCCTACAGGGGCATAAAATTTGTCATAATAGTACAAAAAATATCCCATGTTAGAGCTTTTACCCACTAGCGTTTTTTAAATAATAAAAGCATATAATACAAGATAAGGGCTTATTCACACAAGCGTATATCGGCCGGCGTTTTCACGGCTGGCCAATATACGCTACCATCTGATGCATTGGATTCCAATGCATCAGATCACACAGGCTTAGCTTTGCCCCGCCCCGTCCCATTGCAAACAGCCAGAGGGGAGGAGAGAGGAGGGGAGTCAGCGAGGGAAGCTCTTTTCCCCCCTGCCCGACGGCATATATGCTGAGCCCGTGCATCAGACTGTAGCGTATATTGGTAAATACCACGCAAACAACCCTCATACGGCCGTGGGGATGGAAAATAAAAAAGTTATGACTATTGAAAAGTGGAGTTGAAGATAGGCCGAGTCACTAAAGGGTTAAGGGGTACTCCCAAAGGCTTGTCTTCACGGAGGCAGCATTGTCAGTAGCACTTCCCTCAATGGAAGGGATCTGGAGCGCTGCTCATCCTGATCCTCCTGGTACAGGGAAGCCGACAGACAGCAGGGGAAAGCGTGCCACAGTTGGGAAGAGCTCTGAGAAAAGCTGGGTGACCATCTAGATTTCCCCAGTAATGGTGAGTGTTAGAGGAGGAAGTGGGGGAGTCGCTCGTTACATCAAAAACTGCTTCATTTTTGCTTCTCTGTTCTGGAATGTTTCCGTTTGTTTCATCAGAACATAAACAGGATTATTTCTTAAGATGACCGAAAAGCCGAAAGCAAACATCCTCCTAGAAAGGAGAGCGCCTGAGTGGCAGCGGGAGGAGGACGCCAAGTCCCCAAGTATTGTACTGCTGTTTATCCTTCTCTTACTTCTATCTCCTTGTGGGGAAGCTGGGTGGCACCGCCGTAGGCCTCCGACACAGTAAGCTTTATTATATGTATGAAAAAACGAATGACGCACAAACAGCATACGGACCCATAATCAGGGGGGCTCCAAGCTTTTATGGTACCTCAGGTGAAGTGTGGAGTGGTGTCCCCTTCCAAAATCGTCAATACACAAGATACCCAACGTATATTTGTACCATTTTATACTTGTCTGCAGTGACAGAGTAGTAGTGGCCCCAATAGTAAGTGTCCTTCTTAGTGACCACTATAGTAAGTGTCCTCCTTGGTGGCCCCAATAGTAAGTGTCCTTCTTAGTGACCAATATAGTAAGTGTCCCCCTTGGTGGCCCCGATAGTAAGTGTCTTCCTTGGTGGCCCCAATAGTAAGTGTCCTCTTTAGTGACCCCAATAGTAAGTGTCTTCCTTGGTGGCCCCAATAGTAAGTGTCCTCTTTAGTGACCCCAATAGTAAGTGTCTTCCTTGGTGGCCCCAATAGTAAGTGTCCTCCTTGGTGGCCCCAATAGTAAGTGTCCTCTTTAGTGACCCCAATAGTAAGTGTCCTCCTTGGTGGCCCCAATAGTAAGTGTCCTCTTTAGTGACCCCAATAGTAAGTGTCCTCCTCAGTGGCCCCAATAGCAAGTGTCCTCCATAGTGACCCCAATAGCAAGTGTCCTCTTTAGTGACCCCAATAGCAAGTGTCCTCCTTAGTGACCCCAACAGCAAGTGTCCTCCTTAGTGACCCCAATAGTAAGTATCCTCCTTAGTGGGCCAAAAAAGCAAGTGTCCTCCTTAGTGGCCCCAATAGTAAGTGTCCTCCTCAGTGGCCCCATTAGCAAGTGTCCTCCATAGTGACCCCAATAGCAAGTGTCCTCTTTAGTGACCCCAATAGCAAGTGTCCTCCTTGGTGGCCCCAATAGTGTCCAGCTTAGTGGCCCCAATAGCAATATTAACCCCCCCTAAATGGCCCCAGTAAAAGTGACACCAAAGTGGATGCAGTAGTAAAATTGGCCCCCAGTAGTAGCCCCAATAGTAAGTGACTTTCTCAGTGGCAGTAATAGTAACCCCATTAATGGCCCCAGTAGTAATAGTTTCCCTCATAGTGGCCCCAGTAATATTAGTGGCCCCCATAGTGGCTCCATTAGTAATAGGGACCCCCTATTGGTCTCCAGCCCCGAATCAGCCCAACAATTTCCAGACTGCAGCAGACGCTGGGGGAGAAATCAGCAGTCACTGATTCAGCGGTGGCTGCCACTGCCAGCCTAAGCTGCAGGCTAAATGAGTGAAATGCCTGTCGGGTTGTTGCTGGGCCGCTTGCATGCCTGTTCATATCACAGTTTAGAATTAGGAGATGCAAGTGCACGTGAGTCCGTCTGTGTATGGGACAGCATATGCACAGGCATCCATACATGGTGTCCGATGCCAACTGCAAGTGGCAAGTGTATCAGAGGCCAGTTTATGAAGCAGGGGTCAGAATGCTGCTCAGGGCTCTGGGAAAGCTGGGTGACCGTAGTGGTTGTCCACCATCTTTCCTACATTCTGAAGCACAAGTTTGCATCGGATACGTCACAACTTGGATGCATCGTTCTACATCGTTCTACGGGCGTTGCGTATTTGGCCGTGTAAGTACGCTGCATATTTACGGGGCCGAGACCCGCATACGCCTGTGGAAACTAGTCAAAAGTGTTAGCGGTGCATAAGGGGTTAATGGGACGTTTCCAAAAAAGAAGAAACAAATCTTGCTTGCATTCTCATTTTTGGCCGCGCTACAGATGCTTCTTCAGAAAGCATGTGACTCGCGGCGGGGAGGGGGAGGCAGGGATTGTTATTGGCAACCACGGACGAGTCGCGTTGGAAATCCGATATACGGTGACATTAGACCGCGCAGCGCACCTGATAACAATGGGAGGGGTTTTTTTTTTTCGGTAGCGCCTGTTGAAGTGTCAGACATAATGGGTCGTTGTTTGCACAGCTCGTTCTATTCTAATTAAACAGGAAACACTTCCTGCATCCTGCGCGGCGTGAAGCGAGACTCGTGCACGCCAAATGCACGGTTAACACAACAAACGAGGGCTGCAAATAAGAGGAAGAACTGCAGCCTCCGGCTATTTAGAAATGAAGCTTCGGTTTGGAGATGCTATAAAGAGGGACACTTAAAGGGGTTGTCCGGGGTTAGAAAAACATGGCTGCTTTCTTCCAAACACAGCGCCACCCTTGTCCATAGGGTTGTGTCTGGTAGTACAGCTCCGCTTCCATTCACATCATTGGAGCTGTTCTGCAATGCCACACACAACCCTATGGACAAGGGTTTATAGTGTTGTATCTGCGCTCAAAAGAGGAGATTTCAGAAAGAATTATATAAAATATATTAGTTTAGAACTAGAGATGAGCGAGTATACTCGCTAAGGCACATTACTCGAGAGAGTAGTGCCTTAGCCGAGTATCTCCCCGCTTGTCTCTAAAGATTCGGGGGCCGGCGCGGGTGACAGGTGAGTTGCGGCGGGGAGCGGCGGGGGGAGAGAGAGATCTCCCCTCCGTTCCTCCCCGCTCTACCCCGCCGCTCCCCGCCCCCGCCAGCCCCCGAATCTTTAGAGATGAGCGGGGTGATACTCGGCTAAGGCACTACTCGCTCGAGTAATGTGCCTTAGTGGGTATACTCCCTCATCTCTAATTAGGATATATTAGTATAGCGTATAGAGTAATAAATATAGGACTCACCTGGTATGGAGTCTGTCCGAAAATGACAGGACTCCACACCTATGAGCCAGGAATTGCAGTATAGTCTCCTCATAGGTGATCCTGCTTTGATGGTATGTTTCAGCATAAAAGATCTATAGACCATATATTGATAATATGGGATGGCCCAAAGGCCACAGACGAAGAATTCATTAATCAAATCCACAAAAACGATTGGGGTCTGGAATTTTCTGAGAATATTAGGCCATTATATATATACTGCCTTGTACTGCAAGTAAATGATTTGGATGAAGATCTCGTGCCACCACCCTTCTTCTCCATATTTTGGCTAACCTGGATTTGAGGCGAAGTTGGCAGTGATTGGTAGGGGTCTGACCACCAGACAACGGAGGTCCTGTCAGTCCCCGAGTGACTGGAGCAGGCGCCACCCCCGCCATTCACTTCAATGACAGCACCAGAGATAGTTGAAGCGCTTGAATTCAGTGATCTCCAGTGCTCCATTCATTCAAGGACTGACTGGTCCCTGTTCTCCAGATTGGTGGGTTGGACCACTACCGATCATAAAGTATGCTGTGTACATTTTTTTTTTCAGTCCTGAAGGAGACTTGAACCTGTGATGCTACAGTTTTTGTGATAATACACAGCAGTACTTCTGTACTGCAATGCATTATTGCTTATCACGGCAATCACTTGCCATGGCAAACCAAAGGCCATGACATGGGCTGATGACTTCACAGAGGGAGCGCCCCCAACCTCCACCCTCTGTGAACCTTTAACATGCCGCGGTCAACATTGATCACAGAATGTAAGGAGTTAACAGTGGGGATTGGTTTTGCAATGGGAGGCCGGCTGCCGGTCACAGAAGCTGAGCCCACGCCATCTATAGAGCATAACTGTACACCCATTTATGGGAGCCCCTTCTCACCTAAGCTGTAAATATACACCCTGGTGTGGGAAGGGGTTAAACAAGGCTACTTTGGGCCCCTGAGGTCCCACAATTTAATCATGTGCACCTAACTTCTAGGATCTATGAATTCATACCAAGTCAATTAAAAGAGTTGACTTCATCCAAAAAACAGCGCCACACCCGTCCACAGGTTGTCTGTGATATTACAGCTCAGCCCCATTCACTTTAATTGAGTAAAGTTGTAATTCCAGACACAACCCATGGACGGGTGTGACAGAGATGCAGGGAGAAAGCAGCCATGTTTTTCTAATCCTAGACAATCCCTTTAAATTCCCCGAAAGACTGGCAAAATGAACGCAGCGGCAGCGGGATGCTCGGCCATTGCTCCATTCATTTCAATGAGAATGCCGAAAATTAACGAGTGCTTGAACTACTTTCAACGCTCCCAATGAAATGAATGGAATGGTGGCAGAGCATGCGCATTGCCGCTCCGTTCATTTTGCCAGTCTTTTGGGGGAGCTGGGACCCCCATTCTGGCTATTAGTCGAGGTCCCAGCAGTTGGGCCCCCACCAATCAGCTAGTTGTCTTGTGGATAGGGGATGATTTAAAGGAGATGTCCCGCGCCGAAACGGGTTTTTTTTTTTTTAAACCCCCCCCCCCCGTTCGGCGCGAGACAACCCCGATGCAGGGGTTAAAAAAACCACCCGCACAGCGCTTACCTGAATCCCGGCGGTCCGGTGACTTCAATACTTACCGCTGAAGATGGCCGCCGGGATCTTCTACCTTCGTGGACCGCAGCTCTTCTGTGCGGTCCACTGCCGATTCCAGCCTCCTGATTGGCTGGAATCGGCACGTGACGGGGCGGAGCTACACGGAGCCGCTCTCTGGCACGAGCGGCTCCATAGAAGAAAGCAGAAGACCCGGACTGCGCAAGCGCGGCTAATTTGGCCATCGGAGGGCGAAAATTAGTCGGCTCCATGGGAACGAGGACGCCAGCAACGGAGCAGGTAAGTATAAAACTTTTTATAACTTCTGTATGGCTCATAATTAATGCACAATGTACATTACAAAGTGCATTATTATGGCCATACAGAAGTGTATAGACCCACTTGCTGCCTCGGGACAACCCCTTTAATGTCACTGGATTACCCCTGTAATACCGAGAAGCTGGAAGTTCGCTAAAGAGAGCGAGAGCAACATAGTGACATCATTCTTATCACATCATTCTCATGAGGTCATAGGGTGGAACTGTGGAATGACCGCTTTAGAGTCTCTAGGTGGTAAGAAATAATGAAAATTGGGTTGCTCCTCCTGGCAATGTCCATTTATGCAGTGTCAAAAAGTTAGAGAAAGACATCTTTAGGCCGGGAATCTTTAGACTAACATTCAGTCATTTCCGTGAGAGTTAAGGGGGTTTTCCGGTCATATGCTATTGTCACTCAGGACCCCCAGTTGATCACCTGTTCAGATGCTCTCTGTCAGCACCAAGGAGTGGAAGCAGATAGCTCCAACCGTTGTGTAGTGGGCTGTGCTGGTAATTGCAGGCAAAGTTCCCATTAAAAATCAGTGAGAACTGCACCTACACTTACCAACACCGGCCACTACACAGGGGTCGGAGCTATCTACAAGTTCGTGTTATGCAATGCCATAAACAAGGATACTCCATAGAGAACCATGTCATACAAGACATCGCAAATCACGGCTGTATAGAGCATGCCGCAATTTTGTAGTCTCGCAATGTAGCAGCCGGCAAAACACCGCTTGTGTGGAAGAACCCATTGGAAACCATGGGCTCCTCATACATGCAATTTTGTAGCCCATGTAAAGCCAGCCTAAGTCATCAATAAATTTCACCAGAAGACAGCTTTAGGCCTCTTCCACACGGGCGACGCGATATCGGCATGAGAAAATCACAGTGATATCACATCGGTAGTCCTTGCAATGTCGCTGCGTTTTCTCACGGCTATGTCGCGCCACTTTGTAGCACCATGTGAGAGGATTTTCGAGGGAGGCTTGAAATATAAGCCCTACCCCCAAAATAAGGCCAAGCTGCATAAAAAAAGCAGGAGAGAAGCCGTGGCTGAGCTGACATCACCTAACGTGGCTGAGCTGACATCACCTAACGTGGCTGAGCTGACATTACCTTAGAAGCCGTGGCTGAGCTGACATCACGCTTAGGTGATGTACTGTGGTTTGTTTTTTTTTTTTTTTATGCTACTAGGTTGGAACACTGGGTCTGAATCTGACCAGACTCTTCTGTGAGGGCTTTCAACCAGAAGACAAAATTATACTGGCAGTCTGTCTCCAAATCTGTGTTCTATTATATCCATATTAATCATACCAAAATGTTTCTAATTATCTCCAGTGTGAAGGAATGTAAATACGACTCGTAGTATCCTACTCGGAGCTTCTTAGGAGGGAATTCTTGGTCTGAGTCCAACGAGAATGGAAATTTAAAATGAAATGACTTTCATTAGTCCTGAATATTGGGCAATAAGGGCTCAGAACAGCTGGCGTATTTCAGATTTATCTTCTAGACTGGAATCATTTTTGGTCAATGTGCAAAATATTAGAAGCTGATGGTCTATATTGTCCATCTTTTCTTAAGAATGCATCTATTCTATAGGCATCCAGTTGACTATCCAAGTGTCTTGCCAACTTACGACTAGTGTGTATGTTCACTATTACCCTGTCCCTCATTCCTCACTCAGAATTCATCTTCTAGACTGAAATCATTTGTGGTGAAGGTTGAAAATGCAGCAAATATTAGAAGCTGGTGGTCTACACTGTCCATCTTCTCCTAAGAAATGGTCTAGAAGGTGGTGTGTAGGCATCTGGTTGAGATGTAGTATTTATGCCCATATGTTAATACTTAGTTGGCCTCCTTTGGCCCTAATGACATTGGATACCTTCTATGGCGTACTTTATACAAAAGTCTGATATACTTCAGCTGGTATTTCCCTCCATTCATCCTTAGAATGTCTGGTGAGTTCTCTCACAGTGGTGAGTGCTGTCAATGGACAGTTGATCAATGGAAGATCGCTCTATGGAGTAACAAATCAATCTACTCCATCTTCATAAAGGCTGGACATACCTGGGTGTGATGGAATATGATGGGGGATGTTTTTTGCCTGAGTGTGTTTTGTAAACAGTTAAGTACGGTGGAGGTTCCATTATGGTTTTAGGATGTATAACGTGGCATGGTCTCAGTACAGTGGTTGTGGTGACAAGAACCATGAACACGGAGGTGACCCTGACATTCTAGATAATAATGTGCTGCCTACAATGTGGTAATACTCTGGGAATGGTTGGCCATACTTCCAACAAGACAACGCGCTTTGTCACAAATCAAACACTGGTTTACGGAAGAACAGAAGTTCCACAATTGGACTGGCTGCATAGAATCCCGACCTGAACTTATTGAACATCTTTGAGATAAACTGGAACTCCGAGTCAGAAAATAATCAATGTCCATCTTCTTTGAGAGAACTTGCCACACATTTGTAGGATGAATGGAGGGTGATACCAGCTGAAGTGTATCAGACATCAGTAGAAGTTTGCCACTGAGAGTACCCGATGTCACTAGACGCTAGGAAGCCCAACTATGTATTAATATATGGAAATAAATGCTACTTTTCATCTTGCTCAAGGGGTCGAATAACTTTGGTAGGATAGTGTATAAGATTTCACAGTTGGACATTAGAACATCTTTCCACTGTTCTTTATCGTCAATAATACAATGTCTAGAGAAAAATTGAGTAGGTGGGTTGTTCTGAGCTCCAAAAAGTCCCCCAAAAATTGAGTACTGACTTCTCTTTGTGTCTCTTGTGGTACTAATTGGATTATGTCTTCACTCATATAATTCATCTGTGTCTTCTTTTTTCACTTCTCATTGCAGACCATGGAGGCCTTCAGTTCCAAAGATCTTGCCCTTCAGGCGCAAAAGAAAATCTTGAGTCGGATGGCCAGCAAAACCATGGCGAACATGTTCATCGATGAGACAAGTAGTGAGGTTTTGGACGAACTGTACAAAGTTTCCAAAGAGTACACCAAAAACAAAGCAGAGTCTCAAAAAGTCATCAAGAACTTGATCAAGATTGCGGTGAAAATTGGCGTCTTGTATCGTCACAACCGTTTTAGCCCTGAGGAACTAGTCCTAGCCGCAGATTTCAAAAACAAGCTACACAATGGAGCAATGACGGCCATTAGTTTCTATGAGGTGGAATTTACTTATGAGACAGAGGTGTTACCCGAAATCCTCACTGAATGCAAAAACTTGCTCCTTCGCCTGGTCGACAAGCACCTGACTCCCAAGTCCCATGGCCGCATACAGCACGTGTTCAACCATTTCGCAAACAAGGAAATGCTCAGTCAACTCTATGATCCCAAAGGGTCTATGAAGTCCCATTTACAGAAAATTTGTCAGGGAATGAACAAATTAATTGATGATGGGAAACTGTGAGAGACGTTGGACTCAAAAGTGTGGTTAATGCAAGATTTTGGACTCAACTTGGAGACTAAAGGAACATAAAGCAGAATTTTTGCCCCATAAGGTATTAAACTTATGCACTGTGAACTGATGTTTATGAGATGAATGAAGGGGGTCTCATGCATCACCAATGGGATGCCCAATCATAAAGACTACGAAAGTAGTACAAGAGGGATACATACAGTTGATCTTACAAAATCTTTGGTTTTCAACCTTTAGAAAGATGTTCTTCGTCTTATCTTGGTCCGAAGACTTTGCTAATTTTTGAAGAACTAACTCCTTTCTGGACCTAAGAGTTGTCCAGTGGAGGTGACTGGTCTCATTCTAAGGTTGCTGAGGGGCTCCATGCATCTACACAGGATGAGCTCTGACAACTTGAACTTTGGTCTACATCTAAATGTTGACATGTCCTGTGACTTTCAAGTATTTGGTACACATAGGGCATAATTGTTGTTTTGTAAATTACAGAGACGGCAGATAGCTCCAAACACAAGAACTGAGGTGCAATGATTGATGTGATAATGGGCTCCATAACTTTGGTGCCTCATAGTTTTCCTTGGTATTGAATGAGAACGTTTTTTACTTTGGGCCTTAGATGACCATCAATCTTGGTCTCTTGCAGAACAAACTAATGTTTACACACCCTTGAGAACTTTTGTCTACCTGTATATCAGAAATAAATACCCAACTTTAAGCGATCTTATAAACACAAGGCCCGTTCTGAGGACTTTGGTCGGGTCCAAAAAAAGAAAACTAATTGCTTCCCTTCAAAGCGCCATAAAGTTAAATGACTAAAATCTGACTGCTGCCACCACCAAGGGAAGCTTGTCGAATACACCTTTCTACAGCATCCATTAAGCTCATTGCTATGTGTGTATGCAATGAGCTCCCCCTATTGGTGGATGTAGACAGCTAGAATTTTATAATGTATTGTATGACAATGTGTAGTGAAACGGGGGATTTAGAGTCCCATAACAGTAAAAAAAAGAGCTCTGACCTCTCTAAGGATATATTACAAAATGATGTACTTAAGAACAAAAAAATGTGTCCACATGTGGACATAAACTTTAAGATGGCCATATCAGGAGTTCAGGCTGTTGGCCATATGATAGTTGAGCCATTAATAATCCCTCCCTGATCCCCCTAAAAAAAATAACATGGAGGGAGATACGTGGTGATGGTACACATTTGGCACCACTTAATTACCGGGGAATCCAGTCTGTTTTGTTGATGGGGCATCCTTTAGTGAGGCTATCAGGGAAGGAGGAGTCCAGTCTGAACTTTTTGTAGCAAGTTTTTGTATTCTTAACTATGTTCTCGCACAGTCCTGCTACTGTCATTTTCTTTTCGATACTTAAATAGAGTTTGTGACCCACTTTTAGCCATTGACATGTTGAATGCCAGTCAGGAGTAAAAAAAAAAAATGTTTTGTGTTTTAAATGCATTTAGCCGGAGGCGATGGAGAGCACAGAAGGCGTCTCCTCCCAATAACGGACGCTACAAACAATGAACATTTTAGTATGTGAGAAAAATGTATATACATTGTCTTCTGAGGGGGCTGTGCTAATAAGATTCACGGCTTGTCTGGAATGACAGAAATATGGCTGCTGTCTTCCAAAAACAGCGCCACACAAGTCAACAGGCCGCGTGAGGTAATACAACACAGCCAGTTTAGTGGAGCTGCAATAGCAGGTACAACCTATGAATAGGTGTTGTGCTGTTTTTGATAGAAAGCAGACATGTTTTTCTAATCTCAGACAAGCCCTTTAACTCTAGGGAAACACTTTTTTTTCCATCCCTGCCGCCCATCTCCTGATTGCCTGTCACACTCTGGAAGTCTCTTTGTATTGCAGTCACTTCCATGCAGTGCAGTCCCCTACCTGATGCTTAGCTGAGATTTTTTACTTTCAAGTCTATCCCATGATGCATTAGCACTGCATTAGCACCATTTCTGCCTGCTGAGAGGAGAGTTAGAGTAACATTACCTATATTCACCTAAATAAGGTACAGACCATAAGTATAGAGTCAGGGTGCATTAATACAGGTAACTCAGAGAAACTCACAAAATTATGATGCTCATAGCACATTTGTTATTTTTTAGAAAATCGTATTGCACATACCTTCAATTGGAAAAATTAAAAATCGCACTTACATGAAATTGCAATATGATTTTCCTCAACCGCTGGAAACAATGGGAGAGATTTCTGTGGACTCGCAGAAAAGCAGAGCACTGCAATTTTTCTACTGAAAATAATGGGATCTATTTCAGTGTGAGTTTTGTGCATCACGCAAAGCACCAAATTCGCTAGTGTGAATGCACCCTTAGGAGGATGAGCTGTAATCTCCTCTATTATACCTGTGTGACAGGAGCTGTGTGATCATCATACTAATGTGACAGGAGTGTCTGTGTCCTCTTTAGGACAGTTTTCTGTGGTAGATCCATGTAACAGCATCACAAAGACTGAGAAACTGATTAGTAAGTGAACACATAAAGCCAAGCAGATCTGAACTGGTCAGAACTGAGATCACATGACCATCTGAGGAAAAGGAGACCAGGAGTTTAATATAGAAAGAAATAACCAAGCCACTTATATGTACTGGGGGGTTAGCTATATAATGAATGGGGGGAAAAAAATCACTGGAATGGCCCTTTAAATTAGGAAAACATGGCGCCTTCTTTCCAAAAACATTTCCTTCTGCTGAGTGATGTAGAAGCTTTGTCCACTATTACACATTTTGCATTTGATGAGGTACCATACCAACAAACGGCCAGTTGCGTCCTCACTGCTGGAGCTCTTAATGTACTTTTTAGGTTCATAAAAATTTCTACTAACTTATTTTTAAGATAGCAAAAACAAAAACATCTATAAAAATGGTTTTTCTTCCTATAAAATACTGTATCTTTAGCACCTGTGATTTGTTTGTGAGTCCTACAGTTCTATAATGAACTCCACCAGGAGTACAAAATAAAGTGAAAATGAACAAAAAGCCTCAATATTATAATTTTTTTTATTTGTCTTTGTGCAAATGAAAATGTGGATTTCTGAGTTTATGAATCAAAGTAAGATTTTCTATCTTTTCTATAATTTTTTTCTTCAATAAATGACTTGTTGTGGTATGAAACTTTTGTTTTATTTTTAGTAGTTACCTTTTTTTTCAATTCTTTCACTATAGGATCTCTCTTACACAGGCGTTTATTACTGCGGCGTAATGAACGCTGTGGTAATGGCGGTATAACGCGCCCATTGATTTCAATGGGGCTTCACAGACACTTATTCGATCACGGCACTGGATGGCGCTCTCCAGCGCCGTGATTTTTGAGCACCGTCTGCTCTTTTTTTGTCCGTTTAGCGCACCTCATCACCCATCACAATGATTGGGTGTGCTAAAATACGCGGTCAGCGGCGGACGAAAACTAAAGTGAAGTTGTGTCGCTTTGCAGCTAGGCACGATCTTCAGGGAAAGGCTTAGATTTCAAGCCCTTCCCCGAAAATCATCGCTGCGGTGGTTGCCTGCAACCCATTTCTTTTGATGGGGTGGCAGCAGCACTGGCTCCATTGGAAGCAATGGGATAGCATTGTGGACCTCTGCCACAGCTGTGATAGCTGTGTCAGGGAAACGCAATGTACTCCCTATGTTTTCAATGGGGCTGGTGCTGCTGCTGCCGTCCCCATTGAAAACAAGATGTAAAAGGGCAGGTACAGACACCACTTCTTAGAAGAAAGCAGGTGGCAGATTGCTATATAGAGGAGCATTGCAGAAGTGCAAGAAACTGATGAACAGTCACCCACACACCAGCCACATAGCGGGGGGGTTGATGGGCAGCTCAGCATACTTTGTCAAAAACACTCCGCCCCCGGAAGAAGTTGTCGTTTTGCTGTAAAATTCATTATGCAGTTCTCAGACAGATATGTAGATGCTGAGAGTTGTGGTTATTAGGTGAATGGTCTGGTCACTGAAGGCTCTAAAAGTGGTTCCCCCCCTTTGCCTATAAAAGGCTCTCGGAGGCTCCTTGTGTGTAGTGACCTCTTCTTCTGCTTGTGTAGGGCTTGTTGACCACTAGACGCCTCTACGACGCAGAGAAGAGATTTCACTCCGTTACAGAGTCTGAGAGGGGCGCATTATTGGGATGTGAGAAGCTGGATGGTCATATCAATGAATTGTCCCCCACCTGGGCCGTTCTGACCAGACTGTTAGGAGGTGTTGGGACCAGTGGATGTGTGAGAGCACACGGGGTGACTGGGCTCAGGATGTCCCCTACAAACCACCAGTGGAGAGGAAGGCCTGACCAGACAGTTAGGGGGTGTTGGGACCAGTGGATGGGGGCACACAAGGTAACCGGGCTCAGGACGCCCCTTACAGACCACCAGTAGAGAGGATCGTCTGACCAGACTGTTAGAAGGTGTTGGGACCAGTGGATGTGTGAGGGCACACAAGGTGACTGGGCTCAGGATGCCCCCTACAAACCACCAGTAGAGAGGAAGGCCTGACCAGACAGTTAGGAGGTGTTGGGACCAGTGGATGGGGGCACACAAGGTAACCGGGCTCAGGACACCCCCTACAGACCACCAGTAGAGAGGAACATCTGACCAGACTGTTAGGAGATGTTGGGACCAGTGGATATGTGTGGGCACACAAGGTGACCGGGCTCAGAATCCCCCAACAGACCAGCCGCAAAGAGGATCGTCTGACCAGACTGTTAAGAGATGTTGGGACCAGTGGATGGGGGCACACAAGGTGATCAGGTGTAGAACGCCCCCTACAGACTACCAGTAGAGAGGAGCGTCTGATCGTCCGACAAGCACCAGTAACTTCAACTGTTTCAATTATGGTGGAAAATACTTATTTTCCACCATAATTTTCAAATAAATTCGTTAAAAATCAGACAATGGGATTTTCTGGATGTGTTTTCTCATGTTGTTTCTCATAGTTGAGGTCTACCTATGATGTCAATTACAGGCCTCTCTAATCTTTTTAAGTGGAAGAACTTGTACAAATTGGTATCTGACTAAATACTTTTTTTCCCCCACTGTAAGTGCAGCCGCCTCATGATCACTTAGAGGTTTAAAAGTAAAGGGGAGAGGAAACATTCCTGCCTTGTGCCCTTTTTGATCTTTAACCATGATGGCAGTAGAGGGACCTGATCAATGTGATCAGGTGCGCTGGTACTCCCACCTCTTAGTGCTTCCCAAAGCTTATCATTCGCAACACAGTCGAAAGCCTTGGTGTAATCAATAAAACACAGGTAGAGCTCCTTCTGAAACTCTCTTGCCTTTCCAATGATCCACCTCAGGCTAACGATGTGGTCATGGGAGCCTCTGCCCTTGCGGAATCCAGCTTGAACGGCACGTTCAGGTCAACAGTATTGCCCAAGCGCAGGATGGATGATTTTCAGAAGCATCTTTCGGGCACGGGGAATCTGAGTGGCAAATACTTCCCTGGTATGACCTTTCTTATAGGCTATTTCAAGGCTTATTCTTCGGGCATTCAGGAAGTTGTTCTTGTCTTTCCTGGCTTCTCTTTGGAATTTGGTATTGAGTCACCTCACCTTGTCCAGCCTTCCCGCAGCCTCTCTCTCCTTTTATCAGAAATCTGGAGGGCAGTTGCAATTAGCAAACTTACCACTACGGACTGGCTTCTTGTATGGCACATATATTTGAGCAATTTTAGTGAGGTTTCCCTTTATCTCTGTCTAGATTTCATTTGGGTCTCCAGTTTCCTGTCTGAGCAAGTCCAACCTCGACTGAGTATTCTGTAGGGATCTTGAGGATATCAGATTTCAACCGCATGGCAGGACACTTGAGCTTGCATAGCCTGACCCTGACTTTTGCTATAAGGAGTTAGTGATCGGAGCCACAGTTTGCACTTGGTAGTGTTTTTGCTGAGAAAATTGAATGTTTAAATCCTCTGCAGAAATGGAGTCGATTTGGGTGGGATGCTGCCCATTTGGGGGTTTACAGGTGTAGAGGTGTCGTTTTGGCAGGTTAAAGAGGTTGGTGATTCTAAACTTGTTCTCCTAGAAGATCTGCACAAGGTGGCTCCAGCGTCATTCCTCTCCCCTAGGCCAAGTTTGCCGACCACTCTTCCATCTTCTCTTTCTCCGACTTTGAAATCACCCATGATGTAGATAAAGTCCTTTCTTGGGGTTTCTGTCGTATGCACTCTGGACGTAGGCATGGAAGTCCTCAATGTCCTTCTCAGATGGATTTGCTGTTGGATGATGGTCACATTTAGAGGTTTTCCTCTAATGTGGATGGACATAACCCTATCATTGATGTATCTGGGGGTCTCACTTTGCGATTTTTTTTGTTTGCCACAATTGCAACCCCTTTTTTTCGTTTCCGTCTCATTTCCTGAGTAATAAGTGGTGTAGTCATCGGAGCAGAAGTCCCCAAACCCAGTCCAATGCAGTTCACTGACTCCCATTAGATCCATACTCATTCTTTCCATTTCTTTTTTGATGATGTCCAGCTTTCCAATGCTCATGACTGTTCCAATGGTATACCATTCTTTGTAGCCCAGGTGACCCTTTTCACCATGGGCTACATCAGCAATTGGACTCCCTTGTGGGTTTTCCCCTTTTGCATCATGCCCATTGTCCTGGCTACTTTAGGTTCTCCTTTGCCAATAGTGTGATTGATGCCGTTCAGCCCGGGGCGACTACTGTCAAGCACCATATTTGAAGCCTGTTGATTCAGATCCATAGAGTTTCATGGTGAAGGTTTTATGGAGCAGATCTTCAGGTCTTCCGCCAAAAAAATTATATAACCTCTAACTATTGGACCAGATGACCCTGGAGGCTCTTTCCAACTTTAAGATTCTACTGCTGTACTGATGCAACACGGGATTGATTTGAAACCGAAAGTAAAAAATCTCACCATCAAGATGGTGCCTGATAAGTATCAGACAAGAGGCTGCACTGCAGGAGAATGGTGGCAATACACAGAGGAGACCTCAAGAGTGTAACAGTCAATAAGGTGAGGGGGACAGCATTGGGAAAATGTGTTTTAGCTGGAGTGACCCTTTAAAAAAAATGAAAGAAAAATCTCATAAATCTTAAATTTAATCCCTTTCAACTAAAGTCTCCAACAATTGCACACATTAACCTATTTTTACAAAACTTTATGTGACAGAAGAGTTTAATGAAGAAATTACAATATTTTTAATTCACTTTTTTTATTATTATTTTGGCCAACTTTCACAAAATCAACACTAAAAATAATAAATAATTTGATACAAAATTTCTATAAAACGTAAGCATAATCTCAAACGAAGCCGCGGGGCGTCTGTAGCTCTCTAAAGAAATCCAATGAAATAGACCTCTTCCACTAATACTGAGTAGAAACCTATAAATGAGTCAAAGTCTAAGCTATTTGGTCTTCTATAACCGCAGCGCCGCAGGCGGGACACTTAACCAGCAGACAATGTATATAGGCAAAGGGTTCGATATGGAGTCTATACTATTAAGGGGTACAACCAGAGCCTGGACATTGTTCCAAGTTTTCACTCATCCGCTGGATTGGTCAAGACTAACCGACTGGTGGAGGTCCGACCGTTGAGACCCCACTGATCACAAGAATGGGGGTTCCCATTTTCCGAAACCTTCTCACTGCAGGCTTGCTACACACACCCTGTCCCCAATCAGTGAGGAGGAAAGTGAATGGAGTGGCAGTGGCGCATGCACAGTGCTATTCCATTCATTTTCAATGGGACAGGCCGAACTTGCCAAGCGCAAATGTCAGGCCAGTTTCACACGGCCAAGAAAATCGAGTGAGATTTGTGTGTTGCGAGACTCACAAATATGAACTCTATTCTTTTGAATGTGGTCATATGCATGAGTGATATTTTCCCAAATCGCGGGACAAGATCACAGCATGTCCTATCTTTGGGTGCTCCTTCGGAATGCCTCGCATTGCCCATTATCATCAATAAGGCCAGTACAGCATGGCAGGGTGTGCGAGGTTTACCCATTGAAAGCAATGGGGGACACTCCGCGATCCTTCACAACTGCTAAAAGCCGCTGCGGGGGATTGCTACTTCTCTGAAGTGATGCGAGGCGGTTTTAGCACAAAAACACCTCTGTTGGGACGTCGCACGTTGGGGAGCGCAAAAACGGGGTTCACGGCCCGATATAGCATTTGCCTATGTGAAATAAGCCTCAAAATTAACAGGGATAGTTAAATAGTTAATAGCCACGATCAGGCTTATCTCCAATTCCAGCTGCTGCGGCCGGGTGTCACAGCCAACACCCGCTGTGTATGGAGTAAACTTGGTACCCGCTCCACAGAACCCCTGCATGCATCCAATGTACATGTACTTTGGATGTTGTGAAGGTGTTAAAGGGGTAGTGCTCGTTGCACAACCCTTGTTCATATGCTCTATTAGGGTACATGACCCTTATAGAGTGGGATCACATGTCCAGGACCCCCCGCTATGACCCAGAATGAAGAGCCGCTCACTAAGAACAGCTCCCATTTTGGTGGATCTTTATGTGAATGGCCATCGTGTAATACTACATTTTCCCTGCAGAGGTCACTGCAGGGAAAATGTGTATCTGGCTGCAACTTCACTCGGCAAAATCATCTGATTGCGGGGGTAAAAAGACCGGGGTGAGGTGTCATCAGCTGTTCACCCTGCATTCTGCGAGGAATTAAGCATCTTGACCCAACTCCTTTAAGGGCTTGAGTGAGTGTGGAATAACTAGGCTGATTAAAGGATAGGCCCCCAATAGTAAATCAGTGGGGGTCCACCGTGTGGGATTCCCTCTGATCAGCTGTTCTCTGGGCCAGTGTTTTTGGGCACTGAGCCAATTATTGAAGGAAGCAGACAGCTCCATTTCCATTGTAGTGTCCATACTTAGTATTACAAGCAGAGTTCCCATTCGCTTCAATGTGAGTTGTGCCTGTAATACCAAGCCTGACCACCGCAATGGAAACGGAGCTGTAAGCTTCCTGCAGAATTCTGCTCAGTGCCCCAAAACAATGACCCAGAGAACAGCTGATCAGAGGGAATCCCACACGGCAGACCCCCACTGATTTACTATTGGTGGCCTATCCTGCCCACAATCGATAGTTACAACCCCTTTAACTGTTCAGGTGCCTGATAAAGCTGGGTGACAACCCAGTGGAAATTCTCAGAACTCCCGGTAGTTATTGTATAACATCTTAAGTATTTACATATTATACAGCCGTGGTTCAAAGGTCGGTGTGCGCCGCGGGTAAGTGACCAGGACTTTAACCACCGCTTACAGCTCTGGGGGTAAGAAAAAGGTCTACACCGTCCAGAGATTCCAGCCTGACCATTGTGAACCAACGATAACATTAAGCTGAGCTGTAGTGTAACATCCTCACACGTCCGCCATGAAATAGAACATCGTACAGAATATTAACGGCAGAAATGACGCTTTACGGCAAATCGTTTACAGCTGTGCAGAAAAGCATTTAAAATGAACATCATGGTATCGGTAGAACGGGTTATAGGCACAAAGACACGGGATTACCGCAGGTACCAAAGGAACGTGTAACACATCCCAGAACAATGGCGCCACCTGCTGAGCTGAGAACAAAATGTCACAACTGTTGCTAGAACTATACCTGCAATATATGTCCAAAAGTATGTGCCCCCCCCCTCCCCAAGACATTGCAGCCAAGCCCATCAAATACAGCATACAGAGGGCTCCATTAGACAAACACTACCATAGAAGGGTAAGGAGACCAGCGACGGGGCACTATCATAAGACACCACCTGCCCAACGGGTCATTTGATCAGATGTCCGCTCTCCTAGAGTTGCCGTGGTCATTTATAAGTGCATTTACTGAGAAAACCTCCAGGTGGCAGTAACATCAGCAGAACTGCTCATCATCGTCGAGCACGGGCCTTTGACGCACAATGCCAAGTGGCGGCTGAAAAAGTGTAAAGCCAGATCCTAATCACTCAATTGTACGTAGTTTTTCAATAACAGCACATATGGAGAAGGCGTTCAGGGGTGCACAAACTTTTGCCATAGAGTGTGTACATATTAAAAATCTAATCATTATGAATATGGCGTGAATGGCGTCTCTTTCGTACACGGATGGATGAGCGCCAGAATTATGTGTGCATAGGATTTCTAATTTATAGACCCTGAGATTTAAAAAAAAAGTACAAAAAAAAAATTTGTATTTCTATTGGTTCTTAAGCTCAAAAATTAAAAATATAAAAATGAAAAAAATGAAATATAAAAAAATGTAAAAATAAAAAAAAAGTTAAAAAAAACAAAAAACTCAATTTCTTAAGAACTTTTACACCCCTGGTCACGGCACGCGATTTCAGCCGCATATCGAAGAATTTGGAATTTCCGTGTCCGAATGCAGAAATTTACATTTTAAAATCATTTTTCAACATTTTTTGAAAAAAAAAAAGAAAAAGAAAAAAAAAGAAGAACACGAAATGAAATAAAACAGGCAGAGGTCAGAGTTTGAATATCTCATCCTCTCGGTCTCGGAGGGCAGACGCCCGCGTGGTGACGGTAAGAGGGACCGGTCCGAGCAGGGAACGCTGGGCAGTTTGGGGGGAGCCTTCTCCTCTGGGGCCTTGGTATCGGACGGCTTCTTCAGGGGTTGAAGCTTCCTCCTGGGCTCTGAAAGTAAGAAACACCATTAAAAATGTGTCCTCCATGATGAAGGGGGAACTCTGGGACATAATCATCCCTTATACATACTGGCCTAATGGCACCGAACCTGCAGGCCTCATTTCTGAGTGTCCAGTGATGCAGGTCTGACATGGGTGGGTCATTTCAGGACAAATCACCCGAGGGGCAACAGCCGAGCAGCTCGCCTTTTTACAAAACTTTGCACATTTGTTCGCTACTAGAATAAAAAGCTCAAGTTTCAGACCCATCGGGTCAGGAGTAGAGATGGGCGAGCATGCTCGGTCAAGGAGATTACTCCAGCGAGCATCGGCATTTTCGAGTAACTGCCTACTCGTCCGAAAAGATTCGGGAAGGGGGGGGGGGGGGCGGGGGAGAGGGGAGGAGGTCTCTCTCTCTCCCCCCCCCCCCCCCCCCCCCCCCGAATCTTTTTGGAGGAGTAGGCAGTTACTCGAAAATGCCGATGCTCGCTGGAGTAATCTCCTTGACCGAGCATGCTCGCTCATCTCTAGTCAGGAGGTCAAGAAATACAGAGAGGTCACTGACCAGCATAATTCATTTCGGAAACCAAGAGGCTCAGGAAGATGACGAGGGGGGGCATTCTCTCTGAATAATACCAGTATTAGTAGATCTAGAACACTTTTCCTGATACTTTTATTCCAATAAAAGAACAAAAATGTCAACATTTTTGGAGAGAACTGAGGCAATCCTGAAAGAAAGGTAAAAAATAGAGATAAGCGAACCTACTCGTTTCGAGTAATTACTCGATCGAGCACCGCGACTTTCGAGTACTTCAGTACTCGGGTGAAAAGATTCTGGGGGCGCCGGGGGGAGGCGTGGCGGAGCAGGGGGGTAGCAGCGGGGAACAGGGGGGAGCCCTCTCTCTCTCCCTCTGCCCCCCCCACTCCCCGATGCAACCCCCCACTCACCCACGGCGCCCCCCGAATCTTTTCGCCCGAGTACGGAAGTACCCGAAAATCGCAGCGCTCGGGCGAAAAAGGGGCGTGGCCGAGTAGGTTCGCTCATCTCTAGTGAAAAAGGTATATATCTGCCCGTACATTGAAGTTTCTTACTGCTAAATGTCAGGAAGGTGAACCTGGGAACCGGATGCCCAACTCTACACTGCCCCCCATTGAAGCGGTGCTGAATCCACCTGAATGTGCTTCATACCTTGGACTGTGGGAGGGATAAGCTTCTGGACAATTTGCAATTCTGGCGTCCCACTCTTGTTTTTTTCCATTATTATGACCTTCGGCCGCTTTCACACGGGCTCCAAAGCGCACGATTTTCTAGCAACGCGACAGTGTTACATCGCATGTATGTGGAGCCCCTGCTTTCCAAGGGGCTCATTCACATGAGTGATGTTTTGTAGCCTGCGACATTGCGAGAATACAAAATCACGGCATATTCTATACAGCCGCAATTTGCGCCATTTTGTAGCCCATGTTTCCCTACGGAGCCTCCTTGTTTTTCGCATCAACTTGCGATTTTCGTGCGATGGGGCTTTAATAGAGATGAGCGAGTAGTGCCTTAGCCGAGTATCTCCCCGCTCATCTCTAAAGATTCGGGGGCCGGCGGGGGAGAGCCGGGGAGATCTCTCTCTCCCTCTCTCCCCCCCGCAACTCACCTGTCACCGGCGCCGACCCCTCGAATCTTTAGAGACGAGCGGGGAGATACTTGGCTAAGGCACTACTCGCTCATCTCTAGACTTTAACATTAGAAAGTCCGATTAACTTTCTTGCTATAAAATCATGCGGTTTTATCGCGCAACAAAGTCGCAGGAAGCGGTGATTCAATGCTACGTTTTTCCCAAGAAAAAAGCAGTACTGACGCTACAAAGTTGTGTACGTAGCAGCGATATCGCCGTCGCCCTTGTGAGACCGGCCTCACCATGCGGGATAAATAGTGTGATATTTTATTAGTTCTGACTTTTACGTAAAACGGCGATACCAAATATGTCAGGTTTTTAATTGTTTAGGTTAGTTTGAACTTTGAATTTTTTTTCTTTTTTTTATGGTTTAAAAAAAACAAAAACTTTATTAAACCTTTTTTTTTTTTTACACTTTTATTTAGTCCCACGGGGGACTTGAACTTGTGGCCATTTGCTCGCTTGTACTATATAGTGCAATACCCGCGTATAAAGTGATTTTTGATATTGCCACAGACAGGGCTTGCTGGACATCAATGTGTAGCTGCCATGCTAGCCCATGGAGGGGTACCGATGGGGTGCAGGAAGGGGTCCCCCCTCCCGCTGACTGCGACATCTAAACTTACGAGGCAAAAATCCCGCTGTGTGAACACGGACCAATCAGATCTGATCTCTGACGACATCACGTTGCCCGTGTGCGGCGTAACGCTACTTACGTGGACTCCACCTCTCGGATCTTCTTGACCGCCGCCCTCTTGGAGACGCGGATTCTAGTGTCCAGTTTGCTCATGAAGTCCACGACGGACACGTCGTCCTTGCGGGCGTCCACGGACATGCTGCGCTGAGGGCGGCTCGCCTCCTTCTCTGCGCCCGCCGTCCCGCCGTCCTCCGTAGTGTGCGCCCCGTTGGTCGGGACGGGGATGCTGAGGTATTTCTTCAGGAAGATGGAGTCGTTGGTGTAGAGTCGGTTCGCTCTCTTGATCTCCTCCATCTGCAGAGAGAGATGCACCGATGTGAATGGGTGTCACATGACTGCGGTCTGCGGAGACGGTCGGCCCTCGGAGCGTCCTACAAAATGTCACTGACGCCTTTTGAGCAGAATTCGCTCTCGGGGCTCATTCACACGGGCGTCTTTTGGTCCGTGAATATTCAGTGTATTCACGGACTGAAAAACGCCAATTTTGGTTCGCCAGATTTGCGCAATCCCATTCGCTTCTATGGCCTATATGGTTGCGTATGTGACGAACCCACTGTTGCTATTCACTGCGTATCTTGCACGTAATACGCGGCGCCAGTACGCCAATGCGAATGAGTCCTTAGTCAGAGCTGAACAGATGCCGTGGCCGTGGTAGTCATGTGACCTCTATCGTCGCGGTTCCCATTGACGCGCCTACATGCCTCGCGCTAACGAGCCGGACAGCTCAGCCGTCAGCCAGTTACACGGAAATCCCCAGAAATCATAAGTGCTGCCAGCGACATCCACAGGGGGCGCCACTGCGCATTACAGCCCCCAAAACACGGAGCAGCATATAGGACAGTGCAGCGGGGTGGCTGCGACTTGTAGTTCCACAAAGGCAGGAGTGTAAGCCGCCCCATAAATAGTTTGCAGGCCCAGAAAAATCCCAGACTGCGGTTATATAAGCCACCTACACTGGGGACTGCTGGGTCTTGTAGTACGCCAGCGGCTGACGGCAGAAGTCTACAACGTATTGGGCATGCTGGGTCTTGTAGTACCACAGCGGCTGGGGAGCATCAGGGTCCTGCGTATAAGCAAACAGCAGCCCCATTAGTCATTTTAGGTACAGCTGGGTGTTGTAGTTCCACATCAACCAGCGACCCTGCTAGTAGGCATGTTGGGAGTTGTAGTTCTACAGCTAGTAAGAAGTTACCGTACATGTCTGCCTGAAGCACTACAAGTCCCAGCATGCTCATATCGGCTGCCTGTGTCCACATATAGCAACTAAGAAATGGTCTATTGGACATGCTGGGAGTTGTAGTACTGCATCATGGAAACATGTAAGCGTTACCTGTATGGCAAAAACTATCAGCTCTGCAGACGCTGAGAGCATGCTGGGAGTTATAGTTCCACAGCAACCGAAAAATGGAAGAGTCTATCTGTATGCAAATCACTAGCAGCCCTTCAAAACGTGTTGTGGGACTATAACTCCCAGCATGCTCACATTGGCTGCCCGTGTCTACACATAGCAACTTAACAAATGGTCTATTGGTCATGCTGGCAGTTGTAGTACTGCATCAAGGAAACATGTAAGACTTGCCTGTATTTCAGGAACTATCAACCCTGCAAGGAGAGTCGTGAGCATGCTGGGAGTTATAGTTCCCCACAGACCACCTGTGATGTCATATAGCAGCTTGTCGGACCTGCTGGGAGTCGTATCTATCGACCCTACAAACAGGGCTGTAGTACTACAACCCCCAGCATGTCCAACAGACTATCTGTTCAATTGTTATATGTTGGTACAGACAGCCGATATGAGCATGCTGGGAGTTGTAGTCCCACCTCTGTCGATATACAACTTAACAGATGGTGTGCTGGGAGTTGTAGTTCTACACCCACCAAGAAGGTAAGAGTCGGCCATGTGTAGGCCACCATCCATCCTGAAAATAAATAAATGTTGCGAGCATGCTGGGAGTTATAGTCCTACAACAAGCCAAAATAGAAGAGTCTACCTGTACACAAGTCACTTCACCTCTACAGAGCGTGTTCTGGAACTACAACTCCCAGCATGCTTACATCATATACCCATGACCACACACAACTATGTAAATGGTCTATCGGACATGCTGGGACTTGTAGTACTACATCAAGCAAACATGTAAGATTAGCCTGTACATAATATTGCCCTACAAGTAGTGGCGTGAGCATGCTGGGAGTTATAGTTCCCCACTGAATCTAAACAAATTGTCTACTGGACATGCTGGGAGTTGTAGTTCCACAGTGGCCGAAGGACTACAGGAAGACCCTACAAACAGTGAGGTGGGACTACAACTCCCAGCATCTCACTATCTGTAGGATTCATTGTTCGCAACATGACAGCCAGACTCTTACATTCTTGGCTGCTGAAGAACTACAACTCCCAGCATCTCCAATACACCAAGTATTCAGTTGCTATAGGGCAGCCGATATGAGCATGCTGGGGGTTGTAGTCCCACACTGGCTACTTGTGGCAACAAGAAGAAAACGTAACAGGTGGTCTGTTGGAAATGCTGGGAGTTGTAGTACTGAGAATTTACGAGCCGCCTGTCCGTAAGCCACCATGGACCCTACAAATAGTGGTGTGAGCATGCTGGGAGTTGTAGTTCTACAGCAACCATGGCCATACGGTTCCCCGTACGTGAGCCTGCTGGGAGTTGTAGTTCTACAGCAACCATGGCCATACGATTCCCCGTACGTGAGCCTGCTGGGAGTTGTAGTACGTCTCCCCCTCACCGTGACTCCATACTTCAGCGCCAGTCCCTGCAGCGTGTCCCCCGGCTGCACCAGGTGCTCCACCTTCCTGACGCGGGCCGGGGAGTACGACGACTGGACCAGACTACCATAGGAGCGCGTCCGGGAGCCCCGCAGCAGCCCGCAGTCACCGGCCCTGTCCTCCATGCTTCTCCCTGCAGCACAATAAGGTCCTTGTCGCCGTCACATGATGCCACTGAAGAAGAGAGCAGCATATAATTCAATTACAAGTGCAAAACAAGGAGAATGGACGACATGATGTGCATCACATGACCCCCACCGCCTGGGAGGGGGGCTCCAGCCCGCAACGACCACCCCCAGGCGTCCTGGAAGACCCTTCTACTGCATGGAGCTGTCAACAGCAGCTGGCCAGCGGTGACAGCAGCAAGGCATCCTGGGATGTGTAGTCGAGGGGTCCAGGCATGCCGTAGCAGCATTAATCCAAAAAAACTACATATCCCGGCATGCAACGGGCGGAGACGTCATCGGCAGCGACGTAAATCGAGAGAACTGGAGCTGATTGGTTCTTTGGGTTGTCTGATTCAACCTGATTAGTGGTTTGGGTTCGCTGATTCAACCTGCGGTCCGTCACTACGAACTACATCTCCTATGAATAGTTGCGCCGAGCGACGGAGACGCGCGAGAACTGGTGTGTCGCACAAAAATTCCCCATGCCTATCTCCCGTGAAGCTTTGCGCGGAGTGACGTAACTCACGAAAATACAGTAGTCCTTTCTAGTAAAACAAACTACATCTCCCATGAAGCTTTGCGTGTAGTGACGTACCTCGCGGGAATACGCCCTTTGTAGTAAAAACAAACTACATCTCCCATGAAGCTTTGCGTGTAGTGACGTACCTCGCGGGAATAGGCCCTTTGTAGTAAAAACAAACTACATCTCCCATGAAGCTTTGCGCGCAGGACATATCTCGCGGGAATAGGCGCTTCCCTGTAAACAAACTATATTGCCCATGAAGCTTTGCGTCGAAGTACGGTTCCCGGTTGGAGTTTTATCATGTCGTTTAAACGGGACGGGGACGATAGTAGTCAGCTGAACCTACTGAAGGTAAGGTGTAATGGCGGCCTAGAGGGGAGGGACGATCCAGTTACTGGGGGACTACTACTCTAAGCATGGCCTGAGTTTGTTTCAGCCTCTGAATGGCTAGAGACGGAATGCTGGGATTTGTAGTGTAATTATTGTAAGGCTTGGGCTGTGCCTGGGAGTAATACCTGCCACTGTCACTTTAAGAGGGAGGAGTCATAATATGGAGGCAGCGGTGAGGATTTAGAGGGGAAGATTTAAAGGTGTAACCTTTTTTTTTCTTTTTTCTGTACAGAAAAGGCGAGTGGCCGACCTCTTGGCCAGCTACATCCCGGAGGACGAGGCGCTGCTCACTAAAAATGGGAGGTAAGCGATAGTCTGGAGGCCGCCGCCCACAAGGAGCCGCCTGAGGTGAGGGGCGGGAGGCCAGTCTGCTCTGTTACTGAGGTGCTTACCTGAAACTCCGCCCACAACTCTAGTGTTAACGCCTTATGTTGGGGCATGCTGGGAGTTGTAGTTTCGGCAGAATTAATACGTTAGCTGCCACGTATTAGCCTAGGGATCCCATGATCGCAGGTTCAAGTCTCCTGCGGGGACATAAAAAATGTTTAAAAAAACCAAAAACTTTTTTATGCCCTTTTACTCTTTTGTTTAGAAAAAAACCCAAAAAAGGGGTTTCATATAGCAAAAGTGAAAAAACCTAAAAATATATATAATTTTGGTATTCTCCTAAGCGCACCGACCCGCAGAGAACAATGTATGTCATATGCTGCGTGATTAACCCCCCCCAATGTGCGGTCAGGAAGGGGTTATTCCAGATTGTTAGTATTTTGGGGGTGGCGGATTCCCCTGCTTGCTGTAACGGATGCTTGTGTTGTCTCAGCTACGCCTGCACCGTGTGTCACCACCGGCCGGTCTTCAATACCGTGGAGATGCTCGTCGTGCACCGCAATGGGAAGAAGCACATGGCCTGTGAGTACATGGATAGAGGAAGTGTTAAGCATTCGCTGAGGCTGCTGGGATCTCCTGACAACACTTCCTGCCGCGCTGCGTCTCAGCTTCACTGTTGTCATGTAGACCCAGCATCTGCATCAGTGTCTTATTAGCATGCAGGAGGTCGGGGATTGTGATTTGGGGTCTCGCTGGTTTACGATCTGCTCTCCTCCATCCCACCAGGTATGCTGAGACTCTATGGGAAGAAGGCGGCTCACAGGAATGAGGTGCAGAAGCGGCAGCACGAGCAGTACGTCCGGGCGGAGGAGGCCGGGGAGCAGGTAGCATTCTCTAGTATCGGGGGTATCCTCATCTAGTAGCAGATACCATAGCCATCAATGAGAGCCTGACCTGTGGGATCTCCCCGTCCTGACCCCAAGAGGGTCCAGGGCAGCCACCCATACAGAGACATCCCGGATAATGCGACATCACCTGCCCCGTGGCAATACTTTAGTACCAGCATGACCAAGCCAGGGCCATATTTAGAGTTTGTGCCGCCCTATCGGTGAGTCAGGTTAAAGCTGCTGCTATATACTTTAGACAGCAGTTATCCAAACACTTATTGAGATGATCGCTACCACCCCCGACTACCCCATACACATGCATGTCCTGCAGAGGGTGCCTGGGTGTTTATTGGGGAGAGGGAAATGAGTCCAGGTCCCTCCCGTTGGTCTCTAACCAATCACAGCCATTGCATTGGATCATCGAGCACTGCATTGATTGGCTGAGCAGCTCTCAAGAACCAATCAGAGCTATCGCTTCCTGGAGGCAGCATTTAAAGGGGTTGTCTCGCGAAAGCAAGTGGGGGTATACACTTCTGTATGGCCATAATAATGCACTTTGTAATGTACATCGTGCATTAATTATGAGCCATACAGAAGTTATTCACTTACCTGTTCCGTTGCTGGCGTCCCCGTCACCATGGTGCCGTCTAATTTCAGCGTCTAATCGCCCGATTAGACGCGCTTGCGCAGTCCGGTCTTCTTTCTTCTGAATGGGGCCGCTCGTGCCGGAGAGCGGCTCCTCGTAGCTCCGCCCCGTCACGTGTGCCGATTCCAGCCAATCAGGAGGCTGGAATCGGCAATGGACCGCACAGAAGACCTGCGGTCCACCGAGGGAGAAGATCCCAGCGGCCATCTTAGCAAGGTAAGTACGAAGTCGCAGCAGCGCCGGGATTCGGGTAAGTACCGGATGTTTGTTTTTTTTTACCCCTGCATCGGGTTTGTCTCGCGCCGAACGGGGGGGGGGGCTATTGAAAAAAAAAAAAACCCATTTCGGCGCGGGACAACCCCTTTAAGAATCCTGTAACCAAGAAGTGATCTTCTGTGGGCGGCCGAGGACTGCAGGATGAGCTCCGGACAGCAGCGGAGAGACCTGGACCAAGCCTGCTAGGTAATGTATTCCTTTTTTTTTTTTTTATGTAATCTAGCTAGGGCTTATTTTCAGGGTAGGACTTATATTTCAAGCCCCCTGAAAAATCGAGGTAGGGCTTTTTGGGGGGGAAAACACGGTAACAGGTCTACATGAGAATACTGGCACAGAAAAGTTGCAAATTTTTGCGCAGAAATTTTGCAACTTCTCTTCCTCCTGTGCTGGCATGTTTTTGAAAGGTGGGCGTGGCTTTTCAGGAGAGGGCGTGGTCACCCAGACCCAACAGATTTATGTATAATTTACGCCACAAACTGGCATAAAATATGCCAGAAATGTATGACTTGGGAAAGGGCAAAAAAATGACTGCCCGTTCTCTGGCCACCCCCATCTGTCTGGACGCCATAGTGGCAAATATGGGCCTGGACGATCATCATGTCACGGTTGAGAAGCAGAATGTCTGCGAGCTTCATTGGCCGCCCAAAGTCCGGATCTCGGTTCCATCGAGCATCTTTGGGATGACCTAGAACGCTGTATCCATGGTCCCATCATCCACCGCATCACTGAATCTATCCACGAGGAGTGGAGGCAGATCTCTCCACACCTCTATGGGAAGTTGGTGGAACCGGCCTCGTAGGGTTACTGCAGTCATTGGGGCCAAAGGAGGCCAACACTGGACTGAAAAATGGGAAGAAAATCAAATATTTGGGTAATCTCCTTTGTAGATGTCTGACTTGCATCTGTTCTGTTTTCTGCAGCCCCCGGCTCCCCTCCTGGAACAGACCAAGAAGATCACCCAGCATGCCTTGCTGAAGGCTGCACCATATAACAGCTGCTGCACCAGGAACAGGTACTACGCTGCAGCCGGGGCTTAAAGGGATGTTCCGTTTCATGGAAGTTTAGGAGCCATTATCTTACCCCTCTATAGACTCATGTTGGTTGCCAGTCCTGCACCTGATGGGGACCATAGCTGAGATCTGACCGCTGTTCCCAGACCAAGGAGGACAGAACTCTAGGATGGGACGGATGGCTTTTCCTCCCTCAATAGGTCTAATGTTACTATTGATCAGCAGCATTCTCCTTTAAATGACCCTTTCATCTCACTGTTTATCCCAGGCCAGGAGTTGTGAGATGGACGGGCAGCTCTTCTGAGGTCAAGACGTCTCCCCAATCCTTGTCTTCTCCACCCAGCAGCTTTCCAGTAAACACTCAGCCTGTCCTACCCAACACCACAGCTGAGACTTCCCGTCCAAAGAGCAGCTCCACAGGTGAAGAATTTTATTTTCTTTCCTTCTATTATACTTCAGAGCTGCACTCAGTGTTCTGCCGGTGGCGTTACTGTGTACATAAGTTATCTTGTACAGCTGCTATAACCTGGGCATCTCCTGTATAACTTATACCATCTGTGCATATATAATCCTGTATATAGTTAGATGGACCATGCTGGTATGACCTGGGTATCTCCTCTATATAATGTGTTGTAACAGGTTGGGTGTATACATACATTAATTATCAACTCGTTACTATTTCTCAGGTACCAGTAGATATTCTCATTTGAAAAAACATGGTAAAGCCAAGAAAAAGTTGCAGAAATCTTCTGAGAAGGGGGAGGAGCCTAGTGAGGATCTCGAGAGAAGGCGAGTAATGGAGCACTACCTGTCTCTGAGGAGGTAAGCACCACCCACATGGGATTAACTGTTGCTGATGACTAATGACTCCCCTATTTCGACAGTTTGTGGTCATTTTTTTTCAGTCTCCGCTCTGTATTTCCGCAGTTCTGGGTGGATTCCGGATGGCACGGGGAAGTGGGTGAAAGATGAAAATGTTGAATTTGACTCTGACGAGGAAGAACCTCCAGCAGTTCCGCCGCCATGACACGTGACCGAGGCTCAGAGAGGCAGTCAATCTTCTACTCGGCTCTGCTCGGCTGAGGATGAACGGATGATCACCCCATCCATTGTTGTGACTTTTTAATCTGCAGTTCATGCTGTGGTCAGCTAGGGGGCGCCGCAACCTGCTAAATTCTGCAGTTTTCAGCAAAATTCTTAAAAAGTAAATTTTGTATTTATTCCTGAAAAGGACATGAAGCGCCAAGTTCATTTTTGTATAATTTATTTTTTCACGTATTGTTTTCATCATCAGATGACCAAAAATCTGGATCGCTGCTGCAGTTTTCTCCGTAGTGGTTTTTTTTTTTTTCTTTCAATTTAATTGGCAAAACATTATAAAACTTTCATATTGCAGCATGGGATGAGCTTTGGGACTATGAAAAAAAAATCTGTTTTGGTTGCTGATAATTTGGATGGTTGAGTTCTATAGCTATAGCATTACGTCATACTGCAGGAGCGATCAAAGCATCGCATGTTAAAGTCCCCCAGGGGGACTTCAAAGTAAAGTAAAAAAAAGATCAATAAAGTTTTTTAAATTGTAAAAAAAAAAAAAAAAAAAAAAAGTGATAAAAGTTTAAATCCCCCTTTTGCCATATCTATTATTAAAAAATCTAAATCATAAAATAAAAATATGTATTTGGTATTGCCGCGTCCGTAAAAGTCCGATCTATCAAAGTAGTGCATTATTTTTCCTGCACGGTGAACGTCGTCCGAAAAAAAAAAAATAAAGAATGCCAGAAATACACTTTTTTAGTTACCCTGTCTTCCAGAAAAAATGCAATAAAAAGCAATCAAAAAGTTGTATGTATTCCAAATTGATACTATCGGAAACTACAGGACATCCCGCAAAAAATGAGCCCTTGCTCAACTACGTAGACGGAAAAATAAAAAAGTTATCGCGCACAGAAGATGACCGCAGAAAATAATGGAAAAAAATTAAATATCTTAAAAAAGAAATACAAGTACTACAGCAAAAAAAATACTATATAAGTTTGGTATCGTAGTAATCGTACTGACCCATAGAATAAAAATATCAGGTTTTTGTTGCAGTTTGTGCGTCGTAGAAACAGGACGCACCGAAAGATGGTGGAATGTCTTTTTTTTTTCCATTTCTCTCCGCTAAGAATTTTTAAAAAGTTTTTCAGTACATTATATGGTACAATAAATAGTGCCATTGAAAAATACAACTCGTCCTGCAAAAAACAAGCCCTCATACAGCGACTTCGATGGATAAATAAAGGAGCTACGATTTTTTAAAAGGGAGTAGGAAAAAACAAAAATGGAAAAAAGCAAAAAAGCCTGATCACTAAGGGGTTAAAAAGCCCTAGATTAATAAAGTGCATGGTAGTAATCCATCTTTATTTAATAAAAGATCAAGGAAAAACGACAAAGCGGAGGAGACATCCAGCCGAACCGGAGTACAAAAACCTGTGGGGAATAATAAATATCTATTAATAAAAACTATCATAAAAGCATAAACAATAAGGGTGCCTACTAAGGATGAGCGAGTATACTCGCTAAGGCACTACTCGTCCGAGTAATGTGCCTTAGACGACTATCTCCCCACTCGTCCTTAAAGATTCTGAGACTGCTGCGGCTGACAGGTGAGTCACGGCGGGGAGCAGGGGAGAGCGGGAGGGAGAGAGAGATCTTACCTCCGTTCCTCCCCACTCTCCCCCGCCGCTCCCCGCCCCGCGGCGGCCCCCGAATCTTTAAGGACGAGCGGGGAGATACTCGGCTAAGGCACATTACTCGGACAAGTAGTGCCTTAGCGAGTATACTCGCTCATCCTTAGTGCCTACCCACTAGCGTTTTTCTTCCGCTGCAAATTCGCTGCGTTTTTTTTTTTTCCAGATGTCAATGGGACTTTCTAATGTTAAATTTGCAACTCACCAAAAACGCAAGTTGCCTAAGCTGTAAGTACCTACAGAATTGTGAGTGTGGCAGATCGTATTCTGCCCTCCACTGCGCAAATGTTTTAATCATGGTCCCATCTAAGATTTGGGGTATGTGGCTAATACCCTTATCTATCCATCGCTCCAAGTCTCTTAGCTTATATATGTAGGGCAGCCCAGGATTATCCCAAATAGGAGTATATTGGGTACAGCCCTCTATCTCCAGCAGCCCTTTTACCTTCCACCACACCTTGTGTATCATGAGTATTGTTGGAAGTCTCTCAGTACCTACTGCGAATTTTCTCCCCTCTAAGGCCTCAAATAACTTTAGTTTCTCAACATATGCTTTCAGCAGTCTGTGATTCGGGCCCTCTACCTCCTACAGCTCCCACCCTCCGAGATGCTGCATCTGGGAAGCCAAAAAGTCCAAAAATGTGTTGGGCAGCGCTAACCCTCCCTCTTCTTTAGGGCTGCAGAGTGTTTTGCTCCCTTTTTGCGCCATATCAGCTCCCTGAACAATTTTTGGACCCTGTAAAAGAACCACTGCACAATCCAACATGGCGAACGTGAGATATTAATACCTAAGTATTTGAAGACTGGGGTGCAAAGGAGGGGGCCCTTCTTCGTCAATGATCAGCTCTGGCTCATCCACTGGTAGTACTGTCGACTTGTCCCAATTAATTTTTAGGTTGGAGTATTTGCCTAATTCTTCTATCACCGTTATTGCATTATCTAGGGAGGACTCAGCGTCAACCAGAAACAGTAAAATGTCATCCGCATACAATGCTACTTTCTCTTCTATACCTCTTCTCCTAACTCCTATTATCCCTGTATGCTGTCTTATGACACTCGCTGATGGTTCCACCGCTATTGCAAACAACAGAGGGCACAATGGACACTCGTACCTCTATGCAAGGAAAAAGTACCGGTATTTGTATTACCTCCATTCACAGTCCCGCAGGCTCTGACATCTGACATCCCCAACACCTCCCATATGAAGGGCCATTCAACACTGTCAAAAGCCTTGGCTGCATCCAGCGAGCATATAATCCTCCACCCTTCATTGTCCACTGGTAGTTGTAAATTAGGAAACAGCCTATAGATGTTGACAGCCATGGAGCGTGATGGGATGAACCCACTCTGATCTGACTGTATCAAGGTTGATAGAACCTGGGATAGTCTGTTAGCTAGGACTTCCGCAAAGATTTTTACATCTAGGTTCAGCAATGATATGGGCCTATAGGAGTCCACAAGTAATGGGTCCTTCCCTGGTTTCCGGATGATGGTTATCACGGCTCCCTTCATGGAGGGGGGAGTTTGTTTTACACTTCCGTCTCTCTAAACACCTCAAGGAGGTGCAGGAGGAGAATGCCAACATACTTGTTATACACCTCTGCAGGTAACCCATCATCTCGCAATGCCTTATTGTTCTGCAATGAGGTCACCGCTTCCTGCAACTCCTCCAAGGTCATCAGTGCATCTAAGAAGTCTTTAAGATCCCCTGGAAGCCTGGGAAGAGATATTCCCAATAGTTTGCAATTTGCTCTCTGGAGGTTTGGATCTTTGAGGAGTACAGGGAGCAGTAGAACGATTGTATTATTTGCACTATTGAGGGGCTATCAGTTTTAAGTGCGCCCCCACTGTATTTTATCCCAGTTATCAACGTTGATCCTCTCTGTGCGTGCGCTATGATGGCCAACATATGACCCGTCTTCTCTCCTTCTACAAAATAAATCTGTCGAACCTAATTTGTGGGCCGTTGATTCAAGGGTATAGGAGTTAAAGGGGTTGTCCCGCGGCCAAAATGAAAAATCTTTCACACCCCAGTCCCCCATGTTAAGCAAGCATCACAAACTACCCATGTAAATCGTTTTTTTAGAGCGTTTCTACTCACCATGAAGCTGTTTCATGAAGTTATAAAAATCTTCTTCCAAGATGGCCGCCGTTATTTCCCAAGGTGCACCGCTGGTCTTCTCCCATGGTGCACCGTGGATGTTCTTCTCCAGTCTGAGCTCCACTGCCGATTACAGCCACCTCATTGGCTGATCGGCACCATGTGACGGGGCGGAGCTACCCGATGACGCTGAGAAGGGGGAGGAGCCAGGACGCAGCTCGTGAGCCTGGACCCTGCAGAAGAAGATTCCTCTCCGCGCAAGCGCGACCGTTGCGGCGACCAGAGGATAAGTTTGATCGGCGCCATGGAGACGGGGACGTCAGCACCGGAGGGGGTAAGTGTATAACTTCTGTATGGCCAATATTTAATGCACAATGTATATTACAAAGTGCATTAACCCTTTCCAATCCACTGTCTGATGTCTAAAGACATTCTGATTGAAGGCTGTACAGCTCCGATGTTGGAAGACGTCCGGCAGGGTACTCTGACTGTAGATTACTGGCCGCTCTGTTGTTGGGGGCCTCTCCAGCATGCCACATACCGCAGTACTGGCTCTAGCCAGCAGATGGTGTCATTGTATAATGGCAGAAAGAGAAAGCCTCCTAGGAAACCCTGAAACCAAAATTGGATTGCAAAGGGTTAATATGGCCATACAGAAGTGTTTAACCCCACTTGCTTTCGCGGGACAACCCCTTTAAGTGTTTCCTGCACCTCCTGCCATTTTACCATATTTTCTACCACATATAATCTTTCTGTCTTTATAACGGTTCCTAATTTTATACCGAGCCCCCGTATAGGGATGATGGAAGGTGTCGTCCTTGATGATATTGCCACAACAAGAACAGTTGCAGCAGGCAAAATTGCCATTCTTGACTGGTACAAGTGTTCTTTGTCGTACTGTATCACCTATATCAAAGAGGGGTTTGTCAAGTTGGTCCCTCAGATTTTTATTCCTCTTCTATGCCATGATCGGGTTACTATGGAATTTCGAGACATTACTACAACCTTTAGACAGCAGGGACCAATGTCTCCTGATAATACTGGATATTTTACCACCATAGGGATTGTAGGGGGACACAAAAGGAATTCTCCCTGGACCCTCACTTTTAGGCTTAGGTGTCAAAAGTTCAACCCGCCTCTGAGTTTAACCTTAGTAATTGACTCCTCAATCCGGGGTTCTGGATATCCCCTGGAGAGGAACCTGACCCCCATTTCAGTGAGTCTAGAATCCACATACTCACTGTCTATCACTTGTCTAAGGCCTAATGCCTATGGCCGGATTTCTGCGGCGTTTCACTGCAGCTATTAGGTTTTATTGAAATTACCTTCGGCATGTCCCATTTGCCGCGGGAATATGCGCAGACGGCTTCCATTGTAGTCAATGGTAGCCATCCATCACGCTATACTTCCGCTGTAGCAGGGGGGGGAGCACCGTGATGGACACCACTGCGGTATTCCGCTTGAGGAGCCCATCATGGCCGTGGGCGTAAGGCCTAACACGGAGAAGTTGGCTCCATGGTAGAGAGTGTATCATAGATTTAGGATCATAGCTATCACAGTGTAGAATACGGTTTTTATCAGTCGGTTTGGTGTATAAATCCCTAGATAATCTACCGCCATCTTTGATAACGTGACAATCCAAAAATTGGATGTTGTTCATCGAGTGACAGACAGTGAATTGGATTTTCTCACAAACAGTATTGAGGGACCGATCAAAATCAAGAAGCTCAGTGACACTACCTTCCCACACTAGGAAGATATCATCAATGTGGCGTAGCTAGGCCTTGACTTTAGGCCAAAAAGGTGACACATTCACGTAATTCTCTTTGAATCGGCGCATGACCATATTCGCATACGTCGGTGCGACATTAGAGCCCATGGCAGGGCCCTGTCGCTGCCTGTAGTGCACCCCCCAAAAACAAAATAATTGTTAGAGAGGATTAACCCAAGCAGCGACAGGGCAAAGCCGCATCAGCTAGGTGACCAGCCAGATTCAGAGATGTAGTAACTGACTGTATCCAGGCCACGCTCATGCTGTAGCGAAGTATAGAGCGAAGCCTCGTCAAATGAAGCCAAAATAGGTGTCTCTGTCACCATAAGGCTGCTAATTTTGGTAAAAAAAAAAAATCGCCAGTATCGCGAACGTAAGATCTTGATTCCTCTTGATTCCAAAAATCTCATTGCATTGCAAAAGATGGAATCACAACCCGAGACTATAGGGCGTCCCGGTGGATCAAGTAAGCTCTTGTGGATCTTTGGATGTACATAAAGGGTAGGAACTAGAGATGAGCGAGCATACTCGCTAAGGACAATTAATCGAGCATTGTCCTTAGCGAGTACCTGCCCGCTCAGAAGAAAAGATCCAGGTGCCGGCGGGGGGGGGGGGGGGGGGAATGGAGGGGAGATCTCTCCCTCTCTCCCCCGCTCCCCCCTGCTCACTCCCGCAACTCACCTGTCACCCGCGCCGGCAGCCGATTCTTTTCTTCCGAGCGGGCAGGTACTCGCTAAGGACAATGTTCGATCGAGTAATTGTCCTTAGCGAGTATGCTCGCTCATCTCTAGTAGGAACCCTAATGTGCAGCACATCAATGTATCTAACTAACTCCCCATCAATAGTTCCTTCAAGAAATGCCTCGTTGAGTAAACCCTCAACTGTACCTGGAATCTAGATGTTGGATTAGACGTGAGTTTTTCATAAACTGCTGTGTCGTTCAGTTGCCTAATCATCTCGGACTGGGGGCACCTTACCTTAATTATAGCTCACTTACCTATAACCAAAAAACATACCAAACAACTTCTTGGTGAAAACGTGGGTTGGCCACAGCTTTATTAAATATTTCAAACATATAATTTTAACTTTATTATTTAATTTAACTTTACTAACTTTATCTGACTCTAAACCTCCCATGCCTAATTGAACTATTGTTAATACCGTAACGGCCCAGAGGACGTTCGTAAGCCCCTATCCATGGGCCTGTAAACCTTCCTTTGCGCCGTAGCCCGCATGGGAAGCTCCCGGCCACACGGCATGCGCCGTACGCCTACGGCGCATACCGCCAACCCTCTCCAACGCCATCTCCACCCCGTCCTGCAGTCCGGACAAAAAAGTGTCCAATCCCACCTCATTGAGGTGTATGCCGTCCATCCTCAAAGCTCCTTTCTCTTTATCCTCCAGCTCCCAGTGGCGGACTGCCACTCCTCCCAGCGATTGCACGAACCTTGACATGCGTAAATTGATTAATTTCCTTGCTCGTTCAATGGCGTCCATATCCCTGGCACCTCTCCAATATCTCCGAGCCACTATATCCGACCAGACTAAGATGCAATCATTAAAGCAGTCCCGGAAACGAAGCAAGTCCTGCTTCATGAGCACCAACAAATCGTTCATCTTTGTGATGCCTAAGTCGTTCCCCCCGGCATGAACGACCAGTATAACTTTCCGGGGGGTCCACTTGCTTATCCTTAGCACCAACTGTAACAAACGGGGCCATTGAAGCCCCCGCACTCCAACCCAATTAACCAGTGCTCCGCTCAGACCCAGGTTCCTTCCCATGGGTCGTGTTGCCGCTCTCCTCTCGGCCCAATATATGAACGAGTGTCCCAGAATCCAAACATGCCATGGTTCGTGCGCTGAAATAAAGAATCAACATAGGAAAACAAAACCCTAGTATATCCGAACTTATATACCGGAATTCCAATTGTCCGAAAACCAAAATATATTGCCGACATCTCAATCCACAACCGACGCTCCTTCAACAATCCGGTCTGGCCTAACGTACGACTTATAGGCCTGGGATTTCCATCTTCCCAACTTTTTCAAACCGTCCTCTGACATACCGTGTGCTTCCGCAGTCGTAGCAGCCCCAATCCTGAAGGAATGGGTTCCAAATTCCGTCGGATCCAGGCCCAACTCTTTCAACGCCGAACGCAAAACCGCCGAAAACTGAAAACGGGAAAGCGGTGCCCCCGACGCATGGGCAAAAAATGTGCTGACTGCCGGGCGCCTAGCGATAAAAAGTCCCAATATGCCCACCGGGCACCATCTGTCGTCCGAACTGTAAATGGTCAGCCAGTCACCTCTACCATACAAGTCCGTCTTCGACTTCCTGACACAAACTCTGACAGATGACTCCGTGACAATCACATCCTTTTGTCCTAAACCCCCGGGTTTTGCTTTGCTTGCCGGGACCAGCTCGCCGATGCGCAGCGCCGCGAATAAAGCGAGCGAAAATGCTGATCTGAACAACAACGCCTCGAATGCATCCGAGCACACTCTTTCCAAAACCGACAATAGCATTATTAACAAGTTTAGCGTAATGGGTTGCCGTGTATCCACTAGCACCTTTTCTTTTTTTCCAACCCCGAATAATCTGTTGGAACACAAAATCTTTCGTCACATCCGCCAAACCGTGTAATTTTAAGAGGAAAGCGACCCCAGCAAGATGTTTTTTAGCCACACACACGGACGACCTATTATCCCGTAATTTCGCCAACATGTCCAAAGTCGCCGCCCTCGCTCTTACACCCCCTACCACCGTTCCTCCCACCAATCTCAACCATGTTGCCCAAACCGAATTATAACTTCTCCACGTTGACACTGCCACCGATGACTCCACCAGCCTCAGCAGCTCTCCTCGGCCAGATTCCACAAGGAAGGCGGGCAGCGTACCCCCTCGGCATCCGCCCGTGGGTGCCGCTCCCTGAACCGCTCCATCTGTGAACGAGAGAGTGCGTCAGCCGCTCCGTTGTCACAACCTGGGACATGCTTCGCACGCAGATAAATATTACTTTGCAAACATCGCAATACCACGTGTCTCAACAACGCCAAAACCGGCGGGGACGCCGAAGATTGCTTATTTATGGTTTGCACCACCGCCGCATTGTCGGACCAGAAACAGATCTTACGGTCCCGTAACTCTGGTTCCCATAATTCAATAGCCACCACCACCGGAAAAAATTCCAGCAAAGTAATATTCTTTGTCCACTTTCTTTCTTTCCATAGCCTAGGCCAGGGTTCCCTGCACCAATGGTTATTATAAATCACGCCAAAACCGCCCGATCCCGCCGCATCGGCGAACAAACTGATCACCGGGCCTTCCACATCCTCCTTGGGGCATACCACTTGCCCGTTGAAAGAATGGAGGAAGACCCTCCATATGTGCAGGTCTGCTTTCATTCCTGCTGTCACCCGTACGAAATGATGCGGTTCGCGAACTCCCACCGTCGACAATGATAATCTCCTTGAAAAGGCTCGACCCATTGGGATAACCTTGCAAGCGAAATTCAATAAACCCAGCAGAATCTGAATCTGCCGCAGTGTCGCTTTTTTGCATTGGGCCACGTCCCCCACCACTTGGCGTAGCTTCGCCACTTTTTCTTCTGGTAGCCGGAAAACCATGTCTACCGAATCAATTTCAATGCCTAAAAAGGTTAAGCACGTGACCGGGCCCGTCGTCTTTTCCGCCGACAGCGGGACTCCCGCTAACCGCATGAGCCTCTGAAAACTCGTCAATAAAAAACCGCAATCCCCTGACGTTTCTGAACCGACGAACAAAAAATCATCCAGGTAATGTATTACCGATGTGATGCCCGTTTCATAACGTACCATCCATTCCAAAAATGAACTAAACAACTCGAACAAATAACATGAAATGGAGCATCCCATCGGCAAACACATGTCCACAAAAAACCTGTCCTCGATCCTACACCCTAGCAAATGGAAGCAATCCGGGTGGACCGGCAGCAGCTGGAACGCCGATTCTATGTCGGTTTTTGCTAACTGGGCAAATCTGCCCGCCTACCTCACTAAACGCACCGCGCAGTCAAACGACGTGTAAGCCACGGCTGCCTCTGCCTTTGAAATGCCGTCATTTACCGATCCGCCGCTTGGGAACGATAAATGATGGATGAGTCGAAATTTTCCGGATTCCTTCTTAGGCACAAGACCCAACGGGGACACCCGCAAGTTTTCGAATGGAGGGACATCAAATGGCCTGGCCATACGGCCCAGCTCCACCTCCTTCATAACCTTCTCCGTCACTAACTCAATGTCGTCTCTTGCCGACTTTAAGTTAGGGCATAGTGTCGTAATTGGCTGGTCAAGGAACGGTATTCTGAAGCCTTCCAAAAATCCTGCTCTAAGGATTTTTGCCTCCTGTTTCCTGTGGTACCTGTCTAACCACGGATCCAGGAATCGGCTTTTCACCGGCGTTCGCAGGGCCGCCGGCACCACCCACCGCGGGCGTTGCTCTTTGCTTGCGGAAACAGCGCACTGCCGCGTGCTGACCCCCGCATACCGAGCACTCGTGCCTGAACTTGCAGGTGGCGTAAAACCTGCAGTGGCCCTCATTGTATAACCAACAAGAGCCGTTTGGTCTAGAGGAGGCCGCGGGCTGCTGGGATGTGCTCCCCGCGGCTGCCCCTGGAAAGGACGCCTTAGCCGGCTGCTGCGCTAAAATTAACTGTATCCACACATCAGTGGCCTTAGAGGCCCAACTGATGTGACTTTTACCGGAAATACGACGCCTGAAGTCCTCGTCATAGCGCCACCAGGCCGCACCCCCGTGCAGCCGATAAGCGCTATATATGGTGTTTAAGTACACCATCATCTCAGGACCTTTTGCAGGCTGATGCTGGCACGTAACGTGTACCATTACCATATATGCCTGCAGCCAGTTACCAAAGGTCTTCGCTATTTTAGGTTTCTTGTCAGTTCCACGCTCTGAACTCCGTTCCTTATCGACCATTACGTGGTCCGCTGAAAGCAAGGACCATATATCTATGTAAACACCACTCTTAATTTTCTCCAACACGTCATCCGTCAAACCAACCCCCAGCGGGGCGACACCACAATATAACGAATCACCATATTGCAAACCAACTGACGGGTCAACATCTGCACCGGCTGCTGAGCTAACACCGGTATTTCCCACAGGCGGGCCTGAACCCCCTGGAGCCACACAGGACACTAAAAGCCCTTCTTTAGGTTCAATCCGGCTCAGCAGCGACCGCAACAAACCAACCACATCACTTTTCTCCGCAACCGTTGCAGGATCCATCACACATTTTAACACATCATATATTTCGGACTCACCAGCTGGACCGACCTCCGGCGTTGCCAAGGGTGATGTCCCCGCTGTACCGCTCCCGCGGCTCCTGACCGACTCGTGCCTGGGCTGCTGACCTGTTGGATACAGAGCCCTTCCTCTGCTTTCGGACTGCGACATGCCAGGCTGGTCCCGCCTTGAACGACTCTGAGCGTGGTCCTGCCACCTTCGACGTTCCCGGTCCTCACGATAGAGGGATGACTGCGGGTCCGACCGACGTGGCTGTTCCACAAATCGCTGCGGTTCCTCTTGCCCGCTGCTGGTACTTGATTCGCGCGCCCTACCACTGCTGCCGCGTGCAAATCCTGGCTGCTGCGCTTGCTCCCGCTCTAACCGCTCCTGCCTCTCCTGCCTGGCTCGCGCCTTCTGCCTCTGCCTAGCCCTGCCTCTTGGAGCTCCTGCGAGGGGGCTGGGATTGTGAAAGGGGGTAATCTGAGTATTCGACTGGTGGGGCAATGTATTGGGGGTTAATATAACACCGCCGGTAAGAACCCGGTGGCTCATATGGGTCATTGTATGTTAACTGGCCCAACTGCTGCGGCCCCGCTATGGCCATACTCTGCGGAGGGATTAATACGTGTCTGGGGGGCTGTTGCTGAGTGCGACTAATAGGTCTGCTGGCGGGAATGTACTGTCGCCTCCTTGCCCCCTTTTCCAAAACTATGTGGCCTTCTTCTTCTGAACATGCTAGTTCCCCTATGGGCTCCCCTAAACTGCTTCCCCCCTCCCTGCTGCTGCCAGACCCACTGCTGTAGCTCTCTGGGCTATGTGTTGGGGGGTTGTATGTAGGCCTGCTGGCTGCTTTTCTTTTCCCCTTCTCGCTGCCCCTACCCTCTCTACTCTTGTAGCCTGTGGCTAAGCTGCTGCGCACCTCCAGCGCTGCCCTCCCCCCCCCCCACGTGCTGTGCCGCCATCTTGTGAGGACGGGCGGCCTAACCGCGTGCTTCCCTGCCTCTCTTCGCTCTGCACGAGCTCACCTGTCGCTGCCGCTGTAGTCCTGCGCCCCGATGCGCGCTCCTGCCGACGTCCAGAGCCTGCCCCGGCTGCCGAACAAAGTCCTCCGCTTTCCGTGCTCCCGGAAACTGCAGACCGTAGAGCCTGTGCTGCCGGTCTCCCTGCCGCGCGCCGAGGTACCGGCGCCCCTCCTCCGCTAGGGCTTCCGGACCCTCTCGGCACATCCGCCGGGCCGAAGAAAGAAGATCCGGCATGGCCCGCAGCAGGTGAGTTTATTCTATTTTCAGCCCTCATGTCCGCGGGGCAGGAGGGACCCACTACGGATTCTCCATAAAGAATCCGTAGCGGGCCTTATTTTCCCCGTGGACATGAGGCCTTAAAGGGGTTGTCTCACGCCTAAACATTTTTTTTCTTCTTTCAATAGGCCCCCCGTTCGGCGCGTGACAAACCCAAGGGATGGGTTAAAAAAAAAAAAAGTTTATTACTTACCCAAATCCCCGCTCTGCGGCGACTTCTTTCTTACCTTACCAAGATGGCCGCCGGGATCTTCACCCACGATGCACCGCGGGTCTTCTCCCATGGTGCACCGTGGGCTCTGTGCGGTCCATTGCCGATTCCAGCCTCCTGATTGGCTGGAATTGGCACACGTAACGGGGCGGAGCTACGAGGACCAGCTCTCCGGCACGAGCGGCCCCATTCACCACGGAGAAGACCGCACAGCGCAAGCGCGTCTAAAATCGCCAGAAGACGGCGAAATTAGACGGATCCATGGCGACGAGGACGCCAGCAACGGAACAGGTAAGTAAATAACTTCTGTATGGCTCATAATTAATGCACGATGTATATTACAAAGTGCATTAATATGGCCATACAGAAGTGTATAACCCCACTTGGTTTCGCGGGACAACCCCTTTAAAGTTAATGGGGAATGGGTATTCTTAAGAAAAGAGGATATGAAGTGTTTAAGTTCCAAGTTTGAAATGGCTCCCTCCTTTATCAAGCAGACGCCGCGCCACATTGTGAAGTCTTACATTTGGGGTCAAATCAGTTGCAGAATGTGTGATTGCTTGTGCAGATGTTTACTATAGTTGCTTCCTCTCGCAGACGCTCATCCTGTAACACGGAATGCTGAAGGCTGATTGGACCGGAGCTGCATGTGTGAATATTCGAGAATATGCTAGAACTTTCTGGGGCCTGGCACCGCCCATGTATGCGCCAAGGTCAGGTCATGTATAACACGGATGTGACTCAGTACAGCCGAGAGGGCAAAGACGGCAACACTTTTTTTGCTTTGTTTCCTTCCAGATAATGGCGGACATTGAAGAGGAGCTGAAGTGCACCTTGTGCCGTAAGTTGTTTTCTGATCCTGCAATGCTGGGGTGCGGGGATAGCTTCTGCAATAGCTGCTTAAAGCAGGCGCTAGATGCGCAGAATGAGGGGCAGGTGCGCTGCTGTCCCAAATGCGGGATGCGACTTTTAGAGCCTCCAATGATAACCGGGAATATTGTTCTAAGGAATGTAATGGATGGGTTGTATCCTGCAACCTACCTAACCCTGGATGCCAGGCACACCCATACAGACACACTGCTAAACCCTACCCATAATTCCGTTTCCCCCTTATCAGATATAACATTAGACAATGTCCAAGAGGAGCTGATATGTTCCATCTGTCATCGTATATTTGTCCTTCCCGTAATGCTGATGCCATGTGGGCATAGCTTCTGTCTTGCCTGTATTCGGGGTTTGCCCTCCTGTGCTTTGTGTAGGAGGGGCATTAAAGGCCCCCCATAAGATGCCCAGAAACCTAGTTTTGCAGAATGTAATTATTTTTTTGTCTATTAACCAAGAAGAGGAGACCCGTCCTCTGATGCCCTCTAGGTATAGTTATTATACACTTTTATAATGTGGTTTATATTTTATTTTACCTTAACACCATGCATCTTCTGGGGATTAACCCCTTAGTACCATATAACGTACTGAAAAACTTTTTTAAAAATTCTAAGTGGAGAGAAATGGAAAAAAAACCACATTCCTCCATCTTTCAGTGCGTCTTGTTTCTACGGCGCACAAACTGCAACAAAAATGACATGAGGATTTTATTCTATGGGTCAGTACGATTACTACGATACCAAATTTGTATATATATATTTTTTTTTTGCTGTACTACTTATATATTTTTTTAAAGATATTTAATTTTTTTAAATTATTTTCTATCTCTATCTTCTGCGCACAATAACTTTTTTAGATTTCCATCGCTATAGTTGCGCGAGGGCTTATTTTGTGCGGTATGACCTGTAGTTTCCGTTCGTAGCATTCTAGAATATATAAGACTTTTTGATTGCTTTTTATTAGATTTTTTCTTGGCAACAGGGTGACCAAAAAAAGCGCGTTTCTGGCGGGTTTTATCATTTTTTTTTTCAGACGACGTTCACTTTGCGCAGTTAATAATGTGTTACTTTGATAGATCGGACTTTTACGGACGCAGCGATACCAAATATGTATTTTTGTTTTATTATTTACACTTTTTCATTGTAAATATGGCAAAAGGTGTTTTTTTTTTACTTTTATAACTTTTTTTTTACATAAATAATAAAACTTTATTGTTCTTATTTTTTTCTTTTTCTTTTAGTCCTCCTGAATTTAAAATCCCTCTGCTCCCAGCCATCATGTGTAGTCTGCAGCAGAGAGATGTCACAGTGATTCTCGGTCACATGATCACTATTATCCAATGGATATCAGCGATTATGTAAAGTAAACAAAAAAGTTCAAAAAAGTGTAAAAAAAAAAGTTAACATTTCAGTTGTATCCATGAGGGAAGATGAAATTACGTACCTAAGGCCCCCAGATTTATCTGCGGACTTTACCCCGGGTTCTGTGCACGTGCCCGTCGCAAAAGCCGCAGATTGCCCGGGTAATTTAAAATCTCCCTGCTCTTGGCTACCAAACATAGCCGAAAGCCTAGAGATTTCACGGGATGCTGTGGTACGCGGTCCCTGGTCATGTGATTTGCCGATATCTAATGGATAACGGCGATCACGTAAAACTAAAACTACATTTCAGGTCCCGTCACGGATCCAATCCATGAGGGGAGGTGAAATTACTTACCTAAGGCCCCCAGCGATATCCCCCGATGGGATCCTTATCCGGTGAATGCGCCTGTTGGCAAAATGGCGGATGGAAGCGCAGAATTCTGACAGCAGCATTTAAATCCATACGCCCCCCCGCGCAGTGAGATCGAGGGAGCCGTGCAGGTGTCATGGAAGCCGGGGGCCTTCTGAACGGCCCCAGGGCTGCCTTAGCAGACTGCCTATCAAGCCATCCCCGTGGGGTGGCTTGATAGGCTGCCGGTCAAATTGCAGTATGACGTAATGCTATAGCATTACGTCACACTGCAGGAGCGACCAAAGCATCGCATGTTGTAGTCCTCCAGGGGGACCTAAAAGTAAAGTAAAAAAAAGATCAATAAAGTATTTTTAATTGTAAAAAAAAAAAGTTATAAAAGTTTAAATCCCCCCCTTTTGCCATATCTACAATTAAAAAATGTAAATAATAAAATAAAAATACATATCTGGTATCGCCACGTCTGTAAAAGTCCGATCTATCAAAGTAGCCCATTATTTACCCCGCAAGATGAACGTCGTCTGAAAAAAAAAAAAAAAAAGGAGCGCCAGAAATGCCGAATTGGTACTAATGGAAACTAGAGGACATCCTGCAAAAAAATGAGCCCTCGCACAACTAAGGTGACAGAAAAAAAAAAAAGTTATTGTGCGCACAAGATGACTGCAGAAAATAATTGAAAAAAATTAAGTCTTTGAAAAAAAAGAGTAGTACGGTAAAAAAAAAACGATACAAGTTTGGTATCGTAGTAATCGTACCGACCCATAGAATAAAGTTATCATGTTGCTTTTGTTGCAGTCTGTGCGCCATAGAAACGAAACGCACTGAAAGATGGAGGAATGTCGTTTTTTTTTTTATTTTACTCCACTTACAATGTACTGAAAAACTTTTTAAAAATTCTATGGTACTTTAAATAGATGTCGATGGATAAATAAAGGAGTTACGATTTTTTTTAACCCCTTAACGACCAGCCCATAATGTTCTTACGTCCTGCCCAAGTGGGCTTTATTCTCTGAGGACGTAAAACATGTGTCCTGCAGAGAATAAAGCCCCGTGGGCACTGGACATGACAGCTCCATGCTGTCGGTGCCTGCAGGTAGCCGACAGCATGGAGCTGTCATCCCGGGCTGCGGGGACTCCGCCCCCCCCCCCCCCCCCCCGGCATTGCGATCGGCGCAATAAAGTGAAAACCAGGGCAGCTGAAATTACTCACCCGCCTTCTCTGGGGTCCTCTGCGGTGACGGAGTCCTCCCGGACCCACCGCCGCTCTTCTGCGCATGCGCGCCAGACGATGACATCACGCGCATGCGCAGAAGCCTGGGAGCCCCTGGCAAATTCAAAATCTCCTGGCTGCCGCCTCCTGAAGGTAGCCGGGAACCAGGAGATGTTACTGGGGACCGCGGTGATCACAAAAAAGTTTTAAAAAGTAAAAAAAAAAGTACAAGTTTCAACTTCCCTCCCCATCCGATCCATAAGGGGAGGTGAAAATTATCACCTCAGGTCTGCCAATGTCGCCGGTGTTCCGGGACCCGAAGTCCCCGTCTGCGCATGCGCGCCCGATGATTGACATCGGGCGCGTGCACAGAGGGGCTCAAGCCCCGGGAAATTCAAAATCCCTCTGCTTGTGGCTGTCATGTGTAGCCCGGAGCAGAGGGATGTCACCCAGCATGTGATCACTGTTATCCAATGGATAACAGTGATCATGTAAAGTAAAAAAAAAAAGTGTAAAAAAAAAAAAAAAAGTTCAAAAAAGTTTAAAAAGCTTACGTTTCATCTCCCCTCACGGATCATATCCGTGAGGGAGGATGAAAGTACGTAAATAAGGCCCCCGGATTTATCCGCGGACCTTACCCAAGCTTCTGCGCACACGCCCGTCGCCAAAATGGCGGATGCATGCGCAAAAGCTGTGGATTGCCAGGATAATTGAAATTCTCCCTGCTCCTGGCTACAAAACTTAGCCAAGAGCCTGGAGATTTCATGGGGGGGCCGCGGTGAGCGGTTCCTGGTCACGTGTTCGCAGTTATACAATGGATAATGGTGATCACGTAAAAGTTTTTTAAAAAATTGAAGTTTCATCTCCCCTCACCGATGCGATTGGTGAGAGGAGATGAAACTTTTTACCAGAGGCCTCCGTCGCGATCCTCCTCCGTGAACTTACCCGGATTCTGCACATGCGCCCGCCGGCAAAATGCCGGACACATGCGCAGGAGTCGGGGAGCCCAGGAAACTTAAAATCTCCTTGCTCCCAGCGACCAATGGTTGCCGAGAGTCTGGAACAGTGATGGGTGGCCTCGTTGAGCGGTCCCCGGTCACGTAATAAAAAAGTAGCGCTCTAACATAGGTCGGTCTCACATGACTGGATAGGAATTACAGATTCCGCATGCGTCTGATCCGCGGTAATACGCAGATTAATCGCATTGGATTACACAATTCCGCTCACATTAGCGGGTTAGAATTGTGTAATCCACTTGCAGAAAAGAGAACGCAGGAGGTTCTATTTTACTGTGGATATCCGCAACATAGGGCCCATTGTGCTCCATGGTCGTGGATATACCCGCAGCCCAAACGCAACCACCTTGTATACGGGCTGCGGTACCCGCGTCATCGCTAAGCGACGGTGCGGGAAATACAAACAAAAAAAAAATTGTACTGCGAATGACCGCCTGTGTGAGTAGGCAGTTATGCGCAGTACATTACGCGGCCGTACGCAGGGTCACAGCCGGGCTCACAGCCGGGATCCGCTGTGGGCCTCCTCAAGCGGATTCCGCCTACGGCTGCGTGAGCACGGCGTTATTCAGACCGCTACCTGTAATACGTATTTCACAAGAAGCCCCGGGAACGCTCGCCTTCTTGCAGTTCCAGGAGCAGCTTGTTGAGCGCCTTCTGTGCGAGACCGCCGCACCTCAGCAGGCTTACGGAGACTCACAGAGCGCCACTTTTTACACCCCAGACCCGCCACTGAGGTCAAGAAATGACCCCCAAAAAGCATGAGAGGAGGGGGGTTTCATTTGTGGGGGTATCTATTATTCTGACACCTATGAGCCTTTGCTATCTTGGCTTGGTGGAGGAAAATAAAGTGTTCCCTTTACATCATGGGGTGGGAAGGGATTAACCCCTTAGTGACGGTCCCATTGCCTTTTTACGTCCTGGCCCGCTGGGCTTAATTCCTAGAGGACGTAAAAACATGCCTCCTCTAGGAATGAAAGCCCTGCAGGCTCAGGACGTGACAGTTCCATGCTGCCGGTCAACGGCGATCTCGTTAAAGTTACAGAAAAGTTAAACAGAGTTAAAGTTTCAGCTCCCCTTACGGATCGGATCCGTAAGGGGAGCTGAGAGTACTCACCCCCTGTCCTCCTCGCCGTCCGGCATCTTCTTGCCTCTCCCCGGCCCTGCCAATGCACGCCAGACACATTACGTCACGCGCACACGCAGAGAGCCGGGGGGATTCAAAAACTCCCTGCTTCCGGCTAGTATGAGTAGCCGAGAGCAGGGAGATGTCACTGGGAGTCGCTGTATGCACTTCCCGGACACATGATCACTGTTATCCAATGGATAGCAGCGATCATGTAAAAGTAAAAAAAAAGTTTAAAAAGTGAAAAAAAAAAAGAAAAAATGGAGGGGAGATGAAATTAGATACCAAAAGCCCCCTGATTTATCTGCGGACCTTGCCTGCCTTCTGCGCACGCGTCCATCGCCAAAATGGCGGACGCAGGCGCAAAAGTCGCAGACTGGCTGGGTAATTTAAAATCTCCCCGCACCTGGCTACTAAATGTAGCCAAGAGCTTGGAGATTTCACGGGGTGCCATGGTACTGGTTTCCCAGTCACGTGAGGGCCGTTATCCAATGGATAATGACGATCACTTAAAAGTTTAAAAAAAGCTCAATTTTCACCTCCCGTCACGGATCGGATCCGTGTGGGGAGGTGAAATTACTTAAATAAGGCCACCGGCGATGTCCCCTGACGGGATCCTTATCTGTGGACCTTTCCCCAGTTTTGGCGCATGCGCCGTTCGCCAAAATATCGGACGCAAGCGCAGAAGCTGGGGAGAGCAAGAGGAAATTTAAAATCTCCTTGCTCCTGGCTACTAAAGGTAGCCAAGAGCTTGGAGATGTCACGGGGGGCCACGGTGAGCATCTTCGGTCACGTGATCGCCGTTATCCAATAGATAATGGCGATCACGTAAAAGTTAAAAGACAGTTAAAGTTTGACGCTCTGTTCAGTTTGGGCCCCGTTGTGCATCCAGACAGAAGATTAGGGCCACAATGGGTATTTTTCTGAACACGGGACAAATGGGGGTATACATTTTGGGGTGAAAGTCTTTATTCCTATGTATGCTGTACAAAAAAAACTATTTTTAAAATGACATAATTGCCAAAAAAGCAAAAATCTTAATTTTTCTCTTCTGCTTTGCTTCAATTCATTTAAAAACTGTGAAGTCAAAATACGCAGTACACCCCTAGATTAATGCGTTAAGGGGTGTAGTTTTTAAAACTGGGTCATTTGTGGGGGTTCTTTATCGTTTTGGCCGCTCAAGGGCTCTTTAAGTGGGCAATGGGGCCTAAAACGCCTTCAAGCAAAATGTCTGTTCTGAAGACCACCCGCTGCTCCTTTCGGTTAGGGCCCCGTTGTGCATACGGACAGAAGATTAGGGCCACAATGGGTATGTTTCTGAACACGGGACAAACGGCGGTATCCATTTTTTGGGTGAAAGCCTCCATTCATATGTCTGCTTTCCGAACAAAACTGTTTTTAAAATCACATAATTGATTAAAAAAAAACTCTTAATTTTTTACTTCTGCTTTGCTTTGATTCATTCAAAAACTGTTGGGTCAAAATACGCAGTACATCCCTAGATTAATGCGCTAAGAGGTCTAGTTTCGAAAATGAGGTCATCTGTTGGGGTCCTCCACGTTTTGGCTGCTCAAGGGGTCTACAAGTGAGCAATGGGGCCTAAAACGCCTTCAAGCAAAATGTCTGATCTGAAAGCCACTGGCTGCTCCTTTTGGTTTTGGCCCAGTTTTGCATACGGACAGAAGATTAGGGCCACAATGGGTATGTTTCTGAACACGGGACATACGGGGGTAGCCATTTTGAGGTGTAAATCCTCATTTTCATGTGCATTATAGAAAAAAATCCTGTGTTTAAAATTATGTATTTGCAAAAATATGAAATTTTATTTTTTCTACTCTAAATTGCATTAATTCCTGAAAGGAAACTGTGGGGTCAAAATATTCCTGACCCCCCTCACTGAATCTATTAAGGGGTATAGTTTTTAAAATGGGGTCATTTATGGGGGTATCTATCATTCTGACACCTATGAGCCTTTGTGATCTTGGCTTGGTGCCGGAAAATAACGTGTTCCTCAAAATGTTAATAATTAATGTTAAATTTGTACGTCTCCTAAATGGTTAAAAAAAACGAAAGTTTTTCAAACATGCTTCCAGAATAAAGTGAACAGATGGAAATATATATCTGAGCAGAAATGTATACAGTATGTTTGCACATATTTGAGATATTACAGTTGAAAATGTGAAAAAAATGACAATTTTTTCAAAATTTTCCCAATATTGGCACTTTTAATAAATATACACAAATTATATCAACCTATTTTTACCGCCTAAATGAAGTACAATATGTGGCGAAAAACCAATGTCAGAATCACTTGGATATGCAAAGCCTACGTCCGTGGACAGCTGGCCTAAGAGTGGCTATATTAAACTGTATCCTGATGCTGGGGAACAGCCATAGAAACAGCATCCACCATGAGCCCTGATGACTTGGGGGCGAAGATACAGAGCCAGCCACATCCCTAGGTGAAGACGCTCTCTCCCTGCAATGCTGGTCACCGCTGCGGGTGGCGGTGTGTTTGGGAAGCAAAGTGGCCAGCAGATGACATCGACAGTGAGCATGAGCAGAATACTACCACTGGTACCGTATGAGATAAAATCCCTGGCCATGGTGGGGGTAAATTAACTCACCGGACTGTTAGCATGAAGAGTTAAAATGGCGCAGAAATCTCACCCATTGTTTTCGCTGTATATGCAAGTGCTATGATTTTTTCATGAAAATCGCATGTTCAGTGATGCAATGTGATTTTCTCACAAATCGCAACGCACTGACAATGAACACCACAGTTTTTACAAGCGCGATATCAATCCGATTTTCTCTAGCACTCGGTGACAACAATGTAGCGGGATGTACGGGCCACTAACTTTTTCCTGTAGTTATGCAAAAGGGAGGGACTGCAGCTGCTCTGTCGGGAAGGCTGTCGTTTCTCCTTAGGCAGAGAAGCTAGAAGGTGGGAAGAGACTTATAAGGCCATCCATGCTCTTCTGGGAAATGTGCAAATGGAAAGATGGAACAATAACTCTACAGCGCCACCTATTGGAAGGCAGCAGTCAATGGAAAAACCTTTAACCAGCCTTATAACAATGACTCGAAATTATGAACCAAAGCCAGAACTTATTTATATATTTCCTAGAGGAGCATACATGGCATTATAAGTCTGCTCCCACCTTCTAGATGTTCTTCCTAAGGCCTCATGTCCACTAGAAAAATACAATCCGCGCAGAATCTGCCGCGGATTTCCGTGGCGGATTCTGCGTGGATTTGCTTTAAATGGTATTTTTTTTTGCATGCAGATATCTGCACACATTGCTATCAATGTGATAGCAATGTTGCCGATCCGCGCGGAATCCGCGGCAGAATGGAACATGCCGCGTTTTTTCTCCCGCGCGTGAAAAACGCAATTCTTTAAAAATGATTCCCTATGGGCAAAATCCGCTGCGGAATCCGCAATTCCATTTAGCTAGTGGACATGAGGCCTAAGGAGAAGCGATACCCACATCTATAGGCCTCTCACTAGCCAAGCCAGAAACGTACTGCACACTGATGAGAGTAAATACCCATTAACAGTCTGTGTATGGTTATGTTTTCCTCCTAGACCAGGTTTGTGGCAGTACTCATCTAATAGGGGCCATATCGGGCTGTACCCTCATGCTGGGGAACAGCCATCGATACTGCAACCACCACAAGCCCTGATGACATGGGGGCGAAGATGGAGAGCCAGCCACATCCCTGGGTGAAGTGCCCTGTAGCACGCAGGAGGAGGGAGAGACTTTTTCCCTGGTCACCACAGTGGTGCAGAAGAATCGGCAGATGCTGCAGCTGGGAAGCAAAGTGGAAGTGGATGACATCGTCAGTGAGCGTGAGTGGACTATTACACCCTGGACCATATGACATATAATCCCTGGCAAGGTAAATTAAGTCTGTCTATCAAATTCTGCAGAGACAAGTTGTATCCAGGAGAAATCATGGTGGTCTGAGCCAGATGGAGAAGAAAAAGGAAAGTGAATGACTACCCCCAGTCAGAGGGGACATCACCAGTGACTACCAGAGGTAACTGTACTGTAATTATTTACACAGTCTGCAGAGAACATGTGTGCTGAGTACTGCTAACTACTGCTGTATGGTCACTGGGGGTAACAATGGTTTGTGCACTTTTTTTTTAGGAACACGATGGGGATATTATGTCGGACCAGTCTGTGGGTATTATTTGGCTCTCATGTATTGTTGTTATTTGTAATATCAATCTTTCTGGTAGATTTTATTCAGTAGTAGTATGGTGGCATTATTTACCACTATGTTGTGGTAATATCACGCTGTGCAGTATAATTTGGTCTTTATATAATGTTATTTTCTGTGATGTTGATCTTTGCAGTGGTCTTTATTCAGTAACAGTATGGTGGTATTTTCCCTCACTATATGGGGTAATATGTGATAATGAGGTGGCAGTATTTTTTTGCCCTTCTATAGTGTTATTACTGGTAATGTTTCTTTTGGTAGTGTGGAGGTAATTAGGGGCATAAGGATTGCAGGAAAACTAAAAATGGTTTTCATTTTTTCCTCTTATAATGCTTTGGTTTACTCAACATAGAAAAGAGTCATTTACTGTTAGTCTAAGGCCTCCCTCACACAGGGCGTTTTGTACAGCATTTAGCGCTGCCTTTTCAGCCCAGCGCTAAACGCTGTACAACACTCCCATTCATTTCAATGGGGCTGCTCACACAGGGCTGATAACGCAGCGCCTCCCAACGCTGCGCTTTGACAGCGATGCATGTTCTATTTTGGGGCGTTTTCAGCCCTGCGTCGCCCATTGAAATGAAATGGCAGCGGTTTTAGCACTGCTGAAAACGCGGCAACACTACCCCGAAAATCAGTCCCAGCTAGGCTAGGTAGAAATAAAGAAAGTAATACTCACCTAGCCACTGCAGTCCGGGTCGCGGCCGCTGGTCTCTGTCACTGATCCGGGCTTCCTCGGCACTCCCAAGTCTATTGCTGGAGGCCAGGTTTGAGAACCCCTGCTCCAGCAATAGAGTGCTGTGATTGGTTGTCAGCGCTTGCTCAATGCCCAATCACAGCCCTTCATTGACTGTCTCAGCCGATCAGCGCCGGCAAGCTCTTGTGGGAGGTACATATTATACATGTTCAGGATGAGATGTGAGGGGTATGAGTAATACATGTACAGGATGAGACATGTGGGGGATTACAAATTATATATGTACAGGATAAGATGTGAGGAATACAAGTCATACATATACAGGATGTGACATGTAGGGGATTACAAGTTATACAAGTACAGGATGATACATGTGGAGGATTACAAGTCAAAACTGTACATGATGAGACATGTGCGGGGGCACAAGTTATACATGCACAGGATGAGACAAACGAGGGGCACAAGTTATGCATGTACAGGATGAGACAAACGAGGGGCACAAGTTATGCATGTACAGGATGAGACAAACGAGGGGCACAAGTTATGCATGTACAGGATGAGACAAACGAGGGGCACAAGTTATGCATGTACAGGATGAGACATGCGAGGGGCACAAGTTATACATGTACAGGATGAGACATGTGGGGGTAAGGGTACAAGTCATAAATGTACAGGATGAGACATGTGGGGGATTACAAGTCATACATGTACAGGATAAAACACATACGGGCACAAATTCTACATGTAGAGGATGAGACGTGGTTTTAAAAAGTTATTCGTGCACATGATGAGACATGGGCGGTACAAGTTATATATGTACAGGATGAGACATGTGGGGAGGTACAAGTTATACTTGTACAGGATGAGACATGTGGGCGATTACAAGTAATACGCGTACAAGATGAGACATGTGGGGGAGTAAAGTTATACATGTTATACAAGGATGAGACAAGCGGGGGATTACAAGTTATACACGTATAGGATAAGACATGTGGGAGGTACATGTTATATATGTACAGGATGAGATGTGAGGGGTAAGAGTTATACATGTACAGGATGAGACATGTGTGGGGGTACAAGTTATACATGTATAGGATGAGACATGTGGTGGATTATAAATTATACATGTACAAGATGAGACATGTGGGGAATACAAGTCATACATGTACAGGATGAGACACGTGGTGGATTATAAATTATACATGTAAAAGTTGAGACTTGTGGGAGATTACAGGTCATACACATACAGGATGAGACATATGGGGGCACAAGTTATGCATCTACCCTGTTTCCCCAAAAATAAGACAGTGTCTTATATTCTTGCTCCAAAAGATTTTACTTTTTTACATGTATAGCTGCCTGGGCACTGTTTATATTGTATTTTTTTTTTATTAACTGTAACTAGGGCTCCATTTTGGAGTAGAGCTTATGCTTCAAGCATCTTCAAAAATCCTAAAAAATTATTCTGCATCCTAAAAAAATCCTGAAAAATGATGCTAGGGCTTATTTTTGGGGTAGATCTTATTTTCATGGAACGTGGGAGTATGAGATGTGTAGGGGCACAAGTTATACATATACAGGATGAGACAGGTCAGGGCACAAGGTCTATATGTACAGGATGAAACATGTGGGGTGAACAAGTTATACATGTGCAGGATGAGACGACATGGAGGGTACAAATCATACAGGTACAAGATGAGTCGTGTGGGGGTACGAGTCATACATGTACAGGGTGAAACGAGTGGGGAATTACAAGGTTTACACACACAGGATGAGACATGTGGGGGGGTGAAAGTTATATATTTACAAAATGAGACATGTAGGGGGTTATATATGAACAGGGTGATATGTGGGAGGCAGTTATATATGTACAGGATGAGAGGTCTGGGGGATTACAAATTTTACATGTGCAGGATGAGAAATGGGGGATTACAAGCTATACAGGTATGGGATGAGATGTGTGGGGTACAAATTACTTATGTAGAGGAAGAGAGATGTGGGGGTACAAGGTATACATTTACAGGATGAAAAATGTATGGGATTACAAGTCATACATGTACAGAATGAGATGTGGGGGGGGGGGGAAGTTATATATGTACAGGATGAGACTTGTGGGGGAGGAAAGTTATACATGTAAAGGACGAGACTTGGGGGATACAAGTTAGATATGTACAGGATGAGACAAGCGGGGGATTACAAGTTATACATGTACAACATGACACATGTGGGAGATTACAAGTCATACATGTACAGCATGAGACATGTGGGTTATTACAAGTTATGCAAGTAGAGAATGAGACATGTGGGGGCACAAGTTATACATGACAGGATGAGGCATGTGGGAGGTACAAGTCATAAATGTATAGGATAAGATTTACGGAGATACACGTTATACATGTAGAGGATAAGATGTGTCAAGTTATGCATGTACAGGATGAGAAATGTGTGGGATTAGTAGTCATATAAGTACAGGACGAGACATGTGGGGATTACAAGTTAAACACGTACAGGATGAGTAATGGGGTGGAGAAAAGTTATACATGTACAGGATGAGATATGTGGGTGGCTCAAGTTATAAATATACAGGAAGAGACATGTTATGGCACAAATCATACATGTAGAGGATGAGACATATCAAAGCACAAGTTATACATGTACAGGATGAAACATGTTAAGGCACAAGTTATACATGTATAGCATGAGATTTGTTTGGGGCACAAGTCATACATGTAGAGGAAGAGACATGTGGGGGCACAACTTATACATGTACAGGATGAGACATGTTAGGGTGCAAGTTACACATAAACACGATGAGATGTGTGGAATTAACAAGTCATACATGTATAGGATGATACATGTCGAAGTGCAAGTTCTACATTTACTGGATGAGACATGTGTGGAGTTACCAAGTCATACATGTACAGAATGAGACATGTGGGGGGTACAAGTTATATATGTTCAGGATCAGACATGTTGCGCAACAAGTTGAACATGTATAGGATGAGAAATGTGGGGCAGTACAAGTCATACATGTACAGGATAAGACATGTGAGGGCATAAATTATATATGTACAGAATGAGATGTGGGGGCTTACCAGTCATACATGTACAGGAAGAGACATGTGGGGACACAAGTCATATATGTATAGGTTAAGACATGAGGGGGCACAATATACACATGTACAGGATGAGACATGTGGGATGGGGTACAAGTTATACATGTACAGAATGAGATATAGGGGGGTGCAAGTTATACATATACAGCCAATCACAGAAAATGGCCGTTACTTACTAAGTGAGGATTGCATATAGATGCATCCTCCTCTCACCATGCAGGTAGCTGACTACCAAATGGAGGAGCCAATAACACCTGTGCAGGACACCGATGAGACACCCACTCACACTGCCTCTTGATAATGAGGGGGGTGGCTACCTGCATGGTGAGAGGAGGATGCATCTATATGCACTCCTCACTCAGTAAGTAACGGCCATTTTCTGTGATTGTTTTTAATTTTTTATTTCCCCTTCTGTGATGCATTTATATTAGTGTAGGGACCCACTACAACGCAAGGAACCGTGAAGTGGTTAGTGGGCTCATTTATCTTGGCCAACATCCAACCAATGCCTTGCATTTATTATCTATCATTCACATGCAGTGTGGCATTAAGACTCCAGGGGGAGCCCAGGGTGGCAGTACCAATGTGGTTCACTGATGGAAATACAGGGCAGCCCGCCGAATTATCATGGCATCATTAATAGGTTGCTGGTCTGCATGGTGAACTACATGTATCAGAATGGTCTGACACCCTGTATCCACTATGTGTGGGAGTATACGCCAAGCAGCCACCCCCTCATTATCAGAAGGCAGTGTGAGTGGTTGTCTCATCGGTGTCCTCACAGGTGTTATTGGCTCCTCCATTTGGTAGTCAGCTACCTGCATGGTGAGAGGAGGATGCATCTATATGCACTCCTCAGTCAGTAAGGAACGGCCATTTTCTGTGATTGTTTTTAATTTTTTATTTCCCCTTCTGTTATACATATACAGGTTTAAACGTGTGGGGGCACAAGCTACAGTTGTACAGAATAAGACGTGGGGGGACAAGTTATAAATGCACAGGATAAGACATATGGGGCACAAGTTATATATGTACAGTATGTGACATGTGGGGTATTACAAATCATACATGCACAGGATGAGAAATGTTGGGGGCTCAAGTCATACATGTACAGGACACGACCTGTGGAGGCACAAGTTATACATGCACAGGATGGGATATGTGGGTGCACAAGTTATACATGCACAGGATGGGATATGTGGGTGCACAAGTTATACATGCACAGGATGGGATATGTGGGTGCACAAGTTATACATGTACAGGATGGGATATGTGGGTGTGCAAATTATACATGTACAGGATAAGGCATGGGGGGAATACAGGTTATACATGTACAGGATGAGACGCGTTGGGATACAGGATATACATGTGGGACGTTCAAGCCATACATGTACAGGACGAGACATGTGGGGGTACAAATTATACATGTTCCGAATGAGACATGTGGGGGCATACGTTATACATGTACATGATGAGACATGCAGGGGTACAAGTTATACATGTACAGGATGAGAGATGTTGGGCTTACAAGTCATACATGTGCAGGACGAGACATGTGGGGGCACAAGTTGTACATGTACAGGTTGAGTTATGTATGGGCACAAGTTATACATGTGCAGGATGAGACATGTGGGAGCTTAAGTCGTACTTGTACAGGATGAGACATCTGGGTCACAAGGTATACATATACAGGATTAGAAATGGGGGGGATTACAAGTCACACATGTACAGGATGAGATATGTGGAGGCACAAGTTGTACATGTACAGGATGAGACATATGAGGGCACAAGTTATACATGTACAAAATAAGACATGTGTACAGGATGAGACATGTGGGGGTACTAGTTCTACATGTACAGAATGAGACATATGGGGGCACAAGTTATGTATGTACAGGATAAGATGTGGGTGCACAAGTTTTACATATACAGGGTGAGACGTGTGGCACAAATTATACATGTACCGGATGAGACATGTAAGGATACAAGTTATACATGTACAGGATAAGACATATGGGGGATTACAAGCCATACATGTTCCCTTCTTAGACATGTGGGGCAGTACAACTCATATACAGGACGAAACTTGTGGGGGGGCACAAGTCATACATATATAGGATGAGATATGTGGGGGCACAAGTCATAGATGTATAGGATGACACATTGGGGGAATTATAAATCACACATCTATGGGATGAGACATGTGTGGGATTAAAAGTCATAAATGTTCCTTTATCAGACATGCAGGGGGGTACAAGTCATAAATATACAGGATGAGACATGTGGTGGGACACAAGTCATACATGTATAGGAGGAGACATGTGGGCACAAATTATACATGTTCCATATGAGACATGTGGGGGTACAAGTTATACATGTAGAGGATGAGACGTGGGGGTACCAGTTATACATGTAGAGGATGAGACGTGGGGGTACAAGTTATACATGTAGAGGATGAGACGTGGGGGTACAAGTTATACATGTAGAGGATGAGACGTGGGGGTACAAGTTATACATGTAGAGGATGAGACATGTGGGGGTACAAGTTATACATGTAGAGGATGAGACATGTGGGGGTACAAGTTATACATGTAGAGGATGAGACATGTGGGGGTACAAGTTATATATGTACAGCATGAGAAATGTGGGGACTTATAAGCATATATGTGCAGGACGAGACATGTGTGGCAAAAGCTGTACATGTAGAGGACGACATATTTGGGGACACAAGTCATACATGCTCATGATGAAATATGTGGTGGCACAAGTCATACTTGTACATGATGAGACATCTGGTGGCACAAGTTATACATGCACATGATGAGACATAGGGGAAGTACAAGTCACAAATGTACAGCTTGATAAATGTGGGGGGCACAAGTTATACATGTACAGGATGAGACGTGGGGGATTACAAGTCATAAATGTTCCCTTATCAGACATGTGAGGGGGGTACAACTCATACAAGTACAGGATGAGACTTGTAGGTGGGCACAAGTCATACACGTACAGCATGAGACATGTGGGGGCACAAGTTATACATGTACATGATTAGACGTGTGGGTACAAGGTATTTGTGTTCAGGATGAGACATGTTGGGGCTTAAGTTATACATGTAGAGGATGAGCCATGGTTGAACAAGTTATACATCGACAGGAAGAGATATGAGGGGGAAAGGTTACACATGTACAGGATGAGACATGTGAGGAAACAAGTTATACATGTACAGAATGAGACATGATTGTACAAGTTATACATGGACGGAAAGAGATATGAGGGGGAAAGGTTACAGGATGGGACATGTGAGGACACAAGTTATACATGTACAGGATGAAACATGTGGGGGGACAAGTTATACATGTACTTGATTAGACATGTGAGGGCACAAGTTATACATGTACAGGATGAGACATGTGGTGCACAAGTTATACATGTACATGATTAGACATGTGAGGGCACAAGTTATACAGGATGAGATGTGTGGGGAATAGAGGTTGTACATGTATAGTATGAAACATGTTAGGGGCACTAGTTGCACATGTACAGGATGAGACATGTGAGAGTACAAGTTATACATATACAGGATGAGACATGGGGGTACAAGATATACCTGTACAGGATGAGACATATGGTTGTACAAGTTATACATGGACAGGATGAGACATACGGGAGCACAAGTTTTACATATACAGGATGAGACGTGGGGGTACAATTTATATATGTACAGGATGATACATGGGGGGATACAATATATACATGTGAAGGATAAGACATGTGGGGGCAGAAGTTATACATGTACAGGATGAGACATGTGTGGGCACAAGTTATATATGTACATGATTAGACATGTGGGGGTACAAGGTATACATGGACAGAATGAGACATGTGGTGTACAAGATATACATGTGCAGGATAAGACATATGGGGGCAAAAGTTATACATGTACAGGATGAGACATATGTGGTACAAGTTATATATGTACATAACGAGACACGCGGGGGGACCAGTTATACATGTACAGGATGAGATCTGAGGGATACTGGTTACACATGTACAGGAAGAGACATGTGAGGACACAAGTTATACATGTACAGGATGAGACATGTTGTGGTACATGTTATACATGTACAGGGTGAGACGTGTGGGGACAAATTATTCATATACAGGATGCGACATATGAGGGTAAAGTTATACATATACAGGATGAGACATGTGGGGGGCACAAGTTATACATCTACAGCATGTGGGGGGCAGGGTATAAATTTGCAGAATGGGACATGTGGGGGCACAGGTTATAAATGTTATAAATGAGCTTTTTTCCATTTTATGCCCGGACTAATCTGAAGTCATGAGAAAACTATTATGATATAAAGTCACTAACTCTGAGGATTCTTTTCTTGTTCTAGCTTGTGTGCCAGTAGTTTGTCTGAAGAGGAGAAAGAAACCTTAAGAGATAGAAACCATATCTGGAAATACATGATGGACAAATGGGAAGCAAGAATGGACAATGCAGCTCTTGGGACCCTTTCATAGTCACTGCTTAAGAGGTCCATAATGGGTGATATTACTGATCTACAGCAGATGGGAAATGGTTACTGTTGTGTCAGTTTAAGGGGGCCTTCACACTGACAATAAAAGCGCCATGCAAGAGTGAGTCACAACGCAGAATTATGAACCCAATGATTTTCAATGGTTTCCTTCACATTTGGGATGTTTTGAATCAAGGGATGTCCTATCTTTCTGCGTTTTGCTTTTTTTCATCTCCCATGTTTCCCTTTGGAGCCTTTGTCTTATTGCATCGCAATGCACGAACTTGCAATTTTTATGTGATGCATTTTTAACCTTAGAATTTGCTATTGTCTTTCTGGCGAGATAATTGCTGCAAAATGACGCAAAACAATATGTGAGAAAATCACAAGCGGCAAAGAATTGTTTTCCCACTATTCTTTTCGGGAAAAGAATCGTGGGGGAAAAGTCGCGATTGGCGGTGTGAAGGAGCCCTGAGTTTTACTCTGCATTTATTTTTTTTACTCCAATGGGTTTGTCAGCTGTTGGTTTAGGGAGGGTTTTTAGTTCCCTCGTGGGCTGGATTCTGTGCTGGTCAATTCAGTGCAGTCTCCTTCCGCTGATGGTAGAGGACATCCCCAGAACTGGTGTCAGTGGTTCTTCCAGCAACCCCTGCAGATAAGTACAGCGATTAATTGCTGATATGTACTCTTATGGCCCATTTATATGTAATGATTTCCTCTCAAAATTCGTTCAGTGTCAACATGAAAAAGTCGCTTACTGTTCGTTCACAGTTGATTAGCTCAACTAATTGCTCGTGCAATCATTAAAATGCTGTTGGCCCATGTAAAAGGGACATTAGGAGGTTTTGTTTACTTGTATAGTCGTTCTCCTTTGTCACTTAACAGGGTTAGTGAGTGGCCCAGGCACGAGGGTTGGATGCGTCCTTATCAGGGCGGGCCATCCACTAGTAGGCAGGGTTATCACCTTTTAGCTCCCCTTAGGGAAAGTTTCCATTCTCTGTTTTGTTTTTTTTTGTACTTTGGGGGTTGCTGGTAGTTTGATGTGAACAATTCCCAGTGGGTGTTTTGGTTTACAGTTTTTACACATAGAAGTCGGACGTAACAGTTATATTATATTAGACGTCATGTCCCAGGTTGTACCAATCGTGACGGCAATAGGTTAGATGGCATACTGTGGCATCACCCTGTCATAAGAAAAAAAAAACATCTAAGTTGCACCGATGGATGCTCTGCCTGTATTTGGTTTGTGCAGAAATCAGTGAGATAGGAGCATACCCACAACCAGAGCAGCTCAGGGAATAAATCTTGTACCAGAATCAAGCTCATAACATAAACACAGCTCCAGAACGAAGCTCAGTATACATACATAGCGCCTGAACCAAGCTCCATAAATATATCACCAGAACGGCCCAGGAAGTGAATTATGTACAAGAATCATGTTCAGTACATTAATACAGTAGCAGAACTAAGCAAATATGTTATGGGGGTGCCGGTGGGTTGTTGGCTCCAAAATTCTGATCTTCATCAAAATACTAGTAAACATCCACACCGATTGTGGTGCAGATTTTCAGCTACAGAAAGTCTGCAGCAATTCTAATATGAGTTAATGGAAGCGTGTTAAGACAGGGTGATTTTGCTGCTGACTTTCGGCAGTGGAAAAATCTGCAGCAAATCCACATCAAAGTCTGTCCAGAGCCATGGATTATATTATGGGAACAGTCTACACACTCCTGTTGAAATGCCAGGTTTCTGTCATGTATAGAGATGAGCTAGCACCCAAATGCTCGGGTCCACGTTATTCGAGTCGAGTTTTTCCTGAAATTCGAGAGCTCTACTCGAGTAACAAACCCCACTGACTACAATGGGAGACTCGAGCATTTTTGTAGGTGGGAAGCTGGGTCCCGAGCTTTTTTTTTTTCTTGGTTCGTTCTTTCTCGTTCTCTCTCTCTCTCTCTCTCTCGTTCTCTCTCTCTCTCTCTCTCGTTCTCTCCCTCCTTTTCTCCCTCTCTCTCCTTTTCTCCCTCTCTCTCTCCCTCTCTCTCTTCTCTCTCTCCCTCTCTCTCCTTCTCTCTCTCTCCCTCTCTCTCCTTCTCTCTCTCTCCCTCTCTCTCCTTTTCTCTCTCTCTCCCTCTCTCTCCTTTTCTCTCTCTCTCCCTCTCTCTCTCCCTCTCTCTCCTTTTCTCTCTCTCCCTCTCTCTCCTTTTCTCTCTCTCTCCCTCTCTCTCCTTTTCTCTCTCTCTCCCTCTCTCTCCTTTTCTCTCTCTCTCCTTTTCTCTCTCTCTCCCTCTCTCTCCTTTTCTCTCTCTCTCCCTCTCTCTCCTTTTCTCTCTCTCTCCCTCTCTCTCCTTTTCTCTCTCTCTCTCTCTCTCTCTCTCTCCCCCTCTCTTTCCTTTTCTCCCTCTCTTTCCTGTTCTCCCTCTCTTTCCTTTTCTCCCTCTCTCTCCCTCTCCCGGGAGGGGCAAAAACAGGCATGTCACAGCAGGGAGGAGCCAAAAACTGGGGCGGGGTCGAACACAGCTTGATGCTCGTTCCAGTAACGAGCACCATCGAGTACGCTAATACTCGAACGAGCATCAAGCACGGCAGAGTACATTCGCTCAACTCTAGTCATGGTAAAAAGTCTGACAAAGTTAAATAATTTCAGATTTATTTCCACTTCGGTATGACCCGTTATCTGTACAATTTCACTGAAAAACAAACTGGAACCTTTTAGGGTGGAAAACAAATAAACTGTTATATTTGGGAATATGATTGTGCTCAGAATTATCTGATCAGATTTAGGCCGGTTTCACAAGGGCATTTGCGTGGTTTTGCCTGCACAACTGCCTTTTTACTGTACACTCATGTGAATCTGGTCTTCAACTCCTGATAGATAGTAGTCAGCACTCCGCTGCCATTATTTACAGCGATTCTGATTTCCCTCATATAAAGTTCGGCTGTTCTAGGAGAAGTTTCCTGATGTATTCTTAGTTGGACTGTAAAGATCTTTCAGAACATCAAAGGGGTCTGATTGTTGGTCCCCTTCTCCTGACTGATACCTTCCAAAACATTTTCAAGGCATTACAGAGGGTGGACAAAAATATGGAAATGCCAAACACCAAAGTTGTAGTCTACTTTGTTTACATGCCAACCCTATTCGATGATCGTCTGTCTTTGTCGCTCAACACACATTACTGTACAAACTGGTGTTTGTCAGCTGCGGTGTTTCTATTCTTACTGTATGCTGTCATACTCGTGGATTCTATGCCGCATGGTACAGCAAAAACTTGCAGTACGTTACTTACAGATACGCCCACCATACGGGCCCCAACAACTTGACGACTGAAATTCCGTCAGCTCGACCACAAATACTTCACAACTGCAGAGAATTGTCACTGTTCTACAGATCATTGCATCACGCAACAACTGCAGCACTGCCTGCTAACTTTGGTGTAGTACACATGTATAGATCCCTGACTATTAAGAGGGATCTGCATGGGATTTTAATCATTAGCACTTAGCTGCCCTTTTAATGTAGCTAAAATTTACTGGTGGTATTGTGAAATGATTTATAATACCATGTATAAAAAAAAGTAATAAAAGTTCAAAAAAGAAACCCTTTTGCCATATTTGCAATAAACAAAAAACCTAAATAATAAACCAAAAATACATGTTTGGTATCGCTGCGTCCGTAAAAGTCCGATCTATCAAAGTAATGCATTATTTCCCCCGGATGGTGAACGTGGTCCGAAAAAAAAAAAGAACGACAGAAATGCGATTTTTTTTTTGATCACCCTAGCTCCGTCACTAAGGGGTTAATTTAAGGGAAGTGAAGTTGTAGATTGGCATCAAAATCCGCAGCAAATAGTGCAAGTTTTTCAGCTGTGGAACATCAGCACCGTTCTGCTACATATGAATGTGACCAGAGAATATTTCTCCTGGGGTTGACATGATGCATTGTGTGTGTGTGGGGGGGGCCCAAGTTTTGTGAACTCCCCGGGGCCTTTGGTCCACTAAGGCCTCATGTCCACGGGCGTATGCGAAAAATGCTGTGTATCCCTGCATATAGAATCTTTTTCCCTGCGTATGATCACGTATGCATGTGTTTTTGCACGCGTATGCGCTGGATTTCAATATGCCAAAAAAACGCAACAACTTCTTCTTCCAGCATTTTTTTCACTCCATTGCATGTATCTTAGCCACATGCATTTCACATGCAGTGCTTACTGTGTTTCATTGCATATTCACATGCACCCATAGAGATCAATAGGGCTATACGCATGTATAACGCGATAAAATAGAGCATACTCCGATTTTTAATTTATTTTTATTTATTTTTAAGCGTATTGACACGCAGTGTCCACACGCACATGTGCATGGATCAGCAAAAATCCATTGACTTTCATTATCTTTATTCACCGCATATCCTGCGGCCACGCAATGCACGCGTAATACAGGGTGAAAAAACGCCCCTGGACATGAGGCCTTAATCCATTACTAATTTGGACACTGATGTCCTAACATCCATAAAACCAAGTACTAAAGTATAAAACACCTCAAGATCCCTCAGCCGCCGTCTGTGTAATGAACTACATGTGTCTTCCTATAAAATCTACACTCCCGTTCAAAAGTTTGGGGTCACATTGAAATGTCCTTATTTTTGAAGGAAAAGCACTGTACTTTTCAATGAAGATAACTTTAAACTAGTCCTAACTTTAAACAAATGCACTCTATACATTGCTAATGTGGTAAATGACTATTCTAGCTGCAAATGCCTGGTTTTTTGTGCAATATCTACAAAGGTGTATAGAGGCCCATTTCCAGCAACTATCACTCCAGTGTTCTAATGGTACAATGTGTTTGCTCATTGGCTCAGAAGGCTAATTGGTGATTAGAAAACCCTTGTGCAATCATGTTCACACATCTGAAAACAGTCTAGCTCGTTACAGAGGCTACAAAACTGACCTTCCTGTGAGCAGATTGAGTTTCTGGAGCATCACATTTGTGGGGTCAATTAAACGCTCAAAATGGCCAGAAAAAGAGAACTTTCATCTGAAACTCGACAGTCTATTCTTGTTCTTAGAAATGAAGGCTATTCCATGCGAGAAATTGCTAAGAAATTGAAGATTTCCTACAACGGTGTGTACTACTCTCTTCAGAGGACAGCACAAACAGGCTTTAACCAGAGTAGAAAAAGAAGTGGGAGGCCGCGTTGCACAACTAAGCAAGAAGATAAGCACATTAGAGTCTCTAGTTTGAGAAACAGATGCCTCACAGGTACCCAACTGGCATCTTCATTAAATAGTACCCGCAAAACACCAGTGTCAACATCTACAGTGAAGAGGCGGCTGCGGGATTTTGGGCTTCAGGGCAGAGTGGCAAAGAAAAAGCCATATCTGAGACTGGCTAATAAAAGAAAAAGATTAAGATGGGCAAAAGAACACAGACATTGGACAGAGGAAGACTGGAAAAAAGTGTTGTGGACGGATGAATCCAAGTTTGAGGTGTTTGGATCACAAAGAAGAACGTTTGTGAGACGCAGAACAAATGAAAAGATGCTGGAAGAATGCCTGACGCCATCTGTTAAGCATGGTGGAGGTAATGTGATGGTCTGGGGTTGCTTTGGTGCTGGTAAGGTGGGAGATTTGTACAGGGTAAAAGGGATTCTGAATAAGGAAGGCTATCACTCCATTTTGCAACGCCATGCCATACCCAGTGGACAGCGCTTGATTGGAACCAATTTCATCCTACAACAGGACAATGACCCTAAACACACCTCCAAATTGTGCAAGAACTATTTACAGCAGAAGCAGGCAGCTGGTATTCTATCGGTAATGGAGTGGCCAGCGCAGTCACCAGATCTGAACCCCATTGAGCTGTTGTGGGAGCAGCTTGACTGTATGGTACGCCAGAAGTGCCCATCCAACCAATCCAACTTGTGGGAGATGCTTCTAGAAGCGTGGGGTGCAATTTCACAAGCTTACCTCAACAAATTAACAGCTAGAATGTCAAAGGTGTGCAATGCTGTAATTGCTGCAAAAGGAGGATTCTTTGACGAAAGCAAAGTTTGATGTAAAAACAATGTTATTTCAAATACAAATCATTATTTCTAACCTTGTCAATGTCTTGGCTCTATTTTCTATTCATTTCACAACGCATGGTGGTGAATAAGTGTGACTTTTCATGGAAAACACAAAATTGTTTGGGTGACCCCAAACTTTTGAACGGTAGTGTATCTGTATCAGAAATGTATGGCATTGGGAGGTATAGGGTACCAGGGTATGTATGGCATGGGGAGCTGGAGGGCATGGCGATCAGAGATGTATGGCCAAAGGATCGCAGGTGTATGGGATGAAAGGTGTCTGGCACGTAGGATTTCCAGCTACAGTATTACATGTATAAAGTTACTCTTCATATATCCTTGCTATTGCATATAGATCATAAGAGGTTACACTGCTTTGCTATGCATAATTGTACCGTTTTCCTTAAATAAATCTTTTTTTCTCATTGTAATTGTGCAGTGTGAAAATTTTTTTGTCCCCCCCCCCCCCCCCCGCCCCCTATTATAAGGAAAAAACAATATTGCACTGATGGGTGGTCTGCCTGTATACTGTTTGTGAGCAAAGCAGCAAGATAACAGTGTAACCATACCAAAACACCTTAGTGAATAGATACTGTATCAGAACCAGGCTCAGTACATAAATACAGCACCAGAACTAAGCTTATAACATAAATACAGCAGCAGACCAAAGCTCATAAACATAATACAGAACCAAGCTCATAAGATGAATACAGCAACATAACCAACCTCAGTACATAAATACAGCACCAGAACCAAGCTTATAACATGAGTACAGCACTAGATACAAGCTCCTAACCTAAATACAGCACAAGAACCAAGCTTATTCTATGAATACAGCACCAGAACTATCCTCAGTACAGGAACAAAACCAAGGTCATAACATAAATACAGAACCAAGCTCATAATATAAATACAACACCAGAACCAAGTGCAGTACATAAATACAACACCATAAACAAACTCATACCATAAGTATAGTAACAGAACTAGACAAGCGTGTTGTAGGGGCATCGACCTGGTGCCCCCCATACAAGTGGCAGACAGCGCCCTGTGTGACCGCAAGGGTTCCACATAGCTAAGGCTACCTATGGGGCCAGGTAAGTAGTCACAAGTCGATACAACAGTCAACACCGCTTTTCCATGGAGATTCACACAGATCTAATACTTTTTCTATGGCCTGAAGACCAAAGAAGAGTGCGGGAAGGAAAGAGGTAAGAGGAGAGTTACACCAAACATCCCAGAATCTAATAATGCAGAATATTTACTACATACAATATCTGTACAGACAAGATAAGAGTAAATAAGTTGTTTCCAGGTTTGCAACCTAAAGACCCATTTAGACGGGACGAGTGTCGGGCAAACGAGAAACGATAAACAATGGACGATCAGCTGATCGTTCAGTGTAAATAGCAGCCTTCAGCACTGAACGGCCACTGTGTTATGTCAATGGAGAGGGGCGGGGGAGCGAGAGGAGAGAAATCTCCTTCTGCCACCCCGCTGTGAGCCAGCGATACTAGCTCCCTTGCAGGAGCACAGGGGCTAGTAAGTGTGGGGACGAGTGCCTTAACCCCTTCCCGCTCCAGGACGTACCGGTACGTCCTGGGAGCCTGGTACTTCCCGCAACAGGACGTACCGGTACGTCCTGGGGATAGCGCGAGATCACATATGATCCCGCGCTATCCCGCAGCGGAAGCCGGCTGTTAGTCACAGCCGGCGTCCCGCTGCAACAGGGGGGGGGCATCGGAGATGCGCCCCCTGCTGTTAACCCCTTCCCTGCCGCGATCTAAGGGAAAGAGTTCACAGAGGGACCGCACTCCCTCTGTGTCTCCGGCCGGAACTCGCGATGTCATCACGAGAGCCCGGCCTGTCACCATGTCAACAGGACGCCAGACACTGGCGTCCTGTGTTACCAGTGCCTGAGATCGCTGTATAAGCGATAAGGCATGGCAGAGCAGTAGCTCTGCCATGCCTTATGACAGCGATCATCGGTACAGTGATGTAAGTCCCTCAGAGGGACTCAAATTATGTAAAAAAAAGAAAATAAAAATGTAAAAAAAGAAAAATGTAAAAGAAAAATAAAAAAAACAACCTTTTTTTAGGCTTTTTCTAATATTAGCATAAAAAAAGGTAAAAAAAATGAAAACCCCACATATTGGGTATTGACGCGTCCGTAACGATGTGTACAAATAGTTGAATATACTTTTTATTTTGTATGGCGAAAAGCGTAAAAAAAAACGCTAAAAAACAGAGGCAAAATGCTAATTTTTAGCATTTTGCCTCCCAAAAAATGTAATAAAAGTGATCAAAAAAGCCGTACATTCCCCAAAATGGTACCAACAAAAACTACAGCTTGTCTTGCAAAAAATAAGCCCTTATAGAGCTCCGTACATAGAAAAATAAAAAAGTTACAGGACTTTAAATGCAGCTATAGAGAAAAAAAAAGATTTCCAAAAAAAATGGCTTTTTATTGCAAAAAAGTGTAAAAACCTTAAAAAAATATAAGAATTTTGGTATCGTTGGAACCGTACCGACCCGCAGAAAAAATTTAGTGTGTCATGTATGCTGCATGATTAACATGTAAAAAAAAAAAAAAAATTCTATGTCAGAATTGATGCGTTTTCTCTCCCTGTTATCATAAAAAAATAAAAGTTTTACGATATTGTCTATGTACCCAAAAGTGGCACCGATAAAAACTACAGCTCGCCACGCAAAAAACAAGCCCTTATACGGCCGCGTCCACGGAAAAATAAAAAAGTTATGGCTTTTGAAAAATGGAAATGGAAAAATACCAAAAATCGCTTGGTCCTCAACGCCAAAATAGGCCATGTCATTAAGGGGTTAAGGTCTTGATGATCCATCCATCTCATCACTATGGCTTTTAGGGCAATAAAACAGATCTCTTGCAGGACTGTTTTGTAAGTCATGGTTGGCCGATATAGGAACACACTGCTTTAAAGTGTGACATCAATGTCACAGATGTGACAGATGTGTCCATATGCTATCCATAACCAGAGTGAGAGACTGGCTGATCAGAGCCGCGCCGGTAGATTAGTCTGAACAAAGCCAAAATATAGAATTCTGCTCCTGTAGTACTAAAGCTGGTGAATGCCACAGGATGTAGGAATGACAATCCTCTTGAGTAAATTTAGTCTGCTGCAGTATTACTTATATGGTCTCACTTGGAAAGTCAACTCCTCTATGGTTATCACAAATAGGGCTCTATTCACATTTGAGCTAGGGACTCCATTATGGGAGCAGGAAAACGGAAACCCCTGGATGAACAGATCTGTCTCTTAACGGATCCAAACTGTGCCAATCGGACCCCATTGACTATAATGGAGTCCATTCAGTTCCTTCATCTGTCTGGCATTTCTACTGAATGAAAAAGTCCTGCATGCTATGCTGCAATTATACACTGGGTCCTGCCACCTGGAGCTGTAAAGGTGCAGCCCCCATTATCCTATAAAAAAGGAACATGGAGGCTATTTGAATAGTGGACCTCTTGTCGAGAGATGCGATTTCACCCCATTACCAGAGTCTGAGAGGGGGCGCATTATTGTGAGAAGCTGGATGCTCGTATCAATAAATTGTCCCCACAGGGCCGTCTTGACCAGACTTTTAGGAGGTGATGGGACCAGTGGATGCATGAAGGCACATAGGTTGACTTGGCTAGGACACTCCCTAGAGACCACCAGTAGAGAGGACCGTCTGACCAGACTGTTAGGAGGTGTTGGGACCAGTGGATGAGGGCACACAAGGTGACCAGGCTCAAGACTCCCCCTACAGACCACCAGTAGAGAGGAGCATCTGACCAGACTGTTAGGAGGTGTTAGGAGCAGTGGATGTGTGAGGGCACACAAGGTGACTTGGCCCAGGTACCCCCGACAGACCACCCGTAGAGGGGAGCATCTGACCAGACTGTTAGGAGGTGTTCGGACCAGTGGATGAGGGCACACAAGATGACCAGGCTCAAGACTCCCCCTACAGACCACCGGTAGAGAGGACGCTAATTCTCTTGCGCTGAGAATTGAACAATCGAGTTAGGACCCATTAGCTTTTCCTATTTATGACATAATCAATGCCCGTGCCAAATTTCACATTTCTATGACACGTGAAAGTGAGAGAACTACATTCCGTACGTAAAATTTGGATGCTAATTCTTTTGCACTTAGAATTGAATAATCGAGTTGGGACCCATTAGCTTTTCCTATTTATGACATAATCAATGCTCGTGGCAAATTTCAACTTTCTATTACACCAAGAAGTGAGAGAATTAGATTCCATACATAAAATTTGGACGCTAGTTGTTTTGCGCTAGAATTGAATAATCGAGTTGGGACCCATTAGCTTTTCCTATTTATGACATAATCAATCTTCGTGCAAAATTTCAAATTTCTATGACATTGGGAAGTTGGAGAATTAGATTCCGTATGTAAATTTTGGATGCTAGTTCTTTTGCGCTAGAATTGAATAATCGAGTTGGGACCCATTAACTTTTCCTATTTATGACATAATCGATGCTCGTGCAAAATTTAAAGTTTCTATGACATTGGGAAGTGAGAGATTTAGATTATGTACATAAAATTTTGACGCTAATTCTTTTGCGCTAGAATTAAATAATCGACTTGGGACCCAATTACTTTTCCTATTTTGGACATAATCTATGCTCTTACCAAATTTCATGTTTCTACGACATCGAGAAGTTGGAGAATTTTTGGCGAGTCAGTCAGTCAGTGAGTGAGTGAGTCAGTGAGGGCTTTCGTCTTTATATATATAGATCTAAGTAGCCATTGCATACAAGTCAGTCACCACATGTAGTTATTGAGGGACACTAACAGATCAGTAGTATGTGCCAAAATCCTGCGGTCACGTGTTGCCTCTCATGGCAGCTTCTAGGGGGAATTTCCCAGCAGGATAAAGGCTCCTACCCACTTATGGTTCTTTTTAACGTTGCGATATCGCTGCGTTTTTTTTTACCATGATTGTCAATGGGACTTTCTAATGTTAAAAACGTATTGCAAGTTTGTGCTTTGCGATTTTTGTGGCATTGATAATCGTGTTAAAAAACGCAGTAATATCGCAGAGTTAAAAAAACGCAACCGGGTAGGAGCCCTAATGCTCGGCCGCACCCAAGGGCATCACAGGAATGTCCCCACAGCATTGAAAGGAATGCTGCCTTCCAATAGGTGGCATTGCAGAGGTATTTTTTCATCTCCCTTATTTGCATATTACCCAAAGGAGCATGAATGGCCTTAAAGGGGTTGTCTCGCGAAATCAAGTGGGGTTATACACTTCTGTATGGCCATATTAATGCACTTTGTAATGTACATCGTGCATTAATTATGAGCCATACAGAAGTTATTCACTTACCTGCTCCGTTGCTGGCGTCCTCGTCTCCATGGTTCCGTCTAAATTCGCTGGCGGCTTGCTTTTTTAGACGCGCTTGCGCAGTCCGCTCTTCTGCCCTGAGCACGAGCCGCTTCAGCCTGCTAGCCGCTACAGCTCTTCTGCGCATGCGCAGACGAGCTGTCACTTCTCGGGAGTGCGCTGGAGCGGCCATTCTGTACCATCCTCTCTTAGAGGAAGGTGCAGAAACTTGAGCCGCCCAGCTGTCCCGAGAAGCCGCCCAGCTGTCCCGCCGTCCTGCCGCCCAGGTAAGTGATGGGCCGGGGGGGGCTGCCGCTGTGCCGGGGGGGTCTGCCGCTCTGCCGGGGGGTCTGCCGCTCTGCCGGGGGGGTCTGCCGCTCTGCCGGGGGGGGGCCTGCCGCTCTGCCGTGGGGGGCTGCCGCTCTGCCGGGGGGGGGGGGGGGGGCTGCCGCTCTGCCGGGGGGGGGGCTGCCGCTGGGCCGGGGGGGTCTGCCGCTGGGCCGGGGGGCTGCCGCTCTGCCGGGGGGTCTGCCGCTGGGCCGGGGGGGGGGGGCTTCGTCTGTTGTCAGGGGTCTAGTGCCGGTTACCTGCTGCCTGGCGGTGGGTGACTGTGTGCCGTGGTCGGCGGCTGCGGTGGGTCCGGTCGGCGGCTGCGGGGCGTCTGGTTGTCAGGGAGACACAGCTGGTAGCGTCTCGGGAGCGCGCACGTCGGGCTACAGCAAGCGACGGGAAAAAAGCCGGCGGCCATCTTGGGAAAGTTTTTATAAGTTGCTGAAACGCTGAAACTGTAAGTACAAACCAGCTAGAAAAGTCATTTACAGGGGGGCTTAGTAATGTATGCTTAATTAGGGAGACTGGGCAAAAAAAAAATTCACTGCTTCCTCGAGACAACCCCTTTAAGTCTCCTCACCTTCTAGGTGCTCTCCCTAAGAAAAGATAGTGTTTCTAACCCACATCACAGGCCTGTTGCTAGCCAAGCCAGAAACCTATTACACACTTATGATGGGCAAACACCCCTAGCTAGAAGCAGTACAACAGGGTACTAGAGCCTCCACGCCTCCCCCGTATCACATCTTGTATGCAAGCTAGAGGCGGTACAACAGGGTACTAGAGCCTCCATGCCTCCCCCGTATCACATCTTGTATCCAAGCTAGAGGCGGTACAACAGGGTACTTGAGCCTCCCTACAAGGGGTCAGTTCTCCACAAAAATTCACCCTGTTGCTCTGATATTATCATCACTTAGGTTAGTTTCACATGGGCGAGAGCGATATTGGGCTGTGAATCACACCATGTGAAAGCCCTGTGAAAACAGCCTTACATCACTATGGGGAATCCCTTCATCCCCACAGGGTTGAAGGGATTCCCCAGCCGCTGCTAAAGGGATTTCCCTGCTGTGGCTGTCACAGCTGCAGCAGGGGATCGAGGAGTTCTCCCATTGCTTTTAATGGGGCCGACCCTGCTGCCGACAGCCCCATTAAAAACAACGGGTAATATTACAAAAACATAGAACATGTCGCAATTTTTTTTTCTCGCCACATCGCATGAGTGAAAACATCGCAAATATAAAGGAAACCATTGAAAATCATTGGTTTCATAATTCTGCGTTTTCACTCACTCTCACAACACGCAAAAATCGCACAACTTTCTCGCCCATGTGAAACCAACCTTACTTATATCAACATTACACAGAAACTTTCATTCCAGTCTAACAACTTCTAGGTGGAGGGATGTTTTTACCAATCAATGTATTTTTTGGCTATTTTTGCTATTGGGTTTAATTAAATATTTTGCCCAGTCTGTCTTCTGCAGCTTTTACATATCCCCATATATAGACACTGTCCAAGTCTAAATAGACAATCTGTCGGTGAGGCTGTGCATACAAAAATCAAGTCAGCACTTCCAACAAATAAATGTTAAGGAGCATGTAAGCCATGGCTATGACCAGTGACAGATTGGGAACCTAAAGTGGCCCTGGAAAAAAATCTAAAAGTGGCCCCATTTGCGATATTGTAAAATATTAGGTTGGACATTAAGATGATAAATGAGAACATTTCAACATGGAAACATTAGAAAAATGGGTTTTCTTTGAGAAGAACATATTAACAGAATCAAGTTACTAAGTAGATTTCATACCAGAACCAAGCTTACTACATATATACCATATTAGAGCCTAGTATACAGCAGCATCCCGTAGAGTGACCCCGGACCCATGGCATACGCTGAGGAGCTGGGAGGGCAAGATGCGGCTTGTCACGGCGGCACTTACCACGCTCCCTCCCGGAGGGACGCACACACCCAAGGCCAGGGCAGTGCTGGGCCTCTTCTGGACACCCACAGCATAGGGATGCCCAATAGACTAGAGAACAGGGTTTGTGGTTGTCACGGGTGATGCCACTGTTCCGGTATCCACCGGCATGAACCTCGGCGGAGAATAAATAAGCAGCAGACAAGAATAGAGTACCTTGGGTCCCTGGGGATGGTCAGGGCCTGGAATAACTTTACTGGGTAACAACTCCAACAATACAATAAAGTAGACAGTATTCCAAGTGCAGGTAGAATTATGGATATTTACAGACAGACGTAAAGATGAGTACCTCCACACAGCGATCCCAGACTTCAGGATGCTTGGGCGTGAACAATTGAAAAAAAGGAAGCATACCCCTGTACTGGGCCTTGGGTAAGAAGACTTAGGACTGGCTTACGCTCTGTCTCTTCTTTAGGGCTCACTCACTGCTCATGCTGATCCTTGCACTCTGAAAATCTCTCCTACTCTTCCATCTTCAACACATGAGGGCTGAAGGTGCTCCCATGTGCCACTGTGTTTTACTTTTTCTCAGTTCCAGAAGATGGAAGACTAGAGATGAGCGAACGTGTTCGTCCGAGCTTGATATTCGTGCGAATATTAGGGTGTTCGGGATGTTCGTTATTCGTAACGAACACCATGCGGTGTTCGGGTTACTTTCACTTCCTTCCCTGAGACGTTAGCGCGCTTTTCTGGCCAATTGAAAGACAGGGAAGGCATTACAACTTCCCCCTGTGTTGTTCCAGCCCTATACCCCCCCCCCCTGCTGTGAGTGGCTGGGGTGATCAGGTGTCCGCCGAATATAAAAGTCGGCCCCTCCCGCGGCTCGCCTCAGATGCCGTGTGAGTTAGATGAGGGACAGTGCTGTTTGTACCGGAGCTGCTGTAGGGAAAGAATTGGTAGTTAGTGTAGGCTTCAAGACCCCCCAAAGGTCCTTATTAGGGCCACTGATAGCTGTGTGTTGGCTGCTGTTAGCAGTGGCAATTATTTTTTTTCTCAAAATCGCCTCTGCAGAGCGTTGCACCCGGCATTAGGGACAGAAGTGCTGCATAGGCAGGGAGAGTGTTAGGAGTGAGTGTAGCCTTCAAGAACCTCAACGGTCCTTTCTAGGGCCATATTCATCCGTGTGCAGTACTGTCCAGGCTGCTGTTAGCTGTGCTGCATTTTTTTTTTCTTCTCAAAATCGCCTCTGCAGAGCATTGCACCCTCCATTGATACTGCAGGGAAAGAATTGTATAGGCAGGGCCACAACACAGTTATTATTCATTGAATATACGCAGTGCTGCCTTTTGGTGGAAAAAAACTGAAAATAATTGTATTTGTCCTGCCTCTGTCCGTCCTAAGGGCGGTGGACACGTGTCGGCTGCGTGTGCAACGTTTAAAAATCAGACGCACCCAGCTACGTTTTACTCCTGGCTTTGCCATTTGCTTTCCTTAATTGGGAAAAAAAATACCTGCTCTGCCAGAGTTAATAACTCTGCTACCCTCACGTTCTGTGCCACATTAGCAGGGCCACAGCACAGTTATTAAACTTCTCATGTTCATTGAATATACGCAGTGCTGCCTTTTGGTGGAAAAAAACTGAAAATAATTCTATTTGTCCTGCCTCTGTCCGTCCTAAGGGCGGTGGACACGTGTCGGCTGCGTGTGCAACGTTTAAAAATCAGACGCACCCAGCTACGTTTTACTCCTGGCTTCGCCATTTGCATTCCTTAATTGGGAAAAAAAATACCTGCTCTGCCAGAGTTAATAACTCTGCTACCCTCACGTTTTGTGACACATTAGCAGGGACACAGCACAGTTATTAAACTTAGATTATTCATTCACTAGAGGCAGTGGGGCCTTTCGTTTTCAAAAAAGGGAAAAAATTATATTTGGCTGCAGTCTTGCGCCAATTTATTTCCTGCCTGTGAAATCAAATCACTGGTAATACAGCATGCTGAGGGGTAGGGGTAGGCCTAGAGGACGTGGACGCGGCCGAGGACGCGGAGGGCCAAGTCAGGGTGTGGGCACAGGCCGAGCTCCTGATCCAGGTGTGTCGCAGCCGACTGCTGCGCGATTAGGAGAGAGGCACGTTTCTGGCGTCCCCACATTCATCGCCCAATTAATGGGTCCACGCGGGAGACGGTTATTAGAAAATGAGCAGTGTGAGCAGGTCCTGTCCTGGATGGCAGAAAGTGCTTCGAGCAACCTATCGTCAACACGCAGTTCTGCGCCGTCCACTGCTGCAAATCCGAATCCTCTGTCTGCTGCTCCTCCTTCCTCCCAGCCTCCTCACTCCACTACAATAACACCTGCTCAGGAACGGAAACACTCCCAGGAACTGTTCTCGGGCCCCTGCTTAGATTGGGCAGCAGCGGTTCCTCTCCCACCAGAGGAGTTTATCGTCACTGATGCCCAACCATTCGAAAGTTCCCGGGGTCCGGGGGAAGAGGCTGGGGACTTACGCCAACTGTCTCAACAACTATCTGTGGGTGAGGAGGACGATGACGATCAGACACAGTTGTCTTGCAGTGAGGTAGTAGTAAGGGCAGTAAGTCCGAGGGAGCAGCGCACAGAGAATTCGGAGGAAGAGCAGCAGGACGATGAGGTGACTGACCCCACCTGGTGTGCAACGCTTACTCAGGAGGACAGGTCTTCAGAGGGGGAGTCAAGGGCATCAGCAGGGCAGGTTGCAAGAGGCAGTGCGGTGGCCAGGGGTAGAGGCAGGGCCAGACCGAATAATCCACCAACTGTTTCCCAAAGCGCCCCCTCGCGCCATGCCACCCTGCAGAGGCCGAGGTGCTCTAAGGTCTGGCAGTTTTTCACAGAGACGCCTGACGACCGACGAACAGTGGTGTGCAACCTTTGTCGCGCCAAGCTCAGCCGGGGAGCCAACACCAACAGCCTCACCACCACCACCATGCGCAGACATATGATGGCCAAGCACCCCACAAGGTGGGACGAAGGCCGTTCAGCGCCTCCGGTTTGCACCCCTGCCTCTCCCCCTGTGCCCCAACCTGCCACTGAGATGCAACCCCCCTCTCAGGACACAGGCACTACCGCCTCATGGCCTGCACCCACACCCTCATCTCCGCTGTCCTCGGCCCCATCCAGCAGTGTAGTTCAGCGCACCGTCCAGCCGTCGCTTGCGCAACTGTTGGAGCGCAAGCGCAAGTACGCCGCCACGCACCCGCACGCTCAAACGTTAACCGTCCGCATCGCAAAATTCATCAGCCTTGAGATGCTGCCGTATAGGGTTGTGGAAACGGAGTCCTTCAAAAGTATCATGGAGGCGGCGGCCCCGCGCTACTCAGTTCCCAGTCGCCACTACTTTTCCCGATGTGCCGTCCCAGCCCTGCACGACCACGTCTCCCGCAACATTGTACGCGCCCTCACCAACGCGGTTACTGCCACGGTCCACTTAACAACGGACACGTGGACAAGCACAGGCGGGCAGGGCCACTACATCTCCCTGACGGCACATTGGGTGAATTTAGTGGAGGCTGGGACAGAGTCAGAGCCTGGGACCGCTCACGTCCTACCCACCCCCAGAATTGCGGGCCCCAGCTCGGTGGTGGTATCTGCGGAGGTGTATGCTTCCTCCACTAAAGCACCCTCCTCCTCCTCCTCCTCCTCTGTCTCGCAATCAAGATGTGTCAGCAGCAGCATGTCGCCAGCAGTCGGTGTCGCGCGGTGTGGCAGCACAGCGGTGGGCAAGCGTCAGCAGGCCGTGCTGAAACTACTCAGCTTAGGCGATAAGAGGCACACGGCCCACGAACTGCTGCAGGGTCTGACACAGCAGACCAACCGCTGGCTTGCGCCGCTGAGCCTCCAACCGGGCATGGTCGTGTGTGACAACGGCCGTAACCTGGTGGCGGCTCTGCAGCTCGGCAGCCTCACGCACGTGCCATGCCTGGCCCACGTCTTTAATTTGGTGGTTCAGCGCTTTCTGAAAAGCTACCCACGCTTGTCAGACCTGCTCGTAAAGGCGCGCCGGCTCTGCGCACATTTCCGCAAGTCCCACACGGAGGCTGCCACCCTGCGCACCCTGCAACATCACTTTAAGCTGCCAGTGCACCGACTGCTGTGCGACGTGCCCACACGGTGGAACTCTACGCTCCACATGTTGGCCAGGCTCTATGAACAGCGTAGAGCTATAGTCGAATACCAACTCCAACATGGGCGGCGCAGTGGGAGTCAGCCTCCTCAATTCCTTTCAGAAGAGTGGGCCTGGTTGGCAGACATCTGCCATGTCCTTGGTAATTTTGAGGAGTCTACCCAGGTGGTGAGCGGCGATGCTACAATCATTAGCGTCACCATTCCTCTGCTATGCATCTTGAGAAATTCCCTGCAAACCATAAAGGCAGCTGCTTTGCGCTCGGAAACGGGGGCGGGGGAAGACAGTATGCCGCTGGATAGTCAGGGCACCCTCCTGTCTATTTCTCAGCGCGTACAGGAGGAGGAGGAGGAGCATGAGGAGGATGAGGAGGAGGGGGAAGAGACAGCTTGGCCCGCTGCTGACGGTACACCGGCTGATTGCCTGTCATCCTTTCAGCGTGTATGGCCTGAGGAGGAGGAGGAGGAGGAGGAGGAGGATCCTGGCAGTGATCTTCGTAGTGAAGACAGCCATGTGTTGCGTACAGGTACCCTGGCACACATGGCTGACTTCATGTTAGGATGCCTTTCTCGTGACCCTCGCGTTGCACGCATTCTGGCCACGACGGATTACTGGGTGTACACACTGCTCGACCCACGCTATAAGGAGAACCTGCCCACTCTCATTCCCGAAGAGGAAAGGGGTTCGAGAGTGTTGCTATACCACAGGACCCTGGCGGACAAGCTGATGGTAAAATTCCCAGCCGACAGCGCTAGTGGCAGAAGGCGCAGTACCGAGGGCAAGGTAGCAGGGGAGGTGCGGAGATCGAGCAGCATGTACATCCCAGGCAGTGCAACAGTCTTTAAGGGCCTGGCCAGCTTTATGGCTCCCCACCAAGACTGTGTCACCGCTCCCCAGTCAAGGCTGAGTCGGCGGGAGCACTGTAAAAGGATGGTGAGGGAGTACGTAGCGGATCGCACGACCATCCTTGGTGACGCCTCTGCCCCCTACAACTACTGGGTGTCGAAGCTGGACACGTGGCCTGAACTAGCGCTCTATGCCCTGGAGGTGCTTGCTTGTCCTGCGGCTAGCGTCTTGTCGGAGAGGGTGTTTAGTGCGGCTGGGGGAATCATCACAGATAAGCGTAGCCGCTTGTCAACCGACAGTGCCGACAGGCTAACACTCATCAAGATGAACAAAGGCTGGATTTCCCCAGACTTCTCTTCTCCACCAGCGGACAGCAGCGATACGTAAGCAATACGTAGGCTGCACCCGCGGATGGAAGCTACGTTCTCTCTCACCATCCAAAACGGGGACATTTCTGCTTCATCAATCTGTGTCTAATATTCCTCCTCCTCCTCCTCCTGCTCCTCCTCCTGAAACCTGACGTAATCACGCTGAACGGGCAATTTTTCTTAGGGCCACAAGGCTCACTCAAATAATTTTTCTGAACAATTTTTATAAGTTTCAATGCGCTTAAAAGCATTGGAACTTTAACTTGAACCAATTTTTCGTTACACTGGGCTGCCTCCAGGCCTAGTTACCACTTAAGCCACATTAACCAAAGCGATTCACCTGCCATCTTGGTTGGGCATGGCCAATTTTTACTGAGGTACATTAGTACTGTTGGTACACCAATTTTTTGGGGCCCTCACCTACAGTGTAATCATAGCAATTTGTATGTTCTTCGCCTGCACTCATGGTACAGAAAGGTGTGTGGGGTTGGCCTACAGTTTAGCTACATAAATGTAACTTGGGCCTTGGCTATACTAAGGCTACTGAAATGGAACTAAGACTGCGCTCCCGCTATACTGCTGCTTCGGAATTGTTACTGGGGCCTGTCTTGAGTGCTACTATTGCTGACATGGAACGAAGACTGCGCTCCCGCTATACTGCTGCTTCGGAATTGTTACTGGGGCCTGTCTTGAGTGCTACTATTGCTGACATGGAACGAAGACTGCGCTCCCGCTATACTGCTGCTTCGGAATTGTTACTGGGGCCTGCCTTGAGTGCTACTATTGCTGACATGGAACGAAGACTGCGCTCCCGCTATACTGCTGCTTCGGAATTGTTACTGGGGCCTGTCTTGAGTGCTACTATTGCTGACATGGAACGAAGACTGCGCTCCCGCTATACTGCTGCTTCGGAATTGTTACTGGGGCCTGTCTTGAGTGCTACTATTGCTGACATGGAACGAAGACTGTGCTCCCGCTATACTGCTGCTTCGGAATTGTTACTGGGGCCTGTCTTGAGTGCTACTATTGCTGACATGGAACGAAGACTGCGCTACCGCTATACTGCTGCTTCGGAATTGTTACTGGGGCCTGTCTTGAGTGCTACTATTGCTGACATGGAACGAAGACTGCGCTCCCGCTATACTGCTGCTTCGGAATTGTTACTGGGGCCTGTCTTGAGTGCTACTATTGCTGACATGGAACGAAGACTGCGCTCCTCCTATAATGCTGCTACTGATATGTTAGTGGGGCCTGTCCTAATGCTACGGCTGAAATGTTACAAATTCTGGGCTCTGCCTATACCGCTGCTAATGGTATGTCTCTGGGGTGTGGAAACAGAGGCTTCCCAAAGACATGATGGCGGCGAGGCCATTTCCCACCAACGCGGTTACTGTTAAGGTGCATATAACCACGGACACGTGGAGAGGACACGTAGTGCCTCAAAAACATCCCCCTCCTCCTCCAACAGGGAAAACATTCTTGGCAAATGCCTTTGCATTGGTTCGTCTGGTGGCAGTCCAAGAATTTCACCTTTACCGACACAACAAGAGAGCCCCCACACCATCCCCCCGCCACGACCCACTTAATCCTGGCCGCATTCCGAAAACCAACAAAATAAAACCGTGCTACTAGGTCCGCAGTCACCACCACATTACCACCAACGCGGTTACTGATAAGGTGCATATAACCACGGACACGTGGAGAGGACACGTAGTGCCTCAAAAACATCCCCCTCCTCCTCCAACAGGGAAAACATTCTTGGCAAATGCCTTTGCATTGGTTCGTCTGGTGGCAGTCCAAGAATTTCACCTTTACCGACACTACAAGAGAGCCCCCCCACCATCCCCCCGCCACGGCCCACTTAATCCTGGCCACATTCCGAAAACCAACAAAATACAACCGCGCTACTAGGTCCGCAGTCACCACCACATTACCACCAACGCGGTTACTGTTAAGGTACATATTACCAGTCTGACTGGGGCATGTAGACACCTTGACAGAATGAATAGTGTGTGGCACATAGGTTCCCCATTGCTATGCCTACGTGTGCAGCTCCTGATGGCGGTGGCACAGGATTCTATTTCTCATTGCTTCTGTACAGCATTGTGGGCTATCGCCCCGCCCCTTTTAAAGAGGGTCGCTACCTAGCCGTGCCAACCCTCTGCAGTGTGTGCCTGCGGTTCCTCCTCATGGCAGACTCACTTCTAAATAGACATGAGCGTGGTGTGGCATGAGGGCAGCTGAAGGCTGCGCAGGGACACTTTGGTGTGCGCTGTGGGGGGGAGGGGGGGCGGTTGGTCAGCATGTAACCCAGGAGAAGTGGCAGCGGAGTGTCATCCAGGCAGTGATTGTGCTTTGTTGTAGCTAGTGTGGTGCTTAGCAAAGGTATGCCATGCTAATGAGGGCTTTTCAGAAGTAAAAGTTGTTGGGAGGGGGGGGGGGGGCCCACTCTTGCCGGTATTGTGGCTTAATAGTGGGACCTGTGAACTTGAGATGCAGCCCAACATGTAGCCCCTCGCCTGCCCTATCCGTTTCTGTGTCATTCCCATCACTTTCTTGAATTGCCCAGATTTTCACACATGAAAACCTTAGCGAGCATCGGCGAAATACAAAAATGCTCTGGTCGCCCATTGACTTCAATGGGGTTCGTTACTCGAAACGAACCCTCGAACATCGTGGGAAGTTCGTTTCGAATAACGAACACCCGAACATATTGGTGTTCGCTCATCTCTATGGAAGACTCTTTCCCACTCTTAATCACTCACATTTATAGCCTCACTTGACGTGACAGGACATGAATTGATACATTTACCAGACAGGCAGAGCATCAGAGCCAAGGGTACTACATAGATACACTACCAGAGTCAAGCTTACTACATAGATACAGCACCAGAGTCAAGCATACTACATAGATCTGATATCAGAAGCTAGCATATTACATAGATACAGTATGAGAATCAAGCTTACTTTATAGATAACATATCAGAACTTGCTACATAGATACGGCTAGCAAAGCATTACTATATAGATACAGTATGAGAACCAAGCTCGCTACCGAGACATGAGAACAGAACCAAGCTTACTACTTAGATATGTATACCAAAACTAAGCTTACTACGCAGATAAAGTACCAGAAATCAGCTTACTGCATAGATACGGTACTAGGAATATGCTTACATTTGTCCATATATCCACCACCATTGACATTTTTGGTGGATCCATATTTTATACATTTAGTAGACATACAGTTGTATCCCCTTTTTTGTAATATTGCTGAATACATTTGATAATGTGATGTGAATATCACCGAATTTAGTCCACTTTCACATGGCTGAGAAAATTGTGCAAGATTTGTGCGTTCCCATAGAATGCCCAAAGATAGGACATGTGCAGAATTTATTACACCCCCATAGAGAGCAATATGGCTGTATCACGCTTAATACGCAGTAAAATAGTACATGCTGTGTTCTTTTTTTTATGCGCGTATTATATGCAATGAATATTCACAAGTGGGGGGGCGTGGCCTAGCAGCCCAAGAGGGAAGCTGCGTCTGGAGAGGCTCCGCTCTTCAGCCACTGAAATCTGAGGCATCCTGCGCTGCTGAGACCCGGGACGGCTCTCTAGTGTCCAGCGCTGACTCCCCCGACCCTGGGGGAACATCTAGAGACCTCTTAAGGTCTCCTCCGTGGAGGAATACAGAGGGGCCTCTAAGGCCTGAAGATCCCCGGGCTCAAGTGCCGGCCGCCCGCGACCGAAAGTGCTGAGCTGTAGCCTCTCCCGCTCGACGGATCGGAGCGGGCACTGCATCGGAGGTGCCTGCGGGGGTGAAGAGAGCTGGCCTGCTGTCCTCCACCACTGCGGACCGGGTGAGTAACGCTGCGGTGCCCCCCCCCTTCCCCTCCCGCGAGACTGCTGGTCTGCACTGGGGGCATCAAGGGTCCTCTGAAGTGGGCTCCCTGCCGAGCGGACACCATCCCAGGCCAGCAGATATATTAAGGGATGCCACCCCCCCCCCCCCCCACCCATCTTGGAGGGGAGAGACAGGGGGAGAATAGGAGACAGACTGTGGAAAAGAGGGGCAGTGGAGGAGCAGTGAGGAGCACTGCGCAGGGGCGTAACGATAGAGGATGCAGGGGATGCGGTTGCACCCGGGCACAGGTGCCTTAGGGGGCCCATAAGGCCTCAGTTCTCCATATAGGGAGCCCAGTACTAGAATAAAGCATTATAGTTTGGGGCCCTGTTACAGATTTGCATCGGGGCCCAGGAGCTTCAAGATACGCCTCTGGCACTGCGCATATAGCCCCCCAGGAGAGCATTCTGCCACTGAACAGTGGGGTGCAGCAGCAGCTGATTGCTCCCCCCCCCCCCCCCCCTGTGCATCTCACCCCTTATCTGCTAACCCAAGGACTGTGGAGTGGAGAGGGACACAGGCACACGGATCCATCTACTAGCGGCTTTCCAGGCTCATAAAGCACTGTTCCATATAGACCTATAAACTGGCCCCTGGGCTGCCGCCTGGTGGTGGTGCGTCAGCGGTACACGGACATTACTACACTATGACTGCACCCCAACAGCTATGCATTAACGCTTAAACCGCATATGAACCCCCCCCCCTGTGACATCCTATAAGTTCAGCAAGTGCCTGCGGACATCTCCTACTACTACCTTCTAGCATGATGGCGCCCAGTACACAAACTAAAATAACCAACAAGCTGCAGCAGTATCCCCGCCCCAGCACCTCAACGGACTCCCGATCTAATGTGCCCTGCAGCCCGCAAGGCGCACCCTCTGAGGGAACCGCGCCAGTTTCGCATTCTGCATCTGGTCCGACCATCACCGACGTGCTGAAAGTAATCACAGAATCGCGCTCTGCCCTCTCAGAGAAAATTGACGTATTACAGTCGGACTTTGGTCTACTGCGAGCAGACGTCCAAACGCTGAGGGAGCGCACGACAGAGGTCGAGACGCGAGTCTCTAACTTAGAGGACACGGTTACACAACTTTCAGACCAGGTGCGTACCCTCAACTCCAGCCTCACGGCGCAACAGAAGAAACTGAATGATATGGAGAATCACCTGCGCCGATGCAATCTCAGATTCATAGGACTGCCGGAGGGTGCCGAGGGCAGAAATCCCTGTGACTTCCTGGAATCGCTCCTCAAGCAGGTGTATGGCCCCAACTCTCTGTCGCCCTTATTCTGCGTTGAGAGAGCTATACCCTGCCAGGCTGAAGGTAATAATAATAATAATAATAATCTTTATTTGTATAGCGCCAACATATTCCGCAGCGCTTACATAAACAGGGGGGAATACAGAAAGACAAAATACAAACATTACAGAACCACGGTTACATAGTAATCAGTTGATGGAAACAATAGGGGTGAGGGTCCTGCTCCAACGAGCTTACATACTACGAATAGTGGGGTGATACAGAAGGTAAAGGGGCTGGCAGTGTGCACGGTATGGGGGGGTGGAGAGTGAGGGGTGATATACACATAGACAATGGTCAGACATTTAGCCGTGTGACGGCAGAAACGGTGTGACTGCAGGAGCGGTTTATGATGGCTAGCAGGGATTGCAGTCAGTAGGTCAGGGAGCATGTTATCAGGCGGAGTACAGAGAGGTTTGTTTAGGGAATGCGGTATGCCTCCCTGAAGAGGTGCGTTTTTAGAGCACGCCTGAAGTTCTGCAAGTCCTGGATTGCTCGGGTAGCCTTTGGTAGTGCGTTCCAGAGGACCGGTGCTGCTCTGGAGAAGTCTTGGAGGCGGGAATGAGAAGTTCGAATTAAAGGGGCGCTCAGTCTGGTTTCATTAGCAGAGCGGAGAGCCCGGGCTGGTTGATGGATTGAGATGAGGGAGGCGATATAGGGTGGCGCTGTACTGTGGAGGGCTTTGTGGATGAAGGTAGCGAGTTTGAATTGAATTCTGTATTTAACGGGCAGCCAGTGCAGTGACCGGCACAGGACAGAGGCGTCCGAGTAGCGGCTGGACAGGAAGATGAGCCTGGCTGCGGCATTCAGGATGGACTGGAGAGGGTAGAGTCTGGTGCAGGGGAGGCCGATCAGCAACGAGTTGCAATAATCGAGCCGGGAGTGGATGAGGGCGACAATAAGCGTTTTTAACGTCTCCACAGTGAGAAAAGAGCGGATTCTTGCGATGTTCTTGAGGTGCAGCTGACATGTTCGGGCCAGAGATTGGATGTAGGGGGCAAAAGAGAGATCAGAGTCAAATATGACCCCAAGGCAGCGGGCGTGTTGTCTAGGAGTTATGGTGGCGCCACACACTGAGATGGAGATGTCAGGATGAGGTCGGTTAGTGGAGGGTGGAAATACCAGTAAGTCAGTTTTAGAGAGGTTTAGTTTTAGGTAGAGAGAGGACATGGTGTTAGAGACAGCGGACAGACAGTTAGTGATGTTTTGGAGGAAGGGTGCAGAGATGTCACGGGCAGAGGTGTATAGCTGGGTGTCATCAGCGTACAGGTGGTATTTGAGGCCAAAACTCCTGATGGTTTGTCCAATAGGGGCAGTGTAGATAGAGAAGAGAAGGGGGCCAAGGACCGAGCCCTGGGGGACCCCAACAGCAAGGGGAAGAGGAGGGGAGGTAGAGCCAGCAAAGGAGACACTGAAAGAGCGGTCAGATAGGTAAGAGGAGAACCAGGAGAGGGCAGTGTCCTTTAGGCCAATGGAGCGTAGCATACTGAGGAGGAGTTTGTGGTCAACAGTGTCAAACGCTGCAGAAAGGTCGAGGAGGATCAGTAGGGAGTAATCGCCCCTCGATTTGGCTGTCAGTAGGTCATTGGATACCCTAGTAAGGGCAGTTTCTGTCGAGTGTTGAGGTCGGAAGCCAGACTGTAGGGGGTCTAGGAGAGAGTTCTCTGATAAATAGCTTACAAGGCGGGAGTAAACCAGGCGTTCTAGTAGTTTGGAGATGAAGGGGAGGTTTGAGATGGGTCTGTAGTTGGCAGCATCAGTCGCGTCCAGAGTCGGTTTCTTTAGCAGTGGGGATATGATGGCGTGTTTGAAAGAAGAGGGAAAGATGCCAGAGGTCAGAGAGAGGTTGAATATAGTGGTGAGATGGGAGATGACCACTGGGGAGAAGGAACGGAGGAGGTGTGAGGGGAGAGGGTCGCTAGCGCAGATGGTGGGGCGAGCAGAGAAGAGCAATTTGGAGACTTCTTCCTCTGTCGCTGGTCTGAGTACAGACAGTGAGCAGGAGCTAGATGCAGTGCTGACAGGACTAGGGTCAGGGCTAGTCTGGGGTTGGGAAGTTATTTCCTGACGGATGTCATCTATTTTCTTTTTGAAGTAAGCAGCCAACTCTTCAGCACTGAGATCCGTCACTGGGGGCTGCGGTTTAGGGCTGAGAAGGGAGTGAAAAGTATCAAAGAGCCGTTTAGGGTTGTGCGATAATGAGGAGACTAGAGAGGTGAAGTAGACTTGTTTGGCATGGTGGAGGGCGAGGTTGTAGGTTCTGAGCATGAATTTGTAGTGGAGGAAGTCTGGTGCCGTTTGCGATTTCCTCCACAGCCGTTCAGCACTTCTAGAGCACCGCCGGATGAAGCGTGTATGAGGTGTGAGCCAGGGTTGCCGTGTTCTGCATCGAATGGCTCGGGTTCTGGGGGGCGCTGCTTCATCCAGGGCCTGTTTGAGAGCGGTGTTGTAGTGAGCGGCAGCCAGGTTGGGGCAGGAGAGGAGAGAGATGGGGGACAGAGAGGACTGTAGGGATTCAGCAAAGTCCTGGGTGTGAATGGCCTTAAGGTTCCTGTAGGTACTGTAGGTAGGTGGGTCTGGAGAGATGGTAGGGAGCGTGACAGAGAAAGAGAGGAAGTTATGATCCGAGAGTGGGAGAGGGGAGTTAGTGAAGTTGGAAACAGAGCAGAGACGGAAGAAGACCAGATCAAGAGTGTTGCCATCCCTGTGAGTGGGAGAGGCTGTGAGTTGAGAGAGACTAAGGGAGGAGGTGAGCGAAAGAAGCTTAGAGGCAGAAGGGGACATAGGGTCATTAGTGGGGATGTTAAAATCACCTAAGATGAGGGTTGGAATTTCACAGGATAGGAAGTGGGGGAGCCAGGCAGCAAAGTGGTCCAAAAACAGGCGAGGAGCACCTGGGGGGCGATAGATAACTGCTACTCGCATGGACAGCGGGCGGAAAAGCCGTAGCATATGTACCTCAAATGATGGAAAAGTGAGTGAGGGTACAGGGGGGATGACCTGGTAGGTGCATTTCGGGGAGAGAAGAGCACCTACTCCTCCGCCACGCCTGTCATCTGGTCTCGGGGTATGGGAGAACTGCAGGCCATTGTAAGACAGTGCAGCAGGGGAGGCCGTGTCAGACTGCTGGATCCACGTTTCTGTTAGAGCTAGCAGGTTTAAAGATTTAGCAGTAAAAAAGTCGTGGATGGTGGGCAGTTTATTACATGCTGACTGGCAGTTCCAGAGTGCACATTTAAAGGAGTCAGGGGAGGCTATGCATGGGCTATCAGTTGGGCTTGGGGATTTTATTAGTGAGCCCGGTAGGGGGTAATAGCTAGGAGCAGTGGAGGGTGGGCCAGGATTGGGAGAGATATCCCCAGCAGCTAGTAGCAGCAGGATAGAGAGGGTTAGCAGATGGTTAGGAGATTTATGAGGCAGACTGTTATTTTTGTTAGTGACATGAGGGGGTTTGAGGCTAAGCAAGAAGGTAAAGAGTGCATGAGAGCTGTGCATAGGTGAGGACAGGAGAGAGGGGCTAATGTGTATAGAGTGCCCCAGAGGTGGGCACTTGAAAGAAGTTCTGAAACTGAGAGCAAGGATGAGGACAGAGGTGACAGCATTAGTGATAGCTTTGAAGCGCAAAGTATGCAGGCAGAGTTTGTGGCCTACCTGTCTCCTACCATGTCGAACTGCCATGGTCAAACTGTCTCATACTTTCTACAGCATACTTCATAACAGCATTATATTCGCGTGGCAGCCACCCACGTGGCATGCATGCTTACACTGATATTATAGTGAAAGTTTAAGGTATGACTAGGAAACAGCTGGGAGTGGCTAATCAGGTTCCAATTGACTGGCCAGCTGACTTAAGCATTGCAAACCTAATGACCAAAAGGGGGCGGGGGGTGAAATTTATTGCTCTCCTTAGATAAGGAAAGCATCTCAGCAAGGATGGGTGAAAGATGCCATTTGGGGGAGGTGGATGGCAGAAATGACTAAAAGTAAAGTTTCATTTACCGATGCAAACAGATGAAATGCAAAATACACAATTCACAGCAAGCAAGCAGCACAGAGGATTTAAGCAGAGGGAGATAGCAGTTCAGCTTGGAGTAGGATGATGCAGAAATGAACGTACCGATGCAAACAGATGAAATGCAAAATACACAATTCACAGCAAGCAAGCAGCACAGAGGAAGGTGGTTAAGGACAACCGCTCCCATTTTTTCGAGACTCCAGGGGATATCCTAAACTGGCTTGAACAAAATTGAATTATGTCTTGAGACTTCCAAAAATACATTTTTGATGCGGCTGGCCATTCAATGTTTTTTTGCGCTGTAACTGCTGAGTGTGATTTTTTCTCCCCCCCCCCCCCCCCCCTCTCACCACCCTCCCTTCTACCTCTCCCTCTCTCCCTCTTCATTTGGTTTTTAGGCCGGCAACCGACGATAATATTGTTGCGAAGTGATGTGGGCTGCGGGAAAGGTTGCTGCTCCTATCTTATTTTGTGGGAGACCTGGTTGGATTGGAAACGATAAGCTTCCTTAGATGGTCTCCCCCCCTCCCCCCTTGAGGCCTGTGGCCGGGGGATCCCTCTGAGGAACCTGCCTACATACCGTCCATGGGCCACACTGGGCACCTATAATCTATGGTGGAGTAGCCCACAATCACATGACTCTGTCTCTGTTTCCTCACAGGGGAGTTGTGAGTTCTGGGATCTAAACCTGTCCTAAGTTCGGGGGGATGGGTAGGGGGGGATGGGAGGGTTTTGGTTGGGGTTGGTAAACGTGAGCTGATTTTTGTTTGCTCTGTTATTTTTTTTTGGCGCGACTCTTTTTTGGATGTTTTGCGGGGAGTCTATTGCAATAATGTTCAGCTCTACAGTAATGGCTAGTACGTATCTCAAGCTGGTCTCCTGGAACGTCAGGGGCCTGAATTCTAAATTTAAAAGAGCGTTGGTCTTTAATTTTCTCAAAACTCACTCCCCTCATATGATACTGCTCCAGGAGACACCTTAGGGGCTCGAGGACATTGGCGCTCAAGTGGGCAGCTATAGGTTTTGCGTACCACGCAACTTATTCTAACTATGCTCGAGTGGTCAGTATTTTGGTGGCTAAGTCGGCCCAGTTTGCTTTCCGGCGAATACATACTGACCCTGGGGGCGCTACCTGATTCTCCAGGGCACCTTCCATGGCCGCCTCCTCACGATAGTTACCGTTTATTTACCACCGCCTGCTAATATTGAGATTCTTCACGAGGTGATGGCACGGGTGGTTCTCCTCGAGTTAGCCCCAATAGTAATTATGGGGGATTTTAACCTGATCTTAGATCCGGCGTGGGACCGCCTCACTCCGGCTGTTTCGATACAGACTCGGTTGCCTAGGTGGGCTAATTCCTATCTGTTACAGGAAATATGGCGTGTGCGACATCCACATGATACGGCCTACTCATGCCATACCCCGACGTATAATGCCTTCTCCTGTATTGACCTATGTTTTGGCTCACTGGACTGTCTCCCCATGGTGCATGATATATTCTACCTGCCCAGAGGCATAGCAGACCATTCCCCGCTCCAATTGGTCCTTGACCTTGGAGTTGATGGTTGTCGCCCTATGTGGAGACTGAGTCCGCTGTGGCTGGAGCAGAGAGAAGTACATGAATATGTAGAGCAAGAGGCTGAGATGTACTGGGGGGTCAATGAGGGGACGGCCTCGGAGCTGGTGGTATGGGACGCATTTAAGGCTTTCACCAGGGGATCCTTTACCTCTGCCATTGCTGAACATAAAAGGACCGTGCGGGCCAGCCGTTTGGACCTGGAGCGCCGCCTTGATTCAGCAGAAGCTAGGCACATAGCAGATCCTTCCACAGAAACTGCCTTAACTCTTAATGGCCCGCGGTGGAAATATAAACAACTTCTTATTGAATATACCAAAAAGAAACTTCTGCATTCCCGCCATCAGATCTTCGATCGGGGAGACAAGAACGGCCACTTACTGGCCTATTTGGCCAGAGAGGATCAGTCACTACCACCAAAGGGCACTGTGTGGTCTTTGATATAAATCCATGCGGTCATATGCGAGTAAAAATTGATAGCATGTTAACTAATCAGTGGAATCTGCCATGGGGGGTGCAGACATCACGTAATATCCATGCCTGGTTCATTTTTATAAACGTCAGGCAATCCACATTATCTGTGGACAGGCGGATGTGTCTGGCAGTTATCGCACCCTTCGCTGTGCTGAACAACATTTCTGATAGCACACTGGCGGTAGGGCAGACAAGCACTTCTAAAGCTTGTTGTGCAAGTTCTGGCCACTCATCCAGCTCAGAGACCCAGAAGTCAAAAAAGCCAACACCATAGTAACATAGTATGTAAGGCTGAAAAAAGACATGTCCATCTAGTTCAGCATATTAAGAAAGAGTGTCAGTGGGGACTCTGGGTCTAATATGAATGGAGAAAAAGCAAGCAGGCAAAAGATTTTTTTTTTTAAAACTGTGCTCCAGGGGGCAGTAATGACTTTACAGGGGAAGTTTTGAGTAAGAGCCCTCCTAATCCTGGTAGACAGTGGTAAATGGTGGTGCTCCCAAAGTTTTGACTAAGAGCCCCCCTAATCCTGGTAGGCAGTGGTAAATGGTGGTGCTCCCAAAGGTGTTTGGTGAGGGAAACCCAGCAATGGTGTAAATATCCAAATTTTATTACAACTACATGGACTATAAGCCCTACAAATTACAAACAAGTATAAAAACCAACAACAAACATACTAAAAGTCAGGCTGGAGAATAGCTGGGGTTAGTAATGGATGGAAGATACGTTGTGTAGGTCCCTCCTCTTCATTTTCTTCGTCCTCCTCCTACTCTTCATCTATACTTTTCTCATTGTTGGAGAAACATGCCCCCTTTCTCATCCAAAGCCAACCTCCTTGTGGTGTTGAGTAATGGTGGACTGGTCAGACAGTGAGGAGATTGGTATCTCCTCCTCCTGTGAAGATAACATATTGTCCCTGAGGCCTTGTAGCATCTGTTCCAGCAGACAACAGGGATGGTCATACTGATCAGTGTGTCATCATGAATGGACGTACACCATAGGAAAAGATCTGAGGAGTCACTCACCAGTCTGGTCACCTGCAGAGTGCCACGGGCTGCTGTCGCCTGCGAAACATTTCTTTTCGCTACTTCAACAAGGATTACTTCACTCAATCGCCTGAAAGTATGGCCTGGTCCTTCCAGGGAATATTCGTAAGAGTGAATGGTTCAAACTGGCTTGTACATTTCATTACTCCATAGGTCCCAGCGCCATCACCGCTTTGCTGCGGCGAATAGACATGGCAAAGGATGCCTCGAGGTATTCAGCAGATATGTCTTGCAAGTGGCAGCACAACGTGGCTTCATCCAGGCGTTTGTAATGGTAAATGGAGAGCCATTGGCGCCTGTAAAACACTTTTGCTCGCTAATTCTACATGTCTGTTTTCTGCTACGGAAAGTACTTCCTTCAGTCATTATAGTCCTTGCGACTCCAACTTTTATTAATTGCAAAGAAAGTGAAGTATCCTTTGAAGTAGCAAGCAAAAATGGCTCAAAGGCTCCAGCGCCATATGGCTTCATCCAGGCATTCGTAATGACGGATGGAGAGGCACATGGCGCAGGTGCCTGCAAGACATTTTTGCTCGCTACTTCGAGGGATACTTTGACACATCTGTTCACCCCTGTGGAAAGTACTCCATTCGGTTGTTATAGTCCTGGGTAGTCCCACTTTTAGCAATTGTAAAAAAATTAAGTATCCTTCGAAGTTACGCGCAAAAATGTCTTCCTCATACTAGCGCAATGTGGCTCGGTGCAGGCGTTCATAATTGTGAATGATTCCTGCAAGACATTTTTTTTTCACAATTTCGAGGGTTACCTTGACAGAGCTGAACAAGGGCTAGTACCGAAGATGATAGACTGGGTAACTGAGGAAGCAGTAAGGACTCCTTCACAGCAGCATTCGGGGACTCTTGTTTTTTTGCTCTATTCGGGGAGCAGCAAAACGGCACACCTTGGCTGAACAGTTCCGTCTTGGGACCACTGGCGTACATATAGGGGGTGCTGGGGGTGCGGTTGCGACCCGGCCCCTGAGCCCCTGGGGGCCCACAGGGCTTACTTTGCAGTCAGTCAGGCGGCACTGACTGACTGCACTTTCACTATGGTCTCTGTGCAGGCAGGCAGCCTCTCCTGCACATCGGCGCTTCCTCCCAGGACCTCCGCTCAGACCCCTCCCCCATCTGGTTCTCCAGCACAGAGATCATCAGAGGGGAGGAGTCTGAGCGGAGGTCCTGGGAGGAAGCGTCGATGTGCCAGGAGAGGCTGCCTGCCTGCGCAGAGACCATAGTGACAGTAAGTGCAGTCAGTGAGTGAGAGGGAACGTCCTCGGTATGATTAAGAGGGGGTGAGTGAGGGGTGTTCTGTGTGTGATGGTGAGTGGGGGAAACGAGGGGTGTTCTGTGTGATGGGGAGTGGGGGGGGGGGGCGAGGGGTGTTCTGTGTGATGGGGAGTGGGGGGGGGTTCTGTGTGATGGGGAGTGGGGGGGGCGAGGGGGGTTCTGTGTGATGGGGAGTGGGGGTGAGTGAGGGGGGTTCTGAGTGATGGGGAGTGGGGGGGGGGTTCTGTGTGATGGGGAGTGGGGGGGGGCGAGGGGGGTTCTGTGTGATGGGGAGTGGGGGCGAGTGAGGGGGGTTCTGTGTGTGATGGGGAGTGGTGGTGAGTGAGGGGGGTTCTGTGTGATGGTGAGTTGTGGTGAGTGAGGGGGGTTCTGTGTGATGGGGAGTGGGGGTGAGTGAGGGGGGTTCTGTGTGATGGTGAGTTGTGGTGAGTGAGGGGGGTTCTGTGTGATGGGGAGTGAGGGTGAGTGAGGGGGGTTCTGCGAGCCGGCACCTGACTTCTCTATTAGAGGTATGCTAGAACCGAGCCGCTGCATTGGTGACTAAGGGCTCAATGCCACAGCCGTAAGCCTACAACACTGTGGGGGACCACCAGCATCTCACACATTTCCCAGCCATGCACGCTGCCGGCAGCGACCACATACGGCTTTGTGTAGCACTGCACATGCACAGGGGGATTCTTTTTTTAATTCCCCACTCTGTTTAGAGTGACAATGCACATGGAAACAATGTAATGTGTATGGGCAGCGTATCATACAAGTGTACAGGGCTAACGTTACGTGGTACGCAGAGAAAGAGAGCATGCTGGGATTACCACGTGTGCATAATACGTGGTGAAAACCTGGTCGTGGACATGAGCCCTAACATGTTATAAAAGTTAGCTCATGCTGTCTCCAATGTATGTGTGCCTGTATGTATGTGTATATATCATTATTTTTTTCTTTCTTGGGGAAGCAAAGCGTGCCTTGAGGCTTGTGTTCTGGATGTTTTAAAAATCTAAAACCCCTGATTACTAATGATCCATTGATGGGTCATTAAAAAAAACAGTAATGTAGCTAAAAGTGATATACAAGGAGTAGCTGTGAAAAGGAGTGGTGGGTGGACGGGTCTGGAAGGGGGCCCCAAGCTAAACTTTTGCACCCGGGCCCATGAGCCTCTAGCTACGCCCCTACTTGGGACGGAACTGAACGACCCTCTCATTGACTATAATGGGGGTCCATTCGACTTCGGGCAAGCAGTCCATCATTTTGCCGGAATCTATTGGACTAAATGGCACCGCTTTCACCACTATTTCGCCTTGCTTTCTAGCATAAATAAACAATGGAGGTTCTAAATGGAATTTCTGATGCTGATGTGAACAACCCTTAAGTGTGCTTTGGGTTGGAATGTAGGATTTCATACAAATATCTTCTAGACCTGTGACACTATAGTAATGTTTCACAAGTTTTCAATCTTCTTGCTTTTGTTTCCATAGGGGAGTCATGGAGTGTGAAGAGTTCCTTCCTGCTTGTGGAAGCCAGCCAGCCCAGAGTACAGTAATCGGATGAAGAAGACAGAAGCTTAAAAAAAGTTGCTAGAAGTTGCACAGAAATATTTTCCTGTACAGAACTTCGATGTAAAAATTGTCAAGGCAAAAATCCAAAACCTGCGGACTCTTTATGAGAAATATATAATTATGTACAGGAGATATGCGGTTATACTAGCATGGTCTATATCACTGCATACAGGGATATGTACATCCCCCTGTATATGGGGATATGGACCATGCTGGTATAACCTAGGTATCTACTAAATATAATTATATATGAAAGCTGGTATAACTTATACCAGCTATACATACAGGATTACATGCGGTGCATACCTGGTTACTCCGCTGACTCACTCCCCTTCTCTGCTATCAGCCACCGCAGGCCGGACCAATCACGCGTCCGGCAGTGCACTGATATATCACAACTGCGGTATCTCAGTGGAAGGGAGGACTGCGCACCTGGGAGAGTCTGCAGCACAGGATTGGCTGCCCCGGGTAACAGCCCTCCCCTCCTGGAGCATCACCTGGAGATGGCCTGCAGGCCGCAGCGGTGGTACAGTATATGGTGGGTGGCCATGGTCCCCAGTTCGCTAACCTTTCAAAAATGTTCATAAATATAAGAGATACATTAAAATAAACCTTCTCCAATTTCTTATGTAAGATCTATAAAACAGAAAAAAAATACAAACCATAAAAGTCCATGTTTTTTTTTGTCACTTTGTTACTAAAAAATACTAAAGTATCACTGCCAAAACTGGCTGCGACAGGAAAGGGTTAAATATTCTATACATTGTGCATGTATAAATATCATAAAGGATAAATCATAAGGCGACAAAAGGTCAAAGGTGACCCGCACAGTGAGAAGTGATCGGACGACCAGTAATGTCACTGTCATGATGTCACAGTGTTCCATAAGTAAGAACAATCTAATGATGTCACAAATGACCAACATCCATAAATTCCCAGTCGCCCAAAGTTCCATTGAAGGTCTTTGTAGGAGTTTGTGGAGCGAAGATCCTTCTGTGCAAGTTTGGCTATTATGTCAAAGCGAAAGCATTATATAATTGTGTCCAGTTCAGAGGACGAGGACGAGGAGATCCAGCAGGTGAGCAGAGGTTTTTTTAAATTTTTTTGATTTTTTTGACAAGATTTTTGATACAGAAAACAAAGTCCTATTTCAGTGTCGGCCATGAAGTGACACAATCCGAAGTTTCATTACCACATTGGAAACAGATCAAACTGCTTTAATATAAAAACAAGTAAAATTAAACTGGTCAAGCTGTGATTTCCCAAATCACATATAGGAAATATCTCAAGAGGTCAAGGGTAGACAAAATATCGTTAGAGCGCATCCCTTCTATGCAGTTAGTTAATGCTAATACATGGGGGGGGGGTAAAAGGAAGGAGATGACCAAAACTATTCCAGACAGCCTGGATGATGCTTGCAGACTAAAGACCCCCTCAGTGGGGTCATTGTGACTACAGGTCCATGTGCAGGACAGAGATTAGTATTGTAAGAGGCCAAATAAATGTCACCCCCAACCCTATCCATACCATAACCATAGCCGAGCCCCTCACACTCTGCATACACTACATATAGGGCGATGATAGAAGTCAGTGGGGTATGTACCAAGATGATTTACTCCAGAAATTGGACAATCATGTTTTTGGATTTTGCTCAATATGTTTTCTATGTTTTTCCAGCCCCGTCCTAAGAAGAAGCCAACCACCAGTTTTCCATACCGAGGTGAAGATAGTGGCTTCAGTTACCACCCATCACCTTATAACCCAGGTACGGCACTGATCCAATAACGCTCCTCATAGGTTGACGCTTGTCTTACTGCATTTTGTAGTTACAATCTAGATTTATGTTATTAAGTATAGAAATCTGCTCTGTTCTCTGTAATTTATAGGCATCCGGACGGATACCGGGACTCATCAGTCGTATATACAGCCGGACTCGCCAATAATCATCAGCGACAGCGACGATGAGGACAATGAATATTCTATATCAGACAGTTCTTTCACAGGTCAGTTACCAAACCAAAGGACTCTTGTCGCTCTGTCTGCATAAAGACATTTCTTGTTGGCAACATTAGCAGATTTTAACAAAACTCAGCAAAATTTTGAAAAGTGTTTTTTTTTCTTCTCCAGCTTTCTGTACGAATAATGAACTCTCTGACCATGAGGAGAGCGGGCAATCAGACGAGAGGTGAGTCCTCTTACATATATTATTCATCGCTATGATTTTGAAATGAAACAATGAAGTATGGGACAAACATTCCAGTGGCTTTACATAGGATTCCTTATTCTTCCCAGGAGGCCTCTGTGTAACATCCAGGGCTGTTTCCTTGAAGAGATCACATTGCCAACCTCCATTTATACCACCAACTTCCAGGAGACGAAGCAGGAGCTGGTATCCAGGCTCTACCAGCTGTACAACAGCACCATATTTGAGAACAAGGTATCTTATCATCAACTGATCCAATATATCCTCCCTCAATAATTCTAATTGGCCTGAAATTGGAAATCCCAGACACTTAGTCAACATTTGGACCCTTTAGAATCATTTATATTTTCATTGGTTTGGAGATTTGGGGTCCTGGAGTACAAGGGGGTCCTGAAGGTCTTCTGCCCCTTATAAAGAAAAGCTATAAACAAGAGTTGGGCAACTTCTTACATTGGGGCCCAAAGATTCAAGCTACCTCTTTTTGCTATATATTATGATAGAACTGCAGATTTATTGGACTTTGTCTTCTCTTTCTTCTTCTTTAGCTCCCTGAGAACATGAGCATCATATGGAACAAGAGGCTAACAACGACCTCAGGTTATTGCAGTTGGATGAACAAGGGTGACGAGAGTTACTGCGAAATCAACCTATCAGATAAAGTCTGCGATTCTGCAGGTAGGTCTCACATCACATCCATCTGTACATCTTTATATACGGGGTAAGAAGCTGCCAGGAAATGCCCCGTCTGGGGATGGAATCCGTCTTTTATGCTCATTGTACATATAAATGCTTTTCTCTTTAGACCGAGTAAGAGACACATTAGTCCACGAAATGTGTCATGCTGCCTGCCGGCTTATTAACAAGCAATTAGACAGCGGATCCCACGGTCCATTATGGAAGTCATATGCAGCGAATGTCACCAACGTGCATCCTGAGCTGCCAGAGGTGACGGTCTACCACAACTATGACATCAACTTCCCGTTCACCTACCAGTGCAGAGTGTGCCAATGCAGGTAAGATGGGTCAACATTTGTGGCTGATACAATCCATTCCTATCCTGTAATGATTTGTGTTCTTCTCCGTTTCCTGTCTACTAACCGGTATTTTCTCTGTCTCTATAGTGTCGGCCGTTACAGAAAGATCACTAATGAAGCCGTTTACTGCAGTTCCTGTAAGAGCAGGCAAAAAATATGACCACCGGCAAAAACGATGAATCTCCATCATCATCCTCCATCCGCATCATTAGCTCAACCTTAATTTTTTAAAAATGCTAATAAAATCATCCTGACATCATTTTTATGTGTTTCTATTGAGTAATTCCAAGGAATCCACAAAACGCTCGCCCACCTAAAATAAGAGCTGGGGAGGGTGCAAATGGTTAATGATCAGAAGCTGCTGACTTGCTTCCCTGCTGCCTGATCAGAGTATTATCTGTCTCTCCTCTCTGCTGCCCCTTGATGGACAGAGGGCAACATGTTCCTCAGTGGTGGGACTTCTGGCTTTGGGTAGGCTGCTGGGAATCACTAGCAAAGCTACACACAGTCAAGGCTTCTTGCCTGGAAGTAGTGCCGTTGCGACATGGCCCTCCTTTGGCACCACGTGGCACGTCTTATACTCGTAGGACACGGCTGCTTCTGAAAGCCTAAAGAGGGCCTGCATTCATGGTGGGGCGGTTTGGGTGGGCATGGGCCCTAAGTGGCCGCCCAAGCTACCCCTATTATAACCCACCCTTACTGGCAATTAGGAGAAAAACTCAAAATTCAGTCTATTAACCTTACACTATCGGTTACAGCAAGTAATGCTTTCTAGTTCCATATTCTCTCATATTACTCTACAGGCGAACACGACCGCCGGAGGCTGGAAAGGACCGAACAACCAATACAAGTAACCACAATCATACCCCAAAGATGGGCCTTCGGATAGTGATATTGCTCTCCTACATCCAAGTCGGCCAGCTGTCTATAACTTGTATTTGTTGCCCACTTGACTACTAAGTTCTGGACTTGCTGAAACAAACCTGACACTTTTAGGAACAGAGACCCTTGTAACTGGCTGGACCCTTCAGCACCTTGACAGCTGATCCAGCAGTCTCACCAACATACACATTCCGATAGCGCCCAACCGAATTGTTCGGAGGACATTCAGAGGGGTGCAATGGATAATATATGTGTCAGAAGTTTTAGGGATAATCAAGATGCTTGTTTTGGAGAGAGTGGGGGGTGGGGGGGGGCGATGTTTTGAGGAGCAGAATGGAACACGCTGCGATTTTCAGTTCCACTTAAAAGAAACGCACGTCTGAATTCACCAATTTGCTTTAAAAGGGTTGTCCACTCTCTCCAGCAAAACCTGCCGATCACCTGTTCTCTGGGCCAATGCGTTTGTGTACGGAGACAATTCCTGCCGCAACCACAAGGCTTCACTCTCACTGCAGAATGGCAATGAATGGTAACTTGGTGTGTAATACCATGCCTGGCCACATCAGTGAGAATGGAGCTGTCTGCATCTTACAGGAATCTGCTCAGTACATAGGAGCATTGGCCCAGAGATCAGCTGATCAGAGGGGGTCCTAGGTGATAGACTCCTTCCAATCTAATGTTGATGACTTATCCTGAGGATAGGCCATCAGTAGCTTACAACTGGACATCACCTTTAATAGGTCTGTATGTAGTCCATATACAGTCAATAATAAATACTGACCACACGTAGACAGAAAATACAACCACGTGAATGCACTCGTGGGGTTGCTTGATAGACTGCCTGCCTGATTGCAGTATAATGTAATGCTGCAGGAATGATCAAGGCATTGCAAGTTGTTGTCCCCTCTGGGGACTAAAAAAAAAAAGTTAAAGTACGATCAATAAAGCTTTACTAATTATTAAAAAAAAGTAATAACAGTTAAAAAAAAGAAAAACCCTTTTGCCATTTTTATAATAAAAGAATCCAAATCAAAAAACAAAAATACATATTTGGTATCGCCGCATCCGTAAAAGTCTAATCTATCAAAGTAATGCATTATTTACCCCGCACAATAAACGTCGTCAGAAAAAAATATAAAGAACCCCAGAAATGTGCTTTTTTTGGTCACCCTGTCATCAAGACAAAATGCAATAAAAAGCGATCAAAAAGTCGTATGTATTCCAAAATGGTACCAAAGCAAACTGCGGGATGTCCCACAAAAAATGAGCCCTCGCACAACTATGTCGACGGACAAATAAAAAATGTATTGTGCGGGGCGGAGCTACCTGATGAAGGAGTATGTTGCATCCAGGAAAGGCTCCGGCAGCAGCGGCGATTAAAAGGCTTCACAGGCATTCCCAGCGGCGGAGCAGGACAGCATAGGTCGCAGAAAATCCCAGAGCACATCAGGGCGCCTTTCAGATCACGAGAAGGGCAGCCTAGAGGACTTTTTACGACCGCATACCGAGGCGGCCGGCAACAGAGGAAAATCCAAGATGGCGCCGGCGGGAGGTCCGGCGCGGCACAGCGGCGGCGCGCAGAGGGAGAGAGCAGCAGACGCCGAGGACTCGGGAGACATCACGGAGGGAAGCAGCAGGCCACCCAGGACAAGTGATCACCCACAACCTGCAGGAGAAGCAGCAATAAGGTCAGATTATGGCCAACCCGGCACAATGAGCTCCCAGCTAGAGCCACATGTCACATCACCCCCCGCGGTCTCTGCAGTGGGGGAGGGGCGGCCCACACACAGTGCAAGAGGGACAGGGTTCCCACAGCCCCTTAAGCATCTCTCCAACACAGACCCAGGAGGCAAACCTGAGGGGCCCCCACCAGCAGCTCTCAGCAGATTATGAGGAAGAGCAGTGGGATTGGCGCACCCACTTACACGCTCTCCCCACAAAAACAGACCTGGACGACTTCTTACATAAACTCGAGTTGTCACACAAGAAGGACATTACAGCCTTACAAAAAGATATCTTACACGTGGGCCAACAACTAGTGGAGGTGGAGGAAACACAAGAAAAGCTAATGGACACGGTAGAATCGCATAGAAAAGCCATTTAATCCCAATCTACACAAATCTCAGAGCTCCTTCTCTACCTAGATGATCTTGAAAACCGCCACAGGCGGAACAATTTACGCATAAGAGGCCTGGAAGAAGGAGTGGAACAGAATCAACTCGTGACTTGGGCCCCAAAATTCTTTACCGACCTGCTCAAGCACCCACCAGATGACTTTATTGTAATCGATAGAATACATCGCACTCTGGGCCCGAGATCCGCGGACCCTGCAAGGCCGCAGGACATCGTGTGCAGGGTGCATTTCTTCCAAGAGAAGGAGCAAATGATGCGATGCGCCAGAGAGGCAGGGAACCTGACATATCGGGGCTCTCCCATACTGATCCTGCAGGACTTATCCCGCCGTACGCTACAACTAAGAAGAGCGTTGAAGCCATTACTGACGGCACTGAAAGAAAAGGACATGATTTATCAATGGGGCTATCCCTTTCAACTGCAAGCCTGCAAAGGAAACAAAAGAGCTATCTTCAGATCGCTGGGGGATCTGCCCAACCTCCTGAGTACATTTAAGCTTCCAATGATCAACCTGCCGGACTGGCCACACTGAGAAGGAGCGCTTGCCCCAGCGATGGGACCCTCATGGCAGAGGGTCAGAGACAGAGCCGAACGCTGACATCCCGATCTATGATGCCTGTTGCTGATTGCCAACTATTGAGACACTAATACCTACGCATTTTCATGTCTTTGTTCGCTCTCCCACCTCCGGGTTCTGCTGAGACGCAGTTTAAGTCACCTAGTTAAAGAGACATTTAGCAATAGCCTTGAAAGTTTACTATTGATATGTTTGTTCCAGCCGTAGCCGCCACGGGGCGCTACTTCGGCGTAAGGTTCCGTTCATTCCCTATTAGAGGGTGCAGCCAACGCGCTGCAAGTTAAGGTTTTTTCTTAGAAAAGCCCTTAGAAATGTTTAGTGGGGCTTTACCCCATATTTGCTCATGTTCTTCTGTTTCTTTTTCTCCTGTCCTTTCTTTCTCATCTATCCCTAACCCCTCCCCCATGTTCCAACCACCACCCCCACCCCAAGGCACCGCGAGAGGCCGGGCACCGGACAATCAAACACAATCCCCCTACACATGTCGACATGGCTAGCGTAACAGTATGCACATACAACGTTAAAGCGTTGAACACCCCAGAAAAGAGAAACCAGTTCCTCTATCACTTACACAAAAAGAGAATTATGGTGGCCATGTTACAAGAGACCCACTTCAAGGCAGATAACATACCATGCTTCTCTTCTAAATTCTACACCACCTGGGTACACAGCCCACACCAAACATAAAAGGCGGGGGGAATCTCGGTGGCACTGCACAAGTCTTTCCAACACGTAGTGATCGATCAAGTGGTAGACCTACAAGGTCGATACATCTTCCTAAAATTAGAGGCTATGAATTCTGTGATCTCACTTGCCAATGTCTACTTCCATAACCAGGGTCAGATCTCCTTTGGGATGACAACTCTGAGGAAACTGGCCGACTTCGCTGATGGCTCTGACGTGATCTTGGGCGGTGAAATCAATCTGGTAATGGACCCTGTGATGGATTCATCGGTGGGTAAGTCCCCCATCTCTCACACAGCTCGTCGTACACTCAAAAAGGAACTAGAAAAGCTGAGACTAGTGGACATGTGGAGGATCTTGCACCCGGGGGTCAGAGACTACAATTTCCATTTGGACGTACATAACAGTTACAGTCGAATAGATCCCCTTTTTATCTCCCACAAACTATTGGACCAAGACCCAGAGTGCTCCATGGGACCTTTCTTATGGTCAGACCACGCCCCTGTCTACGGAGTTATTCACAGATTGGGGGGGGGCAAAATACATCAGTGGAGACTTAACAGCAACCTCCTTAATGACCCCGTCTGTGTGGGAGACGTCAAAAAAATGATCAAAACCTTAATCGAAGCCCACAGAGACGACACCATGAGCACTCCCATCAAATGGGAAGCTCTAAAATGCGTCTTGTGTGGCGTTTTCATTTCCCACGGGGCCCGCTTAAAAAAAAGATAGAACGGAAAAATTAAAAAGGACTCCTGATAGAGCAGGAGATAAAAAAGAAAAAAAAAACAAGGGTCAACCATCAGAGCCCTTGAGAGCAGAGATCTCCACGATAAGACAGCAAATACTCTCGATACTCGATCAGAGGTCGATGGGATTCAGAGACAAAATGCGCAGGTGCACCTTCGAATACGGGGATAAATGTGGGAGATGGCTCTCAAGGACTCTGCACCCCAAGACTCCCCTGACACACATCCCAAAGATACAAAAACGACAGGGGGGCGTCGCACACTCAACTGCGGAAATCCTAGAGGTCTTCATGATTATTGTAATAACCTATATAATATCGAGCGGAACCCCGACCAGGCCCCGAGGGATAGAGACGTAGAGGAGTACCTAACTAGCCACGCCCCTGGACCTGTAGATCCAGAAGTGTCTGCAGAAATGGAAGGGGATTTCTCTCTAGAGGAAATCTCGTCCCTAATCAAAGAACTCAAAGTGGGCAAGAGTCCGGGACCGGATGGATTGTCCTCAAAATTCTACAAACTCTTCAAAGATGATATTACACCGCTGCTAATCGACTCCTTCAACGCGATAAAATAGGGGATGCCCCTTCCCGACTCAGGCCCTACAGGCTCACCTGGTCATAATACCTAAACCAGGGAAAGACGCCATGGAGTGTGGAAATTACAGGCCCATCTCACTCTTAAACGTGGACGTCAAGCTTTTTGCAAAATTAATCGCTACAAGGATCCAGCCCCATATCCCAAAATTGGTCCACAGGGACCAGGTGGGATTTGTCCCGGGAGAGAAGGGAGAGATAATATAATAAAATCTATGTCATTGATATCACATGTCCGACAGAAGGGGTCCCCACTATGACTCATGGCAGTCGACGCCGAAAAGGCCATCGACAGAGTCGGTTGGAGGTTTCTAGAGGGCACATTAAGGAGAGTGGGACTGGGGCCCCGCATGAGAGATTGGATAATGGCGCTGTACAGAGACCCCTCGGCTAGGGTAAGAGTCAATAAAGCCCTGTCGGACAACATACATATCCGGAACGGTACGCGCCAGGGGTGCCCATTGTCCCCCTTCTTGTACATACTGACAGTGGAGTCTCTGGCCAGCGCCATAAGGAAAAATGACGCTATAAGAGGGGTGAGGCTGGGGCAGAGGGAGCTAAAACTCTCTTTGTTCGCGGACGACCTTCTGCTGGACCTATCCTGTCCAAGAATTGGAATTCCAGTTCTATTAAAGGAATTCGACAAATTCAGCGCAATAAGCAACTTTAAAATTAATTTACAAAAAACAGAAATGTTGAATATCTCTCTCCCTCGAGCCAAAACAAAATCCCTGCAAGAGCTATTCCCTTTCAAATGGCAATCCAACTCTCTCAAGTACTTAGGTGTCCAACTACCAGGCGACCCAGCAAATACATATGACCTGAACGTTAAACCTTTTCTAACAAATCTGGAAAGAGATTTGGGGAAATGGAATCCCCTTCTCCTATCCTGGGGGGGGGGGGGCAGGATAAATGCAGTCAAAATGGATGCCCTGCCAAGGTTTTTATACATCTGCCAGGCATTCCCCATTAAACTACATAGATTCTTTTTCAAACACATACACTCCCTGATCACAAAATTTGTCTGGCGAGGGCGTAGATCCAGACTCAAATACAATACTTTAACCAGAAGCAAGACAAAGGGAGAAATGGGTCTGCCGGACTTCTCTCTATATTATAAAGCTAATCTAGCGAACGGCGTAATAAATCTGCTTTGAAACCGAGAATCCAAACTATGGGTGGAGCTAGAGCATAAACTAGATCCCAGGTTGACTCAGGGAATTTTTTGGGTTCTGGGGACTCTAATCATGACGCGGGTATCACGGAGTGAGCCTCTGTGACCTATCCCCCCACTTCCCTGTAACCCACCAAAACAATACGCTACTACTTCTAGTTTGGATAATTTTTGGCCACAGCGGCCATTTATTTAACTTTAAGTTTAACAATGGGTAAAAAACACAAGAATATACAACCCACCAAAAGGGGGAAGTCCCCGGAGCCTACAACCCCCTCTGTCGCCTCACTACAGGGAAAAGGATCTTCCGTACTGCCTCCCGCCGCGGGAGACCGAAGATCCCTCCCGCTACCGCCCTCCCGTCGCGAGACCGCCGACTCGGGAGGCAACACACACACGGTTGCCCCTAGTCGCCCACCTCCCGACTCAGAGACCCGCTAGCCGTTCCTAGGCCAGCCGACTGGTCTCCGCAGGGACTACGGCCTGACAGAGCCGGGAGGTGACAGACCTACCACACACTGTAAATCAACAATGGGGCGGGAAGGGGGGACAAGCAGCAATCGGCCCTCCGCTCTCCCCCCCCCTCGCCCCGCATCCTAACTGGCTCCGAGAACTCCACCCCCCCTCCAACTGCCACAGCCAGCATGGCATGACCACCTCATGCCTGCGCAGCCCCCCACAGAACCAATGCGCGTTCTATCCCCTCCTGTATGCCCTCTAACCAAAGATCTGTCCCAATCTCGTTGAGATGGACCCCGTCGCCTCTCCAATAATTTCCCGCCCCTTTCTCAAGATCAATATGCCGCACGGCGACTCCTCCATTCCGCACCACGAAATGAGACACCTCACGATTCACTTTGATCCTTGCCTTATCTATACCGCGCATCGAACGCACATTCCGCCAAACCTTACGAGGGACCATCTCGGACCAGACCAAGATCAAGCCCCGATACATCTGCAACAACCGAAGCATATCATACCGTATGTCTCTGCCTAGCTCCCTGAACGGTCTACGCCCCAAGTCGTTGCCCCCGACGTGCAATACTAGAATGTCGGGCGTCCTGTCCAGGGAGACTAGGCGCTGTACATCCTGCAAAACCCGCGACCAGGCCATGCCCCGCACTCCTATCCAGCGAAGTACCGCCGCATCCTTACTCAGTCTAAGTTGCCTCCCATTAGGCCTAACCTTAGACCTCTCCCCCCCCCAAAAAAAAACATACGAGTGGCCCATTATCCACACGAGTGCAGCACGCGGATCTGTAACAAAAAAGAACAAAAACTGTAAAGCCGTAAATAACGCCCCCACCATGTGCCCCCTACCCGCCCTTACAGCAAATGCGGTCTAATATACCGTCTGAACCTCTCCGACTTCCACCGACCGATTCCCATCACCGCCTGACTATCCATACCCCTCGCTGCCGCCTCTGTCGCCGCACCTATTCTAAACGAATGCGTTCCAAAACCTGACCCATCCAGTCCCAGAACAGCTATCGCTCTTTTAAACACCGCCTCAAACTGGAACCTTGATAAATAATGACCGTCCTGATGCTGTAACAGGGGCCCTACCCTGGCCCCTGCTAGAGAACAGTAGTTCTCCCAACAACTAACCGGGCACATGTTTTCCCCTGGAATACGCCCCAGCGACACCCGACGACCCCTTCCGACCTGATCCGTCTTAGAACGCCGAATGACTATTTCTAAACGTCCCTTTACAACTCTAGTTTCAACCCCCCCCCCCCCCTATCTTTTTGCTTGGGGAAACCAATTCCCCCACTCGTAACGCCCCGAAAAAGGCTAACGAAAAAGCGAACCTAAAAAGAGAATACTCAAACCCGTTCCCACAAACCTCCTGCAACGCGAACCCCAATTTTTGTAGTAACTCAAACGAAACCGGGCGACGCGTATCCGGACTACCCCGCCCCTTTCTAAAACCTTTAAGCGCCTGCCTCACTACAAAGTTCTTCGTTACATCCGTTACACCCCTCAACTTAGCGCCAAACGCCACCCCCCCATAAACTTGTTAACTGTAGCCACCGACAAACCAGCCTCCGCGCTTTTTGCCAGCCACCCCAACAATGCCCCTGCCGCGTCCTCGTCCGTCCGTACATTGCCCCACTGCTTCAACCACTCCTCCCATTCTACCCATGCTGCCTTGTAAGCCGCCCATGTGTTCCGAGCCAAGGAGGCACCTATCAGGTGCCTCACTGCTCGCTGACCACGCTCCATATGTGTCTCGGGCAAGACACCCCTTCTTCTTCTGCTCCTGGGGCCAACCGTCGGAATCGCTCCCACTGAAAGCGAGAAAGAGCATCCGCTATTGAGTTGCTTACCCCTGGCACGTGTACAGCCCCAATCCAAGCATTCAGCGACAACGCCTGCAGCACCAGGTGGCGCAATAATGCTACCACTGGGGGGGATGATGCAGACAATCTGTTTATTGCCTGCACCACCCCCAGGTTGTCGCAGTGAAAGCGCACCCTTTTATCTCTAAACTGAGCTCCCCATAGCTCAACAGCTACTATTATGGGGAATAGCTCAAGCAGCACCAGGTTTTTTACCAAACCCGACGAAAACCATTCGCTCGGCCACCCTGACGCGCACCACCGGCCTTGGAAGTATGGTCCAAAACCCGAACTACCTGCGGCGTCAGTGAACAATTCCAAATCGAAATTGTCCACCACCTCCTCCATCATCACTGACCTTCCGTTATAATTTTCTAAAAACGCCGCCCATACTGCCAGGTCCTTCTTGTGGCCTTTGCCCAGCCGTATAAAATGGTGGGGTAACCGAACCCCTGCTGTGGCTGATGCTAATCTCCTACTGAAAATCCGACCCATCGGCATAATGCGACAGGCGAAATTGAGCTTGCCTAACAACGATTGCAGCTCTCTTAACGTAACTTTTGTGACAACCCTTGCCCTGTTGACTTCAGCCTTTAATTCCGCCACTTTGTCCTCGGGCAACCTGCATTCCATTGCCTCAGTGTCAATGGTAATGCCCAGAAACTTCAAACACGTTGTGGGCCCTTCGGTCTTCCCTGGTGCCAAAGGCACCCCGAACTGACCGGTAACCCATTGAAGGGACCCCAGCAAGTTTGCGCAAAGTGACGAACTTGCCGGACCTATGCATAGGAAGTCATCCAAATAATGGATAACCGACCTAATCCCAGTGCAATCCCTAACTACCCATTCTAAAAATGAGCTGAACGCTTCAAAATAAGCGCACGAAATAGAACAGCCCATGGGTAGACACCTATCCGCGAAATAACTTCCTTCCCAAAAACAGCCTAACAAACGAATACTTTCTGGGGCCACTGGGAGTAACCTAAAAGCGGACTCAATGTCCACTTTAGCCAACCTAGCCCCCTGCCCGTACTTGCGCACCCATTTCGTAGCGGCGTCAAAAGAGGTATACACCACGGAACATATTTCCGGGTCGATACCGTCGTTCACTGACGCCCCTTTCGGGTAAGACAAGTGATGTATGAGCCTGAACCTATTTGGCTCTTTTTTAGGAACTACTCCAAGCGGAGAAACTACCAACTCCGTAACCGGAGGGGAGCTAAACAGCCCCGCCATGCGTCCTAACTGAACCTCCTTACGCAATTTCTCTGTTACCACCGCCGAATACCGGAGCGCCGACGGTAAATTTTTTGTAGTAACAGGAACCATATGAACTGGGGCGGGAATTTTAAAACCATCCCTAAAACCTTCTAATAATAAACTGGCCTTCTCTCGGTCGGGGTACCTATTTAGAAACGGCACCATCTTTGCCAGTTTCACTGGTGTCATCCCTTTTTCCAGCTGCCCCGAAAAACTTTCCTTTTCCTTTCTTAAAGCACCTTGCTGCTCCGTGTGATGTAGCGTTACACACGGAGCAGACGTGCTTGAACCTGCAGCTATTTCCGAATTTGCATTGGCCGTCGTTAAACTGCCAACACAATCCGAGCCTATGACTCCCCGACTGTCCGCCCTGACTTCCTCCCTGGGAACCGCTGGCCGAGCTACTCGTCCCGGCCCCTCCCTGAAAGGGCTGCCCGAACCTAACTGGGGCCATTACCCTCAACCACAGCCCTATGTCTTTCTGATCCCACCGAATAGACGGTCGGATCGCTTTTCTTTGACGAAACTGCTCGTCATACCTAAGCCACGTCTGGCCCCCATACACCCTGTACGCCTCACCTATCGCATCGAGGTAACAAAAGAGGCCGGAACACTTCTCCGGCGCCTTTTCCCCTATAACGCTAGCCAGAATAGCGAAAGCTTGCATCGAATTAGAGAAAGTCTGTGGAATCAGTCGCCACCGACGTTTCTCTTCCTCCTCCTTCTTGTATTCCGTCCTTTTCCCTTTATCCAAATTAAATTTTTCTAAAGGGAGAAGGGAAAAGATCTCGACGTACTCGTCGCGCCAGATCTTTTCTCTAACCTCCTTTTTCAAGTGCGCACCTAGGGGGCCCTCAAAGCAAACATATACCTCCCCCTTCGCTCTGTCATCAAGGCGAATCCTGTCCCCTTCCTTTTCTGTCTGAACGCCTACCGTGACAGGAGCTGTTTGCTGCCCTACCGACGATCCCGTCCCAACTCCCCCCGTATCGCTATCGCGACCACTCACCGCATTGGACGGTAAAGTCCAGGCGGATACCGGCGACGGCCCTGGCCCAGACTGTTGCTTGCGCCAAAGCTCCAATAATCCCCCTAACATTAACCCCAACTCGCTCGCTGCGCCCCGTGTGCCTACCGTCGCCCCCCCCGCCCCCTGTCCGCCCCCCCCACACTATCTGCCGCTGGCGCAACGCGGCTAACTGCGATATGTGTGTCCCCGTGTGTTCGCTCACCTGGCTGCGTAGGGGCTGTAGTCCCACCAGCCGCCGATCCTCCCTCCAGCGGATCCGAGTCCTCGTCAGACGGTGATCCGCGCTGGCACTTGAGGTCCTCATCTGGCTGCAGTCGCGCCACCGGAGTCGCAGCCGCTCCTCTGCTGCTCGAACTGGCTCCCACGGGCCGCGTGTCCTGTGGGACTGAAAGAAAACTGTGAGGCTGCTCGCCGACCACCACCTCTCCCGGCGAGCGACCCCACGCTGCTCCAGCTCTCTCCGCTGACGGTCCGGTGCCAGGCCCCGCCCCCCTGGCAGCACGGGACCTGGAGCCAGACGCTGCACCGACCCGCCTGGTGAGATTCCTCCCGGGCCTGCGCTCCCCACCTGCTGAATTGGAAACTGGGAGCCGGCCCGGAGGGGCCTGTGAGGGACTCTCAATGCGGCGCCGACGCTGAGGGGTTAAATCAGGGCTCAGCCGCGCTGGGGCGCGAGCCCTCCGTGGCCTCGGCTCTCTCCTCTCCACTGCTTGTGTCCCGCGCCTCCCCACCGCTGAGGCATTGCGGCCATGCTCTGTCCCTGGGCTTCGTCCCGCTGCTGCTTCTGTCACACGGCTCCCAGCAGCAGCCGGGCTCCGTCCTCTTCCTCTGCCCGGCGCTGCAGCTGCTACAACGGGCGCCGCTTCCTCCGCTCCTGCAGCCTGTGCCGGACCCGCTCCCACGTGCTCCGGGCCAGGGGCCCCTGCATCCAGTAAGCTCACCAGCCAGTCTAAGCCCCGCTCCTCCACCGCTGCCCGGATCCTCTCCATGACGCCGTCCATACCGGTAAGTCGTCTTCTGGGCTCTTCCAGACGCTCCTCTTCGGGCTCTTCGGTGCTTCCAGCCGTCTTCACTCTTCTTTACTCACGATTTCTTCTCTCTTCTTCCTCGCTGTCTCCGTCTTCTTCTCTTCTGCTCCTTCTTCCTTCTGCTGCCGACTGAAACTCCTCCTCCTGCTTTTCCCGCACTTTCTAACTGCTCCCCCCTCCCTATTCTCACCCCCCCACCTCTGCACTACTGTTAACCCCTAGCCTCCCCGTTAACCCTGTCATGTGCTGCCTACATATATACGCCTGCGGCTAATATTCCGGCGCTTCTGGAGTATCGCCGACATATCACCGTTACTAAACCAGCTGATGAGGGCCTGGTCGGGGTTCGCGAAGGGAAATTAACTGATATTGATATCGGGCCCCCTCACACCTCTATTGGCTAATCCCCAATTTAAGGCCTTTGTGCACAGTAAATCCCTAAAGACCATTCCAGTGCGTCCTCACACCGCGACTTAGAGACGTGTTAGGTGAAGAAGGATTGAGGCCCCTGACGGAGTAACTTGCAGGACATACTGCCCCGCGGGAGCCTGGCTGGAGTACTTCCAGCTGAGGAGCTTGGTGGATTCTTTGGCCTCTGGGTCCCGGACGAGGAGGGAGCTCACAGACTTCGAGAAACTCTGCATGTCCACAGATGCTATCAGCCATCCAATCTCAGTGCTATACAAGATGATGCTGGACCGGGAGATGGGGTCTCCCCACCTGACTTCGTGGGTGCGTGGAAAGAGGAACTGGGTAGGAATCTGCCCCCGGCCGAAAGGGGAAAAGGCTTTTGCTCCGACACATAAAGGGTCGGTTTATGCCAGACTCCAAGAGCTCAATTTTAAAATAATCTCCCGCTGGTATAGAACCCTGGTCAGGCTACACAAAATGCTCCCACAACTTAGCCCGAAGTGCTAAAGATGCCCAAACGCAACGGGAAGCATGTCCCACATCTGGTGGAGTTGCCCGCCAAAAGCCTCGCTGTGGAAGGATGTAGTAAATCTATTTAACAATATAAGCGGAGGGGACGCGCAGCTCACGCTCGAGGTGGGAGTGCTATCCATGTTCCCGGGCCCTATATCCAAAACCAAAAAGGGCCTATGGCGCTTTTTTGTACAAGCCGTCAGACAGATCATTCCAAGGCTCTGGCGGTCTGACGCCTCCCCCACCAGAGGTCATTGGGTCAAAGCCATCAACGAATTAGTAAGATATGAGGAGATGAGGGCGGAGGAAGACATGAAGCGAGAGGACTATTATGCATTCTGGCGGCCATGGCTGGAATACAGGAATACCACAGAAGCAAAAGGGTGGGTGGAGCGGGAGTTGCTGCCTTCTCGGTTGCTCGCTCGGCCAGCCCTCTCCCCAACTTGATCTGGGGATTCAGGGAATGCACGACAAGAGATCCAAGGTCAAGCGGTCGACCTGGTAAGAGATGACTTGGGTAGATTTGGCCGTCGAGACTCCACAACGTCACTTAAATCAACAATCAGGGTTGCTACGCGGTTGCCTGACCCACCCCCCACTAGCCCTCCCCCCCTTCTATACTTCTAGTCTCCAAACTAAGTCCTTTCTCTCTACTGTTTCTGTTTTAATCTTGTTCTACCATAAATTGGTGATCAACCGAGTTCTACTATTAACACAAAATAGAGGACAACTCAGCTCACTTCTATATCAAAGTGAGAGTGGGGCGGAATGAGTAGATGTCCATAATCTAATGTAATCGTCTTGAATGCCCTAACTGTATTATTGCACTGTTTGTCCAAATAAAATCTTATTGAACAAAAATGTATTGCTCTCAGAACTTGGCGGCAGAAAATAATTTAAAAAAATTAAATATCTTTGAAAAAAAAACAAAAAAAAGTTGTACCGCAAAAAAAAAACAAAAAAAACCCGACAATATAACTTTGGTATCGTAGTAATCGTACTGATGCATAGAATAAAGTTATCATGTCATTTTTGCTGCAGTTCGTGCGCCATAAAAACAAGACGCACCAAAAATGGCGGAATTTCCATTTGTTTGTTTTTCATTTTACTCCACTTAGAATTTTTTACGTTTTTCAGTAAATTACATGTTACATTAAATAATACCATTAAAAAATACAACTCGTCCCACAAAAAACAAGCCTTCATACAGCGACGGCGATGGATGAATAAAGGAGTTACGATTTTTTTAAAAGGGGGGGGGGGGAATGGGGGAAAAAAGGCCCGCATCCTTAATGGGTTGTCTGCTTTTGGCCATTCCTCTACATTAGACCAAGTCCCCTAATAATAAGCTGAATAAAGAGTCCCACTTCTACAATGTGGAGGAACACGGTAGCAAGTGTTCAATTCCCCATGCAGCTCCACTTCAGGGAAAATGAAGCATCACATGGTGCCCATTGGACTCAGTGGCGTCCATCTAGTGCAGTGATGTGCGGGGTCGGTGTAGTTGCTTTGGGTAGATGTAGCCTTGATTTTCACTATCGGTTATAGCAAGTAATGCTTTCTATTTCCATTTTCTCTCATATTACTCTACAGGCGAACACGACCGCCGGAGGCTGGAAAGGACCGAACAACAAATACAAGTAACCACAATCATACCCCCTCCCAGTGCAAAGATGGGCCTGCGGCCGCTAATCCCAAGATTCTCAGAAATCTCATCCACATGGGACGGCGAATCCGCCGCGGCAAAGCTGGCAGAAGCCGGCTGCAGAATGTTCATTTTTTTTCTTCTTTGGCTGCGGCCGAGCTCTCCTCTATGGGAGCGCCGGCAACAGCAGAAGAGCGAGCGTCCAGGCCGCTTCAAAACCCGCAGCTAAGTGCCGCAGGTTTTGAAGCAGCACTTCTCCCAGCGGAAATCTCGCTGCGGCCAAACTGCGAGATTTCCGCCGGGATTCCGGTGTGTGTGAACCCAGCCTAAAAGTCCATGGTAAAAAATAAATAAAATGAGAGAATGTTTGGTTTTTTTGTCGCTTTGTTACTAAAAATAAAACAACTAAAGGGGCGTGGCCAGCGACCGTCATGAACAGTCGCCTGTGAGGAGAGCTCCCTAGGGGAAAATTCAAAATCCTGGCCAAACCTAAAAACCGAAAACCTTAAACACAGCTTATGGACTCCTAGAACCAGAGGGGACGATCGGACCGTGACCAAAAGTAATTAAAACCCTCTGAAGACCTACTGCAGGGCCGCGGGCCGAGGAGGGGGAGGAGCGGCGCCGACGCCCTGCCATCCTCCCGCGCTCATCCTGACGCCGACCCCTTCAACTCTCTGCATGCGGGCCAGGTGAGAACCCGGGGACTTACCCTTGCCTGCCTGAGCGCTGTCTGCCCGGCGAGCTTCCCCCGGGACCCGGTCATTATACCTGGACTGACCCTCCCCTTCCCCTCTCGGCCGCTGCCGCCCGGACGAGACCTGAGAAGCCGGGGAAAGAAAACCCCCGAGCCAAACCCCGGACCCCGGAACGGAGCGACCTGCCCCGGAAAGAAGCGGCCGCGTCAAACCTGAAGGGCGGACCACGGCTTGTAAGCCGCTTCGGCCGCCCCGCCGCTCCGACACCCCTGCCGCCGCCGGCTGGAGCCGACGCACGGCCCGCAAGGGACCTATCCTCCCAGTCGGCAGCCCCCCCCCCGGTGCGGAGTACCTCCCGCGGGATCCCGGCCGGGACCGCGACTTGCTTCGGCGCCCGTTCCTGTGCGTCCGGAGATCCTCCGCGGCTGACGAGACATCGATCCTTCCCAGGCGGGAGGGGCTGCTGGACTCACAGCCTCCGGGCTCCTCTCCTCGCCGCAGAAGCCGCGCAGATCCTGCGACTCGCCCGGCCTGTCGGCCGCCCTGCATTACCCTGCCACCGCTCTCTGGAAGTGCCGGACACGCTGCAGAGCCCGGACTACAGCCCTGAGAGCCGCTCCGCCTGCGGACCGGCAGATAGGAGGCCCCTCCATCAAGTGCGACCACCGGACAGACAGACAGCCACAGATCCATCTGAAACCGCGGTCGACCCGGCCACAACACCAGTCACCCACCAGCGACCCGTCTTGTGACACCCGGGGACACCGCGCTACAGTACCCCCTTTCTTTTTCACACCCGGCCCTGCGGAGCCGGCAACCGAATTGTGAGTAACCAACGGGGGGCTGAGGGACAACACACCCGTTAAGGGACATTGACCCCCCTGGGACTGTGCGCTGGGCGGATAGCCTACAACAATAGACTCCCACCACCCCTTGGGAAAACATTTCAGCTGTTTACAATACTATATAACAACACCCCGGTGGGTGCGCGGGGAGCGGACTGCCTCAGCTCATAACTTCATCTATTCTGCCCTCCGCCTGCAGCGAACGGCGTTGCGGTGGGGAGCTGGCGCCGCTTCTCATCACCTAATATAACCAATCCTAAATTTGGTCAAACCACACTTAGTTGAGACCCGGGTCGCAGGACCTTCACCCTCTAACAATTACTCTAACTGCATAACTACAAGGACTGGACAGCCAAGCATATCTAAACCCCACAAAAGTCGCATCAAACTGTCAATTTCGCTGTTAAGTACCTGCCACAAGTAACAGCTTCGACACCCTTTATATCATACTACACTAAACGGGAAAAGACAGAAATCTTCACTCCCGGATAGCCAGTGCAAGCGCATAACTACAGGACTACATAACCAACAACATCTAAACCCTGCAAAGTCACGTCAAACTACCAGGACTGCTCCCTGGCCTCTGATACAATCAACAACGCTTGATACTTTGTACACCGTACCACACTAAGCGGGAAAGACCCTTATTCTTTGACAACCACCGCAATTGTAAAATTATAAGGACTCTAGCTGACATCGAAACCCCGTAAGAGACAAGTTAACCCATCATAATTCAGATCCCAGGCCGGAAAAGAAGAAAAGTCATTCACTCCCATAAACCATTACACCAATCTACGTCCCCCATCATGAGCACACGAGCCAAAAGTGGCTCAGCAGCAGAAAAGTTAAGAGAGTTCGCCCACTCCAAGACCCCGGACCATACGCCACGACCAACACGGCCTACCCAGATGAAGGAGCCCGAAGACGAGAGCGGGCAACCCCCGGAACCGACCATGCGACAGCTCCTCGAAGCAATCAATACCTGCAAGTCCTCTCTCACTAATAAAATAGAAGAGATAAAGTCTGACGTATCGTTACTGAGACAGGACTTACAGAATATGAGAGGTAGAATGTGAGAAATGGAAGACCGCATCTCCAACGCAGAAGACTCCCTGCGCCCGCTCACCGCGGCAGTTAAAAAAGCCACACGGGTAGCAGAATTCTGCCAGTCCAAGACAGACGACCTAGAAAACAGGTCGCACCGTAATAACCTACGGAAAATAGGCTTACCCGAAAAATCAGAAGGGTCCCACCCAGAAACATTTGCCGAAACCTGGCTGAAGTCTTTACTGAGTGACGAAGCCTTCTCTGCACATTTTACAGTGGAAAGAGCCCACCGGGTCCCAACAAAACCACCACAGCCGGGAGCCCCCCCGCGCCCTTTCCTAATAAGAATTCTGAACTGCAGGGATCGCGACGCTGCGCTTCGTCAAGCCAGATTACAAGGCCCATTAAAATACAATAACGCAACAATCTCCATATTCCCTGACTTTTCCGCCGAGCTGCAAAAGCAAAGAGCCACATTCATAGAAGCAAAAAGAAAGTTCAAAGAAAGAAACATCCTGTATTCAATGGCGTACCCAGCCCGCCTGCGCATCGTAACCCATGGAAAGGTGGTTTTCCTTCAATCTCCCACCGAGGCCTTGGAGTGGTTGGACATGCACCCGCAAACACCGAAGGACGATTAATCCCGCAACATCTACGGCAAGACTCTAAACCCAGTCATAATCCATGCGACTGATACCCCTTTGACCTATAGACAGTGAAAACGTGGGGCGACGATATCTTTAAATTGCCAACGGACCTGGCAAATACCCACGATCCTCTGTAGGCCACCGGGATATTCTCCCCCCCCCCCCCCGTATTAGAGTAACATCTGCTACTTCTAAACAGATTGTAGCTAAACTGTTTTATTTTTGTTCGTTGTTCTTGACATTTGCGTCGAAATTAAGCAAAATGTCAAAGGTTAAATGTTTAAGTTGTTGTAATCTACACAATTCCCCTCCCCACATTCACCGATCCTTCCCCTTTCTCCCCACCCTAGGGACATAGAGGCAACACTTCAATTAGATACCCCCACAACCAGCAATGACCCTAAAATGTCTTAGCTGGAACGTCCGGGGTCTCGGCACTGCCCTCAAGCGAAGAGCGGTCTTTACCTATATTCGGCAAACTAGCCCACACATTGTAAGCCTGCAAGAGACCCACCTTGTTAAAGAAAAGGCCGACGCCCTGGCAAAGCCGTGGGTTCAGTGGGCTGCCCACTCCTTCCACACCTCCTCTTCCAGGGGTGTCTCTGTGCTTATCCATAGGTGACTGCGCTGGAACCCTATTAATATTCGCAGGGACCCCGAAGGAAGGTTCATATTCATATTCGGCGAAATAGACTCCAAACCTTATATCATCCTATCTATATACAACCCACCCCACAATAATCTCCACGTTCTACAATCCGCCATAGCATATGCACATCAATACCCCTCGGCGGGGGTGATCTGCCTGGGGGACTTTAATATGGTAATGGACGCCGCAATTGACAGATTCCACATATCCCCTAATGTGACCCCCACCCAAAGCTCCTCTTTAAAACAATTAATCGAAAGTGTCGGCTGGATTGATCTCTGGCGACTCAAACACCCTGACGGGCGAGAGTTCACCTGTCATTCCCCGGGACATAGCGCACTAGCGAGGATTGACTATATATTTAGCTCAGCAGAATTGGCAATATACCTCTCCAACATCACGCACTGTCCGCGTGGCATATCTGATCACAGCCCCATACTGCTAACACTGAAATTCCCGCAACAAATTATAGTACCCACCTGGAGGCTCCACCCTTTCTGGCTGAAGCTGATCGGAACAGACGACCAAATGCCTTTTCACATATCCCTGTTTCTAGAGGCCCATAGCGAGAACACCCACCCCGCTCTGAAATGGGATACCCTGAAGGCCTATGTTAGGGGATTCCTCAAGTCCGCCATTGCATACATTAAAAAGTCAACAGCCCAGGCCGACAAAGAACTAGAAACCCAGACAATAGAGGCTGAAAAGATGTACACATCTAACCCCACAGACGCCAACAAAACAGCCTGGCTCAGCCTACTCCGACTCCATAAACATCAAATATATGCTAAAGCTAAGCGCAAACTATTTTTCACTAAGCAACATTATTTTGAGTTGGAAAATCAATCCAGTCATCTACTAGCCAGCCTCATTAGGCGGGAAAACAAAACTAATACGGTCCTTAAAATTAAGAACCAAGGTGGGGAGGAGCTGACTGACGGCCCATCTATTACAAATTGTTTTAAAGACTTTTATAGTAACTTGTACAAATCCTCATCTTATAGCACAGTGGCGGACATCCTGAGTTACTTAGAGGACCTAAATTTCCCAACTCTATCTGCAGATCAGGTTGAACTTCTGGAAGCCCCAATCACGCTAGAGGAGGTCCAGCAGACAATCCGGGACATGGCCCCTAATAAATCAGCCGGCCCGGACGGCCTCCCAATAGAGACATACCGGAAATACAGCGAACAGCTAGCCCCGTTACTACTTGAGACACTAAACCAAGCCCAAATAGACAACACCCTCCCACCCTCATTCTATAAAGCCTCCATAGTAGTGATATAAAAACCTGGAAAAGACCCGACAGATTGTAGCTCCTACCGCCCAATCTCATTGGTAAACGCTGACTTCAAAATCCTAACTAAAATCCTAGCTACTAGATTAAATCAAGTAATTTTGTCCATTATCCATCCGGACCAGACGGGTTTCATGCCTGGGAAATCTACAACAATAAATATCCGTAGAGTCCAGACAGCCATGCAACTAGGAAGGCAATACAATATGCCCTGGGCTTTGGTCTCATTGGACATGGCAAAGGCCTTTGACTCATTGGAATGGGCTTTTCTTGAGGCTTGTCTGGTTCGCTTTGGATTTGGACCCAAATTCCAACAATGGATCAAAACCATATACAAATCCCCGAGCGCAAATGTAGTGGTAAACGGCATCCCATCACCCGAATTTCAATTGACAAGAGGCACCCGACAGGGGTGCCCTCTATCTCCGGCCCTATTTGCCATAGCCATTGAGGCACTGGCGATTCGGTTGAGAAGTACCCCCAATGTAAAAGGTATTAGATGGACAGACCTAGAAAGTAAGGTAGGACTATATGCGGACGACACAATTCTTTTTCTATCAGACCCGATTAACTCTTTTTCCCAAGCCATGATCCACATAGACAAGTTCTCCAATTTCTCAGGCCTGTATGTTAACTGGTCTAAATGGACAATCCTGTACACAAACCTCAACCTCGGAAATGACCCCTGTGTTACCAGATACGGGCTAAAACCGGTACAAACGTTCAAATACCTGGGGATACTTATGCCATATGACCATAACAATGTTATAGCAGAAAACATAGACCCGCTACTAGACAATATAAAGCACAAGCTAAAAGGATGGACAAAACTACCGCTCTCCGTGGCGGGGCGCATAAACCTCATTAAAATGGCCATCCAGCCTAAATGTCTGTATATACTGCAGCACATGCTAGTAACCATCCCCAAACGTTTCTTCCAGACATTAAATTCCCTGATCATTTCCTTTGTATGGAACTCCTCTCGCTCCAAACTAAGCATGTCGACATTACAAAGGCCCAAAGAGCAAGCCGGAATGGCCCTCCCGGATTTCTGACTATTACCTGGCAGGACAATTGAGGAACATACGAGCCTGGGTCTTGAACGGGGAGCTTCCCATAGCAGATAAACAGCTGGCGAAGCAGGTAAAAGGCAATAATCTTTTAAACTACTTAGAGTTCCCGCAATATACCAATCCCACCGACGTGATCCCGCTCCACAAACTGGCCCTTGGTGTGTGGAGGGAGGTGAAGAAGCTCCAGCGATACCAAGACGTAATACCCGAGCTCTGCCTCTGGAATAACCCAGGTCTCACCGCCTTACAATCAGTCCCCGACCCACAGTATTGGATGGCCCAAGGGGTACGCACACTAAACGACATTTACACAGACGGAATATTTCCTACATTCACAGAAATGAGTGACAGGCTGCAGTCCCCACATCTCCAATGATTCCGATTTTTTCAACTAAGACACGCCCTAAACTCCCAATTCCCAATACTTTTGGCACCTGATATGGGAATGTCCCCCAATTAGCGAGTACTGGTCGGAGGTCACCAACCTCATAAACACGCTGCTGCCCCCCCCACTGGCTATTGGCCTAGACCCCAAGGTGGCGCTATTTGGCCTAATGGAGGAGGAGGAGTGGCCACATTACACCCGCGCCTTTCTTGAAAAGGTGCTGTTCTTGGCCCGCAAGACAGTGGCCATGAGGTGGATGGCTGCGGAAACCCTCTCAATCCCACACTGGATCCAAATGGTAAACACCGTAACCTCCTACGAGAAGATCATCTACCAAAATCGAGGATGCCCGGCCAAATTTAGGAAAATATGGGGGACATGGATTGATTCCCACTCTACCCTATACACGGAATGAGCCTTGAGACCCGACCTACACACACAAAAAAGTATCACTGCCAAAACTGGTTGCAACAGGAAAGGGTTTAATATTTTAAACATATGTGCATGTATAAATATCATATAGGACAATCATAAAGCGACGAAAGGTCAAAGGTGACCCGCACAGTGAGAAGTGATCGGACGACCAGTAATGTCACTGTCATGATGTCACAGTGTTCCATAAGTAAGAACAATCTAATGATGTCACAAATGACCAACATCCATAAATTCCCAGTCGCCCAAAGTTCCATTGAAGGTCTTTGTAGGAGTTTGTGGAGCGAAGATCCTTCTGTGCAAGTTTGGCTATTATGTCAAAGCGAAAGCATTATATAATTGTGTCCAGTTCAGAGGACGAGGACGAGGAGATCCAGCAGGTGAGCAGAGGTTTTTTTAAATTTTTTTGTAAACAATATTTTTATTGAGTTTTTGACAAGATTTTTGATACAGAAAACAAAGTCCTATTTCAGTGTCGCCCATGAAGTAACACAATCCGAAGTTTCATTACCACATTGGAAACAGATCAAACTGCTTTAATATAAAAACAAGTAAAATTAAACTGGTCAAGCTGTGATTTCCCAAATCACATTTAGGAAATATCTCAAGAGGTCAAGGGTAGACAAAATATCGTTAGAGCGCATCCCTTCTATGCAGTTAGTTAATGCTAATACATGGGGGGGGTAAAAGGAAGGAGATGACCAAAACTATTCCAGACAGCCTGGATGATGCTTGCAGACTAAAGACCCCCTCAGTGGGGTCATTGTGACTACAGGTCCATGTGCAGGACAGAGATTAGTATTGTAAGAGGCCAAATAAATGTCACCCCCAACCCTATCCATACCATAACCATAGCCGAGCCCCTCACACTCTGCATACACTACATATAGGGCGATGATAGAAGTCAGTGGGGTATGTACCAAGATGATTTATTCCAGAAATTGGACAATCATGTTTTTGGATTTTGCTCAATATGTTTTCTATGTTTTTCCAGCCCCGTCCTAAGAAGAAGCCAACCACCAGTTTTCCATACCGAGGTGAAGATAGTGGCTTCAGTTACCACCCATCACCTTATACCCCAGGTACGGCACTGATCCAATAACACTCCTCATAGGTTGACGCTTGTCTTACTGCATTTTGTAGTTACAATCTAGATTTATGTTATTAAGTATAGAAATCTGCTCTGTTCTCTGTAATTTATAGGCATCCGGACGGATACTGGGACTCATCAGTCGTATATACAGCCGGACTCGCCAATAATCATCAGCGACAGCGACGATGAGGACAATGAATATTCTATATCAGACAGTTCTTTCACAGGTCAGTTACCAAACCAAAGGACTCTTGTCGCTCTGTCTGCATAAAGACATTTCTTGTTGGCAACATTAGCAGATTTTAACAAAACTCAGCAAAATTTTGAAAAGTGTTTTTTTTTTCTCCAGCTTTCTGTACGAATAATGAACTCTCTGACCATGAGGAGAGCGGGCAATCAGACGAGAGGTGAGTCCTCTTACGTATATTATTCATCGCTATGATTTTGAAATGAAACAATGAAGTATGGGACAAACATTCCAGTGGCTTTACATAGGATTCCTTATTCTTCCCAGGAGGCCTCTGTGTAACATCCAGGGCTGTTTCCTTGAAGAGATCACATTGCCAACCTCCATTTATACCACCAACTTCCAGGAGACGAAGCAGGAGCTGGTATCCAGGCTCTACCAGCTGTACAACAGCACCATATTTGAGAACAAGGTATCTTATCATCAACTGATCCAATATATCCTCCCTCAATAATTCTAATTGGCCTGAAATTGGAAATCCCAGACACTTAGTCAACATTTGGACCCTTTAGAATCATTTATATTTTCATTGGTTTGGAGATTTGGGGTCCTGGAGTACAAGGGGGTCCTGAAGGTCTTCTGCCCCTTATAAAGAAAAGCTATAAACAAGAGTTGGGCAACTTCTTACATTGGGGCCCAAAGATTCAAGCTACCTCTTTTTGCTATATATTATGATAGAACTGCAGATTTATTGGACTTTGTCTTCTCTTCCTTCTTCTTTAGCTCCCTGAGAACATGAGCATCATATGGAACAAGAGGCTAACAACGACCTCAGGTTATTGCAGTTGGATGAACAAGGGTGACGATAGTTACTGCGAAATCAATCTATCAGATAAAGTCTGCGATTCTGCAGGTAGGTTTCACATCACATCCATCTGTACATCTTTATATACGGGGTAAGAAGCTGCCAGGAAATGCCCCGTCTGTGATAGAAGTGATAGGCTGGTACTGGGGATGGAATCCGTCTTTTATGCTCATTGTACATATAAATGCTTTTCTCTTTAGACCGAGTAAGAGACACATTAGTCCACGAAATGTGTCATGCTGCCTGCCGGCTTATTAACAAGCAATTAGACAGCGGATCCCACGGTCCATTATGGAAGTCATATGCAGCGAATGTCACCAACGTGCATCCTGAGCTGCCAGAGGTGACGGTCTACCACAACTATGACATCAACTTCCCGTTCACCTACCAGTGCAGTTTGTGCCAACGCAGGTAAGATGGGTCAACATTTGTGGCTGATACAATCCATTCCTATCCTGTAATGATTTGTGTTCTTCTCCGTTTCCTGTCTACTAACCGGTGTTTTCTCTGTCTCTATAGTGTCGGCCGTTACAGAAAGATCACTAATGAAGCCGTTTACTGCAGTTCCTGTAAGAGCAGGCAAAAAATATGACCACCGGCAAAAACGATGAATCTCCATCATCATCCTCCATCCGCATCATTAGCTCAACTTTAATTTTTAAAAAATGCTAATAAAATCATCCTGACATCATTTTTATGTGTTTCTATTGAGTAATTCCAAGGAATCCACAAAGCGCTCGCCCACCTAAAATAAGAGCTGGGGAGGGTGCAAATGGTTAATGATCAGAAGCTGCTGACTTGCTTCCCTGCTGCCTGAGCAGAGTATTATCTGTCTCTCCTCTCTGCTGCCCCTTGATGGACAGAGGGCAACATGTTCCTCAGTGGTGGGACTTCTGGCTTTGGGTAGGCTGCTGGGAATCACTAGCAAAGCTACACACAGTCAAGGCTTCTTGCCTGGAAGTAGTGCCGTTGCGACATGGCCCTCCTTTGGCACCACGTGGCACGTCTTATACTCGTAGGACACGGCTGCTTCTGAAAGCCTAAAGAGGGCCTGCATTCATGGTGGGGCGGTTTGGGTGGGCATGGGCCCTAAGTGGACAACTGGACATCACCTTTAATAGGTCTGTATGTAGTCCATATACAGTCAATAATAAATACTGACCACACGTAGACAGAAAATACAACCACGTGAATGCACTCGTGGGGTTGCTTGATAGACTGCCTGCCTGATTGCAGTATAATGTAATGCTGCAGGAATGATCAAGGCATTGCAAGTTGTTGTCCCCTCTGGGGACTAAAAAAAAAAAGTTAAAGTACGATCAATAAAGCTTTACTAATTATTAAAAAAAAGTAATAACAGTTAAAAAAAAGAAAAACCCTTTTGCCATTTTTATAATAAAAGAATCCAAATCGAAAAACAAAAATACATATTTGGTATCGCCGCATCCGTAAAAGTCTAATCTATCAAAGTAATGCATTATTTACCCCGCACAATAAACGTCGTCAGAAAAAAAAATAAAGAACCCCAGAAATGTGCTTTTTTTGGTCACCCTGTCATCAAGACAAAATGCAATAAAAAGCGATCAAAAAGTCGTATGTATTCCAAAATGGTACCAAAGCAAACTGCAGGATGTCCCACAAAAAATGAGCCCTCGCACAACTATGTCGACGGACAAATAAAAAATGTATTGTGCGGGGCGGAGCTACCTGATGAAGGAGTATGTTGCATCCAGGAAAGGCTCCGGCAGCAGCGGCGATTAAAAGGCTTCACAGGCATTCCCAGCGGCGGAGCAGGACAGCATAGGTCGCAGAAAATCCCAGAGCACATCAGGGCGCCTTTCAGATCACGAGAAGGGCAGCCTAGAGGACTTTTTACGACCGCATACCGAGGCGGCCGGCAACAGAGGAAAATCCAAGATGGCGCCGGCGGGAGGTCCGGCGCGGCACAGCGGCGGCGCGCAGAGGGAGAGAGCAGCAGACGCCGAGGACTCGGGAGACATCACGGAGAGAAGCAGCAGGCCACCCAGGACAAGCGATCACCCACAACCTGCAGGAGAAGCAGCAATAAGGTCAGATTATGGCCAACCCGGCACAATGAGCTCCCAGCTAGAGCCACATGTCACATCACCCCCCCGCGGTCTCTGCAGTGGGGTAGGGGCGGCCCACACACAGTGCAAGAGGGACAGGGTTCCCACAGCCCCTTAAGCATCTCTCCAACACAGACCCAGGAGGCAAACCTGAGGGGCCCCCACCAGCAGCTCTCAGCAGACCTATATTATGAGGAAGAGCAGTGGGATTGGCGCACCCACTTACGCGCTCTCCCCACAAAAACAGACCTGGACGACTTCTTACATAAACTCGAGTTGTCACACAAGAAGGACATTACAGCCTTACAAAAAGATATCTTACACGTGGGCCAACGACTAGTGGAGGTGGAGGAAACACAAGAAAAGCTAATAGACACGGTAGAATCGCATAGAAAAGCCATTTAATCCCAATCTACACAAATCTCAGAGCTCCTTCTCTACCTAGATGATCTTGAAAACCGCCACAGGCGGAACAATTTACGCATAAGAGGCCTGGAAGAAGGAGTGGAACAGAATCAACTCGTGACTTGGGCCCCAAAATTCTTTACCGACCTGCTCAAGCACCCACCAGATGACTTTATTGTAATCGATAGAATACATCGCACTCTGGGCCCGAGATCCGCGGACCCTGCAAGGCCGCAGGACATCGTGTGCAGGGTGCATTTCTTCCAAGAGAAGGAGCAAATGATGCGATGCGCCAGAGAGGCAGGGAACCTGACATACCGGGGCTCTCCCATACTGATCCTGCAGGACTTATCCCGCCGTACGCTACAACTAAGAAGAGCGTTGAAGCCATTACTGACGGCACTGAAAGAAAAGGACATGATTTATCAATGGGGCTATCCCTTTCAACTGCAAGACCGCAAAGGAAACAAAAGAGCTATCTTCAGATCGCTGGGGGATCTGCCCAACCTCCTGAGTACATTTAAGCTTCCAATGATCAACCTGCCGGACTGGCCACACTGAGAAGGAGCGCTTGCCCCAGCGATGGGACCCTCATGGCAGAGGGTCAGAGACAGAGCCGAACGCTGACATCCCGATCTATGATGCCTGTTGCTGATTGCCAACTATTGAGACACTAATACCTACGCATTTTCATGTCTTTGTTCGCTCTCCCACCTCCGGGTTCTGCTGAGACACAGTTTAAGTCACCTAGTTAAAGAGACATTTAGCAATAGCCTTGAAAGTTTACTATTGATATGTTTGTTCCAGCCGTAGCCGCCACGGGGCGCTACTTCGGCGTAAGGTTCCGTTCATTCCCTATTAGAGGGTGCAGCCAACGCGCTGCAAGTTAAGGTTTTTTCTTAGAAAAGCCCTTAGAAATGTTTAGTGGGGCTTTACCCCATATTTGCTCATGTTCTTCTGTTTCTTTTTCTCCTGTCCTTTCTTTCTCATCTATCCCTAACCCCTCCCCCATGTTCCAACCACCACCCCCACCCCAAGGCACCGCGAGAGGCCGGGCACCGGACAATCAAACACAATCCCCCTACACATGTCGACATGGCTAGCGTAACAGTATGCACATACAACGTTAAAGCGTTGAACACCCCAGAAAAGAGAAACCAGTTCCTCTATCACTTACACAAAAAGAGAATTATGGTGGCCATGTTACAAGAGACCCACTTCAAGGCAGATAACATACCATGCTTCTCTTCTAAATTCTACACCACCTGGGTACACAGCCCACACCAAACATAAAAGGCGGGGGGAATCTCGGTGGCACTGCACAAGTCTTTCCAACACGTAGTGATCGATCAAGTGGTAGACCTACAAGGTCGATACATCTTCCTAAAATTAGAGGCTATGAATTCTGTGATCTCACTTGCCAATGTCTACTTCCCTAACCAGGGTCAGATCTCCTTTGGGATGACAACTCTGAGGAAACTGGCCGACTTCGCTGATGGCTCTGACGTGATCTTGGGCGGTGAAATCAATCTGGTAATGGACCCTGTGATGGATTCATCGGTGGGTAAGTCCCCCATCTCTCACACAGCTCGTCGTACACTCAAAAAGGAACTAGAAAAGCTGAGACTAGTGGACATGTGGAGGATCTTGCACCCGGGGGTCAGAGACTACAATTTCCATTTGGACGTACATAACAGTTACAGTCGAATAGATACCCTTTTTATCTCCCACAAACTATTGGACCAAGACCCAGAGTGCTCCATGGGACTTTTCTTATGGTCAGACCACACCCCTGTCTACGGAGTTATTCACAGATTGGGGGGGGGGGCAAAATACATCAGTGGAGACTTAACAACAACCTCCTTAATGACCCCGTCTGTGTGGGAGACGTCAAAAAAATGATCAAAACCTTCATCGAAGCCCACAGAGACGACACCATGAGCACTCCCATCAAATGGGAAGCTCTAAAATGCGTCTTGCGTGGCGTTTTCATTTCCCACAGGGCCCGCTTAAAAAAAAGATAGAACGGAAAAATTAAAAAGGACTCCTGATAGAGCTGGAGATAAAAAAGAAAAAAAAAACAAGGGTCAACCATCAGAGCCCTTGAGAGCAGAGATCTCCACGATAAGACAGCAAATACTCTCGATACTCGATCAGAGGTCGATGGGATTCAGAGACAAAATGCGCAGGTGCACCTTCGAATACGGGGATAAATGTGGGAGATGGCTCTCAAGGACTCTGCACCCCAAGACTCCCCTGACACACATCCCAAAGATACAAAAACGACAGGGGGGCGTCGCACACTCAACTGCGGAAATCCTAGAGGTCTTCATGATTATTGTAATAACCTATATAATATCGAGTGGAACCCCGACCAGGCCCCGAGGGATAGAGACGTAGAGGAGTACCTAACTAGCCACGCCCCTGGACCTGTAGATCCAGAAGTGTCTGCAGAAATGGAAGGGGATTTCTCTCTAGCGGAAATCTCGTCCCTAATCAAAGAACTCAAAGTGGGCAAGAGTCCGGGACCGGATGGATTGTCCTCAAAATTCCACAAACTCTTCAAAGATGATATTACACCGCTGCTAATCGACTCCTTCAACGCGATAAAATAGGGGATGCCCCTTCCCGACTCAGGCCTTACAGGCTTACAGGCTCACCTGGTCATAATACCTAAACCAGGGAAAGACGCCATGGAGTGTGGAAATTACAGGCCCATCTCACTCTTAAACGTGGACGTCAAGCTTTTTGCAAAATTAATCGCTACAAGGATCCAGCCCCATATCCCAAAATTGGTCCACAGGGACCAGGTGGGATTTGTCCCGGGAGAGAAGGGAGAGATAATATAATAAAATCTATGTCATTGATATCACATGTCCGACAGAAGGGGTCCCCACTATGACTCATGGCAGTCGACGCCGAAAAGGCCATCGACAGAGTCGGTTGGAGGTTTCTAGAGGGCACATTAAGGAGAGTGGGACTGGGGCCCCGCATGAGAGATTGGATAATGGCGCTGTACAGAGACCCCTCGGCTAGGGTAAGAGTCAATAAAGCCCTGTCGGACAACATACATATCCGGAACGGTACGCACCAGGGGTGCCCATTGTCCCCCTTCTTGTACATACTGACAGTGGAGTCTCTGGCCAGCGCCATAAGGAAAAATGACGCTATAAGAGGGGTGAGGCTGGGGCAGAGGGAGCTAAAACTCTCTTTGTTCGCGGACGACCTTCTGCTGGACCTATCCTGTCCAAGAATTGGAATTCCAGTTCTATTAAAGGAATTCGACAAATTCAGCGCAATAAGCAACTTTAAAATTAATTTACAAAAAACAGAAATGTTGAATATCTCTCTCCCTCGAGCCAAAACAAAATCCCTGCAAGAGCTATTCCCTTTCAAATGGCAATCCAACTCTCTCAAGTACTTAGGTGTCCAACTACCAGGCGACCCAGCAAATACATATGACCTGAACGTTAAACCTTTTCTAACAAATCTGGAAAGAGATTTGGGGAAATGGAATCCCCTTCTCCTATCCTGGGGGGGGGGGGGGGGGCAGGATAAATGCAGTCAAAATGGATGCCCTGCCAAGGTTTTTATACATCTGCCAGGCATTCCCCATTAAACTACATAGATTCTTTTTCAAACACATACACTCCCTGATCACAAAATTTGTCTGGCGAGGGCGTAGATCCAGACTAAAATACAATACTTTAACCAGAAGCAAGACAAAGGGAGAAATGGGTCTGCCGGACTTCTCTCTATATTATAAAGCTAATCTAGCGAACGGCGTAATAAATCTGCTTTGAAACCGAGAATCCAAACTATGGGTGGAGCTAGAGCATAAACTAGATCCCAGGTTGACTCAGGGAATTTTTTGGGTTCTGGGGACTTTAATCAGGAGTATCGCCGACATATCACCGTTACTAAACCAGCTGATGAGGGCCTGGTCGGGGTTCGCGAAGGGAAATTAACTGATATTGATATCGGGCCCCCTCACACCTCTATTGGCTAATCCCCAATTTAAGGCCTTTGTGCACAGTAAATCCCTAAAGACCATTCCAGTGCGTCCTCACACCGCGACTTAGAGACGTGTTAGGTGAAGAAGGATTGAGGCCCCTGACAGAGTAACTTGCAGGACATACTGCCCCGCGGGAGCCTGGCTGGAGTACTTCCAGCTGAGGAGCTTGGTGGATTCTTTGGCCTCTGGGTCCCGGACGAGGAGGGAGCTCACAGACTTCGAGAAACTCTGCATGTCCACAGATGCTATCAGCCATCCAATCTCAGTGCTATACAAGATGATGCTGGACCGGGAGATGGGGTCTCCCCACCTGACTTCGTGGGTGCGTGGAAAGAGGAACTGGGTAGGAATCTGCCCCCGGCCGAAAGGGGAAAAGGCTTTTGCTCCGACACATAAAGGGTCGGTTTATGCCAGACTCCAAGAGCTCAATTTTAAAATAATCTCCCGCTGGTATAGAACCCTGGTCAGGCTACACAAAATGCTCCCACAACTTAGCCCGAAGTGCTAAAGATGCCCAAACGCAACGGGAAGCATGTCCCACATCTGGTGGAGTTGCCGCCAAAAGCCTCGCTGTGGAAGGATGTAGTAAATCTATTTAACAATATAAGCGGAGGGGACGCGCAGCTCACGCTCGAGGTGGGAGTGCTATCCATGTTCCCGGGCCCTATATCCAAAACCAAAAAGGGCCTATGGCGCTTTTTTGTACAAGCCGTCAGACAGATCATTCCAAGGCTCTGGCGGTCTGACACCTCCCCCACCAGAGGTCATTGGGTCAAAGCCATCAACGAATTAGTAAGATATGAGGAGATGAGGGCGGAGGAAGACATGAAGCGAGAGGACTATTATGCATTCTGGCGGCCATGGCTGGAATACAGGAATACCACAGAAGCAAAAGGGTGGGTGGAGCGGGAGTTGCTGCCTTCTCGGTTGCTCGCTCGGCCAGCCCTCTCCCCAACTTGATCTGGGGATTCAGGGAATGCACGACAAGAGATCCAAGGTCAAGCGGTCGACCTGGTAAGAGATGACTTGGGTAGATTTGGCCGTCGAGACTCCACAACGTCACTTAAATCAACAATCAGGGTTGCTACGCGGTTGCCTGACCCACCCCCCACTAGCCCTCCCCCCCTTCTATACTTCTAGTCTCCAAACTAAGTCCTTTCTCTCTACTGTTTCTGTTTTAATCTTGTTCTACCATAAATTGGTGATCAACCGAGTTCTACTATTAAAGGGGTTGTCCCGCGCCGAAACGGGTTTTTCTTTTTTTTTTTTAACCCCCCCCCCCCCCCCGTTCGGCGCGAGACAACCCCGATGCAGGGGTTAAAAAAACAACCCGCACAGCGCTTACCTGAATCCCGGCGGTCCGGCGTCTTCATACTTACCTGCTGAAGATGGCCGCCGGGATCCTCTGTCTCCGTGGACCGCAGGGCTTCTGTGCGGTCCATTGCCGATTCCAGCCTCCTGATTGGCTGGAATCGGCACGTGACGGGGCGGAGCTACACGGAGCTACACGGAGCCCCATTGAGAAGATAAGAAGACCCGGACTGCGCAAGCGCGGCTAATTTGGCCATCGGAGGGCGAAAATTAGTCGGCTCCATGGAAACGAGGACGCTAGCAACGGAGCAGGTAAGTATAAAACTTTTTATAACTTCTGTATGGCTCATAATTAATGCACAATGTACATTACAAAGTGCATTATTATGGCCATACAGAAGTGTATAGACCCACTTGCTGCCGCGGGACAACCCCTTTAACACAAAATAGAGGACAACTCAGCTCACTTCTATATCAAAGTGAGAGTGGGGCGGAATGAGTAGATGTCCATAATCTAATGTAATCGTCTTGAATGCCCTAACTGTATTATTGCACTGTTTGTCCAAATAAAATCTTATTGAACAAAAATGTATTGCTCTCAGAACTTGGCGGCAGAAAATAATTTAAAAAAATTTAATATCTTTGAAAAAAAAAAAAAAAAAAAGTTGTACCGCAAAAAAAAAACAAAAAAAAAAAAACGACAATATAAGTTTGGTATCGTAGTAATCGTACTGATGCATAGAATAAAGTTATCATGTCATTTTTGCTGCAGTTCGTGCGCCATAAAAACAAGACGCACCAAAAATGGCGGAATTTCAATTTGTTTGTTTTTCATTTTACTCCACTTAGAATTTTTTACGTTTTTCAGTAAATTACATGTTACATTAAATAATACCATTAAAAAATACAACTCGTCCCACAAAAAACAAGTCTTCATACAGCGACGGCGATGGATGAATAAAGGAGTTACGATTGTTTTAAAAGGGGGGGGGGGAATGGGGGAAAAAAGGCCCGCATCCTTAATGGGTTGTCTGCTTTTGGCCATTCCTCTACATTAGACCAAGTCCCCTAATAATAAGCTGAATAAAGAGTCCCACTTCTACAATGTGGAGGAACATGGTAGCAAGTGTTCAATTCCCCATGCAGCTCCACTTCAGGGAAAATGAAGCATCACATGGTGCCCATTGGACTCAGTGGCGTCCATCTAGTGCAGTGATGTGCGGGGTCGGTGTAGTTGCTTTGGGTAGATGTAGCCTTGATTTTCACTATCGGTTATAGCAAGTAATGCTTTCTATTTCCATTTTCTCTCATATTACTCTACAGGCGAACACGACCGCCGGAGGCTGGAAAGGACCGAACAACAAATACAAGTAACCACAATCATACCCCCTCCCAGTGCAAAGATGGGCCTGCGGCCGCTAATCCCACCATTCTCAGAAATCTCATCCACACGGGACGGCGAATCCGCCGCGGCAAAGCTGGCAGAAGCCGGCGCTGCGGCGCGGATTCGCCGGCTGCAGAATGTTCATTTTTTTTCTTCTTTGGCTGCGGCCGCGCTCTCCTCTATGGGAGCGCCGGCAACAGCAGAAGAGCGAGCGTCCAGGCCGCTTCAAAACCCGCAGCTAAGTGCCGCAGGTTTTGAAGCAGCACTTCTCCCAGCGGAAATCTCGCTGCGGCCAAACTGCGAGATTTCCGCCGGGATTCCGGTGTGTGTGAACCCAGCCTAAAAGTCCATGGTAAAAAATAAATAAAATGAGAGAATGTTTGGTTTTTTTGTCACTTTGTTACTAAAAAAAAAACAACTAAAGGGGCGTGGCCAGCGACCGTCATGAACAGTCGCCTGTGAGGAGAGCTCCCTAGGGGAAAATTCAAAATCCTGGCCAAACCTAAAAACCGAAAACCTTAAACACAGCTTATGGACTCCTAGAACCAGAGGGGACGATCGGACCGTGACCAAAAGTAATTAAAACCCTCTGAAGACCTACTGCAGGGCCGCGGGCCGAGGAGGGGGGGGGAGCGGCGCCGACGCCCTGCCATCCTCCCGCGCTCATCCTGACGCCGACCCCTTCAACTCTCTGCATGCGGGCCAGGTGAGAACCCGGGGACTTACCCTTGCCTGCCTGAGCGCTGTCTGCCCGGCGAGCTTCCCCTGGGACCCGGTCATTATACCTGGACTGACCCTCCCCTTCCCCTCTCGGCCGCTGCCGCCCGGACGAGACCCGAGAAGCCGGGGAAAGAAAACCCCCGAGCCAAGCCCCGGACCCCGGAACGGAGCGACCTGCCCCGGAAAGAAGCGGCCGCGTCAAACCTGAAGGGCGGACCACGGCTTGTAAGCCGCTTCGGCAGCCCCGCCGCTCCGACACCCCTGCCGCCGCCGGCTGGAGCCGACGCACGGCCCGCAAGGGACCTATCCTCCCGGTCGGCAGCCCCCCCCCCCGGTGCGGAGTACCTCCCACGGGATCCCGGCCGGGACCGCGACTTGCTTCGGCGCCCGTTCCTGTGCATCCGGAGATCCTCCGCGGCTGACGAGACATCGATCCTTCCCAGGCCGGAGGGGCTGCTGGACTCACAGCCTCCGGGCTCCTCTCCTCGCCGCAGAAGCCGCGCAGATCCTGCGACTCGCCCAGCCTGTCGGCCGCCTTGCATTACCCTGCCACCGCTCTCTGGAAGTGCCGGACACGCTGCAGAGCCCGGACTACAGCCCTGAGAGCCGCTCCGCCTGCGGACCGGCAGATAGGAGGCCCCTCCATCAAGTGCGACCACCGGACAGACAGACAGCCACAGATCCATCTGAAACCGCGGTCGACCTGGCCACAACACCAGTCACCCACCAGCGACCCGTCTTGTGACACCCGGGGACACCGCGCTACAGTACCCCCTTTCTTTTTCACACCCGGCCCTGCGGAGCCGGCAACCGAATCGTGAGTAACCAACGGGGGGCTGAGGGACAACACACCCGTTAAGGGACATTGACCCCCCTGGGACTGTGCGCTGGGCGGATAGCCTACAACAATAGACTCCCACCACCCCTTGGGAAAACATTTCAGTCCGCGGGGAGCGGACTGCCTCAGCTCATAACTTCATCTATTCTGCCCTCCGCCTGCAGCGAACGGCGTTGCGGTGGGGAGCTGGCGCCGCTTCTCATCACCTAATATAACCAATCCTAAATTTGGTCAAACCACACTTAGTTGAGACCCGGGTCGCAGGACCTTCACCCTCTAACAATTACTCTAACTGCATAACTACAAGGACTGGACAGCCAAGCATATCTAAACCCCACAAAAGTCGCATCAAACTGTCAATTTCGCTGTTAAGTACCTGCCACAAGTAATAGCTTCGACACCCTTTATATCATACTACACTAAACGGGAAAAGACAGAAATCTTCACTCCCGGATAGCCAGTGCAAGCGCATAACTACAGGACTATATAACCAACAACATCTAAACCCTGCAAAGTCACGTCAAACTACCAGGACTGCTCCCTGGCCTCTGATACAATCAACAACGCTCGATACTTTGTACACCGTACCACACTAAGCGGGAAAGACCCTTATTCTTTGACAACCACCGCAATTGTAAAATTATAAGGACTCTAGCTGACATCTAAACCCCGTAAGAGACAAGTTAACCCATCATAATTCAAATCCCAGGCCGGAAAAGAAGAAAAGTCATTCACTCCCATAAACCATTACACCAATCTACGTCCCCCATCATGAGCACACGAGCCAAAAGTGGCTCAGCAGCAGAAAAGTTAAGAGAGTTCGCCCACTCCAAGACCCCGGACCATACGCCACGACCAACACGGCCTACCCAGATGAGGGAGCCCGAAGACGAGAGCGGGCAACCCCCGGAACCGACCATGCGACAGCTCCTCGAAGCAATCAATACCTGCAAGTCCTCTCTCACTAATAAAATAGAAGAGATAAAGTCTGACGTATCGTTACTGAGACAGGACTTACAGAATATGAGAGGTAGAATGTGAGAAATGGAAGACCGCATCTCCAACGCAGAAGACTCCCTACGCCCGCTCTCCGCGGCAGTTAAAAAAGCCACACGGGTAGCAGAATTCTGCCAGTCCAAGACAGACGACCTAGAAAACAGGTCGCGCCGTAATAACCTACGGAAAATAGGCTTACCCGAAAAATCAGAAGGGTCCCACCCAGAAACATTTGACGAAACCTGGCTGAAGTCTTTACTGAGTGACGAAGCCTTCTCTGCACATTTTACAGTGGAAAGAGCCCACCGGGTCCCAACAAAACCACCACAACCGGGAGCCCCCCCGCGCCCTTTCCTAATAAGAATTCTGAACTGCAGAGATCGCGACGCTGCGCTTCGTCAAGCCAGATTACAAGGCCCATTAAAATACAATAACGCAACAATCTCCATATTCCCTGACTTTTCCGCCGAGCTGCAAAAGCAAAGAGCCACATTCATAGAAGCAAAAAGAAAGTTCAAAGAAAGAAACATCCTGTATTCAATGGCGTACCCAGCCCGCCTGCGCATCGTAACCCAAGGAAAGGTGGTTTTCCTTCAATCTCCCACCGAGGCCTTGGAGTGGTTGGACATGCACCCGCAAACACCGAAGGACGATTAATCCCGCAACATCTACGGCAGGACTCTAAACCCAGTCATAATCCATGCGACTGATACCCCTTTGACCTATAGACAGTGAAAACGTGGGGCTACGATATCTTTAAATTGCCAACGGACCTGGCAAATACCCACGATCCTCTGTAGGCCACCGGGATATTCTCCCCCCCCCCCCCCCCCCCCCCGTATTAGAGTAACATCTGCTACTTCTAAACAGATTGTAGCTAAACTGTTTTATTTTTGTTTGTTGTTCTTGACATTTGCGTCGAAATTAAGCAAAATGTCAAAGGTTAAATGTTTAAGTTGTTGTAATCTGCTCTTTAACAATATTTTTAGCAGGTCTGCATTGACACAATTCCCCTCCCCACATTCACCGATCCTTCCCCTTTCTCCCCACCCTAGGGACATAGAGGCAACACTTCAATTAGATACCCCCACAACCAGCAATGACCCTAAAATGTCTTAGCTGGAACGTCCGGGGTCTCGGCACCGCCCTCAAGCGAAGAGCGGTCTTTACCTATATTCGGCAAACTAGCCCACACATTATAAGCCTGCAAGAGACCCACCTTGTTAAAGAAAAGGCCGACGCCCTGGCAAAGCCGTGGGTTCAGTGGGCTGCCCACTCCTTCCACACCTCCTCTTCCAGGGGTGTCTCTGTGCTTATCCATAGGTGACTGCGCTGGAACCCTATTAATATTCGCAGGGACCCCGAAGGAAGGTTCATATTCATATTCGGCGAAATAGACTCCAAACCTTATATCATCCTATCTATATACAACCCACCCCACAATAATCTCCACGTTCTACAATCCGCCATAGCATATGCACATCAATACCCCTCGGCGGGGGTGATCTGCCTGGGGGACTTTAATATGGTAATGGACGCCGCAATAGACAGATTCCACATATCCCCTAATGTGACCCCCACCCAAAGCTCCTCTTTAAAACAATTAATCGAAAGTGTCGGCTGGATTGATCTCTGGCGACTCAAACACCCTGACGGGCGAGAGTTCACCTGTCATTCCCCGGGACATAGCGCACTAGCGAGGATTGACTATATATTTAGCTCAGCAGAATTGGCAATATACCTCTCCAACATCACGCACTGTCCGCGCGGCATATCTGATCACAGCCCCATACTGCTAACACTGAAATTCCCGCAACAAATTATAGTACCCACCTGGAGGCTCCACCCTTTCTGGCTGAAGCTGATCGGACCAGACGACCAAATGCCTTTTCACATATCCCTGTTTCTAGAGGCCCATAGCGAGAACACCCACCCCGCTCTGAAATGGGATACCCTGAAGGCCTATGTTAGGGGATTCCTCAAGTCCGCCATTGCATACATTAAAAAGTCAACAGCCCAGGCCGACAAAGAACTAGAAACCCAGACAATAGAGGCTGAAAAGATGTACACATCTAACCCCACAGACGCTAACAAAACAGCCTGGCTCAGCCTACTCCGACTCCATAAACATCAAATATATGCTAAAGCTAAGCGCAAACTATTTTTCACCAAGCAACATTATTTTGAGTTGGAAAATCAATCCAGTCATCTACTAGCCAGCCTCATTAGGCGGGAAAACAAAACTAATACGGTCCTTAAAATTAAGAACCAAGGTGGGGAGGAGCTGACTGACGGCCCATCTATTACAAATTGTTTTAAAGACTTTTATAGTAACTTGTACAAATCCTCATCTTATAGCACAGTGGCGGACATCCTGAGTTACTTAGAGGACCTAAATTTCCCAACCCTATCTGCAGATCAGGTTGAACTTCTGGAAGCCCCAATCACGCTAGAGGAGGTCCAGCAGACAATCCGGGACATGGCCCCTAATAAATCAGCCGGCCCGGACGGCCTCCCAATAGAGACATACCGGAAATACAGCGAACAGCTAGCCCCGTTACTACTTGGGCCCTTCACAGTTATAGACTAAAATAATAATTTTTAATAAGATCCTTTTAAAAAACAATTATGGGCTATAGAGACTCACAAAACAAGAACACAAAGGAGTGTGACATTACCCCTTTCCACACAACGAATCGTATAGTCAAGAGATCCCACTGACAATAACGATAGTGGGAATATCCCGTAGACTTATTATAAAATGAGAATGCTCAAATAAGTCTGATCAAGGAGTAGATAGGCCCATATGACTAGGACTCAGACCCCTTTGATTTGATCTAGGGAGTACCAGTCCGAGCTCGTGTTCAGGCTCAATTTGGGCTCTCTTGACCAATAGTGCATAAAATATGATCAAAGATTCGATAGACCCGTCTGATTAGACTCAAATTACTATCATATGATCTGAGAAGCAGAGATGGGTCTATCAGTATGAGCTTAAATTCTGGCTCAATTCGGGCTCAAATTCTGGCTCAATTCGGGCTCAACGCGTTTCCCCACAGATGCGTGGTTCATCAGGAGCAGAGCCTATGTTGGGCTGTTTATTTATATACAAATACACATTGCTTTTTTGTGTGACAGATAGGAGTCGTTTTTTTCAAACAGTGATACCGGATACTTTTTGCATATGATATGCACAATTCTCGGCAATATATGTTATTTCTCTAGTCGACCTACAGAGGATAAGTAAGGGCCAAGTAACCTCTCCCTTTCTTAGGTAAGACTTAGTTGGTCTTATAGCGTATCTTTAGATAAATGAGCAAGAGACTAGTAACTGAGTGCGTAATAGCGGTCACCTACATGAACTATCAAGAGGTGCAGAGATCAGTGATCATGTCTATATAGCTCGTAGCAGACCCCAGGCCTATTCAGGACGATCAGTTCTGAATAATTGCTATTCGGACCAGTGTGTGCGTCTTTGAGGAGAAATAAATTCTCATAAGATAACGGTCTATAGCAGACGCACCGCATCCATTAACCCAAAGGGTGTCAATTGGGTTGGATGCCAGGTCAGAGTAGCCTAAATAAAAGTCAGCTTTTAGCAAGGTATAAATCAAGCTGATCTTTTTAGGCTAGTGCTAGGGAAAATTAGGTTGCAAAATACGCCAGGGGTCCTGGTGTCTAGAGGTAATTTTTCAAAGTCAGCCTTAGTGAGGTATAAATAAAGCTGATCTTTTTGGGCTAATGCTAGAGAAAGTTAGGTTGCAAAGTACGCCAGAGGTTCTGATGCCTAAAGATAATTTTTCAAAGTATCAGGGTTTGAAAAAGGATAACGAGATAATAAATGAAATAAAAAAGATGCAGCGCCTGTAGCTCTGATGGTGAGCTAGAGGCATATGAGGCTATCTCAGTTGGAGTGCCTTATGTAGCCTGTCCAGGGTACACCCTTTAAGGAGGGGTTTATGAGTTGCACCTATGATAATTAGATACCAAATGTCCGGGGGAGTGGTTTTAAGATGTTGTATATGTTTAGTGCTATACTGCCTCATTATAAACTTTGAGAGCGGCAGGAGTCAGGGTGCACAGGGATCCCTATCTTGGCAGCAGATCGCTGCCAAGTGATCGCTGTGTACCGGCGCCGATCGCCCGCTGTGGAACATTTAGCGACAGGAGAACCGGAGATATACACTTCCGGGTCTTCCTGCGCATGCGCGAGCGGCGTCATGACGTCAATGCGTTTGTCACATGGAACAAGCGTGCCCCAGTGACGTGGTGCGTTCCAGGATGCCGTGCTGAAGGAGAACGCATCATTACCTTGTTGCTAAGCAGCAGAAGCTCCCTCATTTTGTAGATAGCGGAAGCGTTAGCGATGTCAGTCTTATAGGACAGACTTGTGCATCGTTGCAATATATTACATCTGAAGGCTATATATTCTAGCGTTGTTAGAGATATTGATTGTATATATTCATGCTTAGCTTTAATTGGTGTCTCTCATAGTTTTGTTGTAACTTTTATTCTATTAGGTAGTCAGTATAGATTTATTTATGCAAATGTAAGAATATTAACTGCATAATAGCAGTTATTTTATAAGTCATATTGATAATGCTTATATATATTCTCAACCAGGACATTATTGATAGCAATGATAAGGATCACATTTTAAATGGAAGTCAGAGGTTTTTGTGTGTTCTAAGTACAATAGTCTAAATTGAAAATTATATTGTTCCCCTAAGGAACAATAGAGCCAGAACGGTGTTCACTGAGGGAGTATATTGTTCAAGATTATTTATGTCAGGACTTATAGGAAGCAATTAAAGCATAAGTTCACGTTCAGGCCAGACGGGCTGAGAGACTCCATGCGATATATCCAGGCTGATTCCTTTTGTAAGAGGCGTTTGTCTAAATTACCTCTGCGTCCGTACGATTTTAATATCTCAATGCCTTGGAATTTTAAAGATGCTGGGTCACCATTATGTTCTGACCAAACATGGTCTGCCAATGGCGTGGACTCATGGCGGTCGATGTTACCAATATGGCCCTGAATTCTCCGGCGAAGTTGCTGTATAGTTTTACCAATATAATTTTTTGGACAGGGACACGTTGCCATGTATATAACGTATTTTGACCTACAGTTTATAAATTCTCGGCATTGATACGTTTTACGTGTTACGGCGCTGGTAAAGGTGTTCCCTTTTAGAATTAAGGGACAGACCGAACACCCCTGACAGGGGAATGTCCCGCAAGGCCTGTTAGTTTCCAACCAAGTTTTTCTCCTCTCATCCGTATGAAGGTGGCTCTTAACTAAATGGTCTTTTAAATTTCATCCCCTTCGAAACGTGATGAGAGGTGATGGTGGTATGAATTCACCTATGTCTGGGTCATTCTTCAGTATATCCCAATAGTGTGTTAGGATGTTACGTACTTTTGCAGATGCCGTGTCGAAAGTGCCAATTACTCTGATATGTTGGTCAGTATTGCGTTCTCTCGGTGTCAGGAGAGTAGATCTATTTTGTTGGGATGCAAAACTAAACGCTTCCTGTACCACAATGTCTGGATAGTCTCTATCCCTGAATCGTTTCGTCAATTTACTCGCTTCTTCCTTGAAAGATGTATCGTCAGAGCAGTTGCGTCTGATGCGCAGAAATTGGCCTTTTAGTATTCCTCTTTTGAGAGGAGTTGGGTGGAAACTCTGCCACCCTAGGAGACTGTTTGTGGCAGTCTCTTTTCGATATAATGTGGTTGAAATCAGGCCATTTTCTTCTTTCCGGATAAATAAATCTATAAAGGGAAGAGTGGTGGTGTTTATTTCATAGGTGACATGAAGATTCAGGGTGTTGACGTTTAGTGTGTCCACAAAATTAGAGAAGGATTCACTTGAGCCATTCCAGAATATCAGAATATCATCGATATATCTGAGCCACATGATAATATTGTCTGACCACGTGATGTTATTTAGGACAAACCTTTCCTCCCACCAGCCCAGGTACAGGTTGGCATAGGATGGGGCATAAGGCGTCCCCATCGCTGTACCCCTGAGCTGGTGGAAGTACTTGTTGTCGAATATGAAATAATTGTGGCTCAGTGTGAATTCTAGGAACCTCAGGACACATAGGTTGTGGTTTGAAAAGTGAACCCCTCGTTGTTCCAGGAAAAATTTAGTTGCATTCAATCCCCCTTCGTGTGGAATGGAGCTGTATAGCGATTCAACATCAAGTGATGCCAGGATGGTGTTGGGGTCGACTGAAACTCCGTCTAGAAGACGTAATACGTCCATAGTATCTCTCACATATGAGCGTAATGATGTAACATACGGACGTAGAATTCTATCAATATAGATACTAAGGTTCTGTGTCAAATTGTCGACTCCCGACACAATCGGTCTCCCTTTGATAGGGTTAGTGCCCTTATGCACTTTTGGTAGGGCATAAAAAGTTGCTATTGTCGGATTTGAAGGGTATATGAATTGATATTCCTTATCGCTAATACAGCCCATTTCAAGTTCATGTAACAGCAGAGTTTTAAGTTCTGACAAGAAGGGGATTGTAGGATCTCCTGATAATACGCCATATGTTGATGTATCATTCAAGAGTCTTTGGCACATTTCGGTGTATTGGCGTCTGTCCATAAGGACGACATTGCCGCCCTTATCGGCCGGCTTAAGGATTAGCTGAGAATTTGTCTCCAAGTTTTTCAAAGCATGGAGTTCGCCCTGAGAAAGATTCTGGTGTCTTGGTTTCATCTGATGAAGTGCTTTCAAATCACTCCTAACCAGTTTCTCGAAGATATCAATCTCTGCACTCTTTAGGGAAGGTGGGTTAGAGGTGTTAGAGGGTTTTAATGATGTAAAGGGACCCTGCCCTTGAGGACTGGAATTCTCCTCTTCCAGATCTTGAAGAGCCTGAAGACCAGGTAGGTCCGATAATTCAAGGCCTAATTCACTCATTTTTTCTTTATTTTTGATGGCAAAATATTTTTTCCACCTCAATTTCCTTGTGAAGAGGGAGATGTCCTTCGTCCACACGAACGGGTCAAACCGGGTCGTGGGGACGAAGGACAGCCCCCTCTCCAATAAATCCCGCTCCTGTTTGGTGAGACTATGGCAAGACAAATTCACAACTTGCAGTCTTTTCTCATTCTGCTCAGGGTGAGTATTATGGTGACCTTCCAGATATTGATTTATCGTAGGTGGGTGGGAAACACAGACGGATGTATGCGGAAGCATTTCATTGCGTGGTATCATAGTGGTACTTGAGTATCCCGTCGCCCCCTCAAAATATACTGAGAAATTGGTGGCTCCGTGAAGCCTCCCTCCTGAGGTCTTCTACCTCGTCCTCTAATGCGAGGAGGGTAGCGACCTCTGAAACGTCTAGATGTGAATCTGCTGGACGAAGAGGTGTCACCCTCAGAGAGATCTGAAGAGCTGATATCTGTATCTATTCGATTTTTATTTTCAGCATACGCTCTATTTTCCTTGAAATCTAGCAGATCTCGGCTGAATTGAGAGTGTTTTCTCTCTTTTATTTGAATAGTATATTTTTCAATGTTTGAGTGAAGAAGTTTTTCTTTATCTGCGAACTCGGGATCTGCACTGAACGATTTGGTTCGTTCAATCAGCTCTTCTAGTTGTTTTTGATTAGTACTCAGGGTTGACCTCTCCTCGTCCAGCAGTAAATTAATTAGTTTGAGGGATGACGCAGTTGACTCCTCTTCCCACTTTTTCAGAAAATTTGGATTTTGTAACCGTTTAGGTGGTAATATAGGGTTACGGAGCCCCCTTGGTATTATGCGATGCTCCAAATATTTCTGGAGTCCCTGTACCTCCCACCAATTTCGTATAAATTCCCTATACTGGTGGGTCAAGTCCTTGAAACACTTCTGTATCGAGGGAGTCTGAGATGAGGCTCTGAAATCACCCTCAGAGAACACCGACCCAGCCTCTGACAACCATTGGGTGGAGTTAAGATCTTTCGAAAGAAAGCCTGCCATAAAGTATTTCAGCTAATTCACAGAAGCAGGTAAGTCTATGGTAATTACAAATTGGGCCCTTCACAGTTATAGACTAAAATAATAATTTTTAATAAGATCCTTTTAAAAAACAATTATGGGCTATAGAGACTCACAAAACAAAAACACAAAGGGGTGTGACATTCCCCCTTTCCACACAAACAAATCGTATAGTCAAGAGATCCCACTGACAATAACGATAGTGGGAATATCCCGTAGACTTATTATAAAATGAGAATGCTCAAATAAGTCTGATCAAGGAGTAGATAGGCCCATATGACTAGGACTCAGACCCCTTTGATTTGATCTAGGGAGTACCAGTCCGAGCTCGTGTTCAGGCTCAATTTGGGCTCTCTTGACCAATAGTGCATAAAATATGATCAAAGATTCGATAGACCCGTCTAATTAGACTCAAATTACTATCATATGATCTGAGAAGCAGAGATGGGTCTATCAGTATGAGCTTAAATTCTGGCTCAATTCGGGCTCAAATTCTGGCTCAATTCGGGCTCAACGCGTTTCCCCACAGATGCGTGGTTCATCAGGAGCAGAGCCTATGTTGGGCTGTTTATTTATATACAAATACACATTTCTTTGTTGTGTGACAGATAGGAGTCGTTTTTTTCAAACCGTTACTACTTGAGACACTAAACCAAGCCCAAATAGACAACACCCTCCCACCCTCATTCTATAAAGCCTCCATAGTAGTGATATAAAAACCTGGAAAAGACCCGACAGATTGTAGCTCCTACCGCCCAATCTCATTGGTAAACGCTGACTTCAAAATCCTAACTAAAATCCTAGCTACTAGATTAAATCAAGTAATTTTGTCCATTATCCATCCGGACCAGACGGGTTTCATGCCTGGGAAATCTACAACAATAAATATCCGTAGAGTCCAGACAGCCATGCAACTAGGAAGGCAATACAATATGCCCTGGGCTTTGGTCTCATTGGACATGGCAAAGGCCTTTGACTCATTGGAATGGGCTTTTCTTGAGGCTTGTCTGGTTCGCTTTGGATTTGGACCCAAATTCCAACAATGGATCAAAACCATATACAAATCCCCGAGCGCAAATGTAGTGGTAAACGGCATCCCATCACCCGAATTTCAATTGGCAAGAGGCACCCGACAGGGGTGCCCTCTATCTCCGGCCCTATTTGCCATAGCCATTGAGGCACTGGCGATTCGGTTGAGAAGTACCCCCAATGTAAAAGGTATTAGATGGACAGACCTAGAAAGTAAGGTAGGACTATATGCGGACGACACAATTCTTTTTTTATCAGACCCGATTAACTCTTTTTCCCAAGCCATGATCCACATAGACAAGTTCTCCAATTTCTCAGGCCTGTATGTTAACTGGTCTAAATGGACAATCCTGTACACAAACCTCAACCTCGGAAATGACCCCTGTGTTACCAGATACGGGCTAAAACCGGTACAAACGTTCAAATACCTGGGGATACTTATGCCATATGACCATAATAATGTTATAGCAGAAAACATAGACCCGCTACTAGACAATATAAAGCACAAGCTAAAAGGATGGACAAAACTACCGCTCTCCGTGGCGGGGCGCATAAACCTCATTAAAATGGCCATCCAGCCTAAATATACTGCAGCACATGCCAATAACCATCCCCAAACGTTTCTTCCAGACATTAAATTCCCTGATCATTTCCTTTGTATGGAACTCCTCTCGCTCCAAACTAAGCATGTCGACATTACAAAGGCCCAAAGAGCAAGCCGGAATGGCCCTCCCGGATTTCTGACTATTACCTGGCAGGACAATTGAGGAACATACGAGCCTGGGTCTTGAACGGGGAGCTTCCCATAGCAGATAAACAGCTGGCGAAGCAGGTAAAAGGCAATAATCTTTTAAACTACTTAGAGTTCCCGCAATATACCAATCCCACCGACGTGATCCCGCTCCACAAACTGGCCCTTGGTGTGTGGAGGGAGGTGAAGAAGCTCCAGCGATACCAAGACGTAATACCCGAGCTCTGCCTCTGGAATAACCCAGGTCTCACCGCCTTACAATCAGTCCCCGACCCACAGTATTGGATGGCCCAAGGGGTACACACACTAAACGACATTTACACAGACGGAATATTTCCTACATTCACAGAAATGAGTGACAGGCTGCAGTCCCCACATCTCCAATTATTCCGATTTTTTCAACTAAGACACGCCCTAAACTCCCAATTCCCAATACTTTTGGCACCTGATATGGGAATGTCCCCCAATTAGCGAGTACTGGTCACCAACCTCATAAACACGCTGCTGCCCCCCCACTGGCTATTGGCCTAGACCCCAAGGTGGCGCTATTTGGCCTAATGGAGGAGGAGGAGTGGCCACATTACACCCGCGCCTTTCTTGAAAAGGTGCTGTTCTTGGCCCGCAAGACAGTGGCCATGAGGTGGATGGCTGCGGAAACCCCCTCAATCCCACACTGGATCCAAATGGTAAACACCGTAACCTCCTACGAGAAGATCATCTACCAAAATCGAGGATGCCCGGCCAAATTTAGGAAAATATGGGGGACATGGATTGATTCCCACTCTACCCTATACACGGAATGAGCCTTGAGACCCGACCTACACACACAACTCCCTCCCCTCCCCCCCTCCCCCCAAGACAAGTGTCAGCAGACCTGCACTTCAGTCCTTCTATTAAAACTGAAATAAATCAGAGCAGAACCGTTTTGGAAAAGTTGTAAAGTTTATTGTTGTCTAATTATCGAAGGAATACAGTACCAAAATTATATAGATCCAACTGTAACGGAAAATGTATACACGAATAACGATGTATCTAACAAAGCTTCTTCATTCTGTATTCTACAATGCCTTTTTTCTTTTAAAATAAAACGAATTTAAAAAAAAAAAAAGTATCACTGCCAAAACTGGTTGCGACAGGAAAGGGTTTAATATTTTAAACATATGTGCATGTATAAATATCATATAGGACAATCATAAAGCGACGAAAGGTCAAAGGTGACCCGCACAGTGAGAAGTGATCGGACGACCAGTAATGTCACTGTCATGATGTCACAGTGTTCCATAAGTAAGAACAATCTAATGATGTCACAAATGACCAACATCCATAAATTCCCAGTCGCCCAAAGTTCCATTGAAGGTCTTTGTAGGAGTTTGTGGAGCGAAGATCCTTCTGTGCAAGTTTGGCTATTATGTCAAAGCGAAAGCATTATATAATTGTGTCCAGTTCAGAGGACGAGGACGAGGAGATCCAGCAGGTGAGCAGAGGGTTTTTTAAATTTTTTAGAGTTTTTGAGAAGATTTTTGATACAGAAAACAAAGTCCTATTTCAGTGTCGGCCATGAAGTAACACAATCCGAAGTTTCATTACCACATTGGAAACAGATCAAACTGCTTTAATATAAAAACAAGTAAAATTAAACTGGTCAAGCTGGGATTTCCCAAATCACATATAGGAAATATCTCAAGAGGTCAAAGGTAGACAAAATATCGTTAGAGCGCATCCCTTCTATGCAGTTAGTTAATGCTAATACATGGGGGGGGGGGGGGGTAAAAGGAAGGAGATGACCAAAACTATTCCAGACAGCCTGGATGATGCTTGCAGACTAAAGACCCCCTCAGTGGGGTCATTGTGACTACAGGTCCATGTGCAGGACAGAGATTAGTATTGTAAGAGGCCAAATAAATGTCACCCCCAACCCTATCCATACCATAACCATAGCCGAGCCCCTCACACTCTGCATACACTACATATAGGGCGATGATAGAAGTCAGTGGGGTATGTACCAAGATGATTTATTCCAGAAATTGGACAATCATGTTTTTGGATTTTGCTCAATATGTTTTCTATGTTTTTCCAGCCCCGTCCTAAGAAGAAGCCAACCACCAGTTTTCCATACCGAGGTGAAGATAGTGGCTTCAGTTACCACCCATCACCTTATACCCCAGGTACAGCACTGATCCAATAACGCTCCTCATAGGTTGACGCTTGTCTTACTGCATTTTGTAGTTACAATCTAGATTTATGTTATTAAGTATAGAAATCTGCTCTGTTCTCTGTAATTTATAGGCATCCGGACGGATACTGGGACTCATCAGTCGTATATACAGCCGGACTCGCCAATAATCATCAGCGACAGCGACGATGAGGACAATGAATATTCTATATCAGACAGTTCTTTCACAGGTCAGTTACCAAACCAAAGGACTCTTGTCGCTCTGTCTGCATAAAGACATTTCTTGTTGGCAACATTAGCAGATTTTAACAAAACTCAGCAAAATTTTGAAAAGTGTTTTTTTTTTCTCCAGCTTTCTGTACGAATAATGAACTCTCTGACCATGAGGAGAGCGGGCAATCAGACGAGAGGTGAGTCCTCTTACATATATTATTCATCGCTATGATTTTGAAATGAAACAATGAAGTATGGGACAAACATTCCAGTGGCTTTACATAGGATTCCTTATTCTTCCCAGGAGGCCTCTGTGTAACATCCAGGGCTGTTTCCTTGAAGAGATCACATTGCCAACCTCCATTTATACCACCAACTTCCAGGAGACGAAGCAGGAGCTGGTATCCAGGCTCTACCAGCTCTACAACAGCACCATATTTGAGAACAAGGTATCTTATCATCAACTGATCCAATATATCCTCCCTCAATAATTCTAATTGGCCTGAAATTGGAAATCCCAGACACTTAGTCAACATTTGGACCCTTTAGAATCATTTATATTTTCATTGGTTTGGAGATTTGGGGTCCTGGAGTACAAGGGGGTCCTGAAGGTCTTCTGCCCCTTATAAAGAAAAGCTATAAACAAGAGTTGGGCAACTTCTTACATTGGGGCCCAAAGATTCAAGCTACCTCTTTTTGCTATATATTATGATAGAACTGCAGATTTATTGGACTTTGTCTTCTCTTCCTTCTTCTTTAGCTCCCTGAGAACATGAGCATCATATGGAACAAGAGGCTAACAACGACCTCAGGTTATTGCAGTTGGATGAACAAGGGTGACGATAGTTACTGCATCATCAATCTATCAGATAAAGTCTGTGATTCTGCAGGTAGGTCTCACATCACATCCATCTATACATCTTTATATACGGGGTAAGAAGCTGCCAGGAAATGCCCCGTCTGTGATAGAAGTGATAGGCTGGCACTGGGGATGGAATCCGTCTTTTATGCTCATTGTACATATAAATGCTTTTCTCTTTAGACCGAGTAAGAGACACATTAGTCCACGAAATGTGTCATGCTGCCTGCCGGCTTATTAACAAGCAATTAGACAGCGGATCCCACGGTCCATTATGGAAGTCATATGCAGCGAATGTCACCAACGTGCATCCTGAGCTGCCAGAGGTGACGGTCTACCACAACTATGACATCAACTTCCCGTTCACCTACCAGTGCAGTTTGTGCCAACGCAGGTAAGATGGGTCAACATTTGTGGCTGATACAATCCATTCCTATCCTGTAATGATTTGTGTTCTTCTCCGTTTCCTGTCTACTAACCGGTATTTTCTCTGTCTCTATAGTGTCGGCCGTTACAGAAAGATCACTAATGAAGCCGTTTACTGCAGTTCCTGTAAGAGCAGGCAAAAAATATGACCACCGGCAAAAACGATGAATCTCCATCATCATCCTCCATCCGCATCATTAGCGCAACTTTAATTTTTTAAAAATGCTAATAAAATCATCCTGACATCATTTTTATGTGTTTCTATTGAGTAATTCCAAGGAATCCACAAAGCGCTCGCCCACCTAAAATAAGAGCTGGGGAGGGTGCAAATGGTTAATGATCAGAAGCTGCTGACTTGCTTCCCTGCTGCCTGATCAGAGTATTATCTGTCTCTCCTCTCTGCTGCCCCTTGATGGACAGAGGGCAACATGTTCCTCAGTGGTGGGACTTCTGGCTTTGGGTCGGCTGCTGGGAATCACTAGCAAAGCTACACACAGTCAAGGCTTCTTGCCTGGAATTAGTGCCGTTGCGACATGGCCCTCCTTTGGCACCACGTGGCACGTCTTATACTCGTAGGACACGGCTGCTTCTGAAAGCCTAAAGAGGGCCTGCATTCATGGTGGGGCGGTTTGGGTGGGCATGGGCCCTAAGTGGCCGCCCAAGCTACCCCTATTATAACCCACCCTTACTGGCAATTAGGAGAAAAACTCAAAATTCAGTCTATTAACCTTACACTATCGGTTACAGCAAGTAATGCTTTCTAGTTCCATATTCTCTCATATTACTCTACAGGCAAACACGACTGCCGGAGGCTGGAAAGGACCGAACAACAAATACAAGTAACCACAATCATACCCCAAAGATGGGCCTTCGGATAGTGATATTGCTCTCCTACATCCAAGTCGGCCAGCTGTCTATAACTTGTATTTGTTGCCCACTTGACTACTAAGTTCTGGACTTGCTGAAACAAACCTGACACTTTTAGGAACAGAGACCCTTGTAACTGGCTGGACCCTTCAGCACCTTGACAGCTGATCCAGCAGTCTCACCAACATACACATTCCGATAGCGCCCAACCGAATTGTTCGGAGGACATTCAGAGGGGTGCAATGGATAATATATGTGTCAGAAGTTTTAGGGATAATCAAGATGCTTGTTTTGGAGAGAGTGGGGGGTGGGCGATGTTTTGAGGAGCAGAATGGAACACGCTGCGATTTTCAGTTCCACTTAAAAGAAACGCACGTCTGAATTCACCAATTTGCTTTAAAAGGGTTGTCCACTCTCTCCAGCAAAACCTGCTGATCACCTGTTCTCTTTGCCAATGCGTTTGTGTACGGAGACAATTCCTGCCGCAACCACAAGGCTTCACTCTCACTGCAGAATGGCAATGAATGGTAACTTGGTGTGTAATACCATGCCTGGCCACATCAGTGAGAATGGAGCTGTCTGCATCTTACAGGAATCTGCTCAGTACATAGGAGCATTGGCCCAGAGATCAGCTGATCAGAGGGGGTCCTAGGTGATAGACTCCTTCCAATCTAATGTTGATGACTTATCCTGAGGATAGGCCATCAGTAGCTTACAACTGGACATCACCTTTAATAGGTCTGTATGTAGTCCATATACAGTCAATAATAAATACTGACCACACGTAGACAGAAAATACAACCACGTGAATGCACTCGTGGGGTTGCTTGATAGACTGCCTGCCTGATTGCAGTATAATGTAATGCTGCAGGAATGATCAAGGCATTGCAAGTTGTTGTCCCCTCTGGGGACTAAAAAAAAAAAGTTAAAGTACGATCAATAAAGCTTTACTAATTATTAAAAAAAAGTAATAACAGTTAAAAAAAAGAAAAACCCTTTTGCCATTTTTATAATAAAAGAATCCAAATCAAAAAACAAAAATACATATTTGGTATCGCCGCATCCGTAAAAGTCTAATCTATCAAAGTAATGCATTATTTACCCCGCACAATAAACGTCGTCAGAAAAAAAAATAAAGAACCCCAGAAATGTGCTTTTTTTGGTCACCCTGTCATCAAGACAAAATGCAATAAAAAGCGATCAAAAAGTCGTATGTATTCCAAAATGGTACCAAAGCAAACTGCAGGATGTCCCACAAAAAATGAGCCCTCGCACAACTATGTCGACGGACAAATAAAAAATGTATTGTGCGGGGCGGAGCTACCTGATGAAGGAGTATGTTGCATCCAGGAAAGGCTCCGGCAGCAGCGGCGATTAAAAGGCTTCACAGGCATTCCCAGCGGCGGAGCAGGACAGCATAGGTCGCAGAAAATCCCAGAGCACATCAGGGCGCCTTTCAGATCACGAGAAGGGCAGCCTAGAGCACTTTTTACGACCGCATACCGAGGCGGCCGGCAACAGAGGAAAATCCAAGATGGCGCCGGCGGGAGGTTCCGGCGCGGCACAGCGGCGGCGCGCAGAGGGAGAGAGCAGCAGACGCCGAGGACTCGGGAGACATCACGGAGGGAAGCAGCAGGCCACCCAGGACAAGCGATCACCCACAACCTGCAGGAGAGGCAGCAATAAGGTCAGATTATGGCCAACCCGGCACAATGAGCTCCCAGCTAGAGCCACATGTCACATCACCCCCCCCGCGGTCTCTGCAGTGGGGAAGGGGCGGCCCACACACAGTGCAAGAGGGACAGGGTTCCCCCAGCCCCTTAAGCATCTCTCCAACACAGACCCAGGAGGCAAACCTGAGGGGCCCCCACCAGCAGCTCTCAGCAGACCTATATTATGAGGAAGAGCAGTGGGATTGGCGCACCCACTTACACGCTCTCCCCACAAAAACAGACCTGGACGACTTCTTACATAAACTCGAGTTGTCACACAAGAAGGACATTACAGCCTTACAAAAAGATATCTTACACGTGGGCCAACGACTAGTGGAGGTGGAGGAAACACAAGAAAAGCTAATAGACACGGTAGAATCGCATAGAAAAGCCATTTAATCCCAATCTACACAAATCTCAGAGCTCCTTCTCTACCTAGATGATCTTGAAAACCGCCACAGGCGGAACAATTTACGCATAAGAGGCCTGGAAGAAGGAGTGGAACAGAATCAACTCGTGACTTGGGCCCCAAAATTCTTTACCGACCTGCTCAAGCACCCACCAGATGACTTTATTGTAATCGATAGAATACATCGCACTCTGGGCCCGAGATCCGCGGACCCTGCAAGGCCGCAGGACATCGTGTGCAGGGTGCATTTCTTCCAAGAGAAGGAGCAAATGATGCGATGCGCCAGAGAGGCAGGGAACCTGACATACCGGGGCTCTCCCATACTGATCCTGCAGGACTTATCCCGCCGTACGCTACTACTAAGAAGAGCGTTGAAGCCATTACTGACGGCACTGAAAGAAAAGGACATGATTTATCAATGGGGCTATCCCTTTCAACTGCAAGCCCGCAAAGGAAACAAAAGAGCTATCTTCAGATCGCTGGGGGATCTGCCCAACCTCCTGAGTATATTTAAGCTTCCAATGATCAACCTGCCGGACTGGCCACACTGAGAAGGAGCGCTTGCCCCAGCGATGGGACCCTCATGGCAGAGGGTCAGAGACAGAGCCGAACGCTGACATCCCGATCTATGATGCCTGTTGCTGATTGCCAACTATTGAGACACTAATACCTACGCATTTTCATGTCTTTGTTCGCTCTCCCACCTCCGGGTTCTGCTGAGACGCAGTTTAAGTCACCTAGTTAAAGGGACATTTAGCAATAGCCTTGAAAGTTTACTATTGATATGTTTGTTCCAGCCGTAGCCGCCACGGGGCGCTACTTCGGCGTAAGGTTCCGTTCATTCCCTATTAGAGGGTGCAGCCAACGCGCTGCAAGTTAAGGTTTTTTCTTAGAAAAGCCCTTAGAAATGTTTAGTGGGGCTTTACCCCATATTTGCTCATGTTCTTCTGTTTCTTTTTCTCCTGTCCTTTCTTTCTCATCTATCCCTAACCCCTCCCCCATGTTCCAACCACCACCCCCACCCCAAGGCACCGCGAGAGGCCGGGCACCGGACAATCAAACACAATCCCCCTACACATGTCGACATGGCTAGCGTAACAGTATGCACATACAACGTTAAAGCGTTGAACACCCCGGAAAAGAGAAACCAGTTCCTCTATCACTTACACAAAAAGAGAATTATGGTGGCCATGTTACAAGAGACCCACTTCAAGGCAGATAACATACCATGCTTCTCTTCTAAATTCTACACCACCTGGGTACACAGCCCACACCAAACATAAAAGGCGGGGGGAATCTCGGTGGCACTGCACAAGTCTTTCCAACACGTAGTGATCGATCAAGTGGTAGACCTACAAGGTCGATACATCTTCCTAAAATTAGAGGCTATGAATTCTGTGATCTCACTTGCCAATGTCTACTTCCCTAACCAGGGTCAGATCTCCTTTGGGATGACAACTCTGAGGAAACTGGCCGACTTCGCTGATGGCTCTGACGTGATCTTGGGCGGTGAAATCAATCTGGTAATGGACCCTGTGATGGATTCATCGGTGGGTAAGTCCCCAATCTCTCACACAGCTCGTCGTACACTCAAAAAGGAACTAGAAAAGCTGAGACTAGTGGACATGTGGAGGATCTTGCACCCGGGGGTCAGAGACTACAATTTCCATTTGGACGTACATAACAGTTACAGTCGAATAGATCCCCTTTTTATCTCCCACAAACTATTGGACCAAGACCCAGAGTGCTCCATGGGACCTTTCTTATGGTCAGACCACGCCCCTGTCTACGGAGTTATTCACAGATTGGGGGGGGGGCAAAATACATCAGTGGAGACTTAACAACAACCTCCTTAATGACCCCGTCTGTGTGGGAGACGTCAAAAAAATTATCAAAACCTTCATCGAAGCCCACAGAGACGACACCATGAGCACTCCCATCAAATGGGAAGCTCTAAAATGCGTCTTGCGTGGCGTTTTCATTTCCCACGGGGCCCGCTTAAAAAAAAGATAGAACGGAAAAATTAAAAAGGACTCCTGATAGAGCTGGAGATAAAAAAGAAAAAAAAAACAAGGGTCAACCATCAGAGCCCTTGAGAGCAGAGATCTCCACGATAAGACAGCAAATACTCTCGATACTCGATCAGAGGTCGATGGGATTCAGAGACAAAATGCGCAGGTGCACCTTCGAATACGGGGATAAATGTGGGAGATGGCTCTCAAGGACTCTGCACCCCAAGACTCCCCTGACACACATCCCAAAGATACAAAAACGACAGGGGGGCGTCGCACACTCAACTGCGGAAATCCTAGAGGTCTTCATGATTATTGTAATAACCTATATAATATCGAGCGGAACCCCGACCAGGCCCCGAGGGATAGAGACGTAGAGGAGTACCTAACTAGCCATGCCCCTGGACCTGTAGATCCAGAAGTGTCTGCAGAAATGGAAGGGGATTTCTCTCTAGCGGAAATCTCGTCCCTAATCAAAGAACTCAAAGTGGGCAAGAGTCCGGGACCGGATGGATTGTCCTCAAAATTCTACAAACTCTTCAAAGATGATATTACACCGCTGCTAATCGACTCCTTCAACGCGATAAAATAGGGGATGCCCCTTCCCGACTCAGGCCCTACAGGCTCACCTGGTCATAATACCTAAACCAGGGAAAGACGCCATGGAGTGTGGAAATTACAGGCCCATCTCACTCTTAAACGTGGACGTCAAGCTTTTTGCAAAATTAATCGCTACAAGGATCCAGCCCCATATCCCAAAATTGGTCCACAGGGACCAGGTGGGATTTGTCCCGGGAGAGAAGGGAGAGATAATATAATAAAATCTATGTCATTGATATCACATGTCCGACAGAAGGGGTCCCCACTATGACTCATGGCAGTCGACGCCGAAAAGGCCTTCGACAGAGTCGGTTGGAGGTTTCTAGAGGGCACATTAAGGAGAGTGGGACTGGGGCCCCGCATGAGAGATTGGATAATGGCGCTGTACAGAGACCCCTCGGCTAGGGTAAGAGTCAATAAAGCCCTGTCGGACAACATACATATCCGGAACGGTACGCGCCAGGGGTGCCCATTGTCCCCCTTCTTGTACATACTGACAGTGGAGTCTCTGGCCAGCGCCATAAGGAAAAATGACGCTATAAGAGGGGTGAGGCTGGGGCAGAGGGAGCTAAAACTCTCTTTGTTCGCGGACGACCTTCTGCTGGACCTATCCTGTCCAAGAATTGGAATTCCAGTTCTATTAAAGGAATTCGACAAATTCAGCGCAATAAGCAACTTTAAAATTAATTTACAAAAAACAGAAATGTTGAATATCTCTCTCCCTCGAGCCAAAACAAAATCCCTGCAAGAGCTATTCCCTTTCAAATGGCAATCCAACTCTCTCAAGTACTTAGGTGTCCAACTACCAGGCGACCCAGCAAATACATATGACCTGAACGTTAAACCTTTTCTAACAAATCTGGAAAGAGATTTGGGGAAATGGAATCCCCTTCTCCTATCCTGGGGGGGGGGGGGGGGGGGGGGGGGCAGGATAAATGCAGTCAAAATGGATGCCCTGCCAAGGTTTTTATACATCTGCCAGGCATTCCCCATTAAACTACATAGATTCTTTTTCAAACACATACACTCCCTGATCACAAAATTTGTCTGGCGAGGGCGTAGATCCAGACTAAAATACAATACTTTAACCGGAAGCAAGACAAAGGGAGAAATGGGTCTGCCGGACTTCTCTCTATATTATAAAGCTAATCTAGCGAACGGCGTAATAAATCTGCTTTGAAACCGAGAATCCAAACTATGGGTGGAGCTAGAGCATAAACTAGATCCCAGGTTGACTCAGGGAATTTTTTGGGTTCTGGGGACTCTAATCATGACGCGGGTATCACGGAGTGAGCCTCTGTGACCTATCCCCCCACTTCCCTGTAACCCACCAAAACAATACGCTACTACTTCTAGTTTGGATAATTTTTGGCCACAGCGGCCATTTATTTAACTTTAAGTTTAACAATGGGTAAAAAACACAAGAATATACAACCCACCAAAAGGGGGAAGTCCCCGGAGCCTACAACCCCCTCTGTCGCCTCACTACAGGGAAAAGGATCTTCCGTACTGCCTCCCGCCGCTCTCCCACTATCCGACTCGGGAGACCGAAGATCCCTCCCGCTACCGCCCTCCCGTCGCGAGACCGCCGACTCGGGAGGCAACACACACACGGTTGCCCCTAGTCGCCCACCTCCCGACTCAGAGACCCGCTAGCCGTTCCTAGGCCAGCCGACTGGTCTCCGCAGGGACTACGGCCTGACAGAGCCGGGAGGCGACAGACCTACCACACACTGTAAATCAACAATGGGGCGGGAAGGGGGGACAAGCAGCAATCGGCCCTCCGCTCTCCCCCCCCCCCTCGCCCCGCATCCTAACTGGCTCCACCCCCCCCTCCAACTGTCACAGCCAGCATGGCATGACCACCTCATGCCTGCGCAGCCCCCCACAGAACCAATGCGCGTTCTATCCCCTCCTGTATGCCCTCTAACCAAAGATCTGTCCCAATCTCGTTGAGATGGACCCCGTCGCCTCTCCAATAATTTCCCGCCCCTTTCTCAAGATCAATATGCCGCACGGCGACTCCTCCATTCCGCACCACGAAATGAGACACCTCACGATTCACTTTGATCCTTGCATTATCTATACCGCGCATCGAACGCACATTCCGCCAAACCTTACGAGGGACCATCTCGGACCAGACCAAGATCAAGCCCCGGTACATCTGCAACAACCGAAGCATATCATACCGTATGTCTCTGCCTAGCTCCCTGAACGGTCTACGCCCCAAGTCGTTGCCCCCGACGTGCAATACTAGAATGTCGGGCGTCCTGTCCAGGGAGACTAGGCGCTGTACATCCTGCAAAACCCGCGACCAGGCCATGCCCCGCACTCCTATCCAGCGAAGTACTGCCGCATCCTTACTCAGTCTAAGTTGCCTCCCAGTAGGCCTAACCTTAGACCTCTCCCCCCCCCCCAAAAAAACATACGAGTGGCCCATTATCCACACGAGTGCAGCACGTGGATCTGTAACAAAAAAGAACAAAAACTAACCGTAAATAACGCCCCCACCATGTGCCCCCTACCCGCCCTTACAGCAAATGCGGTCTAATATACCGTCTGAACCTCTCCGACTTCCACCGACCGATTCCCATCACCGCCTGACTATCCATACCCCTCGCTGCCGCCTCTGTCGCCGCACCTATTCTAAACGAATGCGTTCCAAAACCTGACCCATCCAGTCCCAGAACAGCTATCGCTCTTTTAAACACCGCCTCAAACTGGAACCTTGATAAATAATGACCGTCCTGATGCTGTAACAGGGGCCCTACCCTGGCCCCTGCTAGAGAACAGTAGTTCTCCCAACAACTAACCGGGCACATGTTTTCCCCTGGAATACGCCCCAGCGACACCCGACGACCCCTTCCGACCTGATCCGTCTTAGAACGCCGAATGACTATTTCTAAACGTCCCTTTACAACTCTAGTGTCCTCGGCTTTCAACCCCCCCCCCTATCTTTTTGCTTGGGGAAACCAATTCCCCCACTCGTAACGCCCCGAAAAAGGCTAACGAAAAAGCGAACCTAAAAAGAGAATACTCAAACCCGTTCCCACAAACCTCCTGCAACGCGAACCCCAATTTTTGTAGTAACTCAAACGAAACCGGGCGACGCGTATCCGGACTACCCCGCCCCTTTCTAAAACCTTTAAGCGCCTGCCTCACTACAAAGTTCTTCGTTACATCCGTTACACCCCTCAACTTAGCGCCAAACGCCACCCCCCCCATAAACTTGTTAACTGTAGCCACCGACAAACCAGCCTCCGCGCTTTTTGCCAGCCACCCCAACAACGCCCCTGCCGCGTCCTCGTCCGTCCGTACATTGCCCCACTGCTTCAACCACTCCTCCCATTCTACCCATGCTGCCTTGTAAGCCGCCCATGTGTTCCGAGCCAAGGAGGCACCTATCAGGTGCCTCACTGCTCGCTGACCACGCTCCATATGTGTCTCGGGCAAGACACCCCTTCTTCTTCTGCTCCTGGGGCCAACCGTCGGAATCGCTCCCACTGAAAGCGAGAAAGAGCATCCGCTATTGAGTTGCTTACCCCTGGCACGTGTACAGCCCCAATCCAAGCATTCAGCGACAACGCCTGCAGCACCAGGTGGCGCAATAATGCTACCACTGGGGGGGATGATGCAGACAATCTGTTTATTGCCTGCACCACCCCCAGGTTGTCGCAGTGAAAGCGCACCCTTTTATCTCTAAACTGAGCTCCCCATAGCTCAACAGCTACTATTATGGGGAATAGCTCAAGCAGCACCAGGTTTTTTACCAAACCCGACGAAAACCATTCGCTCGGCCACCCTGACGCGCACCACCGGCCTTGGAAGTATGGTCCAAAACCCGAACTACCTGCGGCGTCAGTGAACAATTCCAAATCGAAATTGTCCACCACCTCCTCCATCATCACTGACCTTCCGTTATAATTTTCTAAAAACGCCGCCCATACTGCCAGGTCCTTCTTGTGGCCTTTGCCCAGCCGTATAAAATGGTGGGGTAACCGAACCCCTGCTGTGGCTGATGCTAATCTCCTACTGAAAATCCGACCCATCGGCATAATGCGACAGGCGAAATTGAGCTTGCCTAACAACGATTGCAGCTCTCTTAACGTAACTTTTGTGACAACCCTTGCCCTGTTGACTTCAGCCTTTAATTCCGCCACTTTGTCCTCGGGCAACCTGCATTCCATTGCCTCAGTGTCAATGGTAATGCCCAGAAACTTCAAACACGTTGTGGGCCCTTCGGTCTTCCCTGGTGCCAAAGGCACCCCGAACTGACCGGTAACCCATTGAAGGGACCCCAGCAAGTTTGCGCAAAGTGGCGAACTTGCCGGACCTATGCATAGGAAGTCATCCAAATAATGGATAACCGACCTAATCCCAGTGCAATCCCTAACTACCCATTCTAAAAATGAGCTGAACGCTTCAAAATAAGCGCACGAAATAGAACAGCCCATGGGTAGACACCTATCCGCGAAGTAACTTCCTTCCCAAAAACAGCCTAACAAACGAATACTTTCTGGGGCCACTGGGAGTAACCTAAAAGCGGACTCAATGTCCACTTTAGCCAACCTAGCCCCCTGCCCGTACTTGCGCACCCATTTCGTAGCGGCGTCAAAAGAGGTATACACCACGGAACATATTTCCGGGTCGATACCGTCGTTCACTGACGCCCCTTTCGGGTAAGACAAGTGATGTATGAGCCTGAACCTATTTGGCTCTTTTTTAGGAACTACTCCAAGCGGAGAAACTACCAACTCCGTAACCGGAGGGGAGCTAAACGGCCCCGCCATCCGTCCTAACTGAACCTCCTTACGCAATTTCTCTGTTACCACCGCCGAATACCGGAGCGCCGACGGTAAATTTTTTGTAGTAACAGGAACCTTATGAACTGGGGCGGGAATTTTAAAACCATCCCTAAAACCTTCTAATAATAAACTCGCCTTCTCTCAGTCGGGGTACCTATTTAGAAACGGCACCATCTTTGCCAGTTTCACTGGTGTCATCCCTTTTTCCAGCTGCCCCGGAAAACTTTCCTTTTCCTTTCTTAAAGCACCTTGCTGCTCCGTGTGATGTAGCGTTACACAGGGAGCAAACGTGCTTGAACCTGCAGCTATTTCCGAATTTGCATTGGCCGTCGTTAAACTGCCAACACAATCCGAGCCTATGACTCCCCGACTGTCCGCCCTGACTTCCTCCCTGGGAACCGCTGGCCGAGCTACTCGTCCCGGCCCCTCCCTGAAAGGGCTGCCCGAACCTAAGTGGGGCCATTACCCTCAACCACAGCCCTATGTCTTTCTGATCCCACCGAATAGACGGTCGGATCGCTTTTCTTTGACGAAACTGCTCGTCATACCTAAGCCACGTCTGGCCCCCATACACCCTGTACGCCTCACCTATCGCATCGAGGTAACAAAAGAGGCCGGAACAATTCTCCGGCGCCTTTTCCCCTATAACGCTAGCCAGAATAGTGAAAGCTTGCATCGAATTAGAGAAAGTCTGTGGAATCAGTCGCCACCGACGTTTCTCTTCCTCCTCCTTCTTGTATTCCGTCCTTTTCCCTTTATCCAAATTAAATTTTTCTAAAGGGAGAAGGGAAAAGATCTCGACGTACTCGTCGCGCCAAATCTTTTCTCTAACCTCCTTTTTCAAGTGCGCACCTAGGGGGCCCTCAAAGCAAACATATACCTCCCCCTTCGCTCTGTCATCAAGGCGAATCCTGTCCCCTTCCTTTTCTGTCTGAACGCCTACCGTGACAGGAGCTGTTTGCTGCCCTACCGACGATCCCGTCCCAACTCCCCCCGTATCGCTATCGCGACCACTCACCGCATTGGACGGTAAAGTCCAGGCGGATACCGGCGACAGCCCTGGCCCAGACTGTTGCTTGCGCCAAAGCTCCAATAATCCCCCTAACATTAACCCCAACTCGCTCGCTGCGCCCCGTGTGCCTACCGTCGCCCCCCCGCCCCCTGTCCGCCCCCCCCCACACAATCTGCCGCTGGCGCAACGCGGCTAACTGCGATATGTGTGTCCCCGTGTGTTCGCTCACCTGGCTGCGTAGGGGCTGTAGTCCCACCAGCCGCCGATCCTCCCTCCAGCGGATCCGAGTCCTCGTCAGACGGTGATCCGCGCTGGCACTCGAGGTCCTCATCTGGCTGCAGTCGCGCCACCGGAGTCGCAGCCGCTCCTCTGCTGCTCGAACTGGCTCCCACGGGCCGCGTGTCCTGTGGGACTGAAAGAAAACTGTGAGGCTGCTCGCCGACCACCACCTCTCCCGGCGAGCGACCCCACGCTGCTCCAGCTCTCTCCGCCGACGGTCCGGTGCCAGGCCCCGCCCCCCTGGCGGCACGGGACCTGGAGCCAGACGCTGCACCGACCCGCCTGGTGAGATTCCTCCCGGGCCTGCGCTCCCCACCTGCTGAATTGGAAACTGGGAGCCGGCCCGGAGGGGCCCGTGAGGGACTCTCAATGCGGCGCCGACGCTGAGGGGTTAAATCAGGGCTCAGCCGCGCTGGGGCGCGAGCCCTCCGTGGCCTCGGCTCTCTCCTCTCCACTGCCTGTGTCGCGCGCCTCCCCACCGCTGAGGCATTGCGGCCATGCTCTGTCCCTGGGCTTCGTCCCGCTGCTGCTTCTGTCACACGGCTCCCAGCAGCAGCTCTTCCTCTGCCCGGCGCTGCAGCTGCTACAACGGGCGCCGCTTCCTCCGCTCCTGCAGCCTGTGCTGGACCCGCTCCCACGTGCTCCGGGCCAGGGGCCCCTGCATCCAGTAAGCTCACCAGCCAGTCTAAGCCCCGCTCCTCCACCGCTGCCCGGATCCTCTCCATGACGCCGTCCATACCGGTAAGTCGTCTTCTGGGCTCTTCCAGACGCTCCTCTTCGGGCTCTTCGGTGCTTCCAGCCGTCTTCACTCTTCTTTACTCACGATTTCTTCTCTCTTCTTCCTCGCTGTCTCCGTCTTCTTCTCTTCTGCTCCTTCTTCCTTCTGCTGCCGACTGAAACTCCTCCTCCTGCTTTTCCCGCACTTTCTAACTGCTCCCCCCTCCCTATTCTCACCCCCCCCACCTCTGCACTACTGTTAACCCCTAGCCTCCCCGTTAACCCTGTCATGTGCTGCCTACATATATACGCCTGCGGCTAATATTCCGGCGCTTCTGGAGTATCGCCGACATATCACCGTTACTAAACCAGCTGATGAGGGCCTGGTCGGGGTTCGCGAAGGGAAATTAACTGATATTGATATCGGGCCCCCTCACACCTCTATTGGCTAATCCCCAATTTAAGGCCTTTGTGCACAGTAAATCCCTAAAGACCATTCCAGTGCGTCCTCACACCGCGACTTAGAGACGTGTTAGGTGAAGAAGGATTGAGGCCCCTGACGGAGTAACTTGCAGGACATACTGCCCCGCGGGAGCCTGGCTGGAGTACTTCCAGCTGAGGAGCTTGGTGGATTCTTTGGCCTCTGGGTCCCGGACGAGGAGGGAGCTCACAGACTTCGAGAAACTCTGCATGTCCACAGATGCTATCAGCCATCCAATCTCAGTGCTATACAAGATGATGCTGGACCGGGAGATGGGGTCTCCCCACCTGACTTCGTGGGTGCGTGGAAAGAGGAACTGGGTAGGAATCTGCCCCCAGCCGAAAGGGGAAAAGGCTTTTGCTCCGACACATAAAGGGTCGGTTTATGCCAGACTCCAAGAGCTCAATTTTAAAATAATCTCCCGCTGGTATAGAACCCTGGTCAGGCTACACAAAATGCTCCCACAACTTAGCCCGAAGTGCTGAAGATGCCCAAACGCAACGGGAAGCATGTCCCACATCTGGTGGAGTTGCCCGCCAAAAGCCTCGCTGTGGAAGGATGTAGTAAATCTATTTAACAATATAAGCGGAGGGGACGCGCAGCTCACGCTCGAGGTGGGAGTGCTATCCATGTTCCCGGGCCCTATATCCAAAACCAAAAAGGGCCTATGGCGCTTTTTTGTACAAGCCGTCAGACAGATCATTCCAAGACTCTGGCGGTCTGACGCCTCCCCCACCAGAGGTCATTGGGTCAAAGCCATCAACGAATTAGTAAGATATGAGGAGATGAGGGCGGAGGAAGACATGAAGCGAGAGGACTATTATGCATTCTGGCGGCCATGGCTGGAATACAGGAATACCACAGAAGCAAAAGGGTGGGTGGAGCGGGAGTTGCTGCCTTCTCGGTTGCTCGCTCGGCCAGCCCTCTCCCCAACTTGATCTGGGGATTCAGGGAATGCACGACAAGAGATCCAAGGTCAAGCGGTCGACCTGGTAAGAGATGACTTGGGTAGATTTGGCCGTCGAGACTCCACAACGTCACTTAAATCAACAATCAGGGTTGCTACGCGGTTGCCTGACCCACCCCCCACTAGCCCTCCCCCCCTTCTATACTTCTAGTCTCCAAACTAAGTCCTTTCTCTCTACTGTTTCTGTTTTAATCTTGTTCTACCATAAATTGGTGATCAACCGAGTTCTACTATTAACACAAAATAGAGGACAACTCAGCTCACTTCTATATCAAAGTGAGAGTGGGGCGGAATGAGTAGATGTCCATAATCTAATGTAATCGTCTTGAATGCCCTAACTGTATTATTGCACTGTTTGTCCAAATAAAATCTAATTGAACAAAAATGTATTGCTCTCAGAACTTGGCGGCAGAAAATAATTAAAAAAAATTAAATATCTTTGAAAAAAAAACAAAAAAAAAGTTGTACCGCAAAAAAAAAAAAAAAAACGACAATATAAGTTTGGTATCGTAGTAATCGTACTGATGCATAGAATAAAGTTATCATGTCATTTTTGCTGCAGTTCGTGCGCCATAAAAACAAGACGCACCAAAAATGGCGGAATTTCAATTTGTTTGTTTTTCATTTTACTCCACTTAGAATTTTTTACGTTTTTCAGTAAATTACATGTTACATTAAATAATACCATTAAAAAATACAACTCGTCCCACAAAAAACAAGCCTTCATACAGCGACGGCGATGGATGAATAAAGGAGTTACGATTTTTTTAAAGGGGGGGGGGGGGGAATGGGGGAAAAAAGGCCCGCATCATTAATGGGTTGTCTGCTTTTGGCCATTCCTCTACATTAGACCAAGTCCCCTAATAATAAGCTGAATAAAGAGTCCCACTTCTACAATGTGGAGGAACATGGTAGCAAGTGTTCAATTCCCCATGCAGCTCCACTTCAGGGAAAATGAAGCATCACATGGTGCCCATTGGACTCAGTGGCGTCCATCTAGTGCAGTGATGTGCGGGGTCGGTGTAGTTGCTTTGGGTAGATGTAGCCTTGATTTTCACTATCGGTTATAGCAAGTAATGCTTTCTATTTCCATTTTCTCTCATATTACTCTACAGGCGAACACGACCGCCGGAGGCTGGAAAGGACCGAACAACAAATACAAGTAACCACAATCATACCCCCTCCCAGTGCAAAGATGGGCCTGCGGCCGCTAATCCCAAGATTCTCAGAAATCTCATCCACACGGGACGGCGAATCCGCCGCGGCAAAGCTGGCAGAAGCCGGCGCTGCGGCGCGGATTCGCCGGCTGCAGAATGTTCATTTTTTTTCTTCTTTGGCTGCGGCCGAGCTCTCCTCTATGGGAGCGCCGGCAACAGCAGAAGAGCGAGCGGCCAGGCCGCTTCAAAACCAGCAGCTAAGTGCCGCAGGTTTTGAAGCAGCACTTCTCCCAGCGGAAATCTCGCTGCGGCCAAACTGCGAGATTTCCGCCGGGATTCCGGTGTGTGTGAACCCAGCCTAAAAGTCCATGGTAAAAAATAAATAAAATGAGAGAATGTTTGGTTTTTTTGTCACTTTGTTACTAAAAAAAAACAACTAAAGGGGCGTGGCCAGCGACCGTCATGAACAGTCGCCTGTGAGGAGAGCTCCCTAGGGGAAAATTCAAAATCCTGGCCAAACCTAAAAACCGAAAACCTTAAACACAGCTTATGGACTCCTAGAACCAGAGGGGACGATCGGACCGTGACCAAAAGTAATTAAAACCCTCTGAAGACCTACTGCAGGGCCGCGGGCCGAGGAGGGGGAGGAGCGGCGCCGACGCCCTGCCATCCTCCCGCGCTCATCCTGACGCCGACTCCTTCAACTCTCTGCATGCGGGCCAGGTGAGAACCCGGGGACTTACCCTTGCCTGCCTGAGCGCTGTCTGCCCGGCGAGCTTCCCCCGGGACCCGGTCATTATACCTGGACTGACCCTCCCCTTCCCCTCTCGGCCGCTGCCGCCCGGACGAGACCCGAGAAGCCGGGGAAAGAAAACCCCCGAGCCAAGCCCCGGACCCCGGAACGGAGCGACCTGCCCCGGAAAGAAGCGGCCGCGTCAAACCTGAAGGGCGGACCACGGCTTGTAAGCCGCTTCGGCCGCCCCGCCGCTCCGACACCCCTGCCGCCGCCGGCTGGAGCCAACGCGCGGCCCGCAAGGGACCTATCCTCCCAGTCGGCAGCCCCCCCCCCCCCCGGTGCGGAGTACCTCCCGCGGGATCCCGGCCGGGACCGCGACTTGCTTCGGCGCCCGTTCCTGTGCGTCCAGAGATCCTCCGCGGCTGACGAGACATCGATCCTTCCCAGGCGGGAGGGGCTGCTGGACTCACAGCCTCCGGGCTCCTCTCCTCGCCGCAGAAGCCGCGCAGATCCTGCGACTCGCCCGGCCTGTCGGCCGCCCTGCATTACCCTGCCACCGCTCTCTGGAAGTGCCGGACACGCTGCAGAGCCCGGACTACAGCCCTGAGAGCCGCTCCGCCTGCGGACCGGCGGATAGGAGGCCCCTCCATCAAGTGCGACCACCGGACAGACAGACAGCCACAGATCCATCTGAAACCGCGGTCGACCCGGCCACAACACCAGTCACCCACCAGCGACCCGTCTTGTGACACCCGGGGACACCGCGCTACAGTACCCCCTTTCTTTTTCACACCCGGCCCTGCGGAGCCGGCAACCGAATCGTGAGTAACCAACGGGGGGCTGAGGGACAACACACCCGTTAAGGGACATTGACCCCCCTGGGACTGTGCGCTGGGCGGATAGCCTACAACAATAGACTCCCACCACCCCTTGGGAAAACATTTCAGCTGTTTACAATACTATATAACAACACCCCGGTGGGTGCGCGGGGAGGGGACTGCCTCAGCTCATAACTTCATCTATTCTGCCCTCCGCCTGCAGCGAACGGCGTTGCGGTGGGGAGCTGGCGCCGCTTCTCATCACCTAATATAACCAATCCTAAATTTGGTCAAACCACACTTAGTTGAGACCCGGGTCGCAGGACCTTCGCCCTCTAACAATTACTCTAACTGCATAACTACAAGGACTGGACAGCCAAGCATATCTAAACCCCACAAAAGTCGCATCAAACTGTCAATTTCGCTGTTAAGTACCTGCCACAAGTAACAGCTTCGACACCCTTTATAACATACTACACTAAACGGGAAAAGACAGAAATCTTCACTCCCGGATAGCCAGTGCAAGCGCATAACTACAAGACTATATAACCAACAACATCTAAACCCTGCAAAGTCACGTCAAACTACCAGGACTGCTCCCTGGCCTCTGATACAATCAACAACGCTCGATACGTTGTACACCGTACCACACTAAGCGGGAAAGACCCTTATTCTTTGACAACCACCGCAATTGTAAAATTATAAGGACTCTAGCTGACATCTAAACCCCGTAAGAGACAAGTTAACCCATCATAATTCAAATCCCAGGCCGGAAAAGAAGAAAAGTCATTCACTCCCATAAACCATTACACCAATCTACGTCCCCTATCATGAGCACACGAGCCAAAAGTGGCTCAGCAGCAGAAAAGTTAAGAGAGTTCGCCCACTCCAAGACCCCGGACCATACGCCACGACCAACACGGCCTACCCAGATGAGGGAGCCCGAAGACGAGAGCGGGCAACCCCCGGAACCGACCATGCGACAGCTCCTCGAAGCAATCAATACCTGCAAGTCCTCTCTCACTAATAAAATAGAAGAGATAAAGTCTGACGTATCGTTACTGAGACAGGACTTACAGAATATGAGAGGTAGAATGTGAGAAATGGAAGACCGCATCTCCAACGCAGAAGACTCCCTACGCCCGCTCTCCGCGGCAGTTAAAAAAGCCACACGGGTAGCAGAATTCTGCCAGTCCAAGACAGACGACCTAGAAAACAGGTCGCGCCGTAATAACCTACGGAAAATAGGCTTACCCGAAAAATCAGAAGGGGCCAACCCAGAAACATTTGCCGAAACCTGGCTGAAGTCTTTACTGAGTGACGAAGCCTTCTCTGCACATTTTACAGTGGAAAGAGCCCACCGGGTCCCAACAAAACCACCACAACTGGGAGCCCCCCCGCGCCCTTTCCTAATAAGAATTCTGAACTGCAGAGATCGCGACGCCTCGCTTCGTCAAGCCAGATTACAAGGCCCATTAAAATACAATAACGCAACAATCTCCATATTCCCTGACTTTTCCGCCGAGCTGCAAAAGCAAAGAGCCACATTCATAGAAGCAAAAAGAAAGTTCAAAGAAAGAAACATCCTGTATTCAATGGCGTACCCAGCCCGCCTGCGCATCGTAACCCAAGGAAAGGTGGTTTTCCTTCAATCTCCCACCGAGGCCTTGGAGTGGTTGGACATGCACCCGCAAACACCGAAGGACGATTAATCCCGCAACATCTACGGCAGGACTCTAAACCCAGTCATAATCCATGCGACTGATACCCCTTTGACCTATAGACAGTGAAAACGTGGGGCGACGATATCTTTAAATTGCCAACGGACCTGGCAAATACCCACGATCCTCTGTAGGCCACCGGGATATTCTCCCCCCCCCCCCCCCCCCCCCCGTATTAGAGTAACATCTGCTACTTCTAAACAGATTGTAGCTAAACTGTTTTATTTTTGTTCGTTGTTCTTGACATTTGCGTCGAAATTAAGCAAAATGTCAAAGGTTAAATGTTTAAATTGTTGTAATCTGCACAATTCCCCTCCCCACATTCACCGATCCTTCCCCTTTCTCCCCACCCTAGGGACATAGAGGCAACACTTCAATTAGATACCCCCACAACCAGCAATGACCCTAAAATGTCTTAGCTGGAACGTCCGGGGTCTCGGCACTGCCCTCAAGCGAAGAGCGGTCTTTGCCTATATTCGGAAAACTAGCCCACACATTATAAGCCTGCAAGAGACCCACCTTGTTAAAGAAAAGGCCGACGCCCTGGCAAAGCCGTGGGTTCAGTGGGCTGCCCACTCCTTCCACACCTCCTCTTCCAGGGGTGTCTCTGTGCTTATCCATAGGTGACTGCGCTGGAACCCTATTAATATTCGCAGGGACCCCGAAGGAAGGTTCATATTCATATTCGGCGAAATAGACTCCAAACCTTATATCATCCTATCTATATACAACCCACCCCACAATAATCTCCACGTTCTACAATCTGCCATAGCATATGCACATCAATACCCCTCGGCGGGGGTGATCTGCCTGGGGGACTTTAATATGGTAATGGACGCCGCAATAGACAGATTCCACATATCCCCTAATGTGACCCCCACCCAAAGCTCCTCTTTAAAACAATTAATCGAAAGTGTCGGCTGGATTGATCTCTGGCGACTCAAACACCCTGACGGGCGAGAGTTCACCTGTCATTCCCCGGGACATAGCGCACTAGCGAGGATTGACTATATATTTAGCTCAGCAGAATTGGCAATATACCTCTCCAACATCACGCACTGTCCGCGTGGCATATCTGATCACAGCCCCATACTGCTAACACTGAAATTCCCGCAACAAATTATAGTACCCACCTGGAGGCTCCACCCTTTCTGGCTGAAGCTGATCGGAACAGACGACCAAATGCCTTTTCACATATCCCTGTTTCTAGAGGCCCATAGCGAGAACACCCACCCCGCTCTGAAATGGGATACCCTGAAGGCCTATGTTAGGGGATTCCTCAAGTCCGCCATTGCATACATTAAAAAGTCAACAGCCCAGGCCGACAAAGAACTAGAAACCCAGACAATAGAGGCTGAAAAGATGTACACATCTAACCCCACAGACGCTAACAAAACAGCCTGGCTCAGCCTACTCCGACTCCATAAACATCAAATATATGCTAAAGCTAAGCGCAAACTATTTTTCACTAAGCAACATTATTTTGAGTTGGAAAATCAATCCAGTCATCTACTAGCCAGCCTCATTAGGCGGGAAAACAAAACTAATACGGTCCTTAAAATTAAGAACCAAGGTGGGGAGGAGCTGACTGACGGCCCATCTATTACAAATTGTTTTAAAGACTTTTATAGTAACTTGTACAAATCCTCATCTTATAGCACAGTGGCGGACATCCTGAGTTACTTAGAGGACCTAAATTTCCCAACCCTATCTGCAGATCAGGTTGAACTTCTGGAAGCCCCAATCACGCTAGAGGAGGTCCAGCAGACAATCCGGGACATGGCCCCTAATAAATCAGCCGGCCCGGACGGCCTCCCAATAGAGACATACCGGAAATACAGCGAACAGCTAGCCCCGTTACTACTTGAGACACTAAACCAAGCCCAAATAGACAACACCCTCCCACCCTCATTCTATAAAGCCTCCATAGTAGTGATATAAAAACCTGGAAAAGACCCGACAGATTGTAGCTCCTACCGCCCAATCTCATTGGTAAACTCTGACTTCAAAATCCTAACTAAAATCCTAGCTACTAGATTAAATCAAGTAATTTTGTCCATTATCCATCCGGACCAGACAGGTTTCATGCCTGGGAAATCTACAACAATAAATATCCGTAGAGTCCAGACAGCCATGCAACTAGGAAGGCAATACAATATGCCCTGGGCTTTGGTCTCATTGGACATGGCAAAGGCCTTTGACTCATTGGAATGGGCTTTTCTTGAGGCTTGTCTGGTTCGCTTTGGATTTGGACCCAAATTCCAACAATGGATCAAAACCATATACAAATCCCCGAGCGCAAATGTAGTGGTAAACGGCATCCCATCACCCGAATTTCAATTGGCAAGAGGCACCCGACAGGGGTGCCCTCTATCTCCGGCCCTATTTGCCATAGCCATTGAGGCACTGGCGATTCGGTTGAGAAGTACCCCCAATGTAAAAGGTATTAGATGGACAGACCTAGAAAGTAAAGTAGGACTAAATACGGACGACACAATTCTTTTTTTATCAGACCCGATTAACTCTTTTTCCCAAGCCATGATCCACATAGACAAGTTCTCCAATTTCTCAGGCCTGTATGTTAACTGGTCTAAATGGACAATCCTGTACACAAACCTCAACCTCGGAAATGACCCCTGTGTTACCAGATACGGGCAAAAACCAGTACAAACGTTCAAATACCTGGGGATACTTATGCCATATGACCATAATAATGTTATAGCAGAAAACATAGACCCGCTACTAGACAATATAAAGCACAAGCTAAAAGGATGGACAAAACTACCGCTCTCCGTGGCGGGGCGCATAAACCTCATTAAAATGGCCATCCAGCCTAAATGTCTGTATATACTGCAGCAGATGCCAGTAACCATCCCCAAACGTTTCTTCCAGACATTAAATTCCCTGATCATTTCCTTTGTATGGAACTCCTCTCGCTCCAAACTAAGCATGTCGACATTTCAAAGGCCCAAAGAGCAAGCCGGAATGGCCCTCCCGGATTTCTGACTATTACCTGGCAGGACAATTGAGGAACATACGAGCCTGGGTCTTGAACGGGGAGCTTCCCATAGCAGATAAACAGCTGGCGAAGCAGGTAAAAGGCAATAATCTTTTAAACTACTTAGAGTTCCCGCAATATACCAATCCCACCGACGTGATCCCGCTCCACAAACTGGCCCTTGGTGTGTGGAGGGAGGTGAAGAAGCTCCAGCGATACCAAGACGTAATACCCGAGCTCTGCCTCTGGAATAACCCAGGTCTCACCGCCTTACAATCAGTCCCCGACCCACAGTATTGGATGGCCCAAGGGGTACACACACTAAACGACATTTACACAGACGGAATATTTCCTACATTCACAGAAATGAGTGACAGGCTGCAGTCCCCACATCTCCAATTATTCCGATTTTTTCAACTAAGACACGCCCTAAACTCCCAATTCCCGCCCGCCTCAACACACATATCTAAGTTTCCTACAATCGGCATCCTCAAGTCTCAGGGACCCAGGGGACTAATCTCGGCTCTATACACACATCTCCTTTCGGCTAAAATAGCCCTTAATCGGCCTTCAGCATACGATAAATGGAAGCAAGTTATTCCATCCCTTACACCTGAGGAATGGCAAGATATCTCCGAGTCCCATTTAGCAGTCTACCCTGCTGTAAATAACAAATTAATCCAACTGCACATAACACACCAGGCCTATCTTACCTCTAGCCGTCTATATAGAATGGGTACCACATCCTCAAATGCTTGTCACAGATGCCACCAACCAGAGGCGAACTTTTGGCACCTGATATGGGAATGTCCCCCAATTAGCGAGTACTGGTCGGAGGTCACCAACCTCATAAACACGCTGCTGCCCGCCCACTGGCTATTGGCCTAGACCCCAAGGTGGCGCTATTTGGCCTAATGGAGGAGGAGGAGTGGCCACATTACACCCGCGCCTTTCTTGAAAAGGTGCTGTTCTTGGCCCGCAAGACAGTGGCCATGAGGTGGATGGCTGCGGAAACCCCCTCAATCCCACACTGGATCCAAATGGTAAACACCGTAACCTCCTACGAGAAGATCATCTACCAAAATCGAGGATGCCCGGCCAAATTTAGGAAAATATGGGGGACATGGATTGATTCCCACTCTACCCTATACACGGAATGAGCCTTGAGACCCGACCTACACACACAACTCCCTCCCCTCCCCCCCCTCCCCCCAAGACAAGTGTCAGCAGACCTGCACTTCAGTCCTTCTATTAAAACTGAAATAAATCAGAGCAGAACCGTTTTGGAAAAGTTGTAAAGTTTATTGTTGTCTAATTATCGAAGGAATACAGTACCAAAATTATATAGATCCAACTGTAACGGAAAATGTATACACGAATAATGATGTATCTAACAAAGCTTCTTCATTCTGTATTCTACAATGCCTTTTTTCTTTTAAAATAAAACGAATTTAAAAAAAAAAAAAAAAGTATCACTGCCAAAACTGGTTGCAACAGGAAAGGGTTTAATATTTTAAACATATGTGCATGTATAAATATCATATAGGACAATCATAAAGCGACGAAAGGTCAAAGGTGACCCGCACAGTGAGAAGTGATCGGACGACCAGTAATGTCACTGTCATGATGTCACAGTGTTCCATAAGTAAGAACAATCTAATGATGTCACAAATGACCAACATCCATAAATTCCCAGTCGCCCAAAGTTCCATTGAAGGTCTTTGTAGGAGTTTGTGGAGCGAAGATCCTTCTGTGCAAGTTTGGCTATTATGTCAAAGCGAAAGCATTATATAATTGTGTCCAGTTCAGAGGACGAGGACGAGGAGATCCAGCAGGTGAGCAGAGGTTTTTTTAAATTTTTTTGATTTTTTTGACAAGATTTTTGATACAGAAAACAAAGTCCTATTTCAGTGTCGCCCATGAAGTGACACAATCCGAAGTTTCATTACCACATTGGAAACAGATCAAACCCGTTTTAATATAAAAACAAGTAAAATTAAACTGGTCAAGCTGTGATTTCCCAAATCACATATAGGAAATATCTCAAGAGGTCAAGGGTAGACAAAATATCGTTAGAGCGCATCCCTTCTATGCAGTTAGTTAATGCTAATACATGGGGGGGGGGGGTAAAAGGAAGGAGATGACCAAAAATATTCCAGACAGCCTGGATGATGTTTGCAGACTAAAGACCCCCTCAGTGGGGTCATTGTGACTACAGGTCCATGTGCAGGACAGAGATTAGTATTGTAAGAGGCCAAATAAATGTCACCCCCAACCCTATCCATACCATAACCATAGCCGAGCCCCTCACACTCTGCATACACTACATATAGGGCGATGATAGAAGTCAGTGGGGTATGTACCAAGATGATTTATTCCAGAAATTGGACAATCATGTTTTTGGATTTTGCTCAATATGTTTTCTATGTTTTTCCAGCCCCGTCCTAAGAAGAAGCCAACCACCAGTTTTCCATACCGAGGTGAAGATAGTGGCTTCAGTTACCACCCATCACCTTATACCCCAGGTACGGCACTGATCCAATAACGCTCCTCATAGGTTGACGCTTGTCTTACTGCATTTTGTAGTTACAATCTAGATTTATGTTATTAAGTATAGAAATCTGCTCTGTTCTCTGTAATTTATAGGCATCCGGACGGATACTGGGACTCATCAGTCGTATATACAGCCGGACTCGCCAATAATCATCAGCGACAGCGACGATGAGGACAATGAATATTCTATATCAGACAGTTCTTTCACAGGTCAGTTACCAAACCAAAGGACTCTTGTCGCTCTGTCTGCATAAAGACATTTCTTGTTGGCAACATTAGCAGATTTTAACAAAACTCAGCAAAATTTTGAAAAGTGTTTTTTTTTTCTCCAGCTTTCTGTACGAATAATGAACTCTCTGACCATGAGGAGAGCGGGCAATCAGACGAGAGGTGAGTCCTCTTACATATATTATTCATCGCTATGATTTTGAAATGAAACAATGAAGTATGGGACAAACATTCCAGTGGCTTTACATAGGATTCCTTATTCTTCCCAGGAGGCCTCTGTGTAACATCCAGGGCTGTTTCCTTGAAGAGATCACATTGCCAACCTCCATTTATACCACCAACTTCCAGGAGACGAAGCAGGAGCTGGTATCCAGGCTCTACCAGCTCTACAACAGCACCATATTTGAGAACAAGGTATCTTATCATCGACTGATCCAATATATCCTCCCTCAATAATTCTAATTGGCCTGAAATTGGAAATCCCAGACACTTAGTCAACATTTGGACCCTTTAGAATCATTTATATTTTCATTGGTTTGGAGATTTGGGGTCCTGGAGTACAAGGGGGTCCTGAAGGTCTTCTGCCCCTTATAAAGAAAAGCTATAAACAAGAGTTGGGCAACTTCTTACATTGGGGCCCAAAGATTCAAGCTACCTCTTTTTGCTATATATTATGATAGAACTGCAGATTTATTGGACTTTGTCTTCTCTTCCTTCTTCTTTAGCTCCCTGAGAACATGAGCATCATATGGAACAAGAGGCTAACAACGACCTCAGGTTATTGCAGTTGGATGAACAAGGGTGACGATAGTTACTGCATCATCAATCTATCAGATAAAGTCTGTGATTCTGCAGGTAGGTCTCACATCACATCCATCTATACATCTTTATATACGGGGTAAGAAGCTGCCAGGAAATGCCCCGTCTGTGATAGAAGTGATAGGCTGGCACTGGGGATGGAATCCGTCTTTTATGCTCATTGTACATATAAATGCTTTTCTCTTTAGACCGAGTAAGAGACACATTAGTCCACGAAATGTGTCATGCTGCCTGCCGGCTTATTAACAAGCAATTAGACAGCGGATCCCACGGTCCATTATGGAAGTCATATGCAGCGAATGTCACCAACGTGCATCCTGAGCTGCCAGAGGTGACGGTCTACCACAACTATGACATCAACTTCCCGTTCACCTACCAGTGCAGTTTGTGCCAACGCAGGTAAGATGGGTCAACATTTGTGGCTGATACAATCCATTCCTATCCTGTAATGATTTGTGTTCTTCTCCGTTTCCTGTCTACTAACCGGTATTTTCTCTGTCTCTATAGTGTCGGCCGTTACAGAAAGATCACTAATGAAGCCGTTTACTGCAGTTCCTGTAAGAGCAGGCAAAAAATATGACCACCGGCAAAAACGATGAATCTCCATCATCATCCTCCATCCGCATCATTAGCTCAACTTAAATTTTTTAAAAATGCTAATAAAATCATCCTGACATCATTTTTATGTGTTTCTATTGAGTAATTCCAAGGAATCCACAAAGCGCTCGCCCACCTAAAATAAGAGCTGGGGAGGGTGCAAATGGTTAATGATCAGAAGCTGCTGACTTGCTTCCCTGCTGCCTGAGCAGAGTATTATCTGTCTCTCCTCTCTGCTGCCCCTTGATGGACAGAGGGCAACATGTTCCTCAGTGGTGGGACTTCTGGCTTTGGGTAGGCTGCTGGGAATCACTAGCAAAGCTACACACAGTCAAGGCTTCTTGCCTGGAAGTAGTGCCGTTGCGACATGGCCCTCCTTTGGCACCACGTGGCACGTCTTATACTCGTAGGACACGGCTGCTTCTGAAAGCCTAAAGAGGGCCTGCATTCATGGTGGGGCGGTTTGGGTGGGCATGGGCCCTAAGTGGCCGCCCAAGCTACCCCTATTATTACCCACCCTTACTGGCAATTAGGAGAAAAACTCAAAATTCAGTCTATTAACCTTACACTATCGGTTACAGCAAGTAATGCTTTCTAGTTCCATATTCTCTCATATTACTCTACTGGCGAACACGACCGCCGGAGGCTGGAAAGGACCGAACAACCAATACAAGTAACCACAATCATACCCCAAAGATGGGCCTTCGGATAGTGATATTGCTCTCCTACATCCAAGTCGGCCAGCTGTCTATAACTTGTATTTGTTGCCCACTTGACTACTAAGTTCTGGACTTGCTGAAACAAACCTGACACTTTTAGGAACAGAGACCCTTGTAACTGGCTGGACCCTTCAGCACCTTGACAGCTGATCCAGCAGTCTCACCAACATACACATTCCGATAGCGCCCAACCGAATTGTTCGGAGGACATTCAGAGGGGTGCAATGGATAATATATGTGTCAGAAGTTTTAGGGATAATCAAGATGCTTGTTTTGGAGAGAGTGGGGGGTGGGGGGGGCGATGTTTTGAGGAGCAGAATGGAACACGCTGCGATTTTCAGTTCCACTTAAAAGAAACGCACGTCTGAATTCACCAATTTGCTTTAAAAGGGTTGTCCACTCTCTCCAGCAAAACCTGCCGATCACCTGTTCTCTGGGCCAATGCGTTTGTGTACGGAGACAATTCCTGCCGCAACCACAAGGCTTCACTCTCACTGCAGAATGGCAATGAATGGTAACTTGGTGTGTAATACCATGCCTGGCCACATCAGTAAGAATGGAGCTGTCTGCATCTTACAGGAATCTGCTCAGTACATAGGAGCATTGGCCCAGAGATCAGCTGATCAGAGGGGGTCCTAGGTGATAGACTCCTTCCAATCTAATGTTGATGACTTATCCTGAGGATAGGCCATCAGTAGCTTACAACTGGACATCACCTTTAATAGGTCTGTATGTAGTCCATATACAGTCAATAATAAATACTGACCACACGTAGACAGAAAATACAACCACGTGAATGCACTCGTGGGGTTGCTTGATAGACTGCCTGCCTGATTGCAGTATAATGTAATGCTGCAGGAATGATCAAGGCATTGCAAGTTGTTGTCCCCTCTGGGGACTAAAAAAAAAAAGTTAAAGTACGATCAATAAAGCTTTACTAATTATTAAAAAAAAGTAATAACAGTTAAAAAAAAGAAAAACCCTTTTGCCATTTTTATAATAAAAGAATCCAAATCAAAAAACAAAAATACATATTTGGTATCGCCGCATCCGTAAAAGTCTAATCTATCAAAGTAATGCATTATTTACCCCGCACAATAAACGTCGTCAGAAAAAAAAATAAAGAACCCCAGAAATGTGCTTTTTTTGGTCACCCTGTCATCAAGACAAAATGCAATAAAAAGCGATCAAAAAGTCGTATGTATTCCAAAATGGTACCAAAGCAAACTGCGGGATGTCCCACAAAAAATGAGCCCTCGCACAACTATGTCGACGGACAAATAAAAAATGTATTGTGCGGGGCGGAGCTACCTGATGAAGGAGTATGTTGCATCCAGGAAAGGCTCCGGCAGCAGCGGCGATTAAAAGGCTTCACAGGCATTCCCAGCGGCGGAGCAGGACAGCATAGGTCGCAGAAAATCCCAGAGCACATCAGGGCGCCTTTCAGATCACGAGAAGGGCAGCCTAGAGGACTTTTTACGACCGCATACCGAGGCGGCCGGCAACAGAGGAAAATCCAAGATGGCGCCGGCGGGAGGTCCGGCGTGGCACAGCGGCGGCGCGCAGAGGGAGAGAGCAGCAGACGCCGAGGACTCGGGAGACATCACGGAGGGAAGCAGCAGGCCACCCAGGACAAGCGATCACCCACAACCTGCAGGAGAAGCAGCAATAAAGTCAGATTATGGCCAACCCGGCACAATGAGCTCCCAGCTAGAGCCACATGTCACATCACCCCCAGCGGTCTCTGCAGTGGGGAAGGGGCGGCCCACACACAGTGCAAGAGGGACAGGGTTCCCACAGCCCCTTAAGCATCTCTCCAACACAGACCCAGGAGGCAAACCTGAGGGGCCCCCACCAGCAGCTCTCAGCAGATTATGAGGAAGAGCAGTGGGATTGGCGCACCCACTTACGCGCTCTCCCCACAAAAACAGACCTGGACGACTTCTTACATAAACTCGAGTTGTCACACAAGAAGGACATTACAGCCTTACAAAAAGATATCTTACACGTGGGCCAACGACTAGTGGAGGTGGAGGAAACACAAGAAAAGCTAATAGACACGGTAGAATCGCATAGAAAAGCCATTTAATCCCAATCTACACAAATCTCAGAGCTCCTTCTCTACCTAGATGATCTTGAAAACCGCCACAGGCGGAACAATTTACGCATAAGAGGCCTGGAAGAAGGAGTGGAACAGAATCAACTCGTGACTTGGGCCCCAAAATTCTTTACCGACCTGCTCAAGCACCCACCAGATGACTTTATTGTAATCGATAGAATACATCGCACTCTGGGCCCGAGATCCGCGGACCCTGCAAGGCCGCAGGACATCGTGTGCAGGGTGCATTTCTTCCAAGAGAAGGAGCAAATGATGCGATGCGCCAGAGAGGCAGGGAACCTGACATACCGGGGCTCTCCCATACTGATCCTGCAGGACTTATCCCGCCGTACGCTACAACTAAGAAGAGCGTTGAAGCCATTACTGACGGCACTGAAAGAAAAGGACATGATTTATCAATGGGGCTATCCCTTTCAACTGCAAGACCGCAAAGGAAACAAAAGAGCTATCTTCAGATCGCTGGGGGATCTGCCCAACCTCCTGAGTACATTTAAGCTTCCAATGATCAACCTGCCGGACTGGCCACACTGAGAAGGAGCGCTTGCCCCAGCGATGGGACCCTCATGGCAGAGGGTCAGAGACAGAGCCGAACGCTGACATCCCGATCTATGATGCCTGTTGCTGATTGCCAACTATTGAGACACTAATACCTACGCATTTTCATGTCTTTGTTCGCTCTCCCACCTCCGGGTTCTGCTGAGACACAGTTTAAGTCACCTAGTTAAAGAGACATTTAGCAATAGCCTTGAAAGTTTACTATTGATATGTTTGTTCCAGCCGTAGCCGCCACGGGGCGCTACTTCGGCGTAAGGTTCCGTTCATTCCCTATTAGAGGGTGCAGCCAACGCGCTGCAAGTTAAGGTTTTTTCTTAGAAAAGCCCTTAGAAATGTTTAGTGGGGCTTTACCCCATATTTGCTCATGTTCTTCTGTTTCTTTTTCTCCTGTCCTTTCTTTCTCATCTATCCCTAACCCCTCCCCCATGTTCCAACCACCACCCCCACCCCAAGGCACCGCGAGAGGCCGGGCACCGGACAATCAAGCACAATCCCCCTACATATGTCGACATGGCTAGCGTAACAGTATGCACATACAACGTTAAAGCGTTGAACACCCCGGAAAAGAGAAACCAGTTCCTCTATCACTTACACAAAAAGAGAATTATGGTGGCCATGTTACAAGAGACCCACTTCAAGGCAGATAACATACCATGCTTCTCTTCTAAATTCTACACCACCTGGGTACACAGCCCTCACCAAACATAAAAGGCGGGGGGAATCTCGGTGGCACTGCACAAGTCTTTCCAACACGTAGTGATCGATCAAGTGGTAGACCTACAAGGTCGATACATCTTCCTAAAATTAGAGGCTATGAATTCTGTGATCTCACTTGCCAATGTCTACTTCCCTAACCAGGGTCAGATCTCCTTTGGGATGACAACTCTGAGGAAACTGGCCGACTTCGCTGATGGCTCTGACGTGATCTTGGGCGGTGAAATCAATCTGGTAATGGACCCTGTGATGGATTCATCGGTGGGTAAGTCCCCCATCTCTCACACAGCTCGTCGTACACTCAAAAAGGAACTAGAAAAGCTGAGACTAGTGGACATGTGGAGGATCTTGCACCCGGGGGTCAGAGACTACAATTTCCATTTGGACGTACATAACAGTTACAGTCGAATAGATCCCCTTTTTATCTCCCACAAACTATTGGACCAAGACCCAGAGTGCTCCATGGGACCTTTCTTATGGTCAGACCACGCCCCTGTCTACGGAGTTATTCACAGATTGGGGGGGGGGGCAAAATACATCAGTGGAGACTTAACAACAACCTCCTTAATGACCCCGTCTGTGTGGGAGACGTCAAAAAAATGATCAAAACCTTCATCGAAGCCCACAGAGACGACACCATGAGCACTCCCATCAAATGGGAAGCTCTAAAATGCGTCTTGCGTGGCGTTTTCATTTCCCACAGGGCCCGCTTAAAAAAAAGATAGAACGGAAAAATTAAAAAGGACTCCTGATAGAGCTGGAGATAAAAAAGAAAAAAAAAACAAGGGTCAACCATCAGAGCCCTTGAGAGCAGAGATCTCCACGATAAGACAGCAAATACTCTCGATACTCGATCAGAGGTCGATGGGATTCAGAGACAAAATGCGCAGGTGCACCTTCGAATACGGGGATAAATGTGGGAGATGGCTCTCAAGGACTCTGCACCCCAAGACTCCCCTGACACACATCCCAAAGATACAAAAACGACAGGGGGGCGTCGCACACTCAACTGCGGAAATCCTAGAGGTCTTCATGATTATTGTAATAACCTATATAATATCGAGCGGAACCCCGACCAGGCCCCGAGGGATAGAGACGTAGAGGAGTACCTAACTAGCCACACCCCTGGACCTGTAGATCCAGAAGTGTCTGCAGAAATGGAAGGGGATTTCTCTCTAGCGGAAATCTCGTCCCTAATCAAAGAACTCAAAGTGGGCAAGAGTCCGGGACCGGATGGATTGTCCTCAAAATTCTACAAACTCTTGAAAGATGATATTACACCGCTGCTAATCGACTCCTTCAACGCGATAAAATAGGGGATGCCCCTTCCCGACTCAGGCCCTACAGGCTCACCTGGTCATAATACCTAAACCAGGGAAAGACGCCATGGAGTGTGGAAATTACAGGCCCATCTCACTCTTAAACGTGGACGTCAAGCTTTTTGCAAAATTAATCGCTACAAGGATCCAGCCCCATATCCCAAAATTGGTCCACAGGGACCAGGTGGGATTTGTCCCGGGAGAGAAGGGAGAGATAATATAATAAAATCTATGTCATTGATATCACATGTCCGACAGAAGGGGTCCCCACTATGACTCATGGCAGTCGACGCCGAAAAGGCCTTCGACAGAGTCGGTTGGAGGTTTCTAGAGGGCACATTAAGGAGAGTGGGACTGGGGCCCCGCATGAGAGATTGGATAATGGCGCTGTACAGAGACCCCTCGGCTAGGGTAAGAGTCAATAAAGCCCTGTCGGACAACATACATATCCGGAACGGTACGCGCCAGAGGTGCCCATTGTCCCCCTTCTTGTACATACTGACAGTGGAGTCTCTGGCCAGCGCCATAAGGAAAAATGACGCTATAAGAGGGGTGAGGCTGGGGCAGAGGGAGCTAAAACTCTCTTTGTTCGCGGACGACCTTCTGCTGGACCTATCCTGTCCAAGAATTGGAATTCCAGTTCTATTAAAGGAATTCGACAAATTCAGCGCAATAAGCAACTTTAAAATTAATTTACAAAAAACAGAAATGTTGAATATCTCTCTCCCTCGAGCCAAAACAAAATCCCTGCAAGAGCTATTCCCTTTCAAATGGCAATCCAACTCTCTCAAGTACTTAGGTGTCCAACTACCAGGCGACCCAGCAAATACATATGACCTGAATGTTAAACCTTTTCTAACAAATCTGGAAAGAGATTTGGGGAAATGGAATCCCCTTCTCCTATCCTGGGGGGGGGGGGGGGGGCAGGATAAATGCAGTCAAAATGGATGCCCTGCCAAGGTTTTTATACATCTGCCAGGCATTCCCCATTAAACTACATAGATTCTTTTTCAAACACATACACTCCCTGATCACAAAATTTGTCTGGCGAGGGCGTAGATCCAGACTAAAATACAATACTTTAACCAGAAGCAAGACAAAGGGAGAAATGGGTCTGCCGGACTTCTCTCTATATTATAAAGCTAATCTAGCGAACGGCGTAATAAATCTGCTTTGAAACCGAGAATCCAAACTATGGGTGGAGCTAGAGCATAAACTAGATCCCAGGTTGACTCAGGGAATTTTTTGGGTTCTGGGGACTCTAATCAGGAGTATCGCCGACATATCACCGTTACTAAACCAGCTGATGAGGGCCTGGTCGGGGTTCGCGAAGGGAAATTAACTGATATTGATATCGGGCCCCCTCACACCTCTATTGGCTAATCCCCAATTTAAGGCCTTTGTGCACAGTAAATCCCTAAAGACCATTCCAGTGCGTCCTCACATCGCGACTTAGAGACGTGTTAGGTGAAGAAGGATTGAGGCCCCTGACGGAGTAACTTGCAGGACATACTGCCCCGCGGGAGCCTGGCTGGAGTACTTCCAGCTGAGGAGCTTGGTGGATTCTTTGGCCTCTGGGTCCCGGACGAGGAGGGAGCTCACAGACTTCGAGAAACTCTGCATGTCCACAGATGCTATCAGCCATCCAATCTCAGTGCTATACAAGATGATGCTGGACCGGGAGATGGGGTCTCCCCACCTGACTTCGTGGGTGCGTGGAAAGAGGAACTGGGTAGGAATCTGCCCCCGGCCGAAAGGGGAAAAGGCTTTTGCTCCGACACATAAAGGGTCGGTTTATGCCAGACTCCAAGAGCTCAATTTTAAAATAATCTCCCGCTGGTATAGAACCCTGGTCAGGCTACACAAAATGCTCCCACAACTTAGCCCGAAGTGCTAAAGATGCCCAAACGCAACAGGAAGCATGTCCCACATCTGGTGGAGTTGCCCGCCAAAAGCCTCGCTGTGGAAGGATGTAGTCAATCTATTTAACAATATAAGCGGAGGGGACGCGCAGCTCACGCTCTAGGTGGGAGTGCTATCCATGTTCCCGGGCCCTATATCCAAAACCAAAAAGGGCCTATGGCGCTTTTTTGTACAAGCCGTCAGACAGATCATTCCAAGGCTCTGGCGGTCTGACGCCTTCCCCACCAGAGGTCATTGGGTCAAAGCCATCAACGAATTAGTAAGATATGAGGAGATGAGGGCGGAGGAAGACATGAAGCGAGAGGACTATTATGCATTCTGGCGGCCATGGCTGGAATACAGGAATACCACAGAAGCAAAAGGGTGGGTGGAGCGGGAGTTGCTGCCTTCTCGGTTGCTCGCTCGGCCAGCCCTCTCCCCAACTTGATCTGGGGATTCAGGGAATGCACGACAAGAGATCCAAGGTCAAGCGGTCGACCTGGTAAGAGATGACTTGGGTAGATTTGGCCGTCGAGACTCCACAACGTCACTTAAATCAACAATCAGGGTTGCTACGCGGTTGCCTGACCCACCCCCCACTAGCCCTCCCCCCCTTCTATACTTCTAGTCTCCAAACTAAGTCCTTTCTCTCTACTGTTTCTGTTTTAATCTTGTTCTACCATAAATTGGTGATCAACCGAGTTCTACTATTAACACAAAATAGAGGACAACTCAGCTCACTTCTATATCAAAGTGAGAGTGGGGCGGAATGAGTAGATGTCCATAATCTAATGTAATCGTCTTGAATGCCCTAACTGTATTATTGCACTGTTTGTCCAAATAAAATCTTATTGAACAAAAATGTATTGCTCTCAGAACTTGGCGGCAGAAAATAATTTAAAAAAATTAAATATCTTTGAAAAAAAAACAAAAAAAAAGTTGTACCGCAAAAAAAAAACAAAAAAAAAAAACGACAATATAAGTTTGGTATCGTAGTAATCGTACTGATGCATAGAATAAAGTTATCATGTCATTTTTGCTGCAGTTCGTGCGCCATAAAAACAAGACGCACCAAAAATGGCGGAATTTCAATTTGTTTGTTTTTCATTTTACTCCACTTAGAATTTTTTACGTTTTTCAGTAAATTACATGTTACATTAAATAATACCATTAAAAAATACAACTCGTCCCACAAAAAACAAGCCTTCATACAGCGACGGCGATGGATGAATAAAGGAGTTACGATTTTTTTAAAAGGGGGGAATGGGGGAATGGGGGAAAAAAGGTCCGCATCCTTAATGGGTTGTCTGCTTTTGGCCATTCCTCTACATTAGACCAAGTCCCCTAATAATAAGCTGAATAAAGAGTCCCACTTCTACAATGTGGAGGAACATGGTAGCAAGTGTTCAATTCCCCATGCAGCTCCACTTCAGGGAAAATGAAGCATCACATGGTGCCCATTGGACTCAGTGGCGTCCATCTAGTGCAGTGATGTGCGGGGTCGGTGTAGTTGCTTTGGGTAGATGTAGCCTTGATTTTCACTATCGGTTATAGCAAGTAATGCTTTCTATTTCCATTTTCTCTCATATTACTCTACAGGCGAACACGACCGCCGGAGGCTGGAAAGGACCGAACAACAAATACAAGTAACCACAATCATACCCCCTCCCAGTGCAAAGATGGGCCTGCGGCCGCTAATCCCAAGATTCTCAGAAATCTCATCCACACGGGACGGCGAATCCGCCGCGGCAAAGCTGGCAGAAGCCGGCGCTGCGGCGCGGATTCGCCGGCTGCAGAATGTTCATTTTTTTTCTTCTTTGGCTGCGGCCGAGCTCTCCTCTATGGGAGCGCCGGCAACAGCAGAAGAGCGAGCGGCCAGGCCGCTTCAAAACCCGCAGCTAAGTGCCGCAGGTTTTGAAGCAGCACTTCTCCCAGCGGAAATCTCGCTGCGGCCAAACTGCGAGATTTCCGCCGGGATTCCGGTGTGTGTGAACCCAGCCTAAAAGTCCATGGTAAAAAATAAATAAAATGAGAGAATGTTTGGTTTTTTTGTCACTTTGTTACTAAAAAAAAAACAACTAAAGGGGCGTGGCCAGCGACCGTCATGAACAGTCGCCTGTGAGGAGAGCTCCCTAGGGGAAAATTCAAAATCCTGGCCAAACCTAAAAACCGAAAACCTTAAACACAGCTTATGGACTCCTAGAACCAGAGGGGACGATCGGACCGTGACCAAAAGTAATTAAAACCCTCTGAAGACCTACTGCAGGGCCGCGGGACGAGGAGGGGGGGGGAGCGGCGCCGACGCCCTGCCATCCTCCCGCGCTCATCCTGACGCCGACCCCTTCAACTCTCTGCATGCGGGCCAGGTGAGAACCCGGGGACTTACCCTTGCCTGCCTGAGCGCTGTCTGCCCGGCGAGCTTCCCCCGGGACCCGGTCATTATACCTGGACTGACCCTCCCCTTCCCCTCTCGGCCGCTGCCGCCCGGACGAGACCCGAGAAGCCGGGGAAAGAAAACCCCCGAGCCAAGCCCCGGACCCCGGAACGGAGCGACCTGCCCCGGAAAGAAGCGGCCGCGTCAAACCTGAAGGGCGGACCACGGCTTGTAAGCCGCTTCGGCCGCCCCGCCGCTCCAACACCCGTGCCGCCGCCGGCTGGAGCCGACGCGCGGCCCGCAAGGGACCTATCCTCCCGGTCGGCAGCCCCCCCCCCCCCGGTGCAGAGTACCTCCCGCGGGATCCCGGCCGGGACCGCGACTTGCTTCGGCGCCCGTTCCTGTGCGTCCAGAGATCCTCCGCGGCTGACGAGACATCGATCCTTCCCAGGCGGGAGGGGCTGCTGGACTCACAGCCTCCGGGCTCCTCTCCTCGCCGCAGAAGCCGCGCAGATCCTGCGACTCGCCCGGCCTGTCGGCCGCCCTGCATTACCCTGCCACCGCTCTCTGGAAGTGCCGGACACGCTGCAGAGCCCGGACTACAGCCCTGAGAGCCGCTCCGCCTGCGGACCGGCAGATAGGAGGCCCCTCCATCAAGTGCGACCACCGGACAGACAGACAGCCACAGATCCATCTGAAACCGCGGTTGACCCGGCCACAACACCAGTCACCCACCAGCGACCCGTCTTGTGACACCCGGGGACACCGCGCTACAGTACCCCCTTTCTTTTTCACACCCGGCCCTGCGGAGCCGGCAACCGAATCGTGAGTAACCAACGGGGGGCTGAGGGACAACACACCCGTTAAGGGACATTGACCCCCCTGGGACTGTGCGCTGGGCGGATAGCCTACAACAATAGACTCCCACCACCCCTTGGGAAAACATTTCAGCTGTTTACAATACTATATAACAACACCCCGGTGGGTGCGCGGGGAGCGGACTGCCTCAGCTCATAACTTCATCTATTCTGCCCTCCGCCTGCAGCGAACGGCGTTGCGGTGGGGAGCTGGCGCCGTTTCTCATCACCTAATATAACCAATCCTAAATTTGGTCAAACCACACTTAGTTGAGACCCGGGTCGCAGGACCTTCGCCCTCTAACAATTACTCTAACTGCATAACTACAAGGACTGGACAGCCAAGCATATCTAAACCCCACAAAAGTCGCATCAAACTGTCCATTTCGCTGTTAAGTACCTGCCACAAGTAACAGCTTCGACACCCTTTATATCATACTACACTAAACGGGAAAAGACAGAAATCTTCACTCCCGGATAGCCAGTGCAAGCGCATAACTACAGGACTACATAACCAACAACATCTAAACCCTGCAAAGTCACGTCAAACTACCAGGACTGCTCCCTGGCCTCTGATACAATCAACAACGCTCGATACTTTGTACACCGTACCACACTAAGCGGGAAAGACCCTTATTCTTTGACAACCACCGCAATTGTAAAATTATAAGGACTCTAGCTGACATCTAAACCCCGTAAGAGACAAGTTAACCCATCATAATTCAAATCCCAGGCCGGAAAAGAAGAAAAGTCATTCACTCCCATAAACCATTACACCAATCTACGTCCCCCATCATGAGCACACGAGCCAAAAGTGGCTCAGCAGCAGAAAAGTTAAGAGAGTTCGCCCACTCCAAGACCCCGGACCATACGCCACGACCAACACGGCCTACCCAGATGAGGGAGCCCGAAGACGAGAGCGGGCAACCCCCGGAACCGACCATGCGACAGCTCCTCGAAGCAATCAATACCTGCAAGTCCTCTCTCACTAATAAAATAGAAGAGATAAAGTCTGACGTATCGTTACTGAGACAGGACTTACAGAATATGAGAGGTAGAATGTGAGAAATGGAAGACCGCATCTCCAACGCAGAAGACTCCCTACGCCCGCTCTCCGCGGCAGTTAAAAAAGCCACACGGGTAGCAGAATTCTGCCAGTCCAAGACAGACGACCTAGAAAACAGGTCGCGCCGTAATAACCTACGGAAAATAGGCTTACCCGAAAAATCAGAAGGGTCCCACCCAGAAACATTTGCCGAAACCTGGCTGAAGTCTTTACTGAGTGACGAAGCCTTCTCTGCACATTTTACAGTGGAAAGAGCCCACCGGGTCCCAACAAAACCACCACAACCGGGAGCCCCCCCGCGCCCTTTCCTAATAAGAATTCTGAACTGCAGGGATCGCGACGCTGCGCTTCGTCAAGCCAGATTACAAGGCCCATTAAAATACAATAACGCAACAATCTCCATATTCCCTGACTTTTCCGCCGAGCTGCAAAAGCAAAGAGCCACATTCATAGAAGCAAAAAGAAAGTTCAAAGAAAGAAACATCCTGTATTCAATGGCGTACCCAGCCCGCCTGCGCATCGTAACCCAAGGAAAGGTGGTTTTCCTTCAATCTCCCACCGAGGCCTTGGAGTGGTTGGACATGCACCCGCAAACACCGAAGGACGATTAATCCCGCAACATCTACGGCAGGACTCTAAACCCAGTCATAATCCATGCGACTGATACCCCTTTGACCTATAGACAGTGAAAACGTGGGGCGACGATATCTTTAAATTGCCAACGGACCTGGCAAATACCCACGATCCTCTGTAGGCCACCGGGATATTCTCCCCCCCCCCCCCCCCCCCGTATTAGAGTAACATCTGCTACTTCTAAACAGATTGTAGCTAATCTGTTTTATTTTTGTTCGTTGTTCTTGACATTTGCGTCGAAATTAAGCAAAATGTCAAAGGTTAAATGTTTAAGTTGTTGTAATCTGCACAATTCCCCTCCCCACATTCACCGATCCTTCCCCTTTCACCCCACCCTAGGGACATAGAGGCAACACTTCAATTAGATACCCCCACAACCAGCAATGACCCTAAAATGTCTTAGCTGGAACTTAGCTTGGCACTGCCCTCAAGCGAAGAGCGGTCTTTACCTATATTCGGCAAACTAGCCCACACATTATAAGCCTGCAAGAGACCCACCTTGTTAAAGAAAAGGCCGACGCCCTGGCAAAGCCGTGGGTTCAGTGGGCTGCCCACTCCTTCCACACCTCCTCTTCCAGGGGTGTCTCTGTGCTTATCCATAGGTGACTGCGCTGGAACCCTATTAATATTCGCAGGGACCCCGAAGGAAGGTTCATATTCATATTCGGCGAAATAGACTCCAAACCTTATATCATCCTATCTATATACAACCCACCCCACAATAATCTCCACGTTCTACAATCCGCCATAGCATATGCACATCAATACCCCTCGGCGGGGGTGATCTGCCTGGGGGACTTTAATATGGTAATGGACGCCGCAATAGACAGATTCCACATATCCCCTAATGTGACCCCCACCCAAAGCTCCTCTTTAAAACAATTAATCGAAAGTGTCGGCTGGATTGGTCTCTGGCGACTCAAACACCCTGACGGGCGAGAGTTCACCTGTCATTCCCCGGGACATAGCGCACTAGCGAGGATTGACTATATATTTAGCTCAGCAGAATTGGCAATATACCTCTCCAACATCACGCACTGTCCGCGTGGCATATCTGATCACAGCCCCATACTGCTAACACTGAAATTCCCGCAACAAATTATAGTACCCACCTGGAGGCTCCACCCTTTTTGGCTGAAGCTGATCGGAACAGACGACCAAATGCCTTTTCACATATCCCTGTTTCTAGAGGCCCATAGCGAGAACACCCACCCCGCTCTGAAATGGGATACCCTGAAGGCCTATGTTAGGGGATTCCTCAAGTCCGCCATTGCATACATTAAAAAGTCAACAGCCCAGGCCGACAAAGAACTAGAAACCCAGACAATAGAGGCTGAAAAGACGTACACGTCTAACCCCACAGACGCTAACAAAACAGCCTGGCTCAGCCTACTCCGACTCCATAAACATCAAATATATGCTAAAGCTAAGCGCAAACTATTTTTCACTAAGCAACATTATTTTGAGTTGGAAAATCAATCCAGTCATCTACTAGCCAGCCTCATTAGGCGGGAAAACAAAACTAATACGGTCCTTAAAATTAAGAACCAAGGTGGGGAGGAGCTGACTGACGGCCCATCTATTACAAATTGTTTTAAAGACTTTTATAGTAACTTGTACAAATCCTCATCTTATAGCACAGTGGCGGACATCCTGAGTTACTTAGAGGACCTAAATTTCCCAACCCTATCTGCAGATCAGGTTGAACTTCTGGAAGCCCCAATCACGCTAGAGGAGGTCCAGCAGACAATCCGGGACATGGCCCCTAATAAATCAGCCGGCCCGGACGGCCTCCCAATAGAGACATACCGTAAATACAGCGAACAGCTAGCCCCGTTACTACTTGAGACACTAAACCAAGCCCAAATAGACAACACCCTCCCACCCTCATTCTATAAAGCCTCCATAGTAGTGATATAAAAACCTGGAAAAGACCCGACAGATTGTAGCTCCTACCGCCCAATCTCATTGGTAAACGCTGACTTCAAAATCCTAACTAAAATCCTAGCTACTAGATTAAATCAAGTAATTTTGTCCATTATCCATCCGGACCAGACGGGTTTCATGCCTGGGAAATCTACAACAATAAATATCCGTAGAGTCCAGACAGCCATGCAACTAGGAAGGCAATACAATATGCCCTGGGCTTTGGTCTCATTGGACATGGCAAAGGCCTTTGACTCATTGGAATGGGCTTTTCTTGAGGCTTGTCTGGTTCGCTTTGGATTTGGACCCAAATTCCAACAATGGATCAAAACCATATACAAATCCCCGAGCGCAAATGTAGTGGTAAACGGCATCCCATCACCCGAATTTCAATTGGCAAGAGGCACCCGACAGGGGTGCCCTCTATCTCCGGCCCTATTTGCCATATACATTGAGGCACTGGCGATTCGGTTGAGAAGTACCCCCAATGTAAAAGGTATTAGATGGACAGACCTAGAAAGTAAGGTAGGACTATATGCGGACGACACAATTCTTTTTTTATCAGACCCGATTAACTCTTTTTCCCAAGCCATGATCCACATAGACAAGTTCTCCAATTTCTCAGGCCTGTATGTTAACTGGTCTAAATGGACAATCCTGTACACAAACCTCAACCTCGGAAATGACCCCTGTGTTACCAGATACGGGCTAAAACCGGTACAAACGTTCAAATACCTGGGGATACTTATGCCATATGACCATAATAATGTTATAGCAGAAAACATAGACCCGCTACTAGACAATATAAAGCACAAGCTAAAAGGATGGACAAAACTACCGCTCTCCGTGGCGGGGCGCATAAACCTCATTAAAATGGCCATCCAGCCTAAATATACTGCAGCACATGCCAATAACCATCCCCAAACGTTTCTTCCAGACATTAAATTCCCTGATCATTTCCTTTGTATGGAACTCCTCTCGCTCCAAACTAAGCATGTCGACATTACAAAGGCCCAAAGAGCAAGCCGGAATGGCCCTCCCGGATTTCTGACTATTACCTGGCAGGACAATTGAGGAACATACGAGCCTGGGTCTTGAACGGGGAGCTTCCCATAGCAGATAAACAGCTGGCGAAGCAGGTAAAAGGCAATAATCTTTTAAACTACTTAGAGTTCCCGCAATATACCAATCCCACCGACGTGATCCCGCTCCACAAACTGGCCCTTGGTGTGTGGAGGGAGGTGAAGAAGCTCCAGCGATACCAAGACGTAATACCCGAGCTCTGCCTCTGGAATAACCCAGGTCTCACCGCCTTACAATCAGTCCCCGACCCACAGTATTGGATGGCCCAAGGGGTACACACACTAAACGACATTTACACAGACGGAATATTTCCTACATTCACAGAAATGAGTGAGAGGCTGCAGTCCCCACATCTCCAATTATTCCGATTTTTTCAACTAAGACACGCCCTAAACTCCCAATTCCCAATACTTTTGGCACCTGATATGGGAATGTCCCCCAATTAGCGAGTACTGGTCGGAGGTCACCAACCTCATAAACACGCTGCTGCCCCCCCACTGGCTATTGGCCTAGACCCCAAGGTGGCGCTATTTGGCCTAATGGAGGAGGAGGAGTGGCCACATTACACCCGCGCCTTTCTTGAAAAGGTGCTGTTCTTGGCCCGCAAGACAGTGGCCATGAGGTGGATGGCTGCGGAAACCCCCTCAATCCCACACTGGATCCAAATGGTAAACACCGTAACCTCCTACGAGAAGATCATCTACCAAAATCGAGGATGCCCGGCCAAATTTAGGAAAATATGGGGGACATGGATTGATTCCCACTCTACCCTATACACGGAATGAGCCTTGAGACCCGACCTACACACACAACTCCCTCCCCTCTCCCCTCCCCCCAAGACAAGTGTCAGCAGACCTGCACTTCAGTCCTTCTATTAAAACTGAAATAAATCAGAGCAGAACCGTTTTGGAAAAGTTGTAAAGTTTATTGTTGTCTAATTATCGAAGGAATACAGTACCAAAATTATATAGATCCAACTGTAACGGAAAATGTATACACGAATAATGATGTATCTAACAAAGCTTCTTCATTCTGTATTCTACAATGCCTTTTTTCTTTTAAAATAAAACGAATTTAAAAAAAAAAAAAAAAAGTATCACTGCCAAAACTGGCTGCAACAGGAAAGGGTTTAATATTTTAAACATATGTGCATGTATAAATATCATATAGGACAATCATAAAGCGACGAAAGGTCAAAGGTGACCCGCACAGTGAGAAGTGATCGGACGACCAGTAATGTCACTGTCATGATGTCACAGTGTTCCATAAGTAAGAACAATCTAATGATGTCACAAATGACCAACATCCATAAATTCCCAGTCGCCCAAAGTTCCATTGAAGGTCTTTGTAGGAGTTTGTGGAGCGAAGATCCTTCTGTGCAAGTTTGGCTATTATGTCAAAGCGAAAGCATTATATAATTGTGTCCAGTTCAGAGGACGAGGACGAGGAGATCCAGCAGGTGAGCAGAGGGTTTTTTAAATTTTTTAGAGTTTTTGACAAGATTTTTGATACAGAAAACAAAGTCCTATTTCAGTGTCGGCCATGAAGTGACACAATCCGAAGTTTCATTACCACATTGGAAACAGATCAAACCCGTTTTAATATAAAAACAAGTAAAATTAAACTGGTCAAGCTGTGATTTCCCAAATCACATATAGGAAATATCTCAAGAGGTCAAGGGTAGACAAAATATCGTTAGAGCGCATCCCTTCTATGCAGTTAGTTAATGCTAATACATGGGGGGGGGGTAAAAGGAAGGAGATGACCAAAACTATTCCAGACAGCCTGGATGATGCTTGCAGACTAAAGACCCCCTCAGTGGGGTCATTGTGACTACAGGTCCATGTGCAGGACAGAGATTAGTATTGTAAGAGGCCAAATAAATGTCACCCCCAACCCTATCCATACCATAACCATAGCCGAGCCCCTCACACCCTTCATACACTACATATAGGGCGATGATAGAAGCCAGTGGGGTATGTACCAAGATGATTTATTCCAGAAATTGGACAATCATGTTTTTGGATTTTGCTCAATATGTTTTCTATGTTTTTCCAGCCCCGTCCTAAGAAGAAGCCAACCACCAGTTTTCCATACCGAGGTGAAGATAGTGGCTTCAGTTACCACCCATCACCTTATACCCCAGGTACGGCACTGATCCAATAACGCTCCTCATAGGTTGACGCTTGTCTTACTGCATTTTGTAGTTACAATCTAGATTTATGTTATTAAGTATAGAAATCTGCTCTGTTCTCTGTAATTTATAGGCATCCGGACGGATACTGGGACTCATCAGTCGTATATACAGCCGGACTCGCCAATAATCATCAGCGACAGCGACGATGAGGACAATGAATATTCTATATCAGACAGTTCTTTCACAGGTCAGTTACCAAACCAAAGGACTCTTGTCGCTCTGTCTGCATAAAGACATTTCTTGTTGGCAACATTAGCAGATTTTAACAAAACTCAGCAAAATTTTGAAAAGTGTTTTTTTTTTCTCCAGCTTTCTGTACGAATAATGAACTCTCTGACCATGAGGAGAGCGGGCAATCAGACGAGAGGTGAGTCCTCTTACATATATTATTCATCGCTATGATTTTGAAATGAAACAATGAAGTATGGGACAAACATTCCAGTGGCTTTACATAGGATTCCTTATTCTTCCCAGGAGGCCTCTGTGTAACATCCAGGGCTGTTTCCTTGAAGAGATCACATTGCCAACCTCCATTTATACCACCAACTTCCAGGAGACGAAGCAGGAGCTGGTATCCAGGCTCTACCAGCTGTACAACAGCACCATATTTGAGAACAAGGTATCTTATCATCAACTGATCCAATATATCCTCCCTCAATAATTCTAATTGGCCTGAAATTGGAAATCCCAGACACTTAGTCAACATTTGGACCCTTTAGAATCATTTATATTTTCATTGGTTTGGAGATTTGGGGTCCTGGAGTACAAGGGGCTCCTGAAGGTCTTCTGCCCCTTATAAAGAAAAGCTATAAACAAGAGTTGGGCAACTTCTTACATTGGGGCCCAAAGATTCAAGCTACCTCTTTTTGCTATATATTATGATAGAACTGCAGATTTATTGGACTTTGTCTTCTCTTCCTTCTTCTTTAGCTCCCTGAGAACATGAGCATCATATGGAACAAGAGGCTAACAACGACCTCAGGTTATTGCAGTTGGATGAACAAGGGTGACGAGAGTTACTGCATCATCAACCTATCAGATAAAGTCTGTGATTCTGCAGGTAGGTCTCACATCACATCCATCTGTACATCTTTATAAACGGGGTAAGAAGCTGCCAGGAAATGCCCCGTCTGTGATAGAAGTGATAGGCTGGTACTGGGGATGGAATCCGTCTTTTATGCTCATTGCACATATAAATGCTTTTCTCTTTAGACCGAGTAAGAGACACATTAGTCCACGAAATGTGTCATGCTGCCTGCCGGCTTATTAACAAGCAATTAGACAGCGGATCCCACGGTCCATTATGGAAGTCATATGCAGCGAATGTCACCAACGTGCATCCTGAGCTGCCAGAGGTGACGGTCTACCACAACTATGACATCAACTTCCCGTTCACCTACCAGTGCAGTTTGTGCCAACGCAGGTAAGATGGGTCAACATTTGTGGCTGATACAATCCATTCCTATCCTGTAATGATTTGTGTTCTTCTCCGTTTCCTGTCTATTAACCGGTATTTTCTCTGTCTCTATAGTGTCGGCCGTTACAGAAAGATCACTAATGAAGCCGTTTACTGCAGTTCCTGTAAGAGCAGGCAAAAAATATGACCACCGGCAAAAACGATGAATCTCCATCATCATCCTCCATCCGCATCATTAGCTCAACTTTAATTTTTTAAAAATGCTAATAAAATCATCCTGACATCATTTTTATGTGTTTCTATTGAGTAATTCCAAGGAATCCACAAAGCGCTCGCCCACCTAAAATAAGAGCTGGGGAGGGTGCAAATGGTTAATGATCAGAAGCTGCTGACTTGCTTCCCTGCTGCCTGAGCAGAGTATTATCTGTCTCTCCTCTCTGCTGCCCCTTGATGGACAGAGGGCAACATGTTCCTCAGTGGTGGGACTTCTGGCTTTGGGTAGGCTGCTGGGAATCACTAGCAAAGCTACACACAGTCAAGGCTTCTTGCCTGGAAGTAGTGCCGTTGCGACATGGCCCTCCTTTGGCGCCACGTGGCACGTCTTATACTCGTAGGACATGGCTGCTTCTGAAAGCCTAAAGAGGGCCTGCATTCATGGTGGGGCGGTTTGGGTGGGCATGGGCCCTAAGTGGCCGCCCAAGCTACCCCTATTATAACCCACCCTTACTGGCAATTAGGAGAAAAACTCAAAATTCAGTCTATTAACCTTACACTATCGGTTACAGCAAGTAATGCTTTCTAGTTCCATATTCTCTCATATTACTCTACAGGCGAACATGACCGCCGGAGGCTGGAAAGGACCGAACAACAAATACAAGTAACCACAATCATACCCCAAAGATGGGCCTTCGGATAGTGATATTGCTCTCCTACATCCAAGTCGGCCAGCTGTCTATAACTTGTATTTGTTGCCCACTTGACTACTAAGTTCTGGACTTGCTGAAACAAACCTGACACTTTTAGGAACAGAGACCCTTGTAACTGGCTGGACCCTTCAGCACCTTGACAGCTGATCCAGCAGTCTCACCAACATACACATTCCGATAGCGCCCAACCGAATTGTTCGGAGGACATTCAGAGGGGTGCAATGGATAATATATGTGTCAGAAGTTTTAGGGATAATCAAGATGCTTGTTTTGGAGAGAGTGGGGGGTGGGGGGGGATGTTTTGAGGAGCAGAATGGAACACGCTGCGATTTTCAGTTCCACTTAAAAGAAACGCACGTCTGAATTCACCAATTTGCTTTAAAAGGGTTGTCCACTCTCTCCAGCAAAACCTGCCGATCACCTGTTCTCTGGGCCAATGCGTTTGTGTACGGAGACAATTCCTGCCGCAACCACAAGGCTTCACTCTCACTGCAGAATGGCAATGAATGGTAACTTGGTGTGTAATACCATGCCTGGCCACATCAGTGAGAATGGAGCTGTCTGCATCTTACAGGAATCTGCTCAGTACATAGGAGCATTGGCCCAGAGATCAGCTGATCAGAGGGGGTCCTAGGTGATAGACTCCTTCCAATCTAATGTTGATGACTTATCCTGAGGATAGGCCATCAGTAGCTTACAACTGGACATCACCTTTAATAGGTCTGTATGTAGTCCATATACAGTCAATAATAAATACTGACCACACGTAGACAGAAAATACAACCACGTGAATGCACTCGTGGGGTTGCTTGATAGACTGCCTGCCTGATTGCAGTATAATGTAATGCTGCAGGAATGATCAAGGCATTGCAAGTTGTTGTCCCCTCTGGGGACTAAAAAAAAAAAGTTAAAGTACGATCAATAAAGCTTTACTAATTATTAAAAAAAAGTAATAACAGTTAAAAAAAAAGAAAAACCCTTTTGCCATTTTTATAATAAAAGAATCCAAATCAAAAAACAAAAATACATATTTAGTATCGCCGCATCCGTAAAAGTCTAATCTATCAAAGTAATGCATTATTTACCCCGCACAATAAACGTCGTCAGAAAAAAAAATAAAGAACCCCAGAAATGTGCTTTTTTTGGTCACCCTGTCATCAAGACAAAATGCAATAAAAAGCGATCAAAAAGTCGTATGTATTCCAAAATGGTACCAAAGCAAACTGCAGGATGTCCCACAAAAAATGAGCCCTCGCACAACTATGTCGACGGACAAATAAAAAATGTATTGTGCGGGGCGGAGCTACCTGATGGAGTATGTTGCATCCAGGAAAGGCTCCGGCAGCAGCGGCGATTAAAAGGCTTCACAGGCATTCCCAGCGGCGGAGCAGGACAGCATAGGTCGCAGAAAATCCCAGAGCACATCAGGGCGCCTTTCAGATCACGAGAAGGGCAGCCTAGAGGACTTTTTACGACCGCATACCGAGGCGGCCGGCAACAAAGGAAAATCCAAGATGGCGCCGGCAGGAGGTCCGCCGCGGCACAGCGGCGGCGCGCAGAGGGAGAGAGCAGCAGACGCCGAGGACTCGGGAGACATCACGGAGGGAAGCAGCAGGCCACCCAGGACAAGCGATCACCCACAACCTGCAGGAGAGGCAGCAATAAGGTCAGATTATGGCCAACCCGGCACAATGAGCTCCCAGCTAGAGCCACATGTCACATCACCCCCCGCGGTCTCTGCAGTGGGGGAGGGGCGGCCCACACACAGTGCAAGAGGGACAGGGTTCCCACAGCCCCTTAAGCATCTCTCCAACACGGACCCAGGAGGCAAACCTGAGGGGCCCCCACCAGCAGCTCTCAGCAGACCTATATTATGAGGAAGAGCAGTGGGATTGGCGCACCCACTTACGCGCTCTCCCCACAAAAACAGACCTGGACGACTTCTTACATAAACTCGAGTTGTCACACAAGAAGGACATTACAGCCTTGCAAAAAGATATCTTACACGTGGGCCAACGACTAGTGGAGGTGGAGGAAACACAAGAAAAGCTAATGGACACGGTAGAATCGCATAGAAAAGCCATTTAATCCCAATCTACACAAATCTCAGAGCTCCTTCTCTACCTAGATGATCTTGAAAACCGCCACAGGCGGAACAATTTACGCATAAGAGGCCTGGAAGAAGGAGTGGAACAGAATCAACTCGTGACTTGGGCCCCAAAATTCTTTACCGACCTGCTCAAGCACCCACCAGATGACTTTATTGTAATCGATAGAATACATCGCACTCTGGGCCCGAGATCCGCGGACCCTGCAAGGCCGCAGGACATCGTGTGCAGGGTGCATTTCTTCCAAGAGAAGGAGCAAATGATGCGATGCGCCAGAGAGGCAGGGAACCTGACATACCGGGGCTCTCCCATACTGATCCTGCAGGACTTATCCCGCCGTACGCTACAACTAAGAAGAGCGTTGAAGCCATTACTGACGGCACTGAAAGAAAAGGACATGATTTATCAATGGGGCTATCCCTTTCAACTGCAAGCCCGCAAAGGAAACAAAAGAGCTATCTTTAGATTGCTGGGGGATCTGCCCAACCTCCTGAGTATATTTAAGCTTCCAATGATCAACCTGCCGGACTGGCCACACTGAGAAGGAGCGCTTGCCCCAGCGATGGGACCCTCATGGCAGAGGGTCAGAGACAGAGCCGAACGCTGACATCCCGATCTATGATGCCTGTTGCTGATTGCCAACTATTGAGACACTAACACCTACGCATTTTCATGTCTTTGTTCGCTCTCCCACCTCCGGGTTCTGCTGAGACGCAGTTTAAGTCACCTAGTTAAAGGGACATTTAGCAATAGCCTTGAAAGTTTACTATTGATATGTTTGTTCCAGCCGTAGCCGCCACGGGGCGCTACTTCGGCGTAAGGTTCCGTTCATTCCCTATTAGAGGGTGCAGCCAACGCGCTGCAAGTTAAGGTTTTTTCTTAGAAAAGCCCTTAGAAATGTTTAGTGGGGCTTTACCCCATATTTGCTCATGTTCTTCTGTTTCTTTTTCTCCTGTCCTTTCTTTCTCATCTATCCCTAACCCCTCCCCCATGTTCCAACCACCACCCCCACCCCAAGGCACCGCGAGAGGCCGGGCACCGGACAATCAAACACAATCCCCCTACACATGTCGACATGGCTGGCGTAACAGTATGCACATACAACGTTAAAGCGTTGAACACCCCGGAAAAGAGAAACCAGTTCCTCTATCACTTACACAAAAAGAGAATTATGGTGGCCATGTTACAAGAGACCCACTTCAAGGCAGATAACATACCATGCTTCTCTTCTAAATTCTACACCACCTGGGTACATAGCCCACACCAAACATAAAAGGCGGGGGGAATCTCGGTGGCACTGCACAAGTCTTTCCAACACGTAGTGATCGATCAAGTGGTAGACCTACAAGGTCGATACATCTTCCTAAAATTAGAGGCTATGAATTCTGTGATCTCACTTGCCAATGTCTACTTCCCTAACCAGGGTCAGATCTCCTTTGGGATGACAACTCTGAGGAAACTGGCCGACTTCGCTGATGGCTCTGACGTGATCTTGGGCGGTGAAATCAATCTGGTAATGGACCCTGTGATGGATTCATCGGTGGGTAGGTCCCCCATCTCTCACACAGCTCGTCGTACACTCAAAAAGGAACTAGAAAAGCTGAAACTAGTGGACATGTGGAGGATCTTGCACCCGGGGGTCAGAGACTACAATTTCCATTTGGACGTACATAACAGTTACAGTCGAATAGATCCCCTTTTTATCTCCCACAAACTATTGGACCAAGACCCAGAGTGCTCCATGGGACCTTTCTTATGGTCAGACCACTCCCCTGTCTACGGAGTTATTCACAGATTGGGGGGGGGGCAAAATACATCAGTGGAGACTTAACAACAACCTCCTTAATGACCCCGTCTGTGTGGGAGACGTAAAAAAAATGATCAAAACCTTCATCGAAGCCCACAGAGACGACACCATCATGAGCACTCCCATCAAATGGGAAGCTCTAAAATGCGTCTTGCGTGGCGTTTTCATTTCCCACGGGGCCCGCTTAAAAAAAAGATAGAACGGAAAAATTAAAAAGGACTCCTGATAGAGCTGGAGATAAAAAAGAAAAAAAAAAACAAGGGTCAACCATCAGAGCCCTTGAGAGCAGAGATCTCCACGATAAGACAGCAAATACTCTCAATACTCGATCAGAGGTCGATGGGATTCAGAGACAAAATGCGCAGGTGCACCTTCGAATACGGGGATAAATGTGGGAGATGGCTCTCAAGGACTCTGCACCCCAAGACTCCCCGGACACACATCCCAAAGATACAAAAACGACAGGGGGGCGTCGCACACTCAACTGCGGAAATCCTAGAGCTCTTCATGATTATTGTAATAACCTATATAATATCGAGCGGAGCCTGACCAGGCCCCGAGGGATAGAGACGTAGAGGAGTACCTAACTAGCCACGCCCCTGGACCTGTAGATCCAGAAGTGTCTGCAGAAATGGAAGGGGATTTCTCTCTAGCGGAAATCTCGTCCCTAATCAAAGAACTCAAAGTGGGCAAGAGTCCGGGACCGGATGGATTGTCCTCAAAATTCTACAAACTCTTCAAAGATGATATTACACCGCTGCTAATCGACTCCTTCAACGCGATAAAATAGGGGATGCCCCTTCCCGACTCAGGCCCTACAGGCTCACCTGGTCATAATACCTAAACCAGGAAAGACGCCATGGAGTGTGGAAATTACAGGCCCATCTCACTCTTAAACGTGGACGTCAAGCTTTTTGCAAAATTAATCGCTACAAGGATCCAGCCCCATATCCCAAAATTGGTCCACAGGGACCAGGTGGGATTTGTCCCGGGAGAGAAGGGAGAGATAATATAATAAAATCTATGTCATTGATATCACATGTCCGACAGAAGGGGTCCCCACTATGACTCATGGCAGTCGACGCCGAAAAGGCCATCGACAGAGTCGGTTGGAGGTTTCTAGAGGGCACATTAAGGAGAGTGGGACTGGGACCCCGCATGAGAGATTGGATAATGGCGCTGTACAGAGACCCCTCGGCTAGGGTAAGAGTCAATAAAGCCCTGTCGGACAACATACATATCCGGAACGGTACGCGCCAGGGGTGCCCATTGTCCCCCTTCTTGTACATACTGACAGTGGAGTCTCTGGCCAGCGCCATAAGGAAAAATGACGCTATAAGAGGGGTGAGGCTGGGGCAGAGGGAGCTAAAACTCTCTTTGTTCGCGGACGACCTTCTGCTGGACCTATCCTGTCCAAGAATTGGAATTCCAGTTCTATTAAAGGAATTCGACAAAGTCAGCGCAATAAGCAACTTTAAAATTAATTTACAAAAAACAGAAATGTTGAATATCTCTCTCCCTCGAGCCAAAACAAAATCCCTGCAAGAGCTATTCCCTTTCAAATGGCAATCCAACTCTCTCAAGTACTTAGGTGTCCAACTACCAGGCGACCCAGCAAATACATATGACCTGAACGTTAAACCTTTTCTAACAAATCTGGAAAGAGATTTGGGGAAATGGAATCCCCTTCTCCTATCCTGGGGGGGGGGGGGGGGGGGGGGGTGGGCAGGATAAATGCAGTCAAAATGGATGCCCTGCCAAGGTTTTTATACATCTGCCAGGCATTCCCCATTAAACTACATAGATTCTTTTTCAAACACATACACTCCCTGATCACAAATTTTGTCTGGCGAGGGCGTAGATCCAGACTAAAATACAATACTTTAACCAGAAGCAAGACAAAGGGAGAAATGGGTCTGCCGGACTTCTCTCTATATTATAAAGCTAATCTAGCGAACGGCGTAATAAGTCTGCTTTGAAGCCGAGAATCCAAACTATGGGTGGAGCTAGAGCATAAACTAGATCCCAGGTTGACTCAGGGAATTTTTTGGGTTCTGGGGACTCTAATCAGGAGTATCGCCGACATATCACCGTTACTAAACCAGCTGATGAGGGCCTGGTCGGGGTTCGCGAAGGGAAATTAACTGATATTGATATCGGGCCCCCTCACACCTCTATTGGCTAATCCCCAATTTAAGGCCTTTGTGCACAGTAAATCCCTAAAGACCATTCCAGTGCGTCCTCACACCGCGACTTAGAGACGTGTTAGGTGAAGAAGGATTGAGGCCCCTGACGGAGTAACTTGCAGGACATACTGTCCCGCGGGAGCCTGGCTGGAGTACTTCCAGCTGAGGAGCTTGGTGGATTCTTTGGCCTCTGGGTCCCGGACGAGGAGGGAGCTCACAGACTTCGAGAAACTCTGCATGTCCACAGATGCTATCAGCCATCCAATCTCAGTGCTATACAAGATGATGCTGGAGCGGGAGATGGGGTCTCCCCACCTGACTTCGTGGGTGCGTGGAAAGAGGAACTGGGTAGGAATCTGCCCCCGGCCGAAAGGGGAAAAGGCTTTTGCTCCGACACATAAAGGGTCGGTTTATGCCAGACTCCAAGAGCTCAATTTTAAAATAATCTCCCGCTGGTATAGAACCCTGGTCAGGCTACACAAAAATGCTCCCACAACTTAGCCCGAAGTGCTAAAGATGCCCAAACGCAACGGGAAGCATGTCCCACATCTGGTGGAGTTGCCCGCCAAAAGCCTCGCTGTGGAAGGATGTAGTCAATCTATTTAACAATATAAGCGGAGGGGACGCGCAGCTCACGCTCGAGGTGGGAGTGCTATCCATGTTCCCGGGCCCTATATCCAAAACCAAAAAGGGCCTATGGCGCTTTTTTGTACAAGCCGTCAGACAGATCATTCCAAGGCTCTGGCGGTCTGACGCCTCCCCCACCAGAGGTCATTGGGTCAAAGCCATCAACGAATTAGTAAGATATGAGGAGATGAGGGCGGAGGAAGACATGAAGCGAGAGGACTATTATGCATTCTGGCGGCCATGGCTGGAATACAGGAATACCACAGAAGCAAAAGGGTGGGTGGAGCGGGAGTTGCTGCCTTCTCGGTTGCTCGCTCGGCCAGCCCTCTCCCCAACTTGATCTGGGGATTCAGGGAATGCACGACAAGAGATCCAAGGTCAAGCGGTCGACCTGGTAAGAGATGACTTGGGTAGATTTGGCCGTCGAGACTCCACAACGTCACTTAAATCAACAATCAGGGTTGCTACGCGGTTGCCTGACCCACCCCCCACTAGCCCTCCCCCCCTTCTATACTTCTAGTCTCCAAACTAAGTCCTTTCTCTCTACTGTTTCTGTTTTAATCTTGTTCTACCATAAATTGGTGATCAACCGAGTTCTACTATTAACACAAAATAGAGGACAACTCAGCTCACTTCTATATCAAAGTGAGAGTGGGGCGGAATGAGTAGATGTCCATAATCTAATGTAATCGTCTTGAATGCCCTAACTGTATTATTGCACTGTTTGTCCAAATAAAATCTTATTGAACAAAAATGTATTGCTCTCAGAACTTGGCGGCAGAAAATAATTTAAAAAATTAAATATCTTTGAAAAAAAAACAAAAAAAAAGTTGTACCGCAAAAAAAAAACAAAAAAAAAAAACGACAATATAAGTTTGGTATCGTAGTAATCGTACTGATGCATAGAATAAAGTTATCATGTCATTTTTGCTGCAGTTCGTGCGCCATAAAAACAAGACGCACCAAAAATGGCGGAATTTCAATTTGTTTGTTTTTCATTTTACTCCACTTAGAATTTTTTACGTTTTTCAGTAAATTACATGTTACATTAAATAATACCATTAAAAAATACAACTCGTCCCACAAAAAACAAGCCTTCATACAGCGACGGCGATGGATGAATAAAGGAGTTACGATTTTTTTAAAAGGGGGGGGGGAATGGGGGAAAAAAGGCCCGCATCCTTAATGGGTTGTCTGCTTTTGGCCATTCCTCTACATTAGACCAAGTCCCCTAATAATAAGCTGAATAAAGAGTCCCACTTCTACAATGTGGAGGAACATGGTAGCAAGTGTTCAATTCCCCATGCAGCTCCACTTCAGGGAAAATGAAGCATCACATGGTGCCCATTGGACTCAGTGGCGTCCATCTAGTGCAGTGATGTGCGGGGTCGGTGTAGTTGCTTTGGGTAGATGTAGCCTTGATTTTCACTATCGGTTATAGCAAGTAATGCTTTCTATTTCCATTTTCTCTCATATTACTCTACAGGCGAACACGACCGCCGGAGGCTGGAAAGGACCGAACAACAAATACAAGTAACCACAATCATACCCCCTCCCAGTGCAAAGATGGGCCTGCGGCCGCTAATCCCAACATTCTCAGAAATCTCATCCACACGGGACGGCGAATCCGCCGCAGCAAAGCTGGCAGAAGCCGGCGCTGCGGCGTGGATTCGCCGGCTGCAGAATGTTCATTTTTTTTCTTCTTTGGCTGCGGCCGAGCTCTCCTCTATGGGAACGCCGGCAACAGCAGAAGAGCGAGCGGCCAGGCCGCTTCAAAACCCGCAGCTAAGTGCCGCAGGTTTTGAAGCAGCACTTCTCCCAGCGGAAATCTCGCCCAAACTGCGAGATTTCCGCCGGGATTCCGGTGTGTGTGAACCCAGCCTAAAAGTCCATGGTAAAAAATAAATAAAATGAGAGAATGTTTGGTTTTTTTGTCACTTTGTTACTAAAAAAAAAACAACTAAAGGGGCGTGGCCAGCGACCGTCATGAACAGTCGCCTGTGAGGAGAGCTCCCTAGGGGAAAATTCAAAATCCTGGCCAAACCTAAAAACCGAAAACCTTAAACACAGCTTATGGACTCCTAGAACCAGAGGGGACGATCGGACCGTGACCAAAAGTAATTAAAACCCTCTGAAGACCTACTGCAGGGCCGCGGGCCGAGGAGGGGGAGGAGCGGCGCCGACGCCCTGCCATCCTCCCGCGCTCATCCTGACGCCGACCCCTTCAACTCTCTGCATGCGGGCCAGGTGAGAACCCGGGGACTTACCCTTGCCTGCCTGAGCGCTGTCTGCCCGGCGAGCTTCCCCCGGGACCCGGTCATTATACCTGGACTGACCCTCCCCTTCCCCTCTCGGCCGCTGCCGCCCGGACGAGACCTGAGAAGCCGGGGAAAGAAAACCCCCGAGCCAAACCCCGGACCCCGGAACGGAGCGACCTGCCCCGGAAAGAAGCGGCCGCGTCAAACCTGAAGGGCGGACCACGGCTTGTAAGCCGCTTCGGCCGCCCCGCCGCTCCGACACCCCTGCCGCCGCCGGCTGGAGCCGACGCACGGCCCGCAAGGGACCTATCCTCCCAGTCGGCAGCCCCCCCCCCGGTGCGGAGTACCTCCCGCGGGATCCCGGCCGGGACCGCGACTTGCTTCGGCGCCCGTTCCTGTGCGTCCGGAGATCCTCCGCGGCTGACGAGACATCGATCCTTCCCAGGCGGGAGGGGCTGCTGGACTCACAGCCTCCGGGCTCCTCTCCTCGCCGCAGAAGCCGCGCAGATCCTGCGACTCGCCCGGCCTGTCGGCCGCCCTGCATTACCCTGCCACCGCTCTCTGGAAGTGCCGGACACGCTGCAGAGCCCGGACTACAGCCCTGAGAGCCGCTCCGCCTGCGGACCGGCAGATAGGAGGCCCCTCCATCAAGTGCGACCACCGGACAGACAGACAGCCACAGATCCATCTGAAACCGCGGTCGACCCGGCCACAACACCAGTCACCCACCAGCGACCCGTCTTGTGACACCCGGGGACACCGCGCTACAGTACCCCCTTTCTTTTTCACACCCGGCCCTGCGGAGCCGGCAACCGAATTGTGAGTAACCAACGGGGGGCTGAGGGACAACACACCCGTAAGGGACATTGACCCCCCTGGGACTGTGCGCTGGGCGGATAGCCTACAACAATAGACTCCCACCACCCCTTGGGAAAACATTTCAGCTGTTTACAATACTATATAACAACACCCCGGTGGGTGCGCGGGGAGCGGACTGCCTCAGCTCATAACTTCATCTATTCTGCCCTCCGCCTGCAGCGAACGGCGTTGCGGTGGGGAGCTGGCGCCGCTTCTCATCACCTAATATAACCAATCCTAAATTTGGTCAAACCACACTTAGTTGAGACCCGGGTCGCAGGACCTTCACCCTCTAACAATTACTCTAACTGCATAACTACAAGGACTGGACAGCCAAGCATATCTAAACCCCACAAAAGTCGCATCAAACTGTCAATTTCGCTGTTAAGTACCTGCCACAAGTAACAGCTTCGACACCCTTTATATCATACTACACTAAACGGGAAAAGACAGAAATCTTCACTCCCGGATAGCCAGTGCAAGCGCATAACTACAGGACTATATAACCAACAACATCTAAACCCTGCAAAGTCACGTCAAACTACCAGGACTGCTCCCTGGCCTCTGATACAATCAACAACGCTTGATACTTTGTACACCGTACCACACTAAGCGGGAAAGACCCTTATTCTTTGACAACCACCGCAATTGTAAAATTATAAGGACTCTAGCTGACATCGAAACCCCGTAAGAGACAAGTTAACCCATCATAATTCAGATCCCAGGCCGGAAAAGAAGAAAAGTCATTCACTCCCATAAACCATTACACCAATCTACGTCCCCCATCATGAGCACACGAGCCAAAAGTGGCTCAGCAGCAGAAAAGTTAAGAGAGTTCGCCCACTCCAAGACCCCGGACCATACGCCACGACCAACACGGCCTACCCAGATGAAGGAGCCCGAAGACGAGAGCGGGCAACCCCCGGAACCGACCATGCGACAGCTCCTCGAAGCAATCAATACCTGCAAGTCCTCTCTCACTAATAAAATAGAAGAGATAAAGTCTGACGTATCGTTACTGAGACAGGACTTACAGAATATGAGAGGTAGAATGTGAGAAATGGAAGACCGCATCTCCAACGCAGAAGACTCCCTACGCCCGCTCTCCGCGGCAGTTAAAAAAGCCACACGGGTAGCAGAATTCTGCCAGTCCAAGACAGACGACCTAGAAAACAGGTCGCGCCGTAATAACCTACGGAAAATAGGCTTACCCGAAAAATCAGAAGGGTCCCACCCAGAAACATTTGCCGAAACCTGGCTGAAGTCTTTACTGAGTGACGAAGCCTTCTCTGCACATTTTACAGTGGAAAGAGCCCACCGGGTCCCAACAAAACCACCACAACCGGGAGCCCCCCCGCGCCCTTTCCTAATAAGAATTCTGAACTGCAGGGATCGCGACGCTGCGCTTCGTCAAGCCAGATTACAAGGCCCATTAAAATACAATAACGCAACAATCTCCATATTCCCTGACTTTTCCGCCGAGCTGCAAAAGCAAAGAGCCACATTCATAGAAGCAAAAAGAAAGTTCAAAGAAAGAAACATCCTGTATTCAATGGCGTACCCAGCCCGCCTGCGCATCGTAACCCAAGGAAAGGTGGTTTTCCTTCAATCTCCCACCGAGGCCTTGGAGTGGTTGGACATGCACCCGCAAACACCGAAGGACGATTAATCCCGCAACATCTACGGCAGGACTCTAAACCCAGTCATAATCCATGCGACTGATACCCCTTTGACCTATAGACAGTGAAAACGTGGGGCGACGATATCTTTAAATTGCCAACGGACCTGGCAAATACCCACGATCCTCTGTAGGCCACCGGGATATTCTCCCCCCCCCCCCCCCCCCCCCGTATTAGAGTAACATCTGCTACTTCTAAACAGATTGTAGCTAATCTGTTTTATTTTTGTTCGTTGTTCTTGACATTTGCGTCGAAATTAAGCAAAATGTCAAAGGTTAAATGTTTAAGTTGTTGTAATCTGCACAATTCCCCTCCCCACATTCACCGATCCTTCCCCTTTCACCCCACCCTAGGGACATAGAGGCAACACTTCAATTAGATACCCCCACAACCAGCAATGACCCTAAAATGTCTTAGCTGGAACTTAGCTTGGCACTGCCCTCAAGCGAAGAGCGGTCTTTACCTATATTCGGCAAACTAGCCCACACATTATAAGCCTGCAAGAGACCCACCTTGTTAAAGAAAAGGCCGACGCCCTGGCAAAGCCGTGGGTTCAGTGGGCTGCCCACTCCTTCCACACCTCCTCTTCCAGGGGTGTCTCTGTGCTTATCCATAGGTGACTGCGCTGGAACCCTATTAATATTCGCAGGGACCCCGAAGGAAGGTTCATATTCATATTCGGCGAAATAGACTCCAAACCTTATATCATCCTATCTATATACAACCCACCCCACAATAATCTCCACGTTCTACAATCCGCCATAGCATATGCACATCAATACCCCTCGGCGGGGGTGATCTGCCTGGGGGACTTTAATATGGTAATGGACGCCGCAATAGACAGATTCCACATATCCCCTAATGTGACCCCCACCCAAAGCTCCTCTTTAAAACAATTAATCGAAAGTGTCGGCTGGATTGGTCTCTGGCGACTCAAACACCCTGACGGGCGAGAGTTCACCTGTCATTCCCCGGGACATAGCGCACTAGCGAGGATTGACTATATATTTAGCTCAGCAGAATTGGCAATATACCTCTCCAACATCACGCACTGTCCGCGTGGCATATCTGATCACAGCCCCATACTGCTAACACTGAAATTCCCGCAACAAACTATAGTACCCACCTGGAGGCTCCACCCTTTCTGGCTGAAGCTGATCGGAACAGACGACCAAATGCCTTTTCACATATCCCTGTTTCTAGAGGCCCATAGCGAGAACACCCACCCCGCTCTGAAATGGGATACCCTGAAGGCCTATGTTAGGGGATTCCTCAAGTCCGCCATTGCATACATTAAAAAGTCAACAGCCCAGGCCGACAAAGAACTAGAAACCCAGACAATAGAGGCTGAAAAGATGGACACATCTAACCCCACAGACGCTAACAAAACAGCCTGGCTCAGCCTACTCCGACTCCATAAACATCAAATATATGCTAAAGCTAAGCGCAAACTATTTTTCACTAAGCAACATTATTTTGAGTTGGAAAATCAATCCAGTCATCTACTAGCCAGCCTCATTAGGCGGGAAAACAAAACTAATACGGTCCTTAAAATTAAGAACCAAGGTGGGGAGGAGCTGACTGACGGCCCATCTATTACAAATTGTTTTAAAGACTTTTATAGTAACTTGTACAAATCCTCATCTTATAGCACAGTGGCGGACATCCTGAGTTACTTAGAGGACCTAAATTTCCCAACCCTATCTGCAGATCAGGTTGAACTTCTGGAAGCCCCAATCACGCTAGAGGAGGTCCAGCAGACAATCCGGGACATGGCCCCTAATAAATCAGCCGGCCCGGACGGCCTCCCAATAGAGACATACCGTAAATACAGCGAACAGCTAGCCCCGTTACTACTTGAGACACTAAACCAAGCCCAAATAGACAACACCCTCCCACCCTCATTCTATAAAGCCTCCATAGTAGTGATATAAAAACCTGGAAAAGACCCGACAGATTGTAGCTCCTACCGCCCAATCTCATTGGTAAACGCTGACTTCAAAATCCTAACTAAAATCCTAGCTACTAGATTAAATCAAGTAATTTTGTCCATTATCCATCCGGACCAGACGGGTTTCATGCCTGGGAAATCTACAACAATAAATATCCGTAGAGTCCAGACAGCCATGCAACTAGGAAGGCAATACAATATGCTCTGGGCTTTGGTCTCATTGGACATGGCAAAGGCCTTTGACTCATTGGAATGGGCTTTTCTTGAGGCTTGTCTGGTTCGCTTTGGATTTGGACCCAAATTCCAACAATGGATCAAAACCATATACAAATCCCCGAGCGCAAATGTAGTGGTAAACGGCATCCCATCACCCGAATTTCAATTGGCAAGAGGCACCCGACAGGGGTGCCCTCTATCTCCGGCCCTATTTGCCATAGCCATTGAGGCACTGGCGATTCGGTTGAGAAGTACCCCCAATGTAAAAGGTATTAGATGGACAGACCTAGAAAGTAAGGTAGGACTATATGCGGACGACACAATTCTTTTTTTATCAGACCCGATTAACTCTTTTTCCCAAGCCATGATCCACATAGACAAGTTCTCCAATTTCTCAGGCCTGTATGTTAACTGGTCTAAATGGACAATCCTGTACACAAACCTCAACCTCGGAAATGACCCCTGTGTTACCAGATACGGGCTAAAACCGGTACAAACGTTCAAATACCTGGGGATACTTATGCCATATGACCATAATAATGTTATAGCAGAAAACATAGACCCGCTACTAGACAATATAAAGCACAAGCTAAAAGGATGGACAAAACTACCGCTCTCCGTGGCGGGGCGCATAAACCTCATTAAAATGGCCATCCAGCCTAAATATACTGCAGCAGATGCCAGTAACCATCCCCAAACGTTTCTTCCAGACATTAAATTCCCTGATCATTTCCTTTGTATGGAACTCCTCTCGCTCCAAACTAAGCATGTCGACATTACAAAGGCCCAAAGAGCAAGCCGGAATGGCCCTCCCGGATTTCTGACTATTACCTGGCAGGACAATTGAGGAACATACGAGCCTGGGTCTTGAACGGGGAGCTTCCCATAGCAGATAAACAGCTGGCGAAGCAGGTAAAAGGCAATAATCTTCTAAACTACTTAGAGTTCCCGCAATATACCAATCCCACCGACGTTATCCCGCTCCAGAAACTGGCCCTTGGTGTGTGGAGGGAGGTGAAGAAGCTCCAGCGATACCAAGACGTAATACCCGAGCTCTGCCTCTGGAATAACCCAGGTCTCACCGCCTTACAATCAGTCCCCGACCCACAGTATTGGATGGCCCAAGGGGTACACACACTAAACGACATTTACACAGACGGAATATTTCCTACATTCACAGAAATGAGTGACAGGCTGCAGTCCCCACATCTCCAATTATTCCGATTTTTTCAACTAAGACACGCCCTAAACTCCCAATTCCCAATACTTTTGGCACCTGATATGGGAATGTCCCCCAATTAGCGAGTACTGGTCGGAGGTCACCAACCTCATAAACACGCTGCTGCCCCCCCACTGGCTATTGGCCTAGACCCCAAGGTGGCGCTATTTGGCCTAATGGAGGAGGAGGAGTGGCCACATTACACCCGCGCCTTTCTTGAAAAGGTGCTGTTCTTGGCCCGCAAGACAGTGGCCATGAGGTGGATGGCTGCGGAAACCCTCTCAATCCCACACTGGATCCAAATGGTAAACACCGTAACCTCCTACGAGAAGATCATCTACCAAAATCGAGGATGCCCGGCCAAATTTAGGAAAATATGGGGGACATGGATTGATTCCCACTCTACCCTATACACGGAATGAGCCTTGAGACCCGACCTACACACACAACTCCCTCCCCTCCCCCCCTCCCCCCAAGACAAGTGTCAGCAGACCTGCACTTCAGTCCTTCTATTAAAACTGAAATAAATCAGAGCAGAACCGTTTTGGAAAAGTTGTAAAGTTTATTGTTGTCTAATTATCGAAGGAATACAGTACCAAAATTATATAGATCCAACTGTAACGGAAAATGTATACACGAATAATGATGTATCTAACAAAGCTTCTTCATTCTGTATTCTACAATGCCTTTTTTCTTTTAAAATAAAACGAATTAAAAAAAAAAAAAAAAAGTATCACTGCCAAAACTGGTTGCAACAGGAAAGGGTTTAATATTTTAAACATATGTGCATGTATAAATATCATATAGGACAATCATAAAGCGACGAAAGGTCAAAGGTGACCCGCACAGTGAGAAGTGATCGGACGACCAGTAATGTCACTGTCATGATGTCACAGGGTTCCATAAGTAAGAACAATCTAATGATGTCACAAATGACCAACATCCATAAATTCCCAGTCGCCCAAAGTTCCATTGAAGGTCTTTGTAGGAGTTTGTGGAGCGAAGATCCTTCTGTGCAAGTTTGGCTATTATGTCAAAGCGAAAGCATTATATAATTGTGTCCAGTTCAGAGGACGAGGACGAGGAGATCCAGCAGGTGAGCAGAGGTTTTTTTAAATTTTTTAGAGTTTTTGACAAGATTTTTGATACAGAAAACAAAGTCCTATTTCAGTGTCGGCCATGAAGTAACACAATCCGAAGTTTCATTACCACATTGGAAACAGATCAAACTGCTTTAATATAAAAACAAGTAAAATTAAACTGGTCAAGCTGGGATTTCCCAAATCACATATAGGAAATATCTCAAGAGGTCAAGGGTAGACAAAATATCGTTAGAGCGCATCCCTTCTATGCAGTTAGTTAATGCTAATACATGGGGGGGGGGGAGGGTAAAGGAAGGAGATGACCAAAACTATTCCAGACAGCCTGGATGATGCTTGCAGACTAAAGACCCCCTCAGTGGGGTCATTGTGACTACAGGTCCATGTGCAGGACAGAGATTAGTATTGTAAGAGGCCAAATAAATGTCACCCCCAACCCTATCCATACCATAACCATAGCCGAGCCCCTCACACCCTTCATACACTACATATAGGGCGATGATAGAAGTCAGTGGGGTATGTACCAAGATGATTTATTCCAGAAATTGGACAATCATGTTTTTGGATTTTGCTCAATATGTTTTCTATGTTTTTCCAGCCCCGTCCTAAGAAGAAGCCAACCACCAGTTTTCCATACCGAGGTGAAGATAGTGGCTTCAGTTACCACCCATCACCTTATACCCCAGGTACGGCACTGATCCAATAACACTCCTCATAGGTTGACGCTTGTCTTACTGCATTTTGTAGTTACAATCTAGATTTATGTTATTAAGTATAGAAATCTGCTCTGTTCTCTGTAATTTATAGGCATCCGGACGGATACCGGGACTCATCAGTCGTATATACAGCCGGACTCGCCAATAATCATCAGCGACAGCGACGATGAGGACAATGAATATTCTATATCAGACAGTTCTTTCACAGGTCAGTTACCAAACCAAAGGACTCTTGTCGCTCTGTCTGCATAAAGACATTTCTTGTTGGCAACATTAGCAGATTTTAACAAAACTCAGCAAAATTTTGAAAAGTGTTTTTTTTTTCTCCAGCTTTCTGTACGAATAATGAACTCTCTGACCATGAGGAGAGCGGGCAATCAGACGAGAGGTGAGTCCTCTTACATATATTATTCATCGCTATGATTTTGAAATGAAACAATGAAGTATGGGACAAACATTCCAGTGGCTTTACATAGGATTCCTTATTCTTCCCAGGAGGCCTCTGTGTAACATCCAGGGCTGTTTCCTTGAAGAGATCACATTGCCAACCTCCATTTATACCACCAACTTCCAGGAGACGAAGCAGGAGCTGGTATCCAGGCTCTACCAGCTGTACAACAGCACCATATTTGAGAACAAGGTATCTTATCATCAACTGATCCAATATATCCTCCCTCAATAATTCTAATTGGCCTGAAATTGGAAATCCCAGACACTTAGTCAACATTTGGACCCTTTAGAATCATTTATATTTTCATTGGTTTGGAGATTTGGGGTCCTGGAGTACAAGGGGGTCCTGAAGGTCTTCTGCCCCTTATAAAGAAAAGCTATAAACAAGAGTTGGGCAACTTCTTACATTGGGGCCCAAAGATTCAAGCTACCTCTTTTTGCTATATATTATGATAGAACTGCAGATTTATTGGACTTTGTCTTCTCTTCCTTCTTCTTTAGCTCCCTGAGAACATGAGCATCATATGGAACAAGAGGCTAACAACGACCTCAGGTTATTGCAGTTGGATGAACAAGGGTGACGATAGTTACTGCATCATCAACCTATCAGATAAAGTCTGTGATTCTGCAGGTAGGTCTCACATCACATCCATCTGTACATCTTTATAAACGGGGTAAGAAGCTGCCAGGAAATGCCCCGTCTGTGATAGAAGTGATAGGCTGGTACTGGGGATGGAATCCGTCTTTTATGCTCATTGTACATATAAATGCTTTTCTCTTTAGACCGAGTAAGAGACACATTAGTCCACGAAATGTGTCATGCTGCCTGCCGGCTTATTAACAAGCAATTAGACAGCGGATCCCACGGTCCATTATGGAAGTCATATGCAGCGAATGTCACCAACGTGCATCCTGAGCTGCCAGAGGTGACGGTCTACCACAACTATGACATCAACTTCCCGTTCACCTACCAGTGCAGTTTGTGCCAACGCAGGTAAGATGGGTCAACATTTGTGGCTGATACAATCCATTCCTATCCTGTAATGATTTGTGTTCTTCTCCGTTTCCTGTCTATTAACCGGTATTTTCTCTGTCTCTATAGTGTCGGCCGTTACAGAAAGATCACTAATGAAGCCGTTTACTGCAGTTCCTGTAAGAGCAGGCAAAAAATATGACCACCGGCAAAAACGATGAATCTCCATCATCATCCTCCATCCGCATCATTAGCTCAACCTTAATTTTTTAAAAATGCTAATAAAATCATCCTGACATCATTTTTATGTGTTTCTATTGAGTAATTCCAAGGAATCCACAAAGCGCTCGCCCACCTAAAATAAGAGCTGGGGAGGGTGCAAATGGTTAATGATCAGAAGCTGCTGACTTGCTTCCCTGCTGCCTGATCAGAGTATTATCTGTCTCTCCTCTCTGCTGCCCCTTGATGGACAGAGGGCAACATGTTCCTCAGTGGTGGGACTTCTGGCTTTGGGTAGGCTGCTGGGAATCACTAGCAAAGCTACACACAGTCAAGGCTTCTTGCCTGGAAGTAGTGCCGTTGCGACATGGCCCTCCTTTGGCACCACGTGGCACGTCTTATACTCGTAGGACACGGCTGCTTCTGAAAGCCTAAAGAGGGCCTGCATTCATGGTGGGGCGGTTTGGGTGGGCATGGGCCCTAAGTGGCCGCCCAAGCTACCCCTATTATAACCCACCCTTACTGGCAATTAGGAGAAAAACTCAAAATTCAGTCTATTAACCTTACACTATCGGTTACAGCAAGTAATGCTTTCTAGTTCCATATTCTCTCATATTACTCTACAGGCGAACACGACCGCCGGAGGCTGGAAAGGACCGAACAACAAATACAAGTAACCACAATCATACCCCAAAGATGGGCCTTCGGATAGTGATATTGCTCTCCTACATCCAAGTCGGCCAGCTGTCTATAACTTGTATTTGTTGCCCACTTGACTACTAAGTTCTGGACTTGCTGAAACAAACCTGACACTTTTAGGAACAGAGACCCTTGTAACTGGCTGGACCCTTCAGCACCTTGACAGCTGATCCAGCAGTCTCACCAACATACACATTCCCATAGCGCCCAACCGAATTGTTCGGAGGACATTCAGAGGGGTGCAATGGATAATATATGTGTCAGAAGTTTTAGGGATAATCAAGATGCTTGTTTTGGAGAGAGTGGGGGGTGGGGGGGGCGATGTTTTGAGGAGCAGAATGGAACACGCTGCGATTTTCCGTTCCACTTAAAAGAAACGCACGTCTGAATTCACCAATTTGCTTTAAAAGGGTTGTCCACTCTCTCCAGCAAAACCTGCCGATCACCTGTTCTCTGGGCCAATGCGTTTGTGTACGGAGACAATTCCTGCCGCAACCACAAGGCTTCACTCTCACTGCAGAATGGCAATGAATGGTAACTTGGTGTGTAATACCATGCCTGGCCACATCAGTGAGAATGGAGCTGTCTGCATCTTACAGGAATCTGCTCAGTACATAGGAGCATTGGCCCAGAGATCAGCTGATCAGAGGGGGTCCTAGGTGATAGACTCCTTCCAATCTAATGTTGATGACTTATCCTGAGGATAGGCCATCAGTAGCTTACAACTGGACATCACCTTTAATAGGTCTGTATGTAGTCCATATACAGTCAATAATAAATACTGACCACACGTAGACAGAAAATACAACCACGTGAATGCACTCGTGGGGTTGCTTGATAGACTGCCTGCCTGATTGCAGTATAATGTAATGCTGCAGGAATGATCAAGGCATTGCAAGTTGTTGTCCCCTCTGGGGACTAAAAAAAAAAAGTTAAAGTACGATCAATAAAGCTTTACTAATTATTAAAAAAAAGTAATAACAGTTAAAAAAAAAGAAAAACCCTTTTGCCATTTTTATAATAAAAGAATCCAAATCGAAAAACAAAAATACATATTTGGTATCGCCGCATCCGTAAAAGTCTAATCTATCAAAGTAATGCATTATTTACCCCGCACAATAAACGTCGTCAGAAAAAAAAATAAAGAACCCCAGAAATGTGCTTTTTTTGGTCACCCTGTCATCAAGACAAAATGCAATAAAAAGCGATCAAAAAGTCGTATGTATTCCAAAATGGTACCAAAGCAAACTGCAGGATGTCCCACAAAAAATGAGCCCTCACACAACTATGTCGACGGACAAATAAAAAATGTATTGTGCGGGGCGGAGCTACCTGATGAAGGAGTATGTTGCATCCAGGAAAGGCTCCGGCAGCAGCGGCGATTAAAAGGCTTCACAGGCATTCCCAGCGGCGGAGCAGGACAGCATAGGTCGCAGAAAATCCCAGAGCACATCAGGGCGCCTTTCAGATCACGAGAAGGGCAGCCTAGAGCACTTTTTACGACCGCATACCGAGGCGGCCGGCAACAGAGGAAAATCCAAGATGGCGCCGGCGGGAGGTCCGGCGCGGCACAGCGGCGGCGCGCAGAGGGAGAGAGCAGCAGACGCCGAGGACTCGGGAGACATCACGGAGGGAAGCAGCAGGCCACCCAGGACAAGCGATCACCCACAACCTGCAGGAGAAGCAGCAATAAGGTCAGATTATGGCCAACCCGGCACAATGAGCTCCCAGCTAGAGCCACATGTCACATCACCCCCCCGCGGTCTCTGCAGTGGGGTAGGGGCGGCCCACACACAGTGCAAGAGGGACCGGGTTCCCACAGCCCCTTAAGCATCTCTCCAACACAGACCCAGGAGGCAAACCTGAGGGGCCCCCACCAGCAGCTCTCAGCAGACCTATATTATGAGGAAGAGCAGTGGGATTGGCGCACCCACTTACGCGCTCTCCCCACAAAAACAGACCTGGACGACTTCTTACATAAACTCGAGTTGTCACACAAGAAGGACATTACAGCCTTACAAAAAGATATCTTACACGTGGGCCAACGACTAGTGGAGGTGGAGGAAACACAAGAAAAGCTAATGGACACGGTAGAATCGCATAGAAAAGCCATTTAATCCCAATCTACACAAATCTCAGAGCTCCTTCTCTACCTAGATGATCTTGAAAACCGCCACAGGCGGAACAATTAACGCATAAGAGGCCTGGAAGAAGGAGTGGAACAGAATCAACTCGTGACTTGGGCCCCAAAATTCTTTACCGACCTGCTCAAGCACCCACCAGATGACTTTATTGTAATCGATAGAATACATCGCACTCTGGGCCCGAGATCCGCGGACCCTGCAAGGCCGCAGGACATCGTGTACAGGGTGCATTTCTTCCAAGAGAAGGAGCAAATGATGCGATGCGCCAGAGAGGCAGGGAACCTGACATACCGGGGCTCTCCCATACTGATCCTGCAGGACTTATCCCGCCGTACGCTACAACTAAGAAGAGCGTTGAAGCCATTACTGACGGCACTGAAAGAAAAGGACATGATTTATCAATGGGGCTATCCCTTTCAACTGCAAGACCGCAAAGGAAACAAAAGAGCTATCTTCAGATCGCTGGGGGATCTGCCCAACCTCCTGAGTATATTTAAGCTTCCAATGATCAACCTGCCGGACTGGCCACACTGAGAAGGAGCGCTTGCCCCAGCGATGGGACCCTCATGGCAGAGGGTCAGAGACAGAGCCGAACGCTGACATCCCGATCTATGATGCCTGTTGCTGATTGCCAACTATTGAGACACTAATACCTACGCATTTTCATGTCTTTGTTCGCTCTCCCACCTCCGGGTTCTGCTGAGACGCAGTTTAAGTCACCTAGTTAAAGGGACATTTAGCAATAGCCTTGAAAGTTTACTATTGATATGTTTGTTCCAGCCGTAGCCGCCACGGGTCGCTACTTCGGCGTAAGGTTCCGTTCATTCCCTATTAGAGGGTGCAGCCAACGCGCTGCAAGTTAAGGTTTTTTCTTAGAAAAGCCCTTAGAAATGTTTAGTGGGGCTTTACCCCATATTTGCTCATGTTCTTCTGTTTCTTTTTCTCCTGTCCTTTCTTTCTCATCTATCCCTAACCCCTCCCCCATGTTCCAACCACCACCCCCACCCCAAGGCACCGCGAGAGGCCGGGCACCGGACAATCAAACACAATCCCCCTACACATGTCGACATGGCTAGCGTAACAGTATGCACATACAACGTTAAAGCGTTGAACACCCCGGAAAAGAGAAACCAGTTCCTCTATCACTTACACAAAAAGAGAATTATGGTGGCCATGTTACAAGAGACCCACTTCAAGGCAGATAACATACCATGCTTCTCTTCTAAATTCTACACCACCTGGGTACACAGCCCACACCAAACATAAAAGGCAGGGGGGAATCTCGGTGGCACTGCACAAGTCTTTCCAACACGTAGTGATCGATCAAGTGGTAGACCTACAAGGTCGATACATCTTCCTAAAATTAGAGGCTATGAATTCTGTGATCTCACTTGCCAATGTCTACTTCCCCAACCAGGGTCAGATCTCCTTTGGAATGACAACTCTGAGGAAACAGGCCGACTTCGCTGATGGCTCTGACGTGATCTTGGGCGGTGAAATCAATCTGGTAATGGACCCTGTGATGGATTCATCGGTGGGTAAGTCCCCCATCTCTCACACAGCTCGTCGTACACTCAAAAAGGAACTAGAAAAGCTGAGACTAGTGGACATGTGGAGGATCTTGCACCCGGGGGTCAGAGACTACAATTTCCATTTGGACGTACATAACAGTCACAGTCGAATAGATCCCCTTTTTATCTCCCACAAACTATTGGACCAAGACCCAGAGTGCTCCATGGGACCTTTCTTATGGTCAGACCACGCCCCTGTCTACGGAGTTATTCACAGATTGGGGGGGGGGCAAAATACATCAGTGGAGACTTAACAACAACCTCCTTAATGACCCCGTCTGTGTGGGAGACGTCAAAAAAATGATCAAAACCTTCATCGAAGCCCACAGAGACGACACCATGAGCACTCCCATCAAATGGGAAGCTCTAAAATGCGTCTTGCGTGGCGTTTTCATTTCCCAACGGGGCCCGCTTAAAAAAAAGATAGAACGGAAAAATTAAAAAGGACTCCTGATAGAGCTGGAGATAAAAAAGAAAAAAAAAACAAGGGTCAACCATCAGAGCCTTTGAGAGCAGAGATCTCCACGATAAGACAGCAAATACTCTCGATACTCGATCAGAGGTCGATGGGATTCAGAGACAAAATGCGCAGGTGCACCTTCGAATACGGGGATAAATGTGGGAGATGGCTCTCAAGGACTCTGCACCCCAAGACTCCCCTGACACACATCCCAAAGATACAAAAACGACAGGGGGGCGTCGCACACTCAACTGCGGAAATCCTAGAGGTCTTCATGATTATTGTAATAACCTATATAATATCGAGCGGAACCCCGACCAGGCCCCGAGGGATAGAGACGTAGAGGAGTACCTAACTAGCCACGCCCCTGGACCTGTAGATCCAGAAGTGTCTGCAGAAATGGAAGGGGATTTCTCTCTAGAGGAAATCTCGTCCCTAATCAAAGAACTCAAAGTGGGCAAGAGTCCGGGACCGGATGGATTGTCCTCAAAATTCTACAAACTCTTCAAAGATGATATTACACCGCTGCTAATCGACTCCTTCAACGCGATAAAATAGGGGATGCCCCTTCACGACTCAGGCCCTACAGGCTCACCTGGTCATAATACCTAAACCAGGGAAAGACGCCATGGAGTGTGGAAATTACAGGCCCATCTCACTCTTAAACGTGGACGTCAAGCTTTTTGCAAAATTAATCGCTACAAGGATCCAGCCCCATATCCCAAAATTGGTCCACAGGGACCAGGTGGGATTTGTCCCGGGAGAGAAGGGAGAGATAATATAATAAAATCTATGTCATTGATATCACATGTCCGACAGAAGGGGTCCCCACTATGACTCATGGCAGTCGACGCCGAAAAGGCCATCGACAGAGTCGGTTGGAGGTTTCTAGAGGGCACATAAAGGAGAGTGGGACTGGGACCCCGCATGAGAGATTGGATAATGGCGCTGTACAGAGACCCCTCGGCTAGGGTAAGAGTCAATAAAGCCCTGTCGGACAACATACATATCCGGAACGGTACGCGCCAGGGGTGCCCATTGTCCCCCTTCTTGTACATACTGACAGTGGAGTCTCTGGCCAGCGCCATAAGGAAAAATGACGCTATAAGAGGGGTGAGGCTGGGGCAGAGGGAGCTAAAACTCTCTTTGTTCGCGGACGACCTTCTGCTGGACCTATCCTGTCCAAGAATTGGAATTCCAGTTCTATTAAAGGAATTCGACAAATTCAGCGCAATAAGCAACTTTAAAATTAATTTACAAAAAACAGAAATGTTGAATATCTCTCTCCCTCGAGCCAAAACAAAATCCCTGCAAGAGCTATTCCCTTTCAAATGGCAATCCAACTCTCTCAAGTACTTAGGTGTCCAACTACCAGGCGACCCAGCAAATACATATGACCTGAACGTTAAACCTTTTCTAACAAATCTGGAAAGAGATTTGGGGAAATGGAATCCCCTTCTCCTATCCTGGGGGGGGGGGGGGGGGGGCAGGATAAATGCAGTCAAAATGGATGCCCTGCCAAGGTTTTTATACATCTGCCAGGCATTCCCCATTAAACTACATAGATTCTTTTTCAAACACATACACTCCCTGATCACAAAATTTGTCTGGCGAGGGCGTAGATCCAGACTAAAATACAATACTTTAACCAGAAGCAAGACAAAGGGAGAAATGGGTCTGCCGGACTTCTCTCTATATTATAAAGCTAATCTAGCGAACGGCGTAATAAATCTGCTTTGAAACCGAGAATCCAAACTATGGGTGGAGCTAGAGCATAAACTAGATCCCAGGTTGACTCAGGGAATTTTTTGGGTTCTGGGGACTCTAATCAGGAGTATCGCCGACATATCACCGTTACTAAACCAGCTGATGAGGGCCTGGTCGGGGTTCGCGAAGGGAAATTAACTGATATTGATATCGGGCCCCCTCACACCTCTATTGGCTAATCCCCAATTTAAGGCCTTTGTGCACAGTAAATCCCTAAAGACCGTTCCAGTGCGTCCTCACACCGCGACTTAGAGACGTGTTAGGTGAAGAAGGATTGAGGCCCCTGACGGAGTAACTTGCAGGACATACTGCCCCGCGGGAGCCTGGCTGGAGTACTTCCAGCTGAGGAGCTTGGTGGATTCTTTGGCCTCTGGGTCCCGGACGAGGAGGGAGCTCACAGACTTCAAGAAACTCTGCATGTCCACAGATGCTATCAGCCATCCAATCTCAGTGCTATACAAGATGATGCTGGACCGGGAGATGGGGTCTCCCCACCTGACTTCGTGGGTGCGTGGAAAGAGGAACTGGGTAGGAATCTGCCCCCGGCCGAAAGGGGAAAAGGCTTTTGCTCCGACACATAAAGGGTCGGTTTATGCCAGACTCCAAGAGCTCAATTTTAAAATAATCTCCCGCTGGTATAGAACCCTGGTCAGGCTACACAAAATGCTCCTACAACTTAGCCCGAAGTGCTAAAGATGCCCAAACGCAACGGGAAGCATGTCCCACATCTGGTGGAGTTGCCCGCCAAAAGCCTCGCTGTGGAAGGATGTAGTAAATCTATTTAACAATATAAGCGGAGGGGACGCGCAGCTCACGCTCGAGGTGGGAGTGCTATCCATGTTCCCGGGCCCTATATCCAAAACCAAAAAGGGCCTATGGCGCTTTTTTGTACAAGCCGTCAGACAGATCATTCCAAGGCTCTGGCGGTCTGACGCCTCCCCCACCAGAGGTCATTGGGTCAAAGCCATCAACGAATTAGTAAGATATGAGGAGATGAGGGGGGAGGAAGACATGAAGCGAGAGGACTATTATGCATTCTGGCGGCCATGGCTGGAATACAGGAATACCACAGAAGCAAAAGGGTGGGTGGAGCGGGAGTTGCTGCCTTCTCGGTTGCTCGCTCGGCCAGCCCTCTCCCCAACTTGATCTGGGGATTCAGGGAATGCACGACAAGAGATCCAAGGTCAAGCGGTCGACCTGGTAAGAGATGACTTGGGTAGATTTGGCCGTCGAGACTCCACAACGTCACTTAAATCAACAATCAGGGTTGCTACGCGGTTGCCTGACCCACCCCCCACTAGCCCTCCCCCCCTTCTATACTTCTAGTCTCCAAACTAAGTCCTTTCTCTCTACTGTTTCTGTTTTAATCTTGTTCTACCATAAATTGGTGATCAACCGAGTTCTACTATTAACACAAAATAGAGGACAACTCAGCTCACTTCTATATCAAAGTGAGAGTGGGGCGGAATGAGTAGATGTCCATAATCTAATGTAATCGTCTTGAATGCCCTAACTGTATTATTGCACTGTTTGTCCAAATAAAGTCTTATTGAACAAAAATGTATTGCTCTCAGAACTTGGCGGCAGAAAATAATTAAAAAAAATTAAATATCTTTGAAAAAAAAACAAAAAAAAAGTTGTACCGCAAAAAACAAAAAAAAAACGACAATATAAGTTTGGTATCGTAGTAATCGTACTGATGCATAGAATAAAGTTATCATGTCATTTTTGCTGCAGTTCGTGCGCCATAAAAACAAGACGCACCAAAAATGGCGGAATTTCAATTTGTTTGTTTTTCATTTTACTCCACTTAGAATTTTTTACGTTTTTCAGTAAATTACATGTTACATTAAATAATACCATTAAAAAATACAACTCGTCCCACAAAAAACAAGCCTTCATACAGCGACGGCGATGGATGAATAAAGGAGTTACGATTTTTTTAAAAGGGGGGGGGGGGAATGGGGGAAAAAAGGCCCGCATCCTTAAAGGGGTTGTCCCGCGGCAGCAAGTGGGTCTATACACTTCTGTATGGCCATAATAATGCACTTTGTAATATACATTGTGCATTAATTATGAGCCATACAGAAGTTATAAAAAGTTTTATACTTACCTGCTCCGTTGCTAGCGTCCTCGTTCCCATGGAGCCGACTAATTTTCGCCCTCCGATGGCCAAATTAGCCGCGCTTGCGCAGTCCGGGTCTTCTGCAGTCTTCTATGGGGCCGCTCGTGCAGAATGCCGGCTCCGTGTAGCTCCGCCCCGTCACGTGCCGATTCCAGCCAATCAGGAGGCTGGAATCGGCAATGGACCGCACAGAAGCCCTGCGGTCCACGGAGACAGAGGATCCCGGCGGCCATCTTCAGCAGGTGAGTATGAAGACGCCGGACCGCCGGGATTCAGGTAAGCGCTGTGCGGGTTGTTTTTTTAACCCCTGCATCGGGGTTGTCTCGCGCCGAACGGGGGGGGGGTTAAAAAAAAAACAAAACCCGTTTCGGCGCGGGACAACTCCTTTAATGGGTTGTCTGCTTTTGGCCATTCCTCTACATTAGACCAAGTCCCCTAATAATAAGCTGAATAAAGAGTCCCACTTCTACAATGTGGAGGAACATGGTAGCAAGTGTTCAATTCCCCATGCAGCTCCACTTCAGGGAAAATGAAGCATCACATGGTGCCCATTGGACTCAGTGGCGTCCATCTAGTGCAGTGATGTGCGGGGTCGGTGTAGTTGCTTTGGGTAGATGTAGCCTTGATTTTCACTATCGGTTATAGCAAGTAATGCTTTCTATTTCCATTTTCTCTCATATTACTCTACAGGCGAACACGACCGCCGGAGGCTGGAAAGGACCGAACAACAAATACAAGTAACCACAATCATACCCCCTCCCAGTGCAAAGATGGGCCTGCGGCCGCTAATCCCAAGATTCTCAGAAATCTCATCCACACGGGACGGCGAATCCGCCGCGGCAAAGCTGGCAGAAACCAGCGCTGCGGCGCGGATTCGCCGGCTGCAGAATGTTCATTTTTTTTCTTCTTTGGCTGCGGCCGAGCTCTCCTCTATGGGAGCGCCGGCAACAGCAGAAGAGCGAGCGGCCAGGCCGCTTCAAAACCAGCAGCTAAGTGCCGCAGGTTTTGAAGCAGCACTTCTCCCAGCGGAAATCTCGCTGCGGCCAAACTGCGAGATTTCCGCCGGGATTCCGGTGTGTGTGAACCCAGCCTAAAAGTCCATGGTAAAAAATAAATAAAATGAGAGAATGTTTGGTTTTTTTGTCACTTTGTTACTAAAAAAAAAACAACTAAAGGGGCGTGGCCAGCGACCGTCATGAACAGTCGCCTGTGAGGAGAGCTCCCTAGGGGAAAATTCAAAATCCTGGCCAAACCTAAAAACCGAAAACCTTAAACACAGCTTATGGACTCCTAGAACCAGAGGGGACGATCGGACCGTGACCAAAAGTAATTAAAACCCTCTGAAGACCTACTGCAGGGCCGCGGGCCGAGGAGGGGGGGGAGCGGCGCCGACGCCCTGCCATCCTCCCGCGCTCATCCTGACGCCGACCCCTTCAACTCTCTGCATGCGGGCCAGGTGAGAACCCGGGGACTTACCCTTGCCTGCCTGAGCGCTGTCTGCCCGGCGAGCTTCCCCCGGGACCCGGTCATTATACCTGGACTGACCCTCCCCTTCCCCTCTTGGCCGCTGCCGCCCGGACGAGACCCGAGAAGCCGGGGAAAGAAAACCCCCGAGCCAAGCCCCGGACCCCGGAACGGAGCGACCTGCCCCGGAAAGAAGCGGCCGCGTCAAACCTGAAGGGCGGACCACGGCTTATAAGCCGCTTCGGCCGCCCCGCCACTCCGACACCCCTGCCGCCGCCGGCTGGAGCCGACGTGCGGCCCACAAGGGACCTATCCTCCCGGTCGGCAGCCCCCCCCCGGTGCGGAGTACCTCCCGCAGGATCCCGGCCGGGACCGCGACTTGCTTCGGCGCCCGTTCCTGTGCGTCCGGAGATCCTCCGCGGCTGACGAGACATCGATCCTTCCCAGGCGGGAGGGGCTGCTGGACTCACAGCCTCCGGGCTCCTCTCCTCGCCGCAGAAGCCGCGCAGATCCTGCGACTCGCCCGGCCTGTCGGTCGCCCTGCATTACCCTGCCACCGCTCTCTGGAAGTGCCGGACACGCTGCAGAGCCCGGACTACAGCCCTGAGAGCCGCTCCGCCTGCGGACCGGCAGATAGGAGGCCCCTCCATCAAGTGCGACCACCGGACAGACAGACAGCCACAGATCCATCTGAAACCGCGGTCGACCCGGCCACAACGCCAGTCACCCACCAGCGACCCGTCTTGTGACACCCAGGGACACCGCGCTACAGTACCCCCTTTCTTTTTCACACCCGGCCCTGCGGAGCCGGCAACCGAATCGTGAGTAACCAACGGGGGGCTGAGGGACAACACACCCGTTAAGGGACATTGACCCCCCTGGGACTGTGCGCTGGGCGGATAGCCTACAACAATAGACTCCCACCACCCCTTGGGAAAACATTTCAGCTGTTTACAATACTATATAACAACACCCCGGTGGGTGCGCGGGGAGCGGACTGCCTCAGCTCATAACTTCATCTATTCTGCCCTCCGCCTGCAGCGAACGGCGTTGCGGTGGGGAGCTGGCGCCGTTTCTCATCACCTAATATAACCAATCCTAAATTTGGTCAAACCACACTTAGTTGAGACCCGGGTCGCAGGACCTTCGCCCTCTAACAATTACTCTAACTGCATAACTACAAGGACTGGACAGCCAAGCATATCTAAACCCCACAAAAGTCGCATCAAACTGTCAATTTCGCTGTTAAGTACCTGCCACAAGTAACAGCTTCGACACCCTTTATATCATACTACACTAAACGGGAAAAGACAGAAATCTTCACTCCCGGATAGCCAGTGCAAGCGCATAACTACAAGACTATATAACCAACAACATCTAAACCCTGCAAAGTCACGTCAAACTACCAGGACTGCTCCCTGGCCTCTGATACAATCAACAACGCTCGATACTTTGTACACCGTACCACACTAAGCGGGAAAGACCCTTATTCTTTGACAACCACCGCAATTGTAAAATTATAAGGACTCTAGCTGACATCTAAACCCCGTAAGAGACAAGTTAACCCATCATAATTCAAATCCCAGGCCGGAAAAGAAGAAAAGTCATTCACTCCCATAAACCATTACACCAATCTACGTCCCCCATCATGAGCACACGAGCCAAAAGTGGCTCAGCAGCAGAAAAGTTAAGAGAGTTCGCCCACTCCAAGACCCCGGACCATACGCCACGACCAACACGGCCTACCCAGATGAGGGAGCCCGAAGACGAGAGCGGGCAACCCCCGGAACCGACCATGCGACAGCTCCTCGAAGCAATCAATACCTGCAAGTCCTCTCTCACTAATAAAATAGAAGAGATAAAGTCTGACGTATCGTTACTGAGACAGGACTTACAGAATATGAGAGGTAGAATGTGAGAAATGGAAGACCGCATCTCCAACGCAGAAGACTCCCTACGCCCGCTCTCCGCGGCAGTTAAAAAAGCCACACGGGTAGCAGAATTCTGCCAGTCCAAGACAGACGACCTAGAAAACAGGTCGCGCCGTAATAACCTACGGAAAATAGGCTTACCCGAAAAATCAGAAGGGTCCCACCCAGAAACATTTGCCGAAACCTGGCTGAAGTCTTTACTGAGTGACGAAGCCTTCTCTGCACATTTTACAGTGGAAAGAGCCCACCGGGTCCCAACAAAACCACCACAACCGGGAGCCCCCCCGCGCCCTTTCCTAATAAGAATTCTGAACTGCAGGGATCGCGACGCTGCGCTTCGTCAAGCCAGATTACAAGGCCCATTAAAATACAATAACGCAACAATCTCCATATTCCCTGACTTTTCCGCCGAGCTGCAAAAGCAAAGAGCCACATTCATAGAAGCAAAAAGAAAGTTCAAAGAAAGAAACATCCTGTATTCAATGGCGTACCCAGCCCGCCTGCGCATCGTAACCCAAGGAAAGGTGGTTTTCCTTCAATCTCCCACCGAGGCCTTGGAGTGGTTGGACATGCACCCGCAAACACCGAAGGACGATTAATCCCGCAACATCTACGGCAGGACTCTAAACCCAGTCATAATCCATGCGACTGATACCCCTTTGACCTATAGACAGTGAAAACGTGGGGTGACGATATCTTTAAATTGCCAACGGACCTGGCAAATACCCACGATCCTCTGTAGGCCACCGGGATATTCTCCCCCCCCCCCCCCCGTATTAGAGTAATATCTGCTACTTCTAAACAGATTGTAGCTAAACTGTTTTATTTTTGTTCGTTGTTCTTGACATTTGCGTCGAAATTAAGCAAAATGTCAAAGGTTAAATGTTTAAGTTGTTGTAATCTGCACAATTCCCCTCCCCACATTCACCGATCCTTCCCCTTTCTCCCCACCCTAGGGACATAGAGGCAACACTTCAATTAGATACCCCCACAACCAGCAATGACCCTAAAATGTCTTAGCTGGAACGTCCGGGGTCTTGGCACTGCCCTCAAGCGAAGAGCGGTCTTTACCTATATTCGGCAAACTAGCCCACACATTATAAGCCTGCAAGAGACCCACCTTGTTAAAGAAAAGGCCGACGCCCTGGCAAAGCCGTGGGTTCAGTGGGCTGCCCACTCCTTCCACACCTCCTCTTCCAGGGGTGTCTCTGTGCTTATCCATAGGTGACTGCGCTGGAACCCTATTAATATTCGCAGGGACCCCGAAGGAAGGTTCATATTCATATTCGGCGAAATAGACTCCAAACCTTATATCATCCTATCTATATACAACCCACCCCACAATAATCTCCACGTTCTACAATCTGCCATAGCATATGCACATCAATACCCCTCGGCGGGGGTGATCTGCCTGGGGGACTTTAATATGGTAATGGACGCCGCAATAGACAGATTCCACATATCCCCTAATGTGACCCCCACCCAAAGCTCCTCTTTAAAACAATTAATCGAAAGTGTCGGCTGGATTGATCTCTGGCGACTCAAACACCCTGACGGGCGAGAGTTCACCTGTCATTCCCCGGGACATAGCGCACTAGCGAGGATTGACTATATATTTAGCTCAGCAGAATTGGCAATATACCTCTCCAACATCACGCACTGTCCGCGTGGCATATCTGATCACAGCCCCATACTGCTAACACTGAAATTCCCGCAACAAATTATAGTACCCACCTGGAGGCTCCACCCTTTCTGGCTGAAGCTGATCGGAACAGACGACCAAATGCCTTTTCACATATCCCTGTTTCTAGAGGCCCATAGCGAGAACACCCACCCCGCTCTGAAATGGGATACCCTGAAGGCCTATGTTAGGGGATTCCTCAAGTCCGCCATTGCATACATTAAAAAGTCAACAGCCCAGGCCGACAAAGAACTAGAAACCCAGACAATAGAGGCTGAAAAGATGTACACATCTAACCCCACAGACGCTAACAAAACAGCCTGGCTCAGCCTACTCCGACTCCATAAACATCAAATATATGCTAAAGCTAAGCGCAAACTATTTTTCACCAAGCAACATTATTTTGAGTTGGAAAATCAATCCAGTCATCTACTAGCCAGCCTCATTAGGCGGGAAAACAAAACTAATACGGTCCTTAAAATTAAGAACCAAGGTGGGGAGGAGCTGACTGACGGCCCATCTATTACAAATTGTTTTAAAGACTTTTATAGTAACTTGTACAAATCCTCATCTTATAGCACAGTGGCGGACATCCTGAGTTACTTAGAGGACCTAAATTTCCCAACCCTATCTGCAGATCAGGTTGAACTTCTGGAAGCCCCAATCACGCTAGAGGAGGTCCAGCAGACAATCCGGGACATGGCCCCTAATAAATCAGCCGGCCCGGACGGCCTCCCAATAGAGACATACCGGAAATACAGCGAACAGCTAGCCCCGTTACTACTTGGGCCCTTCACAGTTATAGACTAAAATAATAATTTTTAATAAGATCCTTTTAAAAAACAATTATGGGCTATAGAGACTCACAAAACAAGAACACAAAGGAGTGTGACATTCCCCCTTTCCACACAACGAATCGTATAGTCAAGAGATCCCACTGACAATAACGATAGTGGGAATATCCCGTAGACTTATTATAAAATGAGAATGCTCAAATAAGTCTGATCAAGGAGTAGATAGGCCCATATGACTAGGACTCAGACCCCTTTGATTTGATCTAAGGAGTACCAGTCCGAGCTCGTGTTCAGGCTCAATTTGGGCTCTCTTGACCAATAGTGCATAAAATATGATCAAAGATTCAATAGACCCGTCTGATTAGACTCAAATTACTATCATATGATCTGAGAAGCAGAGATGGGTCTATCAGTATGAGCTTAAATTCTGGCTCAATTCGGGCTCAAATTCTGGCTCAATTCGGGCTCAACGCGTTTCCCCACAGATGCGTGGTTCATCAGGAGCAGAGCCTATGTTGGGCTGTTTATTTATATACAAATACACATTGCTTTTTTGTGTGACAGATAGGAGTCGTTTTTTTCAAACAGTGATACCGGATACTTTTTGCATATGATATGCACAATTCTCGGCAATATATGTTATTTCTCTAGTCGACCTACAGAGGATAAGTAAGGGCCAAGTAACCTCTCCCTTTCTTAGGTAAGACTTAGTTGGTCTTATAGCGTATCTTTAGATAAATGAGCAAGAGACTAGTAACTGAGTGCGTAATAGCGGTCACCTACATGAACTATCAAGAGGTGCAGAGATCAGTGATCATGTCTATATAGCTCGTAGCAGACCCCAGGCCTATTCAGGACGATCAGTTCTGAATAATTGCTATTCGGACCAGTGTGTGCGTCTTTGAGGAGAAATAAATTCTCATAAGATAACGGTCTATAGCAGACGCACCGCATCCATTAACCCAAAGGGTGTCAATTGGGTTGGATGCAAGGTCAGAGTAGCCTAAATAAAAGTCAGCTTTTAGCAAGGTATAAATCAAGCTGATCTTTTTAGGCTAGTGCTAGGGAAAATTAGGTTGCAAAATACGCCAGGGGTCCTGGTGTCTAGAGGTAATTTTTCAAAGTCAGCCTTAGTAAGGTATAAATAAAGCTGATCTTTTTGGGCTAATGCTAGAGAAAGTTAGGTTGCAAAGTACGCCAGAGGTTCTGATGCCTAAAGATAATTTTTTCAAAGTATCAGGGTTTGAAAAAGGATAAAGAGATAATAAATGAAATAAAAAAGATGCAGCGCCTGTAGCTCTGATGGTGAGCTAGAGGCATATGAGGCTATCTCAGTTGGAGTGCCTTATGTAGCCTGTCCAGGGTACACCCTTTAAGGAGGGGTTTATGAGTTGCACCTATGATAATTAGATACCAAATGTCCGGGGGAGTGGTTTTAAGATGTTGTATATGTTTAGTGCTATACTGCCTCATTATAAACTTTGAGAGCGGCAGGAGTCAGGGTGCACAGGGATCCCTATCTTGGCAGCAGATCGCTGCCAAGTGATCGCTGTGTACCGGCGCCGATCGCCCGCTGTGGAACATTTAGCGACAGGAGAACCGGAGATATACACTTCCGGGTCTTCCTGCGCATGCGCGAGCGGCGTCATGACGTCAATGCGTTTGTCACATGGAACAAGCGTGCCCCAGTGACGTGGTGCGTTCAAGGATGCCGTGCTGAAGGAGAACGCATCGTTACCTTGTTGCTAAGCAGCAGAAGCTCCCTCATTTTGTAGATAGCGGAAGCGTTAGCGATGTCAGTCTTATAGGACAGACTTGTGCATCGTTGCAATATATTACATCTGAAGGCTATATATTCTAGCGTTGTTAGAGATATTGATTGTATATATTCATGCTTAGCTTTAATTGGTGTCTCTCATAGTTTTGTTGTAACTTTTATTCTATTAGGTAGTCAGTATAGATTTATTTATGCAAATGTAAGAATATTAACTGCATAATAGCAGTTATTTTATAAGTCATATTGATAATGCTTATATATATTCTCAACCAGGACATTATTGATAGCAATGATAAGGATCACATTTAAATGGAAGTCAGAGGTTTTTGTGTGTTCTAAGTACAATAGTCTAAATTGAAAATTATATTGTTCCCCTAAGGAACAATAGAGCCAGAACGGTGTTCACTGAGGGAGTATATTGTTCAAGATTATTTATGTCAGGACTTATAGGAAGCAATTAAAGCATAAGTTCACGTTCAGGCCAGACGGGCTGAGAGACTCCATGTGATATATCCAGGCTGATTCCTTTTGTAAGAGGCGTTTGTCTAAATTACCTCTGCGTCCGTACGATTTTAATATCTCAATGCCTTGGAATTTTAAAGATGCTGGGTCACCATTATGTTCTGACCAAACATGGTCTGCCAATGGCGTGGACTCATGGCGGTCGATGTTACCAATATGGCCCTGAATTCTCCGGCGAAGTTGCTGTATAGTTTTACCAATATAATTTTTTGGACAGGGACACGTTGCCATGTATATAACGTATTTTGACCTACAGTTTATAAATTCTCGGCATTGATACGTTTTACGTGTTACGGCGCTGGTAAAGGTGTTCCCTTTTAGAATTAAGGGACAGACCGAACACCCCTGACAGGGGAATGTCCCGCAAGGCCTGTTAGTTTCCAACCAAGTTTTTCTCCTCTCATCCGTATGTAGGTGGCTCTTAACTAAATGGTCTTTTAAATTTCGTCCCCTTCGGAACGTGATGAGAGGTGATGGTGGTATGAATTCACCTATGTCTGGGTCATTCTTCAGTATATCCCAATAGTGTGTTAGGATGTTACGTACTTTTGCAGATGCCGTGTCGAAAGTGCCAATTACTCTGATATGTTGGTCAGTATTGCGTTCTCTCGGTGTCAGGAGAGTAGATCTATTTTGTTGGGATGCAAAACTAAACGCTTCCTGTACCACATTGTCTGGATAGTCTCTATCCCTGAATCGTTTCGTCAATTTACTCGCTTCTTCCTTGAAAGATGTATCGTCAGAGCAGTTGCGTCTGATACGCAGAAATTGGCCTTTTAGTATTCCTCTTTTGAGAGGAGTTGGGTGGAAACTCTGCCACCCTAGGAGACTGTTTGTGGCAGTCTCTTTTCGATATAATGTGGTTGAAATCAGGCCATTTTCTTCTTTCCGGATAAATAAATCTAGAAAGGGAAGAGTGGTGGTGTTTATTTCATAGGTGACATGAAGATTCAGGGTGTTGACGTTTAGTGTGTCCACAAAATTAGAGAAGGATTCACTTGAGCCATTCCAGAATATCAGAATATCATCGATATATCTGAGCCACATGATAATATTGTCTGACCACGTGATGTTATTTAGGACAAACCTTTCCTCCCACCAGCCCAGGTACAGGTTGGCATAGGATGGGGCATAAGGCGTCCCCATCGCTGTACCCCTGAGCTGGTGGAAGTACTTGTTGTCGAATATGAAATAATTGTGGCTCAGTGTGAATTCTAGGAACCTCAGGACACATAGGTTGTGGTTTGAAAAGTGAACCCCTCGTTGTTCCAGGAAAAATTTAGTTGCATTCAATCCCCCTTCGTGTGGAATGGAGCTGTATAGCGATTCAACATCAAGTGATGCCAGGATGGTGTTGGGGTCGACTGAAACTCCGTCTAGAAGACGTAATACGTCCATAGTATCTCTCACATATGAGCGTAATGATGTAACATACGGACGTAGAATTCTATCAATATAGATACTAAGGTTCTGTGTCAAATTGTCGACTCCCGACACAATCGGTCTCCCTTTGATAGGGTTAGTGCCCTTATGCACTTTTGGTAGGGCATAAAAAGTTGCTATTGTCGGATTTGAAGGGTATATGAATTGATATTCCTTATCGCTAATACAGCCCATTTCAAGTTCATGTAACAGCAGAGTTTTAAGTTCTGACAAGAAGGGGATTGTAGGATCTCCTGATAATACGCCATATGTTGATGTATCATTCAAGAGTCTTTGGCACATTTCGGTGTATTGGCGTCTGTCCATAAGGACGACATTGCCGCCCTTATCGGCCGGCTTAAGGATTAGCTGAGAATTTGTCTCCAAGTTTTTCAAAGCATGGAGTTCGCCCTGAGAAAGATTCTGGTGTCTTGGTTTCATCTGATGAAGTGCTTTCAAATCACTCCTAACCAGTTTCTCGAAGATATCAATCTCTGCACTCTTTAGGGAAGGTGGGTTAGAGGTGTTAGAGGGTTTTAATGATGTAAAGGGACCCTGCCCTTGAGGACTGGAATTCTCCTCTTCCAGATCTTGAAGAGCCTGAAGACCAGGTAGGTCCGATAATTCAAGGCCTAATTCACTCATTTTTTCTTTATTTTTGATGGCAAAATATTTTTTCCACCTCAATTTCCTTGTGAAGAGGGAGATGTCCTTCGTCCACACGAACGGGTCAAACCGGGTCGTGGGGACGAAGGACAGCCCCCTCTCCAATAAATCCCGCTCCTGTTTGGTGAGACTATGGCAAGACAAATTCACAACTTGCAGTCTTTTCTCATTCTGCTCAGGGTGAGTATTATGGTGACCTTCCAGATATTGATTTATCGTAGGTGGGTGGGAAACACAGACGGATGTATGCGGAAGCATTTCATTGCGTGGTATCATAGTGGTACTTGAGTATACCGTCGCCCCCTCAAAAAATACTGAGAAATTGGTGGCTCCGTGAAGCCTCCCTCCTGAGGTCTTCTACCTCGTCCTCTAATGCGAGGAGGGTAGCGACCTCTGAAACGTCTAGATGTGAATCTGCTGGACGAAGAGGTGTCACCCTCAGAGAGATCTGAAGAGCTGATATCTGTATCTATTCGATTTTTATTTTCAGCATACGCTCTATTTTCCTTGAAATCTAGCAGATCTCGGCTGAATTGAGAGTGTTTTCTCTCTTTTATTTGAATAGTATATTTTTCAATGTTTGAGTGAAGAAGTTTTTCTTTATCTGCGAACTCGGGATCTGCACTGAACGATTTGGTTCGTTCAATCAGCTCTTCTAGTTGTTTTTGATTAGTACTCAGGGTTGACCTCTCCTCGTCCAGCAGTAAATTAATTAGTTTGAGGGATGACGCAGTTGACTCCTCTTCCCACTTTTTCAGAAAATTTGGATTTTGTAACCGTTTAGGTGGTAATATAGGGTTACGGAGCCCCCTTGGTATTATGCGATGCTCCAAATATTTCTGGAGTCCCTGTACCTCCCACCAATTTCGTATAAATTCCTTATACTGGTGGGTCAAGTCCTTGAAACACTTCTGTATCGAGGGAGTCTGAGATGAGGCTCTGAAATCACCCTCAGAGAACACCGACCCAGCCTCTGACAACCATTGGGTGGAGTTAAGATCTTTCGAAAGAAAGCCTGCCATAAAGTATTTCAGCTAATTCACAGAAGCAGGTAAGTCTATGGTAATTACAAATTGGGCCCTTCACAGTTATAGACTAAAATAATAATTTTTAATAAGATCCTTTTAAAAAACAATTATGGGCTATAGAGACTCACAAAACAAGAACACAAAGGAGTGTGACATTCCCCCTTTCCACACAAACAAATCGTATAGTCAAGAGATCCCACTGACAATAACGATAGTGGGAATATCCCGTAGACTTATTATAAAATGAGAATGCTCAAATAAGTCTGATCAAGGAGTAGATAGGCCCATATGACTAGGACTCAGACCCCTTTGATTTGATCTAGGGAGTACCAGTCCGAGCTCGTGTTCAGGCTCAATTTGGGCTCTCTTGACCAATAGTGCATAAAATATGATCAAAGATTCGATAGACCCGTCTGATTAGACTCAAATTACTATCATATGGTCTGAGAAGCAGAGATGGGTCTATCAGTATGAGCTTAAATTCTGGCTCAATTCGGGCTCAAATTCTGGCTCAATTCGGGCTCAACGCGTTTCCCCACAGATGCGTGGTTCATCAGGAGCAGAGCCTATGTTGGGCTGTTTATTTATATACAAATACACATTTCTTTGTTGTGTGACAGATAGGAGTCGTTTTTTTCAAACCGTTACTACTTGAGACACTAAACCAAGCCCAAATAGACAACACCCTCCCACCCTCATTCTATAAAGCCTCCATAGTAGTGATATAAAAACCTGGAAAAGACCCGACAGATTGTAGCTCCTACCGCCCAATCTCATTGGTAAACGCTGACTTCAAAATCCTAACTAAAATCCTAGCTACTAGATTAAATCAAGTAATTTTGTCCATTATCCATCCGGACCAGACGGGTTTCATGCCTGGGAAATCTACAACAATAAATATCCGTAGAGTCCAGACAGCCATGCAACTAGGAAGGCAATACAATATGCCCTGGGCTTTGGTCTCATTGGACATGGCAAAGGCCTTTGACTCATTGGAATGGGCTTTTCTTGAGGCTTGTCTGGTTCGCTTTGGATTTGGACCCAAATTCCAACAATGGATCAAAACCATATACAAATCCCCGAGCGCAAATGTAGTGGTAAACGGCATCCCATCACCCGAATTTCAATTGGCAAGAGGCACCCGACAGGGGTGCCCTCTATCTCCGGCCCTATTTGCCATAGCCATTGAGGCACTGGCGATTCGGTTGAGAAGTACCCCCAATGTAAAAGGTATTAGATGGACAGACCTAGAAAGTAAGGTAGGACTATATGCGGACGACACAATTCTTTTTTTATCAGACCCGATTAACTCTTTTTCCCAAGCCATGATCCACATAGACAAGTTCTCCAATTTCTCAGGCCTGTATGTTAACTGGTCTAAATGGACAATCCTGTACACAAACCTCAACCTCGGAAATGACCCCTGTGTTACCAGATACGGGCTAAAACCGGTACAAACGTTCAAATACCTGGGGATACTTATGCCATATGACCATAATAATGTTATAGCAGAAAACATAGACCCGCTACTAGACAATATAAAGCACAAGCTAAAAGGATGGACAAAACTACCGCTCTCCGTGGCGGGGCGCATAAACCTCATTAAAATGGCCATCCAGCCTAAATGTCTGTATATACTGCAGCACATGCCAGTAACCATCCCCAAACGTTTCTTCCAGACATTAAATTCCCTGATCATTTCCTTTGTATGGAACTCCTCTCGCTCCAAACTAAGCATGTCGACATTACAAAGGCCCAAAGAGCAAGCCGGAATGGCCCTCCCGGATTTCTGACTATTACCTGGCAGGACAATTGAGGAACATACGAGCCTGGGTCTTGAACGGGGAGCTTCCCATAGCAGATAAACAGCTGGCGAAGCAGGTAAAAGGCAATAATCTTTTAAACTACTTAGAGTTCCCGCAATATACCAATCCCACCGACGTGATCCCGCTCCACAAACTGGCCCTTGGTGTGTGGAGGGAGGTGAAGAAGCTCCAGCGATACCAAGACGTAATACCCGAGCTCTGCCTCTGGAATAACCCAGGTCTCACCGCCTTACAATCAGTCCCCGACCCACAGTATTGGATGGCCCAAGGGGTACGCACACTAAACGACATTTACACAGACGGAATATTTCCTACATTCACAGAAATGAGTGACAGGCTGCAGTCCCCACATCTCCAATTATTCCGATTTTTTCAACTAAGACACGCCCTAAACTCCCAATTCCCAATACTTTTGGCACCTGATATGGGAATGTCCCCCAATTAGCGAGTACTGGTCGGAGGTCACCAACCTCATAAACACGCTGCTGCCCCCCCACTGGCTATTGGCCTAGACCCCAAGGTGGCGCTATTTGGCCTAATGGAGGAGGAGGAGTGGCCACATTACACCCGCGCCTTTCTTGAAAAGGTGCTGTTCTTGGCCCGCAAGACAGTGGCCATGAGGTGGATGGCTGCGGAAACCCCCTCAATCCCACACTGGATCCAAATGGTAAACACTGTAACCTCCTACGAGAAGATCATCTACCAAAATCGAGGATGCCCGGCCAAATTTAGGAAAATATGGGGGACATGGATTGATTCCCACTCTACCCTATACACGGAATGAGCCTTGAGACCCGACCTACACACACAACTCCCTCCCCTCCCCCCCTCCCCCCAAGACAAGTGTCAGCAGACCTGCACTTCAGTCCTTCTATTAAAACTGAAATAAATCAGAGCAGAACCGTTTTGGAAAAGTTGTAAAGTTTATTGTTGTCTAATTATCGAAGGAATACAGTACCAAAATTATATAGATCCAACTGTAACGGAAAATGTATACACGAATAACGATGTATCTAACAAAGCTTCTTCATTCTGTATTCTACAATGCCTTTTTTCTTTTAAAATAAAACGAATTTAAAAAAAAAAAAAGTATCACTGCCAAAACTGGTTGCGACAGGAAAGGGTTTAATATTTTAAACATATGTGCATGTATAAATATCATATAGGACAATCATAAAGCGACGAAAGGTCAAAGGTGACCCGCACAGTGAGAAGTGATCGGACGACCAGTAATGTCACTGTCATGATGTCACAGTGTTCCATAAGTAAGAACAATCTAATGATGTCACAAATGACCAACATCCATAAATTCCCAGTCGCCCAAAGTTCCATTGAAGGTCTTTGTAGGAGTTTGTGGAGCGAAGATCCTTCTGTGCAAGTTTGGCTATTATGTCAAAGCGAAAGCATTATATAATTGTGTCCAGTTCAGAGGACGAGGACGAGGAGATCCAGCAGGTGAGCAGAGGTTTTTTTAAATTTTTTTGTAAACAATATTTTTATTGAGTTTTTGACAAGATTTTTGATACAGAAAACAAAGTCCTATTTCAGTGTCGGCCATGAAGTGACACAATCCGAAGTTTCATTACCACATTGGAAACAGATCAAACTGCTTTAATATAAAAACAAGTAAAATTAAACTGGTCAAGCTGTGATTTCCCAAATCACATATAGGAAATATCTCAAGAGGTCAAGGGTAGACAAAATATCGTTAGAGCGCATCCCTTCTATGCAGTTAGTTAATGCTAATACATGGGGGGGGGGTAAAAGGAAGGAGATGACCAAAACTATTCCAGACAGCCTGGATGATGCTTGCAGACTAAAGACCCCCTCAGTGGGGTCATTGTGACTACAGGTCCATGTGCAGGACAGAGATTAGTATTGTAAGAGGCCAAATAAATGTCACCCCCAACCCTATCCATACCATAATCATAGCCGAGCCCCTCACACTCTGCATACACTACATATAGGGCGATGATAGAAGTCAGTGGGGTATGTACCAAGATGATTTATTCCAGAAATTGGACAATCATGTTTTTGGATTTTGCTCAATATGTTTTCTATGTTTTTCCAGCCCCGTCCTAAGAAGAAGCCAACCACCAGTTTTCCATACCGAGGTGAAGATAGTGGCTTCAGTTACCACCCATCACCTTATACCCCAGGTACGGCACTGATCCAATAACGCTCCTCATAGGTTGACGCTTGTCTTACTGCATTTTGTAGTTACAATCTAGATTTATGTTATTAAGTATAGAAATCTGCTCTGTTCTCTGTAACTTATAGGCATCCGGACGGATACTGGGACTCATCAGTCGTATATACAGCCGGACTCGCCAATAATCATCAGCGACAGCGACGATGAGGACAATGAATATTCTATATCAGACAGTTCTTTCACAGGTCAGTTACCAAACCAAAGGACTCTTGTCGCTCTGTCTGCATAAAGACATTTCTTGTTGGCAACATTAGCAGATTTTAACAAAACTCAGCAAAATTTTGAAAAGTGTTTTTTTTTTTCTCCAGCTTTCTGTACGAATAATGAACTCTCTGACCATGAGGAGAGCGGGCAATCAGACGAGAGGTGAGTCCTGTTACATATATTATTCATCGCTATGATTTTGAAATGAAACAATGAAGTATGGGACAAACATTCCAGTGGCTTTACATAGGATTCCTTATTCTTCCCAGGAGGCCTCTGTGTAACATCCAGGGCTGTTTCCTTGAAGAGATCACATTGCCAACCTCCATTTATACCACCAACTTCCAGGAGACGAAGCAGGAGCTGGTATCCAGGCTCTACCAGCTGTACAACAGCACCATATTTGAGAACAAGGTATCTTATCATCAACTGATCCAATATATCCTCCCTCAATAATTCTAATTGGCCTGAAATTGGAAATCCCAGACACTTAGTCAACATTTGGACCCTTTGGAATCATTTATATTTTCATTGGTTTGGAGATTTGGGGTCCTGGAGTACAAGGGGGTCCTGAAGGTCTTCTGCCCCTTATAAAGAAAAGCTATAAACAAGAGTTGGGCAACTTCTTACATTGGGGCCCAAAGATTCAAGCTACCTCTTTTTGCTATATATTATGATAGAACTGCAGATTTATTGGACTTTGTCTTCTCTTCCTTCTTCTTTAGCTCCCTGAGAACATGAGCATCATATGGAACAAGAGGCTAACAACGACCTCAGGTTATTGCAGTTGGATGAACAAGGGTGACGATAGTTACTGCATCATCAACCTATCAGATAAAGTCTGTGATTCTGCAGGTAGGTCTCACATCACATCCATCTGTACATCTTTATAAACGGGGTAAGAAGCTGCCAGGAAATGCCCCGTCTGTGATAGAAGTGATAGGCTGGTACTGGGGATGGAATCCGTCTTTTATGCTCATTGTACATATAAATGCTTTTCTCTTTAGACCGAGTAAGAGACACATTAGTCCACGAAATGTGTCATGCTGCCTGCCGGCTTATTAACAAGCAATTAGACAGCGGATCCCACGGTCCATTATGGAAGTCATATGCAGCGAATGTCACCAACGTGCATCCTGAGCTGCCAGAGGTGACGGTCTACCACAACTATGACATCAACTTCCCGTTCACCTACCAGTGCAGTTTGTGCCAACGCAGGTAAGATGGGTCAACATTTGTGGCTGATACAACCCATTCCTATCCTGTAATGATTTGTGTTCTTCTCCGTTTCCTGTCTATTAACCGGTATTTTCTCTGTCTCTATAGTGTCGGCCGTTACAGAAAGATCACTAATGAAGCCGTTTACTGCAGTTCCTGTAAGAGCAGGCAAAAAATATGACCACCGGCAAAAACGATGAATCTCCATCATCATCCTCCATCCGCATCATTAGCTCAACCTTAATTTTTTAAAAATGCTAATAAAATCATCCTGACATCATTTTTATGTGTTTCTATTGAGTAATTCCAAGGAATCCACAAAGCGCTCGCCCACCTAAAATAAGAGCTGGGGAGGGTGCAAATGGTTAATGATCAGAAGCTGCTGACTTGCTTCCCTGCTGCCTGATCAGAGTATTATCTGTCTCTCCTCTCTGCTGCCCCTTGATGGACAGAGGGCAACATGTTCCCCAGTGGTGGGACTTCTGGCTTTGGGTAGGCTGCTGGGAATCACTAGCAAAGCTACACACAGTCAAGGCTTCTTGCCTGGAAGTAGTGCCGTTGCGACATGGCCCTCCTTTGGCACCACGTGGCAGGTCTTATACTCGTAGGACACGGCTGCTTCTGAAAGCCTAAAGAGGGCCTGCATTCATGGTGGGGCGGTTTGGGTGGGCATGGGCCCTAAGTGGCCGCCCAAGCTACCCCTATTATAACCCACCCTTACTGGCAATTAGGAGAAAAACTCAAAATTCAGTCTATTAACCTTACACTATCGGTTACAGCAAGTAATGCTTTCTAGTTCCATATTCTCTCATATTACTCTACAGGCGAACACGACCGCCGGAGGCTGGAAAGGACCGAACAACCAATACAAGTATCCACAATCATACCCCAAAGATGGGCCTTCGGATAGTGATATTGCTCTCCTACATCTAAGTCGGCCAGCTGTCTATAACTTGTATTTGTTGCCCACTTGACTACTAAGTTCTGGACTTGCTGAAACAAACCTGACACTTTTAGGAACAGAGACCCTTGTAACTGGCTGGACCCTTCAGCACCTTGACAGCTGATCCAGCAGTCTCACCAACATACACATTCCGATAGCGCCCAACCGAATTGTTCGGAGGACATTCAGAGGGGTGCAATGGATAATATATGTGTCAGAAGTTTTAGGGATAATCAAGATGCTTGTTTTGGAGAGAGTGGGGGGTGGGGGGGCGATGTTTTGAGGAGCAGAATGGAACACGCTGCGATTTTCAGTTCCACTTAAAAGAAACGCACGTCTGAATTCACCAATTTGCTTTAAAAGGGTTGTCCACTCTCTCCAGCAAAACCTGCCGATCACCTGTTCTCTGGGCCAATGCGTTTGTGTACGGAGACAATTCCTGCCGCAACCACAAGGCTTCACTCTCACTGCAGAATGGCAATGAATGGTAACTTGGTGTGTAATACCATGCCTGGCCACATCAGTGAGAATGGAGCTGTCTGCATCTTACAGGAATCTGCTCAGTACATAGGAGCATTGGCCCAGAGATCAGCTGATCAGAGGGGGTCCTAGGTGATAGACTCCTTCCAATCTAATGTTGATGACTTATCCTGAGGATAGGCCATCAGTAGCTTACAACTGGACATCACCTTTAATAGGTCTGTATGTAGTCCATATACAGTCAATAATAAATACTGACCACACGTAGACAGAAAATACAACCACGTGAATGCACTCGTGGGGTTGCTTGATAGACTGCCTGCCTGATTGCAGTATAATGTAATGCTGCAGGAATGATCAAGGCATTGCAAGTTGTTGTCCCCTCTGGGGACTAAAAAAAAAAAGTTAAAGTACGATCAATAAAGCTTTACTAATTATTAAAAAAAAAGTAATAACAGTTAAAAAAAAGAAAAACCCTTTTGCCATTTTTATAATAAAAGAATCCAAATCGAAAAACAAAAATACATATTTGGTATCGCCGCATCCGTAAAAGTCTAATCTATCAAAGTAATGCATTATTTACCCCGCACAATAAACGTCGTCAGAAAAAAAAATAAAGAACCCCAGAAATGTGCTTTTTTTGGTCACCCTGTCATCAAGACAAAATGCGATAAAAAGCGATCAAAAAGTCGTATGTATTCCAAAATGGTACCAAAGCAAACTGCAGGATGTCCCACAAAAAATGAGCCCTCGCACAACTATGTCGACGGACAAATAAAAAATGTATTGTGCGGGGCGGAGCTACCTGATGAAGGAGTATGTTGCATCCAGGAAAGGCTGCGGCAGCAGCGGCGATTAAAAAGCTTCACAGGCATTCCCAGCGGCGGAGCAGGACAGCATAGGTCGCAGAAAATCCCAGAGCGCCATCAGGGCGCCTTTCAGATCACGAGAAGGGCAGCCTAGAGGACTTTTTACGACCGCATACCGAGGCGGCCGGCAACAGAGGAAAATCCAAGATGGCGCCGGCGGGAGGTCCGGCGCGGCACAGCGGCGGCGCGCAGAGGGAGAGAGCAGCAGACGCCGAGGACTCGGGAGACATCACGGAGGGAAGCAGCAGGCCACCCAGGACAAGCGATCACCCACAACCTGCAGGAGAGGCAGCAATAAGGTCAGATTATGGCCAACCCGGCACAATGAGCTCCCAGCTAGAGCCACATGTCACATCACCCCCCGCGGTCTCTGCAGTGGGGAAGGGGCGGCCCACACACAGTGCAAGAGGGACAGGGTTCCCACAGCCCCTTAAGCATCTCTCCAACACAGACCCAGGAGGCAAACCTGAGGGGCCCCCACCAGCAGCTCTCAGCAGATTATGAGGAAGAGCAGTGGGATTGGCGCACCCACTTACGCGCTCTCCCCACAAAAACAGACCTGGACGACTTCTTACATAAACTCGAGTTGTCACACAAGAAGGACATTACAGCCTTACAAAAAGATATCTTACACGTGGGCCAACGACTAGTGGAGGTGGAGGAAACACAAGAAAAGCTAATAGACACGGTAGAATCGCATAGAAAAGCCATTTAATCCCAATCTACACAAATCTCAGAGCTCCTTCTCTACCTAGATGATCTTGAAAACCGCCACAGGCGGAACAATTTACGCATAAGAGGCCTGGAAGAAGGAGTGGAACAGAATCAACTCGTGACTTGGGCCCCAAAATTCTTTACCGACCTGCTCAAGCACCCACCAGATGACTTTATTGTAATCGATAGAATACATCGCACTCTGGGCCCGAGATCCGCGGACCCTGCAAGGCCGCAGGACATCGTGTACAGGGTGCATTTCTTCCAAGAGAAGGAGCAAATGATGCGATGCGCCAGAGAGGCAGGGAACCTGACATACCGGGGCCCTCCCATACTGATCCTGCAGGACTTATCCCGCCGTACGCTACAACTAAGAAGAGCGTTGAAGCCATTACTGACGGCACTGAAAGAAAAGGACATGATTTATCAATGGGGCTATCCCTTTCAACTGCAAGACCGCAAAGGAAACAAAAGAGCTATCTTCAGATCGCTGGGGGATCTGCCCAACCTCCTGAGTATATTTAAGCTTCCAATGATCAACCTGCCGGACTGGCCACACTGAGAAGGAGCGCTTGCCCCAGCGATGGGACCCTCATGGCAGAGGGTCAGAGACAGAGCCGAACGCTGACATCCCGATCTATGATGCCTGTTGCTGATTGCCAACTATTGAGACATTAATACCTACGCATTTTCATGTCTTTGTTCGCTCTCCCACCTCTGGGTTCTGCTGAGACGCAGTTTAAGTCACCTAGTTAAAGGGACATTTAGCAATAGCCTTGAAAGTTTACTATTGATATGTTTGTTCCAGCCGTAGCCGCCACGGGGCGCTACTTCGGCGTAAGGTTCCGTTCATTCCCTATTAGAGGGTGCAGCCAACGCGCTGCAAGTTAAGGTTTTTTCTTAGAAAAGCCCTTAGAAATGTTTAGTGGGGCTTTACCCCATATTTGCTCATGTTCTTCTGTTTCTTTTTCTCCTGTCCTTTCTTTCTCATCTATCCCTAACCCCTCCCCCATGTTCCAACCACCACCCCCACCCCAAGGCACCGCGAGAGGCCGGGCACCGGACAATCAAACACAATCCCCCTACACATGTCGACATGGCTAGCGTAACAGTATGCACATACAACGTTAAAGCGTTGAACACCCCGGAAAAGAGAAACCAGTTCCTCTATCACTTACACAAAAAGAGAATTATGGTGGCCATGTTACAAGAGACCCACTTCAAGGCAGATAACATACCATGCTTCTCTTCTAAATTCTACACCACCTGGGTACACAGCCCACACCAAACATAAAAGGCGGGGGGAATCTCGGTGGCACTGCACAAGTCTTTCCAACACGTAGTGATCGATCAAGTGGTAGACCTACAAGGTCGATACATCTTCCTAAAATTAGAGGCTATGAATTCTGTGATCTCACTTGCCAATGTCTACTTCCCTAACCAGGGTCAGATCTCCTTTGGGATGACAACTCTGAGGAAACTGGCCGACTTCGCTGATGGCTCTGACGTGATCTTGGGCGGTGAAATCAATCTGGTAATGGACCCTGTGATGGATTCATCGGTGGGTAAGTCCCCCATCTCTCACACAGCTCGTCGTACACTCAAAAAGGAACTAGAAAAGCTGAGACTAGTGGACATGTGGAGGATCTTGCACCCGGGGGTCAGAGACTACAATTTCCATTTGGACGTACATAACAGTTACAGTCGAATAGATCCCCTTTTTATCTCCCACAAATTATTGGACCAAGACCCAGAGTGCTCCATGGGACCTTTCTTATGGTCAGACCACGCCCCTGTCTACGGAGTTATTCACAGATTGGGGGGGGGGGCAAAATACATCAGTGGAGACTTAACAACAACCTCCTTAATGACCCCGTCTGTGTGGGAGACGTCAAAAAAATGATCAAAACCTTCATCGAAGCCCACAGAGACGACACCATGAAGACTCCCATCAAATGGGAAGCTCTAAAATGCGTCTTGCGTGGCGTTTTCATTTCCCACGGGGCCCGCTTAAAAAAAAGATAGAACGGAAAAATTAAAAAGGACTCCTGATAGAGCTGGAGATAAAAAAAAAAAAAAAACAAGGGTCAACCATCAGAGCCCTTGAGAGCAGAGATCTCCACGATAAGACAGCAAATACTCTCGATACTCGATCAGAGGTCGATGGGATTCAGAGACAAAATGCGCAGGTGCACCTTCGAATACGGGGATAAATGTGGAAGATGGCTCTCAAGGACTCTGCACCCCAAGACTCCCCTGACACACATCCCAAAGATACAAAAACGACAGGGGGGCGTCGCACACTCAACTGCGGAAATCCTAGAGGTCTTCATGATTATTGTAATAACCTATATAATATCGAGCGGAACCCCGACCAGGCCCCGAGGGATAGAGACGTAGAGGAGTACCTAACTAGCCACGCCCCTGGACCTGTAGATCCAGAAGTGTCTGCAGAAATGGAAGGGGATTTCTCTCTAGCGGAAATCTCGTCCCTAATCAAAGAACTCAAAGTGGGCAAGAGTCCGGGACCGGATGGATTGTCCTCAAAATTCTACAAACTCTTCAAAGATGATATTACACCGCTGATAATCGACTCCTTCAACGCGATAAAATAGGGGATGCTCCTTCCCGACTCAGGCCCTACAGGCTCACCTGGTCATAATACCTAAACCAGGGAAAGACGCCATGGAGTGTGGAAATTACAGGCCCATCTCACTCTTAAACCTGGACGTCAAGCTTTTTGCAAAATTTATCGCTACAAGGATCCAGCCCCATATCCCAAAATTGGTCCACAGGGACCAGGTGGGATTTGTCCCGGGAGAGAAGGGAGAGATAATATAATAAAATCTATGTCATTGATATCACATGTCCGACAGAAGGGGTCCCCACTATGACTCATGGCAGTCGACGCCGAAAAGGCCTTCGAAAGAGTCGGTTGGAGGTTTCTAGAGGGCACATTAAGGAGAGTGGGACTGGGGCCCCGCATAAGAGATTGGATAATGGCGCTGTACAGAGACCCCTCGGCTAGGGTAAGAGTCAATAAAGCCCTGTCGGACAACATACATATCCGGAACGGTACGCGCCAGGGGTGCCCATTGTCCCCCTTCTTGTACATACTGACAGTGGAGTCTCTGGCCAGCGCCATAAGGAAAAATGACGCTATAAGAGGGGTGAGGCTGGGGCAGAGGGAGCTAAAACTCTCTTTGTTCGCGGACGACCTTCTGCTGGACCTATCCTGTCCAAGAATTGGAATTCCAGTTCTATTAAAGGAATTCGACAAATTCAGCGCAATAAGCAACTTTAAAATTAATTTACAAAAAACAGAAATGTTGAATATCTCTCTCCCTTGAGCCAAAACAAAATCCCTGCAAGAGCTATTCCCTTTCAAATGGCAATCCAACTCTCTCAAGTACTTAGGTGTCCAACTACCAGGCGACCCAGCAAATACATATGACCTGAACGTTAAACCTTTTCTAACAAATCTGGAAAGAGATTTGGGGAAATGGAATCCCCTTCTCCTATCCTGGGGGGGGGGGGGGGGGCAGGATAAATGCAGTCAAAATGGATGCCCTGCCAAGGTTTTTATACATCTGCCAGGCATTCCCCATTAAACTACATAGATTCTTTTTCAAACACATACACTCCCTGATCACAAAATTTGTCTGGCGAGGGCGTAGACCCAGACTAAAATACAATACTTTAACCAGAAGCAAGACAAAGGGAGAAATGGGTCTGCCGGACTTCTCTCTATATTATAAAGCTAATCTAGCGAACGGCGTAATAAATCTGCTTTGAAACCGAGAATCCAAACTATGGGTGGAGCTAGAGCATAAACTAGATCCCAGGTTGACTCAGGGAATTTTTTGGGTTCTGGGGACTCTAATCAGGAGTATCGCCGACATATCACCGTTACTAAACCAGCTGATGAGGGCCTGGTCGGGGTTCGCGAAGGGAAATTAACTGATATTGATATCGGGCCCCCTCACACCTCTATTGGCTAATCGCCAATTTAAGGCCTTTGTGCACAGTAAATCCCTAAAGACCATTCCAGTGCGTCCTCACACCGCGACTTAGAGACGTGTTAGGTGAAGAAGGATTGAGGCCCCTGACGGAGTAACTTGCAGGACATACTGCCCCGCGGGAGCCTGGCTGGAGTACTTCCAGCTGAGGAGCTTGGTGGATTCTTTGGCCTCTGGGTCCCGGACGAGGAGGGAGCTCACAGACTTCGAGAAACTCTGCATGTCCACAGATGCTATCAGCCATCCAATCTCAGTGCTATACAAGATGATGCTGGACCGGGAGATGGGGTCTCCCCACCTGACTTCGTGGGTGCGTGGAAAGAGGAACTGGGTAGGAATCTGCCCCCGGCCGAAAGGGGAAAAGGCTTTTGCTCCGACACATAAAGGGTCGGTTTATGCCAGACTCCAAGAGCTCAATTTTAAAATAATCTTCCGCTGGTATAGAACCCTGGTCAGGCTACACAAAATGCTCCCACAACTTAGCCCAAAGTGCTAAAGATGCCCAAACGCAACGGGAAGCATGTCCCACATCTGGTGGAGTTGCCCGCCAAAAGCCTCGCTGTGGAAGGATGTAGTAAATCTATTTAACAATATAAGCGGAGGGGACGCGCAGCTCACGCTCGAGGTGGGAGTGCTATCCATGTTCCCGGGCCCTATATCCAAAACCAAAAAGGGCCTATGGCGCTTTTTTGTACAAGCCGTCAGACAGATCATTCCAAGGCTCTGGCGGTCTGACGCCTCCCCCACCAGAGGTCATTGGGTCAAAGCCATCAACGAATTAGTAAGATATGAGGAGATGAGGGCGGAGAAGACATGAAGCGAGAGGACTATTATGCATTCTGGCGGCCATGGCTGGAATACAGGAATACCACAGAAGCAAAAGGGTGGGTGGAGCGGGAGTTGCTGCCTTCTCGGTTGCTCGCTCGGCCAGCCCTCTCCCCAACTTGATCTGGGGATTCAGGGAATGCACGACAAGAGATCCAAGGTCAAGCGGTCGACCTGGTAAGAGATGACTTGGGTAGATTTGGCTGTCGAGACTCCACAACGTCACTTAAATCAACAATCAGGGTTGCTACGCGGTTGCCTGACCCACCCCCCACTAGCCCTCCCCCCCTTCTATACTTCTAGTCTCCAAACTAAGTCCTTTCTCTCTACTGTTTCTGTTTTAATCTTGTTCTACCATAAATTGGTGATCAACCGAGTTCTACTATTAACACAAAATAGAGGACAACTCAGCTCACTTCTATATCAAAGTGAGAGTGGGGCGGAATGAGTAGATGTCCATAATCTAATGTAATCGTCTTGAATGCCCTAACTGTATTATTGCACTGTTTGTCCAAATAAAATCTTATTGAACAAAAATGTATTGCTCTCAGAACTTGGCGGCAGAAAATAATTTAAAAAAATTAAATATCTTTGAAAAAAAAAAAAAAAAAAGTTGTACCGCAAAAAAAAACAAAAAAAAACAAAACGACAATATAAGTTTGGTATCGTAGTAATCGTACTGATGCATAGAATAAAGTTATCATGTCATTTTTGCTGCAGTTCGTGCGCCATAAAAACAAGACGCACCAAAAATGGCGGAATTTCAATTTGTTTGTTTTTCATTTTACTCCACTTAGAATTTTTTACGTTTTTCAGTAAATTACATGTTACATTAAATAATACCATTAAAAAATACAACTCGTCCCACAAAAAACAAGCCTTCATACAGCGACGGCGATGGATGAATAAAGGAGTTACGATTTTTTTAAAAGGGGGGGGGGGAATGGGGGAAAAAAGGCCCGCATCCTTAATGGGTTGTCTGCTTTTGGCCATTCCTCTACATTAGACCAAGTCCCCTAATAATAAGCTGAATAAAGAGTCCCACTTCTACAATGTGGAGGAACATGGTAGCAAGTGTTCAATTCCCCATGCAGCTCCACTTCAGGGAAAATGAAGCATCACATGGTGCCCATTGGACTCAGTGGCGTCCATCTAGTGCAGTGATGTGCGGGGTCGGTGTAGTTGCTTTGGGTAGATGTAGCCTTGATTTTCACTATCGGTTATAGCAAGTAATGCTTTCTATTTCCATTTTCTCTCATATTACTCTACAGGCGAACACGACCGCCGGAGGCTGGAAAGGACCGAACAACAAATACAAGTAACCACAATCATACCCCCTCCCAGTGCAAAGGTGGGCCTGCGGCCGCTAATCCCAAGATTCTCAGAAATCTCATCCACACGGGACGGCGAATCCGCCGCGGCAAAGCTGGCAGAAGCCGGCGCTGCGGCGCGGATTCGCCGGCTGCAGAATGTTCATTTTTTTTCTTCTTTGGCTGCGGCCGAGCTCTCCTCTATGGGAGCGCCGGCAACAGCAGAAGAGCGAGCGGCCAGGCCGCTTCAAAACCCGCAGCTAAGTGCCGCAGGTTTTGAAGCAGCACTTCTCCCAGCGGAAATCTCGCTGCGGCCAAACTGCGAGATTTCCGCCGGGATTCCGGTGTGTGTGAACCCAGCCTAAAAGTCCATGGTAAAAAATAAATAAAATGAGAGAATGTTTGGTTTTTTTGTCACTTTGTTACTAAAAAAAAAACAACTAAAGGGGCGTGGCCAGCGACCGTCATGAACAGTCGCCTGTGAGGAGAGCTCCCTAGGGGAAAATTCAAAATCCTGGCCAAACCTAAAAACCGAAAACCTTAAACACAGCTTATGGACTCCTAGAACCAGAGGGGACGATCGGACCGTGACCAAAAGTAATTAAAACCCTCTGAAGACCTACTGCAGGGCCGCGGGACGAGGAGGGGGGGGGAGCGGCGCCGACGCCCTGCCATCCTCCCGCGCTCATCCTGACGCCGACCCCTTCAACTCTCTGCATGCGGGCCAGGTGAGAACCCGGGGACTTACCCTTGCCTGCCTGAGCGCTGTCTGCCCGGCGAGCTTCCCCCGGGACCCGGTCATTATACCTGGACTGACCCTCCCCTTCCCCTCTCGGCCGCTGCCGCCCGGACGAGACCCGAGAAGCCGGGGAAAGAAAACCCCCGAGCCAAGCCCCGGACCCCGGAACGGAGCGACCTGCCCCGGAAAGAAGCGGCCGCGTCAAACCTGAAGGGCGGACCACGGCTTGTAAGCCGCTTCGGCCGCCCCGCCGCTCCAACACCCGTGCCGCCGCCGGCTGGAGCCGACGCGCGGCCCGCAAGGGACCTATCCTCCCGGTCGGCAGCCCCCCCCCCCCCCCCCGGTGCAGAGTACCTCCCGCGGGATCCCGGCCGGGACCGCGACTTGCTTCGGCGCCCGTTCCTGTGCGTCCAGAGATCCTCCGCGGCTGACGAGACATCGATCCTTCCCAGGCGGGAGGGGCTGCTGGACTCACAGCCTCCGGGCTCCTCTCCTCGCCGCAGAAGCCGCGCAGATCCTGCGACTCGCCCGGCCTGTCGGCCGCCCTGCATTACCCTGCCACCGCTCTCTGGAAGTGCCGGACACGCTGCAGAGCCCGGACTACAGCCCTGAGAGCCGCTCCGCCTGCGGACCGGCAGATAGGAGGCCCCTCCATCAAGTGCGACCACCGGACAGACAGACAGCCACAGATCCATCTGAAACCGCGGTTGACCCGGCCACAACACCAGTCACCCACCAGCGACCCGTCTTGTGACACCCGGGGACACCGCGCTACAGTACCCCCTTTCTTTTTCACACCCGGCCCTGCGGAGCCGGCAACCGAATCGTGAGTAACCAACGGGGGGCTGAGGGACAACACACCCGTTAAGGGACATTGACCCCCCTGGGACTGTGCACTGGGCGGATAGCCTACAACAATAGACTCCCACCACCCCTTGGGAAAACATTTCAGCTGTTTACAATACTATATAACAACACCCCGGTGGGTGCGCGGGGAGCGGACTGCCTCAGCTCATAACTTCATCTATTCTGCCCTCCGCCTGCAGCGAACGGCGTTGCGGTGGGGAGCTGGCGCCGCTTCTCATCACCTAATATAACCAATCCTAAATTTGGTCAAACCACACTTAGTTGAGACCCGGGTTGCAGGACCTTCACCCTCTAACAATTACTCTAACTGCATAACTACAAGGACTGGACAGCCAAGCATATCTAAACCCCACAAAAGTCACATCAAACTGTCAATTTCGCTGTTAAGTACCTGCCACAAGTAACAGCTTCGACACCCTTTATATCATACTACACTAAACGGGAAAAGACAGAAATCTTCACTCCCGGATAGCCAGTGCAAGCGCATAACTACAGGACTATATAACCAACAACATCTAAACCCTGCAAAGTCACGTCAAACTACCAGGACTGCTCCCTGGCCTCTGATACAATCAACAACGCTCGATACTTTGTACACCGTACCACACTAAGCGGGAAAGACCCTTATTCTTTGACAACCACCGCAATTGTAAAATTATAAGGACTCTAGCTGACATCGAAACCCCGTAAGAGACAAGTTAACCCATCATAATTCAAATCCCAGGCCGGAAAAGAAGAAAAGTCATTCACTCCCATAAACCATTACACCAATCTACGTCCCCCATCATGAGCACACGAGCCAAAAGTGGCTCAGCAGCAGAAAAGTTAAGAGAGTTCGCCCACTCCAAGACCCCGGACCATACGCCACGACCAACACGGCCTACCCAGATGAGGGAGCCCGAAGACGAGAGCGGGCAACCCCCGGAACCGACCATGCGACAGCTCCTCGAAGCAATCAATACCTGCAAGTCCTCTCTCACTAATAAAATAGAAGAGATAAAGTCTGACGTATCGTTACTGAGACAGGACTTACAGAATATGAGAGGTAGAATGTGAGAAATGGAAGACCGCATCTCCAACGCAGAAGACTCCCTACGCCCGCTCTCCGCGGCAGTTAAAAAAGCCACACGGGTAGCAGAATTCTGCCAGTCCAAGACAGACGACCTAGAAAACAGGTCGCGCCGTAATAACCTACGGAAAATAGGCTTACCCGAAAAATCAGAAGGGTCCCACCCAGAAACATTTGCCGAAACCTGGCTGAAGTCTTTACTGAGTGACGAAGCCTTCTCTGCACATTTTACAGTGGAAAGAGCCCACCGGGTCCCAACAAAACCACCACAACCGGGAGCCCCCCCGCGCCCTTTCCTAATAAGAATTCTGAACTGCAGGGATCGCGACGCTGCGCTTCGTCAAGCCAGATTACAAGGCCCATTAAAATACAATAACGCAACAATCTCCATATTCCCTGACTTTTCCGCCGAGCTGCAAAAGCAAAGAGCCACATTCATAGAAGCAAAAAGAAAGTTCAAAGACAGAAACATCCTGTATTCAATGGCGTACCCAGCCCGCCTGCGCATCGTAACCCAAGGAAAGGTGGTTTTCCTTCAATCTCCCACCGAGGCCTTGGAGTGGTTGGACATGCACCCGCAAACACCGAAGGACGATTAATCCCGCAACATCTACGGCAGGACTCTAAACCCAGTCATAATCCATGCGACTGATACCCCTTTGACCTATAGACAGTGAAAACGTGGGGCGACGATATCTTTAAATTGCCAACGGACCTGGCAAATACCCACGATCCTCTGTAGGCCACCGGGATATTCTCCCCCCCATATTAGAGTAACATCTGCTACTTCTAAACAGATTGTAGCTAAACTGTTTTATTTTTGTTTGTTGTTCTTGACATTTGCGTCGAAATTAAGCAAAATGTCAAAGGTTAAATGTTTAAGTTGTTGTAATCTGCACAATTCCCCTCCCCACATTCACCGATCCTTCCCCTTTCTCCCCACCCTAGGGACATAGAGGCAACACTTCAATTAGATACCCCCACAACCAGCAATGACCCTAAAATGTCTTAGCTGGAACGTCCGGGGTCTCGGCACTGCCCTCAAGCGAAGAGCGGTCTTTACCTATATTCGGCAAACTAGCCCACACATTATAAGCCTGCAAGAGACCCACCTTGTTAAAGAAAAGGCTGACGCCCTGGCAAAGCCGTGGGTTCAGTGGGCTGCCCACTCCTTCCACACCTCCTCTTCCAGGGGTGTCTCTGTGCTTATCCATAGGTGACTGCGCTGGAACCCTATTAATATTCGCAGGGACCCCGAAGGAAGGTTCATATTCATATTCGGCGAAATAGACTCCAAACCTTATATCATCCTATCTATATACAACCCACCCCACAATAATCTCCACGTTCTACAATCCGCCATAGCATATGCACATCAATACCCCTCGGCGGGGGTGATCTGCCTGGGGGACTTTAATATGGTAATGGACGCCGCAATAGACAGATTCCACATATCCCCTAATGTGACCCCCACCCAAAGCTCCTCTTTAAAACAATTAATCGAAAGTGTCGGCTGGATTGGTCTCTGGCGACTCAAACACCCTGACGGGCGAGAGTTCACCTGTCATTCCCCGGGACATAGCGCACTAGCGAGGATTGACTATATATTTAGCTCAGCAGAATTGGCAATATACCTCTCCAACATCACGCACTGTCCGCGTGGCATATCTGATCACAGCCCCATACTGCTAACACTGAAATTCCCGCAACAAATTATAGTACCCACCTGGAGGTTCCACCCTTTCTGGCTGAAGCTGATCGGAACAGACGACCAAATGCCTTTTCACATATCCCTGTTTCTAGAGGCCCATAGCGAGAACACCCACCCCGCTCTGAAATGGGATACCCTGAAGGCCTATGTTAGGGGATTCCTCAAGTCCGCTATTGCATACATTAAAAAGTCAACAGCCCAGGCCGACAAAGAACTAGAAACCCAGACAATAGAGGCTGAAAAGATGTACACATCTAACCCCACAGACGCTAACAAAACAGCCTGGCTCAGCCTACTCCGACTCCATAAACATCAAATATATGCTAAAGCTAAGCGCAAACTATTTTTCACTAAGCAACATTATTTTGAGTTGGAAAATCAATCCAGTCATCTACTAGCCAGCCTCATTAGGCAGGAAAACAAAACTAATACGGTCCTTAAAATTAAGAACCAAGGTGGGGAGGAGCTGACTGACGGCCCATCTATTACAAATTGTTTTAAAGACTTTTATAGTAACTTGTACAAATCCTCATCTTATAGCACAGTGGCGGACATCCTGAGTTACTTAGAGGACCTAAATTTCCCAACCCTATCTGCAGATCAGGTTGAACTTCTGGAAGCCCCAATCACGCTAGAGGAGGTCCAGCAGACAATCCGGGACATGGCCCCTAATAAATCAGCCGGCCCGGACGGCCTCCCAATAGAGACATACCGGAAATACAGCGAACAGCTAGCCCCGTTACTACTTGAGACACTAAACCAAGCCCAAATAGACAACACCCTCCCACCCTCATTCTATAAAGCCTCCATAGTAGTGATATAAAAACCTGGAAAAGACCCGACAGATTGTAGCTCCTACCGCCCAATCTCATTGGTAAACGCTGACTTCAAAATCCTAACTAAAATCCTAGCTACTAGATTAAATCAAGTAATTTTGTCCATTATCCATCCGGACCAGACGGGTTTCATGCCTGGGAAATCTACAACAATAAATATCCGTAGAGTCCAGACAGCCATGCAACTAGGAAGGCAATACAATATGCCCTGGGCTTTGGTCTCATTGGACATGGCAAAGGCCTTTGACTCATTGGAATGGGCTTTTCTTGAGGCTTGTCTGGTTCGCTTTGGATTTGGACCCAAATTCCAACAATGGATCAAAACCATATACAAATCCCCGAGCGCAAATGTAGTGGTAAACGGCATCCCATCACCCGAATTTCAATTGGCAAGAGGCACCCGACAGGGGTGCCCTCTATCTCCGGCCCTATTTGCCATAGCCATTGAGGCACTGGCGATTCGGTTGAGAAGTACCCCCAATGTAAAAGGTATTAGATGGACAGACCTAGAAAGTAAGGTAGGACTATATGCGGACGACACAATTCTTTTTTTATCAGACCCGATTAACTCTTTTTCCCAAGCCATGATCCACATAGACAAGTTCTCCAATTTCTCAGGCCTGTATGTTAACTGGTCTAAATGGACAATCCTGTACACAAACCTCAACCTCGGAAATGACCCCTGTGTTACCAGATACGGGCTAAAACCGGTACAAACGTTCAAATACCTGGGGATACTTATGCCATATGACCATAATAATGTTATAGCAGAAAACATAGACCCGCTACTAGACAATATAAAGCACAAGCTAAAAGGATGGACAAAACTACCGCTCTCCGTGGCGGGGCGCATAAACCTCATTAAAATGGCCATCCAGCCTAAATGTCTGTATATACTGCAGCACATGCCAGTAACCATCCCTAAACGTTTCTTCCAGACATTAAATTCCCTGATCATTTCCTTTGTATGGAACTCCTCTCGCTCCAAACTAAGCATGTCGACATTACAAAGGCCCAAAGAGCAAGCCGGAATGGCCCTCCCGGATTTCTGACTATTACCTGGCAGGACAATTGAGGAACATACGAGCCTGGGTCTTGAACGGGGAGCTTCCCATAGCAGATAAACAGCTGGCGAAGCAGGTAAAAGGCAATAATCTTTTAAACTACTTAGAGTTCCCGCAATATACCAATCCCACCGACGTGATCCCGCTCCACAAACTGGCCCTTGGTGTGTGGAGGGAGGTGAAGAAGCTCCAGCGATACCAAGACGTAATACCCGAGCTCTGCCTCTGAAATAACCCGGGTCTCACCGCCTTACAATCAGTCCCCGACCCACAGTATTGGATGGCCCAAGGGGTACACACACTAAACGACATTTACACAGACGGAATATTTCCTACATTCACAGAAATGAGTGACAGGCTGCAGTCCCCACATCTCCAATTATTCCGATTTTTTCAACATTGCCTCCCTCATCTCAATCCACTACCCAGCCTGGGCCCTACACTCTGCTAATGAAATCAGACTGAGTGCCACAATAATTCGAACCTCTCATTCCCGCCTCTAAGCAAGTAGATATAGTACAAAAAATACCAGCGCTCCAGTGTTTGAAAACAGACAAAAGATATGGGGATATATGATAACACCCAGTTATACAGCATATGTCACTTCTCAGGGGTGCTTATTGAAAAGCACCCCTGGATCCCGGAAAGCAGGCAGAATCCAAATAATAGATAAGGAAAATCTTTATTGTGCGACGCGTTTCGGACGAGCTGTTGGCCTTTCTCAAGCATATAGTGATATACAACATGTTGACAATTTATGAAGCATGCATACCTATGAGATCAAGGCCATTGGGTCATGTCTCCCTCAGATGACGTTTCATCCTGTCAGCTGGAAGATGCGAAGAGGATTATGCACAGAAGCAGAGCTGAATAGCTCGCCCTTTTGTGCATTAGAATCGCTACATCATTGGTGGGCATGGTTATAGTCGCGTCATTGATGACGCGGCGCACCCGACATCATATAGCTGGATTTTAATATCATGCGACTGCGGGCGTCGATATAGGCGCCACGGCCCTTGGGAGGTATAATATCACATGACCACAGACGTCAATCATGACGCCGCGGTCTGTGAGAGGTGTGGCAGCAGGAACATCACATGACCGCGGACGTCACTCATGACGCCGCGGTCTATGGGAGTGGTGTCAGAAGCATCACCTGGCCACGGACGTCACTCATGACGCCGCGGTCTATGGGAGTGGTGTCAGAAGCATCACCTGGCCGCGGACGTCACTCATGACGCCGCGGTCTATGGGAGTGGTGTCAGAAGCATCACCTGGCCACGGACGTCACTCATGACACCGCGGTCTATGGGAGTGGTGTCAGAAGCATCACCTGGCCACGGACGTCACTCATGACGCCGCGGTCTATGGGAGTGGTGTCAGAAGCATCACCTGGCCGCGGACGTCACTCATGACGCCGCTGTCTATGGGAGTGGTGTCAGAAGCATCACCTGGCCACGGACGTCACTCATGACACTGCGGTCTATGGGAGTGGTGTCAGAAGCATCACCTGGCCACGGACGTCACTCATGACGCCGAGGTCTATGGGAGTTGGGTCACGTGATCGCGACAGTGTCATCAATGATGTATCATGACGCAGGTCACGTGACTCGGCTCAACAAGCGCTATATGGCTGTGACTGCCATGAATAACGCAAGTAGTTTTTCTATATATAGATCTGATAAGATATGACAATGTAACCACATGACAATACAAACCGACTGTGTTAAATACTTAGTTTAGACAAGACAATTCAAATAAATAAATGAATTTCTATCTATTATAATAGACTATTCTAGACTATGTGTATACATGTATATAAATATAAAGATAAAACTATCTATGATGATTATAAGAATTTTGTACAAATGTCTACTTATTGTATAAATCTTGGTACATAAAATTATCAAATTCATATATCAAATTAGTATATAGATACATATGTGTTGATATCGTTAATAGGCAGATATAACATCAATTACTTAGTCTATAGAGCCTATAATACTATAAGGTATATATATATATATAGAATATAATTGTCTACTATCGATGAATATATTATAAAACTATAAATGTAATTAAAACTATTGATAAAAAGTATATAGATATATTTTAAATTTTAAAATTTCTCTAAAACCTCATTTAATCCATTTGGTATGAGGGTATTGAAGTGAAATATATAATACATTTCCTTAGTTTTTAATTTTGCGAATTCTCCTGTATTTATTTTTTCCACCGGGGTTATTTTCATAAAAGTAGGATCTGAATTGTGTTCAAGAAAGAAGTGTCTTGATAGACTAATGTTTTAAAAAGCCTCTTTTTATATTATGCCTATGGTGGTTTATGCGATTTCGCAAAGGGTTGATAGTGCGGCCTATGTACCGGTATCCACAGGGACATTCTATCATGTAAACTAAATATTCAGTACTGCAATTTAAAGGGGTTGTCCCGCGAAACAAAGTGGGGGTATACACTTCTGTATGGCTATATTAATGCACTTTGTAATGTACATCGTGCATTAAACATGAGCCATACAGAAGTTATTCACTTACCTGCTCCGTTGCTAGCGTCCCCGTCTCCATGGTGCCGTCTAATCTTCAGCGTCTAATCGCCCGATTAGACGCGCTTGCGCAGTCCGGTCTTCTCCCTTCTGAATGGGGCCGCTCGTGCCGGAGAGCTGCTCCTCGTAGCTCCGCCCCGTCACGTGTGCCGATTCCAGCCAATCAGGAGGCTGGAATCGGCAATGGACCGCACAGAAGACCTGCGGTCCACCGAGGGTGAAGATCCCGGTGGCCATCTTCACAAGGTAAGTAAGAAGTCACCGGAGTGCGGGGATTCGGGTAAGTACTACCCGTTTTTTTTTTTTATCCCTGCATCGGGTTTGTCTCGCGCCGAACGGGGGTGCTATTGAAAAAAAAAAACCCGTTTCGGCGCGGGACAACCCCTTTAAGTATTGTTTAATTATATAATTATTATTCTCCGTATTTGTTTCAATGATCTTTCTTTTACGGCACATATTTCTACAACACTTACAAGTCATTTTTCTGCATTTGTATGCACCTGGTTGAAGGAAGCTTATGAGTTTTTGGGTGTGGTTTAATGCGCGAGGGCGTGATGGGGCTAAGAGATTTCCTATTGTTCTACCTCTCCTGAATATGATGTTTGGACAGGAGGATGATATATCTGTGAGGTAGGGATCATTTTTCAAGATCTCCCACCTCTTTTGAATGATACTACGAAGGTTGAAATCTGGTGGTAAAACATAGTCCAAACCTATCTTGATCTATTTTGGGCTTGTTGGAGCAGGACCCTCACCCCTACTGTTTCCATCAACTGATGGAACCGTGGTTTTTGTACTTTTGTCTTTCTGTGTCTCCCTGTTTTTGTAAGCTCTGCAGAATATGTTTGGCGCTAAATAAAGATTATTATTATTATTATTATTATTATTATTATTAACCTTGATGTTGCCTTCAGGAAGCTACTGACCAAACTACAATAAATTATCTGTACAGGTAAGTCTACTTTTCACACAAACTACCCGTTTCACCACCGGAATGGAAGTGCCACTGTCAGGGTAATAAAATCTTCTAAGTACAGCACCAATCGGGCCCACCCCACTTGCCCCGTTGCCGGCGGTAAGAAGAGACACCACACAGGGAGGTCTGGTATAATTCCTCACACGGGGCATGGCTGCGCTTCGCCAACCTTTATTACAGATTACATGAGATCTTATACCCTTTGTCCCATCACCAGCAAGGGGTGATGGGCTCATAACCATATATGGGCAGTCCGGATTTCCGGCCTGAGACACTGAAAACAGCCGTTATCTTGCTACGGCGCCTCTGGCTTATGTACAGAAAATCACGTATTCAATTAACTCCAGTACAAAGAATCACCCACTCAATTCTAAGAAAATGGCCAAGCATGCATTCTCCATATATGGGAAGTCCGGATTTCCGGCCTAAGACAGTGAAAATTATGTACATAGTGGAACATCTTGATATCTTGCTTCTGGGAAAACGGCCAAGTACACGCGTCCTTCATGTCTGGTTCGGTATCATCTCTGAATTTCTAGAACATCTCTCTCAGCCTTGCAAAGCCTTGGAATATCTGATGTAAGGCGACATATAAGTTTTTTCTCATTTGGAATTGAATAAAACTTGCATATAGGTATAAAGCATAAAAAAAACATATGGCAATATATATATATACCCTCACACCATCATATAAACCTGCGATGTCCCGACAGTGCAAAGAACGACTCCTGAGATACAGGTCAAAGTCACTTTTATTTACATGTTTTAAATACAATTATTGTACTTTTCTTCCAGTATGGCTCCCATTCCTCTTTGTCCCCACTTTCCATAAGAGACATAGTAAGAGAAGTTTAGGTTTCGGGTGACCGTCACAACCACCTGAGGCAGCCTTTTCTTGTCCTGAAGAGAGTATCTAATGACATCATTAAGGCGACCAGGCAAATAGTTATAAGGATACAGAGATAGCAAATCAACTGGAGCCCTGGTGCCCGAGAAGACCCAAAGCCCCTCTGCCACGTAGGAAGGCACCAGTCATATAAATGGTAGGGGGGCCCTGTGACAGATTTTGCATTAGGACCCAAGAACCTCCAGTCAACGCTACATGGGTCAACTTTACCCTAGATTCACCCAGTGATTTTTATTTTTTTTATTTTATTTTTTTTTTACTATTGGGGTGTTAAAGGGGCCAATGCCACAAGATGTTGGTAATGAAGTTTACCCAACAATTATTGTAGTTTTTAATTGACAGGAAAGAGAAAACTATAGCAAGACTTATGTCCAAGACATTCATGGGCACCTTAAGACTCAAAACGTTTCCTGGGAACTTGTAACAAAGTGATAGGCTGAACGGTCACACTCATAAAATGGCTTCTTTCCAATAGCTTGGTAAACTTTAACACACTCGATGGCAGTGTTACCAAAAGAAGAAGGGCGCATGGACTATGAGACATAGACGAAGGAAAGGTGCAATGACAGGGGACAAATAGGGGAAGGAAAACAAAAAGATGCATGGATGTGATGTATATAAATCAAGTCGCCAAAGCCAAGGCAAAAATGGGACACAGACACCGTCTACAAGATGAAAGAAGTTGGACTTTAAAAAAAATGTCTTGGGATTCAGAATAGATTCATTGAGTGGTCTTCTTCTTCTTACGACCTGTCAAGAGGAGAAAAAAAAAGTTGAGGTTTCCACTGAGAACAGCCTTGACACTTCCTGCGTTCCCTATTAGTTTAATTGGTTTTAGGACATTTCCCCTTCTGTATAGATATTCATGTAATACCCAGGAAGCAGCTGCCCCTCCTGTCAGTGATGCCCCCAATGTGATCAGTAAAGGTTCTCCCCAAAAGTTACCTGTGAATGTAGAAATGGAACCACCTCTCAGATGACACCACCACTCAATTGGAGTTGACAGTTAAAGTTGCAATTCGCTTTAGATAGTTGTTAGTCAAATGCTCTTTGACTGACTCCCCTGTATATGTGCATGCTCGGATAAGCATACATGGGTTTTCAGTGGGGAGAAGAGAATAAGTTGCTGCCAGCATCGTCTTAGCTATCATGGAAATAAGGGATCAGGCATGTTGAAGTCCAACATGCCCAATCTTTCTTCCTTTAATAGTTGCCATCGGAGAAGAGTCTAGTGATCTCCATACACTTTAGATAGTTGGACGGCCATGAAGACAGTAGCAGCTTTGGTCAACATTGACCTAGTGTGTATGGGTACCTTAAAGGGGTTATAAACTATAAGTGACTTATCACCTACGCAGAGGATAGGTGATAAAAGTCTGATCAGTGGCGGTCTCACCATTGAGACCCCCATCAATCCCATGAATGGGGATCCCGTATCCCACTCTTCTCATTGCTGCAGGCTTGCTGCACCCACCTGTAGAGATTGAATGGAATGTTGGGTATGCATGCACGGTTCCGCACCATTCATTTCAATGGGGCTGACAGATATAGCTGAATACAAGTGCTTGGCTATCTCTGTCTGTCCCACTGATGATACACTGCACATGCATGACCCCTACTCCATCCAATCTCCTCTATATTGTGAGGATGCATTGAGTCTGCAGTGAGGAGGAGAACACAGGACCCCCATTCTCAGGATTGTGGGGGTTTCAGCAGTGAGATCTTATGGATAGGTGATAAAAGTCTATTTTAGTACAACCCATTTAACTGGTTACTTGGGAATATTACTGAACACTTAGAAAAGCTGCCATTGGTCTTTTTATCTCTGGGAGGTTTTGGTGGCTAAATTCAGTTCCGGACCAATCAGAAACACTCTCAGAAATCAAAGAAGGGATGATAATCAAAAACCCTCCCAAACATGTAGAACAAAATTTTGTTAGGCCATAACCCACTTCAGACAATCTCTATTAGAAGGGTCCCTTGACCATAAGCTTATTACAAGGCCTTTCCATCCTGGGACTCTCATTATCAGCTGTCCTTTATAGCAAAAGCTAGCAGGAAGTTTCCAATTTCCCTGCAGTGCCTCCACAGGGTAAATGAAGCATTACACAGTGCCCGTTGACACCAATGGGTTGTCTGTTGAATACAGGACAGGACAGGTCCACCAGAGCAAAAGACACTCTTTATAGCCACTCTAGCTAACCAAAAGCTGAGGATCCTGAACAGAGGACCCCTCCCTCCCTTTATTAATTTGGAATTCCCTAATAGGGTGTATGAAATTGGGTTTTCTCAATTGGACCTCCCCTTTACGGAGAAGACCTTACATTATTTTTGGAGCGGGCCTTATGTTATTTTTCTCCTAACAATCAAATTTTTCACAAGGATTAAACTTACGCGTCTCCAGATTCCTAGTGATGGCATTTGAAGCTCGGGCCCTTGGTCCCTGCTGTGTAAAGTGGTACCCAAAGCGTACAACAGAAGGACAATTCTCCAGCATGGAGGCCATCTCCATCTCTACAGTGTCTCCAAGGTTCTGGTGCTACAGGAAATAGGAAAAGGCCATGATCAGAACTGAAGATGGACTTGACTTGTCCACATCTATGGTACTAGCGTTTGACATTAAAAGGGTGTAATACTGATGGCCTAATATGACGATAAGGCATAAATGCTCCATCAGACCATCAATGAAAACCCCCCAAAAGTCAAACCTCCATGTATTAAACATTGATGTGCCATCAGTATTAATGTTCTGAAGAACCTTTATATTAGCTCATTCATGGGATCAAGTCCATTCGCCCACGTATGGGACATGCTTTGGTGTGGGGAGCTTCAAAGATTCGCTGGGTCTTCGAAGACCCTTGAGAACCGAGTGAGTAAAATTTTACCTGGTTATCCACCTTAAGTTCGGTCACCGTAGCATTTGCTTTCATGGCTTTAATTACTGCCAACATTCCCGCGCTGGAGATAAAGTTGGACTCGATGTTTAAGATCTCGAGAGTCTTATTTTCTTTGATCATTTCGGCCACCGCCTGCAGAGAACCAGAAAAGTGTTACGTGGCAGTAATGGGAAGGAAGGTCTAGGGGAAGAACAATAAACCCAACTCTGCAGTCAGTCTCAAATATGTTCCCGTTCTGGACTGTGCGGACAATATGGAGATGAACGAACACAGAGAATGACCTGCAGGACTTTCTCTTTTCTGAGATCACTGATGAATAATTTACTCATTGTACCAGGAGATGTGACAGCTTAGTGATGGTCAGATTGGGCAATGGCAGTTTTAATGATGCACGTCAGGTGTCCTTGTATGGAGTGGGCTTGGGAGCCAAACCCCTTCCATACATGGCAGGTATTGCTGTGTCTGCAACAGCCGAAATCGGGTGTCATGGTAATCTAGCGTCTTCTGAAGGCCCCAGGGCTGTATGAATGATTGCCTATTAAGACCTGCCTGTGGCATGTCTGAATAGCATGCCGGTCAGAATACTGTATAATGCAATACTATGGTATTGCATTATATTGTATTAACAAATCAAATAATCCCAAGTTCAAGTCTCCAATGGGAATTAAGAAAAAGACAAAAATAAGTAAAATAAAGATTATAAAAATTATTTAAAAAAGAAACACCTTTCCCAGTTGTCACATCAAAAAATAATAAAAAATGAAAATTGGTATTGCTGCGCGCTGCATTGTACGAGTTAAGCCACAGATATTTCCGCTTGTCCTCCCGCATGGTCAGTTCACTGAAATCATTAGACCCGGGCTGAACTTCCGACACAAGTGTTATTCCATAGATTTAATGTAATTTGCGCAGGTAATGGACTTGAACTGATGTGCTGTGAAACTGGCACAGTTTTTCACGCAGTAAAGAGCGCACTTAGCACATCGCCATTACGGACGAAAGATTTAATGACTAATGGACATAATGAACGCGAGGAAGATTTGCAAAGTGCCCCATTTGCTCTATTTAGTCACGTCATCCGTTACATCAGGTAGGTTTTATAGCGCCTTTTTTAATGTGGTTTAAGAGGTCTGTGCTGCCATCTGGTGGTTGCGTTGAGTATAGCAGGCATTAGGTCTTTTGATAATGGGCCTTGAAAAATGATTTGAGCTGTAACCCAGAGCAGTCTTCTCTGTAATAATAAGACACCAGTCTGACAATGCAGTATAGGGTTCTGGTTGGCTGGGTGAGAGATCATTGACCAGAGTCAGGGGGGTAACAGGTTCTATTTGTAGAGAGTACCCCAAGGGTGTAGGGAGTGTTCAAGTCCATGCCAAGGTATGCAAATGAGACTATTTAAAAACTATTATTTACAGTCGCCATCATCTGCTTATCTTTCCATCGGTGCGGTTATATGAGGCCTTGGACTAGCAGGATGACCTGCGCTTTCTCTTGACCCCATTTTAGGGTACAAATAACATTTTGATTACTTCTTACAATGGAGGCAGGAATGACCAAAAAGCACAATTCTAGCTTTTCGTGTTTTGGTTTTTTTTACTGATAAGAAAAAAATGTGTTATTTTGATAGATCAGACTTGTATGAACATGGTGATACCAAAAATGTTAGTTTTTTAAAAACATACATATGAGAAAAAAATGTAAAAAACATTTATTTTTACAATCTAAAAAACATTTTTGCACTTATTTTTACTTTGATCTTTTTAGGCCCCATAGGGAACCTGAACTTGCAATTGTTTAATCACTAAGACCATATACCGCAATACTTTAGTATTACAGTATATGGTATTCCTGCAGGCATTATATTAGGACATACCTTCAGAAAGCCCCTGGCTGCCATGACACCTGGCATTTAATGGGTTTTTAAAGAACTGACAGTGGCATTTAAAGGGTTAACAGCTGCAATTTGTGTGAACTCTGATCGCAGCTGTTGCAATTGGGTGTCAGCTGTCATAGGCAGCCAACACCACCTGTGTATGGTACGGGCTCGGCTTACATCATGGAGAGCTAAGGGGTTAAAAAAAATTTGTGTTTGTCTATAGACAAGTGACCATGCTCCACCTGTTCGAGTTGCACTTTAGTTTCTTGGACACAACTCGCATATGGCCGGGTGAATACAGCCTGAAATAACATAATAGAGATCATGGAGTATGTTCTAGGGGCCGGACCCACAGCAATCATCGGAGAGATTGTTTTTATAGAAGGGTTTTATTTAACCCCTTAATGACCAGGTCAAATTTTGGAAATCTGACATGTGTCACTTTAACATGGAATAACTCTGTAAAGGTTTTGCATATCGACTTGATTCTGACATTGTTTTTTTGCCCCATGTTGTACTTGGCGGATAGTATTTATGCATATTTATTAAAAGCGCCAAAATTGGGAATTTTTTTTAAAAATTGTCATTTTTTCACATTTCCAACTGCAATATCTCAAATATGTGCAAATATAAAATAGATTTTTTAATAAGATCTATATTTCCATCCGTTTACTTTATTCTGGGCATACAAATTTAACGCTAATTATTAACATTTTGAGGAACACTTTGTTTTCCTGCACCAAGCCAAGATTGCAAAGGCACATAGGTGTCAGAATGATAGATACCCCCACAAATGACCCCATTTAAAAAACTACACCCCTTAATGTATTCACTGAGGGGGGTCATGAGTATTTTGACCCCCAGTTTTTTTTCTGGGGTCAATGCAATTTAGAGGAGAAAAAAATGTCATATTTTTGCAAAAATGTAATTTTAAACAGATATTTTTCTATAGTGCACATGAAAATGAGGATTTGCACCCCAAAATGGATACCCCTGTTTGTCCTGTGTTCAGAAATATACGCATTGTGGCCCTAATCTTATGTCTGTATGCACAACGGGGCCCAAACCGAAAGGAGCTGCCGGTGGCTTTTTTTTTTTGCTTGAAGGCATTTTAGGCCCCATTGGCCACTTGTGGACGCCTTGAGTGGCTAAAAAGACAGAGAACCCCCACAAATGACCCCATTTTGAAAACTAGACCCCGTAACGACTTCATCTAGGGGTGTACTGCGTATTTTGACCCAACCATTTTTGAATGAATCGAAGCAAAGCAGAAGGAAAAAACTACGATTTTTGTTTTTTTGGCAATTGTGTCATTTTGAAAATAGTTTTTTTTTTAGGAATGGAGACTTTCACCCCAAAATGGATACCACTGTTTCTCCAGTTTTCAGAAACATATTCATTGTGGCCCTAATCTTCTGTCTGGATGCACAACGGGGCCCAAACTGAATGGAGCATCAAACTTTAACTGTCTTTTAACTTTGACGTGTGATCACGTGACCGAGGAACACTCACCACGGCCCCCTGTGACATCTTCAAGCTCTCGGCTACCTTTAATAGCCAGGAGCAAGGAGATTTTATATTTCCTCTTGCCCTCCCCAGCTTCTGCGCTTGTGTCCGCCATTTTGGTGATGGGCACATGCGCTAAAGCTGGGGAAAGGTCCGCGGATAAGGATCCTGTTGGGGGACATCGCCGGTGGCCTTAGTTAAGTAATTTCACCTCCCCTCACGGATCAGATCCATGAAGGGAGGTGAAAATTCAGCTTTTTTTAACTTTTACATGAACACAGTTATCCATTGGATAGCAGCGATCATGTGACTGGGAACGGCGTACTGTGGCCCCCCATGAAATCTCCAGGCTCTTGGCTACATTTAGTAGCCAGGTGCGGGGAGATTTTAAATTACCCCAGGAATCTGTGGCTTTTGCACCTGCATCGGGCCTTAGGTACCTAATTTCATCTCCCCTCCCGGCGACAGCTCCCTGCTCTCGGCTACTCATACTAGCCGGGAGCATGGAGTTTTTAAATTTCCCGTGCCTCCCAGCCCTCTGCGCATGCGCGTGACGTAATGCGTCTGGTGCGTGTGCGCAGACGCCAGCGGCAGGTCCGGGGAGGACGAGGAAGACGCCGGACATCGCGGAGGATAGGGGGGGGGGTGAGTATTCTCAGCTCCCCTTACGGATCCGATCTTTAACGCGGAAGTGGGGTCCCAAGGCCCGGGATGACAGCTCCAGGATATCGGCAACCTCCGGTAGTCGACAGTATTGAGCTGTTACGTCCAGAGCGTGTAGGGCTTTCATTCCCAGAGGAAGCATGTTTTTACGTCCCCTGGGAATTAAGTCTAGCAGGCCAGGACATAAAAAGGTAATTGGCTGGTCACTAAGGAATTAATAAGCCAACCCTGTTAACCCCATCTAGAACTCCAACATACATGTTCAGTGCACTTCAGGTGTCCTTATATAGAGTGGGCTTAGAAGTCAAGCCTGCACCATAGGCAGTGGATGTCTGCCATTTTTGACAGTCGACAGCTGTCAGCAACAACAACAATCAGAGATAATTCAGATTGCGGCTGTTAACTATTTAAATGCCGCTTTTAAATTTTGAGAGTGGCGTTTAAAAATCCAGAGATGTCCCGTACAGTCCCCATGTGATGAAACCGCAGGGTGTCATCTGGGAGCCATGACAGCCTGAAGACTTCTGAAGGTCCTCAGAGCTGACATTGACATGATTGTTTGTCTATTAAGATGTGCATCTGGCAAGCCTTAATAAAATGGCAGTCAGAAACTATGGCAAGTTCAAGTCCCCTATGAGGACTTAAAAAAAAAAAAAAGGAAAAAAGTACAAATTTGTAAAATAGTAAACTTTTTAGCCATGTCAAAAAAAATTGAAAAAAAGTTTAAACATTGGGATTTAAAAATTTAGTAGTGCTACAGAAAGCTTTAAAAATCTGTAATTGTACTGACCCACAGAATTAAGACAACATGTCATTTTTACTACACTGCGATTGCATTTTCCAATACATTATGTGATACCACTGACAAATAGAACTCATCCCGTAAAAAACAAGCCCTCATGTAGCGATGTCAACCAAAAGCAAGTTTTGATTTTTTTAAAAGTAGGAGTAAAAACACGAAAATGGAAGAACAAGAAAAAGGGCGAGAGGATGGAGGGGGAGGAAAGGACGTCCCAACTTATTAAACCTGCGGTAGACAAAACTTACGAAAGCCACGGGATCATTACTGCGCGTAGCGACTAAACTGAGCTTCTTCACGTGTGTGTTAGCTTTCATGGCTTCACAAATGTCCTTTAGGGTCGGGATGGGAATGTCCTGCAATGACAGAACACAACATAGAGGAAGAGAAGAAAGTGCACATTACAAACTCTGGCCAAACTTTATAGTCTAAACCTTCTTCCACTTCCTCCGATAATTACATGGATATTATTCAGATTCACTTCCGTCAGGTCTGATGCGTTGCTCTTTATCTTCTGTAGGGTTTCTTCTACATTAGTTGGATTTGGGGGCTCGTCCGGGACAGGTTTATATGTGTCGGGCTGCACGACACCTGTACGGAAGAGATACGGACGCGACTCAGGGTCTTATTCAAAACAGTTACATCTTTCTTTTTTCCGATTACAAAGCGCCAAAATATTTCCAAACACTTTATAAAGTATACAGTGCGTAGTCAGAAAGCCAGATCCAGCGCTATATCTAGCTACTGGTAAATAGGCAGGCATGAAGTGTAGGGGGGAGGGGGTTGGCGTCAATTTCCAGGATGTTTCACGAAGTGCCTTCATATTAAGTGGAGCGGTCTTCCGGTGAGTGTTGCACAGAAGTCTGGCCTGCGGAGTTGTGAAGGATAGAGCTGACCCTTATAGCACCTTAAGGGCTCCCAACATTCCGCCATTTGTTGAGACGTGGTCCGGCCCTGTCGGTTTCACCACCATGCAAGCTCTGTCATTGCCAAAGGTGGGAACTGCTCCCAGGACAACCGCTGTGTGAGACCTCCAGGCTGAGGCTCCCGTGTGATGATCAACAATCACCTGCGCTGCGGTCGCGGTACTGAGATCTTGCCATTTCCCTCCAACCTGAGTAATGCCTGGACGTTAGCCTTCTTGCGTTGCCTATATGTTACTGATTCCTGCGTCCCGATTACGGACTGCTGTTAAACTGTTCTATTAAGCCAAGAGTTTTGGTTAACAGCATAAATCTGCGCAAGACTCCGTAATTCCAGAGTTACCCACATAGCATCCGGTGTGTGGCTGACCCGAGAATTGTGTTCAAAACAGAGCGACACCGACCTCGGCCACATCTAGCTTGGCCCGATCTAGGACATAATAGCGTCATGACCCTAGTCCCAATATATGCCGAGAAAGGTACTATGACTCCCACCATGGTGGCCCCAATGCAGACCGATCTATCCAGTGCCAATGAGGTTCCTATCTGACCAAACCTCTGGCCCATTCTTTCCCCTGGGAGGGAGTTTCCGCAAAGTCCACCACGCGGCTCCCTGTTAAATATGCACTGCGCGATGGTATGACGCACGGTCCCTGCGGCCCCTGGATTTCAATGTTGCATTGTGGCCCTTGTAAGAGAGTAAAATACAATTATAAAGTAGCAGAGTAGCCCTTGAGAAGCAGAAATCTGCTTTTCGCATCTCTCTACTTCCTGCTGGACCGCCGTTATGGCTGAAGGAAGGAAAGTGTACTGGAAGTGGCCTCCTTCTCCTACGACAGGGATAGATCATCCAGGAAGTCATCCACCACCGTCTGCAGGAGATTCAGGGACCGATCCGCATTAAGAGTCCTTGGAATGAGCAGAAGTCCAACAGATTGCGCCAAATTCCAACCTAAACGTTCACACCGCAATGAGCATTGTCTTCTGATTGGGTCGCGCTCTTACTAGTAACTTGTATTACATCTGCACTGCATTGGCGCTTCGCCCTTCACCAACATGGTCCCGAAAAGGGTAGCGTCAGCCCTGGACCCTATGTCAACTGGCTCCATGCATGTATCGTAGGAGGCCAATTCCAGTACGCTGTCCTTACCTCAGTCCTAGCAGCGGTCCTACGGGACTCAGCGGGACGAGGAAAGCGGATTCCTGCTTCTCACCTGCTGCTCCTCAACTTACAATCGTGTTTTACTCTCCACCTCTTACAGGGGCCACAACACAAAACTGAAATGCCAGTTCCGGGGCCCCCAAGAGCCCGTTGGCCATACCATCATGTAGGTCATCTATGCCTTCCTGTTACATATCCTATATAGAAATAATAGCGTATCAGTAGTGAGATACAGCGTTGGATCCGGCTTTTTGACAACACCCTATAGAATACACAAAATATGACTATAGTAGAAGGGGCAATTTCTGACTTGCTGGTGAATTAAACTTCACCTGTACAGGGAAATCGGGACACCAAAATACTGAGAAAGGGAAAATACATCCGGCTTGTACTTACTGTTGATACCCTCCTTATTCATAATGATTCCAGATGTGATGGCGTCGTAATACTGCTTGTTACTCATCAGCGTGTACATCCCCAAGATGGCTGCAAGAGAAGAACACATGATGCCCATCAGTAATACATCCACACAGTATGGCTTCCTCCTACACTGAATGGCCCCTATTTTAGGTCCCCGACCCTCTCATGATTGGGCTTCCCTGTATGGACATTCTACCCGTGACCCCGGAGTGCGGCATAAAATCACGTGACAAGTTTTCTGTGGATCAGTTTCTGTGAATCCACATTAGATGGGAAAATCCAGCAATCTGAGCGAGGCCCGGTCATCGGTGCTAGACTAGCCGGGCCTCACGGCCAACCGTGGGGGAATTTCTTGTGTAATGGTGTGAAGAGTATACAGAGAAGGGCGTGATCGAGGAAAAACATCCAGCGAAAGGGGATCCTGTGGATGAAAACAACTCGTTACTGAAAGGGGTCAGAGGAGGATGTCAGGAATCATTCCGATCAACAGGTGCTGCAGAGCCAAGAGCAGCTAAAAACAACGCTGGGGCTCCAATGAACGTGTCAGTTAACGGGGGAGGGGGGTAGCACAAAATTTGTATCTCTGAGCAGTAGAAAAACATCCCCGGATCCAGATTTCTGCTGCACCGTGCTGATGGGAGGTGAGAATTTGGAGCAAGCAGCATGAATCGCTGACCCCTTCCTGTCAGCTAGTCAGAACAGGTCAGCTCCGCCATCTAATCTGCAGGAACTACAAGAAGCTTCCTGTCCGCAGGGGCCGATATTCGTGCAGAACAATCTCATCATCTGGTGGAATCTACACCACGATACATTGCTGCGGTTCTGAAGACCCCAGGAAGGCCCAGTGCACTAGTAGATGGGGGTCTCTAATAAAGAGGACATTCAGCACATTTTTAACCCTTTCCAATCCACTGTCTGACATCCAAAGACATTATGATTTAAGGCTGTACAGCTCCGATGTTGGAAGACGTCCGTCGGGGTTCTCTTACTGTATATTGTCAGCCTCTCTGCTGTCGGTGCTTATCCAACGTGTCACCTCATGCAGTACTGGCTTTAGCCAGCATATAGCGCTGTTGTATAACGGCAGAAAAAGAGTAAGCCCCCATAGGAAAACCAGGATATAAATTGGATTGGAAAGGGTTAAAGCTATATAATATGATACATACAAAATACATAACACCAAATTCCAATTCTAAGTGGGGCTTTGTGGTCATCTGTAGGCGCGAGTGATGTGTAGTGGTAAGCTACTACCTTGGGAAGCCATGTTTTTCTAAGGACTAAGCTGAAGAGTCACATCACCCCTCATGGGGGCACCAAAGCTTGGCTGCGAGAAAATAAATGATTATATCCCATGGCCTCACCCTGACACACAGTGTAAGAAGATATCCCCTCGGCTTCACACTCCCCCATACTAAATATACCACTTGACACAGATCCAAATCCTCGCAGTTCTGCTGACTGGGGGAATATGGTGCGAGCTCAGCGACTGGTGCAGTACAGGAGAACACGACAGAGCGTGACCCCTAAAGACCATAAGAGGGATGGTGGGCGCCATGCACAGGTGAGAAGGCATCCTAGATCTGTGCAACACATCAAATCTCTCCAAGTTAATGGTTTCCAAATCCAAAATTTACCCTCTCTTGTTTAGTTTTTCCTTTTTGCAACTTCTTAACATTAGTGGGCGGTCCTTAAAGGGATTCTCCACTTTTATAAATAAACCTTATTTAACAGTGATCCTGCAGCAATATGATCATTGAAAGCCGATGCAGGATTGCAGGTTTCTCTCTTCAAACTTTGACTGAAATCTCTACCACCAGCACCCGTTACTGCACATATTTACCAAAGGGACTAGCAGTCCTATGTAACACTATATTGTGATAACCTTCTGAATCTACATAATACAGAAGGTATCAACTGCAGTTCTGTGCATGCCTTCCAACCCTCTTGGACACAGTGGGACAGTCCTGGATCTCAGTTGTATCTGCAATATTCAAGGTGCAGATACATTTGAATACGATGGTGGAACACCATCCTGGTCCCCTCCATAAATGTCATACATGTTTGTCCCATGTGTATGCACTGTGCAAAACTTGTCCTGTCATTTCCAGTATGTGTGTTGCACAGCTGCGGCGCTTGAGAGGTTAACTTCCCTAAAATCCTTGCCTGCCTGTAAATGTATCAGTCTGTCATGATATGTGGTACAAGTGAGGGTATAAATAGGAGTGCTTGGGAGGAGATCCATCTTCAGGAGAGGAGAGTGCTAACACAGAGTCACATGGAAGCACCTTCAGCTTCCATGTAGGTGAAGATGGAGGCGAAAGGAAGATTTCCCGTAGCGTTTAGAGTCTGGATGTGATTGGAGTGAGTCCCAAGATCCTAAGGCCTCCTTCCCACGAACGGATTTACGCCGCGTAAATTCGCGGCAAAAATCCGCTGCGTGGCCCCCTGCTATTAGGTTCTATTGAACCTAATAGCACAATGCTCACGATGCGTAATTCCACCGCGGAATTACGCACCGCGATTTCTCCCGTCCTCACCCGCAGCATGCTCTATTTGCTGCGGGTGAGGACGGGCTGTACGCGCTGACGGCTTCCATTGCAGTCAATGGAAGCCGTCCGTTCACGCTATCTCCCGCTGTAACCAGCGGGAGATAGCGTGAAAAAACGCTTCCCCACCTACCGCCGCAGCGTCATTTGACGCGGCCGGCGCGTCACGTGACACGGCCGGCCGCGTCACGTGACGCGGTGGGCGTGTCACACGACGCGACGGCGGTGGGCAGGGAAGCGTTTTCACGCTATCTCCCGCAGGTAAGTATAGGGGCTCTGGGGGGCGCCGTGACGGGCTTCACTGCGTAATATTACGCGGCGGAGCCCGTCACGCTCGTGGGAAGGAGGCCTAAGAGAGAGAGCATCTTCCAATAATTCTGTATATAGAGACCCATCGTTCAGGTACCAATTCAGACCACAAGTTGTGCCTATACGGCCGTCCAGAGTCAGGAGACTTCACAAAGAAGTACGCTACTGAGAAACACCCACGTACCTGCCGTGCGGGGTGTTATTAAAGGGGTTGTCCTGCGCCGAAATGGGTTTTTGTTTTTTTCAATAGCCCCCCTGTTCGGCGCGAGAGAAACCCGATGCAGGGGTTAAAAAAGAAAACCGGATAGTGCTTACCTGAATCCCCGCGCTCCGGTGACTTCTTACTTACCTGGTGAAGATGGCCGCCGGGATCTTCACCCTCGGTGGACTGCAGGGCTTCTGTGCGGTCCATTGCCGATTCCAGCCTCCTGATTGGCTGGAATCGGCACGTGACGGGGCGGAGCTACGAGGAGCCGCTCTCCGGCACGAGCGGCCCCATTCAGAAAAGAAGAAGACCGGACTGCGCAAGCGCGTCTAATCCGGCGATTAGACACTGAAAATTAGACAGCACCATGGAGACGGGGACGCTAGCAACGGAACAGGTAAGTGAATAACTTCTGTATGGCTCATAATTAATGCACGATGTACATTACAAAGTGCATTAATATGGCCATACAGAAGTGTATAGACCCACTTTGTTTCGCGGGACAACCCCTTTAAGTCTTTTCAAGTAAATAATTGTCTGTGGAGTGACCACTACCTCTCCGGAATGTTCCCATTCCAAGAGTGGTGCCGTACACATAACGTGGACTGTAGGACCAGTTTCATCAAGTGTATCCTGCCTGACCTCTGAGCTCTAGTCTGCTTGCACTTAAAAGAATTGTACCTGCATTGCTGTGAATATTTGTTTACCAAAGTTATTTCTCTAAGTAAAGTTACACTGGGCCCTAACCGTTCCTGGGGACCCGAGGCACTATACACAAGTCTCTGTGTTTATTTTCCACCACGTAGCATACCGGTGTGTGGGAACGATGGCGTCACGAGTGATAACTACTACTACTCCCCTCATCCCGTTTATTGGCATTCCCTATCCTAGGGGTGTCGAAGCTGGCCTGCAGTCCTGCTCTGGCCTTAGCTGCGTGTCATCCCTTTGGGACCAGAGCCTGGTAAGTGCTGCCGTGACAAGCCAGCACTTATCCCTCCCAGCTCTTCACGTTAGTCAAGTGTCCAGCTTACACCAAGGATTTCTTAGCTCCCAGCATTCATCTTGTGACCCCCGTGGTCCACATCTTGATAATGCAGTGTAAACTATGTAGACTGAAGTATTGTGATGCACATAGAAGGGGATGAAATTTCCTCTTTTCCATACATTGTTGGGCCACCATTGATCTCAATGACTGCAGTAACCCTCTGTGGATGCTTTCCACCAAATTCTCATAAGTATGTGGAGGGATTTAGCTCCATTCCTTCGAGGAGAGCTTCAGATAGTGATGGGAGGATGATGGGAGTGTTGGGAAGCACGGATATGGCGGTCTCGTTTGTCCCTCTCGATGGGATCGAGATCTACACTTTGGCGGTCAATGAAGTTTGCAGAAATTCTGCTCCTCCACACTGCGAGCCGTATAACATGGAGCTCGGTCATGTTGGTGGAGACCCGGAGCTGTACCAAAGTATTACCACAGGGTAGGTGATGCCACATTGTCCAGAATGTCTATGTACACATTGGTGTTGAGGGTGGACTTCACTATAGCCAATGGCCCTCGTTCTTCCCAGCAGAACTTCCCCACCCACCATAACAGAACCTCCTCCAAACTTCATTGTTGGGACGATGCAGTTGTATAGAAACCGCCCTCCAGCCAACCGCCACATCCAAGTATGGCCATCCGATCAAAAGATGGTGTCCTGTGATTCAGCCGTCCACAACACTTGCATCCACTCACTTACAGTCCGTCGCTCCAAGCACCGTTGCAGGCGCCGCTGTGCATTCACTGCTGTGATGTTGTGTGCAGCCGCTCATCCATGTTAACCCTTCCTCTGCCATTCCCTATGGATGGTTTAGGTACAAATTGATGTCCCAATGACCTGTGAGACCTCCTGAGCGAGGGCAGACGATGTGTATGATGTCTTCACAGCTCGTACAAGGCTTCCTTGTCCACATTCTGTCAGCCTACGAGATCTCCCTGAACATGGCGGCCCCGCACACACGGAGATTTGTTATCTACTATCAGTGCCAAAATAAATGGACTCTCAATGTTTTACCATCAAATCTGGCATGGATCTGGGTTACTGAGGTGCAACTACCCATCTAAGTGGAAGAAAGATGGCGATCCTGAGTAGTGACTAATCCCCTATTGTCACACATTCCACCACCAGACCCCCTTGTCAGCTCTACACTTGGTAGCGGGATATGGTAGTTTCTGTACTGGGATATGCTGTGTGATCCTCTCCTTTATACCTAATTCACACATCACCTGACCGCACAGGTCAGCATAGTGTATATGGCTAGCCCATGATGACATCAGTTGAATCCCAGAAAGGCCAAAGTAGGATGAAGAGTCAGCCCCCAGCCTAGTGCACGCCTCACCTCAGACACTGCCCCCTGACTACTCAGTTCAGTTCAAAGAATGAAGAGTGGTACAGAGAGGAGACACCATGCTCAGCTATGTGTTCTGTCTACTCAACGTGGCCAAGAAAGTTGATCCAAGGATGTAGGGAGGATGATGCACTGCACACGGGCCATCACTACTGTGAGCGGGGCACTAAGGGGACATTCGTACTGTGTGGGAGCCTTAGGAGGGCACTATTTGTTACACAAAGAGGGGCACTATTACCATGTGGGAGCACAAATTGGACTGGGTAAGATTGGGCATGGTTGTAACATGTTTCTCAACGCCAGTCCTCAGGGACTCCCAATAGCTCATGTTTTTAGGATCTCCTCAGTGTTGCACAGGTGATGTAATTATTGTCGGTGCCTCAGACATTGCCACAGGTGTTCTTACTACATGATATCCTGAAAACATGACCTGTTGGGGTTTCCTGAGGATTGCAGTTGAGAAACACTGATCTAGAAGGTGTGAGGGGACTTATAAGGCCTTGCATGCTCTCACGTGATCGTCTGTGGGGTTGGTTGGTTGCAAGGTCTCCAGGAGATAGGCATAGCTCCTCAGTGATGTCACATCTGAGCTTCTGACACTCGAGTCTGAAGAGGCAGATCATAATCTGAAGTATAACCCCCTGAATCACTGCAGACCTCACCAGCCGAATTTACATCATGTACTCATCCAAAGGATAAAGTGTACCGTCCCCAGGTTTATACATTTACTAATCGCTGCATGAGGAACACCTACTCAATAACAGGTTGCTCCACCTTTTTGCATGATCGTGGCTTTCAGACATCCGGGAATAGATTCCTCAAGGTCGTGAACATCCACCATACTCAACTTGCCCCGTGCCCGCTGCAGCAGCTCCGTCAGATGGTGCACATTCTGTGGATAAGTGAGAGCAGATCTCACCACCCTTCCCAGCCCATCCAAAACATGTCCAATGGGGTTACAGTCCGGTGAGTTCGGGGGTCAGTGAGGAGAATTCATTTTTGTGTTCCTCCAACCATTCCATAGTGATCTGAGCTCGATGCCACAGAGCATTGTCCTGATGAAAGATGACACTGTGGTCGGGAAAGACTTCCTGAAGATATGGTTGCAGATGGTCAGCTAATAGGTCCATGCAGTGTTCATCATACCACAATCCTTAAATGGTTAACTGCAGTCCTAGGCTATACCAGGATAATGTGCTCCAGACCATGACACTGCCACCACTGACCTGTTGAACCCCAACGATGCACCCATGAGATACGGCTTCATACAGCTTATACCAGATGTGAACCTGGTCATCCGTATGGTTCAGAGAAACAGGACTTATCACACTAAATTACCTTCTGCCATGTGTCCAAGGTCCACTGACATCTTTCCTGAGCCCATGCAAGGCATTGTTGACATGGCATGCAAAGTCATCAGGTGCACCCTTGTCAGTCTATGGCTCTTGAATACCAGTAGACGCAAGGTACACTGAGTGGTCATTGTGGAAATTTGTCTAATTTCCCCACTGTTGTACTGCTGGGTCAGTTGGTCTACTGCGCCATGTTGTTGCTAAAATACAAAGTGTGGCAACCGATGCTCGCCTCTAGGATCAACTACATGTTACCTGTGTGAACTTCTGTCGGATGCCTGTCTATGGTTCAACCAGTCTCGGTACACTTTTGATACTGCAGTTCAGGAACAGCCAACAAGTGGGACTGTTTAATAAATACTGGCACCACCCCTCCGGTCACCAACAATCTATCAGGGATCAAAGTCACTGAAGTGACCATGTTTACCCATGACTGTCAAACGTTGCCCTCTGCTGCTCAGAGGAGAGGTGTTAGGGCTGCCCAGGGCAGATGGACAAGGATTCCCTACGCCAACCCTCTACCGTGTCCCTACCAACTTGCCGCCCTGGGCTAAACCCCAGGGCGACGGACCCTGCGCTGCACTAGTGTCAGGGACCCTAAGAAGGAGGGACAGGGAACCAAATAGGTGGGAACCGTGTGACGACGAGGACAGGGAGACAATAACCAGAGAACAGTCAGGAAGCAAGCCGGGTCCAAACCAAAGGCCACGAGCGAGGTACAGGACACAAACCAGAGAATAATCAGGAAGCAAGCCGGGTCAAAACCAAAGGCCACGAGCGAGGTACAGGACACAAACCAGAGAATAATCAGGAAGCAAGCCGGGTCAAAACCAAAGGCCACGAGCGAGGTATAGGACACAAACCAGAGAATAATCAGGAAGCAAGCCGGGTCAAAACCAAAGTCCACGAGCGAGGTATAGGACACAAACCAGAGAATAATCAGGAAGCAAGCCGGGTCAAAACCAAAGGCCACGAGCGAGGTATAGGACACAAACCAGAGAATAATCAGGAAGCAAGCCGGGTCAAAACCAAAGGCCACGAGCGAGGTACAGGACACAAACCAGAGAATAATCAGGAAGCAAGCCAGGTCAAAACCAAAGGCCACGAGCCAGGTACAGGACACAAACCAGAGAATAATCAGGAAGCAAGCCGGGTCAAAACCAAAGGCCACGAGCGAGGTACGGGACACAAACCTGAGAATAATCAGGAAGCAAGCCGGGTCAAAACCAAAGGCCACGAGCGAGGTATAGGACACAAACCAGAGAATAATCAGGAAGCAAGCCGGGTCAAAACCAAAGGCCATGAACGAGGTACAGGAGGATAAGGCAAAAGCAAGGTGCAAAAAACAAGCAGAGGTCTAAGCACAAAAGTCAGATCACAGAATGCAGGTGTAGTCAGAACTGAGTCGAAACAAACACTGGCAAGGAGGAACTGGCTGAGTAGGCCTATATATGGAACTCCCCGCCCAGGCGGCGGGGACAAGTCACATGACCACCACGGGGACTTATGAAACCGTCTCCCCCTGGCGGCGCGCACCAAGCCGAGCGCGGCCGACCAGCAGAGTGGGGGAACCCCGGACAGAGATACCTGCCTGGGCCCCTGCACACCTGGCGGTCCTAACAAGAGGACAGCGCATTATGTGAGAGCAGATCGTGACGTGGCACCACATTACTGATCACAAGGGTATTGCTTCTCCTTAAGGCCGCCTGCAGACGGCCGGGTCAGATCCGGCTGCAGTGGGACCCGACCCGAGCATCTGCAGAGAGCAGCGTGGCACTCACCTGCTCCTGCGGTCCCGGCTCTTTCATGCGCAGAACGGAGCCGGTGGCCGGTGAGTGACGTTTCTGTGCGGGGCTTTGCGAACCCCGCACAGAAATAGAGCATGCCGCGATTTGTTTGCCGCGTGAGATTTCGTGGGGCCACGCAATCCTATGGCAGTTTCCAGGGGCGGAAATCCCGCCGCGGAATTTCCACCCATCTGCAGGCGGCCTAAGGAGAGAACGCAAAAGGTGAGTGAGGAGACTTATAAGGCCATTTATGCTCCTCTACCACAAGATGTCACACATCAGCTGTTCCTAATGCAGTGCTCGTTCAGTCTATAAAGTTAATTGAAATTATCACAATGTTCTAATTGCTGCCAACCTACCCCACTTAAACAAGACAGCGGTCATCCGGACAATTATTTTTATTTGATTAAACCTTCCCATGGATGCTGTTCACTAGTCAGATAACCTCATTATAGGCATCTTAAAAAAATTCTGAGGCCCGTGACATTGAGCTTTTCAGAGACAAAACAGATGAGGAAAACTTCCTAACTCTAACCAGGTGACTTGTACAAAGTCAAATTCTATGATTGGTTGGCAGTTTAAGCAGGGGTGGAGCCTTTATAGAAAAATGGTCAAAATGATGACTCTGTACACACTATGGGGTCAAGATCCTTGTGGTTAGTTATCCAGGAGAACAGAAGTCAAGAGGTCGTTCGTATTTGGCATGTTCGAGCGTTAGCCATTACCTACTCAAGACTATTTATCCACAAGGACAATCTAAATGATGATGATGGTCAAAATCTTATGGTCAGGCCATGGGCACCCCTACCATGAGGTGACTTGAACCAGAACCTCAGAGGGGCGGTAGGTTACCTATTTTTCACTGTCCATATTAAAGGCCGTTAAAGAAATAACTGCTGGCTAGGCGACAACCAGACAAACCTTTCACTCACTGGGTCTGTAGTAGTTCCAGTCCAGTCATCAGTCTGTGATCCCCGACCTCTTCCAGCACAATTTGCACCAAAAAAAGGCTTACAAATTATCAGATTTATAACATGTTTCAGAAACAATCCGCAGTTTGTTTGACAAGTGGGTGTGGCTTATCCGCTAAGGGGCTGTGTGGCATCATGTAAAGTAGGTATGGTGTAAGATAAGACATCATGCAAACTAAGCCGTCCAATAAGTGGTTTAAAATTAGACCAGACAGTCTAAGGATTCACCAAATTTATCACTGAGCGTAAGCCACTATGATAAATTTGGCGCATTATTAGACTGTCTGGCCTAAGTTTACACTGCGTGACTATCAGACACGATAGTAAATCTGCCTCAATGACCGTATCTCAATTTACACAGAAGCTTATGTCGTCTTCTTGGTTTGTACCTGCAATGTCACACATCTCTGCGTCACTGGCGTTGGCCAAGGCTTCCTCCAGCTCCGGTTCTAGCACGATCTGTTCCTCTTTAGGGATTTCTCTCTTTGCCTGTTTTGGGATAAAGGGCTTTCCTGTTGAGAAAAGAGAGATTTGAACGGTTTAACTCCAGTCACATCCAGAGCTGCATTCAGAATTCTGTTGGCTCCTCCTTGAAGTCCATCAGCGTTATAAGTTATGACCGTTTCTGTATTTGTAGTAGTGGTGGCTACAGGCGATAAAGCTTATGAAGCAGATTTGGAAGTCTATCAGAAAAAAATAGCTGTAACTCCTATAAAAGATGTTCAAGGCGATGTACCAAACTAGAGATTTTTATCAGCTATCCTCACCGCCAAGACCCCCACCGATCCCAAAAACGAGGATCTTGTGTCCACCTTCCTCCTCACTGCACCCGCCAAGTGAGGAGGAGACTGAATGGAAGAATCGCCAAGCATGCACAGCCATCACTCCATTCAAGTAAGTGGGGCTGAGGAAATAGCCAAGTACAAGAGCTTGGCTATCTGCAGCATGAATATATATGTAAGTGGGAAGTACTGCATGCTTTCTCCCCAAGAGAAGCGGTCTTGGAGCCGTTGTGATAAGCCCCGCTCTTTCCCAGTTCGAAATGTGACCCAGAGAAGGAGACGTAGAAGAGCTGATGGGCACTTGCTATGAAGAGGGGCACCATGTTAAAGAAGGCTCCGCCTCCCTCCTGATGCGGGCAGTGCCACGAACAGTGTGTCACCACCCAGAAGATCCAACCCACGATAGAGCGTATGGAACTCGGCTCCATCCCCAGAATAAAGGGAGAAAGGTCTTGGCACCAGATATATAAAGAATTAAAGCTGCGTCATTGAGGAGTGCAGTGACAGCAGCTACAGGGGTAGAGTTGGCGCAGCAGCGCTGTATGGAGCGGGCCAGAAGTCAACAGGGACACAGTAGAGTACATGTCAGCGGCCGTTGTGAGCCGCATTTGCAGAGCTGTCCCTATACTGGGGAGCAGCGTGGAAGGTTGCTAAAAGTCCTAGATTACCACAGGCAAAAATGCAGGATGTCAAGGGCCCTGATGACCTGAGGTCACATAGGCAACGCCAGATGTGGACCAGCCAGAGGGATCACTGAGACGAAGGACCCCGCAGCACATAGGAGGAAACCAGACAGTTTTCTGTACCAGACAATGTCAACGACGACATGGACCCGAGAGATGTGATCAAGCTGCAGGACATGTAAGACCGCTCCAATGAGATGATAGTGTGCAGACTATAGTGACTAAAAGAAGGCTTGGTACGGTGTTAAAATGTATGATTGTTCTCAGTGAGAGAAACCAAGTAATCTTGTAGAAATGATACCTTTTAATGGCTAACAAAAATACATGATGTTACAGCAAGCTTTCAGACTTTTACTCTCAGTCCTACATCAAGGCATAAAAAAAAAGTCTGAAAGCTTGCATCAACATGATGTATTTTTGTTAGCCATTAAAAGGTATGATATCTACAAGATTACGTGGTTTCTCTCACTGAGAACAATCACACTATAGTGACTTTGACGGACTGATGCGACTGGGGGAGTATCCATCTGAAGTCCTACAATTCAAATGCAATGTGGGGGATGCTGCTCTGTGAAGACACTGAATCAGCAGGGGGCAGCCTATTGTGATGTGTACACCTGAGAGTTAACAGGAAGCCAGCAGACTATGAATGCAGCCATGGCTAGTATAGGCTGTACAAGTCATTAGGCTTCAGCAGGAACCAGGCAGAGCTGAGAAGGGGTCAGTGAATTCATCAGAGCGAATATAGTCTGCACCTGTCTACACCCGTCACCGTCCGCCGCTGTGGGGGAGGAAAGGGGCCAAGTACAAGTTACTCTTCAAAATACGTAAAAAAAAATACTTGCCCCCTTCTGTTGGGACAGGACAGGTAATGTTAGTGAATAGGACGTATTATGGACAATGTAACAGGTTATGTCTAGTGAAGACATAATTACCTTTCTTCTCCCCGGTGTATGGGACAAGGTCTTCTCGTTCCTTCGCATCCAGAGCCTCCTTCTCCAGATGGGTTAAGAGAGCGTCTCTGTTCAGAGGACCAGTGGGGTTCTTCAATGTTTGGTCTCTTTGGCGTAACCCGGCTGGGAGCAGGATGTTCTACAGTAGCATGAAGAGTAATACATCAAGCTGATTGTCACACTGGAATCACACCTGCAACTCTGGGGGAAACTTCTTGAGCCAAAGCCAGGATGAATTCAACAGGATTAGGGAATATAAAGAAAGGATCCGTCCCACCTACAGGATCCACTTCACACTTTGGCTCAAATGAGTGATTGTATCTTTCTAGCCTTAAATCTACCAGAGAACCTGAGGGAGCCCAATGATGAACTGCTCATATATTCTTATTATTAATGGTAATTCCAGTCACTAGAAATATTCACATCACAGGTGAAAGAACCAGCCCTAAAAATACAAGAATATAAATACTATAATACTGCCCCCTATGTACAAGAATATAACTACTATAATACTGCCTCCCTATGTACAATAATATAACTACTATAATACTGTCCCCTATGTACAAGAATATAACTACTATAATACTGCCCCCTATGTACAAGAATATAACTACTATAATACTGCCCCCTATGTACAAGAATATAACTACTATAATACTGCCCCCTATATACAAGAATATAACTACTATAATACTGCCCCCTATATACAAGAATATAACTACTATAATACTGCCCCCAATGTACAAGAATATACCTACTATAATACTGCCCCCTATGTACAAGAATATAACTACTATAATACTGCCCCCTATGTACAAGAATATAACTGCTATAATACTGCCCCTATGTACAAGAATATAACTACTATAATACTGCCCCCTATGTACAAGAATATAACTACTATAATACTGCTCCCTATGTACAAGAATATAACTACTATAATACCACCCCTATGTACAAGAATATAACTACTATAATACTGCCCCCTATGTACAAGAATATAACTACTATAATACTGCACCTTATGTACAAGAATATAACTACTATAATACTGCCCCTTATGTACAAGAATATAACTACTACAATACTGCCTCCTATGTACAAGAATATAACTACTATAATACTGCTCCTATGTACAAGAATATAACTACTATAATACTGCCTCTTATGGACAAGAATATAACTACTATAATACTGCCCTGTGCACAAGAATATAACTACTATAATACTGCCCCCTATGTACAAGAATATAACTGCTATAATACTGCCCCTATGTACAAGAATATAACTACTATAATACTGCCCCCTATGTACAAGAATATAACTACTATAATACTGCTCCCTATGTACAAGAATATAACTACTCTAATACTGCCCCCTATGTACAAGAATATAACTACTATAATACTGCCCCCTATGTACAAGAATATAACTACTATAATACTGCACCTTATGTACAAGAATATAACTACTATAATACTGCCCTTTATGTACAAGAATATAACTACTATAATACTGCCTCCTATGTACAAGAATATAACTACTATAATACTGCTCCTATGTACAAGAATATAACTACTATAATACTGCCTCTTATGGACAAAAATATAACTACTATAATACTGCCCTGTGCACAAGAATATAACTACTATAATACTGCCCACTATGTACAAGAATATAACTACTATAATACTGCCCCCTATGTACCAGAATATAACTACTATAATACTGCTCCTATGTACAAGAATATAACTACTATAATACTGCCCCCTATGTACAAGAATATAGCTACTATAACACTGCCCCCTATGTACAAGAATATAACTACTATAATACTGCCCCCTATGTACAAGAATATAACTACTATAATACTGCCCCCTATATACAAGAATATAACTACTATAATACTGCCCCCAATGTACAAGAATATACCTACTATAATACTGCCCCCTATGTACAAGAATATAACTACTATAATACTGCCCCCTATGCACAAGAATATAACTGCTATAATACTGCCCCTATGTACAAGAATATAACTACTATAATACTGCCCCCTATGTACAAGAATATAACTACTATAATACTGCTCCCTATGTACAAGAATATAACTACTATAATACCACCCCTATGTACAAGAATATAACTACTATAATACTGCCCCCTATGTACAAGAATATAACTACTATAATACTGCACCTTATGTACAAGAATATAACTACTATAATACTGCCCCTTATGTACAAGAATATAACTACTATAATACTGCCTCCTATGTACAAGAATATAACTACTATAATACTGCTCCTATGTACAAGAATATAACTACTATAATACTACCTCTTATGGACAAGAATATAACTACTATAATACTGCCCTGTGCACAAGAATATAACTACTATAATACTGCCCCCTATGTACAAGAATATAACTGCTATAATACTGCCCCTATGTACAAGAATATAACTACTATAATACTGCCCCCTATGTACAAGAATATAACTACTATAATACTGCTCCCTATGTACAAGAATATAACTACTCTAATACTGCCCCCTATGTACAAGAATATAACTACTATAATACTGCCCCCTATGTACAAGAATATAACTACTATAATACTGCACCTTATGTACAAGAATATAACTACTATAATACTGCCCTTTATGTACAAGAATATAACTACTATAATACTGCCTCCTATGTACAAGAATATAACTACTATAATACTGCTCCTATGTACAAGAATATAACTACTATAATACTGCCTCTTATGGACAAGAATATAACTACTATAATACTGCCCTGTGCACAAGAATATAACTACTATAATACTGCCCACTATGTACAAGAATATAACTACTATAATACTGCCCCCTATGTACCAGAATATAACTACTATAATACTGCTCCTATATACAAGAATATAACTACTATAATACTGCCCCCTATGTACAAGAATATAGCTACTATAACACTGCCCCCTATGTACAAAAATATAACTACTATAATACTGCCCCCTATGCACAAGAATATAACTACTATAATACTGCCCATATGTACAAGAATATAACTACTATAATACTGCTCCCTATGTACAAGAATATAACTACTATAATACTGCTCCCTGTGAACAAGAATATAACTACTATAATACTGCCTCCTATGTACAAGAATATAACTACTATAATACTGCACCCTATGCACAAGAATATAACTACTATAATATTGCTTCTATGTACAAGAATATAACTACTATAATACTGCCCCTTATGTACAAGAATATAACTACTATAATATTGCTTCTATGTACAAGAATATAACTACTATAATACAGCCTCAATGTACATGAATATAAATACTATAATACTGTCTCCTATGTACAAGAATATAACTACTATAATACTGCCCCCTATGTACAAAAATATAACTACTATAATACTGCCCCCTATGTACAAGAATATAGCTACTATAATACTACCCCATATGTACAAAAATATAACTACTATAATACTGCCCCCTATGTACAAGAATATAACTACTATAATATTGCCCTTAACTACTATAATACTGCCCCCTATGTACAATAATATAACTACTATAATACTGCCCCCTATGTACAAGAATATAACAACTATAATACTGCCCCCTATGTACAAGAATATAACTACTATAATACTGCCCCCTATGTACAAGAATATAACTACTATAATATTGCCCTTAACTACTATAATACTGCCCCTATGTATAAGAATATAACTACTATAATACTGCCCCCTATGTACAAGAATATAACTACTATAATACTGCCCCTATGTACAAGAATATAACTAGTATAATACTACCTCATATGTACAAGAATATAACTACTATAATACTGTCCCCTATGTACAAGAATATAACTACTGTACTATAATACTGCCCCCTATGTACAAGAATATAACTACTATAATACTGCTCCTATGTACAAGAATATAACTACTATAATACTGCTCCTATGTACAAGAATATAACTACTATAATACTGCCTCCTATGTACAAGAATATAACTGCTATAATACTGTCCCCTATGTACAAGAATATAACTACTATAATACTGCTCCTATGTACAAGAATATAACTACTATTATAACGGCCTCCTATGTATAAGAATATAACTACTATAATACTGCCCCCTATGTACAAGAATATAACTACTATAATACTGCCCCCTATGTACAAGAATATAACTACTATAATACTGCCCCCTATGTACAAGAATGTAACTACTATAATACTGCTCCTATGTACAAGAATATAACTACTATAATACTGCTCCTATGTACAAGAATATAACTACTATAATACTGCCCCCTATGTACAAGAATATAACTACTATAATACTGCTCCTATGTACAAGAATATAACTACTATAATACTGCTCCTATGTACAAGAATATAACTACTATAATACTGCCCCCTATGTACAAGAATATAACTACTATAATACTGCCTCCTGTGTACTAGAATATAACTACTATAATACTGCCTCCCATGTACAAGAATATAACTACTATAATACTGCCCCTCTATGTACAAGAATATAACTACTATAATACTGCCCCCTATGTACAAGAATATAACTGCTATAATACTGCCTCCTATGTACAAGAATATAACTACTATAATACTGCCCCCTATGTACAAGAATATATCTACTATAACACTACCCCCTATGTACAAGAATATAACTACTATAATACTGTCCCCTATGTACAAGAATATAACTACTATAATACTGTCCCCTATGTACAAGAATATAACTACTATAATACTGCCCCCTATGTACAAGAATATAACTACTATAATACTGCCCCCTATGTACAAGAATATAACTACTCTAATACTGCCCCCTATGTACAAGAATATAACTACTATAATACTGCCCCCTATGTACAAGAATATAACTACTATAATACTGCACCTTATGTACAAGAATATAACTACTATAATACTGCCCTTTATGTACAAGAATATAACTACTATAATACTGCCTCCTATGTACAAGAATATAACTACTATAATACTGCTCCTATGTACAAGAATATAACTACTATAATACTGCCTCTTATGGACAAGAATATAACTACTATAATACTGCCCTGTGCACAAGAATATAACTACTATAATACTGCCCACTATGTACAAGAATATAACTACTATAATACTGCCCCCTATGTACCAGAATATAACTACTATAATACTGCTCCTATATACAAGAATATAACTACTATAATACTGCCCCCTATGTACAAGAATATAGCTACTATAACACTGCCCCCTATGTACAAAAATATAACTACTATAATACTGCCCCCTATGTACAAGAATATAACTACTATAATACTGCCCATATGTACAAGAATATAACTACTATAATACTGCTCCCTATGTACAAGAATATAACTACTATAATACTGCTCCCTGTGAACAAGAATATAACTACTATAATACTGCCTCCTATGTACAAGAATATAACTACTATAATACTGCACCCTATGCACAAGAATATAACTACTATAATATTGCTTCTATGTACAAGAATATAACTACTATAATACTGCCCCTTATGTACAAGAATATAACTACTATAATATTGCTTCTATGTACAAGAATATAACTACTATAATACAGCCTCAATGTACATGAATATAAATACTATAATACTGTCTCCTATGTACAAGAATATAACTACTATAATACTGCCCCCTATGTACAAAAATATAACTACTATAATACTGCCCCCTATGTACAAGAATATAGCTACTATAATACTACCCCATATGTACAAAAATATAACTACTATAATACTGCCCCCTATGTACAAGAATATAACTACTATAATATTGCCCTTAACTACTATAATACTGCCCCCTATGTACAATAATATAACTACTATAATACTGCCCCCTATGTACAAGAATATAACAACTATAATACTGCCCCCTATGTACAAGAATATAACTACTATAATACTGCCCCCTATGTACAAGAATATAACTACTATAATATTGCCCTTAACTACTATAATACTGCCCCTATGTATAAGAATATAACTACTATAATACTGCCCCCTATGTACAAGAATATAACTACTATAATACTGCCCCTATGTACAAGAATATAACTAGTATAATACTACCTCATATGTACAAGAATATAACTACTATAATACTGTCCCCTATGTACAAGAATATAACTACTGTACTATAATACTGCCCCCTATGTACAAGAATATAACTACTATAATACTGCTCCTATGTACAAGAATATAACTACTATAATACTGCTCCTATGTACAAGAATATAACTACTATAATACTGCCTCCTATGTACAAGAATATAACTGCTATAATACTGTCCCCTATGTACAAGAATATAACTACTATAATACTGCTCCTATGTACAAGAATATAACTACTATTATAACGGCCTCCTATGTATAAGAATATAACTACTATAATACTGCCCCCTATGTACAAGAATATAACTACTATAATACTGCCCCCTATGTACAAGAATATAACTACTATAATACTGCCCCCTATGTACAAGAATGTAACTACTATAATACTGCTCCTATGTACAAGAATATAACTACTATAATACTGCTCCTATGTACAAGAATATAACTACTATAATACTGCCCCCTATGTACAAGAATATAACTACTATAATACTGCTCCTATGTACAAGAATATAACTACTATAATACTGCTCCTATGTACAAGAATATAACTACTATAATACTGCCCCCTATGTACAAGAATATAACTACTATAATACTGCCTCCTGTGTACTAGAATATAACTACTATAATACTGCCTCCCATGTACAAGAATATAACTACTATAATACTGCCCCTCTATGTACAAGAATATAACTACTATAATACTGCCCCCTATGTACAAGAATATAACTGCTATAATACTGCCTCCTATGTACAAGAATATAACTACTATAATACTGCCCCCTATGTACAAGAATATATCTACTATAACACTACCCCCTATGTACAAGAATATAACTACTATAATACTGTCCCCTATGTACAAGAATATAACTACTATAATACTGTCCCCTATGTACAAGAATATAACTACTATAATACTGCCCCCTATGTACAAGAATATAACTACTATAATACTGCTCCTATGTACAAGAATATAACTACTATAATACTGCCCCCTATGTACAATAATATGACTACTATAATACTGCCCCCTATGTACAAGAATATAACAACTTCCATTGCAAATTGTAATGGCAATATTAACATGTAATAAGGAAGCTGCATGGCATCAGGCCCTTGCTTGTCAATAGTGAATAGTTCAGCCATTCTAGAGGCTTCCAAGTTCATGGACCCCAGACAGGGTCTTTACTGCAAGCTCTAGTCATCAGTACCTCAGGGTCCATCTCTTGTAACTCTAAGTCCAGTTGGGCCAACTCTTCAGGAGACATGGCCCCCATGATTTCATCTTCATCTATGTCCCGATACTTCTCCAGCTCCTTCTGGTAAGACATGGTGGTGGAGGTGGTGGTGGCCTTTCAGCCCCTACTACAGAATAGTGAAAAAAATGTTGTGAAGTAATCTCTACAGGAAATACTACAATAAAACACACTGTTTATATACGGCTGCGGTCACACAGGGCGTAGATGCCGCGGAAATCTCATGAAATGACCGCAGTGGGACCGCACAGAAATTCCGTGTGATTTTAGGGGCAGAAAGGCCGTTTCAAAACTCGTGTGGTGTGGGTTTTGAAGAGGCTTTGCTCCCTGTATTCTGCTGCAGCCATCTCACCCCATAGAGAGGAGAGATGGCCACAGTAGAAACGGCGATACAATTGACAGGCCGCGGTTTTGAATTCCATGTGGCAAGTCTCTTTCAGCGCTGCTTGGCCGCAACGGCTTGTCCGCAGCATGTGGACAAGATTTTTGCAAATCTCGTCCACTTTGCTGTTTAGGCTCGGGTTTAAGATGGCCAGCGGAATTTTGTGTGGAAAGTCCGCGCTGAAATTCCGTGGCAATTCTGTACAGTGTGAACCCAGCCTAAGAGGTTGCGTTGTTTTAGGTCCTTCATAAACTTTTCCTCAACATGATCATGGTCATCTTTTGGTTAGTGGTTTGAACACTGGAAAGAAAACATGTTTAATGGGCTTTATGACCTTGTCTCCATGTAACCTCAACCATGTTCATGTTCTAGCAGGAACTGGTCCTCACAAAGATGACCACCATAAAGCTCAGTCTCTCGTACCAAAGGTCTGGGAGTAGAAAAGTGTGGAGTCGTTAGAATACAGGTGGATGTGTATCCAGCTTTCCCAGGCTCCTGCACGCATGCAGACCGAAAGCTCAAATCCCCACCTGCTTCTTTCTATTGCGCTTAAGCACTCTACAATGCTGCACAAAGACACACTGCCACTACCAGCTTGTAAGGGAAGCTGGGACCCAGACTGTGAACACAATCTTTCGATTTTATGGTTCATTTTAAGGCCTCATGTCCACGGGGAAAATCAGGCCCGCCGCTGATTCTTCATGTAGAATCCGTAGCGGGTCCCTCCTGCGCCGGGCACATGAGGCCTAAAAAGAAGAATAAACTCACCTTCTCCGAACAATCCGGTTATTCCCTTCTTCGTGGACGGATCTTCTTTCTTCGGCCCGGCGGATGGGCTCGGCACGCACCGGGCACATCCGCCGGGCCGAAGAAAAAAGATCTGGCCGCAAAGAAGGGAAGAACCACATCGTCCGGAGCAGGTGAGTTTTAATTCTGGTACGGGTCTCCCGCGGATCTGGACGGCTTCCATAGGCTTCAATAGAAGCCTGCGGGAGCCATCCCCGAGGGAGACCCGCACTAAAACGGAGCATGTCCGGACTTTTTCCCGCACGCGGATCCGCACGTGACGGGAAAAATGACATCCGCAGGTATTTAACTACCTGCGGGTGTCCAATGCATCCCTATGGGGTGCGGATCCGCGTGCTGGAGAAACGCTGCGGATTTTAACCCCGTGAACATGAGGCCTAAAACGGACAGGGCTGACTAATAAATTGCAAATTTATTCTAAAAAAACTAGCAGTGCAGAGATTATATATATAAAGTATTTGGGTATACAGGTATACACAAAAAGACAGTATTTTAAAATAAAACAAAGAGAAAAATAAATGAAAGATAGCAGATTTGGGATATCCAGCCCAAGGTTCTTGGTGGCGGAGTTCCTGGAAACAAAACAGGACAGTCCATATGCCACAGCATACCTCCGGGGTCTGTGGAGCCCCAAATTATAAAGGATCCCTCAGAACACTTCTTCCACTGCCCCCTCTGATGTCATTCAAGAAGGTTGGGGTGGGCCATGCATCCCTTGTGGAAAAATCATGATTCCCCATATCTCGGCATGAGGCCCTCCGATCAGGAATATAGGCCCGGCATATTTCTGGTCATGATTTTATCTATTCAGCGATATCAAACATGACACGTACATTATAACCAGTCACGCGGATGTGCCAATCAGGGTGTTCTGGGCTTCGGACCTCAATGTGTCTAGATGCATTTCATTTAGCTGGCCCGCCTGATTCCAAAAATATAACTTATATTGAGATAGGACATTCGCATGACTAATAACACTTATTAAAAGATTCTCCATTAATCTGGCTTTTGGTGACACGGAGTCTGCGAGAAGGCATTATGTAGGTACTTTCCCATATAGGAAGATCTGATCAGTTACTATAGCCGAGGCCCTTTAAGGCAATATGCAGACAAGTCCAAACAGGGTTGTCACGTGGACCACCGCCCTATCTTATCACTTCGTCACACGTGTTGTTACAACGGTCCCATTCACTACACCCCGCAGATAGCAATGGGCGTTCATCTAGTTAATTGCGGTCCAAAATTGCCTTCACTTCAAGTTTGGCTGCCATCAAATTTGTACGATCCAGGGAAACAGCGGCTACCGTAATAATGAAGGAGGCAAATGTTAAAATAAGTGGGCCGCATGTCACAGTTGTATCTATCCAAGAAGGTCCCAGTTGAGCCCCTTCCCACTGTACTATCTTACTACAATATATAGGATGAGTGTTTTATAACACACAGTGACATATAACCGAGCGCCCCCATTATCATATGCTGTACCATGTCATCTCCAAGAAAGACTGCCATATAGCGCATGAATAATACAACCCTACAGTGCCCACATGACACTACTACATACCACTATACAGCAAATATACAATGGTAAATTGTCAAGAAACACCGCCATACAGTGCATAAATAATACCACCATACAGTGCATGAATAATGGTACTACATAACACTATACAATGAATACTGTCATACAGTGCATACATAATACTGCTGCATAACGCTATACAGTGAATACTACCAACAAATACTGCATAAATAATATAGTAATCTTTATTTGTACAGCACCAACTTATTCCGCAGCAATGATGTCCCCACACTGCAGCCCTACAAAGCGCTGGAGTCCCCAAGCTGCGGCCCCATAAAGCACTAGTGTCCCTATACTGCGACCTCACAAAGCACTGGTGTCCCCACGCTGCGACCCCACAAAGCACTGGTGTCGCAACAACGCTGCAACCCCACAAAGCACTGGGATCCCCACAAAGCACTATTGTCCCCACGCTGCGACCCCACAAAGCACTGGTGTCCCCACGCTGCAGCCCCACAAAGCACTGGAGTCCCCACAATGCGGCCCCACAAAGCACTGGAGTCCCCACAATGCAGCCCCACAAGGCACTGGTGTCCCCACGCTGCGACCAAAAAAAGCACTGGTGTCCCCACGCTGCGACCCCACAAAGCACTGGTGTCCCCACGCTGCGACCCCACAAAGCACTGGAGTCCCCACGATGCAGCCCCACAAAGCACTGCAGTCCCCACGATGCTGCCCCACAAAGCACTGGAGTCCCCACGCTGCGGCCCCACAAAGCACTGGAGTCCCCACGCTGCGGCCCCACAAAGCACTGGAGTCCCCACGCTGCGGCCCCACAAAGCACTGGAGTCCCCACGCTGCGACCCCACAAAGCACTAGTGTCGCAACAACGCTGCAACCCCACAAAGCACTGGGATCCCCACAAAGCACTATTGTCCCCACGCTGCGACCCCACAAAGCACTGGTGTCCCCACGCTGCAGCCCCACAAAGCACTGGAGTCCCCACAATGCGGCCCCACAAAGCACTGGAGTCCCCACAATGCAGCCCCACAAGGCACTGGTGTCCCCACGCTGCGACCAAAAAAAGCACTGGTGTCCCCACGCTGCGACCCCACAAAGCACTGGTGTCCCCACGCTGCGACCCCACAAAGCACTGGAGTCCCCACGATGCAGCCCCACAAAGCACTGCAGTCCCCACGATGCGGCCCCACAAAGCACTGGAGTCCCCACGCTGCGGCCCCACAAAGCACTGGAGTCCCCACGCTGCGGCCCCACAAAGCACTGGAGTCCCCACGCTGCGGCCCCACAAAGCACTGGAGTCCCCACGCTGCGGCCCCACAAAGCGCTGGAGTCCTCACACTGCGGCCCCACAAAACACTGGATTCCCCACACTGTGGCCCCACAAAGCACTGGAGTCCCCACGATGCGGCCCCACAAAGCACTGGAGTCCCCACGATGCGGCCCCACAAAGCACTGGAGTCCCCACGATGCGGCCCCACAAAGCACTGGAGTCCCCACGATGCGGCCCCACAAAGCACTGGAGTCCCCACGATGCGGCCCTACAAAGCACTGGAGTCCCCATGATGCGGCCCCACAAAGCACTGGAGTCCCCACGATGCGGCCCCACAAAGCACTGGAGTCCCCACGATGCGGCCCCACAAAGCACTGGAGTCCCCACGATGCGGCCCCACAAAGTACTGGAGTCCCCACGCTGCGGCCCCACAAAGCACTGGAGTCCCCACGCTGCTGCCCCACAAAGCACTGGAGTCCCCACGCTGCGGCCCCACAAAGCGCTGGAGTCCTCACACTGCGGCCCCACAAAACACTGCATTCCCCACACTGTGGCCCCACAAAGCACTGGATTCCCCACACTGTGACCCCACAAACCACTAGTGTCACCACGCTGCGGCCCCACATAGCACTGGTGTCACTACACTGCGGCCCCAATAAGCACTAGTATCCCCACGCTGCGACCTCACAAAGCACTGGTGTCCCCATGCTGCGACCCCATAAAAGCACTGGTATCCCAAACCAGCACTGAGGTCCCCATGCCGCGGCCCAAGAAAGTATTGATGTACCTACGCTGTGGCCCCACAGGGCAATGGTGTTTGCACCCAGCACTAGTGTCCCCATGCTGCGACCCCACAAAGCACTAGTATCCCCACATTGTGGACCCTCAAAGCACTGGTGTCTCCACATTGTGGCCCCACACAGCACTGCTATCCCCACGCTGCGACCACACAAAGCAATGGTGTCCCCATGCTAAAACTCCAAAAAGCACTGGTGTCCCCATGCTACAACCCCACAAAGCACTGGTGTCCCCACGCTGCGACCCCACAAAAGCACTGGTGTCCCCACGCAGTGGCCTCCCAAAGCACTGGTGTTTCCACACTGTGGTGCCACACAGCACTGGTGTCCCCACGCTACAACCGCACAAAGCACTGATGTCCCCACGCTGCGACCCCACAAAAGCACAGGTGTCCCCATGCTGTGACCCCACAGAGCACGGGTGTCCCCATGCTGTGACCCCAAAAAGTACTGGTATCCCCACACTGTGGCCCCACAAAGCAATAGTTTTCCTATGCTGTGGCCACCCAAAGCACTGGTTTCCCGACAAGCACTGGTGTCCCCACACTGTGGCTCAACCAAGCCCTGCGGTCCCCATGCTGCGATCCCACAAAGCACTGGTGTCTCCAGGCTGCGACCCCACAAAGCACTGGTGTCCCCAGGCTGCGACCCTACAAAGCACTGGTGTCCCAAGGCCGCGACCCCACAAAGCAGTGGTGTCCCCACGCTACAACCGCACAAAACACTGGTGTCTCCATGCTGTGACCCCACAGAGCACTGCTGTCCCCACACTGCGACTCCAAAAAGTACTGGTGTCCCTAGGCTGCAACTCCACAAAGCACTGGTGTCTCCAGACTGCGACCCCACAAAGCACTGGTGTCCCCAGGCTGTGACCCTACAAAGCACTGCCGTCCCCACGCTGCGACCACACAAAGCACTGGTGTCTCCACACTGCGACCCCACAAAGCACTGGTGTCCCCAGGCTGTGACCCTACAAAGCACTGCCGTCCCCACGCTGCGACCACACAAAGCACTGGTGTCCCCACACTGCGACCCCACAAAGCAATAGTGTTCCTACGCTGTGGCCATACAAAGCACTGGAGTTCCCACACTGCAACCCTGCAAAGCACTGATGTTCAACACTTTGGCCCCACAAAGCACTAGTGTCACCACAAGGTGGCCCCACCACAAAGCACGGGCATCCCTACGCTGCGACCCCACAATAGCACTGATATCGCCATCCAGCACTGGTGTCCCCATGCTGCGGCCCCAGAAAGCACTGATGTACCTACGCTGTGGCCCCACAGAGCACTGGTGTCTGCACTGAGGACTATTGTCCCCATGTGTTGACCCCACAAAGCACTGGTGTGCCCACATTGTGGCCTCACAAAGCACTGGTATCCCCATACTGTGGCCCCACAAAGCACTAGTGTTCCCACGCTGTGGCTACACAAAACAGTGGTCACCCCACAAAGCACTGGTGTCCCCAAACTGCAACCCTACAAAGCACTAATGTCCCCACACTGTGGCCCCAAAAAACACTAAAGTTCTTACTCTGTGACCCCACAAAGCACTGGTGTCCCCATGTTGCGACCCCACAAAACACTGGTGTCCCAACGCTGTGGGCTCACAAAGTAATGGTGTCTCCACACTGTGGCACCACCCAGCACTGATGTCCCCACGCTGCGACCCCACAAAGCACTGATGTCCCCACCCAGCACTGGTGTCCCCATGCTACGACCCCATAAAAGCACTGGTATCCCAAACCAGCACTGGTGTCTCCATGCTGCGGCCCAAGAAAGCATTAATGTACCTATGCTGTGGCCCCACAGAGCACTGGTGTCTGCACTCAGCACTAGTGTCCTCATGCTGCGACCCCACAAAGCACTGGTGTGCTGACGCTGCGAACCTACAAAGCACTAGTATCCCCGCATTGTGGCACTTCAAAGCACTGGTGTCTCCACACTGTGGCCCCACAAAGCACTGGTGTCCCCACGCTGAAACTCTACAAAGCACTGGCGTCCCCATGCTGCAACCCCACAAAGCACTGGTGTCCCCACGCTGTGGCCTTACAAAGCACTGGTGTCTCCACACTGTGGCGCCACCCAGCACTGGTGTCCCCATGCTGCGACCCCAGAAAGCGCTGGTGTTCCCACGATGCAACCCCACAAAGGACTGGTGTCCCCGCGCTACAACTGCACAAAGCACTGGTGTCCCCACACTGCGACCCCACAAAAGCACTGGTATCCCCATCCAACACTGATGTTCCCATGCTGTGACCCCAAAAAGCACTGGTGTCCCCAGGCTGCAACTCCACAATGCATTAGTGTCCACAGGCTGTGACCCCACAAAACATTGGTGTCCCCACACTGCGACCCCACAAAGCACAAGTGTTCCCACTCTGTGGCCACAGAAAGCACTGGTGACCCCACAAAGCACTGAGGTTCCCACGCTGTAACCCAATAAGGCTCTGGTGTCCCCCCGCTGCGGCCTCACAAAGCACTGGTGTCCCCACACTGTGTACTCACAAAGCACTGGTGTCCCCACACTGTGGCCTCACAAAGCACTGGTGTCCCCACACTGTGTACTCACAAAGCACTGGTGTCACCACACTGTGTACTCACAAAGCACTGGTGTTCCAACACTACAACCCTACAAAGAACTGGGGTCCCCACGAAGCACTGGTGTCCTCACAAAGCATTGATGTCTCTACACTATGGCGGCACAAAGCACTGGTGTCTTCACACAGTGACCACACCCAGTACTGGTGTCCCCGAGCTGCGACCCCACAAAGCACTGGTGTCCCCATGCTCCGACCCCACAAAGCACTGGTGTCCCCTACCCAGCACTGGTGTACCCACACTGCGACCCCACAAAGCACTAGTGTTCCCACGCTGTGGCCACAGAGAGCACTGCTGACCCCACAAAGCACTGAGGTTCCCACGCTCAAAGCCCAACAAAGCACTGGTGTCTACACCCAGCACTGGTGTCCCCACACTACGATCCCACAAAGCACTGGTGTCCCCATGCCGTGACCCCACAGTGCACTGGTGTCCCCACGCTGCAACCCCAAAAAGTACTGATGTCCCCAGGCTGCAACCCCACAAAACACTGGTGTCCCCACACTGCGACCCCACAAAGCACTAGTGCTCCCACTCTGTGGCCACAGAAAGCACTGGTCACTCCACAAAGCACTGAGGTTCTCACGCTGTAACCCAACAAAGCACTGATGTCCCCATACTGTGGCCCTACAAAGCACTGGTGTCTACATCCAGCACTGGTGTCCCCACACTGCGACCTCACAGAGCACTGGTGTTCCAACGCTGCAACCCTACAAAAAACTGGTGTCCCCACAAAGCATTGATGTCCCTACACTATGGCCACACAATGCACTAATGTTTTCACACAGTGACCACACCCAGCCCTGGTGTCCCCAAGCTGCGACCCTACAAAGCACTGGTGTCCCCAAGCTGCAACCCCACAAAAGCACTGGTGTCCCAAGGCTGCGACCCTACAAAGTACTGGTGTGCCCACCCTGCAACCCCACATAGCACTGGTGTCCCCACCCTGCGACCCCACAAAGCACATGTGCCCCCACCCTGCGACCCCACAAAGCACTGGTGCCCCCATACTGTGGCTCTACAAAGCACTAGTACCCGCACCATGCGGCCCCCCAAAGCAGTTGTGTCCCCACGCTGCCGACCCCACAAAGCACTGGTGTACAAATGCTGCAACCCCACACAGCACTCGTATCCCCACGCTGCGGCCCCACACAGCACTCGTGTACCTACGCTGTGGCCCCACACAGCACTGGTATCAACACGCTGCCGCCCCACACAGCACTGGTGTCCCCATGCTGCCACCCCACAAAGCCCTGGTGTTCGCACGCTGCAACCCTACAAAGCACTGGTGCCCCCATGCTGTGACCCCACAAAGCACTGGTGCCCCCACTCTGCGACCCCACTAAACACTGGTGTCCCCAAGCAGCACTAGTGTCCCCACGCTGCAACCCTACAAAGAACTGGGAGCCCCACGCTGTAACCCCACAAAGCACTGGTATCTCCACGCTGAAACCCCACAAAGCACTAGTGTCCGCACATTACGGCCTCACAAAGCACTGGTATCCCCACACTGCGACCCCCACAAAGCACTGGTTTCCTCACGGTGCGACCCCTACAAAGCACTGTTGTCCCCAGGCTGCGACCCCACAAAGCACTGGTTTCCCCACGCTGCGACCACACAAAGCACTGGTGTCCCCACATTGTGGCCTCACAAAGCAATGGTGTCCCCACAAAGCACTGATCTCCCCACACTATGACCCCACAAAACACTGGTGTCTCCACAGTGTGGCACCACCCAGCGACCCCACAAAGCACTGGTGTCTCCAAGCTGCGACCCCACAAAGCACTGGTGTCCCTAGTCTGCAACCCCACAAAGCACTAGTGTCCCCACGCTAAGACCCTACAAAGCAATGATGCCCCAATGCTGTGGCCCCACAAAACACTGGTGCCCCCACGCTGTGGCCCTACAAAGCACTGGTGTACCAACACTGCGGCCCCACAAAGCACTGCTGTCCCCACGCTGCGACCCCACAAAGCAGTGCTGTCCCCATGCTGCCGCCCTAAACAGCACTGGTGTCCCGACACAGCAATCGTGTCCCCACAAAACACTGGTGTCCCCACACTGCGACCCCACAAAGCACTGGTGTCCCAACGCTGCGGCCTAACATAGCACTGGCGTCCCCACGCTGCGACCCTACAAAGCACTGGTGTCCCCACGCTGTAACCCCACAAAGCAGTGGTGTCTCAACCCAGCACTGGTGTCCCCACACTGCAAGCCCACAAAAGCACTGGTATCCAGCACTGGTGTCTCCACGCTGCGACCCCACAAAGCACTGGTGTTCCCACATTGTGGCACCACCCAGCACTGGTGTCCCCACGCTGCAACCCCACAAAGCACTGGTATCCCCACGCTGTAACCCTTCAAAGCACTTGTGTCTATACCCAGCACTGGTGTCACCACACTGCGACCCCACAAAGCATTTGTGTCCCTACACTGTGGCCTCCAAAGCCCTGGTTTTTCCACGCTGCAACTTTACAAAGAACTGGGGTCCCCACAAAGCACTGGTGTCCCCACACTGCGACCCCACAAAAAAAGCACTGGAGTCCCCACGCTGCGTCCCAACAAAGCACTGGTGTCCCCACGCTGCGGCCACAGAAAGCACTGGTGACCCCACAAAGCACTGAGGTTCCCACGCTGTAACCCAATAAAGCTCTGGTGTCCCCCCGCTGCGGCCCCACATAGCACTGGTGTCCCCACTCTGCTACTCCATGAAGCACTGGTGTCCCCACATTGTGGCCTCACAAAGCACTGGTGTCCCCACACTGTGTACTCACAAAGCACTGGTGTTCCAACGCTACAACCCTACAAAGAACTGGGGTCCCCACGAAGCACTGGTGTCCTCACAAAGCATTGATGTCTCTACACTATGGCCACACAAAGCACTGGTGTCTTCACACAGTGACCACACCCAGCACTGGTGTCGCCAAGCTGTGACCCCACAAAGCACTGGTGTCCCCTACCCAGCACTGGTGTACCCACACTGCGACCCCACAAAGCACTAGTGTTCCCACGCTGTGGCCACAGAGAGCACTGCTGACCCCACAAAGCACTGAGGTTCCCACGCTCAAAGCCCCACAAAGCACTGGTGTCTACACCCAGCACTGGTGTCCCCACACTATGATCCCACAAAGCATTGGTGTCCCCAAGCCGTGACCCCACAGTGCACTGGTGTCCCCACGCTGCAACCACAAAAAGTACTGATGTCCCCAGACTGCAACTTCACAATGCACTGGTGTCCCCAGGCTGCGACCCCACAAAACACTGGTGTCCCCACACTGCGACCCTACAAAGCACTGGTGTCCCCACACTGCAACCTCACAGAGCACTGGTGTTCCAACGCTGCAACCCTACAAAAAACTGGGGTCCCCACAAAGCACTGATGTCCCCACAAAGCATTGATGTCCCTACACTATGGCCACACAATGCACTAATTTCTTCACAGAGTGACCACACCCAGCCCTTGTGTCCCCAAGGTGCGACCCTACAAAGCACTGGTGTCCCCAAGCTGCGATCCCACAAAGCACTGGTGTCCCCAGGCTGCGACCCCACAAAGTACTGGTGTGCCCACCCTGCGACCCCACAAAGCACTGGTGTCCCCACCCTGCGACCCCACAAAGCACTGGTGCCCCCATACTGTGGCTCCACAAAGCACTGGTGCCCGCACAATGCGGCCCCACACAGCACTCGTGTCCCCACGCTGCGGCCCCACACAGCACTCGTGTACCCACGCTGCGGCCCCACACAGCACTCGTGTACCTACGCTGTGGCCCCACACAGCACTGGTGTCAACACGCTGCTGCCCCACACAGCACTGGTGTCCCCATGCTGCCACCCCACAAAGCACCGGTGTTCCCACGATGCAACCCTACAAAGCACTGGTGCCCCCATGCTGTGACCCCACAAAGCACTGGTGTCCCCAAGCAGCACTAGTGTCCCCACGCTGCAACCCTACAAAGAACTGGGAGCCCCACGCTGTAACCCCACAAAGCACTGGTATCTCCTCGCTGAAACCCCACAAAGCACTGGTGTCCGCACATTACGGCCTCACAAAGCACTGGTATCCCCACACTACGACCCCAAAAAGCACAGGTGTCCTCAGAGTGCGACCCCCACAAAGCACTGGTTTCCTCACGGTGTGACCCCTACAAAGCACTGGTGTCCCCAGGCTGCGACCCCACAAAGCACTGGTGTCCCCAGGCTGCGACCCCACAAAGCACTGGTGTCCCCACATTGCGGCCTCACAAAGCACTGGTATCCCCACAAAGCACTGATCTCCCCACACTATGGCCCCACAAAACACTGGTGTCTCCACAGTGTGGCACCACCCAGCGACCCCACAAAGCACTGGTGTCCCCAAGCTGCGACCCCACAAAGCACTGGTGTCCCCGCGCTGAGACCCTACAAAGCAATGATGCCCCAATGCTGTGGCCCCACAAAGCACTGGTAAGCACTGGTGCCCCCACGCTGTGGCCCTACAAAGCACTGGTGTACCAACGCTGCGGCCCCACAAAGCACTGCTGTCCCCACGCTGCGGCCCCACAAAGCAGTGCTGTCCCTATGCTGCTGCCCTAAACAGCACTGGTGTCCCGACACAGCAATCGTGTCCCCAAAAAGCACAGGTGTCCCCACGCTGAGACCCTACAAAGCAAGGATGCCCCAATGCTGTGGCCCCACAAAGCACTGGTGCTTCCACGCTGTGGCCCTACAAAGCACTGGTGTACCCACGCTGCGGCCCCACAAAGCACTGCTGTCCCCATGCTGCGGCCCCACAAAGCAGTGCTGTCCCCATGCTGCCGCCCTAAACAGCACTGGTGTCCCGACACAGCAATCGTGTCCCGACACAGCAATCGTGTCCCCACAAAACACTGGTGTCCCCACACTGTGACCCCACAAAACACTGGTGTCCCAACGCTGCGGCCTAACATAGCACTGGCGTCCCCACGCTGCGACCCTACAAAGCACTGGTGTCCCCACGCTGTAACCCCACAAAGCAGTGGTGTCTCAACCCAACACTGGTGTCCACACACTGCAAGCCCACAAAAGCACTGGTATCCAGCACTGGTGTCCCCACGCTGTGACCCCAAAAAGCACTGGTGTCCCCACATTGTGGCACCACCCAGCACTGGTGTCCCTACGCTGTAACCCTACAAAGCACTGGTGTCGCCACACTGTGGCCCCACACAGCACTGGTGTCAACACGCTGCCGCCCCACACTGGTATCTCCACGCTGAAACCCCACAAAGCACTAGTGTCCGCACATTACGGCCTCACAAAGCACTGGTATCCCCACACTGTGACCGCACAAAGCACTGGTGTCCTTAGAGTGCGACCCCCACAAAGCACTGGTTTCCTCACGGTGCGACCCCTACAAAGCACTGTTGTCCCCAGGCTGCGACCCCACAAAGCACTGGTGTCCCCACGCTGCGACCACACAAAGCACTGGTGTCTCCACAGTGTGGCCCCACCCAGCGACCCCACAAAGCACTGGTGTCCCCAAGCTGCGACCCCACAAAGCACTGGTGTCCCTAGTCTGTAACCCCACAAAACACTGGTGTCCCCACGCTGAGACCCTACAAAGCAATGATGCCCCAATGCTGTGGCCCGACAAAACACTGGTGCCCCCACGCTGTGACCCTACAAAGCACTGGTGTACCAACGTTGCGGCCCCACAAAGCATTGCTCTCCCCACGATGCGGCCCCACAAAGCACTGCTCTCCCCACGATGCGGCCCCACAAAGCACTGGTGTCCCAATGCTGCGGCCTAACATAGCACTGGCGTCCCCACGCTGCGACCCTACAAAGCACTGGTGTCCCCACGCTGTAACCCCACGAAGCAGTGGTGTCTCAACCCAACACTGGTGTCCCCACACTGCAAGCCCACAAAAGCACTGGTATCCAGCACTGGTGTCCCCACGCTGCGACCCCACAAAGCACTGGTGTCCCCACATTGTGGCACCACCCAGCACTGGTGTCCCTACGCTGTAACCCTACAAAGCACTGGTGTCACCACACTGCGACCCCACAAAGCATTTGTGTCCCTACATTGTGGCCTCACAAAGCACTGGTGTCCTCACACTATGGCCTCCAAAGCCCTGGTTTTTCCACGCTGCAACCCTACAAAGAACTAGGGTCCCCACAAAGCACTGGTGTCCCCACACTGTGACCCCACAAAGCACTGGTGTCTCTAGGCTGCAACCCCTCACAGCACTGGTGTCCCCACGCTGCGGCCAAACATAGCACTTCCGTCCCCATGCTGCGGCCCCACAAAACACTGGTGTCCCCACACTGTGACCCCACAAAGCACTGGTGTCCCAACGCTGCGGCCTAAAATAGCACTGGCGTCCCCACGCTGCGACCCTACAAAGCACTGGTGTCCCCACGCTGTAACCCCACAAAGCAGTGGTGTCTCAACCCAACACTGGTGTCCACACACTGCAAGCCCACAAAAGCACTGGTATCCAGCACTGGTGTCCCCACGCTGCGACCCCAAAAAGCACTGGTGTCCCCACATTGTGGCACCACCCAGCACTGGTGTCCCTACGCTGTAACCCTACAAAGCACTGGTGTCGCCACACTGCGACCCCACAAAGCATTTGTGTCCCTACATTGTGGCCTCACAAAGCACTGGTGTCCTCACACTGTGGCCTCCAAAGCCCTGGTTTTTCCACGCTGCAACCCTACAAAGAACTAGGGTCCCCACAAAGCACTGGTGTCCCCACACTGTGACCACACAAAGCACTGGTGTCTCTAGGCTGCAACCCCTCACAGCACTGGTGTCCCCACGCTGCGGCCAAACATAGCACTTCCGTCCCCATGCTGCGGCCCCACAAAGCACTGGTGTCTCCACGCTGCGACCCCACAAAGCACTGGTATCCCCACCCAGCACTGGTGTCCCCACGCTGTAACCCTACAGAGCACTGGTGTCCCCACGCTGCGACCCTACAAAGAACGGGTATCTACATGCTGTAGCCCCACAAAGCACTGGTTTCTACACCCAGCACTGGTGTCCCCACACTGCAACCCCACAAAGCATTGGTGTCCCCACATTGCGGCCTTACAAAGCACTGGTGTCCCCACACTATGGCCTCCAAACCCCTGGTTTTCCCACGCTGCAACCCTACAAAGAACTGGGGTCCCCACAAAGCACTGGTGTCTCCACAAAGCACTGGTGTCCCCACACTGCGACCACACACAGCACTGGTGTCCCCACGCTGCGGCCCAACAAAGCACTAGTGTCCCCACGCTGTGACCCCACAAAGCACTGGTGTCTCCACAATATGGCCACACCCAGCACTGGTCCCCCCATGCTGTAACCCTACAAAACACTGGTGTCCCCACGCTGCGACCCAACAAAGCAGCGGTGTTCCCACGCTGCGACCCCACAAAGAACTGGTGTCTCCACCCAGCACTGGTGTCCCCACACTGTGACCCCACAAATAACTGGTATCCCCATCCAGCACTGGTGTCCCCATGCTACGATCCCACAAAGCACTGGTGTCCCCATGCTGCCACCCCACAAAGCACCGGTGTTCCCACGATGCAACCCTACAAAGCACTGGTGCCCCCATGCTGTGACCCCACAAAGCACTGGTGTCCCCAAGCAGCACTAGTGTCCCCACGCTGCAACCCTACAAAGAACTGGGAGCCCCACGCTGTAACCCCACAAAGCACTGGTATCTCCTCGCTGAAACCCCACAAAGCACTGGTGTCCGCACATTACGGCCTCACAAAGCACTGGTATCCCCACACTACGACCCCAAAAAGCACAGGTGTCCTCAGAGTGCGACCCCCACAAAGCACTGGTTTCCTCACGGTGTGACCCCTACAAAGCACTGGTGTCCCCAGGCTGCGACCCCACAAAGCACTGGTGTCCCCACATTGCGGCCTCACAAAGCACTGGTATCCCCACAAAGCACTGATCTCCCCACACTATGGCCCCACAAAACACTGGTGTCTCCACAGTGTGGCACCACCCAGCGACCCCACAAAGCACTGGTGTCCCCAAGCTGCGACCCCACAAAGCACTGGTGTCCCCGCGCTGAGACCCTACAAAGCAATGATGCCCCAATGCTGTGGCCCCACAAAGCACTGGTAAGCACTGGTGCCCCCACGCTGTGGCCCTACAAAGCACTGGTGTACCAACGCTGCGGCCCCACAAAGCACTGCTGTCCCCACGCTGCGGCCCCACAAAGCAGTGCTGTCCCTATGCTGCTGCCCTAAACAGCACTGGTGTCCCGACACAGCAATCGTGTCCCCAAAAAGCACAGGTGTCCCCACGCTGAGACCCTACAAAGCAAGGATGCCCCAATGCTGTGGCCCCACAAAGCACTGGTGCTTCCACGCTGTGGCCCTACAAAGCACTGGTGTACCCACGCTGCGGCCCCACAAAGCACTGCTGTCCCCATGCTGCGGCCCCACAAAGCAGTGCTGTCCCCATGCTGCCGCCCTAAACAGCACTGGTGTCCCGACACAGCAATCGTGTCCCGACACAGCAATCGTGTCCCCACAAAACACTGGTGTCCCCACACTGTGACCCCACAAAGCACTGGTGTCCCAACGCTGCGGCCTAACATAACACTGGCGTCCCCACGCTGCGACCCTACAAAGCACTGGTGTCCCCACGCTGTAACCCCACAAAGCAGTGGTGTCTCAACCCAACACTGGTGTCCACACACTGCAAGCCCACAAAAGCACTGGTATCCAGCACTGGTGTCCCCACGCTGTGACCCCAAAAAGCACTGGTGTCCCCACATTGTGGCACCACCCAGCACTGGTGTCCCTACGCTGTAACCCTACAAAGCACTGGTGTCGCCACACTGTGGCCCCACACAGCACTGGTGTCAACACGCTGCCGCCCCACACAGCACTGGTGTCCCGATTCTGCCACCCCACAAAGCACTGGTGACCCCACGCTGCGACCCCACTAAGCACTGGTGTCCCCAAGCAGCACTAGTGTCCCCACGCTGCGACCCTACAAAGAACTGGGCGCCCCACGCTGTAACCCCACAAAGCACTGGTATCTCCACGCTGAAACCCCACAAAGCACTAGTGTCCGCACATTACGGCCTCACAAAGCACTGGTATCCCCACACTGTGACCGCACAAAGCACTGGTGTCCTTAGAGTGCGACCCCCACAAAGCACTGGTTTCCTCACGGTGCGACCCCTACAAAGCACTGTTGTCCCCAGGCTGCGACCCCACAAAGCACTGGTGTCCCCACGCTGCGACCACACAAAGCACTGGTGTCTCCACAGTGTGGCCCCACCCAGCGACCCCACAAAGCACTGGTGTCCCCAAGCTGCGACCCCACAAAGCACTGGTGTCCCTAGTCTGTAACCCCACAAAACACTGGTGTCCCCACGCTGAGACCCTACAAAGCAATGATGCCCCAATGCTGTGGCCCGACAAAACACTGGTGCCCCCACGCTGTGACCCTACAAAGCACTGGTGTACCAACGTTGCGGCCCCACAAAGCATTGCTCTCCCCACGATGCGGCCCCACAAAGCACTGCTCTCCCCACGATGCGGCCCCACAAAGCACTGGTGTCCCAATGCTGCGGCCTAACATAGCACTGGCGTCCCCACGCTGCGACCCTACAAAGCACTGGTGTCCCCACGCTGTAACCCCACGAAGCAGTGGTGTCTCAACCCAACACTGGTGTCCCCACACTGCAAGCCCACAAAAGCACTGGTATCCAGCACTGGTGTCCCCACGCTGCGACCCCACAAAGCACTGGTGTCCCCACATTGTGGCACCACCCAGCACTGGTGTCCCTACGCTGTAACCCTACAAAGCACTGGTGTCACCACACTGCGACCCCACAAAGCATTTGTGTCCCTACATTGTGGCCTCACAAAGCACTGGTGTCCTCACACTGTGGCCTCCAAAGCCCTGGTTTTTCCACGCTGCAACCCTACAAAGAACTAGGGTCCCCACAAAGCACTGGTGTCCCCACACTGTGACCCCACAAAGCACTGGTGTCTCTAGGCTGCAACCCCTCACAGCACTGGTGTCCCCACGCTGCGGCCAAACATAGCACTTCCGTCCCCATGCTGCGGCCCCACAAAGCACTGGTGTCTCCACGCTGCGACCCCACAAAGCACTGGTATCCCCACCCAGCACTGGTGTCCCCACGCTGTAACCCTACAGAGCACTGGTGTCCCCACGCTGCGACCCTACAAAGAACGGGTATCTACATGCTGTAGCCCCACAAAGCACTGGTTTCTACACCCAGCACTGGTGTCCCCACACTGCAACCCCACAAAGCATTGGTGTCCCCACATTGCGGCCTTACAAAGCACTGGTGTCCCCACACTATGGCCTCCAAACCCCTGGTTTTCCCACGCTGCAACCCTACAAAGAACTGGGGTCCCCACAAAGCACTGGTGTCTCCACAAAGCACTGGTGTCCCCACACTGCGACCACACACAGCACTGGTGTCCCCACGCTGCGGCCCAACAAAGCACTAGTGTCCCCACGCTGTGACCCCACAAAGCACTGGTGTCTCCACAATGTGGCCACACCCAGCACTGGTCCCCCCATGCTGTAACCCTACAAAACACTGGTGTCCCCACGCTGCGACCCAACAAAGCAGCGGTGTTCCCACGCTGCGACCCCACAAAGAACTGGTGTCTCCACCCAGCACTGGTGTCCCCACACTGTGACCCCACAAATAACTGGTATCCCCATCCAGCACTGGTGTCCCCATGCTACGATCCCACAAAGCACTGGTGTCCCCACACTGTGGCCCCACCCAGCACTGGTGTCCCCCTTGCTGTAACCCTGTAAAACACTGGTGTCCCCACGCTGCAATCCCACAAAGCACTGGTATCACCACCCAGCACTGGTGTCCCCATGCTGAAACCCTACAAAGCACTGGTGTCCCAACACTGCGACCCTACGAAGCACGGGTGTCTACATGCTGTAGCCCCACAAAGCACTGGTGTGCCCACGCTACGACCCCACAAAGCACTAATGTCCCCAGGCTGCGACCCCACAAAGCACTGGTGTCCCCAGGCTGCGACCGTACAAAGCACTGGTGTCTACACCCAGCACTGGTGTCACCATGCTGCGACCCCACAAACGCACTGGTATCCCCATCCAGCACTGGTGTCCCAATGCTGCGGCCCAAGAAAGCATTGATGTACCTACGCTGTGCCCCAAAGAGCACTGTTGTCTGCACCCAGCACTAATATGCCCATACTTCGACCCCAGAAAGCATTGGTGTCCCCACACTGCGACCCTACAAGGCACAGGTGTCTCCACGCTGTAGCCCCACCCAGCACTGGTATCCCCACGCAGCAACCCCACAAAGCACTGGTGTCCCCACACTATGGCCCCACAAAGCACTGGTATCCCCACACTTCGACCCTACAAGGCAATGGTGTCCCCACGCTGCGGCCCCACACAGCACTGGTGTCTCCACCCTGCTGCCCCACACAGCACTGGTGTCCCCACCCTGCGGATCCACACAGCACTGGTGTCCCTACGCTGTAACCCTACAAAGCACTGGTGTCACCACACTGCGACCCCACAAAGCATTTGTGTCCCTACATTGTGGCCTCACAAAGCACTGGTATCCTCACACTGTGGCCTCCAAAGCCCTGGTTTTTCCACGCTGCAACCCTACAAAGAACTAGGGTCCCCACAAAGCACTGGTGTCCCCACACTGCGACCCCACAAAGCACTGGTGTCTCTAGGCTGCAACCCCTCACAGCACTGGTGTCCCCACGCTGCGGCCAAACGTAGCACTTCCGTCCCCATGCTGCGGCCCCACAGAGCACTGGTGTCCCCACGCTGCGACCCCACAAAGCACTGGTATCCCCACCCAGCACTGGTGTCCCCACGCTGTAACCCTACAGAGCACTGGTGTCCCCACGCTGCGACCCTACAAAGAACGGGTATCTACATGCTGTAGCCCCACAAAGCACTGGTTTTTACACCCAGCACTGGTGTCCCCACACTGCAACCCAACAAAGCATTGGTGTCCCCACATTGCGGCCTTACAAAGCACTGGTGTCCCCACACTATGGCCTCCAAATCCCTGGTTTTCCCACACTGCAACCCTACAAAGAACTGGGGTCCCCACAAAGCACTGGTGTCTCCACAAAGCACTGGTGTCCCCACACTGCGGCCCAACAAAGCACTAGTGTCCCCACGCTGCGGCCCAACAAAGCACTAGTGTCCCCACGCTGCGACCGTGCAAAGCACTGGTGTCCCCACGCTGTGACCCCACAAAGCACTGGTGTCCCCACACTGTGGCCCCACCCAGCACTGGTCCCCCCATGCTGTAACCCTACAAAACACTGGTGTCCCCACGCTGCGACCCAACAAAGCAGCGGTGTTCCCACGCTGCGACCCCACAAAGAACTGGTGTCTCCACCCAGCACTGGTGTCCCCACACTGTGACCCCACAAATCACTGGTATCCCCATCCAGCACTGGTGTCCCCATGCTACGATCCCACAAAGCACTGGTGTCCCCACACTGTGGCCCCACCCAGCACTGGTGTCCCCCCTGCTGTAACCCTGTAAAACACTGGTGTCCCCACGCTGCAACCCCACAAAGCACTGGTATCACCACCCAGCACTGGTGTCCCCATGCTGAAACCCTACAAAGCACTGGTGTCCCAACACTGCGACCCTACGAAGCACGGGTGTCTACATGCTGTAGCTCCACAAAGCACTGGTGTGCCCACGCTACGACCCCACAAAGCACTAATGTCCCCAGGCTGCGACCCCACAAAGCACTGGTGTCCCCAGGCTGAGACCGTACAAAGCACTGGTGTCTACACCCAGCACTGGTGTCACCATGCTGCGACCCCACAAACGCACTGGTATCCCCATCCAGCACTGGTGTCCCAATGCTGCGGCCCAAGAAAGCATTGATGTACCTACGCTGTGCCCCAAAGAGCACTGTTGTCTGCACCCAGCACTAATATGCCCATACTTCGACCCCAGAAAGCATTGGTGTCCCCACACTGCGACCCTACAAGGCACAGGTGTCTCCACGCTGTAACCCCACCCAGCACTGGTATCCCCACGCAGCAACCCCACAAAGCACTAGTGTCCCCACACTATGGCCCCACAAAGCACTGGTATCCCCACACTTCGACCCTACAAGGCACTGGTGTCCCCACGCTGCGGCCCCACACAGCACTGGTGTCTCCACCCTGCGGCCCCACACAGCACTGGTGTCCCCACCCTGCGGACCCACACAGCACTGGTGTCCCCACGCTGCGACCCCACAAAGCACTGGTGTCCCCACATTGTGACCTCACAAAGCACTGGTGTGGCTGTGGCCCCACACAGCACTGGTGTCCCCACGCTGTGGCCCAACAGAGCACTGGTGCCCCCACACTGAAACCCCACAAAGAACAGGTGTCCGACGCTGCGGCCCCACTGCGGCCCCACGCAGCACTGGTGTCTCCAGATAGCAATGGGGTCCCCACGCTGCGGACCCACAAAGCACTGCTGTCCCCAGAAAGCACTGGCCGCCTCACACAGCTCTGGTGTCTCTGTAGAGGGGTGCCTCTGTTCGGATTAGTTTACTTCGGCTGTTCCTTTATTATATATGTTTATTACCTATGATAACGCTTATGTTGTACGCAGCGGTGTGTGGGGGTTGGAGTGAAAGGTTCAGTCGGGGAATGGGTCCTGGGTTTCGGGAGAGTGGTTGGCTGAGAAGTCAGAGATTGCCAGAGAAGCAGGACTTTGTCCTTGTAGGCGCTTATGGATCCTGCACAGACCGCTCTGCCGCAGCACTCGGCTCACGCTCTCTGCCTTGTCATGGAGATGCGCTTCCCCTTCGCCTGTAGCTAATACATCAAGAGAGGATCGCCTCTCCCCGCATGCTTCCTGGGGGCGCTGGGCCTTGGACGCTGCTGGGGTCAATCTCTCCTCCTTCCCTTGAATGTCCGGACAGCAGTACAAGTTTCACTTCTAGCTGCTGCGGGCGCTGTGGTGCTGCCTCTCAGTCAGTGCAGGCTGCTCCCCCTCCTCTCAGCAGTACTACACTGACAGCAGGAAGGTAGGAGGGGGGGGAGCAGCCTGCACTGACTGAGAGGCAGCACCACAGCGCCCGCAGCAGCTAGAAGTGAAACTTGTGCTGCTGGCCAGACATTCAGGGAAGGGGAAGAAGAGTCAGCAATAAGGCAGTGGGTCAGGCCAATCGGTCTCAGGCCCCGGCAGTCGCACAGTCCCTTATCAGTGTTGTGGTCTGCCTACATTGGCGGCACACCATTGGTATGATGGTAATTACTGTATGGAGTTATACATTAATACTACCACCATACAGTACATATCATACAACACAACACCTTCATAAAATGCAATAATACTACCACCATACAGTGTATTACGACTACTACCATAAGATGCATAATATCATATAGTGCATACCACCATAACGTGCATAACACCATACAGTAATAACTGCCAGAGTGCGCTAGTACTACCATCATATACTACATAACACCCTACAATACGTTACTACTACCACCATACCGTGCATATCCACTGCACCGCTATAATCCCACTGTAAAACCATACCATAAATACTTTCAAGGGGTATTCCAGGACTTTTGTTTTTTTTTCTATGGAGGACCAACCGGTCAACAACAGAATCAGTGGGGACCTGTCGCTCAGATCCCTGCCAATCAGCTGGTTCCTGGGGCTGCTGTCAGCACAGGAAGCAAAATGCACTGACTATAGCACAGTGGCCAGGCGTAGTATTGCAGGAGCAGCTTCCCGTGAATTCATTGGGAGCTGTGCTTGCAGTACCACCCCAGCCAATTGCACTCTGGTTAGCGCCTTCTGCTTCCTGTGCTGACCACAGTGGCAATGACCCGGGGAATCAGCTGATCAGCTGGAATCCGAGCGATAGGTCCCTGTCGGTCATCAAAAGGGTACTGGAATACTCCTTTAGTAGAATGAATTAATGCTACTATCATATACTGCTGTGAGTACCACCATACAATGCATTAATACTACCACCATACAGCGCAAAACATACCGTCATCAAATGCTTCAATACCACCGTCATCCAGATCCCATCATGCAGTGAGTACAGTGCATAAATAACCACAATGCATATCCTACAGTTATACCACTACACAATCTGCTAATAAGACCACCATATAGTGCGTAACACCATACAGAGTGTGCATCATTATACATCGTATACTCAGTGCTGTACAGAGAGGACAGGGGACCCAAAAGTTAAAAAAAAATGTGGCCCTTTAGAGGTGCTGCTTTACACCATGAGACTCACTCAAACACCTGTGATAAAAGGTTCTGATGCGCCAATCATGGTGAGGAGTGGAGTGACTCCAAGCCCCGCAGCGACGTGTCGGGTAAAGGGTCTCACAACGGAGGCAACACAACCAGGAAGGGACCCCTTACTCTCCAGGGGCCCCAGAACAAGTGCAGGGGCCACATTTGTTATACCCCTGCATACACACCTCATAGGGAACACAGAGAGTCCTCAATATCTGGAGATCTTATTAATCACAAGAATCCAGGGGTCCCGAGAGGAGGCGCCGCTGTCACTGTCCAGGCTGCATCTACCCAACTGACCACAAAGAGTTAATTGGCTTCACATAACAAACTGACTCAGCGGAGCCGCCAGCGCCAACCGGAGATCATTATCTAACCACCAGGACTAAGGACTAATACCCCACCATGTAATACACCCAGGACAGAGCCCGTGGAGAGGTGCTAAGCTATATATATATATCGCGGGGAGTGGCACTGTGTATAGGAGTATTGTGCAGTATATATATACACACACACATACAGAAGAGGCAAAATGGTACTGTTCAGTATATATATATATATATATATATATATATATATATATATATACACACACACACATACAGGACAGGATGAGGAGTACTGTGCAGCATATATATATATACGTACAGGACAGGAGAAAGACTACTGTGCAGTATACCTATACATAAAGTGCAATTGAAGGAGTACTGTCCAATATATATATATATATATATATATATATATATATATATATATATATATACACACACACATATACATACATACACACACAGTACCTGAGAATGGGTACTGTGCAGAATATATATATATCTATACTAGCTGATATACCCAGCTTCACCCGAGTTAATTTGGTACAGGTGTTTACGTGTTACGGTGTTCAATTGGGTTACGGTGTTACTTTAGAGTAACCGAGGAATAAAATATGTATACACATGGAGGAGCATTAGATTCTCCTCAGGCTGCATGTACCGATGTCCTTCTGCAGAATATGCCACCCCTCCTACTCTCCTGACTTAGGACCTAAAGATTGCTTGCATCAAATTTCACGCTTGTACGACACCGGTAAGTTACATTACATAGGGGTGCACTTACTTCTGCAATTAGCATTGAATAGTCAAGTTGTGACCCCTTTACTTTTCCCGTTTAGAACCTAAACACCACACAACCTCGCACACAAAGGGCTCATTTACATTGGATGAGTGTCGGGCAAACGATGCCCAACACTCATCCCTGTATTCCCGCGCAGGAGCTAGCACAGCTGGCTTGCACACTGAGCGGCCAGTAGGGGGGCGGGACAGTGCAGGAGATTTCTCTCCTCTCGCTCCCCCGCCCCTCTGCATTCACATAACGCAGGCGCCATTCGCTATTGAACAGCGGCTGTTTAAACTGCACTATGAGTGATGATCATCATCGCTCATCTTTTAGCAGCACAAAAGTTGAGTGATGCAGCGAAATCTTTTTGAACAAAAATAATATAGGACACTGTCTTATTTTCGGTAAAACAGGGTGTGTGTGTGTGTATATATATATATATACACACACACACACACACACACACACACACACAGGACAGGAAAAGGAGTACTATGTAGTATATTTATACATACAGGACAGCAGAGGGGGTACTGTGCAATATATATATATATATATATATATATATATATATATATATATATATATATATATATATATATATAGATATATATATATGAATAATAGGAGAAAGGTTACTGTGCAGTATATATATATATATATATATATATATATATACACACACACACACACACACATACATACATACATACATACATACATACACACACACACACACACAGAGCACAGAAGAAAGGGTACTGTACAGTATATATACATACAGGACAGCAGAAGGGGTACTGCGCTATATATATATATATATATATATATATATATATATATATATATATATATATACACATACACATATACATATATACATACAGGATAGGAGAAATGGTACTGTGCAGTATGTGTGTGTATATATATTGTAGGCAGTTAAAGGGTGAAGTTGTGCATGGAGTATATCTCCCTCCCAGGCTCTTAGTCTGGACAGGGTGGGGGTCCAGTTCATAACTTCAGCCTGGTTCTCAGAAAGCTCAGCTATAGGCACTGACCCCGCTACTGGGGCATAAAAGACTGCAGCGCTAAGGAGTCAGTGTCTGACAAGCTGAGGAGGGAGCAATACCTACAGCGTGGACCTGAGGCTCTGAGAGTGCTTAATTGGAGCTACAGGTCCGACCAATCAGGCAGGTCGCAAATGTTTGACCTGTACCATCTGATAAAGAAATGGCTGGAACCGGACATTTGCACACCAACCCAGATGGTCGATAAGGTCGTGGTGGATCGTTATACCCGTGCCCTGCCGGCCGATCTGCAATGCTGGGTCAGCCATAGAGGACCCAAGGATGCTAACCAGCTGGTAAACCTGGTCGACCGCTACACTGTGACTGAGAACTACCTCCGGGACGTCCATTCCATCCAGACCCCCGCTATGAGTCCCAGGCCTACCCAGGGTAAGAGACCACTAGATGCCGGTGGAAAGCTGTGGCATGGCGGGAAGGAGGTCGGGCCACCAGAAGGGGCACCATTGGAGTTAAAAGGCTCTGATAGCCCCAGCCAGTTTTCTAAACCAAGGAAACCAGGGCCTTTAAAGTGCTGGAGATGCCAGGGGCTCGGGCATGTGTTGGCTCAGTGCCCTATGACCAATGAGCCTATGGAGTGTGACAGTGCTTGGCACCGGTCGTTGTTCGCAAGCCTATTTGCAATGCCTCACAGAGACTAGAGACTGAGCCACAACTGTGTGACACAAGTGTAAACCACCATTCTGTGGAGGCTCTGCTGGACTCGGGTAGCCTGATAGTAGAAGGCCTCATATCGGGTAAGCACATAATTGTGGTATGTATACACGGTGATACAAGGGTGTATCCTATGGCACAGTGTAACTTTGAAACATGTCGAAACCGTGACCTACGATGTAGGTGTTGTCAAAGGGTTAATGCACAGCGTAATATTGGGGCACGATTTTCCTGTTTTCTGGGACTTTTGGGGAAAAATGATAATCCCCTCTAAAGAGACTGACGCAAACCCAGCGGACCTTACACCTCCGCAGGATAGCGGGGTAAATGTGGACGTTGAACCAGAAAATGTAACCTTTCCTTTACAGGTCTTGGCTGGAGATGACGCTGAAGAAGAAGTCTACCCCACGGTGCAGGATGTGTCCGATCTGGAGGATGCACCTGGGAACTTTGGGACAGCCCAGTTAAGGGACCCCACTCTTATCAATGCCAAAGAAAATGTCGTAGTGATAAATGGTGTTACAGGAACCGGGTTTGGACCAACGGTTCCCCCATTTTTCGATGAATAATAACTTGCTGTATAGAGTAACAAAAATAAGCGGGAAAGTGGTGGAACAGTTGGTCGTGCCGAAGCCGTACAGGCGCAAGGTGCTAGACTTCGCACATAATCATGTATTAGGAGGACATTTAGGAACTGATAAAACTCAGGATATAATTCTTCAAAGGTTCTTCTGGCCAGGGGTGTACAAGGACATAAAGGAGTACTGTGAGTCGTGCCCCACCTGTCAGAGCACCGCTCCTGTGTTGCACTGCCGCAATCCCTTAGTGCTTCTCCCGATTATAGAGGTTCCCTTTGAGAGAATTGGAATGGATTTAGTGGGTATCATAGTCAAGTCGGCTAGAGGACATCAATACATTGTGGTCGTATTAGATTATGCCACTTGATACCCTGAGGTAATCCCGTTAAAAAGCCCTACTGCCAAAAACATTGCACAAGAGTTGTCCCTTATGTTCTCCAGAACAGGTCTTCCCAAGGAAATCCTCACAGACCAAGGTACACCATTCACGTCCAAAGTGATGAAGGAATTGTGCCAACTCATTAAAATTGATCACATACGAACCTCGGTATACCACCCTCAGACGGACGGGTTGGTGGAGAGGTTCAATAAGACCCTAAAGCAAATGCTAAAGCGGGTAGTAGAGAAAGATAGTCAGGACTGGGACCGTCTGTTACCTTATCTCATGTTCTCCGTACGGGAAGTACCACAGGCTTCTCGCCATTTGAGCTTCTACATGGCCGGCACCCCAGAAGGTTGTTGGATATAGCCAGAGAAACCTGGGAGACCAAGTCTACTCCCTATAGGAGCGTCATCGAGTACGTGGCTCAGATGCAGGACCGCATTAATACCGTAATGCCCATGGTCAGGGAACACTTGTAGAGGGCACTGGAGGCCCAAAGCAGAGTGTACAATCGTTCTGCCAGGGTGAGAACTTTTAGTCCCGGTGACCGAGTTCTCCTCTTGGTGCCTACTGTAGAGAGTAAATTCCTCGCTAGATGGCAGGGTCCCTATGAAATCGTTGAGTAGGTAGGCACTGTAAACTATAGAGTGCACCAGCCGGGGAAAAGGAAGCCGTATCAGGTGTAACATGTTAATTTAATAAAACTCTGGAAGGACAGAGAAGCTTTGGCTACCTCAAGCATTAGGAGGGGTGGGTTGCAGCCCTCCCTGCCCGATGTTAGAGTAGGTGAGGCCCTCTCGGTGTGCCAACGGCAGGAGGCAAAAGAGTTCCTACAAAGAAACAGAGACAAATTCTCTGACCTGCCCGGTCGTACACATGTCATAACACATATCATAGCCGAACCCAGGATGAAGGTAAACTTAAAACCGTACAGGATTCCAGAAGCATGTAGGGAAGCAGTTTCTGCCGAGGTTAAGCGCATGCTGAAATTAGGGGTGATAGAGGAATCAAAAAGCGAGTGGTCAAGCCCCATTGTGTTAGTTCCCAAACCAGACGGTACTTGGAGGTTTTGTAATGATTTCAGTAAGTTAAACGAAATCTCCAAATTTGATGCATATCCCATGCCCAGGGTTGATGAATTAATTGAGAGACTGGGTAATGCCAGATTTATCACCACACTTGACCTTACCAAAGGGTACTGGCAAATACCTCTGACTGACAAGGCCAAAGAGAAAACGGCCTTCTCAACCCCAGAGGGCTTGTTTCAGTACAAAGACATGCCGTTTGGGTTACATGGCACGCCTGCTACCTTTCAAAGGTTAATGGATCGGATTCTGAGGTCTCACCGTAACTATTCTGCCGCGTACCTAAACAATGTCGTAGTCTATAGTGCTGATTGGGGGAGTCACCTTGGGAAGGTACAGGCGGTCATGGATGCCATAAAAGGGGCAGGTTTAACCTTAAACCCTGGAAAATGTGCACTGGCCCCGGAGTAAGCCAAGTACCTTGGCTATGTTATTGGCCATGGTGTTATTAAACCCCAGGTCACCAAGGTAGAGGCCATACAGGCGTGGCCTAGACCTTTAACAAAAAAACAGGTCAGAGCTTTTTTAGGAATGACCCGGTACTACCATAGGTTTGTGCCTAACTTTGCCTCCACTGCAGCACCGCTTACGGACTTGACGAAAGGGGGCAAGTCGGTAATGGTGGCATGGACAGCTGAGGCCGAGCAGGCCTTTCAAAGTTTAAAGTCTGCTCTGTGCCAACAGCCAGTATTGATAACGGCCGACTTCTCGAAAGAGTTTATTGTGCAGACGGATGCTTCTAATGTAGGGTTGGGTGCAGTGTTGTCCCAGTCCATAAATGGGGAAGAACATCCAGTACTGTATTTAAGCTGGAAACTATCTCCTGCGGAGAAGAATTACGCCATTGTGGAACGTGAATGTTTAGCAGTAAGGTTGGCACTAGAAACATTGAGGTACTATCTCTTGGGGAGAGAGTTCAAATTGGTGTCAGACCATGCCCCCTTGACCTGGATGAAGCAAAATAAGGAAAAGAACGCGAGGGTGACGAGGTGGTTTCTTTCGCTTCAGAACTTCAAGTTCACCCTCGAATATAGACCAGGCAACTCACAAGGTAATGCTGATACCTTGTCTAGGGTGCATTGTCTGGTCACCGAAAAGGCCCAGCCCTCCGGTCTGGAGAAGAGGGGGGGGGGGGGGGGGATATGTAGGCAGTTAAAGGGTGAAGTGGTGGATGGAGTATATCTCCCTCCCAGGCTCTTAGTCTGGACAGGGTGGTGGTCCAGTCCACAACTTCAGCCTACTTCTCAGAAAGCTCAGCTGTAGGCACTGACCCCGTTACTGGGGCATAAAAGACTGCAGCTCTAAAGAGTCAGTGTCTGACAAACTGAGGAGGGAGCAATACCTACAGCGTGGACCCGAGCACCCTGCGTGGTGCATCTCTGCATATGTTATGTTGAATGGACTTTTTGTTGCTTTGCCTGGAGTGTGCTGTACAAGAATAAAACTGAAGTAAGTTTTATGCACTTTCTAGTCCGGAGTGTCATTGCCGCCCCCACCCCCTGGAGGACTTTATTACTAATATATATATATATAATTACATACACACACATATATACACACATGCATACAGCACAAGAGAAATGGTACTGTGCAGTATATATACATACAGGACAGGAGGAAAGGTACTGTGCAGAGTGTGTGTTATACACACTGACAAGATAGGAGAAGTACTGTGATGTATACAGGAGGAGTACTTTGCAGTGTGTGTGCAATATATAAATATATATACACATTCATATAGGACAGGAAGAGTACTGTTATATATATATATTACACACACATGTACAGGACAGGAGGAGCACTGCGCAATATATATAATCACACACAGGACAGGTGGAGTACTGTGCAGTGTATTTATATACACACACACACTTAACCCCTTAGAAACCAAGCTTTTCCCATATTTCCTTTATTTATGTATCAACGTCGCTGTATGAGGGCTTGTTTTTTGCAGGATGAGTTGACTTTTTTAATTGTTCTATTAAGTGTACCATATAATGTGCTGGAAAACTTAAAAAATTTGAAGTGGAAAAAAACTGAAAAAAAAGAAAAAAGAAATTCCACCATCTTTCGGTGCATCTGGTCTCTACGGCGCACAAACTGCACCAAAAAGGACATGATCATTTTATTCTAGGGGTCAGTACGATTACTACGACGCCAAACATAGTTGTTTTTTTCCCCCAAGGCTGGCTGTCCACGGGCGTTGCGAAGTCCCGCGGCAGATCTCCGCCCGGGAGCAGGAGCCGCCGCCGAATCTCCGCCGGTCAGCCCTATCTGAGAGATAAGCTGGGCGCGGAGAATGGGGGCAATTCGCAGCATGCTGCGAATAGGACGCTGCGAGCGGAGAATCTCAATGATTCTCTGCTCGTGGACAGGGGCCGGCACTTTACATAGCAATGCTATGGAAAGCGTCAGCCGGTGAATACACTGCCGTGGACAGGGGGCCTTATTGTAAATATGGCAAAAGGGTTTTTTAACTATTATTAGTTAATAATTAGTTAAACTTTATGCTTACTTTTGCTTTTTTTTAATCCCCAGGGACAACAACTGACGGTCCTTTGATCACTCCTGCAGTATGATGTAATGCAATCGGGCAGACAGTCTATCAAGCCACCCCACGGGGATGGCTTGATAGGTATTCTGCCATGACAGTCCTGGGGCCTTTCAGAAGGCCCCCGGCTGCCATTACACCTGCATGGCTCCCTGCGATCTTATTAAATGGATTTAAATGCCGCTGTCAGAATTGATCATCCGCTTATCAGAGCTGTTGCTGCCGGGTGTCGGCTGTAAGAAACAGCCGGCGCCCACGATGTATGAAGAGAGATCGCTGCGCAGTCAATCTTCATACATAGACCGACGATACAGGCCGTCAAAAGGTGTATCAGCGGTCACTAAGGGGATTAGGGACAGGAGAAGGGGTACTGTGCAGTATATACCAGTATATATACATACAGAACAGGAGAAGGGGTACTGTGCAGTATATATACACATATATAGAGCATGTTAGAAAAGCAAAGATGGGCAGAAGTTCACCAATCTGTGAAAAACTGTCGGAAAATTGTGAAACAATTTCAGAAAAATGTTCTTCAACGTAAAATTGCGAAGACTTTGAATATCCCACCATCTACAGTACAGAATATCCTCAGAAGACTCACAGAATCTGGAGAACTTCATGTGCCCAAGAGACGAGACCGATGAATAATATTGGCTGCTCGAGATCTACGGGACCTCAGGCGTCACTGCATTATAAACAGGCATGATTCTGTAATGTAATTACGGCATGGGCTCAGGAATACTTCCAGAAATCATTGTCTGAACACCGTTCACCATACACTCCACAACTACAAGTTACAGCTGTGTCATGTGAGTAAGTAGCCATATATCACCACATACAGAGACACCAGCATCTTCTCTGGGCCAAAACTCATTTAACCCCTTAGTGACCAACCCTGTTTGCCCCTTAATGACAAAGCCAAATGTTGGAAATCTGATATGTGTCACTTTAACATAAAATAACTCCGTAAAGGTTTTGCATATCCAAGTGATTCTGACATTGTATTTCGCCACATGTTGTACTTCATTTAGGTGGTGAAAATAGTCCGATAGAATCTGTGTATATTTATTAAAAGCACCAAAATTGGAAAAAGAATTTTAAAATTGTTATTTTTTCACATTTTCAATTGTAATATAACTAATATGTGCAAACATACTGTACAAATGTTTGAGATATATATTTCCATTTGTTCACTTTATTTTGGACGCACATGAAAAATGTTTGTTGTTTTTTTAACCATTTAGGAGACGTACAAATTTAACATTATCAACATTTTGAGGGACACTTTGTTTTCATGCACCAAGCCAAGATTGCAAAGGCTCATAGGTGTCAGAATAATATATATCCCCACAAATGACCCCATTTTAAAAACTACACCCCTTAATGTATTCACTGAGGGGGTCAGGAGTATTTTGGCCACACATTTTTTTTGCAAATATGTCATTTTAAACACAGGATTTTTTCTATAATGTACACGAAAATGAGAAATTACCCCCCAAAATGGATACCCCTATTTGTCCCGTGAAACATACCCATTGTGGCCCTAATATTATGCCTGCATGCACAACAGGGCTCAAACCGAAAGGAGCAGCCAGAGGCTTTCAGAACAAACATTTTGCTTGAAGGTGTTTTAGGCCCCATTGCTCACTTGTATGGCCCTTGAGTGGTCAAAACCATGGAGAACCCCCATAAATTACGCCATTTTGAAATCTAGACCCCTTAACGAATTCATCTACGGGCGTACTGTGTGTTTTTGATACCACAGTTTTTGAATGAATCTGAGCAAAGCAGAAGGAAAAAATTACGATTTTCATTTTTTTGGTACAGCACACACATGAATGAAGACTTTCACCCAAAAATGGATACCCCCATTTGTCGCATGTTCAGAAACATACCCATTGTGGCGGATAGCGCCAATTGCACAGCCGGGTGGGGGTGCTCCTGCAGCCCAGGATGACAGCACCATGTCGTCAGCTACCTCCATGTACTAACAGCATGGAGCTGTCACGTCATTAGACCATGTGGGCTGAAGCATGTTTTTAGGTCTTCAGGGATTAAAGCCCACTTGGCTAGAGCGTAATAACACTATGGGCTGGTCACTAAGAGCTTAATGACACAGGACGTACAGTTACTTCCTGTGTGTTTAGGGTTTGTATACTATGCAGGCACTCGCTGTTTCTCACAGCTTACACCCCCGGTGGCAACAGCCGTGTTCTGCACGAACGCTGAAAGATTTAGTAGAACTTGTATTTTATACATTTATATCTCTGCACATTCAAACCTGAACAGTCTGATGGGTGGAGCTATCAGTGATTGAAAACTGTGTATGACTGTACATACAGGTGTAGCTGTCAATCACTGATAGGATTGCCCACTGGACTCTTGAGTATCAATCACTAATAGCTCCACCTACTGGACCGGTCAGTTCAGAATGTGCAGAGATATAAATGAATAAAATACAAGTTCTACTGAATCTTTCCCCATAAATCTATATATCAGTCTGCTCTGCTCCCCCGGCTCTATAACATCATGCATGCAGGTTATACAGCGTTTTCCAGCGGACAGACCCACTTTAAGGGGTTAAAATGGACCAAGGAAAAATGGAAAACTGTTCTGTGGTCAGATGAGTCATAAGTTCAGAGTTCTTTTTGGACACCGTATCCTGTGGACTTAAGAGGAAAGGGACCATCCAGCTTGTTATCAGTCCTGCATCTCCGATGGTACGGGGGTGCATTAGTGCCTATGGCATGGGGCAGCTTTCGCATGTTAAAAGGCACTATCAATGCTGAGCAGTATATAAAAAGGTGGTAGAACAGCATATACTCCATCCAGACGTCTCTTTCAGGGAAGACCTTGTATATTCCAGTAAGACAATGCTAAACATGCTGCATGCATCAAACAGAACGGCTTCATAGAAGAAAAGTTCGGGGTGAACCGGCCGCCTGCAGTCCAGATCGTCCACCAATAGGAAACCTATGGCGCATTATGAAACAAAAAATCCGACCCAGGACTGCTGAGCAGCCAGAATCCTCCCCCAGAACTCCAGCAGTTGGTCTCCTCACTTCCCAGAAGAGGGGATGCTACACAATGGTAGACACGGCCCGCCCAACTTTTAAGAGATGTGTTGCTGCCATCGGGTACTGGTGTATCTTGACACCACTGGAAGTAGTGGTGGAGGCAAGATACAGTGTGTTTGACAGGGGGTTGACGCCCCCTATATGTCATTGGGCTCACAGGTCCTGTAGCTGCCTCCCTACAGTGCAGAATCTCATGGACGATGCTCCCTTGTAGCGGTGGGAAGGTGACAGCTGGCGGACTGCAGTTGCAAGCGACCGTCAGCCGTGGTGAGCGGAGCGGGGAGCCGGCAGCCCAGCAGTGGTGAGCGGAGCAGGAAGCCCAGCATGGAGGGGAGTCGGCAGCGCAGTGTGTTCGCCCAAACGTGGCAGCGCTGTTCTGCGGGGGTAAGCACAGCGGGGAGCCTGGGGGGAAAACGGGAGTGCAGTGCCCACTTGGCAGCGCTGTTCTGCGGGCGTGAGCAGAGCGGGGAGCAGCGGAAATGGAGAGGGGAGCCGGGGATTGAAACCGGGAGCGCAGTGCCATGACCGGGGGGTGGTCGGGAGCGCAGTATCAGGATCGTGGCGGCCCAGGAGTGCAGTGTGAGGAGCAGGGGTTAGCGGGTGCACAATGTCATGAGCTGAGTGCTCTGTCAGGAGCGTGGCACATGCTGCTCCTAGGACCTACTTGCATTTAGCCAATCGGGAGCTGGGGGTGTGAGAGGGGCGTTCCTCCTGTCAAACCCCTAGCTTCCTGGTGGTGTCAAGATACATTAGTACCCTGTCATCAACTTCTAAATGAGTTACAAATGAAATGGAGAAACGTCTCCCCTCCCCCTCTGATATGTTCTGTGTTCTAGTGGGAATACAATATGGTTAGATGAGATCGGCAGATCATCGGGTTCTTTTTCCTTAAACATTACTGTTTCGGCTTTGGGCCGCACACCAATACTGGGGGTGACCTGACTGTTGTGGGTGATGCGGCCTCCGTGTTACTTCTAATAACACAAGAATATTCTGGACTGCGGTTATTTTCCGCGGTTATCCAGTAGTAGCGCCCCCTATGCTGGAGGACAGCTGCGTTACATCACTGAGGGGGAAGTGGCCAGGACTATAACAACCAACCTCTATCCACTTTATGGTCAGTATAAGCCATGCGACCCCTGAGGGTCAGGGTATCCCATTTTGCAGGCACCCCACACGTTCACATCAGGTAGAACCAAATTTTCCCGCAATGTTCCTTTAAGACGTCTTATTACTAAAGCAGGTTTCCAGTTTTAGGTATCCAGGTTTCAGTTCTCCATTTTCAAGATCACTGCTTGCTGTCAGTGCTAGGAATATTCTTGTCTACATTCAGACCTTAAGATATCTTCATACGGCAAATTTTGCAGCTGAATTTACACCCATTCCGCACCCAGTTCTACACCCCATTACATTCTGCGCCATAGTGGATACTGCGCTAATTTTTTCGCACACGGATTTCGAATCCACATGTGGGGAACAAAAAAAAAAAATGGATGACGTCAGATCTGCCCATTGAAAAAGGCTAAATCTTTCTGCGAATCTGCGGCCAATTACAAGCAGCTTTCTGGCGTAGTTTTTAAAGGCGGAGTCCACATGGTAAAGCCCACACTGGGCCCTGCTGTGTGAACACACTGAGGGGATGGTCACATGGCGGAAAGCGCTGCGGAATCTTCCATGTGAATTCTGCCTCGAACCACGGAAAATTCCACGTCTTTCTGCCGCGGTTTTTGCCCCAGATGCACACACAGCCCTGTTTATGGGTAACATTGGCGTACAGAATTCTGATGAGTTTCCGCTTGATCTTCCATGTTGGAATTAACATGCAGAAAAATTTTTGCCACTGACACGTCTAAATCCACGGCAGAAAAATGCTTATTTTGCTGTGGTTTTTAGGGGTGTAATTCATAGATTCCACTATGTGAACATACTTTTAGGGCTCGCTCACTCGGGCGAATGGCGCCTGCGTAACACATGGTGCTAAAAACCTCACAACTGCGTTTAATATGCAGCAATAGAGGCTGTGGGGATTTAACATTCGCAGCGCATGGACGCGATTTCGACAATCCCATGTGCAGTTTCAATTCACTGACAGCAAGCAGATATCTTTAACCCCTTCACGTTCCAGGGCATACATTTACGTCCTGGGTGTTTGGGGTTTGCATGGAGCTGGATCGGGAGACAATTCTCCTCCATACACGGCGGGTGCTGGCTGTCTGACAGATGACACCCGTCTGCAACAACCGCAATCAGCAAGCGCTCACACACGTTAACCCTTTAAACGTGTTCAGGGGGGTGGGATGGGTCCCAAATAGCCCCACTGCAATGAGATAACGAGGTGCCGTTTGGTTACCAAGGCAGCTTGGGGCGTACTGAAGTCATGATTAATTACCTATCAAGGCGCGCCACAGGTCGCTGCCTGTCAGAACCCCGGTATAATGAAATACTGTGGTATTGCAAACTCATATATATATATATATATATATATATATATATATATATATAAAGACGAAAGCCCTGACTGACTGACTCACTCACTCACTCACTCACTCACTCACTCACTCGCCAAAAGTTCTCCAACTTCCCGATGTCGTAGAAACGTGAAATTTGGCACGAGCATAGATTATCTCCAAAATAGGAAAAGTAATTGGGTCCCAACTCAATTATTCAATTCTACCGCAAAAGAATTAACGTCCAAATTTTACATACAGAATGCAATTTTCTCACTTTCCGGTGTCATAGAAACGTGAAATTTGGCACGAGCATTGATTATGTCAAATAGGAAAAGCTAATGGGTCCCACCTTGATTGTTCAATTCTGTGCGCAAAAGAATTAGCGTCCAAATTTTACGTATGTAATCTAATTCTCTCACTTCCTGATGTCATTTTATATAAAGGAAACGTCGCATGGTTACCTCCACGTGGTGTTTCCTGGGTAACGCAGAGAACTATGCAAAATGGTGAACATATGTTTTTCCTCAGTATCTCTAAAGTAACCACGACTTCATAAGATTTTCCGTGTGAACACCAGATAAACACCAGTACCAAATTAACTCGGGCAAAGCCGGGTATATCAGCTAGTCTTAAATATATGTAAAAGTCCGCTATATTGGAGTAATGCATTATTTATCCCGCACCGTGAACGTTATCAGGAAAAAAAAATGAAAGAAATGCACTTTTTTGGTCACTTTGTCTCCACAAAAAAAATTTAAAAAGTGATCAAAAAGCCATATGAACATCAAACTGGTACCCATAAAAACTACAGGACGTCGCGCAAGAAACTAAGTAATCGTACTGACCCGCTGAATAAAGTTATGGCGTCATTTTTTTTCTGTAGTGTACACACCGTGTAAATAGGAATCCCCACCCCCACCCATAGATGGCGGGACGGCATATTTTTTACATTTCCATCCACTTTGAAAAACTTTGATAAATTTCTATGCGATAATAATTAGAATCATTGATAAATACAACTCGGCCCGCAAGAAACAACCGCAGACCGCGATGGATACATAAAAGAGTTAGGAATTTTTGAAAGTAGGGAAGAAAAACCAAAAATGAAAAAAAAAACCAAAAAAAAAAACCTCCTTCATGGGTTAAAAAGGGTCAAGGAATGAACCACAAAAACATCACTCAGCTTTCCCAGATTCCTGAACGGACAATGTGCGGTATTGTTGGTGACATCACTGCCTATGCGGCAAATAGAGGAGCAGCCAAAATCCTCAAAAACAACAACTCTACCCACAAAACGCTTCTCCCCACCCCGCCGTCACTGGCTGCACTCAGAAGGGCTCCGTACCCCCCAGTGCAGATAACCACCTGTCCATCCCCGGAGGGGCCCTTGTTAAAAATAATCCCTCATGTAAGGCCCTTAAATCTGTGAGACAACACAGCAGCTGCAGCGGGATCTGCGCGCTCGCCGCATGGGGATTGTGCTCTAAAGTCAGCGCTGCACTCCGGGATTTACACCACAAGCTCCCAGCGCATCCGGCTTTCTGGATGTCAAGGGGGGGGGGGATTTGTAGGACTAAAAATTCTGGAAAACCAAAAAGTTTCACCAAAAGCCATGGAAAAAAAGTTTTTTAAAAAAAATCTAAAAATATGCTAGGTAGCCAGCAGGCTCCTCGGTGCAGGAATGGCGCTGCCAGGAGCCGCACACACATATGGTGAGGTGCGGTCAGCGTTCCTAGACTGGGGTATTCCTGGCAGCGGCCCCCCATGGCGTTACCACTACCGGACAGATATGAGAGGTAATAATAACCTTCCTCATATTACGTCGCCTACAAGCAGGACACCAAAAATCAGCTGAAAGTTGATGTTTTTTTTGCCAATTTACATAAAAAACAATTAAAATCATAAAAAAATGGTTCCAGTAAACTACCAGGTCAGTCCTGAATCCCGTGGAGCAGATCGCAGCGACTTCATGACATAAAGCTGATTAAAAATGCCACAACGCTGCAGGTACAAAAACTTTAGAAAAAAGTTCCCATTTTGTTTTTAAAAAGTTGCACAATTTTTTTTTTTTACAAAAACTTGGGATACTAAAATATCAGCAGGCTTACCTTGTGACTCTCCTGCCGGCTGTGTGTCAGGGGGGTCTGACCAAGCCTCAAAAGGGGATACTTCTGCAAAGGGGTGTGACCCTGCTGTCATTAGGCTACAGCTGGTGTACGCATTTTTATGTCCTCGGGCAGACACCTAGTGGTCATTTTCCAGTATTGCATTGTGACTTCCATGTCACCTGCTTGAAAAACTCATTTACATGCCGAATGCAGACAGGGAGTCGTTATATGAGGAGGAACTGAAAGGATGCAATATTAGAGCAAAAGGAGCATTTATTGCAGATATAGCTTGGATACAAGATGTGATACAGGTGGGCATGGAGGTTCTAGTACCCTGTTGTACCGCCTCTAGCTGAGACACAAGATGTGACACGGGGAGCATGGAGGCTTTTGTACCCTGTTGTACCACCTCTAGCTTCGATACAAGATGTGATACGGTGGGCATGGAGGCTCTAGTACGCTGTTGTACCGCCTCTAGCTTGGATACAAGAAGTGATACAGGCGGGCATGGACGCTCTAGTACGCTGTTGTACCGCCTCTAGCTTGGATACAAGATGTGATACGGGGACATGGAGGCTTTAGTACCCTGTTGTACCGCCTCTAGCTTGGATACAAGATGTGATACAGGTGGGCATGGTGGCTCTAGTACCCTGTTGTACCGCCTCTAGCTTGGATACAAGATGTGATACAGGCGGGCATGGACGCTCTAGTACGCTGTTGTACCGCCTCTAGCTTGGATACAAGATGTGATACGGGGACATGGAGGCTCTAGTACCCTGTTGGGCGACTTCTAGCTTGGATACAAGATGTGATACGGGGACATGGAGGCTCTAGTCCCCTGTTGTACCGCCTCTAGCTTCGATACAAGATGTGATACAGGCAGACATGGAGGCTCCAGTACCCCATTGTACCGCCTCTAGCTTGGATACAGGATGTGATACCGCAGACATGGAGGCTCCAGTACCCCATTGTACCGCCTCTAGCTTGGATACAGGATGTGATACAGGCAGACATGGAGGCTCTAGTACCCTGTTGTACTGCCTCTATTTATTAATATAATTTTGCAGAAAAAGTATGATGTTATTTATGCTTCATGATTAGTGCTGCAAATAATAAACCTAAAAAAGGCTGAATTGATGTTTTCACTTCCTGCCCTGAAAAAGAAGATACTAGATCTAGAATAGATTATATAAATCCAAAAATAATAGCACTAAGTACTGCAGCTCAGCATGTAAAAACATCCGTCCTACGGCCATGGGGACAGAAAAATAAAAGAAGTTCTGGCTTTTGCACCTGTAGCGGTGTATAGCGCCATCCAGTATATACAGGCCGGACCAGTGAGCACACAGTGATCCATCACTTGGGAGGTGTGCGGACACCATTACTGGCTGTCCCGTCCTCAGTAGACCCGCCGAACCACGTCAGACTCCAGGCCTGCCACGAGGTCCGGATGAAGAAGGATCGGCTCTCCACTTTCCGGGAGGACACAGCCAGCGTGCGCCAGAAGGGGCAGCGCCAGCACAGGGAGTGGGGGCCATCTTGGATACTGAGCTCCTCCACCCTGCTCTCATCACCAGCTTATCGGTGGTGGCTCAGCTCTGACAACCCTACCCGGGCACCCTAGCCACCCGCCAAGGTAGGAAAGCGCAGCGCTGGAGAGGTGGACGGAAAGAAACCCCATTAAGGCCGCCCACAAACGGACGGATCGTAGTCCGCATGTGGAGTCCAGCCCTGGCAGAAGTAGTATCCGCGTTGCCCGCTTTTCTTTTTCTTCATCTCCGCTGTGGTTGGTCTGTATGGCTCGCCATTATAGATGCGCAGTACAGATAATTTTTTTTAAACGTCTAGTGACGACGCGGAATCTGCGACCTTTCCGCAATATTAATTTCAATGGAAGCCATCAGCGCAAAAATGGAGCATGCTGCGATTTTTCCTTCATGAGCGGAAACCACAATTGGTTTCCCTCACGTGCAGGAAGAATCCCTCGGCATACTATGGGCGGATCCTGGGGCGGACGCCTGACGTGGATCCGCCCGTGTACCTGATGTCCTTCAGTGTGTAGAGCTGCACCGCCATGTAAGGAGTAGCTACAGTCAGGGATCATTCACACGGGCGGATGCCGTTTAAAGTCCGTGACCGATATTGTGCCTCTTCACAGCATATCTGGGCCTATTTGCGGGTTTTGTTTTTTTTTTTGTATGTGTGAATATTCCCTGTATTTTTCACATGTGTAAAACAAAACGACCCCCCCCCCCCGATGAACGCCCGTAGATTTCTCCTGCATTCACGTGTAAACACGTACGTACTGCATGTGCATTTACACGATCCCATAGACTTTAATGGGCAATTTTGGCCATAATACAGACCAAAATGGGACATGCTGGGTTTCTCTCGTTTCCTTTTTGCAAGCGCGTGAAAATCCGTCTCCGAGTGCCCCAATGCAAATCAATGGGGGGGGGGGGGGGGGGACGACTCTGTGTATTATGCATGTAAAACATACGCGCATAACACGACGCACGAATACCCCCATGTGAGCCCTTATCAGCAGCCCTGTGAAAGCACCCAGAATGCTGACATGGAGGATGACACCCCTGGCCTAAAGACTTCCCCGTAGTAGGAGCCCCCCCCCCCCAACCTACACCTAGAGGACCACCTACTGTAGGGAACATTAACACTTTCCACAACGCAGATTTTACAGTTTGTCATTTTTGGGTTTTTTCCCCCCATTCCAGGCGCTATAACCTCTATCCTGTTCCGTCCACACGAGGGCGCACTCCCTGCGGGACCATTCTATTATTTACTGGTACTATTTCATGTACCAAAAAAAAAAATTTGTAAAAAAATTTTTAAGTGGGGCAAACAAAGACCACCCGAACTGCGCTGCGGGGTTTTGTTCTTCCTGTGTTCACGGTGTGGGATGCGTTAGGTTTACTTTGTCCTGCGGCTCAGTACGGTTACTCTGCAGATAAATGTGCAGCTTCTAGGTTTTACAGCAAAAAAAAAAACTATTAAAATCTATACAGTATATTAAAATTGTCACCATTTTTTGACCCCTATAACTATTATTCCATGGATGGCATTGTATGTATAATGTTTTTTCCCAGCATTCACCTTGCTAAATAGTGTAATATTATAATAGGATGTACTTTTATTTTTATTATTGGTGTTTAGGTTTCCATGGTAAAAATGGCATTTTTTCCCCATGATTACTGTTAAAAAAAATATATATTTTTTTGTTTTTGGACTTGATCACTTTATATATTATACTTCTGTATTGCAGTACTTTTCAGCGCTGCCTATGAAAGGGGGTAAAAATTATTGATGGCCTGTCCTGAAGCACAAGTCATCAATAGTAGATTTGCAAAGGGTCGCAGGCAACAGGCTCCGGCCAATCAGCTGTTCGCCAGGGTGGCAATGCTTGTGCAGCAAGCTCATTTCTGCAGGAAGTAAATAGCTCTGTTCTTACTCCAGTGGCCAAGATTGGTATTGCTGGCAAAGTTCCCATTCAAGAATCTTTTCCCACATTTCTAATGAAAATCAAAACAAAAGCAAAATAAACCCCACACATTTCATATTGCTGTCAAAGAAAATAGGGGGGAAAAAAAGCCAAAATTGCATTTTTTTTTTTGTCACCACGTCCTCAAGAAAAAAAATTTCAAGGAATTGTCCAAGTTGTTATTTTAACAAACCTCTTTTCCCGTGTAGTAACTTAACTAACCAGCATATACTCACCTCTCCCCACTCCCTGCTGTGCAGGGCTCCACTGCCCCCTGCTGTGCGCGGCTTTGCTGCCAGGTTCCCTGCCCCCTGCTGTGCGCGGCTCCAAAGGAAAAAATTTTTTTTATAGCGTTCAGAAGATTGCAGCCTCCAAAATGTTATCTTTTAAGATTTATTTTTCAAACAGCCCAACAAAAACTATAAAAACTATTTAAAAATGTATCCCTGTCAAAACCGTTATCGTGACATTGTCGCCAATGCATTAAATAGTAGAACTGAGAAATCCGAAAAAAAAAAAAAAAAAAGAAATCAAGTTTCGATAACCTTTTTGACAGTGGGAAGGAGAAACCTTTAGGCCTCATGTCCACGGGCAAAAGAAGAATTAAAATCCGCAGCGGATTTTAACTCTTCTCCTGCCCGCGGATCCGCATCCCATAGGGATGCATTGACCACCCGCGGGTAGATAAATACCCGCGGATGGTCAATAAAAGGGATTTTTAAAAAAATGGAGCATGAAAAAATCTGGACCATGCTCCATTTTCGTGCGGGTCTCCCGCGGGGACGGCTCCCGCGGGCTTCTATTGAAGCCTATGGAAGCCGTCCGGATCCGCGGGAGACCTAAAATAGGAATTTACTCACACGCTCCGTTTCTTCTCTTCGCCGCGGCGCCATCTTCTCTCCGTTGCGGCTGGATCTTTTTTCTTCAGGCCGGCGCATGCGCGGGGCATGTCACCGACGTGCCCTGTGCATCCGCCGGGCCGAAGAAAGAAGATCCGGCCGCGACGCAGAGAAGATGGCGCCGCGGCGAAGGGAAGATCCGGAGCGGGCGAGAGGTGAGTTAATTCTTATTTATTCTTATTTTCAGCCCTCATGTCCGCGGGGCAGGAGGGACCCGCTACGGATTCTCCATGGATGGATGATCTACGGCAGATTTACCGCTCCGGCAGACGTCACACAGAAGGTTTTTGGTCCTGAAAATAATTTATTTTATAGAAAAAGGGAAAAAAAACAAAAACTAAAAACCCCAATAAACCAGCTTAGGTGATGAGTGTTCCGTATCGCGCTCCTCAGACATCCGGGCACCCGTGGGAGGTCAGGTTGTCGGCACGCTCTGTTTGATCACTATCTTCTGCCGAGTGTTCCGCTGGCTGGTGTCCTGCGTCGTCGTGGGACCCATGGAAGCGGCCGCCATGGCGGCGTTGGGCAGTCCGTGGGCGGTGATGTACTTTTTGTAAGCCTCTCGGATGATCTTGAAGGAGCGGGCGTTGTAATAGGGGATGTCAGTAATGGGGTCCCTGTACTGGGCGGGCTTGTGGGTGACCGGGCACAGCTCTCGGACAGGAAGCTTGACTTTGTTCCTGGGGAAAACACGCTCAAACCCCTCGTCATCCGAGAAGGTGATGAAGGTGCGGGAGCACTTGCTGAGAGGGGGCGCAGTGGAGTCACCGGTCTGCTCCTGCTCCAACCTGGAAAACAGTGGGTGCCTCAGTATGCTGGGTGACAACCAATATGGCCGCTCGTCTGATATAAAGACCCCAGAGCAGGGGATGTCAGCAGAAATCTGGGAAAGCCAATTATAACCCCTTTGGGGGCGATCATAGTGGCCATGTTGGTTCTTAAACGCAGCTTTGACTAAAGGACCACTCACCCTTCCACGTCTACGTTCTCCTCCTTCACGGTGATGTCCGTGATGAGCGGCATGGCCACCGAGTGGTAGCGGATGGTCGGCCCGACGTATCTCTGCTTCTTCTGCACTTGCTTCTTCTTGTCGGCCTCTAAGCGTTCGTAATTTTCTGCAATGAGAGAAATAAATTTAACCCTTTCCAATCCACTGTCTGACGTCTGAAGACATTATGATTTAAGGCTGTACAGCTCTGATGTTGGAAGACATCCGTCGGGGTTCTCTTACTGTATATTGCCAACCTCTCTGCTGTCGGAGCCTATCCAACGTGTCACCTCATGCAGTACTGGCTTTAGCCAGCAGATAGCGCTGTTGTATAATGGCAGAAAAAGAGTAAGGCCCCTAGGAAAACCAGGATACAAATTGGATTGGAAAGGGTTAAGAAAAGAGGCAGCGGGCGGAGACTGCTGGGCCATAGGATCATTAAAGGGGAATGCCACTAAATTAAAGGGCTTGTGCTATGATGGTAGGTTATCCACTATCTACAGGATTGTTGGGGTTCCGACAGCTGGGCTGAGCACCTTAAAAGGGGCTTTCCAGGAAGTGTCGGCTGTTAGTGCCGGGATACGACGGGGCTGGAGTGGAAGCCGCTGCTCAGACCCCAGGGTAGCAGCCGACGCTCGTGATTGCAGGTCCAGATCTCATTTAAATCAATGGGAGGTGTGCTTGTAATTGCAGTCAGGGGTCCCACCGATTTCAATGAGTGCTGCGCCTGCAATCACGAGCGCCGGCCTCTACACGGGGGTCAGAGCGGCGGCTTCCGCTTGTTGACACCATTTTGGAGCGCTTACAACTTTTTGATTATGTTTATTCCATTTTTTCTTTGACAGTTCTGACACTGCTTTTTTTTTTTTTTTTTTTAAGACGTGCAACAGGCAGGGCTTAATAGGCAATCACTCATGGCAGCCATAGGGGTCACCAGAAGGCTCAGGGATGCCATGACATCCGGGCGGCACCCAACCAGCTGTTTGGGACATTATAAATCGATACATTTAAATGGTCAACAGCCATAATCAGCGTTACGGCCGGCATTACATGCGTACCCAGCGAGCGGATGTTGATTTCCTCGGTGATCTTGGCCTCCTCCAGCAGCTCCTCCTGGGTCAGCGGCCTGTCGGGGTGCGGGCCTTTCTTCTTGCGGGACTGCACCTGCCGCTCCTGCACCCGCAGGAAGGTCTGCCGCGTGTGTTCTGTGGTAGACTGACGCATCTGCTTACGGCCTGGTAGGAAAAGGTAAGTTCAGTGGCTTCCCTCAGGACTGGATGCCCAAGGACCAGATATAAACACTACAGGCACAGCTGTCCTACTAGAAATGGCTGATAACAGCAAGCAATAGATCATAGCACCCAAGACAATGCACACCTTATATCCCACTTACTTTCTGCACTGTCCTCTGTGGTCTCCTGCGGGGGAGGCCTCTCCGGCCGGCTTTTTGGTGTGCTGCTGGACGCGGCATCCGATTTGGGTTTGGGTTTCGGCTTCAGAAGTTGAATTGGTTCCTATGGAGGAAAGAAGACGACAACCCTGAGTGCATCCTGACCGAAACCGAGGGGGTAATGACCAGCAATGGGGCCACCGGACGGCTGTCATTAGCTATGGGCCCTGCAGGGGACATTCCCACGCGCATCACTCTCACAGCACGTGCTCAGTAGTTCTTCACGCCGCCATCTTTTTTTTTCTTAAAGCTACGGCAACAAGAAGCAGCGGTTTCCCCTTCCCCCACCATACTACTAACGCTGCCCCGGTGACAGGAGGTCATTGTGAGGAAGCTCGACGAAGCAGGGGCGCCTGTGTGTCCATTCCCAAAAACCCCCCGCACAGCTACACTAGTCAACCGTTAAAAGAAAAGTTCCTGGGGGGCAGAATACGGCAAAGAAACTATATTTAAAAAGTTTTTAATTCTTGATAAATGTTCTAAAACAAACTTGGTGCCCCCACGTCTGCGGAAAACCGGGTCAGTTCAGGTCTCACTTTTGTGAATCCCCCTAACAGTTGCCTTGTGGTCCTAGCCTAGTGTGAGCTGCGATGTCCTGTGTGATCGGACAGCCTTCCATCCTACAGTCGCTCTCCTGTGGGATCGGCGCAGACTGGCACCTTCACCCACCACACACATGGGGCGCCCATCACCCTGCCGCCGGTCACAGGCTGGCCTTCCTTGGACTATTTTTGGTCAGTTCCAGCCACCCCATATGCTTCTGCTTCCCGGCTCAGCTAGAAGACTTGACTGGTCTTAATGTTCTGGCTGCTCGGTGTTCTCTCCTCGCATTATATTCACCATTCTTCGGTGATCTTCGCTCTATAACTTTAGTCTCCGAACCGTAAGAAAAAAAATGGCCGCTCTAACGGCGCTTTTCTTTCCCCCTCAAACTGAAGAAGTTCAAACTAGCCGCACGCTGAGACAGCAGTTGGTGCTTCACGTCACACGAGTCGCAGATCAGCTGCTCTTAGCCAACCAGCATCTCAGTGGAAACCGTCAGCAAGTTCTGATGGTTTCCACAGGAATGGATATCTGGGCGGCGCAGAGTCCCCTAACCATTAACACGCTCCAGTCAGCAGCTAGACCCCACTGATGGTACCATTAGCAAGTCCGCTTGTAAATGCTGATGGTTTCCACACTGAGTTGGCTATCTGGGTAGAGCAGGATCCTACAACCATGAATACCTTAGTGAGGACCAATGCGCCTTTTTTACTGACCTCACTGATGGGCTTTAAACCTGCACATCTTTTTAAATGTGGTGGCTTGACTGACTCCTGACAGCGGGGCTCCTGCTCTAACAGCCGTGAGGAGACGAGCCTCCATTCCTGGCAGTTTAACACCTTCCATTCCACAATACTCAGCATGTAAGGAGATGACCGGGGGAGGGGGCTCCTTCTGTCACCCACCGGCACCCGCAATCACAAGGTACCAATGGGTTCCCATGGCAGCCGGAAGCCTGACAAAGGCCTCCATGTCCGTCGTGTAACTCCGCCTACTAGGCTGCTGTCCTAGGCTTAGTAGAATGCACTACATAAGTAATGCAGTGTACTATCCCAGTAAATGAATGATCGCATCTTCAGGCCCCCTCCAGGGATTAAAAAAAAAATAATAATAAAAAGTGTAAAAAAGAAGAAAAAGGACTCACTGAAGTTCAAATTAAAAAAAAAAAAAATAATAAAAATAACCTCCCCCCCCAAAAAAAAACAGAAAAAAAAAAAAACACATTTTTTGGCTTTTTGGCCCTACAAAAACCTTTTTTAAATGGCTAAAAGGGAAAAAAATACGGATGATCGGTATGACCGCGTTCATTACGATCCAGACAGCGAGAAGATGTTATTTATCGTACATGGGGGGGGGGGGGGGGGGGGGGGGGAGTTCAGTAAAAAAAAATAAATAAAATAAATGCCTAAATTTAAAAAACAAATTAAAAAAAAAAGAAAAAAACTTAATGAAGTACATTCCGGCGGTGCCCTGTGCCTCAGGGTGGCGCCAATGAGGCACAAGGCAGGCCAGTCATGAAGGGGTTAATGTAGACTGGGCAGCCAGCGTGCTGACCGGCGCAGACGACACGCCGCCGCTCACCTTATACGCCTTGGTCACCACTCTCCGCTTGCGCTTGGGCTCGTCCTCCTCGTGGTCGCTGGCCGGCTCGTCGCCCTCGTCGATGTCAAAGTCCGAATCCACTTCATCCTCGCTGGCGTCCCGATCGTCGTTGTACTCCTCGTCGCCGGACTCCTGCGGGAGGAACGTCAGAGTGAGCGGCGGCCGCAACCAAGAGCTCGCTCAGGGGTAGGCGCCCCCATAAGGTCGGTTTGGGCTCACCAGCTCCCCTGGGAACTAAGGACTCGGCTTTCTTCTGCATCCGAGCAGTCATCTCGGATGCTCATCCAGAGCCTCCTGCTGCATGAACACAATGCTACAAGGACAGTAAAGACTGACACACAGCCATAGCTGCAGGAGAGATGGATGGACAGGGGATTTAGGACTATAAGTCCCAGCATGCACAGTGATAGCTGCGAGCTCTATTAGGGCATGCTGGGAGATGTAGTTCACAGCGTGCCCGGGTGTGAGTAAACTAACCTCGTTGAAGCCTCCGTACGTAGTCTTGTAGAACTCATCCTCCTCCTCCCGGTTCAGCAGACCGGACAGGCGGTTTCCAGCCGTCTTACGAGGCGCTCTGCTCTCCGCCAGGCTCATCTTGCTGGTCTACAAATCGGTCAGCGGCTGGACGAGTCTGAAGACCAAGGCGAGAGCAAGCGACCGCAGAGCGGCGAGCGACAGGACCAATCAGAATGCAGCATAGAAGAGCCAGGTTGGAATCAGCCAATTAGAGGAGCCCATATAATTCTATACCTAAAGGGAAGCAAAGGAACGCATGACGTCATCAGTTCTGCGACAATTTGAAGCGCTTACCGTGCCACACGTAATATGGCGGCTCAGGCTCTGTGTTTATTACTAGGAATGGTGAAAGGTACTAACGGAATAAAGTTTATATTTAGTGAGGGTGACGTCTTCATGTTTATTCTGGCTGTGATCGTAGAGCATAAATCACGGAGATGACCGTGCACCAAAAGAGGGACTACACCTGCAAGCACACGTAGGGCTCTGCGACAGGTTACTACCTTGTAACACACCTGTAACCCGGCTACACTGTGCCCCCTCAAAGTAATAGTGCCTCCTCTTAGTAGTGCCCCCTCTGTACTATAGTGCCAATCTGTACCCTCCTTAATAGTGCCACTCTCTGCCCCCTTAAAGTAATAGTGCCCTTTTGTGACCCCTTAAAATACTAGTGCCCATCTGTGACCCCTCAAAATCTGTAACCCTGCCACAATGTGCTTCTCAAAGTAATAGGCCCCCTATGTGACCCCTTAAATAGTGCCCCTTCAAAGTAATGGTGTTAAAATGTGCCCACTCAAAGTAATAGTGCCCATGTGACCCTTCAAAGTAATGGTGTTCAAATGTGCCCACTCAAAGTAATAGCTCCCCTGCCCCCTGCAGTCCACAACTTACCCTGTCCCCTGAAACTCCAGTTGGCAGAGGACAAAGTTTCTTCTGATGGTGTAGGACACACTGCAGCTCAATGTTTGGCATAGCCTGCTTCCTCCTCGTCTCCTGCACTGGGTAGGGGCGCTGTAGAGCAGGAGACGGGGAGGTGTGGAGCTATGCTGCTCACAGGGCCCTGCAGGATCCTAAGCAGGTTTGTGCTGTGCCCTTGTGATCGCCCCTGACTGCACTCACATCTACGTCCTGGGGTGGCAGATAATAGTTTATAATGGGACGCACCCAAAAATCAGGACCGTCTCGCTGGAATGTGGGCGGTGGAAGGCACGCTAGAGGGGGTCAGTGGTAACAGTCACGTCATGGAGTCGGAGAGGATCAGTAGGCCCCTCTGCTACATAGGAGGACTGTAAGTGACACGTTACTGCCAGGGGCCCCACTACAAAGTTTACATCAGAGCCAAAAAACTTCAAGCTTCACCTCCAACAGCAAACTACTTCACTGGTCAATAAAACTGATGCGGTCGCCTAGAACACCACCGTGGTGAGGACGTCCCAGCCGGGTGTTGGCACTGCTCTGTATGTCTCATCCATTCACTGGCTGGCAATATGGAGGATAATCGTGACAATGGTGACCTGAACGCTGGGCGCGCCACATTTGTGATCTTCCTCCAACTCTGCAAACGTTTGGGCTGCAGCAAACACACTCCTGGATAGAGCGTGACCCAGTAATGATGAATGACCTGGGTATGCGCTCCAGAGATGCTCGATGCAATGAGAAACAGGCAGAGCATGGTTGCCACACTCTGAGCATGCTTGGAGTGCAATGATGAATCTGTCATTTGTTTTGCTGCCACCATGAGATGGGGGGCTGTCATGGGGTTACAGCACAAGTCAACCTTAGTACATAAATACAGCTTAGTACATAAATACAGCACCAGAACCAAGCTCACAACATAAACACAGTACAGGACCCAAGCTCGTAATGTAAATACCTCACCAGAACCAAGCTTGTAACAAAAATAAAGTACCAGAACCAACCTCAGGACATAAATACAGCATAAATACACTGTCTATGAGTGACAGTCCTCCGCCACACTTGGCTCCCTGCAGTGCTACAGCTGTGTAGGGGAGCCATGTCAGCGACTGTCCCGCGCTGCTGTGCTCTCCCCGCAGTCACAGCCTGCAGTCTGGGGCCGGCGCCTGTGACTGTCTCTCCCCCCCATGCTGCCGCCGGCAATTTTTCTTGGCAGGGTGCCGCACTTGTCAGCCTCCTTTACCAGGAAAGGTGCTTCACGCCGGTCTGCCCTCCCTGCTGCCATCCCCGCTCTGCGCGTAAACACAGAGGGGGGTGCTGCGTTCTGCGGCACTGGTGGCGGGGAGGGCGCTTGCAGCAGCGGATATAGCAATACAGCCGGGGCCGCCAGTTCAATGTAAAAGAAATTCTGCAGTATGCTGTATGTTACTGGGCTGCCAGGACCTGCAGCCCAGCCAACTGTCCAGCAAATCACGTTAAGGGGGCATCACTCTCCTGTCAATCTTGACTCCACCAGGACTTCCTAGTGGCGTCAAGATAAAATAATACCCCAGAACCAACCTCAGGATATAAATACAGCACAAATCAACGTTAGTACATAAATACAGTCCCAGAGCCAAGTTCAGTACATAAATACAGCACCAGAACCAAGCTCACAACATAAACAGCACAGGAACCAAGCTAATAATGTAAATACATCACCAGAACCAAGCTCGTAACAAAAATAAAGTACCAGAACCAACCTCAGGACATAAATACAGCACAAAATCAACTTTAGTGCATAAAAACAGTACCAGACCCAGGCTCACAACATAAACACAGCAAGGAACCAAGCTTGTTACACAAGTACAGTACTAGAACCAACCTCAGGGCATAAATACAGCACAAATCAACCAGAGTACATAACTACAGCCCCAGACCCAAGCTCAGTACATGAATACAGCACCAGAACCAAGCTCAGTACATGAATACAGCACCAGAGCCTAGCTCATAACATGAATACAGTAGCAGAACTAAGCAATTGGTTGATGGTCTGACAGCAGCACCTTGGAGCATCAGAGGGTAGCAGACAGAGCCAGGAGGGACGCAAGAAGCTGCCACACAGAGGAAGAAGCTCATCTGCCCAGGCGGACCTAAGGATGGGGGGGAAGGGGGCGATCACCCCCAGACTACACTCACCTAGTGCTCCCTAAGGCCAGTAGCCAGCGCCCTTTGGTACCACATGGGTCGCACACAGCTACTCCCTGTCATGTGAAGATGATTCATGTATATTATCAACCTCTGCAGCTTTCTTTAGCGTATTTACATTGCTCGCCATTTTCACGACCTGTGCTTGCTGTCAGTGGGTGGAAATACGCTCAGAGGCTAAAGCCTTGTCCTCATCATGTTCAAAAACTACAGCAGGAAGATTCCGGTTGAGGACAAGGCTTTACATGCTGGGTGTTCATATTCACTGACAGCAAGCACAACTATTGCATGAGCTTGAGTTCATCTTTACTAGTGGAGAACCAGTGTGATACGATCACCTCGTGATGCCAGCTTCTGGGCCCAGCCCCTTCAGCACAGGGCTCCTCCTTGTCACCTTCGTCTGCCTTTTAAAAATGGCGCCGGCCAGTGCGGCATCACTGCCCTTACTGCAGTGGGGCGTTCTATTGGCTGTGCGGTGACGATGTCACTAGGACACGCCCCTGCCCGGAGAACGCAGGAAAGATGGCCGAAGCTGGGGGAGAAGACAAGGAGCTGGACGAGCTGCTGGACAGTGAGAGCTGGGAGAGGGCGCAGGGCTGCTACTTCTCTCTGGTGTTACTCTACAGCTGACAGAACCTGAGTAGCGGGTGGGGGTGATTGTCATTGGCATCTGCTATTGTTCTCTGGTGTCAGCTAGTACTCTAAACTTGCTCAACCTTTGGGCATGCTGAGACTTATAGCTCTGCTATGGCTCTCTGGTGTCAGGGGGTATGGAGCGATAGCACCTGACTGGCACATCATAATACGCCATTGCTCTCTGGTGTCAGCTATTCTTCACCTTGCATGGATGTCATGTGTTGACTGACTGTGAGCTATTGCTCACTGTTGTCAGCTATTCTGCACCTTGTATGGAGGTCATGGGTTGACTAACTGTGAGCTATTGCTCTCTGGTGTCAGCTATTCTGCACCTTGTATGGAGGTCATGGGTTGACTGACTGTGAGCTATTGCTCTCTGGTGTCAGCTATTCTGCACATTGTATGGAGGTCATGTGTTGACTGACTGTGAGCTATTGCTCTGTGGTGTCAGCTGATGGGAGGACTAGTAACCCGCAGCATGTCGGCCGTGTTCTCCTTCTCCTCTGTTATGTGACAGGTGCGCTTGATGACTTTGAGAAGACCGGTCACCCTCCTCCCGCAGCGACGTCCAACCAAACCGCGAAACCCGCCCCGTCCGAGAGGCCGCCCGCTGATGCAGCTAAGGTTAGTGCCCCCCGCTGCCCCCCGCTCCCTGTGTGCACGCCGTCTTAGCGCTCTCCTCTCCCGCCAGGATGCCCTCTTCACGTCTCAGGAGAAGTTCTTCCAGGAGCTCTTTAGCAGCGAGCTGGCGGCGCAGGCCACCGAGGAGTTCGAGAAGGCCATGAAGGAGCTGGCGGAGGAGGAGCCGCACCTCGTCGAGCAGTTCCAGAAGTTGTCCGAGGCCGCCGGGAAAGTGGGTAAGAGAGGGCAAAGGGCACCTGTGAGTATGATGGCGTGTAGCTAGTAGGCTCCACCTCCCTGCTGCCCGTACAGGCACCCACATCACGCTGCCACCCTGCCATCAGTGTCTGCAGTCCTATGTTAAGATAGTCACTGCACCGCAAACGAGGGCTGGAATAGCGGGCGGATGCCATGCTGCCATCCTGCAGCCCAAGAATAATGTGTGAGCGGCTGCCATGTCTTCTTTACCCCCTCTGGCCACCATTCGGGCTGTTGTCGGGCTGCTTCTGCCGCCTCTTGAGTCTACAAGGTGAATTTGCTTTTCCCGACAGGAAGCGATGAAGGTTCCCAGCAGGAATTTACATCTTGCCTGAAGGAGACGCTGACAGGACTGGCAAAGAACGCCAACGACCTGCAGGTAAGAGATGTACCCCCTTGGGGCTGCCATCTTGCCTCGCCTCCACAGTGCCCGCTGATGCCCCTCTGCCCTCGTGTGTTTCCTTGCAGAACTCCAGCCTGTCGGAGGAGGAGCTGTCCCGTGCCATGGAGGGTCTGGGCATGGAGGAGCTGGAGGGCGAGGGGAACATCCTGCCCTTCATGCAGAACATCATGCAGAACCTGCTGTCCAAGGATGTCCTGTACCCGTCCCTCAAGGAGATCACTGAGAAGGTGACCGCATCCATAGCTGATCCTGGGGGACAACTAATATGGCCGCCGCTCCCACCGTGTAGGATTGGTACTGGCGGCCATATTGGTTGTCACCCAGCTTTTTTTGGTGATAGACCGGTTTCATAAATGGGGACCAGTGTAACAGTAAGATGTACTTGTTGCCCCTAGCAGCCAATCAGAGCTCAGCTCTCATTTTATAAACTTGTGGGGAAAAATGGAAGCCGCTGTGACTGGTTGCCGTGGGCAACAGGTAGAGGTGTGATACATGAGAGCGGGTAGGGCGCTCTAACGTCGTCTTGCTTCTCCTCCTGCTGCCCAGTTCCCAGAGTGGCTGCAGACACATCAGGACACGCTGCCCCCCGAGGAGTACCGCAAGTACCAGGAGCAGCACAACCTCATGGCCAGGATCTGCCGGCACTTTGAGACCGAGACGTCGGGGGACGAGGCCACCAGATTTGAAGCCATCATGGATCTTATGCAGCAGGTAACCGAAATGTACAGCGCAGATGGGCGGGAGGCAGTTCTCGTCTGGGCAGTCAGAACGGGAAAGAGAGCGGCGCCTATGGGGGCGAGGACGGAGAAGGGAGCGGCGCCTATGGGGGCGAGGACGGAGAAGGGAGCGGCGCCTATGGGGGCGAGGACGGAGAAGGGAGCGGCGCCTATGGGGGCGAGGACGGAGAAGGGAGCGGCGCCTATGGGGGCGAGGACGGAGAAGGGAGCGGCGCCTACGGGGGCGAGGACGGAGAAGGGGAGCGGCGCCTACGGGGGCGAGGACGGAGAAGGGGAGCGGCGCCTACGGGGGCGAGGACGGAGAAGGGGAGCGGCGCCTACGGGGGCGAGGACGGAGAAGGGGAGCGGCGCCTACGGGGGCGAGGACGGAGAAGGGGAGCGGGGGCGAGGACGGAGAAGGGGAGCGGGGGCGAGGACGGAGAAGGGGAGCGGGGGCGAGGACGGAGAAGGGGAGCGGCGCCTACGGGGGCGAGGACGGGGAAGGGGAGCGGCGCCTACGGGGGCGAGGACGGGGAAGGGGAGCGGCGCCTACGGGGGCGAGGACGGGGAAGGGGAGCGGCGCCTACGGGGGCGAGGACGGAGAAGGGGAGCGGCGCCTATGAGGGGTCCAGGGCGGGAGAAGAGGAGAGAGAGCGCGGTGTCTGGGGGGAGAAGAGAGCGCGGTGACTGGGGGGAGAAGAGAGCGCGGTGACTGGGGGGTCCGGAGGCGGAGCAGCACTCTTGTCTGGACCAGCAAGAATGAGGGGGAGTGCAAATGGGAGGGAGCGGTGCTCTTGTCGGGGGAGTATGAACGAGTGTGGGGTATATTTCTCGTCTTGGAACGCTGGGAGGGAGCGGCGCTCTTGTCGGGGCAGTGAGAATTAGGTGGAGCGTGAACGTATTTCTATCATCTGGGGCTGCTGGGAGGGAGCGGCGCTCTTGTCTGGGGCCGCGGGACCACTGGACTGCTCGGAGGATACGGCGCTCTTGGCTGGGGCCCCTGGACCGCTGGGAGGCAGTGGTGCTCTTGGCTGGGGCAGCAAGAATTAGGGGGAGCACGATCGAGGGTGAGGAGAGGTGCTCTTGTTGGTGCAGTAAGACGGGAGAGAGGAGCGCGCTTGTCTGGGGCAATAAGAACTGGGTGGAGCGTGAAGGAGGGTGTGGGAGCGGCGTTCTTGTCTTGGGCTGCAAGAATGGGCTAATGAGCGGCGTTCTTGCCCGGGGCTGTGGGAGATGCTGGGAGGGGGCGGCACTCTTGGCCGTGGCCACGGGGAGCAGGTACTAAATACTACTTCTGTTATTTTGCAGCTCCAGGAGCTAGGGCACCCCCCCAAGGAGCTGGCCGGAGACTCGGTACGTTGCTTTAGCTGCGAGCGGTGCATGTCTGTACCATTTCATCTACCTGAAAGGTTGAATTCTTGATCTTAAAGTGATCCGAAGTAGCATCATCTCTTTTGCTCCAGTCACCTCTAAAGCTGCAGTTTTGCCAGAGCGGTGATCCTGGCTGCATTGCACTCTGGGTCCTAGACAGTCCCTGGTGCGGTGATAGCTCAGCTGTAGGGTTTTGGGGTATTCTCTCCCTGAACGCACGGATTCTGATGCTTCCTGGGTATAAATAGATGATGGGTATCGTTCCCCTTTAAGTCCCGCCCCCACTGTACTCCGCCGCGTGCTATTTGAGGGCCCTGGCTCGCTGTGACGGAGACATCTGCTCTGCTCTGACCAGTTTTGGCTTCTTGGCTCCGTCTTGCAGCTTGTTTACTAACTCTGCATCCCAAGAAGAGGAGGTGAAGCCCGTCGGAGAGTTAACCTTGTGTGTGCCGAAGACCTCTGGCTGAAATGTAGCCACAGGGTCGGACTCCAGTCACATCCAGAGCAGAATTCATATACTACAGTCACATTCAAAGCTGTATGCTCAGTTCTTATACCGCAGTTTCAGTCGTAGCAGAATCCATTATTCTTGTACTGTAGTTGCATCCGGAGCTGCATTTGTAACAATTATACTCCATTCACATGCAAAGCTGTATCCATAAGCTTTTATGGTCTATTTGCATCCAGATCTCACACTCCACTTCTAACACTGCAGCTTTCAAATTTTTTAATAGTATACTCCCATTTAGATGTGAAGCTGTTTTATGATACTCCGGTCACATCCAGAGCTGCATTCTTTATTCTTATACTGTATGCCAGGCCTTTTTTTTTTTTCCAGTCACATTCAAAGCTACGTTTCCAGTTCTTATAACTACAATTCTAGTCGTAGCAGAATTCACTATTTTTACACTGAAGTCACATCCAGAGCAGCATTCATAATTCTAATACTCCATTCACAAAGCTGTATCCACAAACATTATACTCTAGTCACATACAGAGCTGCGTTTCCACTTCTCATGCTCCTGTCATCCCTGTTTCGGCATTCATAATTCTTATACTCCAGTCAGATCCAGAGCTGTATTTCCAAATCTTTTACCCTAGTTTCGTAGCAGTATGCACTATTTCTATACTGCAGTTACCTCCAGAGCAGCATTCATAATTTTATATTCTCCACTATATTCACAGTACTCCAGTTCCAACTAAAGCTGCACACCCCAGATCTAGTCATAGTGGCCAAATAGCAGTAAAACTTTATACGCACAAATACGTGGTGTAAATGCACTTATACCCATGTGATGCCGGCCTTAAACTGATGTCACATCCAGAGCAGCATTCAAAATTCTTAAACTTGATTCATGTAGAATGCTACTTTTATGACCCTTATTCTCTAGTCACATCCAGAGCTGCATTCCCATTTCTTACAGCCATAGTTGCATTGCAGCTAAAAAGCCTGCAGAAATGTGAGTGCTGCTTTGGGTGTGATTGGAGTATAAGATATATTTACTCTAAGTTTTCCGTAACTTTCTTTTCAGCCGCCCGGTTTGAATTTCGATCTGGAGGGTATGAACCTTAACTCCGGAAGTGCCAGCGGTGAGCAGTGCCTGATCATGTGACCTGTAGCGGACGACGTAGCGTGCAGCAGGAGGTCGGCCCCCGTTGTTGGCTCGGCCAGGACGTCCGGGTAGAGGCTATAAGGTGGCTCCAATCTGCACAACCCTGCCACCGGTCAGCTCGTACATTGCCGGATGACTCCGAAACGCGTCGCCTGGGACAATCTGACATTTTCTCCGAGACTGCCTTACTGATGTAACCGCTGGCGATGATGATGATGATGACGACACGTAGCCCCGCCCCCAGGACCCAACCGCATGTAGAAAGACGACGCTGCCTGTATATAACGTGCCTCCTCCACCCCACATGGCACAAAAATACCGACACCATGGCCACCCTGCTGCTCGGTTAGCGAGGTACAGAAGAGCGCCTCTCTTGTATCAGTGGTTTACTGTAGAAAGAAGAAATAATCCTTGGTTGGGCCTGAGGCTTCAGCATCACAAACTCCCCTCCCCCAATGGCTGCAACTTTGCCTGCACTGCCCCTTTAATTCTGGTGGGTGGTAAGCCCAGCTAATTTCGGCAGAGCTGTCGCGGTTGTCTGTGTTACACCAGTAGGGGGCGGGGGTCCTCTATGTTGGTAGATTCACTGGACTCTTAAAATAAAAACCAGAACGTGAAAGTGCTTTCTCCTCCTCCTAGAGCAACCCGGACCTTATCTCCTCCGTCATGGTCAACTCCACAAACCTCAAAAGTCACAGGGTTTCCTGGTTCTCTCCTGCCCCCTATAGTCCCTAGCCAAGGCTGGTCTTCTATGATGTACAGGGTGCGGTCACAGCAAAGTATGGACTATTTTTCTGTGGCCCACCCACTATAGAATAATGCACTGACCCACGTGGCGCTGAGCTCTAATGTGCCATGTTTCCTGTATTGGGTTGCCAGCTGGTGATGGGCTTTTTTAACATCGTGCCAGCCCCAGTCGCCCATCACACTGGTGCACTGGCTTCATAAAACTGCACAAGTGTTTTGGCAGCTATTCATCACCTACTATAGTCGGGGGTTTACATAGCTAAACCTAGTCATAGGGGTGTCACATGGTAATAATGCCCCTAGTAGAACCACCAACTCAGAGTACTGGTGCCAGATGCCATGTGCTGCCAGCAGAGCACAACCGGACTCCTCCCCTGTCTCCTGCACACACTGCAGTCTGATAGCAGGAGACGGGGGAGGAGTCCGGTTGTGGTCAGCAGAGCGTGTGGTGGTAGTACTCTACTCACAAAGAAAACGGAGTAAGTAAACTGCTTCTGCGAGTCAGCCGTAGCAGGGGCGGGCCCTCTGGTTCAGGGGCCCTGGAGCAGCGTAATAATTTTTACTGGCAATATTGCCAATTAAAAGGGAAAAACCAGAAACAAATGTCCGTCACGGCATCCTACACGTGTATTAAATGTGCGGGTGCTCATACTCCAGGGCTGTGACAACATAGCAGAATTGTGCGCTTCAGTACTCGGATACAGCTAATGCCTGGGTAACCCTGCACAACTGTGATATCTACTAATGGCACAGAAGTGGGAGGGTCCTAGCACATATTGTGATCAAAACATGTGACTCATCCGCCATGTCCACGTGACCAGCACCGCAACAGGTCCCCCTCTGAGCAGACTCTCTTCTCCCCGAGCCTCCAATCATCAGACGGGGCCCGGCCCCTGTGAGGGCCAGTCTGAGTGCTGATCGCCCGCACATAGCAGATGGATCCACAGGTTTTGATTGGAATATGTGATAAGAACCCTGACCTTTTTTTTTTGCGGTTTGTAAATATAACAGTTGTGCAGTTTTAGCCAGGTATACGAGGGCGGAGGCACGGGTGTGGCTGGCGGTTTACTGGCCTTATATGCCCCACATGTGAGAGAGATGGCAGTATACAAAAAGAATCCACCTCCAGGGCAGGAATGCAACGTGTACCCCCACCCCGAGGGCAAAGCAATATGCATAGTGTACCCACCCCAGAGGGCAGGACAGTGTACCCACCCCAAAGGCTGGAGCAGTATACACAGTGTACCCAATCCAGAGGCTGGAGCAGTATACACAGTGTACCCAATCCAGAGGGCAGAGCAGTATACACAGTGTACCCAATCCAGAGGGCAGGACAGTGTACCCACCCCAGAGGCCAGAGCAGAATACAGAGTGTACCCACCCCAGAGGCCAGAGCAGAATACAGAGTGTACCCACCCCAGAGGCCAGAGCAGAATACACAGTGTATCCCTTCCCCAGGTGAGGTATATAGCAGCGTTCAAGTTGACCACCACTCCCATCCCCCAGTGTATGTAGCAGCATACACCCGGGGGGGTATATAGCAGTATACACCACATACCTCCCCCCATTAGGCGAGGGTTATAGCATTTACACGGGCGACTGTGCTATCGGTCTAAGAAACTGGGAAAGATATCGTGCCTACGAAGTTATGATTTTCACGTGGGTGCGACGTGTTGTGTGACTTTCCATGTGTGTGAAAGTCGCCTATTTCCGATGGGAGCAAAAAAAACGCATCACACTTGCATGAAACTCCCATAAACGTGTGACTGAAATTTTTATTTATTTTGGCTCCCATAGAGAGGAAAAGGTGAGTCTTACACCGTCACCCAAAAATAGGACGTGCTGCAAGACAAAAACTGTAAAGGCCCCCATTAAAGGCAATGCGCTGTTTTCACGTCTATCTCGCAATGTCCAGAAATCATGCAATATAATTGCCCATGTAAATGTAGCCTCGGAATGTGAACGCAGGGGGCGCTGTCCTATAGTTACACTTGTATGTAATGTGGGCGAGGTGTACAGCGTAGTATAGAGAGTGGAGTCACTTTACTATGACCACCAGCTAATATCCGGAGTAACCGCCACGTGCCGCACGGACAGCAGCTAGACGGGGTGAGAGTGACCCAGTAAGGTGCAGGTAGGTGGTCGCAGGTAGCTGGAGCCATGCTGACTGCAGTATATCTCACAGTAGCTGTTGGGTGCATGGGGGAGGATCCATAGAGCGAACACGATGATCAAGTCCTACATATGCTCAATTGGGTCCACGTCTGGGGAATTACGGGGCCAAGGAAGTACAGACAGTCGTGGCCATGCTCTCCCACCAACTGTGAGACATTTCTAGCCGTGTGAGATGTTGCGTTGTACTGCTGGAAGAGATGGTCAGCAAGTATAGATGTACGAGATCTGCAAGGATGGATAACTAGATGGGTTTGGAGAGCCTTCAGCATGGATGAGGGGCGCAGAGAACGCCACAAACACCTTCCCCTCACGCTGCCGCCACCGGTTTGTGTTCTTCCAGCAATGGTCGCCAGGTGTTTGTTCTCTGATGTTTCTCGTCTGACACGCCGATGTCCATCCGTCCGATGAAGCAGGAGACGTGACTCATCGGAGAAGACAACCCTTTACCAATTAGTGGTGGTCCAACTCCGATACCACTGTACAAACTGAAGCCTTTACTTCTGATGCACCTTTGTTAGCATCGGTGTAGTGACCATCCGTCTCCACGTGCCGTAGCCCCCTGGTTCATGGTGATCTGCTCCACTGTGGTCTATCGGTCGGCCCTCACCCTCACATCAACAGCACATAGTGCACCGCAGTTTTCATGCTGGTTATTCCCAATGATGCCATCTGTCCACTCACTATACACGTAGACCACAGCACTGCTTAATACCGCCACTCTCGGCCAGAAAGCCCATAATCATCTGTTTTTGCAACTCTGACAAATCACCCCTTTTATCCATGACGACAACAGATGATGTGTGAGCAGACCGCCCATCGCACACCTTATATACCCCAAGGCACCCACCACACGTCATGTCCTGCAGGGGCTACACACTGCCGACGTCGAAAGTAGAAGGTAGTCATAATAATGGGACTCAACTGTGTATAATTTGGGTGAGGTATACATATAGAAAGGTCACATGACTGTATATACACAAAACCTGGCATGCAGTTGCTTCTCAGGCAGGTATACGTAAATGATGACAGTTGTGGTGTGATTAGATGAACAGCCTGGCCACCAGAGGTCCTAAAAGTGGTTCCCCCCTTGGCCTATGAAAGGCTTTCGGAGGCTCCTTATATGTAGTGACCTCTTCTTCCGCTTGTGTAGAGCTTGTTGACCACTAGACGCCTCTACAACGCAGATAAGAGATTTCACCCCGTTACCAGAGTCTGAGAGGGGCGCATTATTGTGATGTGAGAAGCTGGATGGTCGTATTGATGAATTGTCCCACACCGGCCCGTTCTGTCCAGACTGTTAAGAGGTATTGGGACCAGTGGATGTGTGAGGGCACACAAGGTGACCGGAATCAGAACACCCCCGACAGACCACCAGTAAAGAGGAGCGTCTGACCAGACTGTTAGGAGGTGTTGGGACCAGTGGATGGGGGCATACAAGGTGACCGGGCTCAGGCCCCCCGACAGACCACCAGTAGAAAGGAGCGTCTGACCAGACTGTTAGAAGGTGTTGGGAGCAGTGGATGTGTGAGGGCACACAAGGTGACTGTGCCTAGGATGCCCCCTACAGACCACCAGTAGAGAGGAGTGTCTCACCAGACTGTTAGGAGGTGTTGGAACCAGTGGATGAGGGCACACAAGGCGACTGGGCTTAGGACACCCCCTACAGACCACCAGTAGAGAGGACCATCTGACCAGACTGTTAAGAGGTGTTGGAACCAGTAGACGCATGAGGGCACACAAGGTGACTGGGCTCAGGATGCCCCCTAGAGACCACCAGTAGAGAGGAGCATCTGACTAGACTGTTAGGAGGTGTTGGGACCAGTCGATGGGGGGAACACAAGGTGACCGGGCTCAGGACGCCCACCAGACCACCAGTAGCAAGGAGTGTCTGACCAGACTATTAGGAGGTGTTGGAACCAGTGGATGCATGAGGGCACACTAAGTGACTGGTCTCAGTACCCCCTTGACAGACCACCAATAGAGAGGACCGTCAGTCCAGACTGTTGGGAGGTGCTGGGAGCAGTGGATGTGTGAGAGCACACAGAGTGACCGGGCTCAGGACGCCCCCTACAGACCACCAGTAGAGAGGAGTGTCTGACCAGACTGTTAGGAGGTGTTGGGACCAGTGGATGTGTGAGGGCACATAAGGTGATCGGCTCAGGATTACAGGGTACAAGAGTCTCCATGCTCACCTTTATCACATCTTGTATCCAAGATAGAGGTGGTACAACAGGGTACTAGAGCCTCCATGCTCATCCGTATCACATCTTGTATCCAAACTAGAAGTGGTACAACAGAGTTCTAGAGCCTCCATATCTGTCCTTATCACATCTGGTATCCAAGCTAGAGGCAGCACAAAAGGGAGTACTAGAGCCTCCATGCCCATCTGTATCACATCTTGTATCCAAACTAGAGGCGGTTCAACATGGTATTAGAGCCTCTATGCCTGCCTGTATCACATCGTGTATCCACACTAGAGGTGGCCCAACAGGGTACTAGAGCCTCCATATCCCCGTATCACATCTTGTATCCAAGCTAGAGGTGGCCTAACGGTACTAAAGCCTTCATGCGCCCCGTATCATATATTGTATACAAGCTAATGGTGTCCCATTATGGTACTGGAGCCTCCATGCCCACTCATATCACATCTTATATCCAAGCTATAGGCGGTATAACAGGGTACTAGAGCCTGCATGCCCACTCATATCACATCCTATATCCAAGCTACAGGTGGTACAACAGGGTACTAGAGCCTGCATGCCTCCCGTATCACATTTTGCATCCAAGCTAAAGACGGCCCAACGGGGTACTACAGCCTCCATGCCTGCCCATATCACATCCTATATACAAGCTAAAGGCAGTACCACAAAGTACTAGAGCCTCCATGACCGCTCATATTACATCTTGTATCCAAGCTAGAGGTGGCCTGACAGGGTACTAGAGCCTCTATGCCTGTCCATATTACATCTTGCATCCAAGCTAGAGGTGGTACAACGGGGTACTTGAGCCTCCATATCTGTCCTTATCACATCTGGTATCCAAGCAAGAGGTGACACAAAGGGAGTACTAGAGCCTCCATGCCCATCTGTATCACATCTTGTATCCAAGCTAGAGGCGGTACAACAGGGTAGAGACCACATGCCACCCCACCCCCCATCACATCTTGTATCCAAGCCACAGGCGGCTCAACATGGTATTAGAGCCTCTATGCCCGCCCGTATCACATCTTGTATTTAAGCAAGAGGCGGTGCGACAGGGTACTAGAGCCTCCATGTTTCCCCCGTATCACATCTTGTATCCAAGCTAGAGGTGGCCCAACAGGGTACTGAAGCCTCCATGCGCCCCGTATCCTATATTGTACACAAGCTAGTGGCGGCCCAGCATGGTACTGAAGCCTCCATGCCCACTCATATCACATCTTGTATCCAAGCTACAGGTGGTTCATCAGGGTCCTAGAGCCTCCATGCCAGTCCGTATCACATCTTGTATCCAAGCTACAGGTGGTTCATCAGGGTCCTAGAGCCTGCATGCCTGCCCGTATCACATCTTGCATCCAAGCTAGAGACGGCCCAACGGGGTACTACAGCCTCCATGCCTGCTCATATCACATCCTATATCCAAGCTAAAGGCAGTAAAACAGGGTACTAGAGCCTCCATGCCTGCCCGTATCACATCTTGTATCCAAGCTAGAGGCGGTACAACCTGGTACTAGAGCCTCCATGCCTGCCCGTATCACATCTTGTATCCAAGCTAGAGGTGACCTGACAGGGTACTAAAACCTCCATGCGCTCCGTATCACATCTTGTATCCAATCTAGTGGCGGTACAACACGGTACTAGAGAATTCCTACAAGGGGCCAGTTTTCCACAATAAATGACCCTTTTGCTCTAATATTATAATCACTTTTTATATCAATGTTACAACCACACAGAGAGAGTTCCCTTCTATTGGGCTGGCGGGGGAGGGGGGTGGGCATTGGTTTTACAATGGGTGTATTTGGCATCTATGTGGTTAAGTTTTTGAATACAATAAGCTCTTTGAACTTAGGACTTTTTACGGCAAGTTAGACCATGGGGGGTGATTATGTTCTGGAGGAGGAGGTCATATATAACACCTAAGCCTGGGTTGTTCAGGGCTTCTCTGGGATCTCTGTGCATCCAAACTGCAGTCCCCCACCCACTTATAGTGAGGGGGCTACAGGACAATGAGCTGGTTCATATCCCTGCTCCTCCCCCTTATTATCTGACTGTCCAGCCATATACAAGGAATTTGCCTAATGAGTGACTGGAGTCCTGATCCCAAGGACTGACACTATAGAAATGTGTTGTGGACAATAGAGAAGAGGTCACACTGGGGGTCATCCAGGTCTGAGTGTCCCCTTGTTCCTCCTGCCCTCAAGAAAGCAGAAAAGACCCCAAGAACTGTAAGTGTTCATTTTGGTTTTTCTCCTTGTGTTTTATATCCTTTTGCTTGTTTTGTTTTTTTGTGCTCTGTACTTTTTCCTATGAAGGTGGACATGTCACATTGTAGGGTCAGCAGGGCTAAGTCCATAGCTCTGCAGCCAGAGGCGTATGTGCAATGGTGGCAGGCCACACAGGTGTGAAGGTCCCCGTGGGTCAAACGCCTGCCCATCCGCTGCTGCAAGCTGAGGACATTGCTCATTTTACTTAATTTCACCTGGGCTGGTGTATTGTCTTGTTGGTGATTGTAGTATTTGATAGGGGCACTCTTGTGCTGTACGTGGGGGCGTTTCGGCTAAGTCTCTGCACAGGAACCTAAAGAAAAGTGAGTGAACAGCTACGCTGCAACAGTAGAAGTGAGGATACTCCCTAGAGTATCCTATGCAGAAAAGGTGACAGCCCTATGAGCATTTCGGCTTTTACATCTGTCTGGGCTCTGGCATGCTTAATACCCGATCAGAGACTGAGTCTGCCGCGCTCTCCTCCTGCACCCCTCTCCTCCAAGGACATCAGCCGTGAAAACCGCCATTACAGTGTCAGCCAAGAAGTAGGCAAGAAAAAGACAAGAGTGATTACTGACTCCCAGCAAACTGGAACACCGACAGACGTTATCTTCGCCCTAAGGCCATTAGAAAACCCAATAAACAGGATGAGCTTATTAGGCAGATATATTTTACCAGTCGGATCTAGCTTATTTGTCCTGCTGCTGTTCCATTTGTGAGCATCAATTCGTCCTCTCATAATGATACTACAGACAGCTGGCGTTTCCGGGTGCCTGCCCTGTCACGGGCATAATTTTCTGTGAGACCGCAATCTGAACTGGTGTGGCCTGATCCCAGCCACAAAGACCTGCTGGTGCCTCCCCCAACCTACATGGATCAGGGGACTTTGGTCACCTTGAGGGACTTGGCACTGGCTCTTCCAACTTCTGTGCAGGCCTTCCCCCATCCCCAGAGCCCAGAACCACCCCAATGCAGGACCCTGGCCACAACCCTTCTCCTGTGCGCCCTACCACTCAGCGCCAGAGAGATGCCCTGCTTAATGGCTCCCTGAGTTCTCTGACATTTCTAGCTAGCCTGGCTCTGGATCCTTCCACAACTTCCATTACGGCCAGCTCCACCTCCCCGCTACAATTTCCAATACGGAGGGCCAAAGGAGTTTCCATCTCCACGGTTGGTCTCTGTCTCCCCACCCAAACTTCCAACATGGAGGGCCAAGGCGAGTTCCATGCCCATGGCCGACTGAGCCTACCTTACCCAACTGTGCCAATGACTGACACTGGATGACACAGGTTAATTCCAAACCCACTACCTCATCTCAAAACTCGATTGTTGCTCCGTCATTGTGGAGTCCCCGATCCCTTAGGTACTTTGCCTGCCAGAAGTAAGCGCAGTAGTGATGCAGTGACAGTCCTGGAGGTTAAGGAAAGCAATGGCTGACTGGGCCCTTCAGGGATTTTCCAAGACTTCTACAAATGTAATGAAATGCAGGGTTACAAAAAACAAAGCCATACTGCTCATTTTGCCGTATTCCAGCGCTGCTGCTCCGTTGCTCCCCGACAGTCTTTCTGACCACTGATTGGTTACATGGGTAGTCCATTACATCACTAGTGCAGCACCAATAAACAGAATGGTAGGGAGCAGTGGGACCGCAGCGTAATGAGTTGTATTTTGTTTTACAGCGTCCATGTAAAATGACGCACTAACTTTATTCTGCAGGCCAGTACGGCTGAGATGATACCAAATATATATATATTTCTTTTTATGTTTTGCAATTTTCGATGGTTCGGACCCTATGATTTGTAAGTATGCCCGTTTGCTGCCGTAGCCCCACTAACTCTGTTGCCGCATTTAATTTTTCTTACCCACCTCAGTTTATCCGTATGTCTTCTCCTTAGATCCAGCACTGGCACTGTAAATCCATCAATTAGGCAGTCCCCAGCATTCACAGTTAATCAAGTCTGACATCACCTATGGGAAGTGAATGGTGGGGAACGCCCATTTGACAGACTCACAGCATCAGATCTAAGAAGAAGCTGTTCAAGTAAACAAAGGTTGGGATGTAACATAAGAAAAGTGTTGATAGAGTCAGTGGCGCGGTAGTGGCAGAGCTATGCTCCTGGATCGGCTGACTTTGCAACAAGACAAGTCTTTAAAGCTTGAAACTTTAATAAGCTTTGTTCTTATGTGCTCTTGAGAATCCATCGCCTTTCCTATAGAATATAACCCTTTAACTGCAGAAGACAAGTGTGTGTGTATTTGTATATGTTGAGACTCCTTGCCCATTTCAAGGAGTGGTGGTAGCCAGGTCTGGCTCTAGGTTTTTGTGGGCCCTTTGCAGTGTGTTACAACATATGTGGCAATCAATCTGCAATTGCGCATACAGTGACCATATAACGGTAGATACCAGCACCACACGTATTTTGCAGACCATATAGGGCCGTATTCACACGGGCGCACGCTATTTGTACACGCTTGAGTGCTGCATATTTGCGTAATGAACAATGCTTTTTTTTGAGTGTGCATCAGTGTATTTGAATGTACTTTTTGCGCCCACAAGACATGTTCATTTGCGTGCTGCAAAGAAAGATGCACCAAATGAAATTGCTAATTAGCTACAGATGTGTTCTTTTCCCCACGGAATTGCGCAGTGTTTAACGCATCTCCTTGCATATTGCATGCACATTTATGCACCTCCCCATTGACTTCTATGGGGTTCTTTGGTGCACAAATACACAGAAAAATAAAGCATGCTGTATTTTTTTGCATGTTGGGAAAGTCCGCAAATCAATGGGTTCTATTCTCTATGTATTGTGTGAACAAATACGCCTGTGTGAAGCCGGTCTAAGTGATTACAGCACTGTTTTATCCAGTGACATCCTCTCTAACTGGAGTCGTTCAGTTCCTCTATTCTTCTGAACCAGACTGCCATGACAACTTCTCCCATCCACAATTTATCTCTGTGGAATTTGACACAGACATCTTTGGCTCCTTGCTTTTCCAGCACTCTCCCTGCATTATCTACACCTTTACACTATCCCATTCTAGAGTACCCAAGATAGTAATAATGCCCCCGACAGACCACCAGTAGAGAGGAGTGTCTGACCAGACTGCTGGGCGGTGTTGGGACCAGTGGATGTGTGAGAGCACACAAGGTGAGCGGTCTCAGGACTCCCCGACAGACCACCAGTAGAGAGGAGCATCTAACCAGACTGCTAGGAGGTGTTGGGACCAGTGGATGGGGACACACGAGGTGACCGGGCTCAGGATGCCCCCTACAAACCACCAGTAGAGAGGAGCATCTAACCAGACTGTTAGGAGGTGTTGGGACAGTGGATATGTGAGGGCACACAAGGTGACCGGGCTCAGGACGCCCCCTACAGACCACCAGTAGAGAGGAGCATCTGACCAGACTGTTAGGGGGTGTTGGGACCAGCGGATGTGTGAGGGCACACAAGGTGACCGGGCTCAGGACGCCCCCTACAGACCACCAGTAGAGAGGAGCATCTGACCAGACTGTTAGGGGTGTTGGGACCAGTGGATGTGTGAGGGCACACAAGGTGACCGGGCTCAGGACGCCCCCTACAGACCACCAGTAGAGAGGAGCATCTGACCAGACTGTTAGGGGGTGTTGGGACAGTGGATATGTGAGGGCACACAAGGTGACCGGGCTCAGGATGCCCCCTACAGACCACCAGTAGAGAGGAGCATCTGACCAGACTGTTAGGGGGTGTTGGGACCAGTGGATGGGGGCACACAAAGTGACCGGGCTCAGGATGCCCCCTACAGATCACCCCTGTGTTTGTTGGAACCATTTACAGGCACTTGACTGAAGGACATTTAGTCCCACGGCCCCCATTACATGTTTAGCCCCTGAGGCCTCATGTCCACGGCGAAAATCAGATCCGCTGCAGATTCTCCATGGAGAATCTGCAGCGGGTCCCTCCTGCCCCGCGGACATGAGCGCTGAAAATAACAATAAATAAGAATAAACTCACCTCCCATCCGCTCCGTTTCTTCTCTTCGCTGCGGCGTCATCTTCTGTGCGTCGTGGCCGGATCTTCTTTCTTCGGCTCGGCGGATGTGCAGGATGACGTCGGTGACGTGCCCCGCGCATGCGCCGGCCCGAAGCAAAATGATCCGGCCGCGACTGAGAGAAGATGGCGCCGCGGTGAAGAGAAGAACCGGAGCGTGTGAGTAAACTCTGATTTTTGTCTCCCGCGGATCCGGACGGCTTCCATAGGCTTCAATAGAAGCCCGTGGGAGCCGTCCCCGCGGGAGACCCGCATGAAAATGGAGCATGGTCCAGATTTTTTCATGCTCCATTTTTTTTTTAATTCCTTTTATTGACGATCCACGGGTATTTATCTACCCCGCGGGTGGTCAATGCATCCCTATGGGGTGCCGATCCGCGGGCAGAAGAAGAGTTAAAATCCGCTGCGGATTTTAATTCTTATTTTGCCCGTGGACATGAGCCCTGACACCCACCATCACCTCTATCTGCAGTGGTGTTGTGAAGGATGAAACTGGACGTTATGGAGGGGAACCGGGTTATCTTCAGGGATGAAATCAAGGTTCAGTTTGGGAGCTGACAACAGCCATGTTTGTGTCTGGCGACCCTTGGGGTGAGCGCCTCAATCCTGCCTTTGCTGAGGAGCGGCAAACTACCCCCTACTGGTGTGAGGGTCAGGGGGAATTATGGAAATAACAGAATCCATAGACATGTTACTGAAATGCAAATGCTAAAAAAGTGTATACAGCATATATAGGTGCTATCGTGAACTGTATATAGTACGCATAGATTGCAGTGAGTTGTATTCAGGATATATAAATGACGGTGAGTTGTATACAATACATATAGATGACGGGGAGCTGTGTACGGTACATTTAGGTATGTGCCACGAGACCCCTCAAACTCTGACCCCCCGTGCAATGTCTCTGTGGGTAAGGTCACTACAATGCATAACCCTGTGGAGATCAGTGATACGCCAGACCGGTATAGCAATATATTGCATCCCTCTCAACCTCACTGGGCTATTACCCTGCAATTGTAGTAAAAATCACTAATCCAGACTAGAGAGGCTATAGCAGAACAACAACAGCTTCCCCTTTTGGTTGCGACAAAGCATACCACACATCCTGGCAGAACCTACCAGAATCTCGCTTCCAGTGCCAGACTTGACAGTGCCAAATGTCAGCGAGTAAGTAAATAATGACTGGCCAGTACCTTTTAAAAAATTACTGCAAAACCAATCGGAACTCAGGATTCTTCAGCATACCCTATGGGTCCCTCACATAATTCTTCTCCCCAAAGCCTAGTACAAATTACACACACTGCAGTTGACACTCAGAAAGAAAAAGGGTATCTCGTTAGGCAGAATATGGGGGAGAGTGGAATGACCTTCACTTCCCCCTGGCTCGTACTGAGCAACAGGAAAATTACTTTCGCTCCCAGTCGAACTCCAAAGTGCTACGCTTGTAGGTATAAATGGGCATGTGTTCTTGAGATAAACCATCTCTTACAGAGACACAAACAGACACCGACATCTTAACTGATGTCCATTCACATAGAATCCTCTCTTACATTCACTCGTTCCCCTTCCTTCCACATGAACATAAGACTATGTGTTTTCATTAAGACATTCTACATATAGTCTTCCTATAGACAAATACACCATATTATGCAAAATATTCAAACGATTTTTTCCCTTTTTCTGTTTAACCTAACAATAGATCAACACAGTATTTTCACGAAGTATAAAATTAACTTTAGAGTCCCAAAAGGAGAATCAAAATCTTAAAGATTCTTTCATAACAACAAAAGTCCAACTCAAGTGTCCAAATATTTTCCTGTTAACAGTTCTCACTGCCAAAAGATCCTGGTGCCCGCATTGGTTCTTCAGTCTCCGACTCCATCGTGAACCTAGTGGGAGTTGGATTACTTCCCCACTTTTGAATTTCCAACGAAGAGCAAACTGATGGACCAGGACTCAGAAGTCCACAAACCTCCTGATTCTCTTCCGCATATTCCTCTTCCTCTGTAGTAGACATCTCTATTCTGGGATATCTCTCACCAGGTCCTTGGGATGACAAAGGCAGAAAAGTAGTCTGTTGACCTTTATGCACTGCTGGAGCAATGCAGTATGGAGGCCCTCTGTCTTCCTTTGGCCGCCCATCCCGAAATACAAATGAAAAATTTTGGTCATCGAACTCCTTAGTGAACGACTGCAAACAGGCCGGCAAGGCCTGTCGGGCATCCACATTGTCCTTGTGTATTAAGATCTAGGGTGGACAATAGGTATACACAGTCCCAGAAGAAGCAACATGGAGTTCGTCTGACAGTCCCTGCAACCAACAAGTTCTCCTCCACATCCGCAGAGGCATGAAAAACTGCCATAACAGAATCCACCTCAGTCTCTATCTGGGTACTAGCAGTACCAAGTTCTTGAGTGGTGAGCCTCTGCACTCCTTCACTCAAAGTTAGTTGATGCCACAGGGAGCACTTAAGTGTCAACTGGCACAACCTCATGTCCCTGGTGGGTATGGCTACTGCTGCCACTGTAGGCTCCATAGTAGCTTGCTCCTCAGAGTCGTCGGTGCTCACCACTACTATCTTTTCCTCTGACTCTCCAGTGCACTCTCCGAGATCTGTATAGTGCGTTGCATAGTGCACCCCTGGGCGACTCCGGTCACCACCCTCTCCCAGCTCCGCAGCAGGGGATTTCCTCCCACCTACCTTTTCCTTACCATTGGCGGGATTTTAGCGAGCTTTTCTGGCAGAGAAGAAGGGTTGGGCTGGGCACCATTTTGGGAGTCCATTTCTTCCGTCATTCCATGAATGTTCAACAGTGATACTTCTTCCGAAGCACCACACAGTCCTCTCAATTTGCTTGGCATTTTCTTCACATACCTCTTGCCCCAAATTAAGTTGCCAGCTTATTCCAAAGATGAGAGCAGAGAAAGTCCTTTTCAACATAAAGGCACATCCTGTTCGTGATGCCAGGTGGGCCTTTGTACCAGGCAGGGTCAGTCCTTTGGCCGGACAAAATGGCGAGGTAAAATCAAATAATGTGTCATGGGCGGCTCTACCATCTTCCCCTTAAGACCCAAGGTGTAGTAGGCCCAGCCACACGCAGAACCCGGTATAAAAAACAGTGCTGGGTAGCTTTATTACCTGTTTGTCCTTTTGACACCAATACCCCTTTTCAGTGGTCGTTACAGTCAAGGAAATAGTTTTTAAACTGGAGGCACATGGTTTTCTTTTACTTGTACAGTCAATGCAAATTGTTCCAATAAATGGCATTTAACAGTCTTAGGCATTACAACACAAACACTCCTGTTCCTTATTCTTCCTTCAACAAGTTTGTATCCAGACGTCACTCTTCCCTTTAGAATATCCGCAGTCTCTGTTGGACCAGTACTTGCTTGGCACATACCACATACACTTTACTCTTCTCCGTTACAGTCACCCTCCGGGGTCAGTAAGACCAAAGCCCGGCTAGCCCACCTTTACTACTGGCCAAAGATGGGTACTGATGTAGCCAACTACTGTTGGTCGTGTGAGACGTGTCAAAGGGTGGGGACATTGGGGCCTAGCCCTAAGACCCCCTAGTCTCTTTGCCATTCATCGAAGAGCCTTTTCAGAGGGTCTGGATCTGATCCATTTCCTGGCCCTTCCCAGCAGCTCTAGGAAATGCTTCATCCTGACTCATGCGCGAGAATATCAAAGCAGGCCCAAGCCTTGGTATGATCGGAATGCCAGGGAGAGAGAATACCAGGTGGGTCAGAAGGTGTGGTTCTTAGTTCCACTGACCGAAAACAAGCTTCAGTCTGCTTGGGAAGGCCCATATATCGTTCACCAGCGTGAACTGTGAACTACGTGATCACCATCGAAGCAGAGAGTCTTCCACGTCAACATGATGAAAGCTCATCATGAACGGGGGGCATGCATCCTACCGGTATGGAGTATACCCGAGGATGGGGAAACCGAGGTCTTGATAGATCTGCTGACCACAGTGAAAGGCTGACGGCTCCATTGAAGACGCGAAGTTCAATCCACAGCGGTCCCAGCTGCTGAAGGCCCTGCTCCTCTTCTTACCCACCTTTACAGGAAAACCGTCAAGGACCCAGCTGGCAGTCCACCGTGTGAACACTGGGAATCACTCCCCTGTGAGGCAGTCCACCTATTGGGCTTCCCTAGAAGTGCAGGCAGATATGAAGTGGGAGACTGATGAGATGCTGCACCTGGGCGTCATTCAGAAGTCCCAGAGCGCATGGGCTTCCCCTGTAGTCCTGGTGTCCAAAACGGACCGGACGACCCGGTTCTGTGTGGACGACAGGAGGTTGAATGCGATCACGGTATCCGATGCTTATTCGATGCCCCGCATAGATGAGCTGTTGGACAAACCGGCGGGTGCCCGGTACCTCACCATAATGGATTTGAACAGTGGGTATTGGCAAATACCCCTGACCCGGAAGGCACAAGATAGGTTGTCTTTCATCATGCCATTTGGACTCTACAATTCCAAGGTAATGCCCTTTGGTATGAAGAATGCTCCGGCTACTTTCCAGCGCTTGATGGATCAGCTGCTTGAGGGGCACGGGGAGTATACTGTCATCGCCGTTTTCAGCCCCAATTGGGAGGAATACCTGGAGCACCTGTCTCAGTGCTCAGGCAGATCCAGGCAGCAGGTCTCATCTTCAAGCCTGGGAAGGGCTAGATCGGCATGCAAGAGGTGTAGTACCTAGGGCACCATGTAGGCGGGGGAACACTGAAGCTAGAGCCCGGGGAGGTAGGCACCATCCGAGCATGGCCCAGTCCCAAAACTAAGAAGCAGGTCATGCCCTTCTTGGGTATTGCCTAGTACTACCATAACTTTGTATCCAACTAGAGTGCCCTGGCCAAGCCCCTCACCGACCTGACGAAAAAAAGTCTGCATCAAGTGGCGAGCTGGACCTCAGAATGCGAGCAGTCTTTTGTAGCCCTAAAGACTGCTCTCTCCAGCATTCTGGCCCTCACCAGGAGGTTTGTGGTGCAGACTGATGCCAGTGTTTATGGCCTTGGCGCCGTCCTCAGCCAGATAAACCAAAGGAAGAAGAACACCTTGTGCTTTACCTCAGCCGGAAGCTCCAGCTGAAAGAGGTGGCATATGCCACGATCAAGAAAAAATGCTTAGCCATCGTCTGGGCCCTACAGAAGCTACAGCCATATCTATACGGGGGTAACTTCACAGTAATCACGGATCAGAAGCCGCTCAGCTGGTTGAACCGTGTGGCTGGAGAAAATGGCAAGCTCCTACGCTGGGGTCTGGCTCTGCAGTCCTACAACTTCACTATCCATCACAAGAAAGAAAGTGAACATGGTAATGCGGATGGACTGCTCCATCAAGACGAGGCGACAGGGATGGGCTTTGGAAGTGAACTGTTGAGACCAACCATTCAAAAAGTACTGAACACCCAACTGTCCAGTATTAATCAGCTGACGTTCAGGATGCAAGGAAAGTTGAGCTGACATCCTCCCCCATTGCCTCACCTCCCTCCCTCACAACTGCCAGACTACAGAGGTATGCTGCTGCATATAGACTGTCCCTTTGTTTCCCATAACTCCACCAAGAGAACCTTGGGCCGCGTATCCCAAATCTGGTATTTTAGCTTTACTTTTCTTCTGTTTACTTTAAAAAATAATGTCTTTTTGTGTTTGACTGTATACCCTTATACTCCTGTTTAACAACCTTTTTTGTGTATCTTTTGTATGCACTTCTAGTCTTTTTCCAGAATAAATGTACCATTTATTAGTCAGCCTTGTCCGTTTTAAAATGAACCACAACTCTGAAGATTGTGTTCATAATTCATGAACATAAGTCTGGGTTCCAGTTCATCTGTAAGAAGCTGGTGGTTGGAGGCAGCATGTTTGTGTGCGGCATTGTTGAGTGCTGGAGTGCTTTAGAACGGATCGGGTGGTGATTTTAGCTTTTGCTTTGCATGCATGCAGGAGCCCGGGAAAGCTGGGTATAAATCAGCCTGTATTCTAACGACTATAAGCTTGCAATCCCGCAAGAGTGATTGATCGAGGCTCGGGCGTGACAAATTGGTAGCGACTGGGTGCTCGGAATAGTCGTTCCATGAGTAATCGGGGACATAGTCGGGATTGCCTCTCTCTCTCCGTGACAACAGGGACCTGCCTATGGTACCTATAGGTGACGAAGAGCTGTTTATGGTACATATAGGTGGCAGGGAGATAGTTACAGTACATATAGGTGACGGGGAGCTGTGTGCAGTATATATAAAGGTGACAGGGAGCTGAGTATGGTACATTTGGGTGACAGGGAGCTGTGTACAGTATATATGGGAGACAGGGAACTGTGTGCGGTACATAGGTGACAGGGAACTGTGTGTAGTACATAGAAGTGACAGGGAGCTGTGTATGATACATCTAGGTAAAGGGAGCTGTACACACTACATATAGGTGATGGGGAGCTGTTTATGGTACAGAAAAGTGACGGGACCTGTGTAACTGCATATAGATGGCGGGGAAATGGTGTACACTAAACATAGGTGGCGGTTAGCTGTACACACTACATATAGGTGATGGGGAGCTGTGTGTGGAACATATACATGATGGAGAGCAGGGTACACTACATTTAGGTGACGAGGAGCTGTGTGTGGTATATATAGGTACATTTTGTTAGCCAGTTAAAGGTAAGGCTGAGAACAATAACATTTTGCTCTACTAGCTAACACCGTACCAAAACTATTTTTTTCCCCGTTTTCGCTACATATAGGTGATGGGGAACTATATACACTAGATATACAAGATAGGGGAACTGTGTATACTACATATAGGTGACGGGGAACTGCAGGCACTACATATAGGTGACGGGGAGCTGTATAAACTTCATATAGGTAAGGGAGAGCTGTGGACACTATATATGGGTGATGGGGAACTGTAGACACTATATATAGGTAACAGGAAGCTGCAGACACTACATATAGGTGTCGGGGAGCTGTGGACACTGCATGTAGGTGACGGGGAGCTGCAGACACTACATATAGGTATCGAGGAATGGTGGACACTACATACAGGTGATGGAGAGCAGTGAACACTACATATAGGTGATGGGAAACTGTATACACTACATATTGGTGACGGGGATCTGCGTACGGTACATATAGGTGACGTATATACAGCAGCTGGAGCTGGATATGCTACATAGAGGTGATGGGAAGCTGTAGACACTACATACAGGTGACGTAGAGTTGTATACACTATATATAGGTGACGTAGAGCTGTATACACTACATATGGGTGACGGGAAGCTGTATAAACTACATACAGGTGATAGGGAACTATATACACTATATATTGATGACATAGAGCTGTATACACTACATATAGGTGATGGGAAGCTGTATACACTACATATAGGTGATGGGAAGCTGTAAACACTACATATGGGTGACGGGGAGCTGCGTACTGTACATATAGGTGGCGGGGAGCTGGATATGCTACATAGAGGTGACGGGAAGCTGTAGACACTACATACAGGTGACATAGAGCTGTATACACTATATATAGGTGACGTAGAGCTGTATACACTACATATGGGTGACGAGAAGCTGTATAAACTACATACAGGTGACGGGGAACTGTATACACTATATATTGGTGACATAGAGCTGTATACACTACATATAGGTGATGGGAAGCTGTATACACTACATATGGGTGACGGGGAGCTGCGTACGGTACATATAGGTGGGGGGAGCTGTAGACACTACATAGAGGTGACAGAGAGCTGTAGACACTACATACTGGTGACAGAGAGCTGTAGACACTACATATAGGTTGCAGGGAGCTGTACACACTACATATAGGTGACAGGGAGCTGTATATGCTACATATAGGTATTGGGGAGCTGTACACACTACATATAGGTGATGGGATGCTGTATATGCTACATATAGGTGACTGGGAGCTGTATGCGCTACATATAGGTGGCGTGGAGCTGTAGACACTATATATAGGTGATGGGGAGCTGTGCAAGGTAAATATAGGTGACAGGGAGATGGGTACAGTACATATAGGTGGTAGGGAGCTGTATAAAGTACATACAAGTGACGGGGAGCTGTAGACGCTCCATACAGGTGACGGGGAACTGTATACACTATATATTGGTGACGTAGACCTGTATACACTACATATAGGTGATAGGAAGATGTATACACTACATATGGGTGACAGGGAGCTGAGTACGGTACATATAGGTGGCGGGAAGCTGGAAACACTACATACAGGTGACGGAGAGCTGTGGACACTACATACAGGTAACAGGGAGCTGTATACACTACATATAGGTTGCAGGGAGCGGTACACACTACATAGAGGTGATGGGGAGCTGTATACGCTACATATAGGTGACGGGGAGCGGTATACGCTACATATAGGTGACAGGGAGCGGTATGCACTATATATGTGACGGGGAGATGCACACACTACATATAGGTGACGGGGAGCGGTATACACTTCATATAGGTGAGGGAGAGCTGTATACACTACAAAGAGGTGACAGGGAGCTGTATACGCTACAAATAGGCGACGGGATGCTGTATACGCTACATATAGGTGACGGGGAGATGTACACGCTACATATAGGTGACACGAAGTGGTATACACTACATATAGGTGACGGGGAGCTGTACACAATACATATAGGTGACTGTACGCTGTATACGCTACATATAGGTGACGGGGAGCTGTACACAATACATATAGGTGACTGCACGCTGTATACGCTACATATAGGTGACTGGGAGCTGTACACAATACATATAGGTGACTGGACGCTGTATACGCTACATATAGGTGACTGGACGCTGTATACGCTACATATAGGTGACGGGACGCTGTATACGCTACATATAGGTGACGGGGCGCTGTATACGCTACATATAGGTGACGGGGAGCTGTACATGCTACATATAGGTGACTGCACGCTGTATACGCTACATATAGGTGACGGGGAGCTGTATACGCTACATATAGGTGACTGCACGCTGTACACGCTACATATAGGTGACGGGGCGCTGTATACGCTACATATAGGTGACGGGGAGCTGTACACAATACATATAGGTGACGGGGAGCTGTATACACTACATATAGGTGACGGGGAGCTGTATACACTACATATAGGTGACGGGGAGCTGTATACAATACATATAGGTGACGGGGAGCTGTATACGCTACATATAGGTGACGGGGAGCTGTATACAATACATATAGGTGACGGGGAGCTGTATACGCTACATATAGGTGACGGGGAGCTGTATACGCTACATATAGGTGACGGAGAGCTGTACACATGGAGGCAGCGCTGGTGTCGCGCAGCTTTGGCCGTCAGTCGGGGGAGGAGCCGGGCAGGACATGGCTGCAGCTGATCGGATGAGCTGAGCCTCTCCGCTCCTGTCTGGGGCCTGGAATCTCCCTGAGCTCCGACACCTCATCCCGGGATCCGGATTACCGCCGCCCCGGGGAACAGGACGCCGAGCCCGATCGGGGAGCACCGCGGCCTACTGCAGCCTCGGACTGTCCTGCGCTCCCAGCCCGGGTCCGCACTTCTCTTCCCGGGCACTGAACGCGGCAGAGACGAGACGCCTGCAGGCCTGACCGGACGGCTCCACTGCTCGGGTGACTGTCCTCATCCCCCGGTCACCCCCGGAGGGTCCCCGTAGTGTTATATAACGTCCCCCTCCCCCGCAGTGTTTACATAGGTGACAACAGTGTCTGTATACGGGGCCGGCCCCTCCTCCTATAGGGCCCCCTCATAGACTATATAGGGGACTACACTGTATATAGGGAGTCTGCCCCAGGGCTTATATAGGGTGCCCCCTCCTCGCTGGATTTTAAAGCAAGAAACATATATATATATGTATATGTGTGCCTGCCCCCCCTATATGGAGGTTATATAGAGGGACCCTTCATCACTTGGGTTTATATAGGGCGCCCCCCCTCCTGGCTGTGTTTACATAGGGTGCCCCCCCCCCCTCCTGGCTGTGTTTACATAGGGCGCCCCCCCCCTCCTCGCTGTGTTTACATAGGGCGCCCCCCCCCCCTCCTCGCTGTGTTTACATAGGGCGCCCCCCCCCCCTCCTCGCTGTGTTTACATAGGGCGCCCCCCCTCCTCGCTGTGTTTACATAGGGCGCCCCCCCCCCTCCTCGCTGTGTTTATATAGGGCGTCCCCCCCCCTCCTCGCTGTGTTTATATAGGGCGCCCCCCCCCCCTCCTCGCTGTGTTTATACAGGGCGTCCGCCCCTTGTCGCTGTGTTTATATAGGGCACCCCCCCCCCCCTCCTCGCTGTGTTTATACAGGGCGTGTATCCCCCTTTGCTGTGTTTATACAGGGCGTCCCCCCTCCTCGCTGTGTTTATACAGGGCGCCCCCCCCTCCTCGCTGTGTTTACATAGGGCGCCCGGCCCTCCTCGTTGTGTTTACATACGGCGCCCCCCCCTCCTCGTTGTGTTTACATACGGCGCCCCCCCCTCCTCGTTGTGTTTACATAGGGCGCCCACCCCCTCCTCGCTGTGTTTACATAGGGCGCCCACCCCCTCCTCGCTGTGTTTACATAGGGCGCCCCCCCTCCTCGCTGTGTTTACATAGGGCGCCCCCCCCTCCTCGCTGTGTTTACATAGGGCGCCCCCCCCTCCTCGCTGTGTTTACATAGGGCGCCCCCCCTCCTCGCTGTGTTTACATAGGGCGCCCCCCCCCCCTCCTCGCTGTGTTTACATAGGGCGCCCCCCCCTCCTCGCTGTGTTTACATAGGGCGCCCCCCCTCCTCGCTGTGTTTACATAGGGCGCCCCCCCCCTCGCTGTGTTTACATAGGGCGCCCCCCCCCCTCCTCGCTGTGTTTACATAGGGCGCCCCCCCCCCTCCTCGCTGTGTTTACATAGGGCGCCCCCCCTCCTCGCTGTGTTTACATAGGGCGCCCACCCCCTCCTCGCTGTGTTTACATAGGGCGCCCCCCCTCCTCGCTGTGTTTACATAGGGCGCCCCCCCTCCTCGCTGTGTTTACATAGGGCGCCCCCCCTCCTCGCTGTGTTTACATAGGGCGCCCCCCCTTCCCCGCTGTGTTTATATAAGGCTCCCCCCTCTCCTCGCTGTGTTTATATAGGGCTCCCCCCTCTCCTCGCTGTGTTTATATAGGGCTCCCCCCTCTCCTCGCTGTGTTTATATAGGGCTCCCCCCTCTCCTCGCTGTGTTTATATAGGGCTCCCCCCTCTCCTCGCTGTGTTTATATAGGGCTCCCCCCTCTCCTCGCTGTGTTTATATAGGGCTCCCCCCTCTCCTCGCTGTGTTTATATAGGGCCCCCCCCTCCTCGCTGTGTTTATATAGGGCGTCCCCCCCCCCCTCCTCGCTGTGTTTATATAGGGCGTCCCCCCCCCCCCTCCTCGCTGTGTTTATATAGGGCGTCCCCCCCCCTCCTCGCTGTGTTTATATAGGGCGTCCCCCCCCCCTCCTCGCTGTGTTTATATAGGGCTCCCCCCTCTCCTCGCTGTGTTTATATAGGGCTCCCCCCCTCCTCGCTGTGTTTATATAGGGCTCCCCCCCTCCTCGCTGTGTTTATATAGGGCTCCCCCCTCCTCGCTGTGTTTTTATATAGGGCGTCCCCCCCCCCCCCTCCTCGCTGTGTTTATATAGGGCGTCCCCCCCCCTCCTCGCTGTGTTTATATAGGGCGTCCCCCCCCCCTCCTCGCTGTGTTTATATAGGGCGTCCCCCCCCCCTCCTCGCTGTGTTTATATAGGGCGTCCCCCCCCTCCTCGCTGTGTTTATATAGGGCGCCCCCCCCTCGCTGTGTTTATATAGGGCGCCCCCCCCCTCGCTGTGTTTATATAGCGCGTCCCCCCCCCTCCTCGCTGTGTTTATATAGCGCGCCCCCCCCCCTCGTCGCTGTGTTTATATAGGGCGTCCGCCCCCTTGTCGCTGTCTTTATACAGGGCGTCCGCCCCCTTGTCGCTGTGTTTATATAGGGCGTCCCCCCCCTCCTCGCTGTGTTTATACGGGGCGTCCCCCCCCCCGCTGTGTTTATATGGGGCGTTCCCCCCCCCCCCGCTGTGTTTATATGGGGCGTTCCCCCCCCCCCCCCGCTGTGTTTATACGGGGCGCCCCCCCCCCCCCCCCGCTGTGTTTATACGGGGCGCCCCCCCCCCGCTGTGTTTATACGGGGCGCCCCCCCGCTGTGTTTATACGGGGCGCCCCCCCCCGCTGTGTTTATACGGGGCGTGTCCCTCCCCCCCTAGCTGTGTTTATACGGGGCGTGTCCCCCCCCCTCGCTGTGTTTACACAGGGCCTCCCTGCCCCCACCCGCTGTGTTTATACAGGGTGTGTCCCCCCCCCCCCCCCCCTCGCTGTGTTTATATCGGGTCTCCTTGATATGGGATGCGTGTACCCTAACCCTCCCCTCCTTCTCGCTGTGTTGATATAGGGTGTCCCCTCTAGCACTTCTCGCTGTGTTGATATGGGGTGTGCCCCCCTACACACTCACTCCTCCTCGCTTTGTTTATATATTGAGAAACACTGTGTGTGTGTGTGTGTCTGTCCATGTATGTATGTATGTATGTATGTACCTTCCGTCTATGTATGTATGTATGTACCTTCCATCATTGTAGATCATTATATACAACCCATATGGCAGTGACTGGCGTTTCCCCAGGACTGATCCCGCTGTCTTCTTCCTCTGCAGGGATTCGGCCCTTTCTCCTTAAACCCAGGGAATCGCCATGTCCTTCAGCAGAGAGATGGGCGAAGGGAAAACTGAGTTAAACGGTAAGTACAGTAAGGCCTTCTACGTGCCCGGAGACTGCAGCTCTGGATGACTCTTGACCACTGTAGCGCTGCCAAAATGCCACACTTAACTTGGAGTTTCCCTTTAAGTCACTTTATTGGCTAATAGAAGAGCACCCCCTTCTGGTCACAAGAGGATATAACCATTAGAGGGTGTGGTGTAAAGGGGAACTCCACCCAAACTCCAGGTTTGTCTTATTAGTATTCCTTGACTTTTGACTCAGTGGTCTACCTTAAAGGGGCGCTCAATAAGAGGGTCCTGGGCTTGTTATCCAGAGTGCCCTCATATATAAAGGGGTGTCTGCAGAGGGATTTTAGATATGAGTGTCTAATTTATTTTCTTCGGCCCCACAGGCATTTTCTCAAGTAGCCCTGAAGACATGTCTGGAGCAGATGAAGGACGGGAGAACTCCTCTGGGATTGAGGTGGAGGCATCTGACATGAGTTTAAGCCTCACTGGTGATGAGACTGGTACCAACCGCGCCGAAAGTAGAGACAGTTGCTCAGAGAGTTCTGGAGAGGATAAGGACTCTGACAGTATGGATGACACCGGTCACTACTCCATCAACGACGAGAATCGGGTGAACGACCGATCCCACTCAGAGGATGATGATGAGGAAGAAGAGGAGGACGAAGATGAGGCTAGACTACGTAAGAGAGGCCAACGCAAGCGAGCTAACCACGACCAGGACTCTTCCGATGATGAGAAAGCCTTGGAAGACTGGGTGTCGTCTGAGAAAACGCCTCTCCCCCGACCACGCTGGAGGGCAATACGCGCCCTGAGGCAGAGGGAGATTGGGAGCAGCACTCGCTTCATCTACGACGCCTGTGGAGCAAGAGGTTTCGTACAGAGATTCCGACTACTGCACGGCCTGGATGGCCACCTGGGATGTGTCAACACTCTGCACTTCAACCAGCGGGGCACCTGGTTGGCGAGTGGTAGCGATGACCTAAAAGTGGTGGTGTGGGACTGGGTGAAGAAGAAACCAGTGCTGGAGTTTGAAAGTGGTCACAAAAGTAACGTATTTCAGGTACTTGGTGTGGTTTTATTCTTGTACATAGGTGGCAGTATTACAGTAGTTATATTCTTGTACATAGGGGGGCAGTATTATAGTAGTTATATTCTTGTACATAGGAGGTAATATTATAGTAGTTATATTCTTGTACATAGGTGGCAGTATTATAGTAGTTACATTCTTGTACATAGGGGGCAGTATTATAGTAGTTATATTCTTGTACATAGGGGGCAGTATTATAGTAGTTATATTCTTGTACATAGGGGGCAGTATTATAGTAGTTACATTCTTGTACATAGGGGGCAGTATTATAGTAGTTATATTCTTGTACATAGGGGGCAGTATTATAGTAGTTATATTCTTGTACATAGGGTGCAGTATTATAGTAGTTATATTCTTGTACATAGGGTGCAGTATTATAGTAGTTATATTCTTGTACATAGGGGGCAGTATTATAGTAGTTACATTCTTGTACATAGGGGGCAGTATTATAGTAGTTATATTCTTGTACATAGGGTGCAGTATTATAGTAGTTATATTCTTGTACATAGGGGGCAGTATTATAGTAGTTATATTCTTGTACATAGGGGGCAGTATTATAGTAGTTACATTCTTGTACATAGGGGGCAGTATTATAGTAGTTATATTCTTGTACATAGGGTGCAGTATTATAGTAGTTATATTCTTGTACATAGGGTGCAGTATTATAGTAGTTATATTCTTGTACATAGGGTGCAGTATTATAGTAGTTACATTCTTGTACATAGGGGGCAGTATTATAGTAGTTATATTCTTGTACATAGGGTGCAGTATTATAGTAGTTACATTCTTGTACATAGGGGGCAGTATTATAGTAGTTATATTCTTGTACATAGGGGGCAGTATTATAGTAGTTATATTCTTGTACATAGGGGGCAGTATTATAGTAGTTACATTCTTGTACATAGGGGGCAGTATTATAGTAGTTATATTCTTGTACATAGGGTGCAGTATTATAGTAGTTACATTCTTGTACATAGGGGGCAGTATTATAGTAGTTATATTCTTGTACATAGGATCAGTATTATAGTAGTTATATTCTTGTACATAGGGGGCAGTATTATAGTAGTTATATTCTTGTACATAGGGGGCAGTATTATAGTAGTTATATTCTTGTACATAGGGGGCAGTATAGTAGTAGTTATATTCTTGTATATAGGAGCAGTATTATAGTAGTGATATTCTTGTACATAGGGGCAGTATTATAGTAGTTATATTTTTGTACATAGGGGGCAGTATTATAGTAGTTATATTTTTGTACATAGGGGGCAGTATTATAGTAGTTATATTCTTGTACACAGGGGGCAGTATTATAGTAGTTATATTCTTGTACATAGGAGCAGTATTATAGTAGTTATATTCTTGTACATAGGGGGCAGTATTATAGTAGTTATATTCTTGTATATAGGAGGCGTATTATAGTAGTTATATTCTTGTACATAGGAGGCGTATTATAGTAGTTATATTCTTGTACACAGGGGGCAGTATTATAGTAGTTATATTCTTGTACATAGGAGGCGTATTATAGTAGTTATATTCTTGTACACAGGAGGCAGTATTATAGTAGTTATATTCTTGTACATAGGGGGCAGTATTATAGTAGTTATATTCTTGTACATAGGATCAGTATTATAGTAGTTATATTCTTGTACATAGGATCAGTATTATAGTAGTTATATTCTTGTACATAGGGGGCAGTATTATAGTAGTTATATTCTTGTATATAGGAGCAGTATTACAGTAGTTATATTCTTGTACATAGGGGCAGTATTATAGTAGTTATATTCTTGTACATAGGGGGCAGTATTATAGTAGTTATATTCTTGGACATAGGGGGCAGTATTATAGTAGTTATATTCTTGGACATAGGCGGCAGTATTATAGAAGTTATATTCTTGGACATAGGGGGCAGTATTATAGCAGTTATATTCTTGGACATAGGGGGCAGTATTATAGCAGTTATATTCTTGGACATAGGGGGCAGTATTATAGCAGTTATATTCTTGGACATAGGGGGCAGTATTATAGCAGTTATATTCTTGGACATAGGGGGCAGTATTATAGCAGTTATATTCTTGGACATAGGGGGCAGTATTATAGCAGTTATATTCTTGGACATAGGGGGCAGTATTATAGCAGTTATATTCTTGGACATAGGGGGCAGTATTACAGCAGTTATATTCTTGGACATAGGGGGCAGTATTACAGCAGTTATATTCTTGGACATAGGGGGCAGTATTACAGCAGTTATATTCTTGGACATAGGGGGCAGTATTATAGCAGTTATATTCTTGGACATAGGGGGCAGTATTATAGCAGTTATATTCTTGGACATAGGGGGCAGTATTATAGCAGTTATATTCTTGGACATAGGGGGCAGTATTATAGCAGTTATATTCTTGGACATAGGGGGCAGTATTATAGCAGTTATATTCTTGGACATAGGGGGCAGTATTATAGCAGTTATATTCTTGGACATAGGGGGGCAGTATTATAGCAGTTATATTCTTGGACATAGGGGGGCAGTATTATAGCAGTTATATTCTTGGACATAGGGGGGCAGTATTATAGCAGTTATATTCTTGGACATAGGGGGGCAGTATTATAGCAGTTATATTCTTGGACATAGGGGGGCAGTATTATAGCAGTTATATTCTTGGACATAGGGGGGCAGTATTATAGCAGTTATATTCTTGGACATAGGGGGGCAGTATTATAGCAGTTATATTCTTGGACATAGGGGGGCAGTATTATAGCAGTTATATTCTTGGACATAGGGGGGCAGTATTATAGCAGTTATATTCTTGGACATAGGGGGGCAGTATTATAGCAGTTATATTCTTGGACATAGGGGGGCAGTATTATAGCAGTTATATTCTTGGACATAGGGGGGCAGTATTATAGCAGTTATATTCTTGGACATAGGGGGGCAGTATTATAGCAGTTATATTCTTGGACATAGGGGGGCAGTATTATAGCAGTTATATTCTTGGACATAGGGGGGCAGTATTATAGCAGTTATATTCTTGGACATAGGGGGGCAGTATTATAGCAGTTATATTCTTGGACATAGGGGGGCAGTATTATAGCAGTTATATTCTTGGACATAGGGGGGCAGTATTATAGCAGTTATATTCTTGGACATAGGGGGGCAGTATTATAGCAGTTATATTCTTGGACATAGGGGGGCAGTATTATAGCAGTTATATTCTTGGACATAGGGGGGCAGTATTATAGCAGTTATATTCTTGGACATAGGGGGGCAGTATTATAGCAGTTATATTCTTGGACATAGGGGGGCAGTATTATAGCAGTTATATTCTTGGACATAGGGGGGCAGTATTATAGCAGTTATATTCTTGGACATAGGGGGGCAGTATTATAGCAGTTATATTCTTGGACATAGGGGGGCAGTATTATAGCAGTTATATTCTTGGACATAGGGGGGCAGTATTATAGCAGTTATATTCTTGGACATAGGGGGGCAGTATTATAGCGGTTATATTCTTGGACATAGGGGGGCAGTATTATAGCGGTTATATTCTTGGACATAGGGGGGCAGTATTATAGCGGTTATATTCTTGGACATAGGGGGGCAGTATTATAGCGGTTATATTCTTGGACATAGGGGGGCAGTATTATAGCGGTTATATTCTTGGACATAGGGGGGCAGTATTATAGCGGTTATATTCTTGGACATAGGGGGGCAGTATTATAGCGGTTATATTCTTGGACATAGGGGGGCAGTATTATAGCGGTTATATTCTTGGACATAGGGGGGCAGTATTATAGCGGTTATATTCTTGGACATAGGGGGGCAGTATTATAGCGGTTATATTCTTGGACATAGGGGGGCAGTATTATAGCGGTTATATTCTTGGACATAGGGGGGCAGTATTATAGCGGTTATATTCTTGGACATAGGGGGGCAGTATTATAGCGGTTATATTCTTGGACATAGGGGGGCAGTATTATAGCGGTTATATTCTTGGACATAGGGGGGCAGTATTATAGCGGTTATATTCTTGGACATAGGGGGGCAGTATTATACTAATGTACATTATATAGTATTGGCTGATGCGTTGGTTACTGTACATCCTCTGACATTGATGTATTTGGTGACTGATTCACACAGCGTAACAGATTTGTGACAGCTAGAACAATGCTATGAATCACTTTGGCCGGTGTCCCTTCTGCGCCAGAAGCTTCCAGTTGGCGGTTCCATCACAGATCTGGCTGCAAATGACGGAGGAAATAGCGCTGCATGCAGACCCTTTTCTTTTTTCCCACAACGGGGCAGCTGGACAGAAAACGGGCGGACCCTATTATAGTCAAAGGGGTCCGCCAGGCGCTGTTCGGCTCCGCCCAGAGATGGAAGTGTTCTGCCGCGGGGATTCTCCTTTCTTGCTTGCTAAACAGATCAGGAGAGCAGAATCCCCAACACAGATATGAGACCACGTTGTTCATTATTTGTGGGCATAAGTCTGCCGATAATCGTATGTGGGAATTCTCTTATTGACGGCCTGTTTACTCTGAATGGAGGCCGGCGGGTCCGGACGAGATCTCCGGTGGTCCACCTCCATTCAGCGGGAAATTGCTGTTCCCATATTTCGACACGGGAGCGATGATCATTGGGACAGCTGGCTGTGTCTTATTAAAGGACCAGAACGCCAGGTCTCTTCTCTATACCCTCCCATTGTGCAGAGTATTTAAGGAGAGGGATGGGCTCAGCGTGACCATCGGTGTGACGCTGACTTGTAGAGTGAAAGGTGCATGGTTCCCCAAGCAGCACATGACATCCTCAGGACAGGTCATCAATGGTAAATCGGCTGGGGTCCATCATCCAGAACAGCCCAAATCAGCTGTTTGCCAGCCTAGTGCACTTCACTTCTGTTTCCACTGCAGTGACTAGTCTTGATATTGCAGGCCAAGTTTCCTTTCAGTTCAGTGGGAACTTTGCCTGTAATACCAAGTCGGGCCACTATGGTAAAGGCCCATTTACATGCAAAGACAATCTTTCAAAAGATTGAGAGTTTTGCATAAAGTGGTAATGGACAATAATGTCCATTAACACTTTATCAGCTTCATTTGCATTTAAAATGGCATCCGGGAGCTGTTTGCGAATTACAGCATGTCGTTTGAGGTCTGTACACAGCTCCATTGTTCTTGCATGAGCTGTTGGCTGAATACAATGTAATCTTTGACTCCCGTACAGAACACAGCGTGCGGCTCCTGTTAGCTTTCTCTGGCTGAAGGATGGATTTTAAGCTGTCCTTAAAATCATCGTTCAGCCAAAGAGTGAACGATTGCAGCGTTTACATGCAACGATTATCGCTCACATACCATTACGTGAACACATTTTGAGCGATAATCCTTGCATGTAAATGGGCCTTAAGACCAACGCTGTCTGCTTTCTGCAGAAATAGGCTCCGTGCCCAAGCGTGCCGCTCCAGGTGGTAGGTGGGGGTTCCAAGTGATGGACCCCTGCCCAGTCTGCTATTGATGACCTGTCCTGAGGATGGGCCATCAGTGATCTACTAATGGACGACCCCCTTAAGGAGGAAGTTGAAATGGTCAGAATAAGACTGTCATGGTGTGACTTTCCATTTGTCTTCTGACAGATGTCCACAGCAGCGCAGAGCATTTTAGGTTCTGCATGACTATTAGGCCTTCTTGGCTCAAGGCTAACTTTTTTTTTCTGTCTTCTTATTTTAAGGCAAAATTCCTGCCCAACAGCGGAGACTCCACGCTGGCAATGTGCGCCCGGGATGGGCAGGTGCGCGTGGCCGAGCTCTCAGCCACTCAGTGCTGCAAAAACACGAAGCGGGTGGCACAGCATAAAGGGGCATCGCATAAGGTGGGTAAATGATGTGATCTTGTTCCGTATCCGGCAGCGATTAGTGGTTTCTGACAGCTGCCTGTGCCTGCTACGATCAGAGTTGGCTCTGATCGCAGCCGTTAACTGTTTAGATGCCGTGGTCCAAGCTGACCGTACATCTTAACAGTCAGCAGGAAGGTGAATGGGGATGCCTTCCCACACTCCATTGCTGCACCCTCACCAGGATCGGGAGGTGCTAATAGAGTAGCATGGCAGCCCAGAGCGTACCGAAGGCTACCTAGTTAAGATTAAAAATTGCTATATACTGCAATACTATGGTATTTCAGTATATAGTACAAGTGATAAAATGATCGCAAGTTTAAGTCCCCCCTGGGGACTAAATAAGCTTCATTGAATCTTCTTATATTCTCTTAACAGTAAAAAAAGAAAAATTCAGACAATATTACTTTAAAAAAAGTTACTGTTTGCCCCCCGTAGAAGACTAAACTATTAACCCCCCCCCCCCCCTCACACACACACACACACACACACACATTTGGTATCGCCGTGTACATAAGTTATATTTTAATAGTTTAGACTTATCGTCCGTGTCATTTGGGAACACAACAAGAGCTGCCTAGTGGTATAGCTCCTGCCACTAGGAGGCGGACACAAAGCAAAACAGTGTTGGCTCCTCCCACCAGCTATACCCCCTCCTGCAGGGACCGAGCTTATCAGTTTTAGCTTAGTGTCTGTAGGAGGAGGTCTTCTGTCTTTTTTCTTATTTCAGTTTATTATTTTTCCTCTTTCCCTCTCGGTGGGTCTGAGGAGTGATTTGACCTCCCTGATTGTCCCCGGGTGAGGGGGTGAGCAGCGCTGCTTCAAACGCTGTTACTCCCTCCTACAAGAAGACAAACTGGCACAGAGCTGCTCTAACCATTCTGCTTCCGTCAGCCATGGGGTCACCGGAGGTTCCTGCCCACCCCCTACCTCCTACCACTCAATAACGGTCACAGAAGGGGCGGATCAAGAGAAGGTAAGTAAGCATGGTTTGGGTAAGTGTGGCACCATTGCCCACCCTGCTCCATGCTTGATCACCTTCCCGTTCTTCCACTCCTTCTGAGTGCGTTTTTCACTTCTAGTCAGTTAGCGTCCCCTTTTCCTCCATAGGACTTCTCTCAGCACGTCTCTTGGGCTATCCTCCATTGCAGCCCTGGGGTCTCCCCGTCACTTCCTGCCCTTTCTTTGCAGCCCACCCACCATGCTAACTCTAGTCCCTGGAGGTGTGCGCCCCGTGATCCTCCGCTCGCTCCCCCACTCCCCAGAACACACTGGTACTGCGGGGACGGAGTCCTGACCTCTCACAACTTTCTCTTCTGAAGGGTTCTGTTGGCTTAGTGCTGTGCCCAACACCTCTTCTGGGAAGGGGGTGTCGGTACTACTATAGGCTGTTTACCACTTCCAGCTGACGGAGCTGCTATGATTTGCACTTTACCCCATAGGAGAAGTAATTGTGCAACGACTGCTCAGGTACTGCAACCATCAAGCTTCCCTGGTTGCCCCCTTCCATAGGAGGAATAGCCATAATCCTGTCTCTGTGATTGACATCGTTATGGTGAGCATCAAGCTGGCTCACCCCCATCATCAAACCTTATTACCCCCTCGCTTAGGAGGAGTATTTGTCTTACAAGGAGTCTCCGTATCCCTCAGGACAACACAGTGATAGCAGGCGTCAGCCGCCTCCTTGCTCTCTCCCATAGGAGTAGTTGTATTACTACCAGACTCTATACCTCTCATGACTACGTAATTCTAACGAGCATCGTTACCCTCTTCCATGGGAGCAGTAATTGTAGTACTCGGATACTCTGCAGTCATGTCAAGTAGGACGCCCGCTCATTAACCCTTCCCTCCTTGGGCGCAGTCATTGTTTTACCCCTGGTCATGATTGCAACCGCTGCCATCGGGCCGCACACAAGAGATGCACAGCGGCTATGGAAGCTGACCGGTGACCCTGCATACCTATAGTGCCTTGCCCCCCCCCCCCCCCAAAAAAAAAATTGTATTTCCAGCACCGCCGCTAAGCGATGACACGGATACCCGTGGCCCCTACACGGTGGGCTATAAGTTAGATGGCCTCCGTTGCCTTCAATGCAGGCTAACCATGGCCTAATAGAGCAAGCTGGGATTTATTTATTTTCACCTCTGCTTGTGGAATGCGCAATTCGTATCCGTGAGTATGAGCGAAAAAGCAAATTTACCTGCCTTTGGCTGTGTTTTCTTGCGGATTCTCCACGTGGACGCCAATCGCGGATTCTGCAATTAGAATCCTCCGAAAGCTCCGTCCCTTAGGGGGGTAACTAGGCTATACGAACTTTAGTTTGTGGGTGTATTTCAGTGCATCCATGTCTCAGTATGTAGGTCACGGGCCTGGGACGCCCGTCCTTCACATGTAGCCCTTATTCTGTGGGGGGAAAAATTCACACTACATGTGCAGCTCGGGCAAATTTTATTTTTCCCCCCATGCCTGTAATCCGTCTTCCCTCTTTTTTGGGAAACCTTGCAGCTGATCCCTGACCCTTCTGGCCTCCATGGGTCACCTGTAGCGTATGTTCTCCAGTGAGGCTTCCTTCCTCCAAGGGGATTCGGGTCCATCCTCTTCAGTGCTAGATCCTGAAGAATCCCCCCTTGCGGTCAGACCTACGGTACTTGTTGTGTTCTCTGCCACTCTGGGTCCGTTGAAGAACCCCACAACAATGGCTTACCTGGCCAATTCAAGAAAGACCCTCAGCGACCGTAAGGATTTGTACACCATGACGTATGGAGTCTCTTGACTTACCACCTTACAGTGGGAGATCTCTCCTTCCCAGGCGGCACTTTTTTTTTTGCCCTACTCTACCGAATACCTTGCTGTTTATCCTCTGGCGGATCTCCGGTTACGTGTTTCGAGGTGGTGGCATGCGGACCACACTCCCCTTCACCCAACCCTTGGTACGGCTTTCAAACGTCCCACGGTCTTCTCTGTCCCCCAATGACACGGACGAGAAAACTGGACTTTTTTCTTACTTACCGTAAAATCCATTTCTCATCCTCCGTTGCTTAGGGGACGCGGCGCCCACCAGGCATGTCGTCTTGAAGGGTTCTGGTGGTTTAGAGGGGTCCCTCAGTCCTTTCTGGCTCTGCCATGGTACCATTTGTTTGCTCGTTACGGTCTGGATTACCTGACCGTGTGCGTTAAGTTGTGTTCCTCCTCCTGCTCTCGTACAAACAGATTTATCTCAGTGCCGGTGGGAGGAGTTAACTCTTTATTTTTGCCTCGTGTCGCCTCCTAGTGGCCGTAGCTATTCCCACGGTTTTGCTTTCTTCCCCCAATAAACGTGGCAAGAAACTCATTTCACAGTAGGTTTTGCGAAGTGGTAAAAGTAAAAAAAAATTAAACTGCAGCTCCCCCGAATCTTTTCGCCCGATTAGGCAGTTACTCGAAAAAAAGCGATGCTTGATCGAGTAATTGCTCTAAACGAGCACGCTCGCTCCTCTCTAGTTATGGCTCTTCAAAGACGAGGATGAAAGAAACCTGGTCCTGAAGGGGTTAAAGTGATCCCGAACTGTCCGTAAATCTGTATTCTTACATCCTACTGACCTTACTGGCCTTCTGGTCATGAACAAGGAGGCTCAGGATGAGCGGGTGTTGTAGGTTTGGGCACTAGCGCATCATCCGATGACCATGATTTTTGTCTCCGCAGCTCGCCCTGGAACCAGACTCCCCTTGCACTTTCCTGTCGGCCGGCGAGGACGCCGTGGTTTTCACCATCGACCTGCGGCAAGATCGGCCGGCCTCGTGAGTAACAGACCTGTTTATACGTCGCCGCTGCCTCTTTTTCTCCTCCTCACCTGCCATTTTCCCCATAAAGGCGACTTGTGGTCACCAAGGAGAAAGAGAAGAAGATCGGCTTGTACACCATCTACGTCAATCCCGCCAACACCTACCAGTTCGCCGTGGGAGGACGCGACCAGTTTGTCCGGTGAGTGATAGGACGGACAGAATCTCACCTGACCAGGAAAGCCGGATGACTCTTGGTATAGCATGGGGCTTTCCTGTAGTCCTGGATGGCAGACCCCTCTAGACTGGATTCAGGGGTTTTTACATATTGTGAAATATTATTTTTACATATTGCCCTCCGTTCTCTCCTAGGATCTACGACCAGCGGAAAATTAACGAGAATGAAAATAACGGAGTCCTGAAGAAGTTCTGTCCTCATCACCTGGTAAGTGCTACGAGGACACTTGATCATAAGTGAACCTGTTTGACATGAAATGGTGCACTTAAAGGGGCTCCTCCTGCATTCCTACAGAAATGTTATTGAAAGGTGTTGTCCAGTTGTAAACTATTGATGGCCTATCTCAGTGATGGCGAACCTTTTAGAGACCGAGTGCCCAAACTGCAACTCAAAACCCACTTATTTATTGTAACGTGCCAACACGTCAGGGGGCAGGGCTTATCACCACGTATGATTTTTTACCTCCGGTGTTCTTAAAAGGACAGGGCTGTTTCAAAATAGACCGGGTGCAGATTGTGACTTCTTTTGGATGTGACAATGCTGTGGAATTTGCCGCGGAAATTTCCGTTGAGGACATTCTGCAGCATTTCCACCTCGTGTAAACATATGCCAGTAGTGATACTGGACCCTCCCAGAGTGGGCCCAGCAGTAAGGGTGACCCCCCCCCAGAGCGGCTTTCGTGGTTATAGTAACCCCGCACAGCGGCCCCAGCGGTAATAGTGACACAGCACCGTGGCCCCAGTCGTAATAGTGACATCCAACAGTGGCCCCCCCAGTAGTAATAGTGACATCCCACATCAGCCCAGTAGTAATAGAGACATCCCACAGCAGCCCCTAGTAGTAATAGTGACATCATACAGCGCCCCCAGCGGTAATAGTGACACCCCACAGTGGTCCCCAGTAGTAATAGTGAAACTTCACAGCATCCTCAGTAGTAATATTGACATCCCACAGTAGCCAGTAGTAATAGCGACATCCCACAGTAACCCCTGTAGTAATAGCGACATCCCACAGTGACCCCTGTAGTAATAGCGCCCTCCCCTCTGAGACCAAAAATCCCCCACCTCCTCTGCTTGGCGCTATTGCTGCCACTGATCTCAGGAGCACACTGTGACGTGCTGCCGGACACCTCCTCCCCTCCCCTGCTCTCGCGGAACCAAGTAAGAGACGTCAGAGGAGGGGTGAGGAGGATCCCGGCTGCACACTGACATCACAGCTGCGGCACCTCTGCCGGTATTTACTAATGTGGTGAGTGGCCGACGGCGGCGAGTGCCAGCTGGGAAGGCTGAGTGCCACCTCTGGCACGCGTGCCATAGGTTCGCCACCACTGCACTATACTATATGTACGATAAGACTTCTGGAACATTGGGCTGCAGCAATCACTCCAATCATGATAGCCGTGTAAGGAGAAATCGGACAAAAGACAAACACCATGATGTAGATTATAGAATTCTGTTTTATTAGAATAGCAATAAGCAACATTTTAATTAAATATTATCGGCCATTTAATAAATGACACAATGATCACAGCGACTCTCAGGTTAGAACTGGTGGAGACCACAGAACTTGCTGCGATCCTTCTGACCAGTCCACCAATGTTCTAAGATGAGAGCCGCCGGACCCAAAGATCCAGAGGAAGGCGAAAAAACTCCCCGGAGAGTTCTACCTCAGGGGGGCAAAAAATTCCTTCCTGACCCCAGATGTGGCGATCGGCTATCGCCCTGGATCCAATCTGTCCTGCTGCATATTGCTGTTTAGATGTATGTAATTATAGACTAGGGACAGCTAATGCTGTGCAGAAATAGAAAAACACACCCTGCTTCTGTAATCTAATATACAGTAGAAATTATACCCTGCCTATCTATACCTGCCTTTCCACCCTCAGGCCCCGGCTTCAGGCTACCTGCCCTACCACCCTCAGGCCCCGGCTTCAGGCTACCTGCCCTACCACCCTCAGGCCCCGGCTTCAGGCTACCTGCCCTACCACCCTCAGGCCCCGGCTTCAGGCTACCTGCCCTACCACCCCCAGGCCCCGGCTTCAGGCTACCTGCCCTACCACCCCCAGGCCCCGGCTTCAGGCTACCTGCCCTACCACCCCCAGGCCCCGGCTTCAGGCTACCTGCCCTACCACCCCCAGGCCCCGGCTTCAGGCTACCTGCCCTACCACCCCCAGGCCCCGGCTTCAGGCTACCTGCCCTACCACCCCCAGGCCCCGGCTTCAGGCTACCTGCCCTACCACCCCCAGGCCCCGGCTTCAGGCTACCTGCCCTACCACCCCCAGGCCCCGGCTTCAGGCTACCTGCCCTACCGCCCCCAGGCCCCGGCTTCAGGCTACCTGCCCTACCGCCCCCAGGCCCCGGCTTCAGGCTACCTGCCCTACCGCCCCCAGGCCCCGGCTTCAGGCTACCTGCCCTACCGCCCCCAGGCCCCGGCTTCAGGCTACCTGCCCTACCGCCCCCAGGCCCCGGCTTCAGGCTACCTGCCCTACCGCCCCCAGGCCCCGGCTTCAGGCTACCTGCCCTACCGCCCCCAGGCCCCGGCTTCAGGCTACCTGCCCTACCGCCCCCAGGCCCCGGCTTCAGGCTACCTGCCCTACCGCCCCCAGGCCCCGGCTTCAGGCTACCTGCCCTACCGCCCCCAGGCCCCGGCTTCAGGCTACCTGCCCTACCGCCCCCAGGCCCCGGCTTCAGGCTACCTGCCCTACCGCCCCCAGGCCCCGGCTTCAGGCTACCTGCCCTACCGCCCCCAGGCCCCGGCTTCAGGCTACCTGCCCTACCGCCCCCAGGCCCCGGCTTCAGGCTACCTGCCCTACCGCCCCCAGGCCCCGGCTTCAGGCTACCTGCCCTACCGCCCCCAGGCCCCGGCTTCAGGCTACCTGCCCTACCGCCCCCAGGCCCCGGCTTCAGGCTACCTGCCCTACCGCCCCCAGGCCCCGGCTTCAGGCTACCTGCCCTACCGCCCCCAGGCCCCGGCTTCAGGCTACCTGCCCTACCGCCCCCAGGCCCCGGCTTCAGGCTACCTGCCCTACCGCCCCCAGGCCCCGGCTTCAGGCTACCTGCCCTACCGCCCCCAGGCCCCGGCTTCAGGCTACCTGCCCTACCGCCCCCAGGCCCCGGCTTCAGGCTACCTGCCCTACCGCCCCCAGGCCCCGGCTTCAGGCTACCTGCCCTACCGCCCCCAGGCCCCGGCTTCAGGCTACGTGCCCTACCGCCCCCAGGCCCCGGCTTCAGGCTACGTGCCCTACCGCCCCCAGGCCCCGGCTTCAGGCTACGTGCCCTACCGCCCCCAGGCCCCGGCTTCAGGCTACGTGCCCTACCGCCCCCAGGCCCCGGCTTCAGGCTACGTGCCCTACCGCCCCCAGGCCCCGGCTTCAGGCTACGTGCCCTACCGCCCCCAGGCCCCGGCTTCAGGCTACGTGCCCTACCGCCCCCAGGCCCCGGCTTCAGGCTACGTGCCCTACCGCCCCCAGGCCCCGGCTTCAGGCTACGTGCCCTACCGCCCCCAGGCCCCGGCTTCAGGCTACCTGCCCTACCGCCCCCAGGCCCCGGCTTCAGGCTACCTGCCCTACCGCCCCCAGGCCCCGGCTTCAGGCTACCTGCCCTACCGCCCCCAGGCCCCGGCTTCAGGCTACCTGCCCTACCGCCCCCAGGCCCCGGCTTCAGGCTACCTGCCCTACCGCCCCCAGGCCCCGGCTTCAGGCTACCTGCCCTACCGCCCCCAGGCCCCGGCTTCAGGCTACCTGCCCTACCGCCCCCAGGCCCCGGCTTCAGGCTACCTGCCCTACCGCCCCCAGGCCCCGGCTTCAGGCTACCTGCCCTACCGCCCCCAGGCCCCGGCTTCAGGCTACCTGCCCTACCGCCCCCAGGCCCCGGCTTCAGGCTACCTGCCCTACCGCCCCCAGGCCCCGGCTTCAGGCTACCTGCCCTACCGCCCCCAGGCCCCGGCTTCAGGCTACCTGCCCTACCGCCCCCAGGCCCCGGCTTCAGGCTACCTGCCCTACCGCCCCCAGGCCCCGGCTTCAGGCTACCTGCCCTACCACCCTTTTTTTTACTGTACCCCGTCTGTCTACTATAGCTTTATAGGAAAGCCCTGTGAGTCCGGGTTCACACATGGCGCATTTTGTAATTTTTGGAGAGGCAAAATACACGGCGCTCAGATGCGCACATTCTCCATAAGATCAGTTCTTTAAAATCTTTCTTTTTAATGTTTTGTCCTGATAATCACAGCAAGTAACACGTCAAAGAGGTGTCTGTGCTGACATTTTGGGGGGCTAAAATGGTGCAGTTCTGCACTTCACCACTAGCCCCCCGGCTACACGATGTGTGAACAAGGCCTCAGCGCTAAGTGAGGAGCTACTTACCTCCACCCGTCCTCGTCAGGCTGTCCTGCTGAACTGACACAAGATGCTTCCGGTTTAGAACTTTCACATTCTGTTCCAATTATGATGTCATAAGCCCTGTGACATCTTTTTAATTGTGATGTCATCATATTTTCTGCTGTTTTTTTTTTTTTCTTAAGATTTTTTAAACTTGTACATGTACTGATCTGAAGAGCTTACAATCTAATAGCATTCTATGTGAAGCGCTGAGTTAGTGAGAATCTCGCGATCCAGCGATGCTTTTTATGCTGAAACACAGCGATTAATAAGTAAAAGAATAGTAAACATTTTTTTGTATTTACTCGGGACGATGATCGCTCAATTTAACCCCTTAATGACATGGCCTATTTTGGCGTTGAGGACCAAGCTATTTTTTTGGTATTTTTCCATCTCCATTTTTCAAAAGCCATAACTTTTTTATTTTTCCGTGGACGCGGCCGTATAAGGGCTTGTTTTTTGCGTGGCGATCTGTAGTTTTTATCGGTGCCACTTTTGGGTATATAGACAATATCGTAAATTTTTTTTTTTTTTTTTTTTTTAATGATAACAGGGAGAGAAAACGCATCAATTCTGCCATAGATTTTTTTTTTTTTTTTTTACAGCGTTAATCATGCAGCATAAATGACACACTAAATTTTTTCTGCGGGTCGGTACGGTAACAACGATACCAAAATTGTTATATTTTTTTTAGGTTTTTACATTTTTTTGCAATAAAACCCCCTTTTTTTGGAAATCTTTTTTTTTTCTCTATAGCTGCATTCAAAGTCCTGTAACTTTTTTATTTTTCTATGTACGGAGCTCTTTAAGGGCTTATTTTTTGCGAGACGAGCTGTAGTTTTTATTGGTACCATTTTGGGAAATGTACGGCTTTTTTGATCACTTTTATTGCATTTTTTGTGAGGCAAAATGCTAAAAATTAGCATTTTGCCTCTGTTTTTTAGCGTTTTTTTTAACGCTTTTTGTCGTACAAAATAAAAAGCGTGTTCAACTTTTTGTACACGTCATTACGGACGCGTCAATATCCAATATGTGGGGTTTTAGTTTTTTTTCCCTTTTTTTATGCTAATATTAGAAAAAGCATAAAAAAGGGGTTTTTTACTTTTTTTTTTTTTTTACATTTTTCTTTTTTTTACACTTTTCTTTTCTTTTTTTTTTATACTATTTGAGTCCCTCTGAGGGACTTACATCACTGTGCCTATGATCGCTGTCATAAGGCATGGCAGAGCTACTGCTCTGCCATGCCTTATCGCTTGTACAGCGATTATAGGCACAGGCAATACAGGACGCCAGTGTCTGGCGTCCTGTTGCCATGGTGACAGGCCGGGCTCTCGCGATAACATCGCGAGTTCCGGCCGGAGACACACAGGGATCGCGATCCCTCTGTGAACTCTTTCCCTGCCGCGATCTACTTAGATCGCGGCAGGGAAGGGGTTAACAGCGGCGGGCGCATCTCCGATGTCCCCCCGCTGTTGGAGCGGGACGCCGGCTGTGACTGACAGCCGGCTCCCGCTGCGGGATAGCGCGGGATCACATGTGATCCCGTGCTATCTCCAGGACGTACCAGGTACGTCATGTTGCGGGAAGTACCAGGCTGCCAGGACGTACCAGGTACGTCCAGGAGCGGGAAGGAGTTAATTGGTTTAAACAAATTCTGAGCAATAATCGTTCCGTATAAATGACCATCTTAGAGACCAAAAAGTAGAACCCCTGCAGCAATTCACATCTGTGCCGGATTTGCTGCAGACTTCAGCTGCGGATCTGCTACGGACATTCCACAGCAAATCTGCCCTGTGTGAACATGTCCTTACAGAAGGCAATGGGAAGTTTTTTACAGGTTTTTTCCATATATTTAAATGCATGTTATGTAGAGATGAGCGAGCATGCTCGTTCGAGTATTAGGGATGCTTGTTGCTTGATGCTCGTTACCCGAGACGAGCACCACGCGGTACTCGAGTCAATTCCATTTCCTTCCCTGCATGTTTAGCGCCATTTTCTAGCCAATAGACATGCAGGGAAGGCATTACCACTCCCTCCTGTGACGTGCCAGCCCTATCCCACCCCCCAGCAGTGAGTGGCTGGCGAGATCAAGTGACCGCTGAGTACTTAAAGCGGTCCCGCCCGCGGCTCGCCTCAGACACACACTGGGAGAGATCAGGGACAGTGCTGCTGCTGCTATAGGGATAGTGTTAGTGTAGGTTCCTGTCTTCAAGAACCCCAGCGGTCCTTCTTAGGGCCACATCTGACCGTGTGCATTACTGTTGTGGCTGCTGGGAGCAGTTTGGCACCCAAAAATTTTTTTTTCATCTCGCGCTGTGCAGGCCGTTACAGCTATAGCGTTCTCAGTCTGCAGTCAATTATACAGAGTATAGGGGCAGTGCTGCTGAGAGAGGGACAGTGGTAGTGTAGGATCCTGTCTACAAGAACCCCAATGGTCCTTCTTAGGGCTACCTGTGACCGTGTGCATTTTACAGGTTGTCTGCTGGGAGTTGTAGTGCATTGATACTTTAATATGAACCAATTTTTTCAACAGGGCTGCCTACAGGCTCTGTTACAAATTAAGCAACAGCGAGCTGTATCTTTCCAAAAATATTTATAGGTTTCACCTGCCCTCTCAGTTGATACATTTTTCAGAGATACACTTGTACTCTTGGTACACTTATTTTTGGGGCCCACGCCTACACTCTTATCCAACTAATTTTTCCGGCCTTCGCCTACGCTCATGGTACCCCAATGTTTCAGAGGTTGGCCTATACTATTACTACAGAAATTTTACTGGGGTCTGCCTGTCTATACTTCTGCTACAAGAATGTTACAGGGGTCTGCCTATACTGCTGCTACAAAAATGTTACAGGGGTCTGCCTATACTGCTGCTACAATAATTTTACGGGGGTCTGCCTATACTTCTGCCACTTAAATGTTACAGGGGTCTGCCTATACTTCTGCCACTTAAATGTTACAGGGGTCTGCCTATACCGCTGCCACGTAAATGTTACTGGGGTCTGCCTATACCGCTGCCACGTAAATGTTACTGGGGTCTGCCTATACCGCTGCCACGTAAATGTTACTGGGGTCTGCCTATACCGCTGCCACGTAAATGTTACTGGGGTCTGCCCATACCGCTGCCACGTAAATGTTACTGGGGTCTGCCTATACCGCTGCCACGTAAATGTTACAGGGGTCTGCCTATACCTCTGCCACGTAAATGTTACAGGGGTCTGCCAATACTTCTGCCACGTAAATGTTACAGGGGTCTGCCTATACTACTGCCGTGTAAATGTTACAGGGGTCTGTCTATACTTCTGCCACGTAAATGTTACAGCGGTCTGCCTATACTGCTGCCCCAAGGATGTTACTGGGATCTGCCTATACTGCTGCCACTTAAATGTTACAGGGGTCTGCCTATACTTCTGCCACATAAATGTTACAGGGGTCTGCCTATACTGCTACAACTTAAATGTTACTGGGGTCTGCCTTTACTGCTGCCACTTAAATGTTACAGGGGTCTGCCTATACTGCTGCTACAAGAATTTTACAGGGGTCTGCCTATACTGCTGCCACTTCAATGTTAGAGGTCTGCCTATACTTCTGCCACGTAAATGTTACAGGGGTCTGCCTATACTTCTACTACAGAAATGGTACTGCGGTCTGCCTATACTGCTGCTACATAAATGTTACTGGGGTCTGCCTTTACTTCTGCCACGCAAATGTTAGAGGGGTCTGCCTATACTTCTACTAAAGAAATTTTACTGGGGTCTGCCTGCCTATACTTCTGCTACAAGAATGTTACAGGGGTCTGCCTTACTGCTGATACAAAAATGTTACAGGGGTCTGCCTATACATCTGCCACTTAAATGTTACAGGGGTCTGCCTATACTGCTGATACAAGGATGTTACTGGGGCCTGCCTATACATCTGCTACAAAAATGTTACAGGGGTCTGCCTATACTTCTGCTACAAGAATGATACAGGGGTCTGCCTATACTGCTGCTACAAGAATGATACAGGGGTCTGCCTATACTGCTGCTACAAGAATGTTACAGGGGTCTGCCAATACTTCTGCCACGTAAATGTTACAGGGGTCTGCCTATACTACGGCCGTGTAAATGTTACAGGGGTCTGTCTATACTTCTGCCAGTAAAAATGTTACAGCGGTCTGCCTATACTGCTGCCCCAAGGATGTTACTGGTATCTGTCTATACTGCTGCCACTTAAATGTAATAGGGGTCTGCCTATACTTCTGCCACGTAAATGTTACAGGGGTCTGCCTATACTGCTACCACTTAAATGTTACTGGGGTCTGCCTTTACTGCTGCCACTTAAATGTTACAGGGGTCTGCCTTTACTGCTGCCACTTAAATGTTACAGGGGTCTGCCTATACTGCTGCTACTAGAATTTTACAGGGGTCTGCCTATACTGCTGCCACATCAATGTTACAGGGGTCTGCCTATACTTCTGCCACGTAAATGTTACAGGGGTCTGCCTATACTTCTACTACAGAAATGGTACTGCGGTCTGCCTATACTGCTGCTACATAAATGTTACTGGGGTCTGCCTTTACTTCTGCCACGCAAATGTTAGAGGGGTCTGCCTATACTTCTACTAAAGAAATTTTACTGGGGTCTGCCTGCCTATACTTCTGCTACAAGAATGTTACAGGGGTCTGCCTTACTGCTGATACAAAAATGTTACAGGGGTCTGCCTATACATCTGCCACTTAAATGTTACAGGGGTCTGCCTATACTGCTGATACAAGGATGTTACTGGGGCCTGCCTATACATCTGCTACAAAAATGTTACAGGGGTCTGCCTATACTTCTGCTACAAGAATGATACAGGGGTCTGCCTATACTGCTGCTACAAGAATGATACAGGGGTCTGCCTATACTGCTGCTACAAGAATGTTACAGGGGTCTGCCAATACTTCTGCCACGTAAATGTTACAGGGGTCTGCCTATACTACGGCCGTGTAAATGTTACAGGGGTCTGTCTATACTTCTGCCAGTAAAAATGTTACAGCGGTCTGCCTATACTGCTGCCCCAAGGATGTTACTGGTATCTGTCTATACTGCTGCCACTTAAATGTAATAGGGGTCTGCCTATACTTCTGCCACGTAAATGTTACAGGGGTCTGCCTATACTGCTACCACTTAAATGTTACTGGGGTCTGCCTTTACTGCTGCCACTTAAATGTTACAGGGGTCTGCCTTTACTGCTGCCACTTAAATGTTACAGGGGTCTGCCTATACTGCTGCTACTAGAATTTTACAGGGGTCTGCCTATACTGCTGCCACATCAATGTTACAGGGGTCTGCCTATACTTCTGCCACGTAAATGTTACAGGGGTCTGCCTATACTTCTACTACAGAAATGGTACTGCGGTCTGCCTATACTGCTGCTACATAAATGTTACTGGGGTCTGCCTTTACTTCTGCCACGCAAATGTTAGAGGGGTCTGCCTATACTTCTACTAAAGAAATGGTACTGGGGTCTGCCTATACTACTGCAACCGAAATGTTACTGGGGTCTGCTTATACCTTTTCTACTGGAATGTTACAGGGGTCTGTTTATACTATGGGTGCACACTGACTTCCTATCATGGTGTTTTACCTATCAGGCCCAAAAATACTCACTGACTAGGGCAGTGATGGCGAACCTTTTAGAGACCGAGTGCCCAAACTGCAACCTAAAACCCACCTATTTATCGCAAAGTGCCAACACGTCAGGGGGCGGGGCTTATCACGGCGTATGATTTTACCCCCGTCGTTCTAAAAAGGACAGGGCCGCATCTAAATTGACAGCATGCAGATTTCGACTCCTATTTGGACGCGAAAATACTGCAGAATGTCCTCAGCGGAAATTTCTGTGGAAAATTCTACAGCATTTCCGCATCCAAAAAGCAGTCAAAATCTGCACCCTGTCTATTTTGAATAGCCCTGCCCATTTCCGCCACCTGTAAACATACCCCAGCGGTAATAGTGACACCCCCCCCCCCAGCAGCCCCAGCGGTAATAGTGACCTCCACATCACAGCGGCCCCAGCGGTAATAGTGACCACCCACTGCGATAATAGTGACCCCCACCACACAGCAGCCCCAGCGGTAATAGTGACCCCCACCCCCCAGCAGCCCCAGGGTTAATAGTGACCCTCACCCTACAGCGGCTCCAGCGGTAATTGTGACCGCCCCCACAGCGATAATAGTGACCCCCACCACACAGCAGCCCCAGCACTAATAGTGACCCCCACCCCCCAGCGGTAATAGTGACCCCCACCCAGCAGTAATAGTGACCCCCCCACATCACAGCGGCCCCAGCAGTAATAGTGACCCCCCACAGCGGCCCCAGCGGTGATAGTGACCCCCACCCCACAGCAATAATAGTGACCCCCCCCCCAGCGGCCCCCAGTGCATTAGGGACACCCCCCAGCAGCCCCCAGTGCAGTAGTGACACCCCCCAGCGGCCCCCCCAGTGCAGTAGTGACACCCCCCAGCGGCCCCCCCAGTGCAGTAGTGACACCCCCCAGCGGCCCCCCCAGTGCAGTAGTGACACCCCCCAGCGGCCCCCCCAGTGCAGTAGTGACACCCCCCAGCGGCCCCCCCAGTGCAGTAGTGACACCCCCCAGCGGCCCCCCCAGTGCAGTAGTGACACACCCAGCACAACAATGACGCCCCCCAGTGCAGTAGTGACACCCCCCAGCGGCCCCCCCCCCAGTGCAATAGTGACACCCCCCCCAGCGGCCCCCCCCCCAGTGCAATAGTGACACCCCCCCCCCCCAGCGGCCCCCCCCAGTGCAATAGTGACACCCCCCCAGCGGCCCCCCAGTGCAATAGTGACACCCCACAGTGCCCCTCCCAAGAACCACATACTTACCCCCTCCTCCTCCTCCCCCTCCTCCTGGAAGCTGATGCTCCTCTTCTGCTCAGCGATGGTCCCAGCACGCATATTAACTTTTTCATCCCCACTTCTGCCTCAATAGGTAATTCCCAGCAACCTGATTGGTTGTTTGGATGGCTGATTCACCAATCAGGTTGCTGGGAATTGCTGATTGCTGCAGAACTGGGGAAGAAAGTGTTCATATGCTCCCGGCACACACTGACACACACGCTGCTGGACGCCTCCCCCCTCCCGGCGGAACCAAGTAGTAGGAGACGTCGGGGCAGGGGGGAGGGGGATTCCAGCTACACACTGAAGTCAGTGTGTGCCGGGATCAGCGCGGCTAGCAGTGCCGTTTGTGAATGCCGGCAGGGGAGCCGCGGCCCCTGCTGGTATTCACAAGTGGTGAGCGGCTAATGGGGCGCGTGCCAGCAGGGAGGGCTCTGCGTGCCGCCTCTGGCACGCGTGCCATAGGTTCGCCACCACTGGCCTATCTTCAGAATAACTTATCAATAGTAGATCGTTGCGGGTCTGTCCCCAGAAACCCCAACAGATCAGCCATTCTTTGGACCGCAGTGCTCCTACACCGAGCTGATTTCTGCAGGAAGCAGACGGCTCCGTTCCCACTGCAGTGGCCAGGTTTGGTATAGTAGGCAAAGTTTCCCTTCATTTCAGTGGGAGCTGGAGACAGACCCGCATTCATCTACTATTGATCTATTTTGAGGATAGGCCATCGATAGTTTACAACTGGACAACCCCATTACAAGTGAACTACGGTCAATCAGTTGGCTCAACACTAATGTCACATGTTGTGTAGGGCGATGGGGCTGTGTGCAGTTGAAAAAGTAGATTACTGCTTGCTAGTCCTTGTTCACACAGCGGTTCTTGCCACCGAATCAAACGCGTGTCAAAATCCACATCAAAACGTTTGAATGGAAATCTGCATTGTGGGGCAAAAAAAGCCTTGACGACACTTTTCGATGTAGAACCGGAGACGGTAGCAATACAAATCCAAGGCAGAAATCTACCGTAACTTGCGGATCTCTGTAGCAGATTTCCTTTGAAATCTGTCGTATTATTCTGATGCGGATTTTTAGCACTCTCTCACAGGCGTTTGCAGTAAACGCAGCGTTTTTCAATGCCGGGCTTCCTGTGATTTCAGCAGCGCTGGCGTGCGTCATGCCAGCGTTATGCCAGCGTTTGGGCTGCGTTTTCTGCACAGCTGATAACACAGCCAAGGAAGCTGAAAAAAAAAAAAATACCTAGTAGGCGGGGTCCCTGCAGGGTTCCAGGTACTTCTGTCCTCGCAGAGCATCTCTTGCTGGTAATGGGGTTTCAAGACCACACCTCCAGCAAGAGATTGCTCTGATTGGCTGAGCCATTCATTCATTGAATGGCTGTGATTGGCGCTGGATTAGCCAATCAGAGCAATCTCTTGCTGGAGGCAGGGTCTTCAAACCCCGTCACTAACAAAAGATCCTCTGACAAATGCCTGGAGCCCCGGAAAGCAGCGCCAGGGACCAGGACAGTGCCTCCATCTGTGAGTATAATTTTTCTTTTTTTTTTTTTTTGGTTGTGCAGCTAGTGCTGTCCAAAACGCGGCACCAAGTCGTGCCGCGTTTTGAGCAGCGTTACGAACGCTGCCCATTCATTTCAGTGAGCGGCGCAGAGCTGAAAACAGTCAAAGATAGAACATGCATCGGTGTCAAAAAGGTAGCACTAAACGCTGTTAAAAAAAAAAAAAGTCTGTGAGGGAGGCCTTAGGCTGGGTTCACACAGAGCGGATTTGCCGCGGCAAATCCGCCCGCGGCCGCTAATCTCGGGATTAGCCAGCCATGTGGACGAGATTTCTCAGAAATCTCGTCCACACGGGACGGCTAATCCGCTGCGGTAAATCCGAATGAAACCGTGGCCGCCGCAGCCGCGGTTTCAAAAGAAGCAGCATGTGTATTTACTTTTCTTTTTTGTTTATTTTCGTCGCGGCCGCGCTCTCCTCTATGGAGCGCCGGCCGCAACGGGAAAGCAAGCGGCCGGGCCGCTTCTAAACCGCGGCGGTTCTCCTGGTGGAAATCTCGCGGTTTTTGCTGCGGCCAAACCGCGAGATTTCCGACGGGAATCTGCCCCATGTGAACCCAGCCTAAGGGTGCTTTTACAGGAGATGACTTTGACTGTAGAAAATCTGTCCAATAAGACACTTCTGCGTGCGGATTTCACCTTTTAGGTTTTTTGCAGAATCAGTATCAAATGTGCTCTGAAAAATATCAGGGCTTGTGTACGAATACGGTCTAAAAACATTACTGCGCAAATGTGGACTAGACAGTCTTAAACTCAACAGAACTTTCATCAAACCTTTGCTGAATGATAAGTCTGTTGACTCTTAAAGGGGTTGTCCCGCGGCAGCAAGTGGGTCTATACACTTCTGTATGGCCATATTAATGCACTTTGTAATGTACATCGTGCATTAATTATGAGCCATACAGAAGTTATAAAAAGTTTTATACTTAGCTGCTCCGTTGCTGGCGTCCTCGTTCCCATGGAGCCGACTAATTTTCGCCCTCCGATGGCCAAATTAGCCGCGCTTGCGCAGTCCGGGTCTTCTCCTGTTCTCTATGGGGCTCTGTGTAGCTCCGTGTAGCTCCGCCCCGTCACGTGCCGATTCCAGCCAATCAGGAGGCTGGAATCGGCAATGGACCGCACAGAAGAGCTGCGGTCCACGGAGGAAGAGGATCCCGGCGGCCATCTTCACCGGTAAGTATAGAAGTCACCGGAGCGCGGGGATTAAGGTAAGCGCTCCGGTAAGCTTTCTTTAGGTCCCTGCATCGGGGTTGTCTCGCGCCGAACGGGGGGGGGGGGGGGGGGGTTGAAAAAAAAAAACCCCCCCCGTTTCGGCGCGGGACAACCCCTTTAAGACTGTGTAGTCTGTTTATACCCGGCTTAGTTTATGCCAAAAATGTGCCAATATTTTAGCAAACTTTCGCGCAATTTTTGGCGCAGTTTTGGTTATACCCTTTTCTCACAAGTCGGGAAAAACTCCCCGAAATTGTCTCAGTACACATGGTGAAAGTGCTGCAAAGCATGGCGGCATGTTACTAGTGCCAGGAAATGGTAAGTAAGCCCTAATGTGTCAGCATGTCCTTGGCGATGATTCTCAGCCCGGTGTAACGATGGACAAGATGCCTCAATCCGCGCACAGTTACATTTCTGTTGCACAGGCTGAGAATCATTGGATAGGGGGGGGGGGAACGATCTTTAACCCCTTAAGGACCAGGTTGTTTTGTACCTTAAGGACCAGACACTTTTTAGGGATTTTACCCATGTGGCGGTTTTACTGCTCTATTTTTTTTCCTTTAGCTACCAAAATTATTTTTGCTGCGTTTTTTTTTCCGTGACATATTGGACTATTTTTTTTAATATCTTTTTCACTGACTTTTTTTTTCCGTTTTTTAGTTTTATTGGGGGTAAAATGCTAAAAAAAATGATTTTTTTAACATTTATAGTTTTAAAAAAAATTTTTTTTTATATTTACACTAAAATAAAGTATGGGAATGGGTTCCTCTATTTGTTTCGGACGTTTTGATATATAGTATGTATGGGTTTGGTTTACAGGGCGCATACGGTGACGGTTTTTGTTGGCGTCTGCTTTGTGTTATTCTCTTTCTTTTGTATGTATTGTTGTTTTATTCTGTTATTTTGTTTTACGTATTTCTGTAATTGTGTATTTTACTATCTGTGTCCCCCATGACGTCATATAAGACCTCTGGGGGACACTCACTTTTTTTTTTTTTTTTTTTTAACTTTATTTGACATTTTCCCACTGTAGCTGGGCAGTCCATAGGACCCTCAGTTACAGGGGAAAGCAACCCCTGTGGTGACATTAGTCACTTGCAGAGCTGCCAGGGTCTAAGTCTGACCCTCCAGCTCTGCAGTAGCAGGGAATCCCGGGAGGTCACATGACCCCCCCGAGGCTCCCGTAGTGAAAGAACTTCTTACTTTCACTTTGCCCCGACAGTGCTCATTGAGCACTGTATATCGGGGAAGCAGAAGGCAGGAAGGGTTAAAAACCCCTCCTGCCTTCTGCTCCAGGTTATCAACTGTCACTAACAGCTGATAACCTGTACCTGACTCTGACTGATTGCAGAGGAAGGAGGCTTAGAGCACCACCGTATTTTTACAATCGGTGGTCCTCAAAGCCCAGCACCAGCCACCGTATATATACAGTGGCTGGTCCTTAATGGGTTAAGATTGTTGGTCTCCACAGAGCGAGTTGTACTTCTGCTGGTTCTCACACAGATGTACGGCCGACGGGCAGACGTTTTTCTACTTGCTAAAAAGTACCGCTCATCCGACGGGCGAATGAAGGTCTCCCTATATGCGGCGTTACGTGGGACAACTACTGCCTGAATAATTGCTCCATAGAGCTAATGTAATCACAGCCCCCAACCGGGTGGCCAGCAGGAACTCGCTTCCTTTCAGCTTGGCCATCTCACCGGCCCCCAGGTGTAAGGTAAGACGGCGGCTGATGCTCCCTGTTTGGCAAGTATCAGCTGCTTTCTTTTTGTGTGCTACGAGGGTCTCGGTGAGATGGCCTTTACATGACTGCGACGGCCCCTTTAAACAGGCGATCGTTGTCTTTCACCAAATGGCCAGCGGCTGGGTGTGCCAAAAACTGATGAATACGTGTGAGAGATCCTCCACTGCTGGTCTTCAAAAAACCCCTCCTAGCCAGCTGTAACGTGCGTTGATCTGCATTCGCTAGGACATGGTGGGACTTTGGGGCGGGTTGTACTTGCACTACACAATGGTGATCAGAAATGGTGTGTGATGAAAGAGGAAATGACTGCATGAATCACAAGCCTCCCCGTATAGAGCGGCAGTGGGAGGTGGGCGCCCACCGAGCCCCCTTGTCCTGTCCGTGTCCTCAGTTCATAATTCAGCCACAAACTGGAGACTCGAGTCATCGGACACAGACAGCTACATTAAGGGAAACCTGTTGTCACCTTCTGAGTCCTATAAACTACGCTACGCCGTTCAAACGTGAAAGAATGGGGAGTCTGGGGCGCCGTTCCATGCTCGGCGGGTGCCCCGTTCCTGGTCTGAGTCTCCTTATTGTTGACCGGTGTGCACAGCGTGACTCTCTTCAAACAGCACACACTCTCCCATAGAGATGAATGGGAGCGCTCACCGAGCGCCTAGTGCTACAGATCAAAATATTGCAGCATGTTCTATTTTAATGCGAGTCCACAGAAATCACAATGGGTGAGAGAGAAAAAAAATCACACTTGCACATACATGCGAGTAAACTGCATATGATTTCCATGCGCAACACGCATCGCACTTGCATGCTAAATCACATATTACCAAGCAAGATATGTCAGAGTTCCTCAAACTGATATTTCGCCGGCCCGAGTGTAGATACAGCCTGAAGTGCCTGGTTGTCGGGCAGTGTGACCTAGCCACTAACCTGTCAGACAGGACTCTAAGCTGGAGGGGCGCTGTCTGGCGGCAGAGAAGGGACGGAGCAGTAATCAGATTTGTCTTAAGCTCCCCTTACATGAGCCGATTATTGAGCTCGTTCGCCCAACAGTTGTGCCGCGTACAAGGACCAACCAGCGAATGCTCGTTTGCTGGCTGATTCTTCAGTTTCAGCGGGCGTTTAAAACCCGTATGGACGGAGAGGAACAACCTGACGAAGTGGACAAACAGTCATCATTCTGATCGTTCGTTCCTATAGGTCTAGTCTTGGACCGTGTAAAGGAAAATGAAATGATCAATGTGTATTGGTTGGCGCTCCTCACATTGGACCGAGAACTCCGCTAGTCTAAAAGGACGTTTAAGGCCTCATGTCCACGGGCAAAAGAAGAATTAAAATCCGCAGCGGATTTTAACTCTTCTCCCGCCCGCGGATCCGCGCCCCATAGGGATGCATTGACCACCCGCGGATCGTCAATAAAAGTGATTTTAAAAAAAATGGAGCAAGAAAAAATCTGGACCATGCTCCATTTTCGTGCGGGTCTCCCGCGGGGACGGCTCCCGCAGGCTTCTATGGAAGCCGTCCGGATCCGCGGGAGACCAAAATCGGAATTTACTCACCAGCTCCGGATCCTCCCTTCGCCGCGGCTTCATCTTCTCTCCGTCGCGGCCGGATCTTTTTTCTTCGGGCCGGCGCATGCGCGGGGCACGCAACCGACGTGCCCTGCGCATCCGCCGGGCCGAAGAAAGAAGGTCCGGCCGCGACGCAGAGAAGATGAAGCCACGGCGAAGGGAAGATCAGGAGCGGGCGAGAGGTGAGTTAATTCTTATTTTTAGGCCTCATGTCCGCGGGGCAGGAGGGACCCGCTACTGATTCTCCATGGAGAATCCGGAGCGGGCCTGATTTTTCTCGTGGACGAGGCCTAAAGGGAACCGGTCCCCTCAGAACAGCACCATAAGCTTAAGTAAAGTTCCAGGGGAACTGACTGGGAGCCGGAGATGTCATTTTTATACTCGCCCGCTCCTAGTCGGTGGAGATCGCACTGGCAGCAAGCTATGGCTCTTCTCTATAGTCTCCCCTATAGACTCGTATGGGAGAGCGTCCGCATGTCATTCAGACCAGAGTCATATCTTCATGTCCAGCGCGATCTCCACCAGCAGAGGGCGGCTGAGTATAAAAATGACATCACCCGGCTCGCCGTCGCCTCCCATAACGGCGCCATCACTTGGCGTCTGCCGCTGTTCTGAGGTGCCGGGTCCCCTTTAAAGTTTTCCCTCTAAAATAAACACTTGGCGTAAACCTCTTTCTGTAGTACTACAATTCCCAGCATGTTTCCCCAACAGCCTTACCTCCAACCCTTGGAGATCCCCGTCCTATCCCATGCCAGGTTTCCACTTCTTGGGACACCTTTATTAAGATTGCTGGTTTTGCAGATCCGTCTTGGCACACGGAGCGGGGAGCGCCAATATTATTAAGGTGAAACCAGACAAAAATCGTGAAATCGTAATGGCAGGTGCGCACGGAATAACATAATAAATCCAACGTTCCTTCCGATCCAGCGCTGCAGCCCCTCAGCCCCTCTGGTTTTTGTTGTCGAAGATGCCGTCACCTGACCCCTGCAGCCAATCGGAGGCCTCAGCGTCGCCGTTCTTTAGTCCTGGCATCATGGCGCCCAGGATGCCAGCGCTGATGCCAGGCGATGATTGGTTGCAGCGGTCAGAGGAGATCTGCTGATAATATCTTCGACAACCAAAACCGGGAGGGCCGTGGGGCTGAGGACCCGTACGTAATGCTGGATTTGTTTTATCATATGCGCGCCTGCCATTGAATTGCCATATGGTAACTGGACAATTCCTTTAAAGGGGTTGTCCAGGACTAAAAAAAAACATGGCTGCTTTCTTCCAAACACAGCGCCACCCTTTGTCCATGGGTTGTGTCTGGTATTGCAGCTTGGCTCCATTGAACCCACAGACAAGAATGATGCGGTGTTTGGAAGAAAGCAGTTGTGTTTTTCTAACCCTGGACAACCCCTTTAACTGCACTAGTTTTCCTTTGCTCTGCTCTGCTGTTTTGTGGCCAGTAGAGGGGGCACTCTGTGGGTAATCGCATTGCATTTGGGAGCGGTCATCTCTAGGTAATGGCAATGCGTTGCTTCTACCACACTGCTTTCATTCCAGTCCCCCCAGCAATGAGAGAGAGAGAGACTGAATCCTGATATTACGACAGTAGGGGGCGCCAGGAAGCTCTTAACAGTCTATGTCTTTTATGTTCCAGGTAACAAGTGAAGCAAAAGCAAATATCACGTGTCTGGTGTACAGCCATGACGGCACAGGTGAGTGTCCAGCCTCCTGTGTGGCTCTAGACAATCTGGGGGACACTTAAAGGGGGGGTTAATGGAGGGGGGATACACGAGGTGGAGGTACCTTTTCAAGGGTTAATGAGCTTGTTTGGTGCAGGGTGCGCCGCTCAGCGCCCGCCAGCCCTATGACGCATGTTTGTTTGGCTCCTGTCGGCTCCATCTGCGGAATCCTCCAGACCGCACAATAACAAGAAGCGATCTGCAAATATTCCTCGTCTGCTGCGACATGTTGTCACGCCGGGAAAAAGCTGCTGCTGATTAACCCCTTAAAGACCAGAAAGCCCAGCGCAGTGAAAAACGCACAGGACAATTGTTAAAGCACCTAGTAACTGACACGGGAAACTGTCAGTTTAATATTGACCAAATCGCAGTCGTCCGTGTGACTACAGACCCCCCCCCCCCCCCCCCGGTGTTTCCCTAGCAACAGGGGATGGGCTATCTTCACAGGTGGCTCAGAGGCTGTAGGCTGACAGATCTGCAGACACTGTGCTAATAATCTCTGCCTCTCCTGGGTGTGTGTATGTCTGAGTATACACGTATTATAGTGGGATTACTCACCATTTGGCCTGAAATGTCCTGGGGCAGCAGAGGGGTGGGCATTCAGCTACTGCCTCCTGCTGATTGGACCACAGACTGCAATGCAGCATGGCATGGAAGTCAGGACAGTGAACTACTGGCAGCATGCTTGGCTTACTACATGAAAGTGGATTGGAAACAGCAGCGCAATGCAAAAATGGGGAAGGCAAAGTGAAATTCAGAACTTAGACATGAAGCAGGGGGCAAACAGAAGGAACCGAGCGAGTAAGGAGCTAACTTGTATAGTACAGCTGGCACCTTCAAGTGTGGCCTCCTCTCTGACCAGTGATGTCACATGGCCTGAGAGATAAAAGGATATACAGTGTATGATGAAGTCCCTGGTATGTAGTAAAGAGACCACAGCGCTCACCCAAGTGTCGCACTCCCTTGAAAAACTTGCCACTTTTTTTTTTTTCCTGCCAGAAAATGGCGCAAAATGTTTTGTGTAACCCCCCCCCCCTTGTTAGTTCCTAACCCACCGAAGACCCCTGTATATGTAGTTGTCACTCAGTGTGGTAATGACTACTTCCTTGTCTCCTCCAGAGCTCCTCGCCAGCTACAACGATGAAGATATCTACCTGTTCAATTCCTCTCACAGTGATGGGGCACAATACATCAAGAGGTACAAGGGGCACCGGAACAACGCCACAGGTGAGTCGGCGACCCCCGGGCTGGATGCTGTTGTGTGACTTGCTATGTAGGAGTCGATGGCTAACACTTACAGGCCTGGTTATCGGAGATGTACGTTCATTCGTCCAGCAGTGGAGACGTATAGAAGCGCCAACAAAGGGGCAGACGCTCGTACATGGGCTGATCTGCCAACTGATCTGCTGTACATCTTCTGGTGCGAACAGGGAGATGTACCGCCGACCTACGGAGACAAACAGTCCAATTATCCTGTAGCGTAAAGCAAACGAGCACCAATGGACTTGCTGGTCAATCGGCACTTGATTACATTGGGCTGACGATCTGTTCATGCTAAAAACCTCAAGGGTTTGCTCACACGGAACGGAGAGGCGGCAGCACCAAATCTGCAGCATATGTGTGACTATAAAACAGCACACCCCCCACCGCAAGAACCGAAAGTGCAACACCTATATCTGTCCCCTCGCAACAGCTACTGAGCACTGCTGCTGGTTTGGCGCTACAGAAGTAAGCGCATCACCTAACCGGTGGCGCTCAGTAGCAGTTGCTGGGTAAGAGACGGGCACAGTGCTGTGGCGAGGGCGTAGTATCCGAGCGGTAGAGGAGTCTGTGCAGGCTGAATTCGGCTGCGGTTCTCGATGGGGAGAAAGTGTTGAGGAAGTGTGCAGTACCGCATTAGTCCAGCAGAGGGAGCCGCAGGCCAGGATAGTACTCTCTTCTAGTTTATTGCTATATAATATACCATTTAGCAGACTAGACCTCAGTTTGGCTTGTGTTAACCCCTCCACTGCTGCACCGCCAGCTCCTGCAATGCTCTGCAGGCGACATCCGATCATTATCGTTTCCTCCCTGCGTTCTCATTATGGCCGCCTCTGTGCAAGGCTGTGAGAACTCATTAAATATTTCCAGCTAAGTGATTCTTTGTTTGTGCAGTTTTATGCTAATATGTCCTCTGTGAACTCCTTTAACCCCTGTGCAGCGGGGTGGGGGGCTGTTCTGGGGCGTTCTGGTTGTCTAGGGTGCAGGAAATGCTGGGAGTTGTAGTACAAGCATAGAACGGTTATGTCCGGTGCAGCGCTTGTACCAGAGGTTGTTGCAGGGGGGGGCAGGCACTTGATTACATTTTATATTTCATTTTTTTTTAAAATTCTTCTTTTCAGTGAAAGGCGTCAACTTCTACGGGCCGAAGAGCGAGTTTGTGGTGAGCGGGAGCGACTGCGGCCACATCTTCCTGTGGGAGAAGGCGTCTTGCCAGATTGTGCAGTTCATGGATGGTGACAAGGGGGGAGTGGTAAGCAGTACAATGCAAGCGATGGGGTTGTGCCAAGCTAGAAAGTTATTCCCTGTCCAACTATCTGATCGGTTGTCTGGGACCCCCTACCGATCCTGAGAACGGGGGTCCCAAAGATCCCTGTATGAATGGAGTGGTGGCTGCTTCATTCATTGGACATAGACTTCAAGCACTCGTCCATCTCCAGCAGTCTCGTTGCGATGCATGGGGCTGCAGTGCACATGAGCAACCACCGATCCCTGATGCAGCGGATTTGTGGGGATCCCATTGGGTAGACCCCAATCAATCAAATTGTTATCCCCTTTAAAGCAACCCTCCGGTCCCAGACAAACAAAGATGTCTGCACTGCTTCTCAAACGCTACTTGCTGCTTTGTTTTTTCAGTGCTGTCCACAGGGTAGCATGTAGTGTGTTAGACCACCAACACATACTAGTGCATCAGGTCGTCAGAAGTGGTGCGGCCATCTTTGTTTGTCCAGGATCGGAGGGTCAATTTAATAAAAATCCATTGCAGCCGCAGCCCAGGACCCCTGCTCATCGATTGTTCGCTGGGCCAGTGTGTTCACGCTTAGCTAATTTCTGCAGGAAGCAGACAGCTCCGTTCTCACTGCAGTGGCCAGGCTTGGTATTACAGGCAAAATTCCTATTCAAGTTTGGCAACTGCAGTGAGAATGTTGTGATCAGCTGAGTGCACATAGACACTGGCCCAGCGAACAGCTGATTGGCAGGGGTCTCCGGTGCCTTTGCGGATCTAGTATTGAAGGGGTCTCCGGTGCCTCTGCGGATCCAGTATTGAAGGCCTACCTTAAGGATAGGCTATCAATAGTTTATAACTGGACAATTCCTTTTTAAGGGGTTGTCTGGTTGCAAACTATACGCAGGATAACGTATCAATAATAGATCGGTGGGAGTCTGCCACCAAAGACCCTGATCAGCTGTTTGCCGGGCCAGTGCATTCAATACTCTGAGCTGATTTATGCAGGAAGCAGATAGCTCCGTTCTCACTGCAGTGGCTACGCTTGCAATTACAGATAAAGTTCCCACTGATCTGAATGGCATGCAATTCCACGCCTGGCCACTATAGCGAGAACGGAGCTGTCTACTCCCTGCAGAAATTGTCTGAATGTATTGAGTGCATCAACCTGGAAAATGGCTGCTATGCGGGGATCCTGGACGGCAGACTACTATTGATGGCCTGTCCTAGGGATAGACTATCAGTAGTTTTAATTAGCCTGTTCCAGCATTCAATGAGAAGGAGCACATGGTGATCAGCCATCCTCCCTCCATCCAGCTTGTGTTGTCCGCTGACTGCTATAACTCATGATAAGCCTTATTTTCAGTCTCGATGGTGTAGTTAGGCCGCAGATAAGCCGTTTACTTCCCCGCTGCCCTCCGGGTGGTCAGTGTCTTCACACACGGCCATAATTCTCACTTATGTCTGCTCCTATTGTTGGGACGTCTCCGGGCTCCTCGGGCGTTCAGTATGGTGGCGCTCTGCAGCTTCGCCTCCTCACCGGTAATTCATCAGCGCTGTTTTCTATAGACGCGCAGCTGCGGCCCGTAATCTGGTAATTTGCATAACTGCGCTACATCTGTCTTGTGATTGGGGAAAGGAGGGGGGGGGGGGCGCAGCTTGTTATTGCTCCCTCCAGTAATAACGCTTATAAATGCGCAATGAACTCTTCGGAAGCGGCGGCCCCCGATGTGACATCGGGCTGCAGTGTAATAAAACGGCGGATTTTAATACGAAATTATTTTGCGCTCCGCTGGAAATTATTTATTTCTCCAGCATTGTGTTTAATGAAAAAAAAAATTAAGGGGGGCCACGAAATCCCCCCAGCTGGAGGGCCGGGCAGCCGTTCTGCTCCTCTCATAGGGCCACAAAATCCCCCCAGTTGGAGGGCCGGGCAGCCGTTCTGCTCCTCTCATAGGGCCACGAAATCCCCCCAGCTGGAGGGCCGGGCAGCCGTTCTGCTCCTCTCATAGGGCCACGAAATCCCCCCAGCTGGAGGGCCGGGCAGCCGTTCTGCTCCTCTCATAGGGCCATGAAATCCCCCCAGCTGGAGGGCCGGGCAGCCGTTCTGCTCCTCTCATAGGGCCACGAAATCCCCCCAGCTGGAGGGCCGGGCAGCCGTTCTGCTCCTCTCATAGGGCCACGAAATCCCCCCAGCTGGAGGGCCGGGCAGCCATTCTGCTCCTCTCATAGGGCCACGAAATCCCCCCAGCTGGAGGGCCGGGCAGCCGTTCTGCTCCTCTCATAGGGCCACGAAATCCCCCCAGCTGGAGGGCCGGGCAGCCGTTCTGCTCCTCTCATAGGGTCGGCACTGAAGCCAGCTCTTAGTCAACGGGGCAAATGAGTTGGGGTCGCTATTAGATATGAGCGAACCTACTCGTTTCCAGTAATTACTCGATCGAGCACCGCGATTTTCGAGTACTTCCGTACTCGGGTGAAAAGATGCGGGGGGAGGCGTGGCAGAGCGGGAGACAGGGGGGAGCCCTCTCTCTCTCTCCCCCCCCCCCCCCCCCCCCACTCGCCGCTGCAACCCCCCACTCACCCACGGCGCCCCCCGAATCTTTTCGCCCGAGTACGGAAGTACTCGAAAATCGCGGTGCTCGGGCGAAAAAGGGGCGTGGCCAAGTAGGTTCGCTCATCTCTAGTCGCTATGGAAATACTACTTGAACTGTTCTTCAGTTATATCACGGCTTCACACTCGGTTCGCAGTTCCACCTGCTAGTTTTACATTGGTTAACCCCTTAAAGGTGCGGCACTGTTTTTGTTTTTTTTTTCTCCTCTCCACTTTCAAAAAAATAACTTTTTTTTTTTTCTTTTTCAAACCGATGGATTGTGGCGGCCTGCAGGTTGTTTTTTGCGTATTCTTGGATGGTTCTCTGTAATGTACTGAACGTTATCAAAATTACTCAGTGGAATGAAATGGGGGGAGGGGGGAATGCAAAACCGCTTCAGAGGTTAATTTTTGGCTTGCGGATTTTTCCGCAGCGTTTTATATTTTTTGTCGCGTATTTGGTGCGGTTTTGGCTGCGTCCGTAGAGGTCTATGGACAAAAAGCGCTGCGGAAAAGACAGAAGAATGGACATGCTGCATCTTTGAAAACCGCGCCGCAGTTGCATTTCCGCACTGCGGCTGTGCGGGAAAAAAATCCGTCCTGTAAGAACAGCTTTTTGGCAAATCTCATTTGTGCTGCATTGCACTGCAAACGCAGCGGTTTTGCCGCAGTGAGGATATGCAACGACAATCCGCGGCAAAACCGCAGCAAATCTGCCCTGTGTGACCCCAGCCTTACACAGAGGAGTCCGCATTGAAGGTATATAATTATACGTGGTGTCTTCACAGGTTAACTGCTTGGAGCCGCACCCCCACCTCCCCGTTCTGGCGACCAGTGGCCTGGACTACGATGTGAAAATCTGGTTGCCCACGTCCAAGGATCCGACAGAGCTGGACGGACTGAAAGAGGTGAGCCCCCAACACCGTACCAAGCCCAGCACTTAAGGGGTTAACGTTAACTCAAGAGCGTCCCTCTGAATGTGTGGGCCCAAATTAGTCAGCTCAGCAGTGAGCTCATCTCTGATCCATATGGCGCTGTAGTCACCGCGCCCGGGAGATGAGACTCGTGGCGTGCAAGGTACAAAACGGAGAGACGAGAATGTAACCGCTTCATTGCCAGCTGATCTCATTAATGGGCTATAAACCTGCACATAGACCATTTTATTAAAAGGCAGCGGCTTTGCTGACTACTGACAGCGGGGCTCCTGCTCCAACAGCCAGGAATGGAGAAACCTCAGACCCCGGCAGTTTAATCCTTACATGCCACAATCAATAGCAACTGCAGCGTGTAAGCAGATAACGGGAAGAGGCTCCTCCTGTCACCCATCGGCACCCAGCAGTACGATCGTAAGGCACCAATGGGTTCTCATGGCAGCCGGAGGCTTAACAAAGGTCTCTATACTGCTGTGTGCCTCTGCCGGAGGTGAGGAGTAATAGGCCGCTGTCATAGACTTAGTATAATGCACTACACAAGTAATGCAGTGTACTAGCGATCGCACTATAACATCTTCAAGCCTCCTTCAGGGACTAAAAATTAGTGTCATTAAAAAGATCAATAAAGTTTAATGAAAAAAAGTCCAGTTGAAAAAAAATACACATTTCCCCACAAATACCGGTATTAAAGGGGTTGTCCCGCGAAAGCAAGTGGGGGTATACACTTCTGTATGGCCATATTAATGCACTTTGTAATGTACATTGTGCATTAATTATGAGCCATACAGAAGTTTTTCACTTACCTGTTCCGTTGCTGGCGTCCTCGTCTCCATGGTGCCGTCTAATTTTCAGCGTCTAATCGCCCGATTAGATGCGCTTGCGCAGTCCGGGTCTTCTTCTTTTCTCAATGGGGCCGCTCGTGCAGGAGAGCGGCTCCGTGTAGCTCCGCCCCGTCACGTGCCGATTCCAGCCAATCGGGAGGCTGGAATCGGCAATGGACCGCACAGAAGCCCTGCGGTCCACCGAGGGAGAAGATCCCGGCGGCCATCTTCACCGGGTAAGTAAGAAGTCACCGGAGTGCGGGGATTCAGGTAAGCGCTGTGCGTTTTTTTTTTTTTTTTTTAAGTCCCTGCGCCGAAACGGGTTTTTTTTTTTTCAACAGCCCCCCCCGTTCGGCGCGGGACAACCCCTTTAAATATGTATTTTAAAAAGTTTTTTTTTTTACAACACATATTGGGTATCGCTGCATTTGCAACAACCCAGACAATGGAAATATTTCATTTCTCTTGCCTGCTCCTTTTTATGGTCTCGCAGTAATCGTGCTGGTCAGAAAGAATATTATGTTGTTTTCACTGACTGAACTCTGGAAAAAGTAAAAAAAACACTGGAAGTTCTGTGGGGGTGTCAATGTTACCCCCACCAAGAATAAATAAAAAAGTAATGAAAGTTCTACAACACTGTAAAGGAACCCCAGAGTGCGGCCCCCAAAATGTGCAACTCCTCCCACAAATCACACCCTCATGCGACTGACTATGCCAACGCGTTACGGCTCTTGCAATGCGATGATAAAAATTGCTTGGTCCTTTAAGAGCCAAAACAGACTGGCCACTAAGTGGTTAATCAGCACTCCTGATAATGCGGCACTGGAGCTGATGGGTTAGACTAAGGTTTCCCTTCCATCACTGTATGTATGACTAGTAGCGGGCACACCGCTGCCCTCAGTCACTGCAGCACTCACTAAGCTCCTCGTCTTCCAGGTTATAAAGAAAAATAAGCGGGAGCGGGACGAAGACAGTCTACACCACGCGGACCTGTTTGATAACCACATGCTCTGGTTTCTCATGCACCATCTTCGGCAAAGGGGGCACCGCAGGGTGAGTATGAGGCCGTCTCTGAAATAACGGACGTATGTACTGCTGATGTCACTGTGTTCTGTTTTTTTTAAATTTTTTTTATGGTTACATTTTACAAAGAAACCTCCTTGAGTGCTGCACCCTAGGAGAATGCTTACATCAGCTCATCCATATGGGTGTGCGCATAATTCCTATGGACAAGTGGATGTAAGCAGTCAATCCCTTCTCTCAAGCAGCTATAAGTTACTGGCAGTTATACTCCACTATGTACAAGAATATAACTACTATAACACTGCCCCCTATGTACAAGAATAGAACTACTATAATACTGCTCCCTATGTACAAGAATAGAACTACTATAATACTGCTCCCTATGTACAAGAATATAACTACTATAATACTGCTCCCTATGTACAAGAATATAACTACTATAATACTGCTCCTATGTACAAGAATATAACTACTATAATACTGCTCCTATGTACAAGAATATAACTACTATAATACTGCCCCCTTATGTACAAGAATATAACTACTATAATACTGCCCTCTATGTACAAGAATATAACTACTATAATACTGCCCCCTATGTACAAGAATATAACTACTATAATACTGCCCCTTATGTACAAGAATATAACTACTATAATACTGCCCCCTATGTACAAGAATATAACTACTATAATACTGCTCCTATGTACAGGAATATAACTACTATAATACTGCTCCTATGTACAAGAATATAACTACTATAATACTGCTCCCTATGTACAAGAATATAACTACTATAATACTGCTCCTATGTACAGGAATATAACTACTATAATACTGCTCCTATGTACAAGAATATAACTACTATAATACTGCTCCCTATGTACAAGAATATAACCACTATAATACTGCCCCCTATGTACAAGAATATAACTACTGTAATACTGCCCCCCTATATACAAGAATATAACTACTATAATACTACCTCCTATGTACAAGAATATAACTACTATAATACTGCTCCCTATGTACAAGAATATAACTACTATAATACTGCCCCATATGTACAAGAATATAACTACTATAATACTGCCCCCTATGTACAAGAATTTAACTACTATAATACTGCTCCTATGTACAAGAATATAACTACCATAATACTGCCCCTATGTACAAGAATATAACTACTATAATACTGCTCCTATGTACAAGAATATAACTACTGTAATACTGCCCCCCTATATACAAGAATATAACTACTATAATACTGCCCCATATGTACAAGAATATAACTACTATAATACTGCTCCTATGTACAAGAATATAACTACCATAATACTGCCCCTATGTACAAGAATATAACTACTATAATACTACCCCTATGTACAAGTATATAACTACTATAATACTGCCCCTATGTACAAGAATATAACTACTATAATACTGCCCCATATGTACAAGAATATAACTACTATAATACTGCCTCCTATGTACAAGAATATAACTACTATAATACTGCCCCCTATATACAAGAATATAACTACTATAATACTGCCCCCAATGTACAAGAATATAACTACTATAATACTACCCCCTATGTACAAGAATATAACTACTATAATACTGCCCCCTATGTACAAGAATATAACTACTATAATACTGCCCCCAATGTACAAGAATATAACTACTATAATACTACCCCCTATGTACAAGAATATAACTACTATAATACTGCCCCATATGTACAAGAATATAACTACTATAATACTGCCTCCTATGTACAAGAATATAACTACTATAATACTGCCCCCTATATACAAGAATATAACTACTATAATACTGCCCCCAATGTACAAGAATATAACTACTATAATACTACCCCCTATGTACAAGAATATAACTACTATAATACTGCCTCCTATGTACAAGAATATAACTACCATAATACTGCCCCCTATGTACAAGAATATAACTACTATAATACTGCTCCTATGTACAAGAATATAACTACTGTAATACTGCCCCCCTATATACAAGAATATAACTACTATAATACTGCCCCATATGTACAAGAATATAACTACTATAATACTGCCCCATATGTACAAGAATATAACTACTATAATACTGCTCCTATGTACAAGAATATAACTACCATAATACTGCCCCTATGTACAAGAATATAACTACTATAATACTACCCCTATGTACAAGTATATAACTACTATAATACTGCCCCCTATGTACAAGAATATAACTACTATAATACTGCCCCCTATATACAAGAATATAACTACTATAATACTGCCCCCTATATACAAGAATATAACTACTATAATACTGCCCCCAATGTACAAGAATATAACTACTATAATACTACCCCCTATGTACAAGAATATAACTACTATAATACTGCCTCCTATGTACAAGAATATAACTACTATAATAACGCCCCCTATGTACAAGAATATAACTACTATTATACTGCCCCGTATGTACAAGAATATAACTACTATAATACTGCCCCTATGTACAAGAATATAACTACTATAATACTGCCCCATATGTACAAGAATATAACTACTATAATACTGCCTCCTATGTACAAGAATATAACTACTATAATACTGCCCCCTATATACAAGAATATAACTACTATAATACTGCCCCCAATGTACAAGAATATAACTACTATAATACTGCCCCTATGTACAAGAATATAACTACTATAATACTGCCCCTATGTACAAGAATATAACTACTATAATACTGCCCCCAATGTACAAGAATATAACTACTATAATACTGCCTCCTATGTACAAGAATATAACTACTATAATACTGCCCCCTATGTACAAGAATATAACTACTATAATACTGCCCCCTATGTACAAGAATATAACCACTATAATACTGTCTCCTATGTACAAGAATATAACTATTATAATACTGCCCCCTATGTACAAGAATATAACCACTATAATACTGTCTCCTATGTACAAGAATATAACTACTATAATACTGCCCCCTATGTACAAGAATATAACTACTATAATACTGCTCCCTATGTACAAGAATATAACTACTATAATACTGCCCCCTAAGTACAAGAATATAACTACTATAATACTGTCTCCTATGTACAAGAATACAACTACTATAATACTGCCCCTATGTACAAGAATATAACTACTATAATACTGCCCCCTAAGTACAAGAATATAACTACTATAATACTGCCTCCTATGTACAAGAATATAACTACTATAATACTGCTCCCTATGTACAAGAATATAACTACTATAATACTGCCCCTATGTACAAGAATATAACTACTATAATACTGCTCCTATGTACAAGAATACAACTACTATAATACTGTTCTAGTAGTATAAAGTAGTCGGTTGGGTCTGTCTGCACCTGATGTAGAAGGGGATGTCTTTCTTGGCTCTGCCGTCTGTACCGTCATGCAGTCGGGGCCGATCCAGCAGTTCTGTCTCCCCTGCGGTGTGTGGGTTTGTCTATCTGGTGTCCTTTATTTATGGGTAATTACAGAACCGCACGCACACAGTTCTTAATCAGATGCCAAGCTGACAGGGATGTGCCAAACAGAAGCGCCAATTGACAGGTTGTAATTTTCATTACTTAGAATGTTTTTTCAACTAATTCGGAAAGATAGATAAATATACTTTTTTGTGACATCCTGAGTGTAGATTCTGCGCACATGTTGGTAGTGAGCGGTCCACCCGGTGCTGTGATCTCCAACCAGTGGCATGCTCTGCCACTGGTTGCACAGCACTACCCTAATATATACTGAATGGCCCCTATATGACGGTCCCCAACCCTCTCATGATTGGGCTTCCCTGTATGGACATTCTCCCCGTGACCCCGGAGTGCGGCGTACAATCGCGTGACAAGTTTTCCACGGATCAGTTTGTGTGAATCCACATTAGATGGGAAAATCCGACGATCTGAGTGACTTCTAACGAGGCCGGGTCATCGGTGCTAGACTAGCCAGGTCTCACTGCCAACCGCGGGGGTAATCTTTCCATATAATGGTGCGGAGAATGGCGCAATCGACATACAGCGAAAGGGGATCCTGTGGACGGAGACAGCTTTCAGCACCATTGTATCTAAGAGAAGCAGAAGACGAGACTCTGGGGGGTAAAAGCACAAATCTTGTATCACCGAGCAACGGAGAAACCTCTCCTGGTCAGATGGATCCAGATGTCTGCTGCCCCGTGTTGATGGGAGGTCAGAATTTGGCACAGGCAGCATGAATCGCTGACCCCTTCCTGTCCGATGGAGTAATGGTGCGAGGAATGTATTGTCGCTAACGTGCTATGAGAAGGGTGTCTGATAACGTGGCCATTCAGTGGATACATCTATCATCCCCTCGCTCCCGCTTTAGATCGTGTCCTCCCAAGGTTAAGACCCCTCCACCTGCGCTACTCATCAATCCCATTGTGTGGCACAAAGCGCGCCCTCAGATAGTTACTCAATTGCTGTAAATTAGGGGTTGCGTGCGGCAGGTGCCGAGACGGCGCTTCTGTCTCATCTTCTCTGACTCATCTCTCCAGAAGGGAGGAAGAGGAACATAAAAATACATTTCCATGCCTAGTTTACAATGTGATCACACCGCCGTTTACAATGTGATCACACCGCCGGCGATCGCCTGTCTGCAGGAGATCGTTTTATCAGAAATGGCTCTTTTACTTTATTCTTGTTTTTTGTGTTTTTTTTAACCCCCCCCCCCCCCTCTCAGAGGAGAAGAGATCCTGGTCTGAACACAGCCGACGCAGACTCCGACGACTCCCCCAGTACCTCCGACAGCTCAGACGAGGACGAAGAGGGTCCCGATCGAGTCCAGTGCATCCCGTCATGAGCCGCCTCCTTTCCCATGTTTTCGGCGTGGAGCTTTTTTTCCCCCTTCCTCTTCCTCTAAGGGAGGCGGCGGGGAGTTACTTTACTAACAGACATTTTTCAGCTTTTTATCAAAGTTCTAGGACTATAGTGTAAGAAAACCACGCTATTCCTCGTACGCCCTGGGAGTTTTTTTTTTTTTTTTGTTTCCTCTTTTTGGAAAGGGGTAAACTTTTTTTTTTTTTTTTCTTTGCTTTTGCATAACTGCACTTTGGATATGTCGGCTTTAGAGTGTGAAAGAAGGGGATGATCCACATGATGGAACCTGAGTCTCTTCCCGCTATCCCAGCTCTTTGTTCGAGAGCGTTTTATTACCAGCATTTTGACAGCCTCTGGCATCGACAGGACAGGAACTTTATGAAGAGTTAAAAAAAAATATAAAAAATAAAGCGAGCGGCAGAAGGCAGAGTAAGCATTATTTTTGTAAGGGTTTTTTTTTTTTTTCCTTTTCCGTTTCTAGGAAAATAAGCAGCCATCTTAAGCAGCTTGTACACCCCGCTTCTCCTATTTGTCTGTTTTTGTTTATTTTGAATGTTATATCTTTTCTTTGTTCTCCTGTTTTCTCGCCCCCCCCTCCCCCCCCAACCCATCCCTCCATTTTTTTTTTTCCCCCACTCCCTATTGGCCCTCTGTTACCCCGCTCTTTCCCTGCCCCTCGGCCCTCTGCCGCCTCGCTCTTTCCCTGCCCCTCGGCCCTCTGCCGCCCCGCTCTTTCCCTGCCCCTCGGCCCTCTGCCGCCCCGCTCTTTCCCTGCCCCTCGGCCCTCTGCCGCCCCGCGCTTTCCCTGCCCCTCGGCCCTCTGCCGCCCCGCGCTTTCCCTGCCCCTCGGCCCTCTGCCGCCCCGCTCTTTCCCTGCCCCTCGGCCCTCTGCCGCCCCGCTCTTTCCCTGCCCCTCGGCCCTCTGCCGCCCCGCTCTTTCCCTGCCCCTCGGCCCTCTGCCGCCCCGGCCCTCTGCCGCCCCGCTCTTTTCCCCGCCCCTCGGCCCTCTGTCGCCCCGGCCCTCTGCCGCCCCGCTCTTTTCCCCGCCCCTCGGCCCTCTGCCGCCCCGCGCTTTCCCTGCCCCTCGGCCCTCTGCCGCCCCGCTCTTTCCCTGCCCCTCGGCCCTCTGCCGCCCCGCTCTTTCCCTGCCCCTCGGCCCTCTGCCGCCCCGCTCTTTCCCTGCCCCTCGGCCCTCTGCCGCCCCGCTCTTTCCCTGCCCCTCGGCCCTCTGCCGCCCCGGCCCTCTGCCGCCCCGCTCTTTTCCCCGCCCCTCGGCCCTCTGCCGCCCCGCTCTTTTCCCCGCCCCTCGGCCCTCTGTCGCCCCTCTTTTTTTTGTTTCCTCCATTAAACCTAGTAATATGTAAGTCTTAAATTTTAGGCTGTGTGGGTAAAAAGAAGAAAGGGAAAAAAAAAAAAAGCATGACAAAAAATATGCACGGAGCGTTTGCTGCTCGAGTGTTTGTGTGAATCGTTATAAATTTTTTTTTTTTTTTATCTCCAGCCGTTGTTATTGACCCCATTCGCTTTATTATGCTGTTTTTGGTTTTTCATGAATTTTTTTTTTTTTCCTGTAATGTTCCGTTTCTCCTCTCTGTTTACCATAGTGGATAATTCCTGTGTTGTGAGTCAGCAGTTCATATATTCCGCCTGTTCACTCGCCTGGGAATAGTGACGTCACTATTGTACCGGGTCCCGGTGAGATCACAGGCCGAAGGTTGTTTTTGCTCGGACTCCTTTTTGAAGGTTTACTATGGTTACACATCAATGGGAGCCGTCATGTTAAAACCCCTTGGTAGTGCGTTAAACCATCACAAACATTTCTTTGGCGACCGTTCCTAATTTTGTTAAGCGCAGGGACTTGTTTCGTTAGCCGGTGGCTGCTCCGCAGGTCGTTTATTCTCCGGACTCCATGGCGTTCTCCTACCTGGCAGGATACTCTGTACATAATGCGACTGTTTGCACTCTTCAGGATTTCTTTTTGTTTGTTTTTCTCTCTACGGTTTTCATTAAGACTCTATTAGAAAAAAAATGTGAAAAAAAATAAATAAAAATCTCCTCCCCCAACAAATAATTAATGTGCATTTCTGAAAAAAAAAAATGTAAAAAAAAAAATACTGGCTGAACCAAACTTGAGGATTTTGAAGCAGTCAATGGCTTTGCTTTATCACTGTTTTATTAATCTATCGAGCTGGATGTTTATGAAGTTGCAAATTGTTAAGTTTAAACAAATGAATATTATATATTATATAGAAATAAATAAATGCAATAAGACAAGGTTATCCGGCATGCGCTTGGTTTATTTATGTAAGAGGGGGGGCACTATGTTGGCAAGAGTATTGCCCCCCACCACTACCACCACCACCACTACAACTCCGGTGTTGTCCGGTGATGTGTGAGCATGAGGTTAAAAGAGAGGAGAGGATCACGCATCATATCCCAGTACAGAAATAATCAGATGTCGCCATGTGTAGAGCTGACAACGGGGTCTGGCGGGGGGGAAAGGGAGAACGTCGCCAGGTGTAGAGCTGAGGGTGGGGTCTGGGTCTGGGGAGGACGTCGTCAGGTGTAGAGCTGAGGGCGGGGTCTGGCGGGAGGGGGAGAGACGACGCCAGGTGTGGAGCTGAGGGCGGGGTCTGGCGGGAGGGGGAGAGACGACGCCAGGTGTGGAGCTGAGGGCGGGGTCTGGCGGGAGGGGGAGAGACGACGCCAGGTGTGGAGCTGAGGGCGGGGTCTGGCGGGGGGGGGGGGGGGAGAGACGACGCCAGGTGTGGAGCTGAGGGCGGGGTCTGGCGGGGGGGGGGGGGGGAGAGAGAACATCACCAGGTGTGGTGCTGGGGGGGGGGGGGGGTGAAGGACGTCGCCAGGTGTGGAGCTGAGGGCAGGGTCTGGGAGGGGGGGGGAGAGAACATCACCAGGTGTGGAGCTGGGTGGGAGGGGGGTGAAGGACGTCGCCAGGTGTGGAGCTGAGGGAGGGGTCGGGTGGGGGTGGTCACCAGGTGTGGAGCTGAGGGCGGGGGGGGGCGTCGCCAGGTGTAAAGCTGACAGCAGGGGGGGAGAGGAGGGACGGTGCCGCCATGTTCAGAGTGACCTTGTAAACTGACAGAACGTGGACAACGAAGCCTTGTACGAGCTGTGAAGACATCACACACATCGTCTGCCCTCGCTGAGGATGTCTCACAGGACATTGGAACATTCATTAGTGCTGGAAGAATCCATAGGGAACGGCATGTGAAGGGTTACCATGGACGAGCGGCTGCACACAACATCACAGTGGTGCCTGCGACGGTGTTTTGAGCGACGGATTGTAAATGAGTGGAAGCAAATGTCGTGGACGGCTGAATCGCAGGACACCATCTGCCGATCAGATTTCCGCACTTGGGTGTGGCCGTTGCCTGGAGGGTGGTTTCTCCACAACTGCGTTGTCCCAACAGTGAAGGTATGGAGGGGGGAAAAAACTGTGGGGAAGGACTAGGGCCATGGGTTATAGTGAAGTCCACCCTCACCGCCAATGGCTACAGAGACATTCCAAACAATGTGGCATCACCTACCCTGTGCCAATACTTTGGTACAGCTCCGTGTCTCCACCAACATGACTGAGCGCCATGTCATATGGCACGCTTGGTGGAGGAGCAGAACTTCTGCAAACTTAATTGGCTGCCTTAAGTCTGGATCTGAATCCCATCGAGCATCTTAGAAATGTGTTGGGGGTGCAGGAATACAGCGTTCTAGCTCATCCCTATCATCCCCCACATGACTATCTGAAGCTCCTCTGGGAATGGAGGCAAATCCCTCCACACGTCTATGGGAATTTGGTGGCGAGCGGCTAAGAAGGGTCATTGCAGTCATTGGGGCCAAAGGCGGCTCAACGCCGTATGTGAAAATTGCAGTCAATGGAAGCCGTCTGTCTCGCGATACTCCGAGCTGTAAGCACAGTGAAAGTATTACAAGAAATATCGCCCCTGTCCAGCGCCGGCGCCTCATGCGCTGCACTGCACTTCCGCGCTGGCTTGCCAGCATAGACTCTCACTGCAGATCCAGAGAGGTCAGTATGGGGTCTCTGGGGGTCGCCAGGTCTGATTCTGCTGCAATATTTCACAGGTGGAACCTGACCCGGCCGTGGGCAGGAGGCCTAAAACATCCACCTCTTATTAGTTTGTGGGTAATTGCACTCTGAGCATCTTACGATAACAGAGATACATTCCTAGTAACCCACTTATAGTACACTCACACCAAGATGGACCCCTGACGTGGGGCAAGGCTACAACAAATTGTCCTCTCACACCCCAGAAGGACCCTAGGGAAATGACAATCTTATATTGCACCTGTTTTGAAACTGACCGGAACCTATAATTCTTCAGTAGGGGTTGAGTCGGTCCAAGAGGGACCTGAGATCAAGTAACGGATTACACTTGGTAGAAATGCAAGGAATGGGGAAGATCTGGATAAGCAAGGCCATACTGGTCAATGCAATCGGCTTTCCCATAACAACATGGTTGCGAAAGTTGGACACTCAGAGGAACAGATAGAAGGAATATTGATGCGTTTGAACAATGGTGCTGGAGGTGAATACTACGGAAACCTTGGACCGCCATGACAACGAACAAGGTAGTGTTAGATCCCGTCAGACTGAAAATCTCACTGTAGGGCGAAATCGTCAAACAGCGGCTCTTTTTTTGGACACGTGATGCGCGCTAACTCACTGGAAACAGTACTGATGCTCGGCAAGGTCAGTGGTAAGAGAAGATCAGGACAAAGAACAAGATGGCTAGATACAATCAAGTCCACCACCGTGAAAAACAGGAATGCGTGGAGAACATTGATCCATAGAGTGACTGAAAGTCAGATGCAACAGAACGGATAACCATCATCCGGGGCAATAATAATAACTTTTTGTCAGGTCTCCATGAAGTTAAAGTCTGGTTAAGAAACCCCCCTAATGTAGAGGGACAAGTCCACCAGAGTAAATGAGGAGGTACACGGTGGTTCAATGTGTTTTTGACCTTCAACTCATCAGGAACCAGGTGGTCTAATGTCATACTATAGAGGAGCTTGATGGGGCAGCTCCCCTATCTATCCAGATCCCAAGACCTACAACAGTGTCTAGGGAATCATGCCAGGATGAAAATACTCCAAGAAATAGAAAAGTTTATGCTGCAACATCCCTGGATATTACTATATTGCTGCCCTATTCTTGTATAACTGGCTACAATGACCCTCGAAGACTGCCCTACTGTAGGATCCCTATAGCTGCAATATCCCTGGATGCTACTAGATTGCTGCTAAATTCTTGATTCTCAGGCTACAATGACCTGAGATACCTACCATAAAGATAAACCCTATGGCTGCCTTCCTGTCTGGAATCCAATCTATTCTCCTAAACAGGGTGCAACCCCCTGCTGCAATCAAACATAAAGGGCATAGAGAGAGCAGAGTAGATAGCTGCCAGCCCTGATACAGCCACCAGTCCGCCATCAGGGCTGGCGGCTATGCTACTCTGCTCTATCTCCTTTATTTTTGTTTGCCGCAGGGGATTGCAATTCTGCTCCACATCAGGGGTCCATCTAGGTGGGAGAGTATCAAACAGGCGTAAAATAAGATCGGCATTGCCCTAGGCTTTTTCTGGGCTATGAGAGGACAATGTGTTATAGCTCCACATCAGGGGTCCATCTTGGTGTGAGAGGACTATAAGTGGGTTACTAGGATGGCATCTCTGTTATCGTTAGATGCTCAGAGTGTAATTACCCACAAATTAATAAGAGGTGCAGGTTTTACACTTCTTTATTTTTGTTGTTTTGAAGTCTGAAAAACCTTGGAGTTAGGCCGCCTGCAGACGAGCGGGTCGGATCCGGCAGCGAGAAATCTCACCGCGCGATCCGACCCCAGAGCCTGCAGGGACGAGCGCGTACTCACCCGCGCCTGGCGGCCCCGGCTCTTTGATGTGCCGGCTGCCGCGCAGCCGGCGCATGCGCAGACCGGAGCCGGCGGCCGGGTGAGTGCGTGCCCCGCAGAAAATTAGAACATGCCGCGGTTTGTTTGCCGCGCGAGATTTCGCGCGGCCAAACCGCGGCCGTCTGCATAGGAGTGCGTATTGTAATGCACTCCTATGCAGACTTTCAGCGGCGGAAATCCCGCGGTGGGATTTCCGCTCGTCTGCAGGCGGCCTAACTCACATTGATAGACAGTCCTGTCTGTTTGTTCGTCTTATTAGTACATTGCCCAAAGTTTTTAGTGTATATAATAAAAAGTTTTCTGTTTATAGGGCAATATGTTTTAGGGTACAGAGTGTTATGGCAGCAGCAATGCAGTCCTAAGCTCTCGCTCACGACCTGAAGGTTGTAGGTTCAATCCCCGCGAGGTTCGGATAGCTGGCTCAAGGTTGACTCAGCCTTCCAAGGTCTGCAAAATGAGAACCCAGCTTGGTGGGGGTAAAAGATGACTGTGGAAGGCAATGGCAAACCACCCTGTAAAGAGTCTGCCAAGGGGACGTCACCCGAGGAGTCAGTCATGACTCAGTGCTTGCATCTGGGGACTTTACCTTACCCCCAATTGCTGGAAAGAATTAAAGGGGTTGTTTGGCCACTTACAATGTAAAGATTGAAAGACTTTCAGTGCTTTAAAGTAATTTTAAAAGAAGGCATGCTTACCTCACTGATCCCTTGCTGCTCGAGATTTGACGCTTCCCAGACTCAGACATGTGGCTCCTGCAGCCAATCCCTGAACACACAGGTGACCTGCAACAGTGGTCATATTGTGTTTTTTTGTTTTTTGTTTTTTTTTAATCCATCAGCTGGTTTCCCAAACCCATTGCCAATGTGGTCAGTGCTAGAAAAGCTAGCACTGACAATATTACTGCGGCCTGGTTTGGTACTGCAGGCATAGTTCCCACTGAATACAATGGGATCTGTGCCTGCAATACCAACCCCAACCACTGCACTACAGACAGCACCCTCTGCTTCCTGCATTGTCTGTGCTGATAGCAGAATGGGAGTGTCTCTGCCTACTGTAACCACGCTCTGTTCACTCTGCTCCTCACTGCAGTTCTTGCCGTCGATTGGTGAAATCCCCACCCATCAGGATTTTCTCCCTTATTCTATGGATAGATGATAAATGGCTGATACAACCCCTTAAAGGGAACCTGTCACCTATAAAACCCCCTATAGCATTTAACCCTTTCCAATCCAATTTGTATCCTGGTTTTCCTAGGTTGCTTACTCTTTTCTGCCGTTATAAAACGGCGCTATCTGCTGGCTAAAGCCAGTACTGTATGAGGTGACACGTTGGATAGGTTCCGACAGCAGAGAGGCTGGCAATATACAGTAAGAGAACCCCGACGGACGTCTCCCAACATCGGTGCTGAACAGCCTTAAATCATAATGTCTTCAGACGTCAGACAGGGGATTGGAAAAGGTTAAAAAGTGCTAAAATGGTTCTCTACATAATCACTTTGCTAGCCATCCAGAGCCGAGCATACCTGTACAGTAGGTTTTGTTTTTTCCACACCCCATGCAAATTATGGGTGATCGGTCTGGTGGGTGTGCCGTCTCCTGTGGCCATCGTGCGTGCATGAACACCGGCCCACTCTGAGCTAGGGACATGGGACATTTTTTTTTACATCGCCGCCATGGGCTGTTACCAATGTAATCGGCGCAACTGCTTTTCAGCCAATTCCTATTCTGGGCGGAGTCATGAAATTGACTGCGCTGATCGCGTTGATCACGGCACTTGCACAAGAGCTAGACCAGTGGCAATGATGTGAGAACTTACAACATCACCAAGACAGATTGGGGCGGTGTATAGGGATTTACGCAGGCCTTCTGAGCCTGTCCAGCATGCCCACTTGACCCATAATTTGCATATAGTGTGGGAACACTAAAACCTTTTGATTTTAGATGTAGGTAAATGCCCATTACATCGCTGTTTAAATGGTACAAGGGGTGTAATAGGTGCAAAATGGTGACAGGTTCCCTTTTCATATCTTTTATGGACCTACAAATCCCCTTCATAGATGTTATTGCCTGCAGCCACCACTAGAGGGAGTTTGAGTCCCCGCCCTCTTTTTCTCGATTTACAAATGCAAAAACGGCGATGACACAATCACACAGATTACATTTCAATACAATAAACTTTTATTAGCACAATTATTTTTGTCACTTTTTTTTCTCTTACAACTTGAATAGAATGCTAAAGCCAAGCTCGGGATTTATCCACTTTCAGTTCTCTCTAACAATATGCATTTTCTTAATTTTTACGCTTTAAATTTTTTTTTTTTTCTTTTTGTTTTATAACAAAGTTTAGCAAATAAGGGACTCTCGATGGAAGGTGTTCCAAGTGGTCAGTGCAATATGCTGTTAGAAGTTCTAGATTCACATTATTTCGTAATATCCCTCTTTTTATCATTTGCTGTCATTGTGGAAGGGCGGCGACATCTGTGAAAAGTGCAGGGGGCGGTTTGGGTTTTATCCCTCCCTCCCCTCCCCACCCCTCCACCTCCGTCATACTTCATTAAAGGCTGTATGTTAACAACGATGTAAAGTACTTTAAAGGTCTAAAAGAAGACAAAACAAATGAATTTAATTTTAAAAGAATTTTTAAAGTTTTTGAAATATATAAAAAATTTTATACAATTTTGGCAAAATTTTCTAAATTTGAAATCTTAATCCCCTGCAATTTTTTTGGGCAACCGCACCATATCTGAAGTAGATATTTAATTTAAACTTTTTTTTTTCATACTATGGAACAATGTTGGGGCCGTTTTGTAACCTCTTCCCAATGACAGCCGTCTAAAAAATATATATTTTAAATAGATTTTTTTTTTTCTCCATATTTATAAAATATATATTTTTTTTCTCCACAATAATAATAGATTTCTAATTGGAGTATAGAAAAAAACCGAAGTTGAATTCTTTCATCTCAAGTCCTGTAGATTTGCAATAAATTAACACTAAACAGCGAGAGGAACACTTAGTATATTTAATATACATATATGTATAATATATATATGTACACACAGTTAACACGGTCTGAGCGTTGGATGCTGGGAAAGAGCAAACTGGAAAACAAAGTGGACGATACGAATGCCAAACACGGAAAAAAAAAAAAAAAGTTCTGACGCAAAAAAGGGAAGAAATCGTTAAAATGTTGTGTCTTTTTAATGTTAGGTCATTTTTATATAGCGGTTTTCTATTTTTTTTGTCGTTTTCTAATATGGCTTTTTCCATAGGCAGCGACCAGATCGTGAATGGATATATAACGGAAATGGCTGTTTTTTATTTCTTTTTCTTTTTTTTTTGAATTCAGATAATGAAGGACACTTGTACGATCTATAGAAAATATATATATATGTCTGCTTTAGTTATATCCTATCCATATACTCTGTTTTAAACTGTGCATTTCGATGTGTGCCTCATACTTGGAGGGGACGTCTTCAGCATATACTTCCATGACTGATTTGGGTATGAATCCGCCACCAGTGATTTTAAATGTAATGGTATTTTTTTTTTTATATATATATATCCCCCCCCCAACCCCCCCCCCCCCTCCCAATTTAAAGGGGTTGTCCAGTTGTAAACTAGTGATGGCCTCTCCTTAGATCAGCAGGAATCCTCACCAATCAGTTGCTTGCAGGGCTGGTGTGTTTGTGAACTGAGCTGATTTCTTCATTAAACGGGACAGCTCCGTTCCCACTGCAGTGGCCAGGGTTAGTATTGCAGCCTATTCATTTTATTCGCTACTTGGCCTGTAATTCCAAGCCTTCCCACTGCATTGGGAATGGAGCTGTCCGCTTCCTGCAGAAATCAGCTCGGTGAACGAGTGCATCGGCCAAGAGAACAGCTGCTTGCTAGAGGTCCCAGGTGGTGGACCACGCCAATTTAGTGTTGATGGTCTATCCTAAGAATAGATTATTGAACTAGACAACCCCTTCCATTTTTTAGAGCTATATATAATCTATATGTAGTTGATCATGATGGACAAGGCTGCTGTTGGTATGATGTAAACTTGTGGCATATGTTGGTGCACCCAAGGCTATCTGAGTAAGGGTGGTCAAACCAGTGGTAAAGCAGACGGGGCGCACTTTCATCTGGAGTTATCTGGTAGATAAGGGAGTTTCCTAATCTTAATTTTCAGTCTGGATGACTCTCAATTAATTAATTTTATGAAACTGCTGGTAGTGTCACCCTCACAGCTAGGAGATGGTGGCCATCGTAAGTTTTACTTCCACGGGAAGATGATGTCCAGGGCTTGGTTCTAAAGAGTGGACTGCAAGTTAAAAGAGTAGTCCGCAATTCGACCAAGGCCTCTCTCGCCCATGGGTGATCTGTGCTATTGCTGCTCATCCCCATTCAACAAGTGAAGGAAGTTGACCTGCAGTACTGGACACAGCCAGGGGCTAAGTATGGCAGTGTGTCTGCGTAAAATAGTCACGCCTTTTCGGTTTAGACTGTCGATGTAGAGGAGGGAGGGATCTGTTACTGGGGAGGGGGGATGTATCGCCCTTATGCTGAAGTGTCTCTTTAATACCGTCAAATCGAGGGGTGTTGGCTGCGTACTAAAAACGTTGAGTAGTTTGAGTAGTTTCTACATGAGCTCTGTGTGTCAGAGGGATGCACATCATGTTGAACGGTTTTCGAGACCCTGCCCAACTTTCACTTACGACTCGTCTATAAATCTCCACCATCATTGACCTTCTTGTTTCTCACACGGACTGAAACGCACAACCTTGACCTGCGTTGAGTTTCATTTCTTCATCCCAATCAGAAATCCCCTTCGTTAAGCTGTGATTATACTGTGCTTAAGGACATGGTATAAAGTGATTTGGTGACCTTGAATGGTCACACAATATCATCGAGAAGGCCTCTTCCATACTTGCTTGAGACTTTGCAAAGTCATCAGATGTTACATGATGGAACACAGAATATTGGGGCCAACGCATTTAAAACTTTTTGTTTTTTTTCCCCTTAAAGGAAAAACATTTTCATATCTTCTGAAGTCTGATTCTTACTTGGTAATTTTTTGATATACATTCCCTAGAATTTGGGATGTTTTTCAATTTCGGATGAACCCCCCCCCCCCTTCTATTGTGGGCCTAACGTCATGGAGGCGTTCGGGCGGTAATAAGAGCTAACCTATCCGATCGTACCACTTTAGGGAACACAAAAAAACAGTCTGCAGTCTATCGGTTTTGGAAGGCACGGTAAGAAGTGGTGGGTAGGCAAATTTTACAAAAATATACATTTGTTTATGGCAATTTTGGCTTTTTTGACTTTACAGCATGCTGACCTGTGTGTGTGATGTGTTGTGATGATGACATTGGGCAACTATCCAATACATTTTATGAAATTTTTGGGCTAAACAAGAGTTTCCCAAGTACATTGGTGGTAGTGGGGGGTGCAGAGTACATAAAAAAAACTCAGTACTCTCCTTCCGATGCTCCCCAGAGTTACTTTTTGTATCTTGTTCAAATATGTCTCCCATGTGAAGATGTCAGCCAGAAGGTTATTGGATTAGCTGAAGACCATCCAATGGGAAGTCCACCTCGGCCAGCGCTCCAGTCTCTCGCTCGGTCTATATCACAAAAAACTGCTCCCTTTTTTTCCGAGCGACGCCATTACCCTGCCCTCTGGGGAACTCATGCGTTTCACCTCTAATGCACTTGTGGCACGTCTACGTGACATCAGTCCGGCTGAGAACAAACCGTCGCATATGGGCCCAGTTGTCCGTGCATTAGAGGTGGAGGAACACATACGTCTTTGGCGGGGGGTCGCTAGGAAAGAAAGGAGGCAGATTTTAAAGGAAGAGAGAGAGCGAGTATGGACTACTGACCAAGGTGGGCCACCCAATGGATGGTTCTTGGCCAACTAGCAAGGTGGGCCACCCAATGGATGGTTCTTGGCCAACTAGCATATGGTGGATGATGATAGTTTGACTTGTTTATACTATGTTCCTCAAGAAAGGTCAAAATCTATAAGCTACTAGGCTTCCAAAATAATACTAACCTTTGTCTAGGGGAATGGTCTAACAAATTTCACCATGGCTTCCGGATCTAGGTAGTTATATAAAAATGTTCCCTTTGTGGGCGGTAGAGTGAACCTCGTTAGTGGTTGAGGTGGGGGTTGGGGGGGGGGGGGCAATTTCAAAAATTTCAGTAACAAACAACAGCACAAAACAACAAAAACATCCGCTCCCTCCCAGCAGTTTGAAAGAATCGGTGATAGCACAGATTTCTTCTCGCCCTTGGCAAAATTGTGTGATAACAGAAAACAATAGGAGTGGGTGATTGGCTCCGGATCGAACAATAAAAAAAAAAAAAATTTTTCTGTTCCCCTGCATTTGGCCGTGTGTCAGCGGCAGCAGCGAATGGAGCTGGTATCATTATAATCAGTGGTGCTTGTGTGGTTAAGAGCTTCGGGTAGACACAAAGGAGGCGGGAGGGGGAGGTTGTAATACTCTGGGCTTAATAGTGTTGTTTTAGGCTGAATGAACTCTGGAAGAGATTACAATCAAGCAGGACTATCAATGCTGATCAAATGGAGTAGGATGATTTAGGTGGTAGCAGGAGTTGCCCTATTATATTGACTGTTGATGACCTTTCCATAGGAGAGGTCATCAATAGCAGGCCGGTTCCCTCCCCCTTCTCCAGACCACTATATTCTTATGTTCAGAGTCACTGGGTTGCTGGAAGCAGACAGCTCTGTATTTTGTGCTGTGGCACAGAGTGGTACTGCGTGCTGTAAAACTCAGCCTGCATTACCATTCCGGGCCACTGTACAAAGTACAGAGCTGTCTGCTTCCAGTAACATGGCACCGTCAGCACATTAAAACAGCGATCTGGGAAAACACAGTGGACCCCTGCCAATTTGTTATTGATGACCCAGCTTGAAGAAAGGGCCTGTACCACAATTTTAAGTTATCCCCTATCCATAGGTGGGGATGCAGTGAGCAGGGCAGGGGCTGGATAACCCCTGTGAATATTTTAATATTGTTTGAGAGTCAACAAATTGCACTTTGATGCGGATAGCAGAAGCCAAAAAAATTCAAATGATCAATTTTTAGGAAACTTTTTTCTTTTTACTTATTTTTGAATTTTTTTTTATGGGGTACGGTGATGGAATAGTTTTTGTTTTCGGTGCAGTGGAGGGAACACATTAAGTATTTGTGATAAGAAACATTGAATAAAGTTGCAGATCTCTGAGCAGAGTTGAAGGCGGAGACATTTGGTGGTCCAAGACCACCTTTTGAATTGACCACTCAACTTTCCATAGACAACACTGCCCTCTGCAGGCAGTGATGTGTTACAGCTGCCCAAAAATTTGCAATTTTTTTCCTCCAATCCCTGTAAAATCTTTGACATTTTTTAATTTGCTCTGAAGTGAGTGATGTCACCGCCCTTGCAGCGATTCGATGACATTTTAACTAGTTTGAAGTAATTAAAATACATTGTGATGAATCTCGCTAATGCATGGCGGTCCCCAGAGGCTCGTGATGGGCGTTGCTTCCGTTTTGCTACTTCACTATGTTCCTTTTTTTTTTTGCTAATTCTATTTTTCTTTCCTTTCTAACATTTCTTTGACATTTTCACTTTCTCTTGGAAATATCATCGGATCTCATCTGTCATTGGGGTTATATCGGTTTTCTGCAACGGCCGGTTAACCCCTTCAGGGATAGATAAGTGTCCAGACAGAAAGAAGTTCAGATTCTTCCAAGAACATACAGGATCGGTTACAATTTTCGCTTGTCCTGGCCTGTTGTAGCCCCCCCCCCCCCCCCTCCCTCCTTTTGGACCATAACCATGCAGAATGCATCATGTAGTCGTCAGTAGGAAGCAGGAATGTGAACTTCTCCCCCTTCTCAACTTTTGGGAAATCTCCCTGATCTGTTTTCCATCTGTTTGCTAGAAATAGCAGCCTGCCTTCCAGAGCATCAAGGAACAATACTTTTTGCCCTTAAAGGGGTTGTCATGGGCTGGAAAAAATATGGCTGCTTACTTCCAAACACAGCGCCACCCTTGTCCGTGGCTTGTCTGGTATTGCAGCTGCGCTCCCATTCACTTCAATGCGGCTGAGCTGCAATACCAGTCGTGTAGTCTTACAAGAACTTCATACTCTGCTGGTAGACCGCCCCCTAGAGGTCAGGAGATGTTTCGGTATGATGCAAGCGTTGTATTCACCGCCAGCGTCTTTCTGCCCTACATCAGCTTACAGTTTGTGCTCAGCTCCCATAGTGGCAGATCGGCAATGGCCAGAGATCTACAGGTTCCCAACCAACACTTTAAAGGGTTGTCCAGTTGTAAACTATTGATGGCCTATTCTTAGGATGAGTATTCATTAGTAGATCGGTGGGGTCTGCTGCCTGAGACCTCCCTTGGTCAGCTGTTGCCTGGGTGGTGGCTTGTGCACTGAGCTGATTTCTACAGGAAGCAAACAGCTCTGTTCACTCTGCAGTGGCTAGGCCTGGTATAACAGGCCAAGTTCCCATTAAAATGAATGGGATTTTTTTTCCTGCAATACCATGTCAGGCCACTGCAATGGGAACAGAGCTGTCGGTTTCCTGAAAAAGCCAGCTCAGTGCACAAGTACATCAGCCCAGACCGTAGCAGATCAGTAGGGATCCTAAGCTACAGATCCACACCGATCTACTTGACAAGCCACAGCCTTAAAGCGATGTATGTGCCAGTTTAAAGCCCATTAGTGAGGTCAGTAGTGATGGCCAATACACCTTTTTAAAGGGTTAAATTTCCTGACTGCATCCCAGCTGCTATAGGGTTAAATAGGGAAGAATAATCAGAGTGTTTGTATTATGTGGCAACACAAGGAGGACAGGAATCTGGCTGGTATACGGCCTATGCGGCATATTCTTCATTCCTGGCCTTATCGGGCGGGGAGGCGGTAAAAGCATTTCTCAATGCCATGTTTTTTTTTCATACGCCTTGATCGAAGTTTAGCTAGCTTTGGTAAAACTACAAATCCCAGCATATCCAAAGCGCCAAAGACCTTTGCCTTGGTGTTTACATGCTGTACTCTGAACGTGGCAATAGCTAACACCATCGATACATAGTGTTAAAGGGGTTGTCTCACTTCTAGCTGTTGTCAGACAACTCCGTACATTGCGCAGTGGCCCAGGTTGGTACTGCAGGCTGAGTCTCATTCACCTCACTAGTATTCAGCCTGCAGTACCAACCTGGGCCACTGCGCAACGAGACAACCCTTTCAACATTAGTTACTTGTGGACACGTTTGGTGGTAATCTGGGCGGTATTTGCTACTGGCCACTTTAGGTCCCGTGCCTAGGGTGGCCGCCAACAGGAGGCGGCTCTAGCCGCAAGTGAAAAGCAGCACGCGTATGAATTTTTTTCCTCGTCCTCCGCGGTCTTCTGGCGGATGTGAGCGACAGTCAGCAGTGCCTGGCAAGCTGGAGGAGATATCTCAGTATCTCCTTCACTCGCCCATGGGGTTACCTCCTACCTATCCCCAGCTCAGGCGCATGACAGTATGAAGAACACGAGTTCTGAAGAAGAGGGGGGCAGGATGGTGTTGGCACCAGGGTGCTGCTGCATGATGTAGAGGACCCAGAGGAGAAGGGAGCAGGCTGACTGGTGCGATCGTGATGCCAAGGAGGAGGAAGCTAGCAGCAGGCAAAGGGGTGCGTCGCTGCGAATGTGATTCCCTAATTGGGGGTTCGTCCAGAGAAGAAAAAGAAAAAAAAAATTTGAGAAGATCTTGTCACCAGCTGCCCCGCAAAGCCAGCGCCCAGACAGGGTTAACTTCAGCAAGGAAACGTCCGACCCAGTTCTTCTGTCTAGGGGTCCAAGGCCCACCCATCTGGCATGGCTCCTGGGAGCCGGCGCGCTGCAGCTGTGTCTCTCTCCGATTTCAGTCGCCATTATGTGTTATTGTTCGGCCAGCTGCGGACACCCCTGTCTGGCGGGATATTAGCACGGCGCTCTTTACGCTTTGTATTAAAGGCGGAAATCAGGTTTTCAAGCCGCATCCACATTCGCCGAACCGTTTTTTTTTGTTTTCTGCTAGATGTATTCTTCTGCGCCGCTCGCCCCGTCACTTCCTTCCTGCTGGTTTTAAGCCTTCATAACGCTGGACATATTTAACCCCTATCTTGCCAGGCGTGGTGTATGACCTCCGAGTCGCGGCTGGGTGTGTGAAACGCGTCCCGTACTGCGGTCCATCAACCATAGTCTATCGGTGTAAGGCTATATTCACGCGGGCGATTATATCCGCTCGTCATCTGGATGGAACTCGCGTGCTAAGAGGACCCGCTCAGGGATTGTATTCGCAGGGGCGACTTGTGCTGCAAGATGAATGGAAGTCGCACGTAAATGGGACCCGTTCTTCGCAAAAGGTCTATTTACGGGGCGATTTCTGATTCTGTCATGATGTGAGAAGGAAAAGTCGCAGTCACAGAAATTCACCTATTTTTTTTCCAATGGGTGAGAAAAAAAATCGCATCGCACAAGCGAGTGCGATTTTCATGTTTAATACTATCCCTAATCCTACTGTTCACCTGAGTGTGGCTGGACTGCAATACCAAAGCCAACCTCTGAGTGGCGCTGTTTCTAGTAGAAGGCAGCCATGTTTTCCTAATTTCATACAACCCCTTTAAATCTGTTGTGATTCAAACCCAGAGCCTCTTGCATCCCAGGTTGGAACTCTTCAGATCAAGCTACTGTTAACCCTAAAAGATTGCTTGGGATACAAGAGGTTCTGGGTTCAAATCCCATCTTAAGCCTTTTTAAATCTGCCATATAACCTCACCCTAGCAGTGCCTCTCCATGTCTATACTCATGTATCACACTTACAACCTACAGTACATGTCTTTCCTTCTTTATTCTACTGCCCTCTATTATCACATTTTTTTTCTTAAAGGGGCGGTCTGGTAAAAACTATTGATGGCTACTCCCCAGGATAGTTCAGCAATAGTAGATCAGCAGGGTTCACTGCCTGGGATCCCTGCCATTTAGCTGTTTGCCAGGCCAGTACACTCAATACCCTGAGCTGATTTCTGCAGGAAGCAGACAGCTCCGTTCTCACTGCAGTGTCAAAGCTGGATATTACATGCCATTCACTTCAATCGGAATTTTGCCTGTAATACCAAGGCTGTCCACTACAGTACAAACAGCGCTGTCTCCTTCCTGCAGAAATCAGCTCAGTGTACTAAGTACACCGGCGCGGTAAACAGCTGATCCGCAAGGTTTCCAGGCGGCAGACTCCCGACGATCTACTATTGATAAGACTGCCTGCAGCCAAGCCAGGAATAGTTTACAACCGGACAACCCATTTAATTTTCACCAGTCCTTTCATTTCTCAAAGCCTCTGAGAACAGCCTTTTGCAATAATTTAAAGGGGATCTTCAGGGAGACTAAATAGTTACATGGACCCACAATACTGGTCCAGTTCCAGCAGCGCTTCATATGCTATGGCCCCTCTATGCATCTGTCATGTCATCAAGGGGGCTGGCTGTTTGGATCATTTTAATAACTAAGCCAGCCCCCTTCTCCTTTAGGGAGACAGATAAGGGGGCTGGATTAGTTATTAAAATGGGCAGAACAGCCAGCCCCCTTTTAATGAAGTGATGGTCATAGAGAGATGGGCCATACCACAAGACCACGGGTTCATACATGCTTTTAGCCTCCTACTAAACTTTTCTACTAAAATGTCATTTTACAATAATTGCCAAGTGAGCCCCGAGTGGGTGAAGACGACGACCCTATTCAATTGCTGCAACTTTTGGGCGCTACAGTGATGAGGGATCACATATCTTCTCTGTTTTGCTGGCTTCTGCTCTCCATATTCAGTATTTGGACTCATCACCATGTCTCCTGGATTATTTTTTGGACTAGAATTTTTGAGTCACCGGCCTTAGCTTCGATGTTTTTCCCTATGACCCACTTTAGGCTCCGCTGCTGCCGCTCATGGTCAGTTTGCTCATATTTAGTTATGTGACGCTGAAATAACACCCCCAAAGGTGGACAATTACTATTCTATATACTGGAATGTTCATAGGAGACCAATCACCATTTCCTTTAAGAAAGTGCACCATTTTAAGACTGGTTTCTTTAGTGAGAAGTCACTGTCCTACAAAAAAACTTTAGCCTGTCATTCAAAATGGCTGCCTTCATAGGGTACGGGACACGGATACACGTTAATACGTAGACACGGCACACCATCACACACTCAATGCTCTCTTCATCGCACTATGCTCTGTTGTCCACCGTGGTCTTGGCCAACGGATGGAAACAACAAGGGGTAAAAAATGTACAAGGGCCTCATTTCCATTTGCATAGAAATCTCCAAACCACAAAAAAATAAAATTAGAACCGTATTTAGCAACATTATCCCACAAGAAGGATATATAGAATATAAAAAAAATGCTTCTACTTAAACACACGCTTACGAAACGCATCGTAGAACAGACTGCAGGTCACGGAGCACACACAACGGGGTTAGGACTCTTGTTAGTGGTCATCGGTGGGTGCGGATTTTTCCTTTCGCTCCCCGTCCCCCTCCCCTCCCCAGTCTCTACTCCTGTGGTGGGATAACTCAGGGTGAGACCAGGGAGGTAATAAGGTAAACAAGAGGGATTGAACAGCGGAGACCAAATAGGATTGAGTCTTCTCTCCTTTCTCCTCTCGGGTTCTTCAGGCTTTCTTTGGTGGTGGGGCCAGTTTGATGATTTCTTCTTCTGAAGGCTGCCTTATGATATCTGAAAGAAGAAGAAAATATAAAAGTCTTATGTAGGGGAGTCCAGTAGATGGGTTCCATTCGTCAGACCCAAGGTCATCGTGGCAGACCCAAGGTCATCGTGGCACCTCCGTCAAGACAATGTCTTCTCCTACTTTTTGTGATCCTCACCTTCGGCCATGGTGGACAATCAACCTTTGCGGTAACCTACCTTTGTATTTCTTAGCACTTGGAATCCGAGTGAGTTTTGTGTCGAGTTCTTCTTCTGCTGAAATTTTCAAAACTTTGGTCCTGTAGTCGATGACCATGGTGAGAAGGTCAGGACGTCGAGAGATCTCGAAAATGTGTTCTATGTAGGAGAGGTTATCTGGAAAAGAAGAAAAAGATTGTAATATCGGGACGCAAACAGATATCCAAATGCTGGACTGTAATCACTAAGTCATGGGGCAGCCGTTTTGGGCTTAAAGGAGAAGGACAGGTTCCCTTTAAATCATGGCATTGGTGTAAAGTCATATAAAAGCTAAACTAGTAGGGGCAATGAGACCTAAAGTACTCAATAAGTGTCACAGGACTGTAAGGAGTTATCCTAAATCAGGGGTCTACAATCTATGGCCCTCCAGATGTTAGAAAGATACAACTCCCAGCATCATACGGGCCAACTTTTGTATCCCTACTCATGAAAATTTTAAGCCCTGCCCATGTGGGAACACCAACTTTTAGGAAAATTTAGCTAAGTCCGGTCCATTTTGTGTGATGGTCTTGTGAATAAAACACAAGCGGTGCAGACATACAGATATAATAATACATGACCATCGCATATCAGGGGGTGGACAAAAATATGGAAACACCATACGAAATGCATGGGATTTTAATCAGTAACACTGAGCTGCCCTTTTGACTTCTGCTTGGTTTAGAGCTTTCCCGACAAATTTGTGTTACTTCACCTCTTGCCCTGCTCTGGGTGGTTTTGGGAGCCAGCTGGTAACAGCAGCTGATTGGCTCCAACCCCCGACCAATGGAACCTTGTTGCTCAGGTAGATATTTATCTGTGTCATATTACCTCCACTTAAGTTACATGGGATTATAAATCATATTTCAATAAGACATGTAGAGAGTGATTTTAAGGCATGCATTTTGTACGGTGTTTCCATATTTTTGTCCACCCCTTTTGTGTGTATATATATAATATATAAGCACATGACCATTACATATATATATATATATATATATATTACACAAACCTCACATATGTATAATGCACAATCATTGCATATATATATATAGGCTTTCACGGATTGTTCTGGCAGATAACAAAGCCTGGCCCTTGCATATCCTTCTGGTGGATACATGACCCTGTACACCCCACACCTCACCCCCCCCCCCCACACCTACCACCCCCCATCCCATCTGAACAAATGTTCCTCCTTGTGAAGTCTTTTGCTGTTCCTTGTTCTCTGCCTGTCTGATATATTATTGATACGGCGGATTCGACCGCCACGTGGCCTGTAGAACTGAAACCATCAATGGGCCATATTGTGATTATTGCATGGCGTTCGTGCCTTCGCTCCATGCGTAGGAAGTTTTGAGTGGCTGGAAAGAGGAGAAACCACTGATTCTTGCGAACGCTCGTGTTATTTCTGTTTTACAGATGTAGCGGAGTTGAGTTTGTAATCGCGCACGGTGGTATCTCGACATGTTGAAGTGAGCAGCGGCTGACCTACATGTGGAGAGCAGCTGATGTATATGTTATACTGTGTCCCTGGGACATTGTGGTGTGTGATAATTGTGCGCACCTGGGGTGACGGGTTGATGTACGCTGTCAGCGAACAGAGGCGATGCCAGCATTGTGTAGGCCCAGGGTGAGCGTGGCGCTGCGGTGGGCCTGCACGTTGTAACGCTGAAAAAAGGGTGTTAATGGCCCGTATGGTGGTAAGCAACTGTGTAACCTGGTAGACTGCGGCTCGTCCAGCGGAGGTGGAAGTGGTGGACAGGAGTGATTTACAGGTGCAAATGAATAAAATAAACCTTATATTGCGGTGCTACGTGTAGGCCGGGTACAGGCTGGATGGAATCTGTAGCAGGGCAACATGATGGCATGAACAAGGGAGACCCTATCATGAGGCAACCTGAGACTGCTGCCTCAGGCGGCAGTCTGCAGGACCTCAGAGGGGCAGCAGCGGGGGTGCCACCCGGCCAGTAATTGTTTTTTACCAGCCATATTAAAAGATAATTGCCAGCTGGGAGATGGCCGGGCAGCAACCCAATGAGCAATTTAGTCCGCAGCTCCCCTCCGGTCATTGGAATGTATGCAGATGCCAGGGGGAGAGGTCAGGGGTCACAGACTCCGCAGCGGCAGCCACCGGAGGGGAGCTGTGGACTGGGTGAGTGAAATGCCTGTAGGGTTGTCGCCCGACCAGAAAATCCGGAACACTTACTACTGGGGCCACTATTACTATTGAGGCAACTAATAGGGTAACTATTACTACTCGGGCCACTATGGGGGTCACTATTAATACTGAGGCAACTAATGGGGTCACTATTACCACTGGGGCCACTATGGGGGTCACTATTAATACTGAGGCAACTAATGGGGTCACTATTACTACTGGGGCCACAATGGGGGTAACTATTACTAATTGTGGCAACATGGAGGGGCATCACTTACTAATGGGATCACTATTATTACTGGAGCCACTAAGGGGGCCACGTACTATTGAGGCCACCACTGGGAGAACTAATATTTCATTACTTCAGACAAGCCAAATATGTGTTGGGTATCTTATGTATTACTTTCAATGCCTGTAAAATGAGAGGGTTTTTTGCAGGGGTGGGGGCACCACTTCACACTTTGGTTCAGGCAGTGTAGGGGCTTTCCGAATGTGGTTCATAATGCTGCAGAAAACAATGACAAAACATTTCATGACACAGCACAGACTGGAAGTAGTCCGGAGACCTTGTGGGATACTCCACTGAAGAGCGTTAGTCCGTGAGGGCAGAGGGCAGTGTGCAGTTCTTGCCAGAGGGAGCACCTGGAGGAGTAGTATTGTGCCAACGTAGACAGAGTGAGTTAAATAGTCGTTGCATTGAAGAGGTCACCGTGAACCCAGTTCCTGAAAGAACCACCGCCACAGCTGCTTGTAATCTGCAGAACCGCGGATTGGTGCCGTTGCCAGCAATGGCGTCCAAGTGGTCAGACTTCCTGATCTTAACGACCTGTGAAATGGCCAGAAATCCGCAGATCACGTTACAGAAGGATTGCTGGGCTGGAGTTTATCATGCGAGGTCGGTGAGCTTCTGGGAGACCCATAAGGTAGGAGTTGTCTGGCTGGATATTGCCAAGCAAGGACTGGAGAGTGTCATAAAGCAGGCGGAGAGCTGACCTGGAGATTTGTAGCCACTTGGGAGTAGTGGGCTGGTATAGTATTATCCGCAGAAGTGCAGAGCAGCAAGACAGCAGCAAGCCCACATCAGAACAACTCAGGGAATAAATACTGTACCAGAACCAAGCTCATAACATAAATATAGTAAAAATCAACCTCAGTGCATAGATGCAATACCAGAACCAGGCTCATAACATAAACACAGCACCAGAGCCAAGCTCAATACATAAATACAGTACCAGCACTAAATACAGAACATAAATAGAGCAACAAAACTTAGTCCAGTACAAAAATACAGCACAAAGAACTACACTCAAAAAATAAAATCAGCACCAGAACCAAGCTCAGTACATTTATACCACCCCAGAGCCAAGGTCTGTACATAAACACAGAACCAATTTCATACCATAAATTCAGTGCCAGAACTAAGCTTTGTATATAAATAGCACCAGAACCAAACTCGTAACATAGATACAGTAGCAGAACCAAGTTCAGTACGTAATACAGTAGCAGAACCAAGCTCATATCATAAATTCAGTACCAGAACCAAACATAGTACATAAATACAGCACAAGAACAAAACTCATAACATAGATACAGTAGCAGAACCACGTTGAGCACCTAAATACAGTACCAAAAACAAGCGCATACCATAAAAACAGCCCCAGAACTAAACTCAGTACATAAATGCAATACCAGAACCTGTCTCATAACATAAACACTGCCCCAGAGCCAACCTCAGTACATAAAATCAGCAACAGAAACAAGCTAAATACATAAATACAGTACCAGAAACAAATTAATTCCATAACTGCAGTACTAGAACCAAACTCAGTACATTAATACAATACCAGAACCAGGCTCATAACATAAATACAGCGCCCATACCAAGCACAGAATGTAGAAACAGCACCGGAACCAAGCTCATAATATAAATAAAACACCAGAACTAACCTTAATATATATAACAGCAGCTGAATTAAAAGCAGTACATAAATACAAGAACCAAGCAATGTACATCAATACAGCCCTGGAACCAAGCTCATACCATAAAAACAGCGCCAAAAGCAACCTTAGTACATAAATAAAGCCATAGAAGCAACTTCAGTACATAAATACAATACCAGGACCAAGCTCATACCATAAATATAGTGCCAGAACCAAACTATGTACATAAATACAGCCCCCAAATCAGGCTTATATAATGAATACAGTGCCAGAACCAAACACAGTACATAGAAACAGCATCAGCATAACCTCAGTATATATAACACCAGATTTAAACTCTGTACATACATACAATTCCAGAACCAAGCTCATAACATAACATAAATACAGTAAAACTAAGTAACTGTGTTGCTGATGGGCTGACAGCGGCACCTCGGAACAACAGAGGGGAGGAAACAGAGGAGGAGAATTCATGTAGCTCCACAAGACACTGCCACATGGAGGAAGAAGATCATCTAGCCGGACAGACATAGGCTGGGTTCACACAGGGTGGATTTGCCGCGGAAATTCCGTCCGGAATTTCACTGCGGCAATTCCGCCTGCGGCCACTAATCCCGGGATTGGCCAGCCATGTGGACGAGATTTGTCAAAATTCTCGTCTACATGGGACAGCTAATCAGTCGCGGCAAACCCTGCAGAAGCCGGCGCTGCAGAGCGGGTTCCCCAGCCGCAGCATTTTTTTTTTTCCGTTGCAGCCTCGCTGCTCTCTATGGGAGTGCCGGCCGCAGCGGAAAAGCATGCGGCCAAGTTGCTGAAAAACCGACAAAGTGCCGCGGGTTTTGAAGCAGCGCTTTCCCGGCGGAAATCTCGCGATTTTCCGCTGCGGCAAAACCCGCAAGATTTCTGCTGGGATTCTGCCCTGTGAGAACCCAGCCTGAGGGCTCCTACCCGCTTGTGTTTTTTTAACGCGGCGCAAAGTGTTTTTAACATTCGGAAGTTCCATTGACAATCGCGTAAAAAATAAAAGTCATATCGCAGCGTTAAAAAAACGCAAGTGGGTAAGAGCCCTTAAGAGGGAACAATCAGCCCCAGCCAACATCTGCCTGCTGCCTTCCTGGTGGCCGGAGCCCTGTATGACAATAGGGGTCGCACATTGCTAAGGCCAACCATGGTGAAAGAGAAAGCTGTAACCTACTGTGCCCATTATGTGAACTGCTACCATCAAGCGTGTTGTGCCACCGTACTGTAAGAAAAGGACAAGTAAATGAACGTATGCTTGATGCAGGAGACTAATGAGAGTTTGAGTGTTAGTAGAAGACAAGCTCGTTATCGCCTCATCACTAGTCTTGATGTGGCGAGGTCTCCACTTGGCCCATCTCTCGTGGCAGCATACGAGAGCGGTTCATTAAGTCGTGACCCGGCACACGCTATCTCCGGGTCTTGATGGTTTTATGATACTGCGCTCCCTTCCTCTGTACTCACAGATCAAAACACAAATTGCTTGGAGTTAGAGGGACCAAGCTCCACGTTGCCAGGGAACCAGGTTGGCAACGAGATGCCGAAGCTCAAGAAAGGTCACCCAGTTCCAGCGCTTCAGCGTAGAGAGAAATGTCACTTTAATTATTGTGTGAAAATAACAATCTCCTGTGCAAACAGGGACCGGAGATAAGAGGGAGAGGAGCGACGCTCTTCTCCATCACTGATCAGAACACGGACGGGGATGGTGACCAGTAAGAGCTCCTATATCAAATAACTGCCCTAACCCCCGGAGATGGAACCTCTCATTACTCAAGCTCAATTGGCAATGGACTTGGCACCCAAGTAGATGGGCATGTTGACACAGGATGTCACCTCTTCTCTCCATTGGTCCCACATACTATGCACCCACAGATCGCCATGTAGTTCTGCGAACTTGCGTTCTCATTGAGGTCGATAGTGCCATTGTGCTGCCTTCCAATAGGTGGCACTGCAGAGGTATTGTTCCATCTCCCTTATTTGCATATTACCCAGAGGAGCATGAATGGCCTTTTAAGTCTCCTCACTCACCTACTAGGCGCTCTCCCTAATGAGAAAAGATAGGATTCCTGACCCCCCCTGTCCCAGGCCTCATACTAGCCAAGCCGGAAACCTACTGAAAACTGATGAGGGGCAAACACCCCGAAATAGCTGTCTGTGTATGGATTCTGGATTGGTTTTCAATTTCCAGTCATTGTTACAAGGCTTGTATAAAGAGTCTAACGTTGACTTGCAGGAATGCTACAGAGGTATTGTTCCATTTATGTGCAATTTGAATGTTGCTGCCACCATGACCCACAAATCATTAAAAATCCACGCAAGTTGGGTTTTTCGTGATCTGCAGCTGTGGCAACTTGAGAGATACACCATGAGCCTCAATGAGAGGGCGACGGTGCAGCGATCCTTGGTAGCATCACCTGTATCGTGGCCAAAGTCGCCATGTAGCCCTAACCTAAATTGCTTAAATTAGAGGGCACTCAATGGTATAGGGCAAGGACAGCATCAGTCCCAGGCAAACCCAGGCAGATGCCGTGGCCCACTGTGCCACAGGGGGCCCACAACACTTGCTGAGCAGAGATGGAACAGAAGGGGGCCTGTGCTGCTAGGTCAGGCATTGTAGTTGGGCCCCACTGATTTTAACTTGCAGCTGTCCCTCGCTGAGATCCGTGTTGCGCGGTCATGTGACAAACACACGATCACTGTAGGCAATTCCCGGCCTCCGTGTCTCAGTATTAGTGAGGCCAGGGAATGTCCACAGCGATCATGTGTTGTTACATGATCGCACACCGCGGGGGTCAGCAGGGGCAGTGCGCCCGTTACAGCGAGCAACACCAGACATGAGTATGCACTGTTTGATTAACAAGGGGACGTTGGGAGCATGATTTCTGAAAGGAAGCGAATGGGGGAATTTTTTTCTAATGTAATAATAATGACTCATTAGGGAAACGAGTAGAGATGAGCGAATATACTCGTTTCGAGTAATTACTCGATTGAGCACCGCGATTTTCGAGTACTTCCGTACTCGGGTGAAAAGATTCGGGGGGCAACGGGGGGCGGGGGGAGGTGTGGCGGAGCTGGGGGTAGCAGCGGGGAACAGGTGGGAGCCCTCTCTCTCTCCCTCTCCCCCCCACTCCCCACTGCAACCCCCCACTCACCCACGGCGCCCCCCGAATCTTTTCGCCCGAGTACAGAAGTACTCAAAAATCACGGTGCTCGGGCGAAAAAGGGGCGTGGCCGAGTAGGTTCGCTCATCTCTAGAAACGAGCCATTATTTCTGAAAATAGACATTATTAATAAAAAGGGTCAGAGGGGGCATTATATCTAAAAGGGGGCAAATGGGGGCATTGTTTCTGAAAGGGGGCAAAAGGGGTCGTTATTTCAAGAAGGGATATTGTTAGCAAATGGGGACGAAAGGAGCAGTATTACTGAGTGGAGGCAAAAGAAGGTATTATTACTGAGTGGGGACAAAAGAACACATTATTGCTAAGTAGTGGCACTTGTGTGAGGGTCACTATAAACCTCACCTACTATGTGGAGCCTAGAGGGGGCCACAAAAATTGGGACATTACTACTGTGTGGGGTACCACAAGTGGCATTATCACTATTTTGGGTACTATAGAAGGGTGTTATTTTGTATAAAGGTGTAGATAATGTAGGGAGAGAGCTGGAAAAGCGAGGAGGCAAAGATGGCTGTGTGTCAAATACTGCAGAGAAAAGATGTACCCAGGCTAAGTTGTCATGGTGGTCTGGGCTGGATAGAGAAGAAAAGAGGAGCTGAACGACTCCATTCAAAGAGGACCTGACCTGTGATCGCTTGATATACCACTACTGTAATCACTTACATGCTCAGCAAAACCCCTGTGTAGAGCTGGTATCTACTGTTATATGATCACTGTAAGTGCCATTGCAGATTTATGTGTCGTGACTAACTGCAAAAGGGCCCACTGAGACTCTGTCGCCGCATCAGCCTGCAGCGAGCCCTGGGTACGGGTAACCATCTGTTGGTGTAAACTTCAGAGCAGAACTCCTAGATATGCCCCCACTTTGTACATTTTCTCCTCTGACGCTGGAACTACGGATCTCCTGCCATGTAGACATCGCGCTGCGGTTCAGCAACACGGTACATAATTTATAGCGCGCTGGATATGTGCGCCGCTGTGTACAATGTTCTTTTGTTTTTCGCCCAGAGCCTTTAAATAAATCTTGGTTTAGGAGATGACAAAGGGGTTAAACGTTTTCACAGCGGCAGGGGAGCAGCATCGCTGGCGGTGGTCCCTTCGAAGGCATCTGACAAGCATTGGCATAGCAACAGAAGACTCTAACACGGCTCTGACCAGCGCTGCGCCGAGAACTGATGTAAAGACCTCCGTACGAATCCCCACGGCACCGCAGGACACAGCCGCACCTGTAATTACTCCCTCACTAGTGTCGCCGACGTGGCCAAAGAGACTGAAGCGTGTGTGGAAAATGGCGCAAATGCGGCAGAGATATTGTAAAATGTATTAATCGGGTTCGCTGCTAGTGGTAGGCATGGTGGGACATTCGGAATATAGCGATCCACATGTCGTCCTAGAACACTTATTTATGTGGCTCCATCAAATAGAGTATTATGATACGTGATCGGACTGTTATGACCCCCTTTACTGTAGACAAGGGGGCGCACGGAAGCAATTTCCGTAATTCCCTTTTGAGAAACGAGTCGCAGTAATCAAAGATCCAAGTTTTCTGAGACGCCGTGTTGGTGAATGTCAGGAAACTGCATTATATAAAGGAGGTGCAGCCTTTTTCTTTTGCTCTATGTTGCACTTTTCAAGGTGCTCCAACAGGGGGAGTAGAGAGCAAAGTAAATGGAGAGCATGTGACGGTAATGTCCGTAGACCTGTTGTATCAAATGTCTTACATGCTGATGACAGCAACTTGTTAAGGGTTTCCAGGTAGGAATACCTTACCCAATCCGGGATACAGATTGCAATAAAGGGGGGACACAATATCAGGTCGCACTTATCTGGAGACTATGCACCCTGGTATTCAGGCCTTACCTTTTGCCAATTTATCATGTTTTTCCAGGAAACTGAACCAGTCTTGACAGGAGGTGATTTCCTCGCTCTTCTCGCTGGGAATATCCTCCTTACAGGCTGATTTTAATTGGTCTAAATCCTCATTGGTGATGTTTTCAGCAAGCTCTTGCAACAAAGCATCGTACTCCTCCATGGCAGCCTGCAAAGAAGATGGAGATATTAGGAAATATAATAATTACTATAATATTGCCTCCTATGTACAAGAATATAACTACTATAATACTGCCCCCCTAGGTACAAGAATATAACTACTATAATACTGCCCCCTATGTACCAGAATATAACTACTATAATACTGCCCCCTATGTACAAGAATATAACTACTATAATACTGCTCCTATGTACAAGAATATAACTACTATAATACTGCCCCCTATGTACAAGAATATAACTACTATAATACTGCCCCCTATGTACAAGAATATAACTACTATAATACTGCTCCTATGTACAAGAATATAACTACTATAATACTGCTCCTATGTACAAGAATATAACTACTATAATACTGCCCCCTATGTACAAGAATATAACTACTATAATACTGCCCCCTATGTACAAGAATATAACTACTATAATACTGCCCCCTATGTACAAGAATATAACTACTATAATACTGCCCCCTATGTACAAGAATATAACAACTATAATACTGCCCCCTATGTACAAGAATATAACAACTATAATACTGCCCCCTATGTATAAGAATATAACAACTATAATACTGCCCCCTATGTACAAGAATATAACAACTATAATACTGCCCCCTATGTATAAGAATATAACTACTATAATACTGCCCCCTATGTACAAGAATATAACTACTATAATACTGCCCCCTATGTACAAGAATATAACTACTATAATACTGCCCCCTATGTATAAGAATATAACTACTATAATACTGCCCCCTATGTACAAGTATATAACTACTATAATACTGCCCCCTATGTACAAGAATATAACTACTATAATACTGCTCCCTATGTACAAGAATATAACTACTATAATACTGCTCCTATGTACAAGAATATAACTACTATAATACTGCCCCCTATGTACAAGAATATAACTACTATAATACTGCCCCCTATGTACAAGAATATAACTACTATAATACTGCCCCCTATGTACAAGAATATAACTACTATAATACTGCTCCCTATGTACAAGAATATAACTACTATAATACTGCCTCCTATGTACAAGAATATAACTACTATAATACTGCCTCCTATGTACAAGAATATAACTACTATAATACTGCCTCCTATGTACAAGCATATAGCTACTATAATACTGCTCCTATGTACAAGAATATAACTACTATATTACTGCCCCCCTATGTACAAGAATATAACTACTATAATACTGCCCCTATGTACAAGAATATAACTACTATAATACTGCCTCCTATGTACAAGAATATAACTACTATAATACTGCCCCCTATGTACAAGAATATAACTACTATAATACAGCCCCCTATGTACAAGAATATAACTACTATAATACTGCCCCCTATGTACAAGAATATAACTACTATAATACTGCCTCCTATGTACAAGAATATAACTACTATAATACTGCCCCCTATGTACAAGAATATAACTACTATAATACTGCCCCTATGTACAAGAATATAACTACTATAATACTGCCTCCTATGTACAAGAATATAACTACTATAATACTGCCCCCTATGTACAAGAATATAACTACTATAATACAGCCCCCTATGTACAAGAATATAACTACTATAATACTGCCTCCTATGTACAAGAATATAACTACTATAATACTGCCCCCTATGTACAATAATATAACTACTATAATACTGCCCACAGTGGACTTGCTATTAAGCTTATTATTAGAGGGATTATTCACGGTTCTCGTATAGTTCCCTTGCTGATCTGTGAGGGAAGTAATAGAATGACACTTGTGTTATCAGCCAGCACTGACAGTGTCTGGTGGAGTTGGTGATGAAGTGTTAATGACACAACACCCTCAGTGCCCCAAGTTTGTCCTGCACTCCCTATGCTGAGATAAGAATTCTCTGCATTCCTAGAGTCAGCGGACCCCATGTGCTCTATCTATTGTCCGCACACAGTCACTGGCAGTGGTGACATCACTGAAGCGCTAAGTTTGATACATCTCCCCTACTTTTCTTGTTGCCCCCAGCTGCCTGTCCTGCACCAAACAAGGGTGACATGTCTCTGTAGACTGTCACTGTCACCTGGAGGTCATGATGAAGATTCAGAATACGATGCAAAAGGAGTTACAAAAATATGCAACGTTTATTTACGAATAGCGGAACGAAAGTGAGAAATGCTAAAATATAAGTAAGCAGTTCACTTTTACCGCAGATTTCCCCAACACTAGTTATAGCTAACTCAAGCCTAAGATTATTATTACTATGCGCACTGTACAGGATAAAGTCAGAAGATCAATAACACTATTTAGCGTTCAGTACCAGCAATACAGGTAAACCAAAATGCAGAGTACACAGTCTCTCTTCTCAGAGGTTGACACTTGACTATTAACAATACAGTCCACTTGAAATACAGCATTCGAATCCCAATTGATATGTCTCTATTGTATGTGCTCGTGTCCCTCTGTTCGTAACCATGAGCATTAGAAAAGTTCATGTCCTATGCAACAGGCCTGTTGTTTAACTGCTTGCAGCCCTATGGTGTGCACACCTAGTATTGAGTTGAGGCCGACCTCACTTACAGTTTGCTATATGGGAATCGCTGCTACCATCACCCTAAGCTAGTCCAGGGTTGAGAGGACGTCTCTACCATGTTTTCCTTAGATCCCTGTCACAGTCCAGTGGCTTCCCCTAGGCTGGGGCTGTAGTGTGGCCACTTTCATTCCCTCTGTTGGTTCCAGGCAGCCTCCAGTTCCTCAGTCCAATGCTTAGTCTAGTTGATGCACCAAGTCCCTTCCCAACCATGAGCATTAGAAAAGTTCATGTCCTATGCAACAGGCCTGTTGTTTAACTGTTTGCGGCCCTACAGTGTGCACACCTAGTATTGAGTTGAGGCCGGCCTCACTTACAGTTTGCTATATGGGAATCGCTGCTACAATCACCCTAAGCTAGTCCAGGGTTGAGAGGACGTCTCTACCATGTTTTCCTTAGATCCCTGTCACAGTCCAGTGGCTTCCCCTAGGCTGGGGCTGTAGTGTGGCCACTTTCATTCCCTCTGTTGGTTCCAGGCAGCCTCCAATTCCTCAGTCCAATGCTTAGTCTAGTTGATGCACCAAATCCCTTCCCAACCTCAACAACCTCTTTTACACTAATGAGTCCAAACAAGGGTGAACAGGTTTTCTGTAGCCTAATTTCTACAAAGCTGCCTTTTTGAAGCTTTTGACTTGCAGATCACATGATCCTATCCTGCACTGAGGAGTCCTAACAGTCTCGTAACAGCTTGTCTACAGTTTGATGTCTACAGTTGCAAACATGCCAAAATATTTTTGACAGCTCTTATAAATTTGCACCAATTTCCCTACAGACCACAGCAACCTGTCCTGCGCTAATGAATCCAACCAAACAAGGATGAAACTGGTTGTTTCTTCCTTCTTTTTTTGAAAATAAGAAAGGAGGAAAAGGGAGGAAGAAAAAGAAGGAGGAAGAGGGAGGAAGAAGAGGGAGGAATAGCGAGGAGGAAGAAGAAGGAAGAATAGGGAGAAGTTCTTTTTCCTAATCTTTCTTTCTCATTTTTCTTTTCAGCAACTTTGCCTTAGGGTGGATTCAGACGACCGTATATCGGCTCTGTTTTCACGCCGAGCCGATATACGGTGTCCTCATCTGCAGGGGGGGGGGGGAGGATGGAAGAGCCAGGAGCAGGAACCAAGCTCCCGCCCCCTCTCTGCCCCTCTGCACTATTTGCAATGAAAGGAGGCGGGATGGGAACGGGGCTAAGTTCCAAGAATTAGCCCCGCCCCGTCCCGCCTCTCCTCATTGCAAATAGTGCAGGGGCGGAGAGGAGGCGGAGCACTGCTTCTGGCTCTTCCAGGCTCCCCCCCCATGCAGAGAGAGACGACGTATATCAGCTGGCGTGAAAACCGAACCGATATGCGTTCGTCTGAATCCATCCTTAAAAACAGTTCAGAAGTACTATGATACCCTCCTAGGTGACCTAAGAGTATTATACACAATGTTTATGGCTCTTACACAGTGTTATACATCTGTTTTAGGGGTAGTGCTAAAATCCAGTTTGGTTCAAAGCTAAACTTTTTGTCCAAACTTGGCATACTGGATGAACGGAATTTTTGAAAAGTTCACTCATTGTTATGTGTAACCCTTCTTGATGTGCTGCTGAATTACCAATTACAACAACCTGTCCAGTGCTAACAGGTCCACACAAGGGTGAAACTGGTTGTCTGCAAGTTGATGTCTATAATTTCATCATTGTGTAAATATACAAATGTGTGTAACCATTCTCAATGTGCTACCGAAATAGTTGATTAAGCGATTTCCTTCCCAACCAAAACAGTGGGCTGCAGAATGCTATTTAACAGGCAGAAATGCAAAGTCCTACAAAAAAAAACACATGCATAATAGGAGGAATTAGGCTAAGCAGCACCTGGGAAAAAGACTTGGGTATACTAATAGATCATAGACTGAACATGAGTCGACAATGTGATGCAGCAGTAAAAAATACAAACACAATTCTGGGATGCATTAAGAGAAGCATAGAGTCTAGATCACATGAGGTCATGATTCCCCTCCACTCTTCCTTAGTCAGACCTTATCTGGAATACTGTGTCCAATTCTGGTCACCCCACTTTAAAAAAGACATAGACAAACTGGAACAAGTTCAGAGAAGAGTTACCAAGATGGTGAGCGGTCTGCAAATCATGTCCTGTGAGGAACGGTTAAAGGATCTGGGAATGTTTAGCTTGCAAAAAAGAAGGCTTAGAGGAGACTTAAAGGGGTTGTCCCGCGGCAGCAAGTGGGTCTATACACTTCTGTATGGCCATAATAATGCACTTTGTAATGTACATTGTGCATTAATTATGAGCCATACAGAAGTTATAAGAAGTTTTTCACTTACCTGTTCCGTTGCTAGCGTCCTCGTTTCCATGGAGCCGACTAATTTTCGGCGTCTAATGGCCAAATTAGCCGCGCTTGCGCAGTCCGGGTCTTCTTTTCTCAATGGGGCCGCTCGTGCAGGATGCCGGCTCCGTGTAGCTCCGCCCCGTCACGTGCCGATTCCAGCCAATCAGGAGGCTGGAATCGGCAATGGACCGCACAGAAGCCCTGCGGTCCACCGAGAGAGAAGATCCCGGCGGCCATCTTCAACCGGTAAGTAAGAAGTCACCGGAGCGCGGGGATTCAGGTAAGCGCTGTGCGGTTTTTTTTTTAAGTCCCTGCATCGGGGTTGTCTCGCGCCGAACGGGGGGGGGTGTTGAAAAAAAAAACCCGTTTCGGCGCGGGACAACCCCTACAAATATCTACAAATGTCTACAAATATCTGAAGGGCTGTCACAGTGAAGAGGGATCAGCTCTATTCTCATTTGCACAAGGAAAGACTAGAAGCAATGGGATGAAACTGAAAGGGAGGAGACACAGATTAGATATTAGACAGTGAGGGGGATCAATGAGTGGAACAGCTTGCCACAGGAGGTGGCGATTTCTCCTTCACTGGAAGTCTTCAGAGACTGGACAAATATCTGTCTGGGATGATTTAGTGAATCCTGCACTGAGCAGGGGGGTGGACCCGATGACCCTGGAGGTCCCTTCCAACTCTACCAGTCTATAATAACAACCTGTCTTACACTAATGAGTCTGAACAAGGGTAAGAGAAGTTGCCTGTGGTCTGATCCCTACAAAGCTGCCTCTTTGCAGTTCTTCACCAGTGGGGCACAGGAACCTGCTCTACACTAAGAAGTCCCAGCAGTCATGTAACAGGTTGTCCACAGGTTGATGCCTACAGTTGCAAACATGTCAAAATGTTTCCAACCCCTCTCATTGTTTGGCATCCGTTTCTTTAGAGAGCACAACTACCTATCGAATAAAAACCCCATTGTCTTGCTGACATGCTATTGTGCCATGTTGTTTGCCAACTACTTTAGCCCGTCTTAGGGCTCAGTCACACGGGCGTTTATTGCCGCGATTTGCGCATGCGCATGCGTCCGGCGATTTTTTAAAACCATTGCTTTGCAATGGTATCGGACACATGAGCGCTTTTTATACGCTCGTCCGATAAATTAGAGAACAGAAATCGCAGATCGCACCTATCTGCGATCTGCGATTCCTGTTCTCTTCTCTATATGCGCTCAATGGGGCCGGCGGCAGCAGCGCCGACCCCATTGAGAACATATAGAAGACAAATCATTCTTCTCTGCCACAGCTGGAACAGCTGTGGCAGAGAAGAACGATGTTTGCCCATTGAATTCAATGGAGCGGCAATACAGCCGCTCCATTGAAAGCAATGGGCTGCCGGCGTGCGCGGGGTTAATTGTCGGGAATTGGTTAAATATATAACCCCTTCCCTGCAATGCATCCTGAAAAGAGAAAAAATTTAAAAAAAGGATGTACTCACCTGCTCCCGGCAGCCTGAGATCCCCGCGGCCGTCCTGCAGTGGGTGTGAAGGGGGTGTGACTCAGGCTTGCCCCTGATTGGCTCAGCCTGAGCCAATCAGAGGCTGATCTCAGTCACACCCATTCATGAATTCATGAATGGGTGTGACTGAGACTTGCTTCTGATTGGCTCAGCGCTGAGCCAATCAGGGGCAAGCCTGAGTCACACCCCCTTCACACCCACTGTAGGCCGGCCGCCGGGATCTCCAGCTGCCGGGAGCAGGTAAGTACATACATTTTTTTTATTTTTTCACTTTTCAGGATGCATTGCAGGGAAGGGGTTATATATTTAACCAATTCCCGACAATTCATCCCACACTCGCCCGCAGCGTTTGCATTCAATGGAGCCGCTGTATTGCCGTCTCCATTGAATGCAATGCGCTGGACAGCTCCGGCCCGTTTCTAATGAAACGCGGCTAGGAGCAGATTTTCGGGCGATTTTTAGGCCGATTTTTCGGCGCCGGTCACGCGATTTGCGCATGCGCATCCGTCATGCGATGCGCAAATCGCGTGAAAAAACGCCCGTGTGACTAAGGCCTTACACTGATAACCCCTAACAAGGGGACAACAGGTGGATCGCCCATAAGATAACCCCAGTGTAAATCTACATGGGGTCACGAGTGGGGGGACATCTTTGATTAGCTTAACCTTGTGACAAGAGTTTTTCTGTAGCAGATAACCGCCTTACATGGCGCGATATAAGTAGAATTTCCCAGAAGTCTGTTCTCCATACATCCTCATTGTGGATCTATTTTAGAAAACTCTTTAATATCATTGACTCCGGAGCGGCCTGACGTGAACTGAATGTGTTAACTTCCCGCTCACAGCTCGGGGAAAACTAATTTACAGTTATTAACGACATCCTTACACTTGATTGCAGGAGAGACAGAGGGCGGAGGGGCGGAGCAGAGGGGTGTGAAGAAAAATTGAAGAAAGGAGCAGGCGACAATGTGTGCGGCAGGTGAGCGCCACCGTCTCCTAGAAGGACCACAATTGACGGTGATATAATGAGATTACATGGCCTGTGCTATTTCACAACGGTGTTTTAATTAGCATGCACATCTCTGTCACGGTGTCAGCCTCAGGAATTAATTGGCTAATGAGCTCAGCGACAGATTAATTTGCGCACTGGTTGGTAAAATTGGAATAATGTGTTTTTTGTTAGAAGGGAAATTTTTTTTAAAGGTACATGCCAGGAAAATCATACACATTGTGCTGTACCCAGTGCTGGATCCTCGGGGGCGGAGATTTGGTATTCTACATGTTATACCCACCCCCTCGGATCCAACAATGGGCACAAAACAAGTTTTGCCAGAAGTGTTCATTAAAACAGAGAAAACTCAATAAAGGGGGAAGATCTTATAGGGATTTTCCATGGAAACAGGTCTAATTTGAGGATAGAGGGAGTTTTTTTTCTCAGCCCCAACTTATTCATGCATTCATAGTCCTAAAATCCAGCATACTTTTGGGCAAGACGTCACATTCAAGCTTCTGAGTGTAAAATTGGGGGTCTCTATTCCTCCATATGCATAGGGAGTGTTGCGTCCTAAGAACGTGCAACCCCAACTGCATAAATCAAAGGCACAACCGTGCAAAAGGAAACAAAAACTAAAGGGGAATGCTCTCCCTATCGTCCCCTAACCCGGGAGGGGACCCTGCCTACTCGGCAGACCGACCGCGCTGATAAGTGCGAGCCTGCACTCGAACCTGGGCCACTAACCAGTCCCTAACTGGGAGCTCTAGCGTAAAACAAAATGAGAACAAAACCAAACCAAACAGCAAAGAACTTAGCTTATCCAGCAGAGCTTCCACCACACTGTGTTGCTCCGCCGCTGTCCAATATACAACTGCAGTGAATCATTGACCAGCACAGGAGTAACAGTTAGCCCTGCTTAAATAGCAGCAGAGCTACTTAGCACCAGGTGCTGACTGACATTAATCTTGCAACCACCACACCTCTCAGCTCCAGGAGAGATAGGAATGCTGCTAAACCCCGGACTGGCCTGAAAGCAAGGTGGGAACCTCAGAACGTCTGCAACAGGGAGGACATGATCAGAGCCACAGTTGTAACTTGGGAACTACAAGGCAGCTAGAGGTGCGTTTACACGGGATGACCGCCTGACTATGAAGTGATGGTCGTTCTGCGATTGGAGGTGGAGCGGGCTGCAGATAGTTCCGGCTTGCTTGCCTTCATTCACAGTAAACAGGCCATCATAGATGAATGCCTGCTGTTTGGGTGGGGCGACAGTCACTTGGTTTGTAGTTCTACTAAAAACTAGGCGAGTCTGACAAGTAAGCGTGTGTACATGGGACAACTATCGCCTGAATTCGCTGCCTCCAGGGATAATTTGGGTGATAATCTCCCAGTGTACATGGAGGGCGGAAACCCCAAAGTAGTAACACATACACCATCGACCCACGAAACACCGTGGTGTGGTCACTACTGACAACCAATCCTGACCATTTCTACAGACAATAAGACACGGGCAACAAAGAGACTCTAAGATGCTGAGATCGAATTAGAGGGGTACTTGGTGGCACCTGACTCTACTCACTCTATGAGACGTATACCGGTGGCAAGGCCTGCCTTGACCAACTATGGTAGATATTGGATGGACCATTGAGACCCCCTGACAGCAAGGCACTTGCCCCTGTGAAGGCCATATGACCCAGTTTTGGAATCAGAAATGCTTGCTTGGTGAGGCACTGGGTGCCCGTCAGGGTATTAGTAGCATGACCTACCTCTTGGAAAGTGGCAGCCTGGAACCTCGGGATAACATTTGGGAATGCCCTTCAAACAGCTTTCCAAAAGTATGCTTCTTCCCCTTTAAATGCCATGGTCAGTGGAATCGGGAATCAAGGGGATGATGCCAGCCCTCTCCTATTACATAACCTGTGCCAGGCGGAGGCAGACATGCTGTCTGTGAGATTAACACACGGGCGAGCGCAGGACGACAGGGATCTCTGTACACCGCTGGCTGCTCTGTCTGCAGGAGCCTGATGCTTATCACATGTGACAAGACGGAGCGAACGCATACCGCCACTCACCCCGTAGTCTCCGTATGGACCTACACCAGCGCCCGGAAAGGGGGCGCACACACATGTCATCGTATAGCGGCGACAGTATTACATAGGATTGGATTAGATACACAGATCAGCAGACAGTACCATACAGGATAGGATTAGATACACATCTCAGCAGACAGTATCACACAGGATAGGATTAGATACACAGCTCAGCAGACCGTATCACACAGGATAGGATTAGATACACAGCTCAGCAGACAGTATCACACAGGATAGGATTAGATACACATCTCAGCAGACAGTATCACACAGGATAGGATTAGATACACAGCTCAGCAGACCGTATCACACAGGATAGGATTAGATACACAGCTCAGCAGACAGTATCACACAGGATAGGATTAGATACACAGCTCAGCAGACCGTATCACACAGGATAGGATTAGATACACAGCTCAGCAGACAGTATTACACAGGATAGGATTAGATACACAGCTCAGCAGACTGTATCACACAGGATAGGATTGGATTCACAGCTCGGTAGACAGTATCACACAGGATAGGATTAGATACACGGCTCAGCAGACAGTATCATACAGGATAGGATTAGATACGTGGCTCAGCAGACAGTATCACACATGATAGGATTAGATACACAGCTCAGCAGACAGCATCACACAGGATAGGATTAGATACACAGCTCAGCAGACCGTATCACACATGATAGGATTAGATACACAGCTCAGCAGACAGTATCACACAGGATAGGATTAGATACACAGCTCAGCAGACAGTATCACACAGGATAGGATTAGATACACAGCTCAGCAGACAGTATCACAGAGGATAGGATTAGATACACAGCTCAGCAGACAGTATCACATAGGATAGGATTAGATACACAGCTCAGCAGACAGTATCACACAGGATAGGATTAGATACACAGCTCAGCAGACAGTATCACACATGATAGGATTAGATACACGGCTCATCTGACAGTATCACACTAGGCAGGATTAGATACACAGCTCAGCAGACAGTATCACACAGGATAGGATTAGATACACAGCTGGACAGACAGTATCACACAGGATAGGATTAGATACACAGCTCAGCAGACAGTATCACACAGGATAGGATTAGATACATGGCTCAGCAGACAGTATCACACAGGATAGGATTAGATACACAGCTCAGCAGACAGTATCACACAGGATAGGATTAGATACACGGCTCAGCAGACAGTATCACACAGGATAGGATTAGATACACAGCTCAGCAGACAGTATCACACAGGATAGGATTAGATACACGGCTCAGCAGACAGTATCACACAGGATAGGATTAGATACACGGCTCAGCAGACAGTATCAGACAGGATAGGATTAGATACACAGCTCAGCAGACAGTATCACACAGGATAGGATTAGATACACGGCTCAGCAGACAGTATCACACAGGATAGGATTAGATACACGGCTCAGCAGACAGTATCAGACAGGATAGGATTAGATACACAGCTCAGCAGACAGTATCACACAGGATAGGATTAGATACACGGCTCAGCAGACAGTATCACACAGGATAGGATTAGATACACAGCTCAGCAGGCACCACAGTAAGTGACTGTGGCCAATATTATGGGGACACTCTGACTTGCGACAATGTGAGGGGAGACCCAGCAGTACTTTCATAGGTGCCGGTGGTGGTCACAATCGGATTGATGTGACGTTCAGCTCTGAATGCTGAATGAACCTCCAGCCCTGGAGAAGGCAGGAAAAGGGCGTCCAGAAGGGTGACTCAGTGTCAGGAAGAGGCCGCTCAGCTGCAAATATCCTCTGAGAGACATGGATTTCCTGTCTGCGCAGCCGGTGGTGAATGAGGACCAGGACGTTGGGGATCACTATTACTGCTGAGGCCACTATTACTATTGGGGTCACTATTACTATTGGGGCCACTATGGGGGATCACTGTTACTACTGGGGCCACTATTACTATTGAGGCCACTATGGGGGTTCACTATTACTACTGGGGCCACTATAGGGGATCACTATTACTACTGGGGCCACTATTACTATTGAGGCCACTATGGGGGTTCACTATTACTACTGGGGCCACTATAGGGGATCACTATTACTACTGGGGCCACTATTACTATTGCGGCCACTATGGGGGATCACTTTTACTACTGGGGCCACTATTACTATTGGGGTCACTATTACTATTGCGGCCACTATGGGGGATCACTTTTACTACTGGGGCCACTATTACTATTGGGGTCACTATTACTATTGCAGCCACTATGGGGGATCACTTTTACTACTGGGGCCACTATTACTACTGAGGCCACTATTACTATTGCGGCCACTATGGGGGATCACTTTTACTACTGGGGCCACTATTACTATTGGGGTCACTATTACTATTGCGGCCACTATGGGGGGCACTACTGGGGCTACTATGGTGGGTGGGGGTTAGTATTAATATGTGTTGGGTATTTTGTGTGTTGGCTCTTTCAATGCCTGTACAAGGAGTGGTTTTTGCATGCTTGTGAGGCGCCATGTCACACTTCAGGCCAGGCAGCCCCCATATATAAAGGATAACAGTTATTACACATCTGGTGACTGCTGGCATTTCCTAATGAAAAGGTCAAACCGCAGTGTGGAGGGGGGATCACCGGAGGGGGGTCTGTCAATCTCCACCCCCATTCTCCCATGTTCCAGCTGCCCTTTTTGCCAAAGGTCAAATAAAGTTTCCTTTTATTTAGGTGACAGGTAAAGGTGAGGGTTTTATTCTTCTACTTAAGTTACAACCAGAGCTGCATTCACACTTCTGCTCTTTTTCCACCCTAGCTCTGTGCTGACAGACAGGTTAGTATCGTCCAGATGACAGCACAGAGATTACTCTACATTTCCCGCATTGTGATGTAGTGGAGAACTCGGTTTACAGCTGCTGAACCAGCAGGGGATGCTTTCAGACGCGCCCCATGCCTCTATGCTGCCTGTGGCAAAGTACCAAACGTTACTTATCCCATAAAAAGACCAATCATTTTACAAACATTGAAAGCGTCAATCCACAAGACACCCGGCACATATTCACAGCATGCTGCGATTTGCCGTCCTCCAGCGGAGAATCACCATGATTCTCCGTTCGTGGACAAGGGGGATGCGCTTTCCATAACAACGCTATGGAAAGCGTGCGTTGCGTTACCCGTGGCCGGATTATCGCTGCGGGGAACGCAATTCAATAGCGCCCATGGACATGCAGCCTAATAGTGCCCTCAGTAGTGGCCCCAATAGTAAGGGTCCCTCTTAGTGGTCTCAATAGTAATAGTGACCCCCTTAATAGCCCCAACAGTAATATGGTCCCCCAAAGTGGCTCCAGTAGTAATAGTGCCCCCAGTAATGTCCCTAATAGTAGTATTATTTTTGTATAGTAGTGACCCCAAAGTGGCTCTAGTAGTAATACTGACCCCCATAATGTTCCCAATAGTGGTTACCCACTAATAGTAATATTGTGCCCCATAGTGGTCCCGGTAGTGATAGTGACCACATGGTTACCCCAGTCATAATGGTGGCCCCCATAATGGACTCAGTGGTAAAAGTAACCCCTATAGGGTCCATTATATCTTTTAGCCCCAAGCTGGGTACTCATTTTACTAAACTTGGAGGGATGGAAGGTTGTCATCTTTGAACTGGCTACCTGAACCAAGTGGGGATTGAACCTGCAACCTGAGCAAGAGCTTAGGACTGCATTTCTGCTGCCTTAAAACTCTGTGCCACATGGGGCCCTAGTCTTAATATTGTCCCCCAGAAGGGCCCTAGTAGTAATAGTAACCCTCATAGTGGCCATATTGGCCCCCATAATAATAGTTAACCTCATAGTGGCCCCAGTAGAAACAGTCACACCAGTAGAAGTAGTGTCCTCAGTAGTAATAGTGTCCCTTGTAGTGGACCTCCATCCAGGCAGCAACCCAAGGACATCAAGCATTTACCTCAATCACACCTCCAGCATCTGCACTGCATGAAGGACCGCAGACTCCGAGGGGTAAGACGTCAGAGGTCATAGACTCATTGCAAAAGTAGTAGCCTCCGAACCGCTACTACTACAGACCAAGTAAGTTAAATGCTCATCGGGTTGCTACCCCGCTAGCTCGCAGCTGGCAATTATTTTTTAACGGCCATTAGTATGGCCAGTAAAATCTGAATATTGGCCGGGTGGCAACCCACCACTGCCCCTCTGAGTTCCTAAAGAATGCCGCCTGAGGCAGCCAGCTCAGGTCACCTCATGGTAGGTGGGCCCCTGGATGCTTAAACTCTCAGCCAAGAGTAATTATAGCACTCTTTACACCCTGTCAGAAAGTAGGAATCATGGGAAATGTAGTTCTTTACAACAGCCATCTCACTCACAGGAAGCACTGGCAGCATAAAAACAGCTGATCCGCACAGAGCTGCTTCTAAGCCGTGGTGGCGCCATCTTGTGGGCACTGATATAGGTACTTTTCTATGACTTTTACAGGTGGTAAGTATTTGTGTTTTACTTCACTTGTACTGATCTTAAAGGGCCACTCCAGTGATTGTTTTTAATTTTTTTTTTATGTAGCTATCCCCCAGTATTTATAAGTGGCCTAGTGTTATCTTGGTTAGTTATTGCTTTCTATTTGAGACCCCTAGCCTTCTTTTCCTCAGATGGTCATGTGATCTCATTCTCACCAGTTCAGATCTACTTGGCTTTATGTGTTCACTTACTAGTCAATTTCTCAGTCTTTGTGATGCTGTTACATGGATCTACCACAGAAACTGCCCTAGAGGGGGGCACAGGCACTTCTGTCACAGCTACTGATGATGATCCCACAGCTCCTGTCACACAGGTATAATAGAGGAGATTACAGCTCATCCCACTGACTGTAGATTTACAGACTGTAGCTTACTTAGACAAATATAGAAGGTATTGATAATTAAATAGTCCCCCTGGCAGGCAGAAATGGTACAGCCTTTAGCTAATGCTGTGCTGATGTATCACGGAATAGATGTGAAAGTAAAAAATCTCACTCTCAAGACAGTGTCTGATAAGCATCAACAGCGGACTACACTGCATGGGAGTGGCTACAATACACAGAGGAGACCCCTTCACCTGGCTATCAAGTGAGGGGGGCAGGGATGGAAAAACGTGTTTTCATTGGAGTGGCCCTTTAAATTATATGTATCTTCTACTCTAGTCACATCCAGAGCAGTAGATATGCTTCTACTCACTGTGGATTCATAGTAGATATAGCTTTTGTCTTTGAGTTTAAGTAAATGACCCCCCGATAACATAAGAATGAGGCATCACTCAGACTGATGTCATATGTCTTCTTGTAGTCTCGAAGTAGAACTTTAGAACATGCATATTTCCAAAATATGAGTGATACTATCCCTTTAAGAAGCTACAACATAAGCATCATTGTTAGCTGTGGTTGCACTAAGTCTATCAGCGCCATTTATAGGGATGCAGACATCCAGTTACCATCTCATCCCAGGACATCAGTCAGCAAAGTGCTGCTACAATTGGGCAACAGACAGACAGGCAAACCGGTTGTGTGTCACAGGATGACAGCGCCATCATACAGAGCGGATGTGTCCAAGTAATGGCAGAAAGGTTACCGCGTCCTCCCAGGTTATATTACAGTCATGTCATCACGACATCTCCAAAGATTGTCTTCTCATCACAGAAACCGCAGGGACTCCGAAATACATCTACAGGCACAGGATTTTGTTCTAAAATGAACCATGATGGTATAACCTGGGCATCTCCTGTATATAACTATATATGTACAGCTGGTATAGGTTATACATCTCCTGTATATAGTGATATGGAGCATACTGGTATAACCTGGGTATCTCCTGTATATAATTATATATGTACAGCTGGTATAAGTTATACATCTCCTGTATATAGTGAGATAGAGCATGCTGGTATAACCTGGGTATCTCCTGTATATAATTATATATGTACAGCTGGTATAAGTTATAGATCTCCTGTATATAGTGATATAGACCGTGCTGGTATAACCTGGGTATCTCCTGTATATAATTATATATGTACAGCTGGTATAGGTTATACATCTCCTGTATATAGTGATATGGGGCATGCTGGTATAACCTGGGCATCTCCTGTATATAATTATATATGTACAGCTGGTATAGGTTATACATCTCCTGTATATAGTGATATGGAGCATACTGGTATAACCTGGGTATCTCCTGTATATAATTATATATGTACAGCTGGTATAAGTTATACATCTCCTGTATATAGTGAGATAGAGCATGCTGGTATAACCTGGGTATCTCCTGTATATAATTATATATGTACAGCTGGTATAAGTTATAGATCTCCTGTATATAGTGATATAGACCGTGCTGGTATAACCTGGGTATCTCCTGTATATAATTATATATGTACAGCTGGTATAGGTTATACATCTCCTGTATATAGTGATATGGAGCATACTGGTATAACCTGGGTATCTCCTGTATATAATTATATATGTACAGCTGGTATAAGTTATACATCTCCTGTATATAGTGAGATAGAGCATGCTGGTATAACCTGGGTATCTCCTGTATATAATTATATATGTACAGCTGGTATAAGTTATAGATCTCCTGTATATAGTGATATAGACCGTGCTGGTATAACCTGGGTATCTCCTGTATATAATTATATATGTACAGCTGGTATAAGTTATACATCTCCTGTATATAGTGATATGGAGCATGCTGGTATAACCTGGGTATCTCCTGTATATAATTATATATGTACAGCTGGTATAAGCTATACATCTCCCTGTATTAATGATATGGAGCATGCTGGTATAACCTGGGTATCTCATGTATATAATTATATATTCACAGCTGGTATGTGTTATACATCTCCTGTATATAGTGATATGGAGCATGCTGGTTTAACCTGGGTATCTCCTGTGAATAATTATATATGTACAGCTGGTATCAGTTATACATCTCCTGTATATAGTGATATAGAGCATGCTAGTATAACCTGGGTATCTCCTGTATATTATTATACATGTACAGCTGGTATAAGCTATACATCTCCCTGTATATAGTGATATAGAGCATGCTGGTATAACCTGGGTATCTCCTGTATATAATTATATATGTACAGCTGGTATAAGTTATACATCTCCTGTATATAGTGCTATAGACCATGCTGGTATAACCTGGGTATCTCCTGTATATAATTATATATGTACAGCTGGTATAAGTTATACATCTCATGTATATAGTGACATGGAGCATGCTGGTATAACCTGGGTATCTCCTGTATATAATTATATATGTACAGCTGGTATAAGTTATACATCTCCTGTATATAGTGATATGGAGCATGCTGGTATAACCTGGGTATCCCCTGTATATAATTATATAAGTACAGCTGGTATAAGTTATACATCTTCTGTATATAGTGATATGGAGCATGCTAGTATAACCTGGGTATCCCCTGTATATAATTATATATGTACAGCTGGTATAAGTTATACATCTCCCTGTATTTAGTGATATACAGCATGCTGGTATAACCTGGGTATCTCCTGTATATAATACTATATGTACAGCTGGTATATGTTATACATCTCCTGTATATAGTGATATGGAGCATGCTGGTATAACCTGGGTATCTCCTGTATATAATACTATATGTACAGCTGGTATAAGTTATACATCTCCTGTATATAGTGATATGGAGCATGCTGGTATAACCTGGGTATTTCCTGTATATAATACTATATGTACAGCTGGTACATGTATATCCAGAACCTGTAACTTGCAGGTCTGATGGGATAGAGCACTGCTCTCAGGAGATGCTTCTCTCGTCTCCTTGGATCCCACAGAACGTCCCCGGATACAGCAGATCTGCGGAGTAATGGTGACTCAGGCTGCAGCGGAGCGTCCTGTGACCTGAATGTAAAGCAGGATGACTGTCACTGCTGTTATAGCCTCAGCGATGGGATCGGAAAGACTCCAGACATTGTGGGGGAGTGATGAAAAGTGGTACCAGAAAAAGGTGCAGGAGTTACCCGTAACAACCAATCAGATTCCAGCTCTCTCCTATCAGGGGCCCTGTGCAGAATGTAAGCAGCAATCTAATTGGTTGCTATGGGAATGCCCCCACTTTTCTCTTGCACCTGATTTGCAGGGTGAGCTGTAGTTTTTATCATTGATGACCTTTTACAGTCTCCACCTTGCAGGATAAACATTGTGATATTTTAGTAGTTCAGACTTTTACATAGATGGTAAAACCCAATTATGTGGAGTTTTTTAACTTAAGTTTTTCTTTTATAGGAAAAATATTTTTTCTTTAAGCTTTTAATATTTTTTCAATGTAAAAAATACCTTTTTCTAAACTTTTCTTTAGTCCCACAGGGGAATTGAACTTGTGATCATTTGATCGCTTTGTGCTATGGTATATATTGCAATACTTCAGGACGTGGATACAGTTCAAAGTAGTGCTGGTGCCAGGGGCCTTACTGCCACCAAGGGGCCCCGATGCAGATGCACTATTTGCCCTGTGGATTAAAACAGTCCCGCTACGGGTTTAAAAAAAATGTTTTTTGGTCACATGACCAGCTGAAGCGGCAGAAGGGAGTGGAGACTTGTCAGACAACCCCCCATATCCCAGCTTCCTTCAGCTCCTGAATGTCTGCTATGGAGGAACTGAGATTTACTGCCATGAGGGTGCGTCCACACGGGAGAGCGCAATATCGGTCCAAGCAACTCGGACCGATATCGCGCTTATAAACTCGCGATTCTGGATGCGAGCGCGATGTGTTCTTGCTTAAAAAAAAACTGCAGGAAAAGCAGGTTTTAAAAAAAAAAATCTGTATGGCGCATTTGTGATTAAATCGCATCACCTTCTCGTTTCGTGCGAACATGCAGATGTGCGTCTCCCGCACAACATACAGGCGGGGTGTCCATGTCCTGTGCGACTGGCGCTCATCCGTGTGAATGCTTAGGTTTTGAGGGGGGTTACCCTTTAAGTCATGATTTTAACCCCTTCCTATCCCTCCCATTATCTTGTCGCCTCCCCCTCCTGTCTCTCACGGTTGCCGCCCCCCATCACCGTTGGCCCCCCCACCCCCCCACCAGCCATTCTCTGGGGTTTGACAAACTGCGTTAGATTTCCTAAGCCTGAAAGAAATGTGAAAATTGGCTTAGCGCACGCAGACAAGACGGGAGGGAGGCCTTGAGGGAAGAGTATGTTTTCTTCCATCTATGTGCAATGAAAATCTCCATGGCAACTGACGAGTCTGTGTGAACGCAGCCCCTTCTTTTTTTTGATTTACAACCTTTTCGCCTTTGCTAAGCAATATAGACATGGTGGACAACCTCGGACAGACGGCCAGACAGACCGCCGCCTGTAGGGTTCAATTCAGAGTCAATATGCCCAAAAATGGCTGTAAAGTAGAGATGAGCGAACCTACTCGTTTCGAGTAATTACTCGATCGAGCACCGCGATTTTCAAGTACTTCCGTACTCGGGTGAAAAGATTCGGGGGCGCCGGGGGGCGGCTCCCTCTCCCCCCCCACTCCCCGCTGCAACCCCCCACTCACCCACGGCGCCCCCCGAATCTTTTCGCCCGAGTACGGAAGTACTCGAAAATCGCGGTGCTCGGGCGAAAAAGGGGCGTGGCCGAGTAGGTTCGCTCATCTCTACTGTTAAGATATAACCTGAAAGGATATAAAAACATCTACTTTTGGGCTTACGGCACCTTGGCCATGAAATACGGGCGGCAAGAAGAAATTCAGAGGGCTCGATTGCCCACGGGAAATATTTACTAGGATTGGCATCCAACTGAAAAGGACATTTGGGTGGAGCATTGTGAAAGATCCCTGTATCCAATCAGTGTTGGAGAGAACACTAGGCAATGGTGATTGGCCAGGAGGAGCTGATCAGTAAGCCCCGCCAGCGAAGGGGAAAGAAAAGTCGTAAATTTTTTGTGGAAGCGGGGCTTGCGCAAAAAGTTTCAACTTTTCTACACAGGGTTCTGGCGTTAGTCTTGTTAGGAAACGTCCCCCCGGTGAACTCTACCGATCCCTAAACTTTACTGCAGGGGACTGTTAGGCCGGGTTCCCACAGGATGGAAATCCCGCGGCTTGGCAGCACCGAAAAGCCACAAGATTTCCGCTTGAGACCCGCAGCTTCAAAACCCGCAGGCTTTAGATCGGTTCGGCCACCGGCGTTCCATTGCGGCCTTCTCTCCCCATAGAGAGGAGTGAGGCTGCAATGGAAAAAAAAAAAAAAAAAGAATTGACACGCTGCGGCTGTCAACTCCGCGCCGCATCCCCGGTTCCGCCCGGCTTTCCCACAATGGATTGGCTGCCCTGTGTGGATGAGATTTTTACAAAGTCTAGTCCCCATGGCTGGCCAATCCTGGGATTAGGAGTCACGGGCGCATTTGCCGCACGGAATATCCGCGGCAAATCCGTATCGGGTGAACCCAATCTCAGTGCCCATTATTTTAACCCTTCATGGGCTCATGAAAGGTGTATAATATATATGTTCTGGAAACGGTCCTTTAGGCATCCAATACTCCAATATTTTTTAAAAATTTAGTTTGAGTTCGATAGAACATGGGTGACAACATCTGAATCCCAAATCGCAGGACTTTTAAACCAAAGAGCACCAGAAAATCCTAGACAGGCCCTCAGAAATTTCATAAGCCCTGTCTGGGATTGTTGACAAACAACCTTCCAGCTCCTTCTCCTCTGTCAGTCTTTACTGTCTCTTAGGCATTTTATTCATGAACCAGAAAATCAAATCTGCATGCAATATGTATACGATATTGTAATCACATCTCCAATTGTGAAAAAATATAATCTGATTCTCTCTGAGGAGCCCCGTGAATAATTCATGGAAGCCTTTATAGAGGTGAGAAAACTTTATACAAGGCGAAGCAAAAGTCTGAACACACCTGCTTAACTCGTTTAATAATGAGAATATTGACTTCCAGTGTTTGAAAGTATTAATTATGGGAGATGGGAGGGGGGGGTAATTATCTGGTTGAGGAAACATTTTGGCTGACCATTGTGAACTCCTCCATATTGAACTCAACTCAGGTTTTTCAATTGAGAAGGGGGGGGGGTCATGTGATAAACCGTTCTTGCCTAGAATTGACTCTGAAACACACTGGAAGTTTCGGTTTTACAGTGCCGGCACTTGCTCAGGAATTCACAAAGTGCTTTACATGACGTGCTATATACACATAGTTTAACACGCTGAAGAACTGCCGGTGATATTTCTTCATAGAGCTGTAGGATTCGCGACCTTGGTGGCCATTCTACCTGACCTCTATGCCCAATCCAGTGCCCAGGGAATTGTACATCCAGCCATCTGTGTCCACAGCAAAGTGCAAGGGGTGCGCCATTATGTTGAAAGTAACGTGGGAACTCACTGTTCTGATGGAGCACAGATGGGAATATGGCATCCTGTAACTTCTGGAGGAACTTCTCACTGCTAAGTGATCCGTCAATGAAACAAGCCCCTAGATGTGGGACACAATTTACCATCTTTACCCTCATTTAACTCCTGAACAAGTGTAGATAGGGCAAAACTGACACTTCCAGTGTGTTCCTGAGTAAATTCTAGCCTAGACTGATATATCACATGACCTGCTTCCCATTTGAAAAACCTGAACTGAATTCAACATGGCGCAGTTCAAAATGGCCGCCAAAAAATGCAGCCTCCGTCCCATTTAATACTTTCATATATTGAAAGTCAATTTTCTCTTTATTATACCAATTAAATGGGTGTTTTGTTTCACCCTACACATTGAATAGTTGTATAATCCACTGCCACCTCCTCAGCTATTTCACCATTAGGCCAAATGTACACGGCTGGGTCGGATTCCAACTGCGAAATCTTGCAGCAGAATCAGACCCCGTGCCTTGGCATTGACTCACTCATATCTGCCATCGTGTCTTCTTTCTGCTCTGTGGATGTGCCGCCTGGCGCGCCGACGCACATGCGCAGTGCAGAGAGTCGTGCCAGCGATGACACGGATCCACTGAGACTCGCCACTGGACGGACGGCTTCCACTGACTCCAATGGAAGCCATCCGTGCGAGGCTTGCACTAGAATAGGTCATGCTTTATTTTCTGTAACTCTGTGTCCTGCCTTAAAAACCTCAGTCCATAGAGCTCTAAGTGAAATCTTAGGTAGCGTTCGCTCCTGTGGGGCTTGAAAAAAGTTGAAAAAAAACATTTAAAATTTCCAATTTACAAAGTTTTAAAAAATTCTAGCAAATCTATCATTTAGATTCCACCTAGTTATATTAATAGGATCGCCCCGGGGAAATCAATCATGATTGATAACCCCATGAGTGTTGGCGCCAGGGATACCACTGTTCCAGAATAAACAGCTAATTAAAAAAAAAATTCCTGTGAAGTTTTTTGAAGAAATTGTATTTTTTTTCCTTTTTTTTAATAAAAATAAATACTGCATACAAAAAATGAGGATCTTTGGGAAACATCTCAACATCCCCAAGTGTCCGTCATCATTTCCTTCTTCCTCATTTCAATTCCCAGCCCCCTTGGTGGAGTTGTTTTACATGTTCGCGGGAATCCCGGCCGTCATTGGTATTCTATGATCCAACCCACAGTTTCTGAAGCCTCACAATCCTTCCCGTCAGTTTCTTCCAAACATCCGTCTGCTTTAACTTTCTTCTTGTCCTTTTAACCTGCTCCACACAACATTCTCATTTTCAGGCTGTGAACCAGCTTTGCTTCCATAGTCTTCCTCCAAAATTTCCCCTCCCCCCCCCCTTTAAATGGAATGGAATGTCCGGACGGCTGATGGCTTTATGCAAAAATACTGTGGGGAGCAAACAAAAGGAGTAATGGAGAGGGGGTGCACTTGGGTTTGAGCGAACAATGGTGCTTTTATCTCAGGACCTTGAACTGCTGGGTATGTAACGACTGGACGCCCGTCAAACTACAAAATGACTCAGATAAAACATAACATTAAAAAGTTGTGCTGTCAGAGGGGGTGACGATAAAGTTTTAAAAAGTCCTGAATGGACGGCCGGTCTTGTTGGGTCTGTGACAAGGACACGAATTTTAATATAAGTCATTAGAAACTGATGGGTACCATAATTTATACTCTAAGGGGTCTCGTATAAATACATTCAATTCTAGAGCTGGTGCCGCCCTTCAAAGGCGGTACTTAACCACTTCCAGACCACAGAGTTTTCATTTTCGATTCTCGTTTTTTTCGGCCCCGCCTTCCAAGGGCCATAACATTTAAATTTTTTTCCATTGACATGGCTAAATAGTTTTTTGTGGAGTGAACGGTAGTTTTTATTATGTGAATATTGCTTATTAACCCCTTGAGTGGCGGGTTTCCTACCACCCTGTCGTGCCCACCAGGGCAGGTTTTTTAAAATGCTCTAATCATTGAATTTCAACTAATTTTGCAGTTGCGTCTCAAGAGCCATAACTTTTTCATTTTTCCATTGACATGACCATATGAGGGCTTGTTTTTTGCGGGACAAGTTGTGATTTTTGTTAAACAGGGGGGAGGAAAAAAAGAAATGGGGAAAAAAGAAAAAAAGGGGCCATGTCATTAAGGGGTTAAATAATGTATTAACTTCCTTCTCTGGGTCATGACGACGCACACGGATACCACATGTGTGATTGTATTTTTGATTTTTTACAAAGTAAAGGGAGACAAGTGTTTTTATTATTTTTTTTATAATGTTTTACCTTTTTTTTTTTTACCTTTTTTTTTTGTCCCTTTAGGGGACTTCCACAGGGACCCATCAGGACCCCCTGATCACATTCCGGGGGTCCGATGGTGACAGCCCTTTACATGCTGCATGACAGCCCTTTACATGCTGCAGTCACATAGACTGCAGCATGTAAGGGGTTAACACAGCAGAGATCGGAGGTTTTCTCTGATCTCTGCTGTAAGAGCTAGTACCTAGCTGTCCTCTGACAGCTAACAACCAGCTCTCCCTGCCACAGAGACCATCGGCTTGCTTCTGACAAGCCGATGGTCTCTATGGCAACCTGTAAACAAACCAGTGCAGGAGATTGCCGGCATATCTGCAATATCTTCTGCTGGTTTTTCAAAGCCCTTGCTTTGTTCTCTGTGGGTCTGTGCAGGCAGAGCACACTGTCACAGCTTGTGGCATTGTGCTCTGCAGCTCCCATAGTGATACATAGCCCGGAAATCTTCCGGGCTATGTTGCTATGAGCAGTGGAGCTCATCCCGGAAAATTTCCGGACGTGCCACTCAAGGGGTTAACTGTTAAATAAAACTTTACCAAATCTTTTTTCTAAACTTTCGTTTAGTCTCCATAGGGGTCTTGAACTTGCGATCATTTTATCGCTTGTACTCTATACTGCAATACCCCAGTATTGCATTATATAGTGATTAATAATTTTCTGTCTTCAGTAGGCTCCAGGCTGCTATGTTAGGCGATCAGCACTGTCCAATCATGCAATGGGGATGCAGAAAGGGGTCTCCCCCTCCGGACTGTTTAGACGCACAGTCAACTTTGACCAGGGCACCTAAACCGTCAACTGCTGCAATCAGAGCTAACTCTGATCACTACAGTTATCGGTGGCTGTCAGAAAGAGCTGATAGCCGCTGGCCACGGGGCGGACTCGACTCCACCTACACTTCAGGACTAAAGTCGTTTGGCGGTCCTGAAGTGGTTAAAGCTCCTGGGATTCAATATAAAATCTGTTACAGGGCCCATCTATAATGTGTCATTTATATTATTGGCATTGGGCCTACTTGTAGGCCTGGGGTATAACTATAATGAGTGCGGTGGATACATTCACACCCGGACCCTGGAGCCTAAGGGGGCCCCATAAAGTATCTCGCCCTCACATAAGGAAACCAGGAATGAGGTATTATATTTAAGGGATCCTGTTACGGATTTTGCATTGGGCCCAATAGCTTCAGGTTATGCCTCTGGTGTGGTCTTGCAAGACATTAATCATCAGCGGGACAGTCACGGATTTTGGGTGCTGCCCCCTATCCTGGCAGTCAGGGGGCCATACCCTTCAAGACCAGATGGGAAAGAAGTAAAAGGAAAAACAGGTGGTAAAAAAAAGTTCTACACTCCCCTGGTCACTGAGGCCCACACTGCTCCGCTCCTCCTGCTCACTTCGGGGTACTGCTGGCATGTGATCACTGCAGCCAATCACTGACCTCAGCCATACCTACACTAAGCCAGGCGATTGGCCACTGCAATCACATGATCTTGCTACCTGGAATAGAGCACGGGACTTGCAGGAACAACTTTACTAAGTAGTGACATCATTACTGAGGGGGGCATGTAAGGACATTATTACTGAAGGGGGCAAACGGGGGCATTATTATTGAGGGGGACATGCAGTAGCATTGTTAATGAGCAGGTGCATTACTATCAAGTGGGGCATGCAGGGGCATTATTACTGAGGGAGATGCAATATGGGGACATTATTACTTAATGAGGGCATTATTACTTGGGGAGGGCACACAGGGCATAAATACCGAGTAGAAGAATTATTACTGAGGGAGGGGGCATTATTAGTGAGGTGGGCATACAGGGGTGTTATTGTAGAGGGAGACATGCAGAGGCATTCTTACTGAGTGGGGTAATGCTGGGGCATTATTACTTAGGCAGGAGGCATATAGGGGCATTATTACTGAGTGGGGTAATGCTGGGGCATTATTACTTAGGCAGGAGGCATATAGGGGCATTATTACTGAGTGGCGGTCTTATTAGGGAAAGGTGGCACACAGAGGCATTATAATTTGGTGCGGGGGCATTATTACTGAGCTGGGACATTGATGCTGTGAGAAGGACACTAAGGGGCACTATTATTGGGACGGGTCACCAAGAGCCATTATTACTGTAGGAGGACACAGTGGCTTCAAGTAAAATGGGCACCGCCTAACAAAAAAGTTTGTCGCAAGAGTTCTCCCTCTTTTCATTGGTCTACAGAATCACTTGAATGGCAATTCCATAATGTGCTCTTTGGTCACAGATCTCTGAAGCCTAAGACCGCCATCGGTGGCGCTGCATATTATATACATTATGTGATCTCCATAGCCCTGCTAGTAATTATGGGGACTAATGAGGGAAACCCGCTAGTAATTAGGGTATTGCTATATGAAGGGCTCCTCTGTGTTTATGTAAATGATAGCCCATGTCGTAGAAGCGCGGTTTGATTTCGCCCCCCGCATGGTGTAGCCCACCCCCTCCATGTATTTCCTGGCTTACTCTAGTGAATGGGAAGCGTCCTCATTCAGGGGTTTGCAGTCAGGTTCGCTGCAAGTCATTTCCTATCTGATGATGGAGATTTTACAGCGATCTGAAAGCATTTCTCCTCCCTCCTCCTCTTCAGTCCCACCGAGCCCCATAGAATTCAGGTCAGAAGAGAGATCTGCAGCACAAGAGTCAGCTGACTCCTTCCAACAGATGGGCTGACACAAGGCATAACACTGAAGGGCTGAGCCTCTAAGCTTCTCAATGCAAAGCCCCATCCGAAAGTGGTACAGAGATGGAGCCGTGCCACCACTGCATCCTGAGACATCTCTGTTCCGGACTGCATGCACATTACACAGGCCTGACCCCTTCTGCAAAGTCTCTGACCCCATTAAACTCAAAACCCAAGCCCACAGCAGCCTATGACTGCAGACTCTCATAAACCAAATAAACTATTTCCATTCCACATCACAGAGTGGCACCATTCACAATACATACACAGAAACAAATGTATGCGGTATAGGCATTATTGCTAAGTAAGATGATAAAGAGAACTTAATATATACTGTAATACTGTTCCTTGTACAAGAGTATTACTACTATAATACTGCCCCTATGAACCAGAATATAACTACTATAATACTGCCCCTATGAACCAGAATATAACTACTATAATACTGCCCCTATGAACCAGAATATAACTACTATAATACTGCCCCTATGAACATTAATGTAACTACTATAATACTGCCCCTATGTACAAGAATATAACTACTATAATACTGCTGCTATGTACAAGAATATAACTACTATAATACTGCCCCCTATGTACAAGAATATAACTACTATAATACTGCCCCCTATGTACAAGAATATAACTACTATAATACCGCCCCCTATGTACAAGAATATAACTACTATAATACTGCCCCTATGAACAAGAATGTAACTACTATAATACTGCCCCAATGTACAAGAATATAACTACTATAATACTGCCCCCTATGTACAAGAATATAACTACTATAATACTGCCCCCTATGTACAAGAATATAACTACTATAATACTGCTCCCTATGTACAAGAATATAACTACTATAATACTGCCCCCTATGCACAAGAATATAACTAGTATAATACTGCCCCTATGTACAAGATTATAACTACTATAATACTGCCGCCTAGGTACAAGAATATAACTACTATAATACTGCTCCCAGGTACAAGAATATAACTACTATAATACTGCTCCCATGTACAAGAATATAACTACTATAATACTGCCCCCTATGTACAAGAATATAACTACTAGAATACTGCCTCCTATGTACAAGAATATAACTACTATAATACTGCCTCCTATGTACAAGAATATAACTACTATAATACTGCTCCCATGTACAAGAATATAACTACTATAATACTGCCTCCCATGTACAAGAATATAACTACTATAATACTGCCCCCTATGTACAAGAATATAACTACTATAATACTGCTCCCATGTACAAGAATATAACTATTATAATACTGCCCCCTATGCACAAGAATATAACTACTATAATACTGCCCCCTATGTACAAGAATATAACTACTATAATACTGCCCCCTATGTACAAGAAAATGACTAGTGTAATACTGCATCCTGTGTACAAGAATATAACTACTATAATACTGCCTCCTATGTACAAGAATATAACTACTATAATACTGCTCCCTATGTACAAGAATATAACTACTATAATACTGCTTCTATGTACAAGAATATAACTACTATAATACTGCCCCCTATGTACAAGAATATAACTACTATAATACTGCCCCCTATGTACAAGAATATAACTACTATAATACTGCCTCCTATGTACAAGAATATAACTACTATAATACTGCCCCCTATGTACAAGAATATAACTACTATAATAATGCTCCCTATGTACAAGAATATAACTACTATAATATTGCCCCCTATGTACAAGAATATAACTACTATAATACTGCCTCCTATGTACAAGAATATAACTACTATAATACTGCCCTCTATGTACAAGAATATAACTAGTGTAATACTACTCCTATGTAAAAGAATATAACTACTATAATACTGCCCCTATGTACAAGAATATAACTACTATAATACTGCCCCCTATGTACAAGAATATTACTAGTGTAATACTACTCCTATGTAAAAGAATATAACTACTATAATACTGCCTCCTGTGTACAAGAATATAACTACTATAATACTGCTCCTATATACAAGAATATAACTACTATAATACTGCCCCTATGTACAAGAATATAACTACTATAATACTGCCCCTATGAACAAGACTATAACTAGTATAATACTGCCTCCTATGTACAAGAATATAACTACTATAATACTGCCGCCTAGGTACAAGAATATAACTACTATAATAATGCTCCCATGTACAAGAATATAACTACTATAATACTGCCCCCTATGTACAAGAATATAACTACTAGAATACTGCCTCCTATGTACAAGAATATAACTACTATAATACTGCCTCCTATGTACAAGAATATAACTACTATAATACTGCTCCCATGTACAAGAATATAACTACTATAATACTGCTCCCATGTACAAGAATATAACTATTATAATACTGCCCCCTATGCACAAGAATATAACTACTATAATACTGCCCCCTATGTACAAGAATATAACTACTATAATACTGCCCCCTATGTACAAGAAAATGACTAGTGTAATACTGCATCCTGTGTACAAGAATATAACTACTATAATACTGCCCCCTATGTACAAGAATATAACTACTATAATACTGCTCCCTATGTACAAGAATATAACTACTATAATACTGCTCCCTATGTACAAGAATATAACTACTATAATACTGCCTCCTATGTACAAGAATATAACTACTATAATACTGCCTCCTATGTACAAGAATATAACTACTATAATACTGCCCTCTATGTACAAGAATATAACTAGTGTAATACTACTCCTATGTACAAGAATATAACTACTATAATACTGCCCTCTATGTACAAGAATATAACTAGTGTAATACTACTCCTATGTAAAAGAATATAACTACTATAATACTGCCCCTATGTACAAGAATAGAACTACTATAATACTGCCCCCTATGTACAAGAATATAACTAGTGTAATACTACTCCTATGTAAAAGAATATAACTACTATAATACTGCCTCCTGTGTACAAGAATATAACTACTATAATACTGCTCCTATATACAAGAATATAACTACTATAATACTGCCCCTATGTACAAGAATATAACTACTATAATGCTGCTCCTATGTACAAGAATAGAACTACTATAATACTGCCCCCTATGTACAAGAATAGAAGTACTATAATACTGCCCCTATGAACAAGAATATAACTACTATAATACTGCCTCCTATGTACAAGAATATAACTACTATAATACTGCCCCCTAGGTACAAGAATATAACTACTATAATACTGCCTCCTATGTACAAGAATATAACTACTATAATACTGCCCCCTAGGTACAAGAATATAACTACTATAATACTGCCTCCTATGTACAAGAATATAACCACTATAATACTGCCCCCTAAGTACAAGAATATAACTACTATAATACCGCCTCCTATGTACAAGAATATAACTACTATAATACTGCTCCTATGTACAAGAATATAACTACTATAATCCTGCATCCTATGTACAAGAATATAACTACTATAATACTGCCCCCTATGTACAAGAATATAACTACTATAATACTGCCCCCTATGTACAAGAATATAACTACTATAATACTGCCCCCTATGTATAAGACTATAACTACTATAATACTGCCTCCTATGTACAAGAATATAACTACTATAATACTGCCCCCTATGTATAAGAATATAACTACTATAATACTGCCCCCTATGTATAAGAATATAACTACTATAATACTGCCCCCTATGTACAAGAATATAACTACTATAATACTGCTCCTATGTACAAGAATATAACTACTATAATACTGCCCCCTATGTACAAGAATATAACTACTATAATACTTCCCCCTATGTACAAGAATATAACTACTATAATACTGCCCCCTATGTACAAGAATATAACTACTATAATACTGCCTCTTATGTACAAGAATATAACTACTATAATACTGCCCCCTATGTACAAGAATATAACTACTATAATACTGCCCCTATGTACAAGAATATAATTACTATAATACTGCCTCCTATGTACAAGAATATAACTACTATAATACTGCTCCCTATGTACAGGAATATAACTACTATAATACTGCTCCCTATGTACATAAATATAACTTCTATAATATTGCCCCCTATGTACAAGAATATAACTACTATAGTACTGCCCCCTATGTACAAGAATATAACTACTATAATACTGCCCCCTATGTACAAGAATATAACTACTATAATACTGCCCCCTATGTACAAGAATATAACTACTATAATACTGCTCCTATGTACAAGAATATAACTACTATAATACTGCTCCCTATGTACATAAATATAACTACTATAATACTGCCCCCTATGTACAAGAATATAACTACTATAATACTGCTCCCTATGTACAAGAATATAACTATTATAATACTGCCCCCTATGTACAAGAATATAACTATTATAATACTGCCCCCTATGTACAAGAATATAACTACTATAATACTGCTCCTATGTACAAGAATATAACTACTATAATACTGCCCCCTATGTACAAGAATATAACTACTATAATACTGCCCCCTATGGACAAGAATATAACTACTATAATACTGCCCCCTATGTACAAGCATATAACTACTATAATACTGCCCCCTATGTACAAGAATATAACTACTATAATACTGCCCCCTATGTACAAGAATATAACTACTATAATACTGCTCCCCTGTACAAGAATATAACTACTATAATACTGCCTCCTATGTACAAGAATATAACTACTATAATACTGCTCCCTATGTACAAGAATATAGCTACTATAATACTGCCCCCTATGTACAAGAATATAACTACTATAATACTGCCCCCTATGTACAAGAATATAACTACTATAATACTGCTCCCCTGTACAAGAATATAACTACTATAATACTGCCCCCTATGTACAAGAATATGTCTACTATAATACTGCTCCTATGTACAAGAATATAACTACTATAATACTGCTCCCCTGTACAAGAATATAACTACTATAATACTGCCCCCTATGTACAAGAATATGTCTACTATAATACTGCCCCCTATATACAAGAATATAACTACTATAATACTGCTCCTATGTACAAGAATATAACTACTATAATATTGCCCCTGTGTACAAGAATATATATGGAACATAAAGAAGATCCTTATTTACACTTTTTGATTTGCTAAGAAACAGAATTGAGAACTTTAATTGTTGCCATGACAGTTGTTCATGCCCATCTTCTCTAATCTGACAAGCAGCCTTCCTCCCCAGCTATAGCTGACCACTTCTTTATTGTTCCCCTAGCATCTGTGCTACTACAAGTAGCCATACAGAAGCTGCAGTGTGTACCTGGCAGAGTAAGCAAAGTTAGAGACTGTGGGGCAGCTGTGGACCCCCTTACAGTACCATAATCTGTCTTTTGGCAGTTTATTGATTCAGAGAATTTCAAGATCTACAGATTGTGTGGTAAGGAACGTGTTAATACTGAGGTCATAACACTTCCAGTTGGGGAAATGCTTTTCAGCTGTGGTGCTGCAGTCAATGCGGGGCTGACACTCATTTTTATAGAGGAAGTTAAATCTGTTCGGTTACTCTCAGGTCTGGCCCCCACTTCCTTTTTAGCGCCGCTTTTCATTTCCAAACCAAAATGCAGTACTTGTTTCAGTCCTGCCCATCCTCAGGCATCTTCACATAAAGACGAGTGCATCTGCCCTGTCCGATTCTTTAATTTGGCGACCAGTAGAATCTGTTGAGAGAATGCTTCTCCCTTTTACAAAAATGGAATCCCAATAAAACTCTGGAATTGAATTTTGAATTGGCAAAATTGTGCCCCATGACACATGACAGATCGGTATTAGTGTATCTTGACGCCACTGGAAGCTAGGGTTTTGAGAGGCCTTCCATGAGGAACACCCCCTGTAACACCCCAAGCTCCTGATTGGCTCAAGGGCTGAAGGTCCTGCTACCGTGAATTTAGTCCTAAAGCGGCCAGCTCCACTGATGTGACTGCGGGTATCCTGGCATTCCCCTTGCCCGATGCGCTGCACTCCGTCCTGAAGCAGCGCCCCCCCCCCCACCACCACTAATTACTGCTCACTGCTCCAGCACATGCACCACCTGCTGCAGGCAAACAGGTCCACTCATTAAACAGGGTCCCCCTGGCACTCCGTCCGACCGACCGTTCTGCTTACTAGTTTCTAAATGGCGGCTCTCTGTGCAGCGCTCACTGCTTCCTGGCACTGCACCACTGTGAATTTCCGACCACTGCCTCACTGTGCACCGCTCACCACTGCGTCCCACTACTGCCCTCAGAAGTCCTGACCGTCATATCTCGGTAGCGTTCACTGCTGTGTCCCACAGCCCCACTCACAAGTGCATACCGCTGTCTCACTCGGCAGCACTCACCACTGCTTCCCACAACAACGCTGACAAGTCCTGCACGCCGACTTTGTCCGCAGCACTCACCGCTCCATCAGACACCTCACATCCTTCCTCCACATCCACAGATGGCGACTACAGGACCTGTGAGACCGCTGCCAGGCAGGCAGCCGGAGAGCCAATCAGCAACAGGGGGCAGCAACCCCCTGTCAAACTGCATGTATCTTGGCTCCACCAGTAATTCTGGTGGCGTCAAGATACACTAATACCTGACAGATCTTGGCTAGTTCAGGACTGACGAATACATATAAAGGCCCTGCAGTTGTGAAGCGTGTATTGGGCGGGCTGAGTAGCAGAATCTGCTCCATACCCCGTCAGCAGCCCTTGCAGTGTGACAGGAGGGTACTGATGGACTAGCATGGCAACCCTGAGCCTACTGAAAGCAGGGCTTTAGGCCTCTCTCACACACACTGTTGTTAAAAAGCTATGTTTCAAACATTGCGTTTTAATGCGTTTTTGAGCAGTGTTTGACAGCGTTTTTTAACACACCCCATCATGACAATGCGTGATAAGGTGTGTTAAAAAGCACTAAAGCAGAGCAGACAGCATTTGAAATGCCACATTTGAATGCCAGTCTGTGAAGCCCCATTTACATCAATGGAGGCGTTTAACAGCATTCAGTGCGGCATTGTAATGAGCAGCGAATGTGAGAGGGGCCTTATAGGAAACATTAAAATCATTCAGTATGGCAGTATATAGTACAAACACATGATCGTAAGTTCCCTATGGGGACTAAATAAAAGGGTAAAATAGATTTAATAAAGTTTTTTAACATTTAAAAAAAAAAAAAGCCACATGTAAAAAAAAAACAAAAACAACCTTTCCCGGTTTTCCAATAAGATCCCTAATCAATTGTAAAACCCACATATTTTGTATCGCCGAACTATTAAACTATCAAAATATTTATTCCACACGGTGAAGGCTGTAAAAAAAAGTCAGAATATCAGAATTGTGTTGTTTTGTTTTTTTTTTGCTATCTCGGCTCCCAAGAAATTTGGATAAAAGTGATTCAAAAGATGTTTCCCCAAATAATAATAATATTATATCACAGCTCACCCGACAAAAAGTGAGCCGTCACACAGCCCAACCGAGGGAAAAATCACAGTTACAAGTCCTAAAGTATGACGGCTGAAAGCAATTTTTGTTTAAAAAAACATTTTCTTAACTTTTTGAAAGTAGAAAAACATTTAAAACTCTATAAATTTGTTGCCCCGTAACTGTACCGACCCAGAGAGTGAAATTCTTATGTCATTTTAAGGGTGCATTCAGACGACTGTATATCGGCTGGGTTTTCATGCCCAGCCCCTGTACCGCGTCTCTCTCTGCAGGGGGAGGAGGCTGGAAGAGCTGGGAGCAGTACTCTGAGCTCCCGCCCCTCTCTGCCTCCTCTCCACCCCCTCTCCACCCCTCTGCACTATTTTCAATGAGGAAAGGCGGGATGTGTCAGAGCTAATTCCCGAAGCTAACTTAGCCCCACCCCCGTTCCGCCTCCTCTCATTGCAAATAGTGCAGAGGGGTGGAGAGAAGGCAGAGAGGGGCGGGAGCTCAGTGCACTGCTCCCGGCTCTTCCAGCCTCCTCCCCCTGCAGAGAGCGACGCCGTATATCGGCTGGGCGTGAAAACCCAGCCGATATACGGTGGTCTAAATGCACCCTCACAGCAATGTTCACTGTAAAAACTAAACCCCTCCCTACCCCCCCCCCCAAAAAAAAAATTTTTTTTGACACAATTGCATTTTTTTTTATTCCTCCCCACTTTTAAAAACTTTTAAAAGTTTTTAGTCCATTATATGGTACATTAGGTCGCACTATTCAAAAATACAGAAAACAACAAACCCGCAGACAGGGACGTCAATGGAAAATAAAAGACTTATGACTTTTGGAAGTGGGGAGAAAAAACCACAATTGGGGAAAAAAAAGGCTGCATCATTAAGGGGTTAATCACTGATTAGTAATCTTTATGTTGCATTACTTTCCATACTCCGTTGTATCTCCATACAGAGACATCCCGCTGCAGGTGCGTATGTTGCTGCACTACCTGTATCCAGAAACTCCTGTGAGACTCCCCCGCACACATCACAGCGCCATTTTTTTCCTCGGGGTAATACATCTTTCCTCACTTTCCACTTTAATGTATTTTTTCGTGATTAGAAAGTAAGAGTTTATTGAAAAACAAATGTGAACTTACAGCTCTGCCACGCAGCGCCTTCCCTGACAACGAGCGAGGCGCAATGACTACTTCCATCAGGAGGACGTGGGAAGGAGATGGGGGGGGGGGGGAAATAGTCTTAGGCAGGGAGAGGATCCATCTGTATTCACTGCGATCCGTAATATGCTGCTCTTCTGAAATACTCTGTGCTGCAGGGAGGGGTCCTTACTCCTTCGGCTGTGTAGTTCTCAGTCATCAATCTTACATGGCCCTTGCAACATTTCCCTCTTGCCTGCATCCCCCCTCCCTCGTCACATGCAGTCCTGTCCATCACATAAGGTGAACGGGTCACTACATCACATGAGATCGGCACTCCCTCCCCTGAAATACTCTGTGCGGCTGAGGACCCTGTTCTTCCCACTACCAGCCCCTGACCTACCTACCTCTTGTCTCCATTCCCGTCCTCACGTTATGACATTGCGCCATAACTTACTGCACTCCTCTCCTGAAATACTCTGTGCCCAGTGTACAAATAATGGAGTCACTAAGGGTTAAACATGCCGACACCCACTCACTACATTTTAGGGAAATTACTTTATTTTTAGCTTTCTTGCAAAAAAAAAAAAAAGTTTTCTTCCTCTCCAACTGCAACAGTAAAGAAGTATTAAGTTATTTCACATCTTGTGGATTCGGCCCGCTAAGAGCGAGGACCAAAGATTTAGAGGGTGACTCCACCTGAAACACAAAGCCATACCCTTTGTATTCACTCACTAATAATGTCCTTCAATGACTCCCTCCACAGTAATAGTGCCTCTCAATAACCCCGCTCACATTAATGGTGCCCCTCAGTGACCCCCTTACAATAATAGTGACCCTCTTACAGTAATAGTGCCCCTCAGTGACCATCTCATTGTAATGGTGCCCCTCAGTTACCCCCTTACAATAATAGTGACCCTCTTACAGTAATAGTGCCCCTTAGTGACCATCTCATTGTAATTGTGCCCTTCAATGACTACCTCAAAATTATAGTGCCCTTCAATAACCCCCCTCACATTAATGGTGCCCCTCAGTGACCCCCTTACAATAATAGTGATCCTCTTACAGTAATAGTGCCCCTCAGTGACCATCTCATTATAATGGTGCCCCTCAATGACTATCTCAAAATAATAGTGCCCTTCATTAACCCCCCTCACATTAATGGTGCCCCTCAGTTACCCCCTTACAATAATAGTGACCCTCTTACAATAACAGTTCCCCTCAGTCACCATCTCATTGTAATGGTGCCCCTCAAGACTACCTCAAAATAATAGTGCCCTTCAATAACCCCCCTCACATTATTGGTGCCCCTCAGTGGCCTTTTTATAGCAATAGAGTCCTTCAGTGACCCTCTTACAATAATTGTGCCCCTCAAAAGCCTGCTCACAGTAATAACTCCCCTCACTGATCCCCTCACAATAATAGTGTCCCTCAATAACCCCCACATTAATGGTGCCCCTAAGTGACCCGCTTGCAATAATCGTGACTCTCAGTGACCCCCTCACTGTAATAGTGTTCCTCAGTGACTCCCTTGCAGTAATAGAGCCCTCAGTGACCCCCTCACTGTAATAGTGTTCCTCAGTGACTCCCTTGTAGTAATAAAGCCCCTCAGTGACCCCCCCCCACTGTAATAGTGTTCCTCAGTGATTCCCTTACAGTAATAGAGCCCCTCAGTGACCCCCTCACTGTAATAGTGTTCCTCAGTGACCCCCTCACTGTAATAGTGCCCCTCAGTGACTCCCTTACAGTAATAGAGCCCCTCAGTGACCTTCTCACTGTAATAGTGTTCCTCAGTGACCCCCTTGTAGTAATAAAGCCCCTCAGTGACCCCCCCCCACACTGTAATAGTGTGTCTCAGTGATTCCCTTACAGTAATAGAGCCCCTCAGTGACTCCCTTACAGTAATAGAGCCCCTCAGTGACCCCCTCACTGTAATAGTGCTCCTCAGTGACTCCCTTACAGTAATAGAGCCCCTCAGTGACCCCTTCACTGTAATAGTGTTCCTCAGTGATTCCCTTACAGTAAGAGCCCCTCAGTGACCCCCTCACTGTAATAGTGCTCCTCAGTGACTCCCTTACAGTAATAGAGCCCCTCAGTGACCCCCTCACTGTAATAGTGTTCCTCAGTGACTCCCTTGCAGTAATAAAGCCCCTCAGTGACCCCCTCACTGTAATAGTGTTCCTCAGTGACTCCCTTACAGTAATAGTGCCCCTCAGTGACTCCCTTACAGTAATAGTGCCACTCAGTGACTCCCTTACAGTAATAGTGCCCCTCAGTGACCCCTTTACAGTAACAGTTACTCTTAGTGACCCCCTGACAGTAAGAATGCAGTAAAATAAAAAAAGTCTATACTTTCACTACCCCACCCTCCCAATCCATCCTGCTTCGGGTAGCATGATCATGTGATCTCTATGGCCAATCCCCTGCCCTCTGCTTCAGTATGAGATCATTGGACGCAGGGATCACATATTAGACAGCAGGTGACTACAACTACCCATGAAGGCAGTAGAGAAACAAAGCGGAGCAGACCAAGCAATGGGGAGAGTTTAGGCCCATGGACATGTTTCTGTACTCCGGGGACAGCAGGACAGCCCCCAAAATCTGTGACTGTCCCACTGAATCCTGGATGATAGGTGGACACGACTGTAGTCATACTTTAATTTTAAGGTTTTGGATGGAGTTGGGCTTTAAATGCTACAGAATTAGCAAACCATGGCTGATTTCTTCCAAAAACAGTGCCCCACCTGTCCACAGGTGGTGTGTGATATTGCAGCTCAATCAGCTTAGCTACTTGTTCTCGGAGGACAAGAACAATGTGAGTGGGAATACTCGTTAGAACGTATAGATTCCACACGGAATGACAGAATTGGGCTGTGATATACCTCATATATAGGTCAGGAGCTGCTCTTCAGCTTTGTGATTAATTATCCACATTCTTAAAGGGGCAGTAACCTTTAATATAGGTCACGACCGAGTGCGCCCCCCTTTCTCTCCTAACTAACTTGTCTCTTCCTGTGCTGAAATCCTCCATTCTCGTGCTTCGCAGTGCGACAATCAGTCTCGCTTCCTGCCGGCTGTATAATACCGGCGTTATCTCTACATGGCCGGCCTGCTAATGTTACACTGGAGGAAGCTGGATGCCTTTAATTCCTTCACTCTCAATGCCTCATTTAACACTTTCAGTACCGGCCCGTGCGCAGCTGCCTCGGGGATACAGGCCGCGTCGGTCACATGCGTCACGATTTTAGTGCATGATTATTTACTGGTGCCATTTTGGGGTACATACAGCTTTTTTGATCACTTTTAGGGCTCTTTCACATAAGCGCAAAAACGGCAACGGTGTTTTTACATTTTCACGCCTGCTCCCTACAAGCGCCTGAATGGGCATTTTTCAGCGATCGCGGCCAGCATTTTCTCGTCCATTTACACGACTGTGAGCGTCGCTTTTAGCGAAAAAAAAACGCCGCACCCCGAAAAACCCTCGCTCTGCCAAAATCCCCAGGATGCCTTCCAGTGCCTCCCCCTCCCTGCTCCCATTGTAGTCTATGGGACCTGCCGGCGAATATTGGCCATAAGATAGTTCCAGAACTATGTTTTGGCTGTGCGTATATATTTTCTGTGTATTTTGTGCGCAAATTGTTCGTGCGCAGATGCGCACGCAAATATGCCCGTGTGAATCTGGCCTTATTGTGTGTTTTGAGAGGTAAAATGAACCAAAAAAAGTTTTTGGGATCCTTTTTTTCCCTTTTATAGCGTTTGTCATGCAGAACAAAAAATGTATTGCGCAGGTTGTTCGGGATACAACAATACCAAACATTTTTTTTTACACAAGAGTGGAAAGTGTTCACATTATTTTATGTCCCTGTAGGGGACTTGAACCTGCGATCCTATTATTGCTGATAATACACTGCAGTACTTCTGTATTGCAATGCATTATTGCTTATGGTAGCAATCACAGGCTATGGGGTTATTTCGGTGTGCGTATATCGGCCAGGTTTTCACGCCCGGCCAATATTCGCTGTCTCTCTCTGCAGGGGAAGGAGGTGGGCCGGGCCGAGAGCAGTGCACTGAGCTCCCACCCCCTCTCCGCTTCTTGCCACTATTTGCAATGGGAGGGGTGGGGGTGGGACTTAGCTCCACCCCCATCCCGCCCCTTCCATTGCACTGCTCCCGGCCCGCATCCTCCCCCTGCAGAGAGGGACAGTGTATAACGGCCGGGTGTGAAAACCCAGCCGATATATGCACGTCGGAATAAGCTCTATGACAGACGCGGATACCATTGAATGGCATCCTGGTTGAGATGGCAACCCACTAGATCTTCGCACCTTGTCTCTGTGAACTTTTTACATGTTGCAATCAACATTAATCATGGCATGCAAGGGGTTAACAGTGGGGATCAGTGCTCTCACCAATCCCCGCTGTTGCAGCGGGAGTCTGGCTGTCAGTCACTGGACGTAACTGTACGCATATTCCCAAGAAACCCTATTTCAACTAGGGCATAAATATACACTCTGGGTTGGGAAGGGGTTAATATCACTAATGTATGGAAATCGTTTTGTGGAACGATATTAATTCAACAGGATGCAGAGTGCGGCTCACAAGGGAGTCAAATCTTGTCATTATAGAGTATTATTCTCTAATGGGCGGGGAGGGGCTGCGACTTACATGTACGCTTGTGATTCTGTAGACCAGAATATTATATAGTTTCACTCTTTTGTAGCACAAGATTTATTTTGAGGCACAGAATGCCCTGTTGTAGTGCAGGATATACTGCTGTACTTGGTGACACAAAATGCACTGCTGTAATTCTGCAACAGAATATATTACATTGTAACTATGTGATACAGAATGCACTGATGTAATAATGTGATACTGAATGCACTGATGTAATAATGTGATGCAGAATGCACTGATGTAATAATGTGATACTGAATGCACTGATGTAATAATGTGATACAGAATGCACTGATGTCATTATGTGATACTGAATGCACTCATGTAATAATGTGATACTGAATGCACTCATGTAATAATGTGATACAGAATGCACTGATGTAATTATGTGATACTGAATGCACTGATGTAATAATGTGATACTGAATGCACTGATGTAATAATGTGATACAGAATGCACTGATGTAACTATGTGATACAGAATGCACTAATGTAATAATGTGATACAGAATGCACTGATGTAATAATGTGATACAGAATGCACTGATGTAACTATGTGATACAGAATGCACTAATGTAATAATGTGATACAGAATGCGCTGCTGTAATCATGTGATACACAATGCACTGATGTAATAATGTGACACTGAATGCACTGATGTAATAATGTGATACAGAATGCACTAATGTAATAATGTGATACAGAATGCACTGATGTAATAATGTGATAGAGAATGCACGGATGTAACTATGTGATACAGAATGCACTGATGTAACTATGTGATACACAATGCACTGATGTAATTATGTGATACAGAATGTACTAATGTAATAATGTGATACAGAATGCACTGATGTAATAATGTGATACAGAATGCACTGATGTAATAATGTGATACAGAATGCACTAATGTAATAATGTGATACTGAATGCACTGATGTAATAATGTGATACAGAATGCACTGATGTAATAATGTGATACGGAATGCACTGATGTAATAATGTGATACTGAATGCACTGATGTAATAATGTGATACAGAATGCACTGATGTAATAATGTGATACAGAATGCACTCATATAATAATGTGATACAGAATGCACTGATGTAATAATGTGACACACAATGCACTGATGTAATAATGTGATACAGAATGCACTGATGGAATAATGTGATACAGAATACACTGATGTAATTATGTGATACAGAATGCACTGGTGTAATAATGTGATACGGAATGCACTGATGTAATAATGTGATAGAGAATGCACTGATATAATAATGTGATAGAGAATGCACTCCTGTAATAATGCGATACACAATGCACTGATGTAATAATGTGATACAGAATGCACTGATGTAATAATGTGATAGAGAATGCACTCCTGTAATAATGTGATACAGAATGCACTCCTGTAATAATGTGATACGGAATGCACTGATGTAACTATGTGATACTGAATGCACTGATGTAATAATGTGATACAGAATGCACTGATGTAATTATGTGATACGGAATTCACTGATGTAATTATGTGATACAGAATGCACTAATGTAATAATGTGATACAGAATGCACTGATGTAATAATGTGATACGGAATGCACTGATGTAACTATGTGATACTGAGTGCACTGATGTAATTATGTGATACGGAATGCACTGATGTAATAATGTGATACAGAATGCACTAATGTAATAATGTGATACAGAATGCACTGATGTAATAATGTGATACGGAATGCACTGATGTAACTATGTGATACAGAATGCACTGCTGTAATAATGTGATACAGAATGCACTGATGTAACTATGTGATACAGAATGCACTGATGTAATAATGTGATACAGAATGCACTAATGTAATAATGTGATACAGAATGCACTAATGTAATAATGTGATACAGAATGCACTGATGTAATTATGTGATACGGAATTCACTGATGTAATTATGTGATACAGAATGCACTGATGTAATTATGTGATACTGAATGCACTGATGTAATAATGTGATACAGAATGCACTGATGTAACTATGTGATACTGAATGAACTGATGTAATTATGTGATACAGAATACACTTATGGGATAATGTGATACTGAATGCACTGATGTAATAATGTGATACAGAATGCACTGATGTAATAATGTGATACAGAATGCACTCATATAATAATGTGATACAGAATGCACTGATGTAATAATGTGACACACAATGCACTGATGGAATAATGTGATACAGAATGCACTGATGGAATAATGTGATACAGAATACACTGATGTAATTATGTGATACAGAATGCACTGGTGTAATAATGTGATACTGAATGCACTGATGTAATAATGTGATAGAGAATGCACTGATGTAATTATGTGATACGGAATTCACTGATGTAATTATGTGATACAGAATGCACTAATGTAATAATGTGATACAGAATGCACTGATGTAATAATGTGATACGGAATGCACTGATGTAACTATGTGATACTGAGTGCACTGATGTAATTATGTGATACGGAATGCACTGATGTAATAATGTGATACAGAATGCACTAATGTAATAATGTGATACAGAATGCACTGATGTAATAATGTGATACGGAATGCACTGATGTAACTATGTGATATTGAGTGCACTGATGTAATTATGTGATACGGAATTCACTGATGTAATTATGTGATACAGAATGCACTGATGTAATTATGTGATACTGAATACACTGATGTAACTATGTGATACTGAATGAACTGATGTAATTATGTGATACAGAATACACTTATGGGATAATGTGATACTGAATGCACTGATGTAATAATGTGATACAGAATGCACTGATGTAATAATGTGATACAGAATGCACTCATATAATAATGTGATACAGAATGCACTGATGTAATAATGTGACACACAATGCACTGATGGAATAATGTGATACAGAATGCACTGATGGAATAATGTGATACAGAATACACTGATGTAATTATGTGATACAGAATGCACTGGTGTAATAATGTGATACTGAATGCACTGATGTAATAATGTGATAGAGAATGCACTGATGTAATAATGTGATAGAGAATGCACTCCTGTAATAATGTGATAGAGAATGCACTGATGTAATAATGTGATAGAGAATGCACTGATGTAATAATGTGATACGGAATGCACTGATGTAACTATGTGATACTGAATGCACTGATGTAATAATGTGATAGAGAATGCACTCCTGTAATAATGTGATACAGAATGCACTGATGTAATAATGTGATACGGAATGCACTGATGTAACTATGTGATACTGAATGCACTGATGTAATAATGTGATACAGAATGCACTGATGTAATTATGTGATAGAGAATGCACTGATGTCATAATGTGATACTGAATGCACTGATGTAATAATGTGATAGAGAATGCACTGATGTAATAATGTGATAGAGAATGCACTCCTGTAATAATGTGATACACAATGCACTGATGTAATAATGTGATAGAGAATGCACAGATGTAATAATGTGATAGAGAATGCACTCCTGTAATAATGTGATACAGAATGCACTGATGTAATAATGTGATACTGAATGCACTGATGTAATTATGTGATACAGAATGCACTGATGTAATTACGTGATACACAATGCACTGATGTAATAATGTGATACACAATGCACTGATGTAATAATGTGATAGAGAATGCACTCCTGTAATAATGTGATACAGAATGCACTGATGTAATAATGTGATACGGAATGCACTGATGTAATAATGTGATACGGAATGCACTGATGTAACTATGTGATACTGAATGCACTGATGTAATAATGTGATACACAATGCACTGATGTAACTATGTGATACTGAATGCACTGATGTAATAATGTGATACAGAATGCACTGATGTAATTATGTGATACAGAATGCACTAATGTAATAATGTGATACAGAATGCACTGATGTAATAATGTGATACGGAATGCACTAATGTAATAATGTGATACTGAATGCACTGATGTAATAATGTGATACTGAATGCACTGATGTAATAATGTGATACGGAATGCACTGATGTAATAATGTGATACGGAATGCACTGATGTAACTATGTGATACTGAATGCACTGATGTAATAATGTGATACACAATGCACTGATGTAACTATGTGATACTGAATGCACTGATGTAATAATGTGATACAGAATGCACTGATGTAATTATGTGATACAGAATGCACTAATGTAATAATGTGATACAGAATGCACTGATGTAATAATGTGATACGGAATGCACTAATGTAATAATGTGATACTGAATGCACTGATGTAATAATGTGATACTGAATGCACTGATGTAATAATGTGATACAGAATGCACTGATGTAATAATGTGATACAGAATGCACTGATGTAACTATGTGATACTGAATGCACTGATGTAATAATGTGATACTGAATGCACTGATGTAATAATGTGATACACAATGCACTGCTGTAATTCTGCAACAGAATACTTTACATTGTAATTATGTGATACAGAATACACTGATGGGATAATGTGATACAGAATGCACTGATGTAATAATGTGATACAGAATGCACTCATATAATAATGTGATACAGAATGCACTGATGTAATAATGTGATACAGAATGCACTGATGGAATAATGTGATAGAGAATGCACTCCTGTAATAATGTGATACAGAAAGCACTGATGTAATAATGTGATACGGAATGCACTGATGTAACTATGTGATACTGAATGCACTGATGTAATAATGTGACACACAATGCACTGATGTAATAATGTGATACTGAATGTACTGATGTAATTATGTGATACAGAATGCACTGATGTAATAATGTGATACAGAATGCACTGATGTAATAATGTGATACAGAATGCACTGATGTAATTATGTGATACACAATGCACTGATGTAATAATGTGATACAGAATGCACTGATGTAATTATGTGATACACAATGCACTGATGTAATAATGTGATACAGAATGCACTGATGTAATTATGTGATACAGAATGCACTGATGTAAGTAATAATGTGACACACAATGCACTGATGTAATAATGTGATACAGAATGCGCTGCTGTAATAATGTGACACACAATGCACTGATGTCATTATGTGATACACAATGCACTGATGTCATTATGTGATACCGAATGCACTAGTGGTGATCAGATGGCCACTTGGACCTGAGGCCTGCACTGAGGAGCTGGGAGGGTAGAGTTAGCACTTGTCACGATGGCTTTGACCAGACTCCTCCCCGGAGGGACTACGCCACCTTGGCCCAAGTACCACTAGGCCTCTTCCGGACACCCCTGGGACAGGGATGGCCTATAAACGTGCAGTGGACTGTAAATTTGTCATGTATGACGCCACCGTTCCTTACTCACCGGAATGACCCTCGGCGGAGTAATAAAGGAAGTCCACGCACACATTCACTTTTAGTACCTCAGTCCCCGGAAACGGTCAAGGCCTGGCAAAACTTTACTTGCAGCTTGACACATTACAGCTTAATTACGCACCAGTGCAGGCAGGACCGTAAACTTTAGGTCAGGGATGTAACTCCGGATGATATCGGTCCTGCACTCCACGTTATGTGTCAGGTACCGCTCCTGGAAGGGGAACACTCTGGAGGGTGACGGGGTATGAGCTCTCCACAGACACTCGTTTGACTCAGACTTGGATCTCTGCACGGCAGACTCATCACTGCACTCTCTCTCTCTCTCTCTCTCTCTCTCTCTCTCTGAGGCTTCTTTCCCACGAGCGTATATCGGCCACCATTTGCACGGCCGGCTGATATACGCTATGTTGGAAGAGATAAAACTGGTGAACGAGAGCACAAATCAAACGTTTGTGTGCCCGTTCAGATGGCATAGGTCCCGGCGCATATACACCGAGACTACCATGCCGTCGCCCCTTTTCCCTTCCTCCCCATCGCAGGCTCACCTCTCCTCTCCTTCCCGCTCGTTCTTTGCGTCCCGCCTTCTCCTATTGATGGCTAAGGACAAAGAACGAGCGGGAAGGAGAGCAGAGGTAAGCCTCTATGGACGGCCGAAAGGAGAGTGAGGGAGTTTAGCAGCCACGCTGCTAAACTCCCTCCCAACTCCGGCTGCTGCCATGGGCTCCCATAGGAGCCCATGCAGCAGCAGGCGTATGCCGGCCCAAAAGATAGTTCCAGGACTATCTTTTGGACCCAATGTAGAAACACCCAGCGCTATATCGGCCGGCTGGGCGCTTTTACGTCTCAGGAATACAGCCATGTGATCTTATGCATTGGAATCAAATGCATCAGATCACAGTATATATCAGCCGGCCATGAAAATGGCCGGCAGATATGCGCTCGTGGGAAAGAGCCCGAACAAATGGTTCCTGGAATCAGGGAACTTGGGATACTGCTCTTTCTCCTCCATCACTCTTCACCACATGAGGGTTGAAGGTACCCCTCTGTGGCCGGCACTCCACTCCCCTCTCTGCCACTGGACTGCCTGAAAAAGACTACACTGGTATTATTGTATCTTGTCACCACCCGGAAGCTAGGGGTTCGACAGGGCTTGGATGGAGGAACGCCCCTGTCACACCCCTAGCTCCCGATTTGCTGAATTCAGTAAGGTCCTAGCTGCAGCGTGTAGACATTGTACCCATGCTGGAGGATTAGGGATTAGTTTTCTGCCGCTGTCTTTCTGCTGTGTCAGAACGGCACTGGCCGGTGTCCTATGCCGCCTCTCGCTCTGCCTGAGCCGACGCTCCCAGCCTCGCCACTGTCCTCCTGCCGTGTCAGAACGGCACTTGGGGGATTACACACGCCCCCAGCCAATCAGAAGCTGGGGTCGTTACTAAATTTTTTTACAGCTGGTACCTTGTCACCACCCCTAACGTCCGGTGGTGACAAGGTACAATAGTACTGACTACACTTTGCTCTCAAACACTCATACTCATAGTGTCTAGCATAACACGTGACAGGACATAAATTGATACTTTTCTAGACATATCCCAGCCACATGTAGACATTAACCTCTCACTTGCTGCAGCTGTGCACAGAGCATCTACACAAAAGACATTACATGTATGACAATTATGGAGGGGCCAGGAATATAGAGTTTGGGCTGCTACACACTGATGTAATTACTAGCGAGGAGTGAGATTGTTTCTGCCATTGACAGGGAGGAATAGTCTAACAGCGCCCGGATCTCACGAACACCATAAAAATTCAGAATGGCTGCGTAGACTAATGAAGGCTAAATGAGCGAAGTTGAAGGGACATTGCAGACTTTGGCTGGAGTTACCCTCTAAGTCAGTTTTGTACTTTCAACGCCTTCTTAAACACGAAGCACGACTGCTGCCGCCCTAGAGGTGGGCATAAGGTGGTCGTTCTCCAACAAGACCTAGCCAGATCGCCATCCGCTAGGGCTCCATAGATCATGTGACAGCCCAACTGGTCACACCGAGTCCTCACTAGTGGGTCGCCATAACCTGTGGAGAGGGGCAACACGGAGCCCCGACCTGCCACGTCTTTACATTGGGGCTCAGTCACACGTATGCAGCTTAGGTGGTTGATAATCTCACCACCATGTGTGGATTTAGTGCACATTGGGTGTGTATGAGGTCTTTTGCGTATGCATTCACTACGTTTTTCACTTGCCCCCAAAAAAACCAAAACAATTGATGTCACTTTTTTTTTAACGCTTTCCTCTGGCTTAAAGCGTAAAAATGTGCTTTTTTTAATGGTCCCATAGACTTAAATGGGTGATTTTGGCACGTAATACGGACCAAAATATGACATGTTGCAATTTTTTCCACACATGTATGATACCCGTAGCATATCAACCAATCACAGCGCAGCTTTTATTTTACCTCAGCAGTATAAGAAATGAAAGCTGTGCTGTGATTGGTTGCTGTTTCTTATACTTCTAAAGTAAAATAAAAGCTGTGCTGTGATTGGTTGCCCTGGGCAACCAAGATTTTCTGTTAGACAGCTTTCATAAGAGTGTGGTGTTCAAAGCAACCAATCACAGCGCGGCTTTCATTTTACCTCAGCAGTATAAGGAATGAAAGCTGCGCTGTAATTGGTTGCTAGGGGCAACCAAGGCAGATTTTATTTTACACGGACGGCGTTCATAAGAGTGCGGTGCCGGCCTAGTGTTCCATGGCGCATGCTGTAGGTGCCCCCATAATGAGTGTTCATATGGAAATGTCACGTCAACCTGAAACTTCCCACCCAGCTTCCCGCCACTCATCACATTGAGGGGCATTACAGTCAGCCACTTGACAGCCAGAGCTGGCTGATAACAGAGAGCAATATCTTATACCTACCTGCTCAATATACAGAGTGGAGCTAGAGAACAACAGGAGGTGACAAGTGGCTCCTAAGCTGCAGTTCTCCTGGACGTCCAGCAGGGCAGCAGAGTACGCTGGCACTGTCTATGGGGGCACTTTAGAACTGTTAGGCCTCGGGTCCACGGGCGTTTATTCACCAAGTAGTATGCATGCGTGGCGTGGCCGCGGGATACGCAGTGATGGAGTTAATGAAAGTCAATGGATCTTTGTTGCTCCATGCACATGTATGTATGGCCACTGCGTGCCGATACGCGCCGAAAAAAAATGGCAGCTATTTTACCGCATGTTACGTGCGTACAGCCCTATTGATCTCTCTGGGTACGTGTGAAACGCATGTTGCTAGGATACAAACAATGAACTGAAAAAAAAAACAGGAAGAAGTTTTTTTTGCGTGTGCATTGAAACGCGGTGCATACACAGAACATACATGTGCAAAAACACGCGATCATACACAAGGAAAAAAACATTCAGCACGCAGTGATACGCCGCTAATACCACGCAGCGTTTTACACATCTGACCATGGGCATGGGGCCTTAGTGTAGGGACTGTGGCCAGTATGGGGCACCTGGTCTGCACTGTTTAGGGGGGCACTTTGGCAGAGTTACGGGATGCACAGTGGCTGGCTCTATTTAAAGGGGCATCTCGGCCCTGTAAGTGCAGGTACTAGCCTGACACTTTTTGTGGGGCGCTCTTTCTGTGTGGAGGCACTTCGGCATTGTTGGTGGATGTCCTCTAGCACTGTTTATAGGGGCACCGTGGCACTTTATAGTCAAAGTCTGGCACTCTTTATGGGGCACTCTTGTGGAAACTGCACTTTAGTCGTTGGTGGAAGGACTGCGGCTGTCACTCTTTATGGGGCACTCTGTGTGGCACTGTTGAAGGGGGCACTTTGACAATTTATTGGAGGCACTATATCTGGCACTGTTTAAGGGGGCACTTTGACATTGTGGGTGTAAGCACTGCTATGGTGCCCACTGGACACTTAGTGGAAGCCCCCTGGCAGCTTGACATGAAGGCACTGTGACTGACATGGTTTTGGCAGTCCATGGAGGGACTGTGGCTGGCACTCTTTATGGGGCATTCTGTCTGGCACTCTTTATGGTGACACCTTGGCACTCTGTGTCTGCCCGTTCTTATATCTATGGCGCGCTATAAGTGTCCTGTACTGAGGGGCGTTCATGCAAGCAAACAGGAAATCCCAGTATCCCCAGTGACAGGACCGGTTTACCTTCCTAAATCAGTGGCCCCACTTACTGTCATATATCCACCCTCATTTGTGGGAATTGTTAACCCCTTCCCAATAAATAATATAGACTATCATGTATTATTAAACATGCTCTCTGCAGTTGTTGTCCTGGCTACACCCTATATACCTTCTCCTGTTACCGTATGTTGGGATCAGTACTCCCATATGGGGTCATGTGATGCCAAGTCACTTGTAGTCCCATTGCCCTTGGAGTGTCACCATTTGGCGGTAAGTACCTGGACCATGACTGCTGCCCCTGGAGCTGACAGTCCTAGTTGAGCATTGCTCAGAGATGTTGCAGCTTCTCCTTTAAAATGTGTTGTATTCGGCGCAGTGCATATCTTACCGCTGGATCATGCTCGCTGCGTGCCATTAGCCTGTCTAATATTCATGAGTAACACATTTTACATCCACTGTGCTGTCGGCTTATTTATTTGACGTTGTATGGAACGATCAGCCTCTTGTGTGCGAGCGTGACTCTGCTAGATCAGACCAAGCGTGCTGTAATACTCCGGAGAGTCCATTGTATTTCATGTTCTCTGCTTATAGGAAGTGGGTTTGTCAGCCTGCTCTGTGCTGTCTCCCCATCCCACGCCCAAACTTCCGAATGTGACCAGTGCCTTCATTCTGCAGGACGCTCAACTATGTAGCTGGAGATTACGAAAGGGCAGTACTGGGACAGGGAGGAGACGGGTGGGAGCACCTTAACTGGCTTCTAACTGACACCCCAAACTACTTACTATTGTGACAGGTAAGTATCTATCCCCGATGGATTCAACATCATTGATATATACATGTCAATATCATAAAACCGTTGTTGAGATATCGGTATGACACTTCACGGAAATGGGATAGATTTTTGGTATCAGACCCACCAGAAACACCATAGAGATATCAGCATCAGAAACAATAGAACGTCATCAATATATCAGTATCAGAGCAGATAGAAATGTCACATATAACGATATCAAACCCATTGGAAAACGTCATCGATATATCGCTATCAAAACAGAAATGTGATCGATACTTTGGTTTCAGACCCACCAGAAACATCATAGAGATATCGGCATCAGACCAAACAGAACATCACCAATATATCGATATTAGACTCAACAGAACGTCATCGAAATATTAGTATCAGACCCAACAGAATGTCATTGAAATATCCCTATCAGACCCAACAGAACGTCATCAATATATCCGTATCAGACCCAACAGAACGTCATCAATATATCCGTATCAGACCCAACAGAACGTCATCGATATCAAACCAAACAGAAATGCCGTTGATATGACTATATCAGACCCATTCAAAAATGTCATGGATATATCAATGTTAAACCCAAGAGAAACATCATCAATATATCAATATCAGCCTCAAAGGAAATGATAAATGGACGACAACGAGGAATATCAACTTCTCTCCCTTAATGATTGACCTCGCAAAGTCTGCCAGATGCCTTCAAAAAGTTCCTTCTCCCCATCCATCTCCATGAAGCTCCTTTCCTACACCCTTCAAATCATCTGCAACTGGGATGGTAGGTAGACCCAGCCCAAACAATGTAGAAAGCAGGTCAACTCTTTCATAGCAGGCAAAGAAGAGGCGTCTCAACAGCAAAGTTGACTAACTAAATCCACACACTCAAGGAGACCAGAGCTCCATCGCCTGAACTTCCACCGAAGATGGTTTTGATAGTAAGATAGGACAAGCAGAGACTGGTTCATGCCAAAGCTGTGCCACTCCCAACACACCCCTCTCATGCCGCCATCCCTTGCCCTGCTTTCCTTTTAGTAACCCTTGCTTAAACCCATCCAACAATCCTCCCCCAAAAAAAGTCGATCCGTCCTACCGTCTCCTTGTAGTCAAGTGGATAAAGTGTTGTAACGGTGTGTGAAGGTTGGTGAGAACTTCTGCAGCCAAGACCAGGACCAAGTGGTTGCTGCACTCTGCGGCTCCTCTCTGCCAGCTGGGTGGATGTGGCTGATAGATCCTCCTGCTGCTGCTGCTGTCTGCACAGAAATTCCCTTCCCCTACAGACAGAACTGATTTCAATGTGGTCTCCCTCACTCCACCCTTTGTACTGAGTGATGTCACATTGTGCGTGTGGATGTGTGAGGGAGCGAGAGGAGAAGAGAGAAGGCTACAGATGTATTCACTGACTACACACCCATTGTGTACAGGGGAAGTATGCCATTTCACATGGTGGAGGGGGGTGGGATAGACTTAATTGCTAGAGAGAAGGTTCACGCTGGGTTAATATCCTGCCTTTTACATTGCCGCTTAGGCTTGTATTATGTATTAATAGGATGCCGAGTGGTGGCGTATAATATAGTATATATACAGTGTTAGTGCACTATGGAGCTTGCAATCTAATCCAGATACATAGAGCGTTGCAGCACTAGTCTAAATAGTTAGCCTGTGGCCCTTGGGTTCAACGCATCATTACTAACGGCCCTATTAGCAGGGTGTACTGAGACTCGTCAAGACAATGCCTGTGTCTTTCCGGCACTACCATAGGGTATGCTGGACAGAACTAGAGTTGAACTCGGCCGGTTAACCACTAGCCCAACTGGTAAATCATTCGCCTGGCCGGTAAACCACTAGCCCAACCCGTAAACCACTAGCCCAGCCCGTAAACCACTAGCCCGGTCAGTAAACCACTAGCCTGGCTGGTAAACCACTTGATCGGCTGGTAAACCACTAACCTGGCCAGTAAACCACTAGCCCGGATGGTAAACCACTAACCTGGCCAGTAGAGATGAGCGAACCTTCTCGTTTCGCGTAATTACTCGATCGAGCACCGCAATTTTCGAGTACTTCCGTACTCGGGTGAAAAGATTCGGGGGGCAAGGGGGGCAAGGGGAGGCATGGCGGAGCGGGGGGTAGCAGCGGGGAACAGGGGGGAGCTCCCTCCCCCCACTCCCCGCTGCAACCCCCCACTCACCCACGACGCCCCCCGAATCTTTTCACCCAAGTACGAAAGTACTCGAAAATCGCGGCGCTCGGGCGAAAAAGGGGCGTGTCCAAGTAGGTTCGCTCATCTCTACTGGCCAGTAAATCACTAGCCCGGATGGTAAACCACTAGCCTGGCTGGTAAACCTCCGGCTGGATAGCAGCCATATCATCAAGTACTATAACTAATGGGGGCACTATTACTGCTGGGGCCACTAATAGGGGCACTATTACTGCTGGAGCCACTAATGCGGGTACTATTACTGCTGGGGCCACTAATGGGGGCACTATTACTGCTGGAGCCACTAATAGGGGCACTATTACTGCTGGAGCCACTAATGCGGGTACTATTACTGCTGGAGCCACTAATGCGGGTACTATTACTGCTGGAGCCACTAATGCGGGTACTATTACTGCTGGGGCCACTAATGGGGGCACTATTACTGCTGGAGCCACTAATAGGGGCACTATTACTGCTGGAGCCACTAATGGAGGCACTATTACTGCTGGAGCCACTAATGCGGGTACTATTACTGCTGGGGCCACTAAAGAGGACCTTATTACAGCTGGTGCCACTAAAGCAAGGCACTGTTACCACTGAGGGGCTGCTAAAGGGGGCACTGTTATTACTGAGGCCACTAAATGGGGACATTGTTACTATTGGGGCCACTAAAGGCCAGTAGAACTAATACTACTGAGGCCACTGGAATAATGGAGGTAGAAAACATATGTTGTAATAAGCCACACCAATAACCTCAGCCTCTAACCCACGCCCCCTTTTTTTGGTGTCACAGGTGGCGACCCTAGATGTAACAGGGAACCAGAATCCCACGTTGTAATGATTGGTGGTGGCCTGACTCATCAATGCATATGTCTAAATGCTTGAAAACACCAAAGCCCAGACGACCCAATAGTTTTGGGTAAAATTCTGCCCCAGGACAGGAGGGGGAGAGTGGTATATTATATGCATTTATTCTTCTCTCTTGCTCCTCTGATCATGCCAGTTCCAGGCCCTGTTGTCAGTCGTCCAAGATTGCTGGAGTAATTTTCTGACTTCCTAATGCTCTCTGATTGGTAGAACTGATCACATGGGCAGTGCTAGCCAATCAGAGAGCAGATATAGTGCATTGCTAGCCTAACATTACTAAAGTACTGTGGGAGGATTAAAGGGGTTTTCTGGCACAACCACCATTGATGACCCATGCTCAGGATAGGTCATCAATAGATGATTTGTGGTGTCTGCTGCTTAATCCCCACCAATCGTTTAGCTGAAGTAACAGAAGCACTCAGGTAAGCGCCGCTGTCAGTTCAGTACAAGCCAAGCACAGCGCTGTACATTGTAAAGTGGCTATGCCTGGTATTGCAGCTCATTCCCAATTCACATGAATGGAATTGAGCTGCACTCAGACCATGTGACCAATGACCGTGACATCACTGGCCTCACTCAAGCGCCACTGCCTCTTCAATCAGCTGATTGGTGGGGATCCTGAATGATGGACCCCGCCAATCAACTATTGAAAACTTATCTTGAGGGTCGTTCATCAATAGTGTAATGCCGGAAAACCTCTTTAAGTAGTCTAAAGATTGCGTTGGCCATCTTGGATGACCAAAAGCAAGGCTCAGAAGCAGTAAATCAGAGGGTGGGCAGAGAAAAGAAACCGACAACGATATACATTCCCTCCCCCTTCCCAGTCCCACAACAGAATTTTATCCTAAAACCGAAGGGTCGATTTAAAGGGATATTCCAGGACTCCAATATACATGACCTATCCTGTGGGCATCCTCTGCCGAGATCCTGCAGATTAGGAGAGACTGCAATGCTTGGGTAAGCGCCGTGGCCATTTCTCAGGCCTATGATGTCATGTTCATCAATCACATGGCCTAAGAGCAGTCCAGTCCCATTCACATGAATAAGATTGAGCTGCTATACCAGGCACCACGGCTATGGTATATAATATACAGCACTATGCAGTAAATAAGCTGCAGTGCTCACCCAAGCACTGTGGCCTCTTCAAGTAGCTAATGGGCAGGTGTACCGAGCAGTGGATAGGACATCAATATTGGAGTCTTGGAAAACCCTTTTAAAATCAAAATGATCCCCCGAAGGCCAGAGAGGAGACCCTGATACTGCTGTCATGATGTTGGAACCCAGTCTTATCCTCATTGGCACTACCACATTGGCAAGCAATAAAAAAAAGGCAACCAGCCTCGCCCTTACATTTTGCAGGTGAAGAAATGTGGCCATAAGCTCCTATGTGCTATATATGCCCGTAATATATGTCATCACCGGGCGTGAAAACTTTTTTCATAATCACATGACTTAAAGGCGTAACAACCCTGTTGTGGTGGTGAATGAGGAGGGAGGACTCCAATTAGCAGTTATTGGTAGTCTAGAGTCCTTCCTGGTAGGGGAGTGGGGACTACCTTTCTCCATTAGCTGCGGACATTCCCGGTTAGCTCATTACTAGCATCTGTCTATCCTTGATGATGCATACCACCATCGATGCCTCGTTACTTAGCGTGTGGGAGAGAGGGGGGGGGGTTGCATTAGGCTTCATGTTAATAAATTGCATTACGACGTATTTCACCGAGTTACTGATGAATCAGTTCATTTGTCAGCGGGCACTTAAGAGTAAGTGGCATTTCGGATTTCCGAACGCCAGGAGGATGTGCAAGACCTGACATCAAGTTATTTTATGGTTCAGCTCGGCTGTTAGTAATGCAGCAAGTCATTATGTTGGCGCCACCTACAGGCCAAGAAACTGCAGTGACTTCCTGTTTTCTTTCTCTTGCAGTCCACCGATGTGTAGAGTACAGTATGTGACTTCATGTATTATGCAAATGACAGTGACAGGATGAATAATAACACGTGGGGCATTGATAGATTCGAGGGGATCGCGGCGGTGCGATAGTGGCGGTGCGCAGAGGTGAACGGTTTTAGCACCTGTCGGTAGCTTTGAAGGCTGCAGGCATGAAATCTAATTTTGTCAGGGAGAGATGATGATGATGATGATGAAGATGGATATACGACGGGATATGACTCAGCTTTCTACGTAGCTGGAACCTGCTGCCTCATCTGTGGTGTGTTTAGATACCTACCTGAAGAGGGTGTATGTAACCCGCTTAGCCATAATGGCTGGCGATCTACCACCGGTCATAAAACTAAAATCCAAAATGAAGTGTACCCTATTAGAGATGAGCGAACCTACTCGACCACGCCCCTTTTTCGCCCGAGCACCGCGATTTTCGAGTACTTCCGTACTCGAGCGAAAAGATTCGGGGGGCGCCGTGGGTGAGTGGGGGGTTGCAGCGGGGAGTGGGGGGGGGGGGGGAGAGGGAGAGAGAGAGGGCTCCCCCCTGTTCCCCGCTGCTACCCGCCGCTCCGCCACGCCTCCCCCCGCCCCCGGCGCCCCCCGAATCTTTTCACCCGAGTACTGAAGTACTCGAAAATCGCGGTGCTCGATCAGGTAATTACTCGAAACGAGTAGGTTCGCTCATCTCTATACCCTATATAATGGTCTTCTTGTCAGGGAGCGCTCATTGTCATCCCACAGTCTATGGCGTTATCAGCTGCATAAGCTGTACCTCCTTCTAAATGGCGCCCTGAGCAGCCACCTACCCCTCATTATGGCCCATAACGAAATAACAAGTGTGTCCATTGGCTGATATATATGGCCCAGTGACATCATCGTGGGATCGTGGCATTTCCTGCTTCCAAAGATTCCAAGGGGCGGGAGGAGTTTTGGATGAGCTGTGTACATGGAGGCCTATATATGCAACAGATCCATGTAATATACACTAAACGTCCCCTTTATTAGAGCCCCCAGCCTTTTGATGATTGGCGCTTCCCTGTATGGAAATTCTCCCCGGAGTGCGGCATAAAATCACGTGACAAGTTTTCCGTGGGTCAGTTTAGTGTGAATTCACATTAGATGGGAAAATCCAGCGATCTGAGCGACTTCCAATGAGGCTGGGTCATCGGTGCTAGAGTAGCTGGGGCCTCACAGCCAACTGCGTACGAGTATACAAAGAATGGCGTGAACGAGGAAAACATCCAGCGAAAGGGGATAAAGTGGATAGAAACAACTTATCACTGAAAGGGGTCAAAGGAGGATGTCAGGAATCGTTCTGACCAACAGGCCCTGCACAGTCAGCGAATAAAAAGCTGAAGCTACAACAAATGTGTCCGCATGCACAACTCACCGTTCCTTAGCGGGCAACGAAACTCCAGTGGGAAAAAGAGAGCAAAACTTGTATGAGTGAGCAGTGGAGAAACATCTCCTGGTCAGATGGATCCAAATTTCTGTTGCTCCGTGCAAATGGGAGGTCAGAATTTGGTGCAGGCAGCATGAATCGCAGACCCCTTCCTGTCAGCCGGTCAGAACATGTCAGCACCTCCAGACTGCAATTTGAGGGAGCTAAATTTTCAGTGCAGACTAATGAACAACCACTCAACTCAACCCAAGATTAGTGGAGGGGTGACTGCAGACAACATAGTCGGCACATATAAACTGATACCAAGGATGCCAGGCATGGATAAGTGCGCCACACCACGCGTGGTAGCCTTGCCGTGGCCCGTCAGCTTACGCGTTTTGGCCAAAATGCAAATTAATACCCACATTTATCAGTGTGGGTTTTTTTGCATGCAGTGTGCTATAGATGCCTTGGGAGCCCGGAATGCCCTGCCAGTGTGGCACATGATGGTGATGAAGGGCAATCCACTGCTTTGCTAGTAAGGGTTGTATTCCTGTACGGTGTGGTGCATCCTTGGTATCAGTTCACATGTGCCGACTATCTTGTCTGCAGTCACCCCTCCTCCGATCTTGGGTTGAGTTGAGTGGCTGCTCATTAGTCTGCACTAAACATTTAGCTCCTCCATATTGCAATCTGGCCCTCTGCATGCTACTAGGGTATATGGTGATTGAGCCCGCCCTGCAGTATCAGCTGCTGCATATTTGGCTTCTTTTTCTGCATGTTATGTCTTTGTACGTTGTTCCTCTCACTTCTGTGATTTCATGTCAGCACCGCTATTTAATCTGCAGTAATTACAAGAAGCTTCCTGTCCGCAGGGGCCGATATTCCTGCATAATGATTTCATCGACTAGTGGAATCTACGCCACGATGAATGGCTACGGTTCTGAAGACCAAACGAATCCAACGCGGAAGAGGAACTGGCCCGAGGAGCATGTCCCTACAAGAAGAGGGGGAATGTTGCAAGCACCAGGCTGACTTTGTAGCCCAGGGATGGAGGACACCAGGACCGAGATGAGACCCAGGCCCGTAACTCACCCCTCCATTTTATTACGTACTCCTTTCCCCTTGAATTAACCTCCTGCTCTTTCCTCCACCCCACAGCTGAATTCCCAAACATTTGACTTGCCTCTCATTGTGATTAAGCTGTTGCCTGATATGAATGAGATTTCATATCTCTTCTCTGCAAATGTCAGGAGTCTCTGTGATGCGACTGCGAATAACGTACGTAAGCAAAATCGCCTTCCCTCACCTTTTCCCTGCCGTTAATGTCAGAGTATAAAGGGTAGAGGGGTTATTTGGCTTGATTTTATATAAACCCACGATGAGTTCATCTCTGTTATCAGGGCATAGTCATAAAGGGAGCAGAAGTGGCAGGTACACCTGGGTCATGGTTCCTGACAGGGCCAAAAAGGCCCATCGGCCACATAAAAAGGCGCTGCTGTACTAAACAGCATACAAGATTTGGGTGCCCAATTCTAGCTCTTTACATATTCCTTTCAGACATCAAAATATTCCATATCCTGTTTTAGTAATCTTAAACCATCTCAATAGATACCCCCCCCCCCCCCCATCATTAGGATCTTATTTAAATTGCTTGTGCCTGCAACTTAAAATCTGATCTCATTTAAGTGTCTATGTCCTTAAGCCACACTTTCAGGTAAATGATGGCGCAGAATAATTATTCCCCAATTTCTTTGTTTGTTTATTCCAGCTTACCTCTATTGATGTATCCTGATTAGGACCTAATGAGATTCATTCTGTCCCCAAACACCAATTATACTGCACCTATTAACGCTCTCACTGCTAGATGGCTGCTCTTCAAATCATTGCCTCCGGTATCGTCACCAATCTCTGCTATGTTTTTCTGCAGAGTACGCCATCCACTTCGTTGGACTGGCCACGTTGTGCGAATGCCTGATCACCGTCTCCCAAAGCAATTACTATGCTCTCAACTCAAGAATGGAAGACGGAATGTTGGTGGACAGCAAAAGAGATTTAGAGATGGGCTTAAAGCTAAGCTTAAAAACTGTGGCATAGACATCGAGAACTGGAAAGCCATGGCCCTCGAGCACTCAGTTTGGGGGGCACCGACAGTGCCTTGAATTTCGAAGAGGCAGGAAAGGAGGGCGAAAAGAAGAAACTTATCAAGAGGAAAGCACGTCAAGCCAACCCTTGTCGGGACAATCTGCCACTTGGAAACCGATGTCCCCACTGCGAAAGAATCTGCGAATCAAGAATAGGTCTCTATAGTCATCTACGGACCCACCCATACTTTGAAGACAATCATGCTTGGCCATGAGTGATAGCCTATGATGATGACTTCCAGTTCCTTGATATAAGTATACCAAAATATAACTACCATAATACTACCATAGTACAAGAAAAGAAACAAACATGTAAAAAAGAGAGAACCTGCACTTGGAGAGTTATCAATTACAAGTGACTTACTTGTGCAGGAAGTCCCCTCCATGGAGACCCCCTATCACCAGAAGGAACGTCCAGGGATGCTTTGGCCCGTGTTTTAGATCAATAGGTTAGTATTTATGGGAAAAACATGGTAACATGTATGTTTTGTATGTTTGCCCACTGTCAAAGACATGAACAGTCTATAATTTTTAGGGTAGGTTAATTTTAACAGTGAAAGATAAAATATCCCCAAAAAATCCAGAAAATCACATTGTCTAAATTATATAAGAAAATGGAAGACATACAAAATGACTGTCAATCGGCATTGATCTGGGGCTCCATGCAAAATCTCACCTCGTGGGGTATCCTTGATCATGAGGAAGGTGAGAGATCAGCTTAAAACAACACGGGTGGGGGGGGGGGACTTGTTAATGATCTCAAGGCAACCGGGACCACAGTCACCAAGAAAACCATTGGTAACACATACGCCATAAAGGTCCTTCTGCTCAAGAAGGCACATGTGCAGGCCCATCTGCAGTCTGCAAATCAACCCCCTGGATGATTCTGAGAGTGATTGGGAGAAGGTGCTGTGGTCAGATGGACAAAAATTGAGCTCTTTGGCATTAACTCAACTCACCGTGTTTGGAGGAAGAGAAATGCTGCCTATGGCCCAAAGAACACCGTCCCCACTGTCAAGCATGGAGGTGGAAACATTATGTTTTGGGGATGTTTCTCTGCTAAGGGCATAGGACTACTTCACCAGATCAATGAGAGAATGGATGGAGCCATGTACCGTAAAATCCTGAGTGACAAACCTCCTTCCCTCCACCAGGACATTAAAAATGGGTGGTGGCTGGGTCTTCGAGCATGACAATGACCCAAAACATACAGCCAAGGCAACAAAGGAGTGGCTCAAAAAGAAGCACATTAAGATCATGGAGTGGCCTAGCCAGTCTCCAGACCTTAATCCCATAGAAAACGTATGGAGGGAGCTGAAGATCAGAGTGGCCAAGCGACAGACTCGAAATCTTAATGATTTAGAGATGATCTTCAAAGAGAAGTGGACCAAAATTCCTTCTGACATGTGTGCAAACCTCATCATCAACTGCAAAAACCATCCGACTGCTGTGCTTGGCAACAAGGGTTTTGCCACCAAGTATTAACCCCTTCCCGCTCCAGGACGTACATTTACGTCCTGGAGCGTCGGGGTATGTATGAGGAGAGGTCGCGGGGCGACCTCTCTGCATACAGCGCAGGCGTCAGCTGTTTATTACAGCTGACACCCGCGGGCAATAGCCGCTATCGGCCGTTCAGCCGATCGTGGCTATTAACCCTTAAAATGCCGCTGTCAATTCTGCGGTGAGATCAGGGGAGCCATACAGGTGTCATGGCAGCCGGGGGCCTTTTGAAAGGCCCCAGGGCTTCCTTAGCAGACTGCCTATCAAGCCATCCCCGTGGGGTGGCTTGATAGGCTGCCGGTTAAAAATTGCAGTATGACATAATGCTATAGCATTACGTCATACTGCAGGAGCGATCAACGTATCTCATATTGTAGTCCCCCAGAGGGACTTTAAAGTAAAGTTTAAAAAAAATCAATAAAGTTTTATTAATTGTAGAAAAAAAAACTAATAAAAGTTTAAATCCCCCCCCCCCTCTTTTGCCATGTCTATTATTAAAAAATCAAAATCATAAAATAAAAATACATATTTGGTATCGCCGCGTCCGTAAAAATTAGATCTATTAAAATAGTGCATTATTTTTCCCACACGGTGAATGTCGTCCAAAAAAAAAAAAGAACCCCAGAAATGCACTTTTACAGTTACCCTGTCTCCCAGAAAAAAAACGCAATAAAAAGCGATCAAAAAGTCGTATGTATTCCAAATTGGTACTATCGGAAACTACAGGACATCACCTAAAAAATGAGCCCTCGCTCAACCACGTAGACGGAAAAATAAAAAAGTTATTGTGCGCACAAAATGACCGCAGAAAATAAGAGAAAAAAATGAAATGTCTTTGAAAAAAAAAAAAGAGTAATACATAAAAAAAAAACACTATCTAAGTTTGGTATCGTAGTAATCGTACCGACCCATAGAATGAAGTTATCATGTCGCTTTTGTTGCCGTTTGTGCGCCGTAGAAACAAGACGCACTGAAAGATGGCGGAATGTCGTTTTTTGTTTTTTTTTCATTTTGATCCACTTAGAATTCTTTACAAGTTTTTCAGTACATTATATGGTACTTTAAATAGCACCATTGAATAATACAACTCGTCCCGCAAAAAACAAGCCCTCATACAGCGACGTCAATGGATAAATAAAGGAGTTACGGTTTTTTAAAGGGGGGAGGAAAAAACGAAAATGGAAGAAAAAAAAAGGGCTGCGTCATTAAGGGGTTAAAAGTCTTGTTTGCCAGAGGGATCAAATACTTATTTCTCTGTGCAAAATGCAAAGAAATATATATAATTTAGACAATGGATTTTTGGGGGGATATTCTATCTCTCACTGTTAAAATTAACCTACCCTAAAAATATATAGCCTGTTGATATCTTTGACTGTGGGCAAACGTACAAAATCAGCAAGGGATCAAATATTTAGGCCGGCTGTCCACGGGCGATGCGGTATCTCGAGGCGAAGCTCCGCCGCGGGAGCCGCCGCCAAATCTCTGCCGGTCAGCCCTATCTAATAGACAGGCTGACCGCGGAGAAATGGGGCAATTCACAGCATGCTGCAAATTGCCCGCCGCGAGCAGAGAATCGCAATGATTCTCCACTCGTGGACAGGGGGCCTTATTACCTTCACTATATCTATGTGTCTAATATGTTTTTGTTATTGTTACCATTGTTACTATTTATCTAAAATACAGGCCAGAGCATCCCTGGACGTTCTGGTGATTGAATACGCGCAATATTCATCTTTTGAGGGGTCTCCATAGAGGGGACCAACCGCACGACTAAGACCTCCTGCAGACGGCTGGGTCGGATCCCGCTGCAAGAATTCTCGCAGCGGAATGCAAGCCATGCCCCTGCAGTGACCACCGCGGCTCACCTCCTCCCGGCGTCTTCTCCGCTCTGCTATGTGCCGGTTGCCGCCCAGCTGACATGTATGCAGAGCAAAGCCGGCACGTCAGCCATGACGTTTCTTTGCGGGCCTCTGCGAGGCTCATACAGAAATAGGACACTCCGCAATTTATTTACCGAGCGAGTTTTCACACGGACAAATCGCGGCCGTCTGCATAGAATTGCATTATCTCGCAGAAATTCTCCCGCCGTGGAATTTACGCAGTGTGCAGGAGGCCTAGGTCACTTTAATTGATAACTCTCCAAGTGCTTTATCTATTGCTCTCTAAAGAAGCGCAGGATCTCTCTTTTTTACAGATTTTTTCCATCATCCCCTTGGGAATCTATTTTGGTATCTGCTGAAATGTCCAGCAGCTCGTTACTACACTGCTTTGGAGGGAGCAAAGAAACTTGAGTTTTGTCTGCTAACAGGGGGCATTTTTTGGTGCAACGGTCAATCCATAGCTTTCAGTTAGACCATGTGCACTAGGTGAGTCCCTTGTTTTTACAAATGTGTGTCCTTCACGTACTACATATATAATTTCTGCACTAAGATGGTTCACCTAAGCGCCACTATTATACTGTTTGTACAAGAATATAAACATAATACTGCTCTTAGGTACAAGAATATAACTACTATAATACTGCCTCCTATGTACAAGAATATAACTACTATAATACTGCTCCCTATGTACAATAATATAACTACTATAATACTGCTCCCTATGTACAAGAATATAACTACTATAATACTGCCCCATATGTACAAGAATATAATTACTATAATACTGCCCCCTATGTACAAGAATATAATTACTATAATACTGCCCCCTATGTACAAGAATATAATTACTATAATACTGCCCCCTATGTACAAGAATATAATTACTATAATACGGCCACCTATGTACAAGAATATAACTGCTATAATACTGTCCCCTATGTATAGGAATATAACTACTATATAACTGCCTCCTATATACAAGAACATAACTACTCTAATACTGCCCCCTATGTACAAGAATATGACTTCTATAATACTGCTCCTATGTACAAGAATATAACTACTATAATACTGCTCCCTATGTACAAGAATATAACTACTATAATACTGCCCCCTATGTACAAGAATATATCTACTATAATACTGCCCCCTATGTACAAGAATATAACTACTATAATACTGCCTCCTTTGTACAAGAATATAACTACTATAATACTGCCCCTATGTACAAGAATATAACTACTATAATACTGCCCCCTATGTACAAGAATATAACTACTATAATACTGCCTCCTATGTACAAGAATATAACTACTATAATACTGCCTCTTATGTACAAGAATATACCTACTATAATACTGCCCCCTATGTACAAGAATATAACTACTATAATACTGCCCCCTATGTACAAGAATATAACTACTATAATACTGCACCCTATATACAAGAATATAACTACTATAATACTGCACCCTATATACAAGAATATAACTACTATAATACTGCCCCCTATGCACAAGAACATAACTACTATAATACTGCCCGCTATGTACAGGAATATAACTACTATAATACTGCTCCTATGTACAAAAATATAACTACTATAATACTGCCCCTATGTACAAGAATATAACTTCTATAATACTGCTCCTATGTACAAGAATATAACTACTATAATACTGCCCCTATGTACAGGAATATAACTTCTATAATACTGCTCCTATGTACAAGAATATAACTACTATAATACTGCCCCTATGTACAAGAATATAACTACTATAATACTGCCCCCTATGTTCAAGAATATAACTACTATAATACTGCCCCCTATGTACAATAATATAACTACTATAATACTGCCCCCTATGTACAAGAATATAACTACTATAATACTGCTCCCTATATACAAGAATATAACTACTATAATACTGCCCCCTATGTACAAGAATATAACTACTATAATACTGCCCCCTATGTACAAGAATATAACTACTATAATACTGCTCCCTATATACAAGAATATAACTACTATAATACTGTCCCCTATGTACAAGAATATATCTACTATAACACTGCCCCCTATGTACCAGAAGATAACTACTATAATACTGCCCCTATGTACAAGAATATGACTACTATAATACTGCCCCCTATGTACCAGAACACAACTACTATAATACTGCCTCCTATGTACAAGAATATAACTACTATAATACTGCCCCCTATGTACAAGAATATAATTACTATAATACTGCCCCCTATGTACAAGAATATAATTACTATAATACGGCCACCTATGTACAAGAATATAACTGCTATAATACTGTCCCCTATGTATAGGAATATAACTACTATAATACTGCCTCCTATATACAAGAACATAACTACTCTAATACTGCCCCCTATGTACAAGAATATGACTTCTATAATACTGCTCCTATGTACAAGAATATAACTACTATAATACTGCTCCCTATGTACAAGAATATAACTACTATAATACTGCCCTCTATGTACAAGAATATAACTACTATAATACTGCCTCCTATGTACAAGAATATAACTACTATAATACTGCTCCTATGTACAAGAATATAACTACTATAATACTGCCCCCTATGTACAAGAATATAACTACTATAATACTGCTCCCTATGTACAAGAATATAACTACTATAATACTGCCCCCTATGTACAAGAATATATCTACTATAATACTGCCCCCTATGTACAAGAATACAACTACTATAATACTGCTCCCTATGTACAAGAATATAACTACTATAATACTGCCTCCTATGTACAAGAATATAACTACTATAATACTGCCCCTATGTACAAGAATATAACTACTATAATACTGGCCCCTATGTACAAGAATATAACTACTATAATACTGCCCTCTATGTACAAGAATATAACTACTATAATACTGCCTTCTATGTACAAGAATATAACTACTATAATACTGCCCCCTATGTACAAGAATATAACTACTATAATACTGCCCCCTATGTACAAGAATATAACTACTATAATACTGCCTCTTATGTACAAGAATATACCTACTATAATACTGCCCCCTATGTACAAGAATATAACTACTATAATACTGCCCCCTATGTACAAGAATATAACTACTATAATACTGCACCCTATATACAAGAATATAACTACTATAATACTGCACCCTATATACAAGAATATAACTATTATAATACTGCCCCCTATGCACAAGAACATAACTACTATAATACTGCCCGCTATGTACAAGAATATAACTACTATAATACTGCTCCCTATGTGCAAGAATATAACTACTATAATACTGTTCCTATGTACAAGAATATAACTACTATAATACTGCCCCCTATGTACAAGAATATAACTACTATAATACTGCCCCCTATGTACAGGAATATAACTACTATAATACTGCTCCTATGTAGAAAAATATAACTACTATAATACTGCCCCTATGTACAAGAATATAACTTCTATAATACTGCTCCTATGTACAAGAATATAACTACTATAATACTGCCCCTATGTACAAGAATATAACTTCTAGAATACTGCTCCTATGTACAAGAATATAACTACTATAATACTGCCCCTATGTACAAGAATATAACTACTATAATACTGCCCCCTATGTACAAGAATATAACTACTATAATACTGCCCCCTATGTACAGGAATATAACTACTATAATACTGCTCCTATGTAGAAAAATATAACTACTATAATACTGCCCCTATGTACAAGAATATAACTTCTATAATACTGCTCCTATGTACAAGAATATAACTACTATAATACTGCCCCTATGTACAAGAATATAACTTCTATAATACTGCTCCTATGTACAAGAATATAACTACTATAATACTGCCCCTATGTACAAGAATATAACTACTATAATACTGCCCCCTATGTACAAGAATATAACTACTATAATACTGCCCCCTATGTACAGGAATATAACTACTATAATACTGCTCCTATGTAGAAAAATATAACTACTATAATACTGCCCCTATGTACAAGAATATAACTTCTATAATACTGCTCCTATGTACAAGAATATAACTACTATAATACTGCCCCTATGTACAAGAATATAACTTCTATAATACTGCTCCTATGTACAAGAATATAACTACTATAATACTGCCCCTATGTACAAGAATATAACTACTATAATACTGCCCCCTATGTTCAAGAATATAACTACTATAATACTGCCCCCTATGTACAATAATATAACTACTATAATACTGCCCCCTATGTACAAGAATATAACTACTATAATACTGCTCCCTATATACAAGAATATAACTACTATAATACTGCCCCCTATGTACAAGAATATAACTACTATAATACTGCCCCCTATGTACAAGAATATAACTACTATAATACTGCTCCCTATATACAAGAATATAACTACTATAATACTGTCCCCTATGTACAAGAATATATCTACTATAACACTGCCCCCTATGTACCAGAAGATAACTGCTATAATACTGCCCCTATGTACAAGAATATGACTACTATAATACTGCCCCTATGTACAAGAATATAACTACTATAATACTGCCCCCTATGTACAAGAATATAACTACTATAATACTGCCCCCTATGTACAAGAATATAACTACTATAATACTGCCCCCTATGTACAAGAATATAACTACTATAATACTGCCCCCTATGTACCAGAAGATAACTACTATAATACTGCCCCCTATGTACAGGAATATAACTACTATAATACTGCTCCCTATGTACAAGAATATAACTACTATAATACTGCCCCCTATGTACAAGAATATAACTACTATAATACTGCTCCTATGTACAAGAATATAACTACTATAATACTGCTTCCTATGTACAAGAATATAACTACTATAATACTGCTCCTATGTACAAGAATATAACTACTATAATACTGCCCCCTATGTACAAGAATATAACTACTATAATACTGCCCCCTATGTACAAGAATATAACTACTATAATACTGCTTCTCTGTACAAGAATATAACTACTATAATACTGCTCCTATGTACAAGAATATAACTACTATAATACTGCCCCCTATGTACAAGAATATAACTACTATAATACTGGCCCCTATGTACAAGAATATAACTACTATATTACTGCTCCTATGTACAAGAATATAACTACTATAATACTGCTCCCATGTACAAGAATATAGCTACTATAATACTGCCCCTATGTACAAGAATATAACTACTATAATACTGCCCCCTATGTACAAGAATATAACTACTATAATACTGCTCCTATGTACAAGAATATAACTACTATAATACTGCCCCCTATGTACAAGAATATAACTACTATAATACTGCTCCTATGTACAAGAATATAACTACTATAATACTGCCCCCTATGTACAAGAATATAACTACTATAATACTGCCTCCTATGTACAAGAATATAACTACTATAATACTGCCCCCTAGGTACAAGAATATAACTGCTATAATACTGCCCCCTATGTACAAGAATATAACTGCTATAATACTGCTCCCTATGCACAAGAATATAACTACTATAATACTGCTCCCTATGCACAAGAATATAACTACTATAATACTGCCCCCTATGTACAAGAATATAACTACTATAATACTGCCCACTATGTACAAGAATATAACTACCATAATACTGCCCCCTATGTTCGTGAATGTAACTACTTTTTCACTCCCCTTTTTATGAAGGCTTTGACATAATTCCTGTATTTTGGGGGACTTACTGCTGTGAGAACCAGTGTTATTGGTGTTAGAGATATAGTGTCCCTTTTTCATCAACATATGAGTAGTCTCCTCTTCTATCAGTGCAGCGAGCTCGTGGTCTTCTGGTTGCCCGACTTTCCATGTTTCTCATCTGCTCATCATGGAGTCTCATACTGGGCACCTTATATAGGATTCTGCACAGCTGGACAATGCTCAGGAAGGAAGTACTATTTATACACTGAAATACTGACTGTCATTGCAAATGTGTTTCTCACAACATGAGCAGCGATGACATCAAATGTATATTCTGAGCTCCTGTGGTGTCATCTCGCCAGGGGAAACCTATCTCATGATTTGCCAGGTAGAGTCACAAAGTGAGAAGTCAGACAACCTTATGCCTGGTCTGTAATACTCCAAATGGGCATAAATGGTACTTCACAACTTGAAGTGAGTGGGATGAACAAGCTTTATAATTGAAAGAAACGGCAAAGTCTAGGTTTCGGATAAAAGAGGGGAAAATCTATTAGCTTTGGCTATAGGTGGAAGTCATTGTCGAAGGTTGAAGTCAGCTCTACCCTGGAATACACCTTGAGTGGGCACCTTTGTCCCAAATATCTCTTATTTCCTAAGAATCTGGGAAGAACTTCTTGCCTCCACATTTTTGGTAACATTTCTGGAAGGCAGGTTCGTATTTCCCAAGGTCCATATAAAATGATCATCCCATGGCAAAGATACATTTAGATATTGGAGAACTTGGTGCCCATGGACCACCTTCAGAATGATCTGAAACATGTCTTTAAATGTATTTAAAGGTAATAAGTCTCAGGTTGGGACAATGATAAAATTTGATAAAATGCCAAATTCTGATACTACCCGATGATGTCCAGTACGGTCAAGGGTTTCCTTGGACTTGGAAGAAGCATTACCTGAATTGACCAATTATGGTCCTAATCCGCTAGTGATAATGCACTGTACATGGGTGTCTTTGGTGATGATTAATGTTTTTGCCCTATCATGTCCTGCTCATGTGACCCAAGATGTTGTACCCAACGATAATTCGCAACCAGATGTCATGAAACTAAGAAAAGAATCTGAGCTTCTGAGAGTTCATTAGCTCCTGGCAATGTCAGGTCACTGGCTCGTAATACACATCACATTGATCTACGAGACAGCCTACCGTGGTCAGCGAGTCTCTTCTGGCTCCTGACTCTGTTTTATTTATAAACGCTAATGGATGGGCATCTCTCTAATCTATAGATTCCTCTGCCATTCCCGTAGCCTTAATCCGCCCTCATTACAGTCTTTGCAGTTAACCCACAATGCACCTGGCTATTTGGCTAATATTTTAGCATCTGTCGAAAAAACAAATGGGGAGAGGGGTCTTAAAAGATCAAAAAAACAAAATATGAAGCCCATTACCGAGACCGTATTCACTTCACCATCCCTTCCTCATTCTCAAGAGGACCTTCCGATCCTCTATAGGAGTCACGGACATTGTGACCCCGGTAGACCTGCCAGTTTTCACACCAAGAAACGGGAAGTGGGCCAAACAAGCTTCTGCCAACACTGAGCCCCACAGTAGTCAAATGTTGTCTTCATGGTACTAGGTGCTCTTGTCTTGTGTCTCAAAGATTCCGCTACAGCATGGGTGTACAGTATTGTGCAAAAGTTTTAGGCAAGTGTGGAAAAAAAGGCTGCAGAGTCAGAATGCTTTTGAATATAGAAGGGTTAATAGTTTTTTTTTTGTTAATTAACAAAATGCAAAGTGACTGAACAAAAGAGAAACATAAATCCCTTCAGTATTTGGTGTGACCGCCGTTTACCGTCATAACCGCATTAGTTCTTCTAGCTACACTTGCACACAGTTTTTGAAGTGACTCGGCATGGAGGTTGTTCCAGACATCTTGGAGAACTAAGCACAAATCTTCTGTGGATATCGGCTCGCTCAAATCCTTCTGTCTTTTCATGTATTCTCAGAGAAACTGGATAATGTGACATCAGGGCTCTATGGGGCCAAATCATCAGTTTCAGGACTCCTTGTTATTCTCAATGCCAAAGATAGTTCTTAACCTCTTAGTGACCAAGCCTGTTTGCGCCTTAATGACCAGGCCAGATTTTGGAAATCTAACATCCAAGTGATTCTGATATTGTTTTTTTTGCCACATATTGTACTACATTTAGGTGGTAAAAATAGACTGGTAGAATTTCATGTATATTTATTAAAAGTACCAAAATTGGGAAAATTTTGAAAAAATTGTCATTTTTTCACATTTTCAACTGCAATATGTCAAATATGTACAAACATACTGTACAAAGTTTTGATAAGATATAGATTTCCATCTGTTTACTTTATTCTGGAAGCACATTTGAAAAACTTAAGTTTTTTTTAACCATTTAGAAGACGTATACATTTAACATTAATTATTATTTTGGGGAACATTTTGTTTTGCGGCACCAAGCCAAGATTGCAAAGGCTCATAGGTGTCAGAATAATAGATACCCCCACAAATGACCCCATGTTAAAAACTACACCCCTTAGTGTATTCACTGAGGGGGTCAGGAGGATTTTGATCTCACAGTTTTTTTCAGGAGATAATGCAGGAGAAAAAATAAAATGTAATATTTTTGCAAATATGTCATTTTAAAGACAGGATTTTTCTATAATGTACATAAAAATGAGGATTTAAACCCCAAAATAGATACCCCTGTTTGTCCTGTGTTCATAAACATACCCATTGTGGCTTTAATATTATTTCTGTGTGTATGACCGGGCCCAAAATGAAAGGAACAACCGGTGGCTTTCAGAACAGACATTTTGCTTAAAGGTGATTTAGGCCCCATTGCTCACTTGTAGAGCCCTTGAGCCGCCAAAACGACAGAGAACCCCCACAAAATTATTATAAAGCAGGTGAAAAATAAATAAAATTTAATTTATTTTCATAAATGTCACTTTCATGACAGTTTTCTTTGTTTCAAGCAGAGAAAACTGAGAGATGCACTCCAAATTTTATAGCACTTGTTCAGCAATACCCCCATTGTGGCCCCAATCTACTTACAGGACACGTGGCTCGTCCTATAATAGAGGGAACACCCGTTAGATTACAGGACACACCTGAATAAATTCCAGGACCTATTGCTCACTTGTGCAAAAAAAAAAAGACTCCCTAAAAAAAATACCCGCCCTCACCTTTTTGGCATTGTCTGTATATCAGATAAAAAGTAACAATGTAAGCTGTGTCGTATGTCTCAAAAGAGGGGTAATAAGGGTGCCGGCTGGGGTGGGCACATGGGGCAATAAAACTGGGTATCCCTCCTCCTCCCATGGTTGCTGCAATCCCAACACTTTTTTGGGGGAGTTTCTTGACCCCGGTGGCAGGGATGGGGTGTAGAAAGTGGCGCTCTGTGAGTCTCCGTAAGCTTGATGAGGTGCGGCGGTCTCACACAGAAGGCGCTCAACAAGTTTTTCCTGAAACTGCAGGAAGGCTAGCGTTCCCGGGGACTTCTTGTAAATTACGTATTACAGGTAGGGGTATGTGAAATCCGCCTATGAAGGCCCGCAGTGGATTCCAGCTGTGAGCCCGGCCGTGGCGCTGCGTACAGCCATGTAATGTACTGCGCATAACTGCCTCCTCACACAGGCGGTCATGCGCGGTACACATTTTTTGTTTGTTTGTACGTAATGTAGTTGCGTATGGGCTGTGGGTATATCTGCGACCATAGAACACAATGGGCTCTATGTCACAGATATCCGTGGTGAAATACAACATGCTACGTTCCGTTTTTTTGCAAGTTGATTACATAATTCCGACCTGCTAATGTGAGCGGAATTGTGTAATCCAATGCATTTAATTGATCCGCGTATTACCGCTGATCAAGCGCTCTCGGAATCCGCATTTCCTATCCGGTTGTGCGGGACCGGCCTAAGGTAGATCGCTACCTTTTTATCTGTCAATGATCCAGGCTCTCAGCTACTTTTAGTAGCTGAGAGCAAGGAGATTTAATATTTCCCAGGCCCTCCCTGGCTCCTGTGCACGTGTCCATCATTTTGCCAGTGGACACATGTGCAGGAGCCAGGGAAGGTCTGTGGAGGAGGATGGCATCGGGGTTCAAATGTAGAGGCTTCCGGTAAGAAGTTTCATCTCCCCTCACTGATACAATCAAAGATTTTAAATTTCCCGGACCTTCACCAGCTTTTGCGCTTGCGTCCGCCATTTTGCCGATGGGCAGTAATTTCACCTCCCCTCATGCATGCCATCGATAAGAAGAGATAAAACTTTAACATTTTTACCTTTTTTTTCTTTACACATTTTTTAAATTTTTTATTTACCTGATCACCGTTATCTATTGGATAATGGCAAACACTGGGCCGGGGACCACATACCGTGGCCCTCTGTGACATCTCCTTGCTCTCAGCTATCTTTGCTAGCCAGGAGCAGGGAGATTTTAAATTTACTGAGTTCTCCGGCCTACTGCGCATGCGCCCGACATTTTGCCTTGGCGTACATGCACAGAAGGCAACAACACGTTCTTGCAGGACCACATCGCCGCGGGACATCGCGGAGGCCGAAGGTGAGTAGTTTCATCTCTCCTCATGGATCCAAAGATTTTAGAAACTTTTATGCAATCACCGTTATGCAGTGGATAATGGTGATCGTGTGACAGGGGGCCACATGCTCCACTGCTCCACTGCTGCCTGCAGACACTCAGTATTGTACCGCTCTCCATCATGCTTCACTGCTGCCTGCAGACAGTCATTATTGTACCACTCTCTATCATGCTTCACTGCTGACTCCAGACACTCATTATTGTACCGCTGTCCACCATGCTTCACTGCAGCCTGCAGACACTGATTTTACTTCTCTACCATATGTTTCACTGCTGCCTGCAGACACTCAATATTGTACTGATCTCCACCAAGCTCCACTGCTGCCTGCAGATACTGATTGTACTTTCTCCACCATGCTCCACTGCTGCCTGTACACACTCAGTATTGTACCACTCTCCACCATGCTTCACTTCTGCCTGCAGACACTCATTATTGTACTGCTCTCCCCCATGCTTTACTGCTACCTGCAGACACTCATTATTGTATCGCTCTCCATCAAGCTCCACTGCTGCCTGCAGACACTGATTGTACTTTCTCCACCATGCTTCACTGCTGCCTGTACACACTCAGTATTGTACCACTCTCCACCATGCTTCACTTCTGCCTGCAGACACTCGTTATTGTACTGCTCTCCCCCATGCTTTACTGCTACCTGCAGGCACTCATTATTGTATCGCTCTCCACCATGTTCCACTGCTGCCTGCAGACACTCAGTATTGCTCCGCTCTCCACCATGCTTCACTTCTGCCTGCAGACACTCATTATTATACCGCTCTCCAGCCCTTTGGCCAAAAAACTGCCATTTGTTACAACTAAATATTTCACATTGTGACTTTTCAGTCCAGAGCACCTGCTGCTATTTTTCTGCATCGTAGTTCCTATGTTTTCATGCATAGTTCAGTTGCTTGGCCTTGTTTCTACATGGAAGGTACAACGTTTTGGCAGCAATTCTTCCATGAAGACCACTTCTGGCCAAACGTCTCTAAACAGTAGATGGGTGTACTTGGGTCCCACTGGTTTCTGCCAGTTCTGAGCTGATGGCACTGCTGGAGATCTTCTGATTTTGAAAGGAAGTAAGGTCCTTGGCCGACCACTGCTTCTACAGTCCTCAACGTTGACTGTTTCTTTGTGCTTCCTCAAAAGAGCTTGAACACATCTAGAAACCCCAGTCTGCTGTAAAATCTTTGCCCGGCAGAAACCTTGTTGATGCAGTTTAACTACCTTGTGTCTTTTTGCCGTGCTCACTCTTGTCGCGGTGTACGACCTGTGACATGACGCTGAGTTTGGCTGTCCCTCAACCAGTCTTAGGCCTCCCTCATACAGAAGTTTTTGTACAGCATTTAACGTTCTCATTCATTTCAATGGGGCTTTTCACACAGGCGTCAAAGTGCAGCTTCTCCAACGCTGCGCTTTGACAGCGATACATGTTCTATCTTTGACTATTTTCAGCCCTGCGTTGCCCATTGAAAACATGGCACAACTTGGTACCACGTATTTGGCAGCGCTAAATGCAAGCATTGGCTGCACTCTCAAAAAAAAAGGAACACTCACATAGCTAGCACTGTTGGGGTCCCCGCTGCTGTTCACTGGAGCTTCGGGCTGGCTGCCAGGCACTTGTCAAGCGGACAAAGCATGTATTGCTAATGACGATGATTGAAATCCCCACCTCCCAGCGAGAGATTGGTCTGATTGGTTCAGGAGCGCCAGCTCCGCCTGCAAAAAACTTTTGCACAGTACTGTATATACCACAGATGTCGGCTACTTCTTTGCTTTCAGGCTGATAGATGATTGGGAGTGGCGTACTCTAAAATGTTGCCCTTTACTGAATCATTCCTAGGACTTGCACCACTTCATAGCTACAGAAGTCTACTCCATATTGGGGTCAGTTGACCGAAGAGCGCCAAACACCCTTCTCTATATTATCATGCATATTGTCAAACATAATGTGGTGGAAATGGGGAAATTTGGCATAAAAGTTGAGTAAGTTTGGGTGCAATTCTGTGTGTAGACGTCATGTGACAAGATGATCACCATCTACCAGATATCTAACCTCCTCAGACATGGAGATGAAAGTCTTCTGCTAGACTCAAGAAAATGAGGGCGGTTTCAAATTCTTTGGTAATTAACTAGCTCGTCCGTATTGTCTTTCCTCTCCATCGTCAGTATTATTGTTTGTAGAGACTCGCTTCTTCCTCTTGGTGTCCCATTTCCATAACATAGTACGTACGCCTTCAGTAGAAACGGTCGTCTGGCTATAGTTACCATATCAGGATTTTCTGTCTAAATGGATACCAAGCAACAACGAAGCTGTGATGGACTGAAATGAGCCGAGTTAGGTTCTATTGGGTTCTTTCGCCCTGTGCCAACTCTTATCAGTCTCAGCTACGATGTAGATCATGCAATACCTGGTGTAACGTGGTGGAGGAAGCCTACCTTTACACCTGTATCAGAGAAACAAGCAAAATGGTGGATACCTTAACAGTAGCTCGTCTGACCTCACTAGTTAATATGGTCCGTCAGGCGCAATTTGTATCTGTCATGTGATAAATCTGATACTGCTGATAGATAGATGGATAGTTAAAAATGAGATAGATGGATAATAGATAGAGATAGATAGATAGATAGATAGATAGATAGATAGATAGATAGATAGATAGATAGATAGATAGATAGATATGAGATAGATAGATAATGTGAGATAGCTATGACATAGATAGATATTAGATAGATAGATGATAGATAGATAGATGTAAGATAGATAAATATGAGAGAGATAGATAGATATGAGATAGATAGATATGAGATAGATAGATAGGAGATAGATAGATAGGAGATAGATAGATATGAGATAGATAGATAGATATGAGATAGATAGATATGCGATAGATAGATATGAGATAGATAGATAGATAGATAGATAGATATGAGATAGATAGATATGAGATAGATAGATATGAGATAGATAGATATGAGATAGATATGAGATAGATAGATATGAGATAGATAGATAGATAGATAGATATGCGATAGATAGATATGAGATAGATAGATAGATAGATAGATAGATATGCGATAGATAGATATGAGATAGATAGATAGATAGATAGATAGATAGATAGATAGATAGATGGATATGAGATAGATAGATATGGGATAGATAGATAGATAGATAGATGGATATGAGATAGATAGATAGATATGAGATAGATAGATATGAGATAGATAGATAGATAGATAGATAGATAGATATGAGATAGATAGACATAGGTAAGAGCACATCTCCATTATCAGTTTAATTTTGTCTCTGTACTGAGGACACTATTGTATGTTGCACCTGTCAGACAGGTATCCTTTTTTTGTTGCACAGGAGCCTGAATCATAAGCTGTGCAGATCCCCAACTAGAGCTGAGGGAAGACATATAATTATAGCATAAGCCCAGACTCAGAAGTGGATATTATATATAATTATTCACCTTGTTGTTTACAGATAGACTGCAGTCTGGTTTAACCCCTCTGTGTACAGTGCATTGTGGGCAAATAATTTTTTTTTCCAGTTTTTTAACAATTTATTAACCTTCCAAAAAAAATCAAATATAAATTTCCCAGTGAATCCTCAGTGATGAAAAACGTCTTGGAATGCTAGTGTTGCGGGAGACCCCTGGAAGGTATGTTGACATTTTTAGAGGGGGAACATGTTATATACTTCTCTGATATTACTATTAACCCTTTATATCTGTTACATTCTCTTTTCAATAATCCCACTGTCTTGTGCCAAAGCTCGATTGACAATCTGCTCCATGGAATAGTAGAAGGGGTGTGGCCTGTGGGCTGATTTAAGCAGGGGTGGAGCACAGTAGGATTAAAGAGGTTTTCCTTGACTCAAAGACAGGGAATCATGTACAATAAAAAAATAAGCAATATTCACCTCCTTAAATGCCCCCCTATCCAGCACTGGAACCTTAGTCCCTACTTCTCCTATGGTGTAAGAAGCTGCAGCAGTTATGTACCATTCATTGTATACGTGATCACTCAGCCAATCAATGGCTTCAACTGTGCTGTGCTTCTTTATGGCAGTGTCACCAGTTAGTGATTGGCTAAACTCTTGTGTAGAATGAACTATATGTGAGTACTGCAGCTTTTTCTGGGTTGAGAGTGATAGTAACCGATGCTCCAGCACTGGTTTGGCGGGCCATTTAAAAAAAGTTGAGCCAAGATGCACAGCCCCTCCCAGAATGCAAGGCAAACAGAGCGGAACCTGGGGCACTGATCTGGCTATTCTGTAATACTAGGATGGCACAAGGTCCACCAGAAGAAGACTTGTTCTTACTTAGCATAGTTGGTTCATGGAGGGAGGTCCCTGCTGTATGATTTTCATTTGCTCCAGCAGGACATGAACAGGGGTTGTGCCTTTGGGACATCCCCTTTAAGTAGGTGAATTTTGCTTTTTTTTTTTTTTTTTCTACCATTCCTTTCCCATTAGATTTTTTTAGACCTAGAAAACGCCTTTAAGATGAGCAGCTACTGACAGGGACAAAGAATCAGTTTGTTGCCCTAGTCATGTAACTGTATGTCGTGGCCATGGCCAACATATAATAGCTTGCCCCTCTCATCTGTATCCAGCATCCATCCTGCATCCAGCAATATGTTACACAAGTCCCATCATACACCATGGCCTTTGCATGACTCCAGCCCCTACATCCTCTATAGTTACACCTATAGCAAACAGCATTAAGGCCTATTTCTATTACTCACGATAGACGAGGAGAGCCAATGAAGGTAGAAGACTCTTCATCTATCTCAGTCGTGGAAATCTCTTAGGTCACAGAAAACTCCATCAAGACCTAAAGTTTCAAGGCGGAGCTCCCTTTTAGGCTGGATCATTGTGAGCAGTTAATGCCGGATAGCTATGATGTATCCTAGTTTCACTGGTAATCCTATTTCACTCGCCTACTATAATACCAAATATGAGAAAATCCTCCAGCTTCCGTTAGTCATTACCATGGCATCTGTGCTGGCAAGGAGTCCCATGAATCTACTATCTCATTAGTCCTACGCAGTTCATATGTGTATGTATTGGTAACTAATGCCAAATGAATAGAAAACATAATAACGGCCAGAGTCCTAGCTTGAAGGAATAGCTATGCCTACAACTACCGGTGAACTACAAATTGGTGACAACCACTCACAGCATCATTCTGTATAGCACCTATATGATGTATAGGATGACTATATTACTGTGCCTTTAGCTTAACAATGGTCTATGGTCCTGCTCAGTAGGCCCCAACTAGTACCAAGTACCCATTCATAGCTACTCTACCACCACCCCATTCCCCATGAAAGACACATACCTAGATTTTCTGTTAACATTTCTCATTTTTCCAAATAGAGGGAATTAGTCCATGAGCTTGCCCAGTAGGCCCCAACTGATACATCCATGCCTTTAGCTTAATAATGGTCTATGGTCTATTGCCTAGTAGGCCCAAACTGCCAACTTGATGCCATTAGCTCAATAGAGGTTTATGGTCTTGCCCCGTAGGCCCCCACTGGTACCTCAATGTCTTTTGCTCCATAGCTGTCGATGGTCCTACCCACTAAGCCCCAACTAGTACTTCCATGCCTTTAGCTTGATAATGGTCTATAGTCCTGCTGAGTAGGTCACAATTGTTACCTCCATGTCTTTAACTTAATAGTAGTCAATGTTCCTGCCTGCTAAGTCACAACTAGTACCTCCATGCTTTTAGTTTAATAGAGGTCAGTGGTTCTGCCCACTAGATCACAACTAGCACCTCCATGCCTTTAGTTTAATAGAGGTCAGTGGTTCTGCCCACTAGGCTCTAACTGGTACCTCCATGTCCATTTATACCACTACTCTACCACTACCCCTCGCCCTATGAAAGATACATACAAGGTTCTGAGTGTTATCATTTTTCTTTTTTCCAAATAGTGGGAATTGGTCTAAGGTTCTGTTCAGTAGGCTCCAACTGATACCTCCATGCCTTAAGTTTGATGGTGGTCTATGTACTTGCCCAGTAGGCCCCAACTGGTACCTTGATGCCATTAGCTTAATAGAGGTTTATGGTCTTGCCCAGTAGGCCTTAACTGGTAACTTCATGTCCTTAGTTTTAAAGCAGTCTCCTCCTGAATAGGCGCCAATTAGTATTTCCTTGCTTTTATCTTGATAATCGTCTATGGTTCTGCCTAGTAGGACCCAACTGGTACGCCCATGCCGTTTTCTTAATATTGGTCGATGGTCCTGCCCAGTAGGACCCAACTGATACCTCTGTGCCCATTTTTAGCTACTCTACCGCCACCCCAATTCCCAATGAAAGACACATACAAGGTTTTGGGTGTTATCATTTTTCTTTTTTCCAAATAGTGGGAATTGTTTTGTTTCCACAGAAGTCACAGTAGAGAACCTTTTAAGACCTTGACAGTGATGCATGAATTTCATAGACTGGATTCTTTTCAATATGAATTTTGTGCAAACATCAAATGTCCAGAGGAAACAATATTTTGTGCAAAATGTCCAAATTTGTATTCGCGCCAGATACAGGGGGAAGGGTATGACATAAGAGGTTGATGTCATATTACAAAAAAAATATTTCCTATACTGTGGGATAAGGGTTAATCACTAGGACTGGCTTCTTTATGTTAAGACAGATTATTGATATCCTAATAGTGGCTGCAATTGCGAAGCCCCACATAACCCCCAAAGTGCCAGTCGGGAGATTGGAAAATAGCCTTTGAATTAAGCCCCTCCTATGAGGAGTCAAATGACCTACTTCCCTTTAGCCTTAACTCCTTAGAATCGGGTTTCAAAGGAATTGGAGCACTTGACCCCTTGATTGGCACTTCAGGGGAAAACTGTGTTCTCAGTCTGGCTTTGGCATAATTGAAATGGAGTCTGTCCACCTGATGTGTTCTCTTTAGTATAGGGGTATTTATGCTGTTTTGAGCCTTAGGTGGTTATCCAAAGTACATAGTCGTCATGAGGCCATGAAATTTACAGTTTTGGGTAGCCCTGGTTGATTATAGAAGATATCCTGAGAGATGCCCTTTGCCCACAGCACCGGGTAACCATGTTGGTTGAAGATTTGTATGATTTGAAGTCGATGTTAAATTATTGGGATCAATTTAAAGCTTCCAAGAATTCATATAAAAATATGTTGTTACTAAAGTTAGATTTCTGACGTGTGAATAACGTACGTATAATCTAGTTAGATGCTAACGACTTAATCAATGACCGTTTAGTCATCGTCATCATCATCGTCATCGTCGTCATCATCATCATCGTCATCGTCGTCATCATCATCGTCATCATCGTCATCGTCATCATCGTCGTCGTCATCATCATCATCATCATCATCATCGTCGTCATCATCATCATCATCATCGTCATCATCTTCAGTGTTGATATCTCCATCTAGAACATCTTCAATCCAGTCTTCCAGTTCATCAACTGTAGGCAGGTCTTCTTCATCATCCATGTCCATCCAAACACTATCGGCCTGTGGGAGAAATATTAAGTTCTTGTTAAATCTCAAAACGCTCCACCATTAGGAATCACAGATTCTTGCCATATCAACCAAAGTATCTACGCTTAGAAGGGTTGTCCATGTCAGACAATCCATACTAGTTAGAAGAGGATGAAATGTTCCCTAAGCTGAGATCACTAGCGAACAGCTGTAATCTGTGAGAAAGTCTGACAGTAAATGTTCAATTTTCCCTGCAGCGCCACCATATGTGAAATTAAGCATTATACATCATTTACATCAATGGGTTTTCCTTCTAATGCAGAACAGGACAAGTCCTTCAGACGAGAAACGCTCCTTTTAACTGCTCTCCAATCTGGTCAAGAGACTGGGCTCCTGAATGGAGGACTTCCTAATAAGGTTTTGCGCTTTCTAAACTGGACAATTTGGACAAGCTTTAGTTGATACCATATGTGGTGTAATAGTTCTGACTGGACAATAAGGTCTAGGACTGTGTATGGAAAGCTTTTGAGAAACTTTGACAGAAGAGATTGGTATTGCCGAGAGATTGTCAAAAAAAATGGAAGGATCAGACTCTCAGACCCCCCACTGTGCAGTTGGCACGGTAGGCATAAAGAGGGCCTGAGAACCAAGAGATCTCATTGATTCTCACCATCAATGGTCAATTTTGATGGAAATCAAGTAAAGTAGTCATTCATTTGCTTGTCTCTGAGGGTAGTTGTTAGGTAGTGCAGGCTATTACTGCTGAAGATTGTAGATGTGGGATATGAGGTTTTATGAATTTTGATACTAAAACTTCTTCGTTTTAGACTCAGCATGAAGAAGTAAATCTGCCGATCACTGCCAGATTGTTAAATAACACAGCTGTGTAGTCTGAAGATTATAAGTAGACCTCAGTGTGCCGCACACTCACACACAACATTACAGGACGCAGCCGGAGAAAGCAGTAATTATGTTCCACAGAAAGGACACAATATGGAATGAGGATAATAGACAGTGGAGATGGGAGTCATAAAGGCAGGTGGAACAAAAGCTTTACATGCCGTAAACCAAAGGAGACAAAGACTTTAACTCATGGCTAACTTGAAAGGGAAGATGTTACATAGGGGATGGGGGGAGAATTGGTAGCTGAACGGGAACATGTGAAGAGGAAGCCCAATCTCGATGGTGGTGAATCATGGATAAGCTAATTCATTAGATACAAGGATTGAAGGATGGAGCTGGATGCAGGTCCTAGAGCTTGTGAGAGATGTTAACCATATGGGTATATCGAGTGAATGTTATAATGAATAATTGGAAGACAGCCCAAAGGAGCAGCAGTTAGGTTGTAGCAAATAGTTGGAAGATCTGAGAGGAGACTATACAAAGGAGAATTCTTAATAGTCTGCATCATGTCTTACTGTGGCTACGCTTGCTGTTTGCCCGGTTTCCTGAAATGTGGGAGTCTCAGAGGTGAGGAGTATAAAATGTACCCTAAATAACAGTGACTTATCAGGTGTGTAGCTAGGAAATACTGGGCCCCATAACAAACTTTGGAAAGACATCCACAGTCTGTAGTTTGGACTGTCTGCAGTCCTACATAGTGTATCTGTTGATATCATTGCATCGGAACAGCCTCCGTGGAAAGCAGAAGCTTGCAGCCACCAAGTAGTCGTTTCTCTCAATCCAGTTGTGAGTTTAACAATGTGATTGGAAAAGCAGGCTTGAACAGGGTGGTTGGGGATGGATGGTTTCTAAAGTGGTGGAAGCCCCAGAGCACCTACCCTTCCTCAAAACAAAATGATGACCATGACAAGAAGTTACAATTCAAGAACGGAAAACATACAAGACAATGACTGTACTGTCTGTAGCTTACTTACATCTGACACATTCACCACGCCGATATGAGGGCGAGACAGGTCAATGCCAAACTTCTCTTCCCAGTATGGAATCAACTAAAAAAAAAGCCACGAAACAAAAGAAAGAAATTGAATAAAGAACGCACACAGATACAATTCTCCACACGTCTCTTCTAATTCGCTTCTCCTTACTATTCCCGCACCCGGTTACAGAGTTCTCACATTCTGAAGATACACTCAGGGTGTGAAGAACGCCAAGGACATGCCGTTCAGCTATTCCAAGTGTGCAACCATCTTGGACTGCATCTTATTCAACTAAAAATACAGCCTTTGTTTCAGAAACTCCGTTCCAAGTCCTTGTGAGCCAGGCAGAGATTATGGCCTGCTTGTCAAAGACACCGTCGCCTTCCCAGTACTGTACCAGTGGGAATGACGAATTCTACTGTATACTTAATATCTCCTAAAAATCTAAACATTTTATTTAATTTGAAAATCAAAAATGCCTAATTCCAAATGCTAAGCAAATGCGACACCTCAGTTCATCAAATCAGTAGTAATATATCCAAATACTTGGAGTTTCCTACCAATGGGAAGTCCTCGGGGTCGATCCAGATAATGCTGAGGTCTGGGTTATCTGTATTGTCTTCTGCAACATCTTTGATGATTTCCAGGAACTCATAACCATCTGAAATACAGATTAGCAATAAGACATTTTCTATAGTTACAGGACTTTTATCTTAGTTCCACCTTTAGAGCTAGTAAATGCTAATGATGTCATTAATTCTTAGAAAGGAGAACCATGAGGTCTTTGTAGCCAAAATTGAAATTCCAAATTTCTTTCTTTTTGGAAATTTCAAAAAGAAAAACCTTGATGCAGAAGCTGTCTTGGTTTCGCTACTTGAAAAGATAAGAGAGGGTAACGTTAACTCCAAATATTAGATGCTCTTTCGCCTGTCTATCAGTAAAGATAGCCATATACAAAACTGGCAGCCAAAAGTTGAATTTGTTGGGATGTTCCTATTCCTTGTAAACATCCGGTTTATGTGTGACTGTCAGAAAACGTTTTTAATGCCTCTAGTGTCTTGAAAACAGGAGAGACAGTAGGATTGGGTGTGCTCTTCTCAAAGTGATTTCACTGTGGAATTCTCTTTTAATGTTTTGCTTGCAACATTAAAATCTGAATTACTTACCGGGATCGTCTTCTTCTGCAAAAGCTACAATGTGGACTCCATTCAAATCATCTTCCTGTACAAAGAAAAAGAGTGAAAACAATGAAAACAGGCAAACCGTCTCATTTTCTTAGGTTACATACAACAAAAAAGGGTTTTCATGCATTCAAAGAGAAGGAATGACTCCCTAAAGATTGTACAAGTGAATGGTGGAGCTGTGTTGATCTGAGCTAAAGGGATCCAGATATGATTCTTAGAAGCCTGAGAAAAGCTTCTAGCTTCTTAGGAGCCTAAGGGGTGAAAAAATCTGATACATGAGCCCACTAAAAGTCACTGACTGGAGTCATTTTGTGGAAACCATGTCACCTCCAGTTATGAGAAATAGATCTCCATTGTGGCTGTGGAACGTTAATGGTCTACCGGACCTGGGGCAGGATTCTCTAACGACCTTCTGTTTATAGGGTCTGGTAGACCCACACTAAAGGCCCCCCATACATATCATTTAGTCTTCTGAACCTGCCTACAGCTCAACTTTCCCCCAACAGATTATGAGATGTTGAATTTTAATGCCTTTTAATGATCCTTTTCTTCCAAGGAAAATAGGCTGCCACGAGAGCTAAATTTTCCATCTCGAGCCCTCCCCTGAGAAAAGGATCATGTAGCAACCAATTGTTCTATGGGGTCTGATGGACAAATACTAGGGGTCTTGCAGATCTTCAGATAAGAGATGAAACTAGGAAAAGCAAGAAACCAACATTATGGATTTTGATTGTCTAAGCCTTTTCTTCTAGAGCAGTGATTCCCAACCGGGGTGCCGTGGCTCCCTGGCTGGAAATCACATCAGTACTGTTGTACCTTGACACAGTGGCATAGCAAAGTGGGTGTGGGTGGGGGGGGGGGGGGGGCGCCCCGGGTGCTATCAGTGAGGGGGTGACAGCTCAGCCAGTCAGCTGTGGTCCTGGCACACAACAACTTGGCAGGGGCGGGTGGAGGACCTACTACTGGAGTCTGCCATAAGCCCATCACAGAGCCTGCACTGCCCCCTAGTGCCGGTTAACCCTCCCCCAGCAGTCCTGACATGAGGGGACACACAGACCTGCAGAGCTGGCAGCTTCCAGGACCTCTGATGATGTCATGTCATGTGATACCCTGTGTGGGAGGAGTCAGGGATCACATGACCATAGGGAAGATCAGTAAATGTAGGACTCTGCTGTGTTCTGTGTGTGTGTGTTGGAGCTGTGGGGGTCAGGATGGATGTAGCAGAGCTGTGTGTGTGATATCTGGGGGTCAGGATGGATGTAGCAGAGCTGTGTGTGTGATTTCTGGGGATCAGGATGGATGCAGCGGAGCTGTGTGTGTGATGTCTCTGGATCAGGATAGATGTAATAGAGCTGTGTGTTTGATGTCTTGGGATCAGTTTGAATGTAGTGGAGCTGTGTGTGTGATGTCTGGGGATCAGGATGGATGTAGTCGAGCTGTGGTTATGATGTCTGGTGATCAGGGTGGATGTAGTGAAGCTGTGTGTGTGATGTCTGGGGAACAGGATGGATGTAGCAGAGCTATGTGTGTGATCTCTGGGGATCAGGATGGATGTAGTAGAGTTGTGTGTGTGATGTCTGGGGATCAGGATGGATGTAGTGGAGTTGTGTGTGTGATGTCTGGGGATCAGGATGGATGTAGCAGAGTTGTGTGTGATGCCTGGGGATCAGGATGGATGTAGTGGAGCTGTGTGTGCGATATCTGGAGATCAGAATGGATGTAGTGGAGCTGTGTGTGTGATGTCTGGGTATCAGAATGGATGTAGTGGAGCTATATGTGGGATGTCTGGGGATCGGGATGGATGAGTGGAGCTGTGTGTGATGTCTGGGGATGAGGATGGATGTAGTGGAGTTGTGTGTGTGATGTCTGGGGATCAGGATGGATGTAGTGGAGCTGTATCTCCTGTATATAATTATATATGTACTATTGGTATAAGCTAGACATCTCCTGTATATAGTGATATGGACCATACTGGTATAACCTGGGTCTCTCCTGTATATAAATATATATGTACTACTGGTATAAACTAGACATCTCCTGTATATAGTGATACAGAGCATGCTGGTATAATCTAGGTATCTCGTGTATATAATTATATATGTACAGCTGGAATAAGCTAGGCATCCGCTGTATATAGTTATGCCCTGAGGTCAAATAATATGTCCTAATAAGCCACACCCTAGCCACACCCATGACCACATCATAGCCACACCCCCTAACCACACCCCGTTTTGGTAGGGGTCCACGCCATAAAAATTTTTTCTCAAGGGTGCTCCAAGGCTAAAAAGGTTGGGAAACACTCTTCCAGAGATAGGGATTTTCTAACAATCTATTGCTTATGAACCCTTGTGAACCGATATTGAAAACCTGGTGGACCCTTAGCTGAGAGCTGCCATTGGGGAAAGCAAGAATCCAATAGGTCAGCTTTTCCTGTCCGTGTCTCACTTCATCTCAAAGATAAGGAACAACCCAGTGCTAATGATAGGCACATACTAGAGGCCTAGCAGTCCCTCCGCTGAGTTGCCAGTTTGTACTCTGCTCTATAAAAATAATGCATGCAAGTATTAATGGAGGGCATAGGATTGATAACTATTGGCTATGTTTATATTATGTCTATGGTCAACTTTCATTACAAGCATCTTTCTTTTCGCTTGCCTCTTGCTGCTTGTGTATATCCTATCTGTCCATATTTCATCTGTTACTTATTACTTTCATTAGTTCTGCTTTGTATCCCCTATATTAATCTCTGTAATGACACATCATGCTGTACAGAGCTGAAACTCCTGACACAGATAACACCTTCCATTGCCTCAGTGAGTGATTGCTATGTGAACGCAGTGTATACCGCAACATAGTGCACATTAATAAGAACATGAAGATTTAATGAGGGAGATCAGCTGGGACTCAATGTATTGATCTATTTCATACCAAATCAATCCGAGGAAAACTTTTAATTAAAGTCACAAAACATGCAGTGCAGTGTAAGATAAGGAAAGCTCATATATACTTATGTGGCACATTGTGTTCATTATAAGCCCCATCCACATCAATGTCCACAAACATACAGTGCATATGGAAAGTCTTCAGACCCCTTCACTTTTTTACATGTTGTTATGTTGTGCCCTTGCCCCATCATTCTGCACTTAGTACCCCATAATGATAAAGTGACAACAGAATGTTAGAAATCTGTGTAATTTTTTAAAAAAAAGGAAAAACTCCCATGTTGCATTGATATAAGTATTCACACCCTTTGGTACGACACGTGACAATTAGTTTTGGGGCTCCGATTTCTTTTGATCATCTCTGAGATGTTTCTACACCCTGATTGGAGTCACCTGTAGTAAATTCATCTGATTGGACATAAAAGACCTCCCCGTCTATATAAGGTCTCACCGCTCACAATGCATATCAGAGCCAGTACCAAGGAGGCGAAGAGAACTGTATGTAGAGCTCAGAGACAGGATTGTGTGGAGGAACAGATCTGGAGAAGCTACAAAAACATCTCTTCTGCCCTGGAAGTTCCCAAGAGCCCAGATGCTCCCATAATACTTACATGGAGGAACAATCAGGACTCTTCCTAGAGCCGCTGACCCCCAAACTAAGGGAAGAAGGGTCTTGGTAAGAGAGGTGACCAAGAGCCCAGTGGTCCCCATAATACTTACATGGAAGAACAACCAGGACTCTTCCTAGAGCCACGGACCCCCCAAACTAAGGGGGAGAAGGGTCTTGGTAAGAGAGGTGACCAAGAGCCCATTGGCCCCCATAATACTTACATGGAAGAACAACCAGGACTCTTCCTAGAGCCGCTGACCCCCAAACTAAGGGGGAGAAGGGTCTCAGTAAGAGAGGTGACCAAGAGCCCAGCGGTCCCCATAATACTTACATGGAAGAACAACCTGGACTCTTCCTAGAGCCGCTGGCCCCCAAACTAAGGGGGAGAAGGGTCTTGGTAAGAGAGGTGACCAAGAACCCAACAGTCACTCTGGCTGAGCTCCAAACTTCCAGAAGGTCAAACAACACTGCAGCCTCCACCAATCTGGGCTTTATGGCTGGGGGGATGGCAGAAAGAAGCCTTCCAAGTAAGAACCATGAAAGCCACCTGGAGTTACCAAAAAGACTTTAAAGGCTCTCAGACTGTTAGAAACAAGATTCTCTACTCTGATGACACCAAGATGGAACGTGTTGGCTTCTTAGTGTTCTGTCAGGAGAAAACCAGGCGCCGCTCATCACCGGCCTCATACCATCCCTACAGTGAAGCCTGGTGCGAAGCATCATACTGGGGGAGGGGAGCCCAGTTATGGTGGAGGGAAACTAGGCGCTGCTCATGACCTGCCCAATACCATCCCTACAGTGACACCTGGTGGTGGAACATCATGCTGGGGGAGGGTAGACCAGTCAGGGTGGAGGGAAACGAGGCGCCACTCATCACCTGCCCAATACAATCCCTACGGTGAAGCCTGGTGGTGGAGCATAATACTGGGGGAGGGGAGAGCGGTCAGGGTGGAGGGAAAGCTGAATGGAGCAAAGTAGAGAGATAATGACAACCTCATCCAGAGCGCAAGGAACCTCAAACTGGGTAGAAGGGTCACCATCCAACAAGTCAATGACCCTAAGGCCCAAGACAACACAGGAGGGGCTTAGGGACAACTCTGTGAATGTCCTTGAGTGGCCTGGCCAGAGCCCTGAACCCAATGGGACATCTCTGGAGTGAACTGACAATGGCTATCCACAGATGGCCCCCATCCAACCTGACAGAGGGCAGAAAATCCCCAAATCTAGGGGTACAAACCTTGTGGAATCATCTCCAAGAAGACTGGAGCCTGGAATCAAAGTGACTACGTACTGAGGGGTGTGAATACTTATGCCACTGCAGAATGGGAGTTTTTCATTTTTAATAAATTTACAAAGATTTCTCCTGTTCTGTTGTCTCTTTGTCATGATGGGGTACTAAGAATGATGGGGGGGGGGGGGGGGGGGGGGCACAAGGACACAGCATAACAACATGTAAAAAAGTGAAAGGGTCTTTCAGGCCCCCCTGCATATGCAAAACCATCACTATGTATGCCAGTTAGGGTGTTAACACTGACAACAATGGTGATTTGGCTCCTCATAATAACACTACAATAGAGTAGAACAGGAAGTGTTATCACAGGGACAGCTCAGTAAGGAGGTGATTATTGGTACACTTACCCAAGTTTCATACATGCTATCAGGCTGGAGTTTTCTCAGTGTTGGTCTGTAAGACAAAAGAAGTATTTTCAAGAACAGTAACTTTAGGAACCATTGGAAGTTGACCCTAGACACTACAGGAAAGTATGACCCCTCATCCACCCAAGAACCCTAAGAACATATTGGACTATCGACTCAGTAGAGATCAAATTATGGCTTCCTACCTACGGACTGGAGCCCCTCTCTACCTTACAAGGTGCTGCTATTTGCCCACAAACCCAAGTCAAGACACCTCCATGGAAGAGTCCAAAAAGGCCTGGCTGATCTAATGCTGAAGGAAATTTACTGTGTGTGGTCCAAGAATCGCCCTTCCTTCCTATGGCCAGAGGCGGAACTTGAAGCTCCTGGGCCCCAATGCAAAACCTGGAACGGGGCCCTCAACTATAATGCTTTATTCATAGTACTGGGCTCCCTATATGGAGAAGAGAGGCCTTATGGGCACCCTAAGGCTCCTGGGCCCGGGTGCAACCGCATCCCCTGCATCCTCTATAGTTACGCCCCTGCCTATGGCCAAGACTACGGCCGGGTACCTCTTTAGTTTTAAAGACTTATAGTTTTCAAGAATATTGTCCATGTGTGGATAAATATACTATAACTTTAGAGCAGAGTGTGTCAATGTTATGGGGGCACCATGGCTATTGTTATGGGGGCACCATGGCTATTGTTATGGGGGCACCATGGCTATTGTTATGGGGGCACCATGGCTATTATTGGGGCATCATTACTGTTGTTATGGGGCAGCCATGGTTATTGTTATGGGGGCACCATGGCTTTTGTTATGGGGGCACCATGGCTATTGTTATGGGGGCACCATGGCTTTTATTGGGGCATCATTACTGTTGTTATGGGGCAGCCATGGTTATTGTTATGGGGGCACCATGGCTATTGTGATGGGGGCACCATGGCTATTGTTATGGGGGCACCATGGCTATTATTGGGGCATCATTACTGTTGTTATGGGGCAGCCATGGTTATTATTATGTGGACACCACGGTTATTGCTACATGGACACCATGGCCTTTTTAATGGGAGCACCATTGCTATTGTTATGGGGCACCATGGCTATTGTTATGGGGGCACCATGGCTATTGTTATGGGGGCACCATGGCTATTGTTATGGGGCACCATGGCTATTGTTATGGGGCACCATGGCTATTGTTCTGGGGGCACCATGGCTATTGTTATGGGGCACCATGGCTATTGTTATGGGGGCACCATGGCTATTGTTATGGGGGCACCATGGCTATTGTGATGGGGGCACCATGGCTATTATTGGGGGCACCATGGCTATTGTTATGGGGGCACCATGGCTAATATTGGGGCATCATTACTGTTGTTATGGGGCAGCCATGGTTATTATTATGTGGACACCACGGTTATTGCTACATGGACACCATGGCCTTTTTAATGGGAGCACCATTGCTATTGTTATGGGGGCGCAGTAGCTTTCATGGAGGTACTATCACTTTTGCTATTTGGGCACCATGGATTTTCCTATAGCTGCACCATTGCTATTGTTTTGTGGACACCATGGTTTTTGTGATGAGGGTATAATGGGTTTTGTTATGAGGGAACCATGGCAACTGTTCTGCGGACACTGGGCAGGAAATGTCCATATACGGCCACCTTATTTGAAAATGTGCTCCTTATCCTACTTTCTCCGTCTTAAAAAGTAAACAAGTGCGATGTCTCCGTCGCCGCTTTCCTCGGCCTGGGGATCGTGCGGCGCTCCGACTTAGTATTAATGATGTGATATATAAGAAACAACAATAATAACGTATTTGCTCTGTGCACGGTGTAAAGGCCTCGCTGTCATGGCAACCGCGGTCTGTGAACTGCCAATATTTAAAGTGTGTCTGTGGAGCGCCGCTTTCATCAGCCAGACTCAGAAATAGCGAGCTACCAGAAGTCTCTTATCTACGGTTAACCCTCCAGAGATCGGGGAGCTGAGACACCTGCTACAAAGAGACGGCTCGTATGAATGCCGAGCTCTGAGGGGCATCACGCAAGGCAGACGTACGGTGCATTCACACGGGCGAGAAAACGTGCGAGTTTGGCGCACTGCGAGACATACGAGACTCTCATGAAAACACAAACGGGTCTATTTACAAAGAGAGATGAAAGGATTGCGGAATGTTCTGTTTCCGTGAAAATACGTTCTTCCGCACATCGAACGGCACACGGATGGAGTATCCGTGCGTGGTGAGATACAGGTCGCGCCAAAGAATAACAGATGTGACAATAAAAATGCTACTGTGCCGGAGGCCTTAGACCCATATTTTACATGCCAATCTTAGATAAGTGTCAACAAGTTGCGCCAAATTTAATAAAAAGCGCTAACCTAAATAACTTTTGCGCATCCTGTGGCGGCCATACATCACTTTCGCAAATTTATGGTTGATCAAACTAACATACTGCATTTGACATGCTGCGGCCGGCCACACCCCCTTTCACCAAGCCCCGCCCACTTTTTTACAAAAGACACAGAGGCAATAGAAAATGCCAAAAAGTTGCACATTTTTGCGCAAGTGAGACCTGCACAAAGTTTTCCGACTATTTTACGCCACGTAAATGCTTATGTGTTTTTTTTCAGCATAGAGCCCATGTTACACCTCTCGTTCCAGTTTTCTAAAGTGTCTAGAAAAGGGGGCAAGATTTTAATAGGGTGAGGTTTTTACACAGATCTTTAGAATTGCGAGTTTTTAAAAATTTTCTAAATTTGTTGTGATCCCACGTCAGTATCTGGGGGCGTACAGAGTGACTCCCCAGCTCTAGACATATTGAACGGAGCGACAGATCATCATAGAGATAAGCGAGTATACTCGCTAAGGCACTACTCGCTCGAGTAATGTGCCTTAGCCGAGTATCTCCCTGCTCGTCCCTAAAGATTCGGGGGCCGGCAGGGGGTGGGGAGAGCAGGGGAGAGCGGGGAGGAACAGAGGGGAGATCTCTCTCTCCCCCTCTCCCGCCCACTCTCCTCTGCTCCCCGCCGCGACTCACCTGTCAGCCACGGCGGCCCCCGAATCTTTAAGGACGAGCCGGGAGATACTCGGCTAAGGCCCATTACTCGAGCGAGTAGTGCCTTAGCGAGTATACTCGCTCATCCCTAATCATCACACAACATTTGCTAACTTTGTGGCATTTCAGGGTATGTTTACACGTAGCAGAAATTATGGGAAATTTACGCAGCGGACAATTTCGCAGCCAAAACAGAGTCAAAATCTGCACCTTCGTGTGGATTTTGACCCCAAATCAGCTGCAGTTCCGCATCTGATTTTAGATGATACCATGTTCCCCTTCACCATCGAAGTCTTTGCACTCTCAGCGCTTCGTTCATTTGGCACCTTGCAGCCTCATTTAAGCGCAGTGCCGCTGCCCACTTTCGCATTACGTGACTGGTGGCAGTGCGCTAAGGAGAAGCTGCCGGGTGCCCAATGAAGAAAGCGCCGAGAGCGTGAAGACACATCAGAGGTGAAGAGTATCTTCTGAAATCAGCTGTGGAAGCCCCGCTGATTTTGTGTCAAAATTCCCATTGGTGTGACTTTTGCGGTAATGCTGCAGATCTTGCCACAGAATTTTCCGCCGTGGGCAAACATACCATTACATAACTGTAACATGGAAGGAAAGCTGCCAGAGAAGTGGCATCAAAAATTCCCCTGATGATAAATTCTTCCCACGCCCAGAGTTACTGCAGTAAAACTGTGACAAAATGTTCAACTTTTCAAGATGTGACAATTCCTAAATGAATCCAAGAATCTCACCCCACTCAAATCACACTAGCGAGTACCTGCCCGCTCGAGACAGAAAGTTCGGGTGCCGGCGGCGGGCAGGGAGCTGCGTGGAGAGCGGGGCGGAACGGAGGGGAGATCTCTCTCTCCCTCTCTCTCCCCCGCTCCCTCCTGCTGACAGCCGCTACTCACCACTCCCCCACGCCGGCACCCGAACCTTCTGTCTCGAGCGGGGAGATACTCGCTAAAGGCAATGCTCGCTCAAGCAATTGCCTTTAGCTAGTATACTCGCTCATCTCTAATAGTAAATCTATTTATATTGATTTACGCCAAAAAAGGGATAACTTACGCACAATTCTGACACAACACCAGTAAGGTTCCTCAGTAGAGACGAGCGAGCACCAAAATGCTCGGGTCCTCGTTATTCCAGACGAGCTTTTCCTAAAATTCGAGAGCTGTATTCGAGTAACGAACCCCATTGACTTCAATGGGAGACTCAAGCATTTTTGTATGGGACCCGCCGGTTGCCGAGCTTTTTTTTTTTTCCTGTGTTCGTGTTCTCTCTCTCTCTCTCCTCTGCCAAGCCAGCCACAAACTACCGTTGACATGCGCAGCGTCACAGCGGGGAGGGGTCAAATCTGACACATCAGCGACGTGGAGGGGTCGAACACGGCGTGATGCTCGCTCGAGTAGTATGCTAATACTCGAACGAGCATCAAGCTCGGAAGAGTACGTTCGCTCAACTCTAGCCCTCAGCTCTCACTCACGACCTGAAGGTTGCAGGTTCAATCCCTGCTTGGGTCAGGTAGCTGGCTCTAGGTTGACTAAACCCTCTATGACCGAAATCCCCGAAACATGACAAGCAGAATAGATTCCTCCATGCTTGGATCTCCCGTTGGTATCGTTTACAATGGAAGCAGGAGCATTTTTGGATCTAAGGTGATGTCCGTTCCCCTTTAAAAAATACACAGAATATTCCTGCAAATGCTCATAAACAACAAAGGAAAACGGTGAACTAATGACTAAATAACAGGGCAACTATCCCCCAGGACCCAGACTATTGTCACCGAGAGGGAGGAAAACACATTGGAAGCCACTTATTTCACTGTTGAAGAGCCAGGCACGGCGTGATATGTGATTGTCTTGCTGCAGACTCCATGATACAATGATGTAGGTCTGTGACCCAAAATAATAGGACAATTTCACTGTCAACCTACTTTCCAAACTCAGAGTTCACACTGAATAACACACTTGTATAGAGAAAACCCACCACAGTCTTATCATTACCGCTGCAAGAATGTGTCTGGTGTTAAGTGGGGGAAGGAAGCGAGCGCTGTTTCATTAGGGCTTCTTCACACGACCGTATTTTCCATCTGCATTTCTTCCATATTTTAGACCCCCCCCCCCCCGGGTTTTTGCTTACAAAAAACTGATGAAAAATACTGACGTGTGAATAAGCCCTACAGGCTGCTTCACACTGCCGTATACGGAACAATGCTCGCTGCTACGGAGTATAGTTGCACATAAACAGTTTTTTTGTTTCTTCTCTGGCTTTTCAAACTCTGCGCCGTAGCGCAGGAGTTTGAAAAGACACAGCAGAAAGATGGGTCCTACCCTACCTTTCATGCATATACTTCCTACATGCCAAGTCCTATCTTTTTTCACCCTTTCAATTAATGGGTGAGAAAAACAAATTCGCTAATGCCAAATAACACGCCTGTGAAAAGAAGCACTAAAGCCGGGCCCACACAGCGATATGGGGATTCCAGCTGTGAGCCTGCGCAGTCATGCGTAGTACACTTTTATTTTGTTTATTTTTCCCACGCTGTCGCTTAGCGATAATCAAGTACCTGCAGCCTATACGCAATATAATTCCGCAAGTAGATTATGCAATTCCTAACTGCTCCCTCTAAGCACAAGCATATAACTACTATAATACCGCCCCTATATACAAGAATATAACTACTATAATACTGCACCTATGTACAAGAATATAACTACTATAATACTGCCCCCTATGTACAAGAATATAACTACTATAATACTGCCCCCTATGTACAAGAATATTACTACTATAATACTGCTCCCTATGTACAAGAATATAACTACTATAATACAGCCCCTATGTACAAGAATATAACTACTATAATACTGCCCCCTATGTACAAGAATATAACTACTATAATACTGCACCCTATGTACAAGAACATAACTACTATAATACTGCCTCCTATGTACAAGAATATAACTACTATAATACTGCCCCCTATGTACAAGAATATAACTACTATAATACTGCCCCCTATGTACAAGAATATAACTACTATAATACTGACCCCAATGTACAAGAATATAACTACTATAATACTGCCCCCTATGTACAAGAATATAACTACTATAATACTGCCCCCTATGTACAAGAATATAACTACTATAATACTGACCCCAATGTACAAGAATATAACTACTATAATACTGCTCCTATGTACAAGAACATAACTACTATAATACTGCTCCTATGTACAAGAATATAACTACTATAATACTGCCTCCTATGTACAAGAATATAACTACTATAATACTGCCCCCTGTGTACAAGAATATAACTACTATAATACTGCCCCCTATGTACAAGAATATAGCTATTATAATACTGCTTCCTATGTACCAGAAGATAACTACTATAATACTGCCCCCTATGTACAAGAATATAACTACTATAATACTGCCCCTTATGTACAAGAAAATAGCTACTATAATACTGCCTCCTATGTACAAGAATATAACTATTATAATACTGCTCCCTATGTAGAAGAATATAACTACTATAATACTGCCCCCTATGTACCAGAATATAACTACTATAATACTGCCCCCTATGTACAATAATATAACTACTATAATACTGCCCTCTATGTACAAGAATATAACTACTATAATACTGCCCCCTATGTACAAGAATATAACTACTATAATACTGCCTCCTATGTACAAGAATATAACTACTATAATACTGCCTCCTATGTACAAGAATATAACTACTATAATACTGTCCCCTATGTACAAGAATATAACTACTATAATACTGCCCCCTATGTACAAGATTATAACTACTATAATATTGCCCCCTATGTACAAGAATATAACTACTATAATACTGCCCCCTATGTACAAGAATATAACTACTATAATACTGCTCCTATGTACAAGAATATAACTACTATAATACTGCTCCTATGTACAAGAATATAACTACTATAATACTGCCCCCTACGTACAAGAATATAACTACTATAATACTGCTCCCTATGTACAAGAATATAACTACTATAATACTGCCCCCTATGTACAAGAATATAACTACTATAATACTGCTCCTATGTACAAGAATATAACTACTATAATACTGCTCCCCCTATGTACAAGAATATAACTACTATAATACTGCTCCCCCTATGTACAAGAATATAACTACTACAATTCTGCCCCCTATGTACAAGAACATAACTACTATAATACTGCCACTATGTACAAGAATATAACTACTATAATACTGCCCCCTATGTACAAGAATATAACTAATATAATACTGCCCCCTATGTACAAGAATATAACTACTATAATACTGCCCCCTATGTACAAGAATATAACTAATATAATACTGCTCCTATGTACAAGAATATAACTACTATAATACTGCCCCCTATGTACAAGAATATAACTACTATAATACTGCTCCTATGTACAAGAATATAACTACTATAATACTGCCCCCTATGTACAAGAATATAACTACTATAATACTGCTCCTATGTACAAGAATATAACTACTATAATACTGCCCCCTATGTACAAGAATATAACTACTATAATACTGCTCCTATGTCCAAGACTATAACTACTATAATACTGCTCCTATGTACAAGAATATAACTACTATAATACTGCTCCCCATGTACAAGAATATAACTACTATAATACTGTTCCCTATGTACAAGAATATAACTACTATAATACTGTCCCCATGTAGAAGAATATACCTACTATAATACTGCTCCTATGTACAAGAATATAACTACTATAATACTGCCCCCTATGTACAAGAATATAACTACTATAATACTGCCCCCTATGTACAAGAATATAACTACTATAATACTGCTCCTATGTACCAGAATATATCTACTATAATACTGCTCCTATGTACCAGAATATAACTACTATAATACTGCCTCCTATGTACAAGAATATAACTACTATAATACTGCTCCCTATGTACAAGAATATAACTACTATAATACTACCCCCTATGTACAAGAATATAACTACTATAATACTACCCCCTATGTACAAGAATATAACTACTATAATACTGCCTCCCATGTACAAGAATATAACTACTATAATACTGCTTCCTATGTACAAGAATATAACTACTATAATACTGCCTCCTATGTACAAGAATATAACTACTATAATACTGCTCCCTATGTACAAGAATATAACTACTATAATACTACCCCCTATGTACAAGAATATAACTACTATAATACTGCCTCCCATGTACAAGAATATAACTACTATAATACTGCTTCCTATGTACAAGAATATAACTACTATAATACTGCTCCCTATGTACAAGAATATAACTACTATAATACTGCCCCCTATGTACAAGAATATAACTACTATAATACTGCTCCTATGTACCAGAATATATCTACTATAATACTGCCCCCTATGTACAAGAATATAACTACTATAATACTGCTCCTATGTACCAGAATATATCTACTATAATACTGCTCCTATGTACCAGAATATATCTACTATAATACTGCCTCCTATGTACAAGAATATAACTACTATAATACTGCTCCCTATGTACAAGAATATAACTACTATAATACTGCCCCCTATGTACAAGAATATAACTACTATAATACTGCCTCCCATGTACAAGAATATAACTACTAAAATACTGCCCCCTATGTACAAGAATATAACTACTATAATACTGCCCCCTATGTACAAGAATATAACTATTATAATACTGCCCCTATGTACAAGAATATAACTACTATACTACTGCCCCCTATGTACAAGAATATAACTACTATAATACAGCCCCTATGTACAAGAATATAACTACTATAATACTGCCCCCTATGTACAAGAATATAACTACTATAATACTGCACCCTATGTACAAGAACATAACTACTATAATACTGCCTCCTATGTACAAGAATATAACTACTATAATACTGCCCCCTATGTACAAGAATATAACTACTATAATACTGCCCCCTATGTACAAGAATATAACTACTATAATACTGACCCCAATGTACAAGAATATAACTACTATAATACTGCCCCCTATGTACAAGAATATAACTACTATAATACTGCCCCCTATGTACAAGAATATAACTACTATAATACTGACCCCAATGTACAAGAATATAACTACTATAATACTGCTCCTATGTACAAGAACATAACTACTATAATACTGCTCCTATGTACAAGAATATAACTACTATAATACTGCCTCCTATGTACAAGAATATAACTACTATAATACTGCCCCCTGTGTACAAGAATATAACTACTATAATACTGCCCCCTATGTACAAGAATATAGCTATTATAATACTGCTTCCTATGTACCAGAAGATAACTACTATAATACTGCCCCCTATGTACAAGAATATAACTACTATAATACTGCCCCTTATGTACAAGAAAATAGCTACTATAATACTGCCTCCTATGTACAAGAATATAACTATTATAATACTGCTCCCTATGTAGAAGAATATAACTACTATAATACTGCCCCCTATGTACCAGAATATAACTACTATAATACTGCCCCCTATGTACAATAATATAACTACTATAATACTGCCCTCTATGTACAAGAATATAACTACTATAATACTGCCCCCTATGTACAAGAATATAACTACTATAATACTGCCTCCTATGTACAAGAATATAACTACTATAATACTGCCTCCTATGTACAAGAATATAACTACTATAATACTGTCCCCTATGTACAAGAATATAACTACTATAATACTGCCCCCTATGTACAAGATTATAACTACTATAATATTGCCCCCTATGTACAAGAATATAACTACTATAATACTGCCCCCTATGTACAAGAATATAACTACTATAATACTGCTCCTATGTACAAGAATATAACTACTATAATACTGCTCCTATGTACAAGAATATAACTACTATAATACTGCCCCCTACGTACAAGAATATAACTACTATAATACTGCTCCCTATGTACAAGAATATAACTACTATAATACTGCCCCCTATGTACAAGAATATAACTACTATAATACTGCTCCTATGTACAAGAATATAACTACTATAATACTGCTCCCCCTATGTACAAGAATATAACTACTATAATACTGCTCCCCCTATGTACAAGAATATAACTACTACAATTCTGCCCCCTATGTACAAGAACATAACTACTATAATACTGCCACTATGTACAAGAATATAACTACTATAATACTGCCCCCTATGTACAAGAATATAACTAATATAATACTGCCCCCTATGTACAAGAATATAACTACTATAATACTGCCCCCTATGTACAAGAATATAACTAATATAATACTGCTCCTATGTACAAGAATATAACTACTATAATACTGCCCCCTATGTACAAGAATATAACTACTATAATACTGCTCCTATGTACAAGAATATAACTACTATAATACTGCCCCCTATGTACAAGAATATAACTACTATAATACTGCTCCTATGTACAAGAATATAACTACTATAATACTGCCCCCTATGTACAAGAATATAACTACTATAATACTGCTCCTATGTCCAAGACTATAACTACTATAATACTGCTCCTATGTACAAGAATATAACTACTATAATACTGCTCCCCATGTACAAGAATATAACTACTATAATACTGTTCCCTATGTACAAGAATATAACTACTATAATACTGTCCCCATGTAGAAGAATATACCTACTATAATACTGCTCCTATGTACAAGAATATAACTACTATAATACTGCCCCCTATGTACAAGAATATAACTACTATAATACTGCCCCCTATGTACAAGAATATAACTACTATAATACTGCTCCTATGTACCAGAATATATCTACTATAATACTGCTCCTATGTACCAGAATATAACTACTATAATACTGCCTCCTATGTACAAGAATATAACTACTATAATACTGCTCCCTATGTACAAGAATATAACTACTATAATACTACCCCCTATGTACAAGAATATAACTACTATAATACTACCCCCTATGTACAAGAATATAACTACTATAATACTGCCTCCCATGTACAAGAATATAACTACTATAATACTGCTTCCTATGTACAAGAATATAACTACTATAATACTGCCTCCTATGTACAAGAATATAACTACTATAATACTGCTCCCTATGTACAAGAATATAACTACTATAATACTACCCCCTATGTACAAGAATATAACTACTATAATACTGCCTCCCATGTACAAGAATATAACTACTATAATACTGCTTCCTATGTACAAGAATATAACTACTATAATACTGCTCCCTATGTACAAGAATATAACTACTATAATACTGCCCCCTATGTACAAGAATATAACTACTATAATACTGCTCCTATGTACCAGAATATATCTACTATAATACTGCCCCCTATGTACAAGAATATAACTACTATAATACTGCTCCTATGTACCAGAATATATCTACTATAATACTGCTCCTATGTACCAGAATATATCTACTATAATACTGCCTCCTATGTACAAGAATATAACTACTATAATACTGCTCCCTATGTACAAGAATATAACTACTATAATACTGCCCCCTATGTACAAGAATATAACTACTATAATACTGCCTCCCATGTACAAGAATATAACTACTAAAATACTGCCCCCTATGTACAAGAATATAACTACTATAATACTGCCCCCTATGTACAAGAATATAACTATTATAATACTGCCCCTATGTACAAGAATATAACTACTATACTACTGCCCCCTATGTACAAGAATATAACTACTATAATACTGCTCCTATGTACAAGAATATAACTACTATAATACTGCCCCTATGTACAAGAATACAACTACTATAATACTGCATCCAATGTACAAGAATATAACTACTATAATACTGCCCCTATGTACAAGAATATAACTACTATAATACTGCCCCTATGTACAAGAATATAACTACTATAATACTGCCTCCTATGTACAAGAATATAACTACTATAATACTGCCTCCTATGTACAAGAATATAACTACTATAATACTGCCTCCTATATACAAGTTTCTAACTACTATAATTCTTCATCCTTTGTAGACGAAAGTTGATCTGCAGAGGTAGATGAGTTCTCTCTTCCGCAGAAATAGAAATCTCTTTTGTGGCTGTCGGAGAATGTTGGGTTAAATCGACCTCGATATAAAGTAGGTGACACTGTCCCTGTTATTTCAAATGTTTCTATGGCAGCTAAATTATTTTGCCAGGTGCCATGGTAACTTTCCCAGACAATTGCCTCTCGGTCCTCGATGGAGATGGACAGATGATGATTCTACTTTATTGCTTCTTGTGTTGTTTTATATTTGAAGCTCTGAGATTCGAGTGTTGAAGGGTTGAAGCTAAGATCTCTCTATGTTCTAAAACTATGGTGGATAAAACTTTCTAGGTTCCAACAGATCTTACCAGCTATGGAATTGATACCAGACCTGGCATGTTCATGGACACAATGCTACAGTTCTAACTCACTTATCTCGGGGCAGCCTGTGAGCAGTTGAGTCTGATTCGTGATGCTTGGTCCTTCACATGATATCATCTATGGTTGGCATTGGTGATAGTAATGGATATCAGTTAAGAAGATGCTAGTTCATAAACCTTCTGAGATCTAGCCGTGACTTACCTCTTATGTTGGTGCAGGAATTCTACAATCTCCTTTTCACTGTTGGGTTTGTTGGGAATTGTAACGGGCTCATCATGGAAAGGTTCATAGTAGTCAATGTCATTGAGCTTCAGAGTCAACTTCTTGGCAACCTGGATTCAGGAACAGAGAAATGTACTTGTCATATGTGAATATCTAATAATTGTGACAATGGTTTGGCTGACAGCTGTTTCCCTTGGCCCTCTCACACACTTGAACATTTGACTCTGCCAAACATTTGTGTGTTTAGGGAAGTAAGCCATAGCCAGATAGCTCTGGCACTAGCTTATCTCCCTGGGACCAAAATGATCAGGTGTTGAAATTCAACCTCTCCAAACATTCTTTTCTCTGACATTATCTGTTGGGAGAATGTTGAGCTGCCCCCATACATATTGGAGAGTGGTCCAGCCCTGCTATAATGGGCAGGTTCAGTTGATTTACCATTTGACTTTAGACTCAACACAGGATCATCTGACCAGCCAAATTGGGTACTGCAGTAAAAGAGCTCCAATAATTGGTGGAAGCCTAGTTGGTAAGGTAAGGGTCCCTGGTGCAAGCACCAAGTCATGATTAACTTCACATTGTGACATCTGTTTGGCAGACTGTTTTTGCCATTACCTTCCCCAGTCATCTTTACCCCCCAGCAAGCTGGTTACTCAAGGATGGGAGGCTTGGTCAACCTTGAGCTGGCAACCTGACCCAAGCAGGGATTGAACCTGCAATCTTCAGGTCATAAGCAAGAGCTTAGAACTGCATTTCTGCTGCTTTAACACTCTGCGCCACTTTTTTTTCGTCTCCACTTTTCAAAAGCTTTAACTGTTATTTTTCCGTCCCCGTGGCCATATGGGGCTTGTTTTGGTGAGTTGTAGTTTTTATTTATTTAGTTGGTACATATAATGAATTGTCTAACTTTTATTAATGTTTTTTTTGAGGGCAGGGAAAAAAAACACCTCAATTCTGAGCCAAACACCTAATTAACATAATATATTTTTTCTGCGGGTCGGTACGATAGCAACAATAAGAATTTTTTTCCCACTTTTGCACAATTAAGACCCCTATTTTAGTTGTTTTTTTTCCCAATGCTGTATTTAAAGTCCCGTAACTTTTTTATTTTTCCACTGATGCAGCTCTGTGAGGGCTTTTTTTTTTTTTGCGATGAGCTGTAGTTTTTATTGGTACCATTTTGGGGTACATATGCTTTTTTTGATCACTTTTATTGCAATTTTTGGGAGGTGAAATGAACAAAAAGGCATTTTGGCTCAATTTTTTTCAACTTTTTTAAATAGTGTTTGCTGTGCAGGATAAAAACTGTTTTCATTTTATTGAACGGGTCATTAGGGATGTGACAATACCAAATATGTGGGCTTTTACGTGTTTTTTTGTTTGCTATTTTTTTTTTCACTTTTTTTTAATGTCCCTGTAGCGTATGTGAACCTGTGATGCTATGATTACACTACTAATAATGCATTGCAGTACTTTTGTACTGCTGTGCATTATTGCTAATGATAGCAATCACAGGCCATGGCAGACTGGGATTATCTGGCATCAGGTTACCATGGCAAACTATCGACTCTCCACAATTACATAGCGCATGTCCGACAACATCACAAAGGGGGGCGCCCTACCTCTGTAAACACTTTACATGCCGTGAACAATATTGATTGCACCATGTAAGGGTTTGACAGCGGGGATTAGTGTTCTCACCGATCCCCACTGCCGATGACATGGGCTTGGTTTTTGAGCCCACGTCATCCATAGGACATAAGTTTACGTCCATCCGCATGTACCACTTCCCAGCCAGGACATAAGTTTACATCCGGGATTGGGAAACGGTTAAAAGGGTTCTCCTTTTTGGACAATCCCTTCTTGTTAGAGGAGGTCCTTAATGATAAACTGATCCCAAGCTGGGACTTCCTTCAGTCAGCTGTAATCTGTGAAGAAACCTAGCAAGTCTTCAATTTCCCTACAGCACCTCCACGGGAACAATTATGTACTGCACATTGTCTAGAGCCTTTTCCTGTGTAATACAGGAAGGATCCTCCAGAGTGAGAGACGCTCTATGTATCCAATCTGCTTTCTGGCCAAGAGATGAGGATACTGAAGAGAAGGCCCTTCTTGAAGCATCTAATGGGTTTTCTAAACCGGAGGATTATAACTGCTGGTAAACACTCCATAAACTATGCTTCCTAGGCTTAGGGTTCCATTATCACTATAATGACCATTATGGATGCCACTGGATCACTGCTGATGACAACCAAATATCCTAGAGGTCCTTAAAAAATATCTTTAAAAACTCTTCTAAATTTTGAATCATTTTAATCTGAACCGTCTGGCCACTTTGGTGTCACATATATAATGAACATCAAGATAAGATGTCCCTGGACCATTCTGCCCAAATTTCAAGTCTCTCAGTGACTTGCCTTCCTTCGCCCCTCATGTATAGTCCACGGATAAGATGTCTACTCCAATACCTCATGTGTAGTTTGAGCCTAAAGCAGAAATCAATTGGAATGCAGTACAGCAATTAAATCTGCTTATTGCGTACATGTTTAGGATATTAGCTGTAACTTGTGAAGGCAGACGGTATTTTTATTGGATAGTTATACTATAAAGTGCGTCAGAACTAATCTTGCTGCTGTAGTGTCAACTTTTTTAACCTCTTCCGGATCTAAGCTTGCCATAGTCCTAAAGATATTCCACCAATTACATGAATGTGAAGAACATGCAGTCAAGTGGAAGGAGTCTTCCATGAAGTCATTCAGGTCATCCCAAAAGTCAAGACTTTTTTATGACTTATCTTTGTGGTAATGTGGGATTTTAAGGCGGTTAAGCCAATACCATGACCAATTACCCACCTGTCACCCAAGGCTGTCTCCATATATGACAAGCCGGTGACTAGTCTCATGTTACCATCTAATGGGTCATTAAGACTGGTCAGAAGGCAACATCAGTGGTGGCTCATGATCTGGGACATCTTACTAACCATTCAGTGAGGGGTTGTGCCAATAGCTATTGACTTCTGGTTAGAGTTTTCTATGATTTGGAATCCCAAAGTTGGCACTTCTATGAGAGTGCCATAGATTTACATGGGACTTTACAACACATACCCAACATAGAGCCATTAAAATCAATGGTGGCAGATGTCTGTTGGCCATTATGGCACATAATCACAGTGGGCACTTTCTTTATCTCACCCTCAGCTTGACATAGTGGAAAGCATATGTATCCAGATCACCACGGGGCCAACCATATTCTGTAGCCCCTGTCATTTGCCTGGGCATGTGCTGACCCCAACCCTGGTTGGCACCTCAGATGATAAGCTTTTTTTGGACTCTGAGTTCTAGAAACCTGTGATTAGTATGTCCCCTACTATGAGAACAGTAGTAAGGACCATAGTGCGAGAAAATGTGACTGGCTCTAGAGAAATTCTAGGAGATGGCATAGATTTACATCAGTTCCTGGCATAAAATATAGTAAATATGCCAGGTCATGCGTAGCCTTGCCCATTTTTCAAAAACTAGGTGGAGGAGGTCTAGAAATTTCAAAAGTCCCAATTTTTGCTGCAAAAGTCACTTTTCAACTCTTCCGCAATACAATTCTGGCGATCATAAATATCCCTGAATGTTTTTGTAAAGATTTTGTCACAATCAGGTAGAAAAATCGCTTCTTTCTGGTCCATGGGACAATTTGAACTTTTACATGCATCATCAATGTGTCTTTTGGGGGGGAGGGTGCATACTGTTCAAAGTGGGGGGGGGGGGGGCAATGTTTTTTACAAGGGGCACATACTTTTGGAGACAGCACATACTTTTCAGTGGCAAATACTTTTATGGGGGCTCATACTCTTCAATACAGAGCATTTACTTTTTGTGGGGCATATATTCTTCAGAAGACACATATCTTTTGGAGGTCATGTACTTTTTGTGGAAACACAAGCTTTTCAATGGGTTACACATTATTTTTTGGCAGGCACCTACTTTTTGAGGGGTACATACTTATTGGGAGGCATATACTTTTCAGGGATCTTATACTTTTCATTGGAGAGCATATACTTTTTAGGAGGAACATACTTTTCAGAAGGCACATACTTTCGGGGAAACACATACTTTTGCAGGGGGCACATTTTTCAGGGGTTACACTTACTTTTCAGTGGGGCACATCATTTTTAAGTTTTATACATACTTTTTGAAGAGCACATACTTTTGCAGGGCACATACCTTCCAGGAGCACATGTAAAAGGGTTTCTCTCTTCCCCCCACTGTTGCTTTTGCTATTGTTGTGTATAACTTTGTGGCCACTGTGCCTTTAACAGAGGAGCACATGGTGGCACTGGGGAAGGGATTTTCCTGCTTGCGGGTTCCAGAAATGAGGATTGAGTAGTTCTCTGCAAGAGTAACTCGGTTTGGCTGCACGTTTATTGTGTCTTTGACACCTTGGCTATTGAGGTTCCACTTAAAAAGCTCCAACATTGTACTGGACTTCGTCTGTGGCCAAGCCCTTTTTGAGGGAAAGACACCCCATCTGCAGGGAGTCTAAAAATCTGGAACCTGCGTGCTAGAGAGACGCTGCTGGTCCTGCCGCACGCGCTATTGCTGCAAGCCCCGACCATTTGTGACGTAACAAGTGGTGAGAGACTGTTGGTTGTTTGCATTAAAAGTTTTGAGCAATGCAAGATGTGGTTGCGTTTTGTTCTCCCCATTACAGCTTTGCTCCATGTTCGATATCTGGGCAAATATTGGCATGGACCTGCTTTCCAACTATACCCATGTCCAGTTGGCTGCTGCCCTCACTTTCATCCATACTTGCCCGGCCAATTGGACTCTTCAGATACTTTCTTTCTGAGAGGAACATACTTTTAAGAAGAGGGCAGATACTCTTCGTTGGAGGCACATACTTTTCAAGAAGAGAGTCATCACCAATAGTCCTGGCTTTATACATAACTAAAGGATACCTTGATGAGTTTTCGGACTGGCATCAACTGACTCTTACCTTGCTGTCAAAGGTAGCGAAGAATGGGATGTAGGGGTGAAATTCTTCAGCTGCATCCTCATAGGCCTTGTAATCTGTAAGAGAAAGAACATACATCTTGTAACTACTGTCTTTAGGTCAGAAGAACGCTCTCACCTGTTGGTAGAATCGATTATAGAACAGCACAGGGGACCGAACATTCCACCAGCAGGCACATTGTCAGCGAAGAAGCTGCCATGAAGTTCTGGTTGGCCTCCTCGTCTGACACCATCGTAGTGGCCAGATTCAGGCCTCACTACAGAAGCCGGCTCACAGATCATTCTTGATCTACATATACATGGCAACTGGCTGACGATGATAAACTGGGTCTTCTGACTCCCTTGGCTAGGTCTACGTAGCTGTGGGCGATGATGACAGCTTCAAGGACATTGAATTTCTGAAGATTAAGCGCATTTCCCTTCCTCATCCTTCTGTATATTGTACTAGGGAAGTACTACGGCCACCGCGTCTCACAGGGAGCCGCCAACCATTTTTATTGGAGTTTTCTTTAGAAACATTACATTAGCCTCCTCCATTATTAAGCGTGGCGCGAGCTGCGTCAGCCTCTCTCTTATCATCGTATTACACATGTCGGAGCATTAAACGGTATGCTGGAGACTCTGATAAGAGGACACTGGGCTGAATGACTAGGTCAGTATAAAATCCACTCCATCTTGCCTTTGATAATAGACGGTAGCTGCTGGTCCGGGACCATTGTGGTGTTTAACCTTCAATTCATCCATTGTGCATTTTTGGGAATAGTCCCCATGATAGGCCTCTTTAGCCCCTTCCCACCCCAGGACATAAATGTACGTCCTGGCTGGGCAAGAGTTCCCACGAATGGGCTTAAACTTATGTCCTACGGATGGCGCTGGCTCAAAAGCTGGGCCTGCGCCATCCACAGAGGAAGCTGCTGTGACAGCTGCAACCGTGAGGATCGGTGTATTTGCCAGTTACCCCCTTACATGCTACGATCAATGCTGATCGCCGCATGTTACGTATTCACAGAGAGCGCGCGCCGTCTGTGACATCATCGGCCCTCCACTGTGTAATCGTAGAGGGCCAATGGGTTGCCATGGAAACTGGACACCAGTCAATGGCGTTTGGTTCTGCCATGGCTTGTGATTGCTATGAGAAGTGATAAAACATTGTACTACAGATATGCTGAAATGTACAATCAGTGCGATCATAGCTTCACAGGTTCGGTTCAAATCCCCTACGGAAACACAACTTGTTTGGCATCATTGCATCCGTAGCGGCCCGTACAAATAACTATTGAACACAATTTCTATTCTGCACAGCAAACACTAAACAAAAAAAAAAAAGTTTAAAAACTACCTTGTGTTTGTATCATCATACTTGCATTAAAAATGTTGTTGCTTTACCACTGTAAATCACGTTTGAAGTGTCTGCCACTAGGGGTCACTGTTCCGGCTTCTCTGCAATCTGCTCTCTGACTTTAGGTATAGGGTTTCCTTAGTAACTAGAACACATGGATGTTTCCACAGCAAAAGGCAGCTCCTGTGCCCTCATAGGCTGCAGGCTGACGGATCTGCAGACACCGTGATAATGATCTCCACAGTCTCTGACTCTCTCGCTGTTACAGCATGTGGGTGTGTGTCTATGTGCACAGATTGTAGTGGGTTTACTAACCATTTGGCCAGAATATCTCTAAATGTCTGATCATCCTGAGAAAGCAGAAGAGACAGTGCAATGTAGGGACATAAAATAAATGGAGTTCAGGGCAGTAAACTACTAGTAGAAGGCTAGGCTCGCTTCATGCCCATCCCTGAAAATGGATTGTAAACTGCAGAACCGCAGAAAAATGGGCAAGAGCAACTGAGAATCAGAGCTTACAGACATGAAACATGGTGCAAACAGCAGCATATGGGGATAAGGAGAATCTAATATATATATATATATATATATATGAAAAGTTTAGTACAAGTAAACTTATGCCCATTCTGGAGTCAGGAGTCCAGTGGCCAGTTCTACTCAGTGACTAGCAGCCTTCCCTATAAGGCTAAGTCCACCCACAGGACTCCTAAGCTTAGAATGAGCAGGGATTTATTTGTATACTACCGTGTTTCCCCGAAAATAAGACAGTGTCTTGTAGTGCTATTGAATCATTTCCCATATATATCAATCCATTCAGCTCATTTAGCTCTATAACTTGGTGCCCACAGACTGGACTTCACCTTCAATGTGATGGATTCCCTTTAAGCCTTGTACAGACTACTAAAGATGCAGCCGTTCTTGGGAAATTCTGCTAAAAATCTCCTGCGTCTTCAGCTACATTTCAGAAGTGACAACCGCATTTTGCAAAATGAGGTCAGAGCAGTTGTCACTTCCCTTCCCCACATTCATGAATCATTATTAGAGATGAGTGAACCTACTCGTTTCGAGTAATTACTCGATCGAGCACCGCGATTTTCGAGTACTTCCGTACTCGGGTGAAAAGATTCGGGGGGCGCCGGGGGGGCGGGGGGAGGCGTGTCGGAGTGGGGGGTAGCAGCGGGGAACAGGGGGAGCCCTCTCTCTCTCCCTCTCCCCCCCACTTCCCGCTGCAACCCCCTACTCACCCACGGCGCCCCCCGAATCTTTTCGCCCGAGTACGGAAGTACTCGAAAATCGTGGCGCTTGGGCGAAAAAGGGGCGTGGCCGAATACGCTCGCTCATCTCTAATCATTATCCATTTCAAGGTCATTACTCAATAGAGGGCAACAATGTGCGCATGAGAAAGTCCCTCTTATGTCAAAAAGTATCCCAAATCTGTGCTGCACCCTGAGGTGTGATGGTTTGAGAGACTCCATAACCACTTTTTAGGGGGTTTGCAGGTATGTTAAGATCATGATTTTCCCAGAAGTCATCCCGGTTTTGTGCTCCCTTACCCAGTCACCTGATGACCCCCTCTATTTACTTGGGTGATAAATTGGTTTCCTTCTTCCACTGCTATGCGATTTCTTAAATCGTAGCCTTCTATCTGTGCTCCTCATGGTGCAATTTCGTCTGTCTGCTCCAGGCAAAGGAGGACCATTTTAAAGAAGAACGCAGAGGAAGGAAATCACACCAAGAGGAGCGTAGAATATTAAACAATTAGAATTGCAGCCAGGGAGATGCAGAGAGTCTTATGGAGAACATAAGGGGGGGGGGGGGGGGGGCACAAAAAGAGACTATTTCTTTGTGGGGAGCACTAAGGGGGGACTATTACTTTATAGAGACTTAGAAGAGATACTATTGGGCACTATTTTCTTGAGGGGGTATAAAACAGGCATTATTACTTTGTGGGGGCATAAAGGGAGCACCACCATATGGAGTACTAAGGGGGCATTACTACTATGTGGATGGCACAACAGGGGATAATTACTGCACAGGGCAAAAAGATGGTCACTGTAAATGTGGAGCACTAAGAGGAAGTATTATTATTTTGCAGTGGGCAAAATGGGAAGATTATTACAATGGGGGGACACTATTGCTCTTTGCATCATAAAAGGTGACACTAAGAGAGTTAGAGGTAGCAAGCAGGATAGCAAGTAAGTGTGCAGAAATAAGTGGTGGCTGAAAACAATCGACATGGCGATCTGGAACCAGAGAGAAGAAAAACAAAAGTGTACAACTCCAGTCAAAAAAGACATCGACTGTGATCACTAGAGGTAAGTGCTCTTCCAGGTTGACGTGTCCATATTTGGTTGGATGGAAGATTCAGACAGATATTGTCTACTCAGCTGCATAGATATATAGGGGGTTCTATAATGTAATAGGCCACTAGATATGATGATGCCGGGCTTTGCCAACCAGGACAAAAGGACCTGGTGATTGTTTCTTCTTTCTCAACCTTTCCTTCGCCCTTGGACCGATGCCTATTTAGTAATAGTGCCATTCATGGTTCTCACCGCCAACAGCAAGGGGCATGGGACTAACCAAAGCTGGGCCCTTTCTTTCTAACTGTAAGTCTTGGCTCTATGGTCTGCAAGTCATTGGTTCTCCCAAAGGGTGCTTTCAGACGAGCGTGTGCGTACATAGGTGTGCATAAAACCACGCATCTATTAGAATTATTGGTTTCCTATGCTGTGTTCACATGTCCGTGTGTTACAGGCGTACAAATGCACGTACCTGCAAAAGATAGGACATGCGTGCACAATAGGTCCATGGTGCGTGTCAATATTCCCCGCGAGGAGTCCCCTTGTCACTGAACACTGTGACAGCACTGAATGGCCGAGCGCTCCCTTTAATTGGCTGAGTGCTGTAACCAATCACAGGCAGCGCTCAGGTGTCATTCAATGCATGGCTGAGTGCTGCCTATAGTTGGCTGAAAGAGATTCTGAGCAGTGCAGGGAGAAGACGCGGCAGCTGAGGAGAGGTGAGTCAATTCTTTTTAAACACATTCTAGGGATGATTTTCAGGGAAGAGCTTATATTTAAAGCCCTTCCCGAAAAATCCCTGCAGAAGCGCCAGCCCCATTGAACGCAATAGGAGAACATCGCAATCCTCTGCCACAGCTGTGATTCTTTATGGGGAGTAACTTTGTCACAGTGTTCAGGTGAGTATATATATATATATATATATATATATATTTTTTTTTTTTTCTTTTTACATAAACCGGGGATGCTTTTCAGGGATGGGCTTATATTTCAAGCCCTTCCCTGAAAATCACTGCAGGGGTTGCCAGCATCCTATTGCGTTCAATGGGGCCTCCGTCAGCAGCCGGGGCCCCGTTGTAAGCAATGTTGCACAGAGCTGCATTTACCCGTGTTTGTGCACGTACATGGGTGCACGGTTTTGTGCGCACCTATGAACGCACACACTCGTGTGAATGCACCCTAACACTAATGATGACTATAGCAAAAAAACGGAAGTCCCACTATAAGTAATGGTCGGCATCCCGAGGATACAGTTTCTGGCAGTTTGCCAAATTTCAGCAACTATTTAGGTTTGAGCTTTACCAATAACTAGGGATGAGCGAGTATACTCTCTAAGGCACTACTCGCTCGAGTAATGTGCCTTAGCCGAGTATCTCCCCACTCGTCCCGAAAGATTCGGGTGCCGCCGCGGGGCGGGGAGCTGCGGGGGAGAGCAGGGAGGAACGGAGGGGAGATCTCTCTCTCCCTCTCTCCCGCCCGCTCTCCCCTGCTCCCCGCCGCAACTCACCTGTCAGCTGCAGCGGCCCCCGAATCTTTAGGGACGAGCCGGGAGATACTCGGCTAAGGCACATTACTCGAGCGAGTAGTGCCTTAGAGAGTATACTCGCTCATCCCTAATCAATAACCCTAAAACTTAGGTCACCTAGAAGTCTATCTAAGTACTTCTCAGCTGTTTCTAAGGAAAGTTAAGGAAGAAGAAATGAGGAGGAGAAGGTAAAATAAGAACAAGGAAGAAGAATTAGGCCACTCTAACACATCTGTTTTCTACCGCGGTGTGTGGATTTCAATGGAGCCTCGCAGACATGCACTTGAATGCGATGCTTTCTAGCGCCCGCGATTTTTGAGTGCTGTCTGCTCCATTTTGCCGCATTTTTTCCCCTCTCTAAAGTACCTCATCACCCATCACAATGTTGGGGGGCATTAAAAACCACGGCCGGACGCAATAACCTGCATTCAAAAATGGTGGCAAAATCATGGCAAAATGCCACGATCAAAATCGCAGCGTTTTGCCAACGTTATGTGTGAGAGTGGCCTTAGAGAGAAGAATGTAAAAACGAAGAAGGAAGAATAATTTTTTCCTTCTCCTCCTTCTTTCCCCTTTTTTTCCTTCTCCTCCTTCTTTCCCCTTTTTTTCCTTCTCCTCCTTCTTTCCCCTTTTTTTCCTTCTCCTCCTTCTTTCCCCTTTTTTTCCTTCTCCTCCTTCTTTCCCCTTTTTTTTACTTCTCCTCCTTCTTTCCCCTTTTTTTCCTTCTCCTCCTTCTTTTCCCTTTTTCTTCTTCCTTATTCTCCTCGTTTTTCTTTCTTTCTTTCCTTTTGTTTTCCTCTTCTTCTTTTTCTTTCTTCTTTACCTTTTCTTTTTTTCTTCTCCTTCTTCCTCCTCCTTCTCCTAGTGGGTTCGGCCAAGATGAACCACCTGAGGTTTGGCTACTTGCTGAACCAAGCTTGTAGCCTGTTTATATGAGGTTTTGGGAGCTTGGAGATACATTATACATCTTGTGGGTATTGGGTTTGTTGGGTTCTCCGATGATCCATCACATGCTATTACTGGTATCGGAAGCAGGTACAAGTCATGCAGTTGCTTGCTCATTAGTCAGGGACTGCGCTTACTCTGCACGCTTGTCAGGACTGTGTGGGCAGCGGGAGGTAAGCGCATGCAAATATACCAGGGTTAATGTGCTGTGAAGCTGAATGTACAGCCCAATGTTAGGGGGGAAAAGCAGAGGAGCCTGGCATGGACAGGGGCGACTGGTGCATCATTAACCCTTAATATGAATCAGATTACTTTTTATTTCAGAAGGCATATCATGAAACTTTCTCCCATGATTGCACTTGGGGAACAGGATTATGACATTTGGGATGCAGGATGATGACACTTGGGTACAGGGTGATGACATTTAGGGTGCAGGATGATGACACTTGGGGTACATGATGATGACTTTTGGCATACATGATGATGACATTTGGGGTACAGGATGATGACGCTTGGGAAACAGGATGATGACACTTGGGGTGCAGGATGATGACACTTGGGTACAGGGTGATGACATTTAGGGTGCAGGATGATGACACTTTGGGGAACATGATGATAACATTTGGCGTACATGATGATGACATTTGGGGTACAGGATGATGACATGGAGTACAGGATGATTGCACTTGGGGAACAGGATGATGACATTTGGGATGCAGGATAATGACACTTAGGGTACAGGATGATGATATTTGGGGTGCAGGATGATGACACTTGGGGTACAGATTGATGACACTTGGGGCACAGGGTGATGACACTTGGGGCACAGGGTGATGACACTTGGGGTACAGGATGATTACACTTGGGGTACAGATTAATGACATTTGGGGTACAGGATGATTACACTTGGGGTACAGATTGATGACATTTGGGGTACAGGATATTGACACTTGGGGAAGAGGATGATGACATTTGGGGTACAGGATATTGACGCTTGGGGTGCAGGATGATGACACTTGGGGTACAGGATTTTGACACTTGGGGTACAGTATGATGACATTTGCGGTACAGGATGATGACATTTGTGGTGCAGGATGATGACACTTGGGGTGCAGGATGATAACATTTGGGGTACAGGATGATGAAGGCCTGTAATGATTTCTCGGTTCTTTCACACAACAGTTACAACTAAAGTTCTATGACTGATCCAAGTAAACAAGGGCGGTGGGGGAGGAGATCGCTGTGACACAGGCCGGGGTGCTGTGGAAGCATGTTCTGTGTACTGAGGCGATGAATGGAGGGGCAGCGAGCGGCTGCTGACTCATTAAATCTCTTAATACCCCCATTAAATGTGTCTTTCATTTGAGCAATTAACCCTTAAGTGAACAGCTGGTACTTGCAGCGACGGTGGGGATACTTCTCATACAATGCAGAACCAACTATGGTAGTGTCCGGCAATGAATACATGCATTATACAGCACCCCCGGCACCCCTATAGCATGGCCATGGGGTGTAACGCCACACAATAGTGTTGTTAGAGGGGAACCAAGGCTAAATGGGAACCTACCAAGACTGTTCTGTCCCAGAAATACAATCTATACTTATATATAGTACATTAGGATGTAGAGATAATATGTGAGGACATATAGATAGTACATGAGGACATATAGATAGTGAGGTCATATAGATAGTACATGAGGACGTATAGATAGTGAGGTCATATAGATAGTACATGAGGACTTATAGATAGCACATGAGGATGTATAGATAGGAAGGTCATATAGATAGTACATGAGGACGTATAGATAGTGAGGTCATATAGATAGTACATGAGGATGTATAGATAGTGAGGTCATATAGATAGTACATGAGGACGTATAGATAGTGAGGTCATATAGATAGTACATGAGGACGTATAGATAGTGAGGTCATATAAATAGTACATGAGGACGTATAGATAGTGAGGTCATATAGATAGTACATGAGGACGTATAGATAGTGAGGTCATATAAATAGTACACGAGGACGTATAGATAGTGAGGTCATATAGATAGTACATGAGGACGTATAGATAGTGAGGTCATATAAATAGTACATGAGGACGTATGGATAGTGAGGTCATATAGATAGTACATGAGGACGTATGGATAGTGAGGTCATATAGATAGTACATGAGGACGTATAGATAGTGAGGTCATATAGATAGTACATGAGGACATCTAGATAGTGAGGTCATATAGATAGTGCATGAGGACGTATAGATAGTGAGGTCATATAGATTGTACATGAGGACGTATACATAGTGAGGTCATATAGATAGTACATGAGGACATCTAGATAGTGAGGTCATATAGATAGTACATGAGGACGTATAGATAGTGAGGTCATATAGATAGTACACGAGGACGTATAGATAGTGAGGTCATATAGATAGTACATGAGGACTTATAGATAGCACATGAGGATGTATAGATAGTGAGGTCATATAGATAGTACATGAGGACTTATAGATAGTACATGAGGACGTATAGATAGTGAGGTCATATAGATAGTACATGAGGACGTATAGATAGTACATGAGGACGTGTAGATAGTGAGGTCATATAGATAGTACATGAGGACGTATAGATAGTGAGGTCATATAGATAGTACATGAGGACATATAGATAGTACATGAGGACATATAGATAGTGAGGTCATATAGATAGTACATGAGGACATATAGATAGTACATGAGGACATATAGATAGTACATGAGGATATATTTTTTCCTGTTTTCTGATGAGTAAACCTCGGGTGCAAAATATGGTAGATAGCAGACGAGTATGTATAGACAGTAGGCGAAGCCTAGATAGTGTGCGGGGAAGCATAATTAATAGATAGTTGCTCAGTATATTTAGATAGTACTTGATGTATAGATAGTATGTAGGAAGTATATATTGTAGATGGACATGTATAGATAGTACCTAATGACATATAGACAGTACCTGAGGACATACAGATAGTAGATGAGGATGCATTAACAGTAGCTGAAGTAATATAGTATAGATAGTACCTAAATATACGTAGATATGAGAAAGTACACCTTGTAGATGAGGATGCAAAGATCGATGACATATAGATAGTACATCAGGGTGTATAGATAGCCGGTAAGGAAATCTATATAACACCTGAATGTGTTTATATCGTATTTTGGGGTGCCAAAATAGTATGTGAGGGAGTACAGATCACAGGGGAGTTTTAGTACAGATAGTACATAATGACATATAGACAGTGCATGGGGACATATAGAGACTATAGGCCCACTTACACTGGACAATTATCGCTACAAATTTGCTAATCGACGATCGTTTTAGCAATAATCGTCTCGTGTAAATGGGCGCGGGGCCCCCACTTTTCGGGCACTTTTAGCTGATCGTTAAAATCAAGCTCACCTAAAAATTATCGCTCACTTTTATCAGTAGTTCTCCACAGGGGGGGTGGGGGGTGGAGGAGTGCTGATAGCATTGTTTTCCCCTGGAGAAATCTTTGGGCGACTATCTGCTCGTGTAAATGGTCTATAAGTGAGGATAAACATAGTATAAAAGGACATATATACAATATATAGCATGTGAGGACATATAGATAGTACACAAGGATGTATATATAATGTGAGGGTGTATACACTGCAGATAAGGATGAGTAGATAGTACATAATGACATATGGACAGTGCATAGAGACTACATGAAGATATATATTTAGTGTTTAAGGACATATATATTGTATGTGAGAACATATTGACAGTATGTGAGGATGTATATATAATGATATATAAATTGTATGTCAGGAAGTATAGACTGCAGATCAGGATTTATAGATAACAATGATATACATAATGATGTACATAATAACAAATAAATAGTGCATAGAGACTATATATAGTACATAAGAACATATATACCCTGTTTCCCTGAAAATAAGACATCCCCTGAAAATAAGACATAGCATGATTTTCCAGAATTTTTGAAGATGCAAAATGCTTTCTCAGGCTTTTTGAGGATGCTTGAAATATAAGCCCTACTCCAAAATTAAGCCCTGCTAACAGTTAATTAAAAAAGTCAATTTAAATAGTGTCCAGGCAGCTATACATGTAAAAAAGTTAAACCTTTTTGAACAAAAATTAATATAAGACACTGTCTTATTTTCGGGGAAACACGGTACTGTATATAGTGAGGACATATAGATAGTACACAAGGATGTATAGATAGTATGTGAGGATGTATACATTGCACATGAGGATGCATAGATTGTATGTGAGGAAGTATAGACCGCAGATAAGGGTGTATAGTACATAATGACACAGTATGTGAGGAATTATAGATAGTAGATGAGGATGTATAGATAATATGCAAGGAAGCATAGATAGTTGGTGAGTATGTAGTTCCTAAGTATATATAAACACTACTTGAGGGTGTATGCAGTAGATAGTGTAAGGAAGTACAAATGGTAGATGAAGATGTAGATAGTTGACATATAGACAGTACGTGAGGACATACAGATAGTGAGTGTGGATATACGGTATGTTTCGTAGAGGAAGCATATATAGCATGTCAGAAAATATAGGTAGTGGATGAGGATGTATAGATAGTACTTGGGGATGTTAAAATACTATGTGAGGTAGTACAGGCCAAAAAGGAGGACTTATAGAAAGCACATAATGACATATAATTGCAAGGACATATAAATAGTATGTAAGGATACATACAGCACACTGGACATGAGGACATACACATATATACATCATGAGGATTTATAGTTAGTACAGACAGTACATGAAGATGTATAGATAGTGTATAAGGGTTTATAGACAGTACTTAATGACTAGAGATGAGCGAGCGTACTAGTTTCGAGTAATTACTCGATCGAGCACCGCGATTTTCGAGTACTTTCGTACTCGGGTGAAAAGATTCGGGGGGCGCCGGGGGGCGGGGGGAGGCGTGGCGGAGCGGGGGATAGCAGCGAGGAACAGGGGGGAGCCCTCTCTCTCCCTCTCCCCCCCACTCACCCACGGCGCCCCCCGAATCTTTTCGCCCGAGTACGGAAGTACTCGAAAATCGCGGTGCTTGGGCGAAAAAGGGGCGTGGCCGAGTAGGCTCGCTCATCTCTATTAATGACGTGTATGTTTATATATACAAATATATTACACTAGGACAGATATTAAGTGAGGATGTATAGATGGTATATGTGGAGGTATAGATAGTATGTGAGAATAGAAGAACAACCCCAATTCCAAAAAAGTCGGGACGCTGTGTAAGATGGACATAAATCCTAAGAAAAAAAGAAAGTAATGATTTGGAAGTCTCATCTAACCATATTTTATATTATTTTTTTATAATATATATTTTTATTGATTCCTCTGACCTCAGAACAGTTTAACTGAGCTTTGGCCCTCAGAAGATGCCAACGTTTCTGGACTGTGTTGATATATGGCTTCTTCTCTGCATGACACAGCTCTAACTTGCATTTGTGGATTGTACAAAGAACGGTGATCAGACAATGATTTCTGGAAGTATTCCTGAGCCCATGCCGTGATTACATTACAGAATCATGCCTGTTTATAATGCAGTGACGCCTGAGGTCCCGTAAATCTCAAGCATCCAATATTTATCATCGGTCTTGTCCCTTGTGCACATGAGTTTTTCTCCAGATTCTGTAAATCTCCAGATGATATTATGTACTGTAGATGGGGGGTTATACAAAGTGTTTACAATTTTATGTTGAGGGAAATTTTTTTGAAATTGCTCCACAATTTTTAGAGCAGTTTTTCACAGATTGGTGAATCTCTGACCATTTTTGCTTCTGAGAGACTCTGCCTCTCTAACCTGCTCTTTTTATACACAGTCATGTGACTTAGTAGACGATTGATCCTCCAGCTGTTTTTCATTAGTACCACTTACTTTTCCAGCCTTCTGTTACCCCTTTCCCAACTTTTGTGAAATGCATTCCTGCTATCAACTTCTGAATGAGTTATAAATTAAATGGAGAAACGTCTCACCTCTTATATGTGCGTTATGTTCTATTGTGAAGAAGATATGGTGAGCTGAGATCTCCCAATCATTGCATTCTTTTTTTCCTTACTTTTTATTGTACCAAGTGTTTTGGAATTGGGGTTGCATATTACACAAGGACAGATAGTATGTGAGGATGTGTAGATGGTACATATGGACATATAGATAGTACATGAGTATGTATAGGACATATAGATGGTAGATGAAGACTATTTTGTAGACAGCGGTCCCCTCGCCCTCATTCTCTGTCTCTCTCCGTGAAGCCATTGTGCTGTGGATCTGCTGAGCATCATCATATAATCTGGATTCATCCCCCACTCACAAGGCTTCATGGATAGAAAATTCTTCCAACAGACCGGCCTGAAATCCTCTGTCAGCATTTTACACGCATCAATTTGTACCCCTGTTACTAGTGAATGCTTGTAGCCAACAGACAGAACGCCTATCAGGATAGATAAGCATCAGATATAACACAATACAATGCCCGAAGCATTGAGACCATGCCGGATTAACAAACTAAAGCTTGTAATTGAAGCACTTGTCTACATCGTCTCCTTTTCCAGAATCTCGGCATGGCAAGACAGATTTATAAACATTTGTGTTGAAAATTGAGTGACCACCTCTATGTTGAGTGACGACCACTTATGGCAGCTATTGCTAATACATGACCAACTCATAAGTAAAGTTTAACTTACGCTCTGAGTCCTCATTCTTGAAATATCCAATCAGTTTTGGTTCATCTTCAATATTCTCAAAGGCGGCAAGTTCATGACTTCCATCAATGAATTCTACCGGGTCCTCCAGAACCTGCAGAAGATAATGTCCACTTTAGTTAAGACCTTTCCTTACATTAACCACCATTGTCAAAGATCTTGCTGTGTCAGCTCTAAAAGGGGTGAGATGAAAATGTTTGGTCTAATGGGAGGAAGCTTTATGCTACAGCAAGCTACCTCCCAGCCAATATTGCTCTCCTAGACAACTCTAGACAAATTCCAAGGAACCCCATTATATCCCAGCGCGGGAAATTACTATACAAACCAAGAGAGATGGGGTTAATTGTGTTTTTTGAGCGTTGCAGTATATTTACTCAGACCCTGTAGAGTACTTGAACCTGCGATGGTATGATTGTTGTGATAATACTTCTGTTCTGCAATGCATTGTCGCTATTCATAGTGATCACAGGTCATGGTAGAACCCGGATGCTATTGTCTGGCGTCTAGTTGCCATGGCAAACCATCGGGTCTCTTGGATTACATGGTGGAGGGCTGTTTTGTCAACTCAAAAACAACAAGTTCGGATATAGCTTTAAAGAAGGACAAGTGGGTTAATACAAATGAATAAATGATAGAAATAAAGCAAAGTTACATAAAAATAGGTGATATTGCGTAAATGTTTTAAGCGCCCTCCCTCTGTGAACCCTTTACATGCTGAAATCAACATTCATTGCAGCATTTAATGGGTTAACAGTAGGGATTGGTGTTCTCACTGATCCCAGCTGTTGCAGCTGGAGGCTGGCTGTCAGTCACCATCCACAGGACGCAAGTTTACATTCATTTGCAGAAACTGCTCTCCAGCCAGGACGTAAACTTATGTCCTCAGTCGAGAAGGGGTTAATACACTTGTCGCTTCTAGCAGTACCTCCGTACGTCAAAGTTGAACTCTACACCAGGTAGAAGCTACGTAGGTTTCATCTATAATGTGCATCAGTTTCTGGCCAAATTATAGTAAATCTGAAAGTCTGTACCCTTTCTCCTGGCCCCGCCCATTTTGGAAAGACCAATATAAAAGGGCAAAAAGTTGCAAGTTTTTGCATGCACCGTAACATGTGACTTCTGAAGAGCTGAAATCTGGTGTAAAATAGTTAATACATATTCCCCATTGTTTCCATAGTGTTGAACTCTGATAAGGGCTTTTTTTTACCTTAATGCCAGGTTCTTTTACAATGTGGGTGGGGCCTAGCTTAAGGGGGTGTGGCCACACATGCCTTACATTTACTATAATTTGCACCAAAAACGGATGTAAGTTATAGCTAGAACCTATATTAACTTGCGGTTGTAGGTTTTAGTCTGGAGCACAGATGTGAGAAATGTATTACATGACACAAGCTTCTTAATATATTTGTCGCAATTAGCTAGGCGCGAGGTTTACTTACTGACTTTTGAAATGCTGGTCTGAGTAAATAAGCTGCTATTGGGCATATCTATTATGCTTTGTATGCCAGATATGCATGTGGGAAAATCGCAACTTTCTGGAGATTCACGCCAGGGCCCGTCACTTTTTTAAAAAGTGGGTGGGACCTATCTTTAGAGGGTGTGGCTACAAGTGACCCTTCACATTTACCATTTTTTCCAAAACTGGCATACATCATGGCTGAAAACCTACGTTAGCTCGGAACTGGCATAGGTTTCACTTTGGAAGTGCCGTCAGATGCAACGTACCCCTCTTAAGCCATTCGGGGCATTTACCCTGGTGCACAATTTACTTAGACCCATGTGTGAAGCGTAAGTAAATGCACCTCTATCTGACAAAATCTACAATGTGGAAAACGCAATTTATTTTGTCTCCCGACTTGTGAAGCGCAGTGAATATGTGACCTGGAGGACCTTCAAAAAGAAAAGAGTAATTGTTAGTCTTCGGTGTAATAACCTCCCAGGATCAAATCATGTTATTCCAAACGTGGCTCTTCCTCCGGGAAGGGATTTCAATTGCTTTTTCTGATTGCTCTGTGCAATCTTTCAGATGTCGTTATATTCTGCAGCTGTAATTGGGGTCAGCCGGGATTTAATTCTGTAAACACTGGATTTACTGTCTGTGCCAAGCAGAGTGTGTCCTCTTTAAATAATGCCGCCAGTAACTAGTGGCAAGAGGCATCTTAATTATGAAAAAGAGGTATTAGAGATGCCACAGTGTCGCTGATTTAGCTTGAAATGTAGAATCCAAAGTCTTCCACCTGCAGATGAAGCCTCTTCCATCTTCAGCTCAGGTCTCTTCACCCTCCGAGTCTCCTGCCCTCCCCACCGTCTTCCATCTCTTGACTACCAGGCTGGGATTGTATGTGTTATACCTCTCCTGCTAATGTCATGTTTTTATGTCTTGGCCTCCTGTTGCTCTTGTCTTTATTCCTCTTGGTAGTCTTTGGTCTCCTCACCTCCTCGTTAGCTTTCTCTCCATTGTATTGTTTTCCTTGGCATCTATATTACATCTGTTGCCTCTTTTTACTCCATTCTCTCCTGGTAACTTTTGCCCCTGTCTTCTCTAATATCTTAGTCTGCATCACATAGTCCATCACCTGATTTTCTAGATTGTTCCTTTCCTTCTTGCTTTTCTCTGTTGTATCTCCTGTGTTTTTTCACCTTCTGTGTCTCTTGTCATCTTTCTTCCTGTTCTCTTTTCTCTTTCACTCCTGATCTTCTCTGCGTATGGGCTATCCCTTTCTTGCCCATCTCTTTTCTCCTCCATTCGGCACCCTCTCTTATTCTTCTTCTTTCTTGCCATCATCTCCTCATCTTTATTTACCTTCTTGTTTCAATTTCCCTTCTTACCTTATTCTTTCCAGCTCTCCACTGCTTGCCATTCTTGTCGTAGTCTACCATTTACCTTGTTTCTCCCTTTCCCTTCCATTCTTGTCCCACTTCCTTATTCCTACCTTCCAGCTCACTTTTATCTAGTCCACTCTCCTACAAGTCACCTTTAGTTACCGTCTATTCTTTTTGTACTTCCATCTCTCACGTTACATCTTTGGCTTTCCCTCTAGCTCCCTCTTGTTACCTTAATCTTCATGTTTCCTTATTTCTAACTTCCATCTCTCACTTTACATGTTCAACTTTCCATTTAGCCCCCTCTCGTTACCATCTGTTCTCCTTCTACTTAATTACATTCTAACTTCCATATAGCTCTTCCACTTTCTCTTTGGTCCTCTCTTGTTACCTTATGTCTTTCTTCTTCTTCCTTACTTCCTAACTTACATCTTTCACTTTATCTCTTGCATTTTCTCTCATTTCTCCCTCTCATTACCTTCTGTCCTCCTTCTATTTAATTACTTCCTAAATCCTATCTCTCACTTTACTCTTCCAGTTTCTTTCTGGTCCCTTCTTGTCACTTTATGTTCTTCTTCAGCTTCTTTAAATTCTAACTTTCATTTCTCTCTATAGCTCTTGTACTTTTGCTCTTCTACCCTCTCGTTACCTTCTGTTCACCTTCTGCTTCCTTACATCCTAAGTCAAATTTTTCTCACTTCACCTCTTCCATTTTCCGTCTGGTCCTTTCTTGTTACTTCACATCTTTCTTCTGCTTCCCTACTTCCTAACTTCTGTCTCTCACTTTGCCTCTTTCACTTTCCATCTGTCCTATTCTTGTTACCTCACGTCCTCTGTCACCTTCCTAATTTTCATCTCTCATTTTCCGTGTTGTCCCTCCTCGTTACCTTCTGCTTCCTTACTCCCTAACTCCCATCTCAGTTTCCCTCTTCCACTTTCCCACTGGTCCTTTCTTGTTACTTGACACCCTCCTTCTACTTCCTTACTTGCAAACTTCCATTTCTCAGTTTATTTTTTCCATTTTCTCTCTCTCTGTTCCCCTTTCATTTCCTTCTGTCCTTCTGTTTCTTTAGCCCCCCTACCCCCACACACCTGCTAGTTTAACTTCATTGCCTTCTCTTCTTTCCTCATTCTTCCATCACTTCCTGTTCTCTTCCCTTTCCCTTCTGTCTTCTTGTTTACTTCTTTTCATCATAGCCTATTGTAACACCCCAATACACTTACAGTTGGCATGGCCGGAGGCCTTTGGTTGTCACGGTGATGCCACACTCTATTTGGACACTCCGGATGATGATGACGCAGAAATAACGGAGACGAGTCCAGTATGTTTAGTAAACTGAGAGTGAGCAGTTTTACTAACTTTGGTATAGGTAAAGAACAGGTTAGCTTTACAACTTTCTGTGGAGGACTTTATCTCAGGTGAACAAGGATGCAATACAAGACAGGCAAGATACAGTAAGATTGATTTGATGATTCGCTGGTTCTCAACACTCTCTTTATTATTTAACTGAAGACTGAATTATTAGACAATTTTCTCCACAAGGGAAGTTAGATGAACAGATTTGAGCTTGCCTTAACTGAAGGTATATATGTGAAGCAGAGAGACTAGTGACAACATGCTGATCCTGGCTTTGATTTCACCGGGTTGTATACCTCACTCAACCTTGGCTAGGAATTACTTGCTGAATATTCCTCCTCGTCAACTACGGAAACTGCAATCTCTTCTTACTTTCTCCTGGCTGAGTCTGCTAACTGCTCTGCGTCACTTCCTTTTATCACCTCTCTCACTACCCGCCCACTTGCATAGGGACTTTTATGTTTGTTTCCCGCCCTTGGGGCTCTGCACCAGTGATATTAAACCTGACTGTTAGCCAATAAGAGGCCAGCTGACGTCAGTGATGAGCTCTAACTTAGAACAGAAGGGGAGACACAGGGTCTCTCCCACAGATGGCACCTTCTATATCCAGGGACGGCATCCAGACAGGTGAGACAGGACAAGTGTGCTGCTAGTGTTCTGTAGTACCTGCTGGGTCAATACACTATTTCTCTCTTTTCCTCCAGCTTCCATTCTCTTTAATTCCCTCTTTTTACCTCTAGTCGTTGTACATTTAATTATAGTCACTCATCCATCTCTCTTTCTTTTTTCTTCTTTATCTCAATCTCCTTTTTCTGTCATCCTTCTTTCTCTGTTCTTCCCTCCTCTCCTACTACGGCTGGTTGCATTAACGTGTTGGTCAGTGATAAACAAGAGGCGATCACCGATTAATTAACACACTGTACCGAAGCGATTTAAGCCATTATCAAGGTTCTAAACTCATACAAATTTGATTCCCTGATTTTGGTAGATCAAACTTGTTGATCAAAGTTCAACCGGTGAAATCCAAAACGGCGGACTAGGATGATAGCCTGATAGGTTTTTCTTGGATTTTGACATTACACCCAAATTTGCTGCTGGTAGTTGCCATGGTTTTACTATCACTATGAAAGCTGGAAAGATTCCTTGACTACAATTACCAATTACTATGCACAATACATTTTTTGAACTTTTGTTCGTAGATTACTTGACCTTAGTTTAGTAAATCTAGATCAAAAAGTGTTGGTGCAACGCATTTTATTTAACCCTAGTTCGACAGCTGATCATAGTTTTACTGAACCGGGCATAAATGGCATAATTGGTGCAAGCGGCCCACAGTCAGTCTGAACCTTAGAAATCAGCTTCACTTCAGTACCTAAATGGGAATTAGAAGTTAATTATAGGAAGACTCTATTTAGGGCTCCCTTTTCTTAACCAAAGCAGAAAGTGTCTGCCAAGGAGTGTCTCTCATTTTGGAAGAGCCAGCATATCCATGTATTATACACTAAAGACATTGATTATATTGGGAAATGTGTAATGCTTCATTTGTCCTGTGGAGGCACTGCAGGGAAATTGAATACTTGCTCCTACATTCCTCAAAAGTCTACAACTGTTGATAGATTCTTTTAATAACAACTAGAGTCTATACCAAAATAGAAAAACTTCTAGAAGACCAACTAACATCCTGAAATTGTCTAATTCTCTAGTTTTTCCTAAAGTACTCCAAATGGTCCATTTATTGACCATCTGTGACCATGCCCAGCGTGCCAAAGACTTCTGTTAGTACCGTGTTACAACTCAGAACTTGTATGGAGTTATAATACTGTCATGTGATGCACACATCATCCTTATACCAAAAAATGACTCTCTACGGACTTACATCAAGTAGGAACTCCACCAGAGTGTCTGCTGAAAACTCTCCGTCGTACTCAATCAGCTCGTCATCCTTAAACACATAGATGCTGTCTTCTTCATGAAGTCCTGAATAAAAGAAGTGAGAAAAATAGAGGCCACGTGACTCATTGTGCAAAAACATTCAAAAACTGTAAATCTCGAGAACTGATTTTTTAAAACTAATTACTATATATTTTTATGGATTTTACTTTTTAGTTTGTGTTTCATAACATCTGTTTTAGAAATTTGCCATGTTTATTCTTAGCAGTTTTTCACACGCTTGCTCATTAACACAGAATTTCCCTGCTGATGTCCCTATTTATTAAAAATATTGCCATACTTTTAGACATGAAACTGATACGTTACAGATTTTAGCTTTCACGTCGCACTTGAAAGATAAAATATCATGATTTTTTTTTTTTTTAGACAATTTATAGATTTTTCACATTTTTTTTATAACCACCAGTTGTGGGCAGATTAACTGTACCATAGGCCCAGGGCTGTTTAAAGAACTTGGGCCCTCTCAATATCTTCTGTGCTGTTGTTCCTCCGATCTGCCACGGTTCTGGGCCTCAGTCTCAGTTGTTCAAGATGCCAGCCACAATTTTCTAACTTTCTAATGCACCATGTGCTCTGCTGTCTGATTGACCACCTCTGATCACGTGAGCGGTTTTGGCCAAGAGAGCAGATATAATGCACTGGTAGTCTAACATTACCAATTGACTGCATGGATTAGGTAGAAGACTGTGGCAGCCATCCTGGGCCCAGAACTGGTGGAATCCAATCCAAGGACAACGGTACAGAAGACCAACAACAGCTAATATAACTTCCACCACTGGTCCTAGGACAGAATTTTATTCCGGGACCAGAAGGTCACTTTGGCAACTTTATAGGCGTTGTCCAAGAGTTACAAATACAGAAAACACAAAATGTCCAAAAATGAAAATATCCTCATCTATGGCAGATGCTTTGGGGATTGTTTGCAGGTCTTTGTTTACAGGCTGCCACCGTTGATATGACCACCGCAATCAACAGTGGCCATTTTTACTGGCATCACCGCTAAAGCATATGACCTCTAAAGTGATTGGCTGCAGCTGTAAATGGGCGGGTGGTGTTAGATAAGAGGGGGAAAGTGGGATTGAAGAGGTGAGTACTGTTTTAGCATTTTATAATATTTGCTGATACTTTTTAGCTTTTTAGAATGCTAGGACCACCCCTTTATGTAAATGTGCACACCAATAGCCCCAGTTGTACAAGAACGGTTTAAAGCTACAAAGCCCAGCATGCACTAACAGTCTGTAGCTGTTGGCAATGGCGCCGCAAATAGTAATAGCCCCAATAGTAGGTGTCCCCCCTTAGTGGCTGCAATAGTAATAGGGACCCCCTTAATGGCCCTCTCAGTTTCCCCAATAGTAATAGTGTCCCCAAAAGTAATAGTGTCCCCCATAGTGGCCCTTAGTGGTCCCAGTACTAATATTGACCCCATAGGGGCCACAATACTAATAGTGATGCCTGTTAATAGCCTCAGTTCTAATAGTGAACCCCATACTAGCCCCAGGATTATTAGTGACCCCCATAGTGTATCTCCAGCTGGGCCTGCCCAGATAAGCATTTTACTCACTTAGTATGTAGCGCAGTGATGGTGGCCATTGCTGCTGTAATCAGAGTGCAACATCTCCACCCAGCGCCTCATTGCATATAGGCCAGTGTCTGCGTGCAGGAACGCAGACAACGGGGGGAGAGGTCAGCGGTCACTGTGATTACAGCAGCTGCCGGATTGGAAGTACAGAGCAACTGAGTTAAATGCTTGTTGGATTGCTGCCTGGCCGGCTCACTAATATGGCCATTAAAAAATAAATACTGGACGGACAGCAACTCTAGTTACAGCCCTTTGAGATCCTGCTGCCTTAGACAGTGGTCTCAGGTTGCCTCATTTTAGAGGCCCTCATGGCTGTTGAGACATGCTGGAAATTGTGATTTCCCAACGGGTGGAGTTCATGCAGTTACCAAAAGGGTTAGGCCTTGTTCAGACTGGTGTTTGAATTCCATTACAACTTCTGATTTTTGTTAACAGCAGTGCTGGAACAGTCATATGCCGGACACTGACTGCACAACGACTGCACACGACTGCTTTACTGACATCAGTAGGAGGGCGGGTGGCTGGTGACGGGAAGTGATCAGAAGATACTGCCATGGGGGACGTGCTAGCGCAGGGCAACAAGAAGATTGTTAAGGAGACCAGAGAGAGGGGTGGAGTAGTGTAGTCACAGCCAATCAGCCATGGCGGCGTGCGCTGCTGCTTTTAACTGTCAATTTCCATATTTTAAGATGATGCGCTGTTTGAACGGCTGTGTTCTCTTCTGAAGCCTTGCAAACCACCTATATTGTAATCCGCCAGTGCTACCAGCAATCAGAATTTTGGTATTCTATCTCTATGTGGATTGTGGATTAGTCATTCAGTTTCCCCTCAGCTCTTTTGGACCCATTTGCTGCAAGGTATACCAAATTGAGAAAAAAAAATCACATAGGTATGGCCATCCTTCAGAAGTTCTGTATACTTTTGCAATACCTATTTTTTAATTTCTCCATTGCATCCAAAATAAGAAATGAAGAAACTTTGTAATAGCCTTGATTAAAAAAAATAAAAAATACACTTTGTGTCTACATCTCCTATGCAGACCTATGTATCTCCGTAGTAACAGACTACAAGTAAACCTGTGTAGTCTGATCATGCATCAACACTCTTTTTGCATATATATGCAGACCTGGAGCTCTGTAGCAGAAAAATGGAGCTCCGATCACTATGAAAATAGATGATGGAATAAATCGGCTAATTTTCCTTCCTACTTCATAAGTATGTAAACATTGCCCTTCTTTCCCTTTCCCCTCTCTAGATTGCAAGCTCTTAGGACAAGTTTTTTTTAATATCAACCTATTAGCTTTCTTAGCACAAATTGTCTGAAACCAGCTGGGCCGTGTATCAGAAACATCTTCCTGCGGCTCCGCGGATATTCGTTATGGAGTAAAATATTTGATCAGATGGGTGATATTTGGATAAAAACTCCCCTCAAGGTGGCGGCAGAAATATAGGAAGCTATAAACGAGGGGAGCCACGCAAAGGTGCTTACACGCAGATGAGCAACTTTCAGGAGGAGGCTCAGGCACCATAAAGGAGGGGTGGCCGCTGTGATCTCCTTGGCATCTTACACATTCAAGGGGTTCTCCACTTTGGACAATCCCTACTTGTTAGAAGAGTCAGGTGATAATAGGCTGATCATAAATTTTCCTCCTGCTGGGACACCCAGTGATCAGCTGTAATTTGTGGGGAAACTTTTCATTAAGTGTTGAATTTACCTACAGCACCACCAGAGGTGAAAATAAGTATTGCACTGTGGTCATTCAGAACAATCAGTTGTCTGGGTAATGCAGGACAGGACAAGACCTCCAAACATGTTCTTTGGAACTGCTCTCCAATCTCATCCAGCCAAGATGAAGATTTTGAACAGGGGATCCCCTTTTATTAACTCAGAATCCCTGATAAGGCATTGGCAGAAATAAACAGGGGCTAGTGAGCGTAATCGCCCTCCCTAGGTTTGCCCAGCCAGAAGGGTCATGCAGTCGCATTGCTACTTGCTTTACTTGTTTAATTTCTCTCAATCCGTCCGCTTGAAGAACCAATCCCCCTTGGTCCTGTCTTCTTCTCCCTATGTTGAGGCACCAAAGCTACAGAAGAAGTTGCCACATGGCACAAAGAAGAATTCATGGATATCACAAGTAACAGGGACTTATGTAGCGCAAAGTGGACACTACTATCTTATGGGAGCACTATTACCTTGTGGTGGCACAAAGGGGGCACTATTAGATATTAGGGGTGGTATTGCCTTATAGGGGAGGCAATATTACCTTATGAGGGTCACAAAGAGGGCACCATTACCTTGTGGTGGCACAAAGGAGGCACAATTAACCTGTAGGGGTGCTATTGCCTTATGGACGGGGCACTATTACCTTATGGGGATAACAAATGGGGCACTATCACCTTATGGGGAGGCACAATTAACTTATGAGGGGCACAGAGGGAACACTACTACCTTGTAGTAGCACAAATGGGGGTACTATAAACCTATGGGGGCACAAAGGTGTCACTGTTAGCTTGTAGAAATGCTATTACCAAGTGGAGACACAAAGGGGGCACTATTACCTTGTAGGGACATTGTAACCGTGGGGCACCAAGGAGCACTGTTACCTTGTAGGGGGCACTGAAGGGTATTATTACTATGGGGAACAAAGAAGGCATTACTTTGTTGGTGTCAACCCCCATTGGGAGAAAGGAAGCAAGGTCCATGCCCTAGGGGGGAGGCCAAGACTTGGTTTTTTTATTGGCCCCTCATCTTCTCTATGGAGATGGCCTGTGGTTCCCGCATTGAGGCTCGTGATTTTGTGTTCACGTTCTTATATTCCGGCGACAGCACTAGGAGCCGCACACCTCCCCCGCACTGTTTATTGGAGTGTCATTCACCCCTCATCTCTAATTACAAACCGACTTGGGAAATAATTATTTTAGCTGTCAAATCAGGTGCGAGCGCAAAACTAAAATGACTCTCAAAACAAGGGTTTTTTTTTTTTGCTGTTATTAAATTCCCCCATCTGGGTGCACAATAAGACGCTTCCTGGTAATTGTGTTTAACAAGCAGCCTTGTCTTTTGTGGAGTCAGACACTAGTAAAATGTTCGCTGCACAATGGGAACGGCTGGTGGAGCGTCTGCCCCATCCCCCGTCCCCGTATTGTACAGAGATATACAAAAATAAAGAATTAAAAACAGAAAAAAACTTTTTTCTACAAACGGCAGCTCCATCCACCACAGATTTCCGCACGGACGTTATCGGCATCCCCATGTTAATAGAGTAGTTTTTAACCCCTTAGTGACACGCCCTATTCTGGTCCTAAGGACACAACAATTTTTTGAGGATTTTCATCTTGGCTTTTCAAAAGCTGTAACTTTTTATATTTCTTTAGGTGTTTCCGCTTTTGCAGCATAAAACCCGCTTTTTTTAATTGTTTTTTTTTTTTTTTTTGGAACGCTGCATTCAAAGTCCCATAACTTTTTTATTTTTCTATCGATGGAGCTCAGTGAGGGTTTGTTTTCTGCGTGATGAGCTAAAGTTTTTATAGGTACTATTTTGGGTTACATATGACCTCTTTTTGCTTTTGTTTGTAACGTTTAAAAGTGAACAGGTTCTTACAAATGCGACGATACCAGACGTGGTTCTTTAAAAATGATTTAAACAAAGAGGGGAAAATGTGCAAAAGTTGTTTTTTTTTCTATTATTTTTATTTGTTTCTTTTTTACATTTTTTCTGTCCCTGTAGGGGAGCTAAACCTCAGATGCGATGATCACACTGATAATACACTGCAGTACTTCTGTACCACAATGCATTACCACTTTAAAAAAAGCAACCCCATCTATGGAAATCCGGGACAATATGGCCTGGCATCCAATTGCCAGGGCAACCCGTTAACTCTCCATGGCAGTGCCGCTTTTTAACCGCTGTCCCTCCATCCTGGATCTGTTTGTGAATGCCCCAGCTCCCTATTCCACTCCCCATCTTTTGCCACACCCCTAACTTGTTGCCTGTGCCCACCCCTGTTTCTAGTACCAAGCGCACTATTAAGGCGTACAAAGGGCGTAGCTTAGCATAAAAAGGGCATGGCCTAACAGGAACATATGCTGCGGTGCGCTATGCGCGCTGCTAAGGTTGGACTTCTTTTCGTTGTTCAAAAGTTGGGAGGTATGTGTGAGCTCCACCTGCCCCGACCTCGGCTGGTAATTATGACTATGTCCTTGCTTGCAGCTTTGGTACAACGCTTAGTACCCTCTGACCCACCCAGGTCAGCTATCACGACACCAGGATACTTTTTTGGAAATAACTTGGGGGTTCCCAACAGCGGAGACCAGATCCCTCACAAAGGGCTTAAAGGGTGAAAACCAAGGAACCTCTTAGAGCAGCCCAAAGCCAAATCAGTCTATGACGCTGTGGGTCTATGCCTGTCCCATTACACCCAGTAATTTGCCTGGCAAATCAAGTGATTGGAAGACTGGCATCAGGCCGTATGGAATTCTCCTTTAAGAGATCGTCATGAACAACTCCTCCAGTGAGTTGCTGCTTAGAATGCGATCCATCATCGCCGGGCAGCACCTCTGACACCTACAAGGATGTAATCGGCTACTTAGCCCAGCAAGCTCAATCATATTTCATGTTGCGGGCCATATAATGAGGACGGTATTTATAGTGATGTCAGCTTTGGCAGCAGACGGTGACAAATCAAGTGCGCGCAGGTCCATGCATGTCACAGCGGCTCCCATGAGTGTGCCGCGCACTTCTGATAATGACCCGTCCACATGCCGCCAGCAGCCGGGAACATGATGTAGTGGAACTCCACTGGCTCTTAATTATGCTAATGAACTGTAACTCAGGCTGAGCTCGTTGAACACTGAGCATAACAGCCAGAAAAATGTGAGCGGGCCGCAGGGGCACAGGGGACCGTCCGGGGCACACGGCTATTTCTGTAATAGCAAGGCTGAACAGGTATCAACAGCGCTCCGTACCTACCAACAGTGGCTGACAACTGCAGCGAAGATGTGTCACTAGATTCTGTAGTATCCAATGACTGCCAGCTGTGCCAACAGTAACCAGCATGTGCCAAAAGTATCTACCAGATACAGTAACCAATATACCACCAGTACACATCATAGCATATCAATAGTGCCCAACATGTACCAGCAGGGTGCTACAAGAATAGTACCTAACATATGGGCAGTGCCCATTGGAGTGTTTCCATAACCCCAAATGTGCCAGCAGCGACTACAGAAATAATGCTTAACATAATGCCAGTGCCCATCACAGTGTATCCAGAACCCAGCATGTGCCAACGTTAATGTAACGCCAGTGCCCATCACTGTGTATCAGTAGCACCCAACATATGCCAGCAGTGTGCTACATAAATAGTGCCTAACATACTGTCAGTGCCTATCACAGTAACTCAACAGAAACAGCAGGAGCCAGTTGTGTCTTACATAAGTAAGGCTTTGCCTAGAATACTGGCAGTGCCCATCAACTGATATCTAAAACTATCTCATATATATCCATCTCATATCTATCTATCTAACTCATATATATCTATCTATCTCCTATCTCATATATATCCATCTCATATCTATCTATCTATCTATCTATCTATCTATCTATCTATCTATCTATCTAACTCATATCTATCTATCTCACATTATCTATCTATCTATCTATCTATCTATCTATCTATCTATCTCATATCTATCTATCTATCTCATATCTATCTATCTATCTATCTCATATCTATCTATCTATATCTATCTATCTATCTATCTATCTCATATCTATCTATCTATCTCATATCTATCTATCTATCTCATATCTATCTATCTATCTATCTCATATTTATCTAGCTATCTCATATCTATCTGTCTCGCTATCTATTAAGCGCTGCGGAATAAGTTGGCACTATACAAATAAAGATTATTATTATTATTATTATTATTATCTATCTATCTATCTCCTATCTATTTATCTCATATCTATTTATCTCATATCTATCTATCTATCTCCTACCTATTATCTATCTATCTATCTATCTATCTATCTATCTATCTATCTATCTATCTCATATCTATCTATCTCATATCTATCTATCTCATATCTATCTATCTATCTATCTCATATTTATCTATCTATCTATCTATCTCATATCTGTCTATCTATCTATCTATCTATCTATCTATCTATCTATCTATCAATCTATCTCATATCTATCTATCTATCTATCTCATATCTATCTATCTATCTATCTCATATCTATCTATCTAACTAACTCATATCTATCTATCTATCTAATAGCTATCTATCTATCTCATATTTATCTATCTATCTCATATCTATCTATCTCATATTTATCTATCTATCTCATATCTATCTACCTATCTATCTATATATCTATCTCATATCTATCTCATATCTATCTATCTATATCTATCTATCTATCTCATATCTATCTATCTATCTATCTATCTCATATCTATCTATCTATATCTCTATCTATCTCATATCTATCTATGTCTCTATCTATCCTATCTCATATTTATCTATCTATCTCATATCTATCTATCTATCTATCTATCTATCTATCTATCTCCTACCTTTTATCTATCTATCTCATATCTATCTATCTATCTATCTCCTATCTATCTCATATCTATCTATCTATCTATCTCATATCTATCTGTCTCGCTATCTATTAAGCGCTGCGGAATAAGTTGGCACTATACAAATAAAGATTATTATTATTATTATTATTATCTATCTATCTATCTCCTATCTATTTATCTCATATCTATTTATCTCATATCTATCTATCTATCTATCTCCTACCTATTATCTATCTATCTATCTATCTATCTATCTATCTATCTATCTATCTATCTATCTCATATCTATCTATCTCATATCTATCTATCTCATATCTATCTATCTATCTATCTCATATTTATCTATCTATCTATCTATCTCATATCTGTCTATCTATCTATCTATCTATCTATCTATCAATCTATCTCATATCTATCTATCTATCTATCTCATATCTATCTATCTATCTATCTCATATCTATCTATCTAACTAACTCATATCTATCTATCTATCTAATAGCTATCTATCTATCTCATATTTATCTATCTATCTCATATCTATCTATCTCATATTTATCTATCTATCTCATATCTATCTACCTATCTATCTATATATCTATCTCATATCTATCTCATATCTATCTATCTATATCTATCTATCTATCTCATATCTATCTATCTATCTATCTATCTCATATCTATCTATCTATATCTCTATCTATCTCATATCTATCTATGTCTCTATCTATCCTATCTCATATTTATCTATCTATCTCATATCTATCTATCTATCTATCTATCTATCTATCTCCTACCTTTTATCTATCTATCTCATATCTATCTATCTATCTATCTCCTATCTATCTCATATCTATCTATCTATCTATCTATCTATCTATCTATCTATCTATCTACTTCATATCTATCTATCTATCTATCTATCTATCTATCTATCTATCTATCTATCTATCTATCTACTAAAAGGGGGACAATTACTAAGGGCGCCATCTAATGCCAAGCAGAGGAAATACAACTTGCAATGGCCTCTCACCACCCATGAATCGGTAGCAGTATGCGCCAACTTTACTTTGGGTTGAGGATTTTTTCAGACCAGTGTTTTGCATCAGGGTCATTGTTCCCAGTTCACTGCGCATGTTGGAAAGGAAAGAGTTAAACCGACATATTAGTGAGGCTTAATGAGCCCACCTCTCTGCAGAGTTTGGAATCGCTACGTCTGTCAGTCTCAGAGAGCAGTTGTATGTAAGAGGGAAGAGCAGACATGGACCCAAAAATGGTGACAACGGCGATAAAAAAAACCCAAATCCTGTGGGATTTTGGGATTGTTATTCCTCAGGTCGGGGGGCTGGGATCTCCGGGTCACAGATGGAAGAGAGTTCTGTTTTTCTGCAAGTGTCGATGAGGGTTTGGCAGGGAGAACGTGCAGATTGGGGGTCATTCTCTATGCAGTTGGCAGGGTCATCGCCATTAGGATACAGTATGTATTGTGTATGTGTTTGTGGAGCCAGGTTGTACATCTCTATAGAAGCGGTTTCCATGACGATGCGTAGCGATGTAGACCCCCCCCTCCCCCCAATTCCTGAACTTGAAATGGTCCTTTGTTGAGCAGAGAAGCAGAGACGGCGCATTATGTACAATGAGTCCATTCTGAGACGTATCAATCTAGTGTTAACCGAAGCAGCTGATACATTGTAACAGGTTACACAGACCTTGTACCCCATAGCATGATACAATGCCAAACTGTCATCACACACCATGCCGTCACAATTTAACTCCAACCAGCAAAATCGCCACAAGTGTCTCGTGCCGCGGGTTTTTCCGCACGGATTCCACATCAACAGCAGTTATTCCGTGGATTTCTGCCGCAGATTTGCACCTCGGCTTGCCACAGATCCGCACGTGGATGTAGATCTTTTCAATGGGCAAATCTGCGTGTGGTTTTCCGGGCATGAAAACCGCGTGACACCTATTGTTTTTCCACATGTGGAATTGAAATCCGCATGCAGAAAAATCCACGTCACAGACTATGGCGCAGGTTTCCATTAGAAGCAATGGGACTTTTTAGGACACGGATTTCCCAGTGGACTTGTTGCAGGATCCGTGTGACTTCATTGTTTGTATACATCGCAATACGGCCTTTTCACGCTAGCATTTTACCAAAGACGGAAAGCGAATGTTTATACTTCAGAGCTGCACTCACTATTCTGCTAGTGGAGTCACTGTGTACATACATTACTTATTCTGTACTGCTCCTGAGTTACATCCTGCATTATACTCCAGAGCTGCACTCACTATTCTGCTGGTGGAGTCACTGTGTACATACATTACTTATCATGTACTGATCCTGAGTTATATCCTTCATTATACTCCAGAGCTGCACTCACTATTCTGCTAGTGGAGTCACTGTGTTCATACATTACATATCCTGTCCTGATCCAGAGTTACATCCTGTATTATACTCCAGAGCTGCACTCACTATTCTGCTGGTGGAGTCACTGTGTACATACATTACTTATCCTGTACTGATCCTGAGTTACATCCTGTATTATACTCCAGAGCTGCACTCACTATTCTGCTGGCGGAGTCACTGTGTACATACATTACTTATCCTGTACTGATCCTGAGTTACATCCTGTATTATACCCCAGAGCTGCACTCACTATTCTGCTGGTGGAGTCACTGTGTACATACATTACTTATCCTGTACTGATCCTGAGTTACATCCTGTATTATACCACAGAGCTGCACTCACTATTCTGCTGGTGGAGTCACTGTGTACATATATTACTTATCCTGTACTGATCCTGAGTTACATCCTGTATTATACTCCAGAGCTGCACTCACTATTCTGCTGGTGGAGTCACTGTGTACATACATTACTAATCCTGTACTGATCCTGAGTTATATCCTGTATTATACTCCAGAGCTGCACTCACTATTCTGCTGGTGGAGTCACTGTGTACATACATTACTTATCCTGTACTGATCCTGAGTTACATCCTGTATTATACCCCAGAGCTGCACTCACTATTCTGCTGGTGGAGTCACTGTGTACATACATTACTTATCCTGTACTGATCCTGAGTTACATCCTGTATTATACCACAGAGCTGCACTCACTATTCTGCTAGTGGAGTCATCTTGTACATAAATTACAATGGGGAAAAATCGGACGCCAACTGTAAAACTTCTTGTGGTCATTGCGAGTCGCCCTTGGTTTTTGGTCTGATAAGGAAACAGAGAGGTTACAGTAATCGGCGATAATGCGACGACCGACTCATTATCCAAAAGTCACCCCAGCTTCATAGCTACACCGTAAGTCAACAGTCGGAAAATCCCTTTAAGTGGGCTGAGGGGATTTGTCCAGGAAGACTCCTTAGATTTCCTTTAGGCGCGAGGACTGTAAACCGCATAAACCGCGTCCCCTGGAGAGTCTCATCTCCACCATGAGCACTGGCGGAGGGCTCCTAACCTCTACATGACGACACTCCGGCGGTGCGGCGGCTAATCAGGTCCGCTCGAGATGTACTCAGGCGCCAGGCTTTTCATGTCCGTGCCGGGCACTTCTCGCAGAGAATTACGCCAATTTACCACTAATGAAGAAATGTTTGATCAGCGAGGTTAACGCAGTCTGGTCTGTTTGTGCTCCATTCCGACAAAACATCGTGTTCTCCGCGAAGCCTCGCCGCTCCGAGCCCCCCCCCCCCCCCGTATAATCAGAATAGAGATCACTATGGCAACCAGGTGCTTCACTTTTTAATTTAATTGGACTTATTCTTTAATGTCTATAACCTGCTCCTTCTGTAGGATTGTTTACGAAGACGGAAAGAAGTCTATGACATAAATAGGAAAGATGAAAGTTTACGCCGAGCCGCTCGCTCAGAGGGAGGCAGCCATTTTGTGGGACATTACCATACAATTGGTGAAATGAAGGTGTCTGTTGCCCGTAGCAACAAGTCAGGTCACTTTAATTTTTCACAGTTGGTATCTCATCAGTTGATAATGATATAGGGTTGCCACCCGACCGGTAGTCCACTGGCTTGGCCGGTAATATGTCCAGAATGCCGGTGCCGGTATTTATTTTTTACCATCCCTATTAGAGGCGGGTAAAAAATTCTTACCTGCACAGAGCAGCTCCAGCCAGGCAGCAGACAGTTTTGTTCCCTCATGTACCTCTCTTCCCGGCATCTGCGTTCCAGTCACCGCTCACTTGTACAGGGCCCTGGACTCCCCCCAATATCTGCGTTGTGTTCAATACATATACAAACACCACAGGAAAGAGTCCGGGGGGGGGGGGGGGGTCACTATTACTACTGGGGCCATTGTGGAGAGCACTATTACTACTGGGACCACTATGGGGGTCACTATTACTACTGGGGCCATTGTGGAGAGCACTATTACTACTGGGACCACTATGGGGGGTTACTATTACTACTGTGACTAGTATGGGGGGCACTATTACTACTGGGGCCATTGTGGAGAGCACTATTACTTCTGGGATCACTATGGGGGTCACTATTACTACTGAGACCACTGCAGGAGTTACTACTACTACTGGGACCACTATGGAGGTCACTATTACTACTAAGACCACTGCAGGAGTCACTATTACTACTGGGACCACTATGGGGGTTACTATTGCTACTGAGACCACTGCAGGAGTTACTATTACTACTGGGACCACTAAGGGGGTCACTATTACTACTGAGACCACTGCAGGAGTTACTATTACTGCTGGGACCACTATGGGGGGTCACTATTATTTCTGAGACCACTGCAGGAGTCACTATTACTACTGGGACCACTATGGGGGTCACTATTACTACTGAGACCACTGCAGGAGTCACTATTACTACTGGGACCACTATGGGGGTCAGTATTACTACTGAGACCACTGCAGGAGTCACTGTTACTACTGGGACCACTATGGGGGGTTACTATTACTACTGTGACTAGTATGGGGGGCACTATTACTACTGGAGCCATTGTGGAGAGCACTATTACTACTGGGACCACTATGGGGGTCACTATTACTACTGAGACCACTGCAGGAGTTACTATTACTACTGGGACCACTATGGGGGTCACTATTACTACTGAGACCACTGCAGGAGTTACTATTACTACTGGGACCCCTATGGGGGTCACTATTACTACTAAGACCACTGCAGGAGTCACTATTACTACTGGGACCACTATGGGGGTTACTATTGCTACTGAGACCACTGCAGGAGTTACTATTACTACTGGGACCACTAAGGGGGTCACTATTACTACTGAGACCACTGAAGGAGTTACTATTACTGCTGGGACCACTATGGGGGGGTCACTATTATTTCTGAGACCACTGCAGGAGTCACTATTACTACTGGGACCACTATGGGGGTTACTATTGCTACTCGGTCCAGTATGGGGGGCACTATTATTATTGGAGCTTACTACTAGGGCTACTAATGGTGGCATTATTGCTACTGGGCTAACTATCAAATCACTATTACCATTGGGGCTACTATAGGGGCACGATTACTACTGGAGGTACTAACAGGGGCACTCTTAATATTGGGGTCACTATTAATATTGGGAACACAACTGGGGCCACTGTTGCTATTGGGGCCACTAAGAGGGGCACAATTACTAGTAGGGGCCACTAGAGTTAAAAACATACTGCGTGGTAAGCCACGCTCCCAACCACTCCCCATTTTACCTTGGCTGCTATCTCTTTATGACAAAGGTGGCAACTCACATTGATTTTAGGTCTTCAATGCGTTACTTTATAGGAAGGAGATTGTCCAACACAATGTGGGCTGTCCTGGATGGAGCAGACGGAGGACCTAATGTTGGCTTCATTGTGTGTATTGGGACAAAGGGGCAGATCTATGAAGGTATCTGAAAGAAGAACCATCTTTGTTACCCACAGCAACCAATCACAGAGCAGCTTTCATTTGACCACAGCAAAATATGACATGAAAGCTGCGCCGTGATTGGTTGCTGTGGGCAATACGTTTTTTCTTCTAAATACTTTCCTATATTAAGGATGTTGTTGAGAAACGTTGGGGACGAAGTGTCTGACTCGGCCATGTCGGGGACACAGAATGGACTATGTGGTTGACACAATAGCTATCTCTACTACAGACAGAGGATATCATTTCCGCCCCTACTGTGGACGGAGGAATAAATGTCCGCCGCTATTGTTGAAGAAGAACAAGGGGGAAGATTCGGGGCTTATTCACATGGCTATATTTTCGGCCACATGTGTAACTGACTGCCCCCGTCTGAATAGCGCCTTATTCTTCTTGTTGCGCCACAAGTGAAGAGTGAGGGCTTCTTCACATGGCCGTATGCGCCACTACGCTCACTGCTACGGAGCGTAGTTGCGCATGAGCGGGTCTCATTTTTTTTCTCGGAGTATTCCAACGCCGCACAATAGTGTGCGAGTTTCAATAAAGCAGTGATAGCATAGGTCCCGCCTTATCTTTCCCGCCGTCTCATTCAGGCGGCCATATTGCCGGTTGCATTCGAGAATCTGAGGCGCATCTCACATCGCACAGCACACGGACACCGATGTCCACAGACATTACGCATCGCATGTCCTATTCTTGACTATGAATACGGTCGGCAATACGATATTTTTTTTCACACGGATCTACGGTTGATAGGGTTGCCACCTAGCCGGTAACTCGTCGGCACAGCTGGTAATCACGTCTCCAGGCCGATGCTGGTATTTATTTTTTACTTACCATATTAATGCCCAGTAAAAAAATATATACCTGCGGCGGGCAGCAACCCCACCATCCAGTATGTCAGTCACTCTATTTCCCAACCGACCGCTGCTGTTGTAAATAGACTATATGACCCCTGACGTATCCTCCCTGCATCCACGTCTTCTGCACAGCACAGACACTGGGAGGAGAGGTCAGGAGTCATATAGTCTGCTTACAACAGCGGCGGTCGGGAAACAGACAGAGTGACTGACATACTGGATGGTGGGGTTGCTGCCCACCGCAGGTATATACCGTGTTTCCCTGAAAATAAGACAGTGTCTTATATTAATTTTTGTTCAAAAAGGTTTAACTTTTTTACATGTATAGCTGCCTGGATACTATTTAAATTGACTTTTTTTAATTAACTGTTAGCAGGGCTTAATTTTGGAGTAGGGCTTATATTTTAAGCATGAAAAATAATTTTGCATCCTCAAAAATTCTGGAAAATCATGCTATGTCTTATTTTCAGGGAAACAGGGTATTTAGAGGTATATATATATGCAAATATATTAAGAGGTAAAAGCAACACCCCTGTGCGCCAGACTGAAGCTGACAATAGATATAAGCTATTGTAGGTTTTAGCTGAAAGTTTCGGGAATACATTATAGTAAATCTCAAAGTCTGTGCATGGCCACACCCCCTCATGCTAGGCCCTGCCCACTTTTAAAAAATGTGGCAGAACCTGCTGCAAGCCATCCAAAAAATTGCAATGTTGGTGATTGCTCCAAAATTGCCACTTTTCTGCACCAGAAATCTGGCATACAAAACATAATACATATGCCCCAAAATATCTGCTTCTACTAGACTGAAGATGGGGTGGGTTGAATTTATGTTACACGCCCCATATTGACGAAAACCAGTTGCAGGTTTTGGCGCAACCCAGCAACTATTTTCGTTTTTCGGCTATTCTCCCCCAAAAATGTGCGGGGCTTGGCAGGAGAGGCTTTTTGCAGCAGATTTATAATAATTTAGTCAAGAAACTGATGTAAATTATAGTGCAAACCTACGCAATTGCAACACAAATCTAGGTGGCATAAATTTCCTTTTCTGGCACATGCAGAGAGGCATAAGGTGCGCCAACTTTTAAAAAAAAAATTCTGCACCCCCTAATACAGTTGGCGCACCTCCCTCTAGCGCACATTAGATTAAGACAGACATATAAAACGCTATTTTAAATAACTCCGCCTCCTTAGTGTTTGCCTCCATTATTTGTATGTAGGGTGGGACAAAACATCTGCCATCCACCATATTGGCCAGATCCGCCTGGAATATCTGGGATGCTCCAGGAAAAAGGGAACACCTCCCGGATTCCTAAGAAGCTTCATGCAACCACCCACAATGCAGCGCTCCACGTTGGACACCGGGCATGGCATCATCTGACTCAATCCCTGTGTCCAAACGCAAACTCAAGAGGAGGCGTGGCTTGTGAAGAGGAGGTGTTTATGTGCCAAAAAGTTCTAATAATTCTGGGTCACAAAGACATGTAAAAAGCACAAAATAGGATAAGTCCATTCATTTAAGGAATTTGTAAGGGATCAACCTCATAGACATCCAATAACTATGGCTTAACATGCCACCAGAAAAATGGAAGACCCCTTAAGGGGATTTATCACGGCCAATCTTTAAAGTTTAATTTCAGTTTTACCCACTAGAGGGCAGGTTAGGGCTGCTTTCACACTTGTGTTAGAGCTCAGTTCACGGTTTCCTTCTCTCTGCTCCATTTTTGGAGTGAAGAAACTGGAATAAAACAGAAAAAATGGATCCGTTCTTTGCACCAATGATTTCGATTGGGATTCAAAAACACAGGAAGCTTCCATACCATCAGGTTTCCGTTTTTTGATAGGAAAATAATGCTGCGGACTGCGATATTTTCCTATCCACAACAACGAAAACTTAATGGAAGAGAGGAAAACTGAAACCTTTCCGCTATTTTTAAAGCAAAGTGAAATTAATGGGAAAAAACATCCATTCTTTTCTGTTTTATTTCATTTTCTGCCCTCCAAAAACGGAGAAGAGAGACAGAGACTCTGAACTGATCCTAACGCAGGTGTGAGAGCAGGATTAACTGTTGAAACATCAAGCATTGATATTGTAGCACATAAAGCCATAACAATCTGATAAAAACAGCTATTTTGACACTCACCTAACTTTTTGGCTACACCGGAATCTTCTTCAGCGTCCACCAACCCAAATCCCACCCCTTTATCTTCCAGGACTTGGGCAGCTAACTAGGGAAAAAGACGGAAAAGGGGGAAAAAGAGAAAAAGAGAAGAAATATAATGTTTTAGGACTGTAAAACCAGTCATAGCAATCAGTACATAATATTGTTAGATCTAGTAAAAGCTATGTAATAATTATTAGTAAGTCACGAGATAAAGGTATTTCATAACGCACTATGAATGAACTAATACTGCCCCCTATATACAAGAATAAAATTACTATAATACTGCCCCCTATGTACAAGAATATAACTACTATAATACTGCCACTATGTACAATAATATAACTACTATAATACTGCCCCCTATGTACAAGAATATAACTACTATAATACTGCCTCCTATGTACAAGAATATAACTACTATAATACTGCCTCCTATGTACAAGAATATAACTACTATAATACTGCCCCCTATGTACAAGAATACAACTATTATAATACTGATGTTATGTACAAGAATACAACTACTATAATACTGCCCCCTATGTACAAGAATATAACTACTATAATACTGCCCCCTATGTACAAGAATATAACTACTATAATACTGCCCCCTATGTACAAGAATATAACTACTATAATACTGCCTCCTATGTACAAGACTATAACTACTATAATACTGCTCCTATGTACAAGAATATAACTACTATAATACTGCCCCCTATGTACAAGAATATAACTACTATAATACTGCCCCCTATGTACAAGAATATAACTACTATAATACTGCCCCTATGTACAAGACTATAACTACTATAATACTGCCCCTATGTACAAGACTATAACTACTATAATACTGCTCCCTATGTACAAGAATATAACTACTATAACACTGCCCCTATGTACAAGACTATAACTACTATAATACTGCTCCCTATGTACAAGAATATAACTACTATAATACTGCTCCTATGTACTGGAATATAACTACTATAATACTGCCCCCTATGTACAAGAATATAACTACTATAATACTGCCTCCCATGTATAAGAATATAACTATTATAATACTGCCCCCTATGTACATGTATATTACTACTATAATACTGCCCCCTATGTACAAGAATATAAGTACTATAATACTTCCCCTATGTACAGGAATATAACTACTATAATACTGCCCCCTATGTACAAGAATATAACTACTATAATACTGCCCCCTATGTACAGGAATACAACTACTATAATACTGCCCCCTATGTACAAGAATATAACTACTATAATACTGACCCTATGTACAAGAATAGAACTACTATAATACTGCCCCCTATGTACAAGAATAAAACTACTATAATACTGACCCTATGTACAATAATATAACTACTATAATACTGCCCCTATGTACAAGACTATAACTACTATAATACTGCCCCTATGTACAAGAATATAACTATTATAATACTGCTCCTATGTACAAGAATATAACTACTATAATACTGCTCCTATGTACTGGAACATAACTACTATAATACAGCTCCTATGTACAAGAATATAACTACTATAATGCTGACCCTATGTACAAGAATATAACTACTATAATACTGCCCCTATGTACAAGAATATAACTACTATAATACTGCCCCCTATTTACAACAATATAACTACTATAATACTGCCCCCTATGTACAAGAATATAACTACTATAATACTGATGTTATGTACAAGAATATAACTACTATAATACTGACCCTATGTACAAGAATAGAACTACTATAATACTGCCCCCTATGTACAAGAATATAACTACTATAATACTGACCCTATGTACAATAATATAACTACTATAATACTGCCCCTATGTACAAGACTATAACTACTATAATACTGCCCCTATGTACAAGAATATAACTATTATAATACTGCTCCTATGTACAAGAATATAACTACTATAATACTGCTCCTATGTACTGGAACATAACTACTATAATACAGCTCCTATGTACAAGAATATAACTACTATAATGCTGACCCTATGTACAAGAATATAACTACTATAATACTGCCCCTATGTACAAGAATATAACTATTATAATACTGATGTTATGTAAAAGAATATAACTTATAATACTGCTCCCTATGTACAAGAATATAACTACTATAATACTGCCCCCTATGGACAAGAATATAACTACTATAATACTGCCCCCTATGGACAAGAATATAACTACTGTAATACTGCTGCTATATACAAGAATATAACTACTATAATACTGCTACTATGTACAAGAATATTACTAATATAATACTACTCCCTATGTACAAGAATATAACTACTATAATACTGCCCCTATGTACAAGAATATAACTACTATAATACTGCCCCCTATGTACAAGAATATAACTACTATAATACTGTCCCCTATGTACAAGAATATAACTATTATAATACTGCCACCTATGCACAAGAATATAACTACTATAATACTGCCCCTCATGTACAAGAATATATCTACTATAATACTGCTCCCTATGTACAAGAATATAACTACTATAATACTGTCCACTATGTACAAGAATATAACTACTATTATCCTGCTCCTATGTATAATAATATAAAAACTATAATACTGCTCCCTATGTACAAGAAAATAACTACTATAATACTGCCTCCTATGTACAAGAATATAAGTACTATAATACTGCCCCTATGTACAGGAATATAACTACTATAATACTGCCCCCTATGTACAAGAATATAACTACTATAATACTGCTCCCGATGTACAAGAATATAACTACTATAATACTGCTCCCTATGTACAAGAATATAACTCCTATAATACTGCTCCTATATACAAGAATATAACTACTATAATACTGCTCCTATGTACAAGAATATAACTACTATAATACTGCCTCCTATGTGCAAGAATATAACTACTATAATACTGCCCCTATCTACAAGAATATAACTACTATAATACTGCCCCCTACGTACAAGAATATAACAACTATAATACTGCCCCTATGTACAAGAATATAACTACTATAATACTGCCCCCTATGTACAAGAATATAACTACTATAATACTGCTCCCTATGTACAAGAATATGACTACTATAATATTGCCCCCTATGCGCTGCGGAATAAGTTGGCGCTATACAAATAAAGATTATTATTATTATTATGTACAAGAATATAACTACTATAATACTGCTCCTATGTACAAGAATATAACTACTATAATACTGCCCCCTATGTACAAGAATATAACTACTATAATACTGTCCCCTATGTACAAGAATATAACTACTATAAAACTGCCCCCTATGTACAAGAATATAACTACTATAATACTGCCCCCTATGTACAAGAATATAACTACTATAATACTGCTCCTATGTACAAGAATATAACTACTATAATACCGTTCCTATGTACAAGAATATAACTACTATAATACTGCCCCTATGTACAATAATATAACTACTATAATACTGCCCCTATGTAAAATAATATAACTACTGTAATACTGCCCCTATGTACAAGAATATAACTACTATAATACTGCTCCCTATGTACAAGAATATAACTACTATAATACTGCTCCCTATGTACAAGAATATAACTACTATAATACTGCCTCCCTATGTACAAGAATATAACTACTATAATTCTGCCCCCTATGTACGAGAATATAACTACTATAATACTGCCCCCATGTACAAAAATATATAACTACTATAATACTGCTCCTATGTACAAGAATATAACTACTATAATACTGTCCCATATGTACAAGAACATACCTACTATTATATTGCCTTCTATGTAGAAGAATATAACTGCTATAATACTGCCCCCTATGTACAAGAATATAACTACTATAATACTGCTCCTATGTACAAGAATATAACTACTATAATACTGCCCCCTATGTGCAAGAATATAACTACTATACTACTGCCCCCTATGTACAAGAATATAACTACTATAATACTGCCCCCTATGTACAGGAATATAACTACTATAATACTGCCCCTTATGTACAAGAATATAACTACTATAATACTGCCTCCTATGTACAAGAATATAACTACTATAATACTGCTCCTATGTACAAGAATATAACTACTATAATACTGCTCCTATGTACAAGAATATAACTACTATAATAATGCCTCCTATGTACAAGAATATAACTGCTATAATACTGCCCCCTATGTACAAGAATATAACTACTATAATACTGTCCCCTATGTACAAGAATATAACTACTATAATACTGCCCCCCATGTACAAGAATATAACTACTATAATACTGCCCCCTCTGTACCAGAATATAACTACTATAATACTGCCCCCTATGTACAAGAATACTGTATATCTTTAGGCTGCCTGTCCACGGCCGAGGCGGAAGGCTAGCGATATTCCGCTGCTGGGGGAAAACTGATACGTCTCTAATAGATAGGCTCACCGTGGAAAATTGCGTAAAATCGCAGTATACCGCTATTTGAATCTCTACAGCAGAGAATCGCTGTGATTCTTTGCTCCTTTACATCGGGCTGCGCTTTCTATAGTTAGCCTATGGAAAGTGTTCCCTGCGTTCCCCAGAGCCGGATTATCGCCACGGATAATGCAATGACAACTCGCCCGTGGACAGGCAGCCTCATATGTCCATATGACATTGGTGGATACATACTGTAATCTGTGGTCTCCAACCTGTGGCTTTCCAGATGTTGTGAAGCTCCCACTCCCAGCATGCTTTGACGAGTAGTTTCACAAGATCTGGACAGCCACAAGTTTTAGACTGTAGCATTAACTTCTGATTATAGGACCATAATTAGCATGTGCTCCCCTGACTCTCCGATGGTCGGTGCTCTGTGACTTATGTCTCATACTTCGGATTTCTTACATTTTTTGTGACTTTTTCTTATTTTAATTATTATTTTGGCTCAATTCTCCATAAATGCAGTAGATGAAAAAGTGAGTAATTCTCCAGGATTCCTGCGGCTCGTTTCTGTTAGTTGGCGCTAGACTATTTCTACACATAGGTAGAGATATTTCTGTAAGGCCGCCTTCTTCTGAACTCTGTCTCCCTTCTGTCTTCCATGACACTTCGCTCCTGCCGCCCACGTAACAATCTATTATGTTTTGATGCAGTTAGTAAGATGAGCAGATGCTCAAAACGTGGAAAAAAAACTCCTGTGATCTCCGCAGTAAACAGCAGTTGGTCAGAAGAATACGATGGATTTGCAGGTTGTGATGCCATCTAGTGGAGGAACCGGCTATAGGTTATAGCCATATCAAGTAGCTCTACATATCGATCCAGCCCAGTGTAATAAGCAATGTTATGCCCAGATTGGTGGCCTATTAGGGTTAAAGGGTGGAGTGAGCGATTTGAAGGATTTGGTTTTTGGGTGGCTTGTGAACACGACATTGTCCATGTACTCTAAAAGCAGTTGGTTGGTAAGAAGAAGCTCACGGTGCTGACATCCATCATCCTTATGATTATTGGGAACCTTCACAGGGCTCCACCAACCATAAGATTGGGAGCAAATCAAGAGTCACACGTCCCTCTAGATGGGATTGGATGGAGAGGGATGAAGGCGCATCAGGCTTTTCTTTTTTGAGCTGTGTGATCTCCATGTTTATTTCTTAAAGGAGGACCAGAACCAAGTTTTTGACCTATAAAAGAAACACTGTGGAGGTCAAAGGTTTTCTAGGTCATTGATTTTAACCCATGACTCTTCAAGGGGGACAGGAATCATTGCTCTAAGAGGAGCCCCTTAGTATGAGGAGTCTTGAGCTAAGAGGAGTCCCATGGTATAAGGAATCTAGGGCTGAGAGGAGTCCCATGTTATGAGAAGTCTTGGGCTAAGAGAAGTCCCATGGTAAGATCGGTCCAGGGTTAAGAGGAGTCCCATGGTGTGAGGGATCTTGGGCTAAGAAGAGCCCCATGGTAAGAGGGTTACAGGGCTAAAAGGTGTACGACGGTATATGGACTCTTGGGCTAAGAGGAGTCCAATGTTATGAGTAGTCATGCACTAGGAGAAGTCCATGGTAAGATGGGTTCAGGGTTAAGAGAAGTACCATGGTATGAGAAGTCTTGGGCTAAGTGGAGTCCCATGGTAAGATTGGTCAAGGGTTAAGAATAGTCCCATGGTATAAGGAATCTTGGGCTAACAAGAGTCCCATGTAAGAGGAGTCCCATGGTATAAGGAATCTTGGTCTAAGAGGAGTCCCATGTTATGAGAAGTCTTCGGCTATGAGGAGTCCTATGTTATGAAAAGTCTTGGGTTAAGGGGAGTCCAATGTTATGAGAAGTCTTGGTCTAAGAGAAGACCCATAGTAAGATGGATCCAGGGTTAAGAGGAGTCCCATGGTATGAGGGATCTTGAGTTAAGAGGAGTCCCGTGTTATGAGAAGTCTTGAGCTAAGAGTAGTAACATGGTATGAGGGATCGAACGCTAAAAGGAGTTTCAGTTAAGAGGAGTCCTATGCTAAGACGTGATCCAGGGCTAAGAGGAATCTTGGACTAAGAAGTCCTGAGCTAAAAGGAGTCACATGCTAAGAGAAGTCCGATGGTACTGTAAACGGACTCATATGGTAAGAGGAGTCTTGGACTAAGAGAAGTCCCATTCTAATGGAAGTCCCATGCTAAGTAGAGTCCTGAGCTCAGGGTCCTTCTACAGTGAAAGATTATTTGTGGATCACAGCAGTCTGAATGATAATTTGTTCATCGTTCAATTACTGCAGGCATAAAAATCAAATGACGATAAACAGGCAGTCTTCATCTATAAATGACAACCTGTTCACAGTGAATGAAGACAAGGTGCCTGGAAGAGATCCATGGCGCATTCCGCCTCGATTCCCTGAGTGATGATTACTCCTGTGTGAAAGTATGGGAGTGATTATCACTAGGATGACCGTTGGACACTGAGGCACCGAATGGTTGTCCAGTGTAGAAGGACCCAAAGGGTTAGAGTGTTCCGTTTTCCTGCTGTGTTTGGGGAGCAGGAGAACAGCACCCCCTGGTCGAACTGCTCCGTCGTAGAACAGAACAGAACAGTGCAAAACAGACACCCATTGACTATAATGGGGTTCGTTTGAATTCCTTCCAGCGGTCCAGTATTTTGCAGGAATTTTCGGGCTGAAATAGCGCAACTTGCTGTGCTATTTTGTCCTATTTTCTAGCGGATATCAGCAGCGGAGAACCTCCAACAGTGATGTGGATAAACCCTAAGAGGAGTTCTATGCTAAGATAAGAGAAGTCCTGGTTTTAGAGGAGTCATATGCCAAGAGGGGTCCAGGGCTAGGAGAAGTCCCATGCTAGGAGGGGTCCATGGCTAAGAGGAGTCCTATGCTAAATTAAGAGAAGTCCTGGGTTCAGAGGAGTCATATGCCAAGATAGGTCCATGGCTAAGAGGAGTCTTATGCTAGGAGGGGTCCAGAGCTAAGAGGAGTCCCATGCTAGGAGGGGTCCATGACTAAGAGGGGCCCAGGGCTAAGAGGAGTCCTATGCTAAATTAAGAGAAGTTCTGGGTTCAGAGGAGTCATATGCCAAGATAGGTCCATGGCTAAGAGGAGTTCCATACTAAGAGGGGTCCTATGCTAAATTAAGAGAGGTCCTGGGTTCAGAGGAGTCATATGCCAAGATGGGTCCATGGCTAAGAGGAGTCTTATGCTAGGAGGGGTCCAGAGCTAAGAGGAGTCCCATGCTAGGAGGGGTCCAGAGCTAATAGGAGTTCCATGCTAAGATGGGTCCAGGACTAAGAGGAGTCCCATTTTAAGAGTAGTCCAACACTAAGAGAAGTCTCACGCTGGAAGAGTCCCATGAGTATAGGAGTCATGTTTCCCGAAAAGAGTGCAACAGAGGATTGTCTACACGGGATACAAATGTAACATGTCCTCAGCTGTGAGAAGTATCAGGTGTAGGTGGATTAAAAAGAAACAAGTGTGATGCTGTGTGTATTCTTATCAAATAGTCATCCTAAATAGTGACAATAGCCTATTGCTTTCTGTTATCAGCCATTAATCAGCTGAATACAACCTATTCTTCCTTATAGTCACTTTTTCAAGGAGAGTCTGGCTGTAGCACTATTGAGTACATGCTATTGCTCCCTGTTGTCAGACATTTCAGGCTGTGGACAAGATGACTGTGAGGGTGTGTTTACACGTAGAGGTAATGCGGCGCACTTTCTGCAGCTGAAAATCCTGCAGCATTTCCACATCCAAAACAGAGTCAAAATCTGAACCATCAGTGCAGATTTGACTCAAAATCAGCTTCAATTCCGCAGCTGATTTCACAAGATACCGCGCTCCACCTCACCTCCAAAGGCTCTGTGCTCTCGCCGCTTCCTTCACCGGGCACCCGGCGGCATCTTACGAGGGCAGCACTGCTGGTCACTTTCACATCATCTGACCAGCGGTGGAGCACTCACTAGAGGCTGCCGGGTGCCCGGTGAAGGAAGCGCCAAGAGCGCAGAACCTTTGGAGGTGAGGTGGAGCGCGGTATCTTCTGAAATCAGCTGCGGAAGCACCACTGATTTTGACTCTGTGCCTGACAGACGTCCCAGCACCAGAGCGATGATCGCTGAGTGAATGGGGACGGAGCGCGACGGAGATGGCTTCCACCCGCTCACCTGCAGTCACAGTAAACAAGCCGCCATTGATAGATGGATTACTGCCTGTTTACACGGCTGGCAGCCTGCAGGAGCTGAACCATGGACAATAAGCCAACCAATCATCATTAGTCGTTCAGTCGCCGGCAGCGTTTACACGGAACGATTATCAGTCACACCGCCCAGCGAATTATCTGAAGGCGAATCGTTTAGTGTAAAAGGGCCCTTAAACAGGATAATATAAGCTATTGCTCCCTGTTATTAGCCATTTAACCCTTTGCAATCCAATTTTGGTTTTGGGGTTTCCTAGGGGGCTTTCTCTTTCTGCCATTATACAATGGCACCATCTGCTGGCTAGAGCCAGTACTGCGGAGTGGGACATGCTGGAGAGGCCCCCAACAACAGAGCGGCCAATAATATACGGTAAGAATACCCTGCCGGACGTCTTCCCACATCGGAGCTGTACAGCCTCCAATCAGAATGTCTTCAGACGTCAGACAGTGGATTGGAAAGGGTTAAAGCTGTGAACAGGATGATTGATGGACAGGGGAATACAAGCTATTGCTCTCTGTTATCAGCTATTCCCAGCTTAAAAACAGGATGACTGTAGAGCAGGGGAATATAAGCTAAGACTTCCTGATATCAGCCAGTTCAAGCAGTAGACAGGATGATTGTAGGGCAGGGGAATACAAGCTATTGCTCCCTGTTATCAGCTATTCCAAGCTGCGAACAGGATGACTGTAGGGCAGGTGAATACAAGTTATTGCTCCCTGTTATCAGCTATTCCAAGCTGCAAACAGGATGACTAAACGGCGGGGGAGTACAAGTTCTTGCTCACTTTTATCAGCCATTTCAAGGTGTATAGAGGCTGACTATAGGGCAGGGAAGTACAAACCATTGCTCCCTGTTATCAGCCATTTCGAGTTGTGGACAAGTTAACTGTTGAATAGGTGACTACAAGCTATTGCTCCCTGTTATCAGCTATTCCCAGCTGCGAACAGCATGACTATAGGACAGGGGAATACAACGTCTTGCTGCACTTCTGACAGTTCAGACTGGGGTACTGACTGTGGGGCTGGTGACTACATGCTATTTTCTCTGTTGTCAGTCATTTGAGGTTGGGAAGAGGCTGGCTATGGGGTTAGTTGCTTTCTACTACAATTAAGCATTGGGGGCTGAATATGGCCACATTGATACTTTTATCCGGTGTATTTTGGGCTCTGTTAGTGCGCCCGGGGAGCGGGCATCTGAGCGACGGGCGAACCTTATAAAGAGTCTATTTTTGACCCTCTAGGAAGGTGCTGCTTCAGTGTGAGAGGAGCTTTCGTCCCCTCTAAGCCTCCCGAGAGACGACCATATGGAGCAGTACTGCGATTCCCCTGAATGTGCACTTCAGCCTGTAACCTAAGCAGTGCCCGGGTGTGGTATGCCAGCCAGCGCCACTCAACACATCTCCCGTTCCAGTCCATCTGCCCCAGGCCGGCCCATTCTTGGCCACAGCGATTGCTCTCCTCCAATCCACTGGGAGAACTGGGATTTTGTTTTTAGTGGAGTCAGCGAAGACGCTGTGCCCAGACCCACACAACATACCTTATAAAGGTACAGGCGCTGGAGCGTTATAACCGGCAAATCCCAATACATTAAATTTAGAAACATCTGTGGCCGACATTAAGACAGTCTCCTATACGGCTGAACTCCACCTATGGAGAATGGCACAGAGGGGTCACTATCACATATCCCCCACTACTACCACCATCATCTCTAGTAGGAGTGGAGCTGGGTGTCTGCAGCACAGGGTGATATAACAATGTAAGGAGCACACACTGTCCTGTAACATGACAATCACCACCTCACACCCCGGGAGCACGTCACCAGCACATCTAATTATACCGGGAAATAGGAACCCCCTGTAATCGCCTGAGCTAAGAATGTGTGGACATGGAAAAGTACCGAAAATAGGGTGGGGATGTGTCCTGACAAATCTATCTATCTCATATCTATCTATGTATCTATCTATATATCATATATCTATCTATCTCATATCTATCTATCTATCTATCTATCATATATCTATCTATCTCATATCTATCTATCTATATATCATATATCTATCTATCTATCACATATCTATTTATCTATGTATCTATCTATCTCACATCTATCTATCTCATATAATATCTATCTATCACATATCTATCTATCCATCTCATATCTATCTATCTATCTATCTATCTATCTATCTATCTATATATCATATATCTATCTATCTCATATCTATCTATCTATCTATCTATCTATCATATATCTATCTATCTCATATCTATCTATCTATATATCATATATCTATCTATCACATATCTATTTATCTATGTATCTATCTATCTCACATCTATCTATCTCATATAATATCTATCTATCACATATCTATCTATCCATCTCATATCTATCTATCTATCTATCTATCTATATATCATATATCTATCTATCTCATATCTATCTATCTATCTATCTATCATATATCTATCTATCTCATATCTATCTATCTATATATCATATATCTATCTATCTATCACATATCTATTTATCTATGTATCTATCATATATCTATCTATCTCATATCTATCTATCTATATATCATATATCTATCTATCACATATCTATTTATCTATGTATCTATCTATCTCACATCTATCTATCTCATATAATATCTATCTATCTATCACATATCTATCTATCCATCTCATATCTATCTATCTATCTATCTATCTATCTATCTATATATCATATATCTATCTATCTCATATCTATCTATCTATCTATCTATCTATCTATCATATATCTATCTATCTCATATCTATCTATCTATATATCATATATCTATCTATCTATCACATATCTATTTATCTATGTATCTATCATATATCTATCTATCTCATATCTATCTATCTATATATCATATATCTATCTATCACATATCTATTTATCTATGTATCTATCTATCTCACATCTATCTATCTCATATAATATCTATCTATCACATATCTATCTATCCATCTCATATCTATCTATCTATCTATCTATCTATCTATCTATCTATCTATCTCATATCTATCTATCTCATATCTATCTATCTATCTATCTATCTATCTATCTATCATATATCTCTCTCATATCTATCTATCTATCTATCATATATCTATCTCATATCTATCTATCTCATATCTATCTATCTATCTATCTATCTCATATCTATCTATCTATCTATCTATCTATCTATCTATCTATCTATCATATATCTATCTCATATCTATCTCATATCTATCTCATATCTATCTATCTCCTATCTATCTATATATCTATCTATCTCATATCTATCTATCTATCTCATATCTATCTATCTATCTATCTATCTATCTATCTATCTATCTATCTCATATCTAACTATTTATCTATCTATCTATCTCACATCTATTTCATATCTATCTCATATCTATCTATCTATCTATCTATCTATCTATCTATCTATCTATCTATCATCTAATATCTATTTCATATCTATCTATCATCTTATATCTATTTCATATCTATCTATCTATCTATCTATCATCTTATATCTATCTCATATCTATCTATTTATCCATCTATCTCATATCTATCTATCTCTCTATCTATCTCATATCTATCTCATATCTATCTATCTCATATCTATCTATCTATCTATCTATCTATCTATCTATCTATCTATCTATCTATCTATCTATCTATCTATCTCATATCTATCTATCTCATATCTATCTATCTATCTCTCTATCTATCTTAACACGTCAGCCATCTGTTTCTCTTGTGATACTTTCATCAGGATTTAATAAAGAGCTTTAGGAGCCACAAGGTGCGGTCGGCTCTCGTGTTTTTGGATTGCAGTAATTAGTAGATACTCCACCATGTAACTGTCCTTTGTAGGTGTGAAGGTATCACATGTCACGTTTACGTCAGATGGGTTAGGCCCTCATGAGATGAGACCCGCTTGGCCACCATTAGCTGAGATGTGTTCTGTGTTTTGCACTGTCCGTAAGGAGGTGATATTTGCGTTTATCACTTTTTTTTGGTTTCCTCGTTGACTGCAAAAATTGCCAGTTCCTCTAAGGTAATCGGTCTTACTATGTAATCTTTCTTAACCAAATTGGCCTTCAGTAAAGGCTCCGAAGGGACTGCATGCAACTCTAGACTTAGAATTGGAAACTACTTTCCGCTAATGATAAGGGCGGCTCATTCCATCTGCCCTCAGAAAGATCTAGTATGTCCAATTAGGCTGAAGATGCGGCCAAAATTGGTCACTGGCAATCAGGATAAATGACAGGAGTATAATCGCCATTGACCTATTTGAGAGGGTTCACAATAACTCTACTAATAGTCCTTATTGAATAAACAGGTCACTAAAGGTGCTGTACCAGATTAGAAAAACTTGGCTGCTTTTCAGAAACAGCGCCATACCTGTCCACAGGTGGTATGTGGTATTGCAGCTCAACTTTATTCACTTCAAGGGAGCTCAGCTGCAATACCAGACACAACCTGTAGACAGGTGTGCTGATGATTCTGGAAGAAAGCTGCCATGTTATTAAGAACAGTCCCTTTAAGTGACCGGTAGGCCAAGAGGGTCTTTACCTCTCAGATCACCTAACCTAGAGTAATATCACCTGCGATATAGTTTCAAGTCATCACCAATACCCAAGATGCAATAGCTTATTGGCACCCCTCAAGTATTCAGCACCTGAGGTTAGATAGAACTGAGGTTTACTAAGCTACACATTCTAACACTGGTGGCTATGAGACAAGACCTTTCAGTAGTCATCAGTGACTCGGACTACAACTCCAATGAGGCTCATCACACTCTTGATATACGGTAGTGTCTGTGTCATACTCAGTGTCGATAAAGGCTCTTTCCATTCCTGAGGAGGCTTCATTTTAAACATCAAGTAAAGTAGAGCAGTGGGGGCGCTGTTGCATTGATTTCTATAGTAGATGGTGATGTCTAAAAAGTGGTACTGCATGCAAAAAAAGAAAAAGGTATGCAAACATTTAAAGAATTTTCCTGCTAGAAATGGATGACCCATCTTTTAATTAACAAGATGAGTTCTGTAATATTTTATATTATATAAGCGGAGAAGATTTTTGATAGTTGCTGCAATCCCTTTAAACATCATATGGACACTACATAGGCTGAAGTAATTAGTAAAGAGACAGATCTTCTACGGTATGTTGTCTGTGTACCAAATCATCCCCGAGTCATGAAAGACAGAAAAAGCACGTATTCAGGAAAAATAGACCTTGCCCAGTTGTAGCTGGAAGGGTATAAATATTTGTGAGACAGACATGGTCACCTAAGTCAGAAATATTCTGAAAATCTGTCCTGCAAGCGGTCCTAGGGATGTGTGGCATCTGTCACTTCAATTATTGCAGAGCCCCAGACTAGTCAGGTCTAACATCTCAGCAGAGTTTCCACGTGTTTATGGGAGGAGAGCTGTCATTGGTCGATATCGCTTATTGGCAATCGCTTTATGTAAATCGACCTGAAGTAACTGCATTCATCAAAAGCTAATTGCTGATTGGACCTTCAATGATTTTGCCAATAGGCTTAAACTCTTTGGAGCATATGAAGCACACATTGTCGAAGTGCATCGATATCATATGATGTCATAGTGGGAGGAGCTTGTCAAAGCAAACAGCTGATTATTAGAATGGAACTAAATGATAGTCAAAATAAAAAAAGAAGCACATTTGGCTGTAATGAGATGCTATTCTCCAAAAATTAGCATGCAGTTGCCTATTACGTCATATGACACAAATATTCATTCATTGCATAAATATTCACACCCTAATTACTTCATTAATATTTGTCTATAGAAAAAAAAAGATTCAGACTTTGTGTTGCCTTACCATTCTAAATCCTAAGTCAAATAACGTCTTTTGAACCCTCCCACAACTTTAATACATTGTTTGACTCAGTCCTACAACACAAAGTGGGTTTGAGTCTAACTGTATATATGTCAAGCCATGATATCACTAAGTGATATATCTGCTTGACTAAACAAGACACTGATGAAAAACACAGAATGATAGCACCCAAGTTGAGAAATAGGTAAAAGTTGCGGGAGGGCGCATCAAAAGCAATAGAAATAACAGGTACAGCAAGTTGTAGTACCTTTTAGTGGAGCAAGACTCAAGAATTGGGGTTCTGATCCACTAAATGGTACCATAAGTTGGACCATAACTATTTTTTTTAGGTTTTTGACTCCTCTTTTGTGGTTACATGCAACCATGACATATACAATAAGTATCTCCTTGAGTCTCTTGGTACCTCCAATATCAGCTCCTCCATCTCAAACTGTCTTTTGGAAGCTTTGTCATCCTCAATAGGTTCATGGTATAGCAAGGCCAAAACTTCGTACTTCTTTAGGGCAGCTTTATAGTTTTTCAAGTTGATGTGGATGACTCTGTCCTCTCCGTCATACTCTGGGAAGTCCAGTCCGTCCTCAGCCCTAGCACCCAGGTTGGCTAGGGCCAGGCACAGAGCTGCCAAAACCAGCCACAGCCCCTTCATCCTCTCGCACGTTCCAAATCAACAGGTCACAGAGTAGGGTCCCAGTTTAAAGTCAGCGTGGCGGGGATGGAAAAACTCTGGGAGGATTGTACCAAAACCCCTTCTCCGCCCCTACAGGTAAAGGAATAGTTTCGGAGGGACAGGTATCTCCTCTTGCTGAGATGGCTCCACTCTTACTTAGGGGTTTGGGGACAGCTCCTTGAGCTGGTTGAGATGGAGGCGAGAGTCTGGGAACAAGTGGTGGAGGCTATCCCAGTGTGCACAGACTGAAAAGCCAAGGGAAAATCTGACACCCAGTCCATAAATGAGGATGAGGGGGCTGGATAGGAGGAGGTCAAGAACTCGGGAGGGACATCCTATCCTAACAGGATTGCCAGTCTGGACATTCGTCACTTGAACCCCCCTCCTCCTGTAACCACTGTCTATATATGTCTACATGAGATCGGTCTCCTAATATACTACGAGTCCTCAAGTATCCTACTGCCAGAAGCAGGACAAGGGGGAATACGGGCAGCCGACTATCAGGGTCTTCTGCCTAAGAAAGCGCCTGATAAGTCGATCTTGTACTCAGTAGTGGGATCTACTCAGTTCTGCTCCCTGCTCGGTCTTTGGGACTTGGAGATCTGCAGATCTTGACGACCTTGCAGCAGAGCTTAGGCTAGTGGTCTCCATCCTGTGGATCTCCAGCAGAAGACAATACTACTGTATGCCTCCGATGCTGGGAGCTGTAGTCCACAGTGGTTGAAGAACCAACTCAACACCTTAGTTGGGCTATAATGCACTACATAGCATTGCTAGGGACATCAGACCTCCTAGGTAAAACCCAAAAGGAGCCTTGGCCCTCAAGGAGGCTTCTTCATAAATGCTTTTTCACAGGGGCGTTTTTTTCCCCGTAAGAGTACGGTCTGAAACACTTTGGGACTTATTTATCAATAAAGGTGTAATTTGCGCTGGTTTTCTACTAGTTCCCGAGAGGTGTAGTCTGCGCCATATTTATGAAAGAGGTGGGCGGGGCTCATAAAATATGGTGAAGGTCTAGCGAAACTAGTAGGCGCACCAAAAAATGTTGATAGGCGCCAAATTTTGACAAAGCTTACAAAAGTAGAGGCACGCAGGCCAGGAAGCAGTTAACAGAGGAGGCGCGAGAAGCTGAGACGCGCTGCAATTCATGCTAGATGCGCCGAACCGCGAATTTGTTTCACTTCGCTCAAAATTGACATCAGAGTGCGAGCTGCGGTGATTTTATACCGAGTGGCCGAGCGTCTGGATTCACCGCCGTAATAAAGCACATTATCCCACTGAAGTAATAAAAAATGAGGGCTAAGATGGGGGGGAGAACATGATTAGTTGCGCCAAAAACCACACAGAGGCACCAAAATGAAATAGCTTTTCTGAATACGCTCAAAATTTGCTTTAGAAAATTGTGCCAAATTTTGCAAATTCGCAGCAAGCGAAGAATCGAGAATCGCCCATTTGTGTCAAAAAGTGTTAAAAAAAAACAAATTGCACTCACATGATGTGAGGGTGATCCATTTTTAACGCTTGTAACTAGGGGGACCAAAAAACAATAAGCGCAGGCCAACTTTAATTTTTTTAATGTGTGGAAAAAAAACGATTACACTTTGATAACTCTTGTGCATGAAAATAAGCAAAAACACTGGAAAATCGCACTTTCACAGATGGCAAATGTACTCATAAGTGTAAATAAGGCCAATCTGGGAGGGAGATAATCGGAGGTACACTTTAATGGGTACTTTAAAAAAAAACAGCGCCACACCTCTTCACAGGTCGTGAGTGGTATTGCACTTCTGAGCTCCAATATCAGCACAGTCCACAGGTGTGATTGCCAACTTTGTCATGAAAAAATACCGACCATGGTAAAAAGGGGCATATCGGTGTGTGTGCTGCTGCCTTGGGGGCGTGGCTTATTGTGGCATTTCTTTTTCTCCTTCATCTCCTGGATCCCGTCCAGTGGCTGTGTGCATGCGCAGGATCCAGGTCAGCGTGTTCTTGCGAGTAGATGACGTTTAGTGTGACTCACAGTAAACGTCATCTAATCGCGAGAACACGCTGCAGTCTACAGACGCTCGCATCGCATACAATCTACACATATATAATTATATGCATAAGATACCCAGGTTACCCCAGCATGGTCCATATCACTATATGCAGGAGATGTCTAGTTTATACCAGTACATTCATCCTGATCCCCAGACATTGCACACACAACTCCGCTACATCCATCCTGACCCCCAGACATCACACACACAGCTCCACTACATCCATCCTGATCCCCAGACATCACACACACAGCTCTGCTACATCCATCCTGATCCCCACACATCACACACAGCTCTACTACATCCATCCTAATCCCACACATCACACACACAGCTCCGCTCTGTCCATCCTGATTCCCAGACATCCCCCACACAGCTCCGCTACATCATCCTGATCCCCAGACATAACACACACAGCTTGCTACATCCATCCTGACCCCCACACATCACACACAGCTCTACTACACCAATCCTGATCCTACACATCACACACACAGCTATGCTCTATCCATCCTGATCCCCAGACATCACACACACAGCTCCGCTATATCCATCCTGACCCCCAGACATCACACACACAGCTCCACTACATCCATCTTGATCCCCAGACATCACACACACAGCTCTGCTACATCCATCCTGATCCTCACACATCACACACAGCTCCGCTACATCCATCCTGATCCCCAGATAACAAACACACAACTCTACTACATCCATCTTGATCCCCAAACATCACACACACAGCTCCGCTACATCCATCCTGACCCCCAGACATCACACACACAGCTCTGCCACATCCATCTTGATCCCCAGACATCACACACACAGCTCCGCTACATCAATCCTGATCCCCAGAGATCAGACACACAGCTCTCCTATATCCATCCTGACCCCCACACATCACACACACAGCTCTACTATATCCATCCTGATCCCCACACATCACACACACAGCTCTACTACATCCCTTCTGATTCCCAGACATCACACACAAGTCTCCGCTACATCCATCCTGACCCCAGACATCACACAAACAGTCCTGCTACATCCATCCTGACTCCCAGACATCACACACAACTCTGCTACATCCATCCTGATCCACAGATATCACACATACAACTCTACTACATCCGTCCTGATTCCCACACATTACACACACAGCTCCGCTACATCAGTTCTGATTCCCAGACATCACACACACAGCTCTACTACATCCCTTCTGATCCCCAGACATCACACATACACAGCTCTGCTACATCCATCCTGACCCCCCAGACATCACACACACAGCTCTGCTATAACCGTCCCGATTCCCACACATCACACACACAGCTCCGCTACATCATCCTGATCCCAACACATCACATACACCCTGATCCCCACAGCTCCACTCACTCAATCCATCTATCCATCCATCCATCCAAACCCCCACAGCTCCAAAACACAAACAGAACACAGTAGAGTCCTACATTTACTGAGTTCCCTCGTGGCCATGTGATCCCTGACTACTCCCACACAGGGTATCACATGACGTGACAATATCAGGGGTCCTGGAGGAAGCTGCTGGTTCTGAAGGTCTGTGTATCCCCTGATGTCAGCACCCACTTTGGTACGCCACTGGGGCCAGCGAGTAGACTTCAGCAGTGGGGAGCACAGTGCAGGTGATAATACACCACGAGCGGAGAGCACAGCGACGGGGACGAAAGAACAGGAGCGGGGAGCAGAGGGACAGGGACGCTACAGCAGCAGCGGGGAGCAAAATTAACGGGCGGGGAGTCTGGGAACGGCGGCAGGATAGTTATACTGGCCTGCCAGCACCTGCAGCCGAACCCTCTTTTCCAGGTTCAGGGGGCGTGGCTGGGCAGTCACTCTTGTCTCCACCAGGACTTCCTGGTGGTGTCAAGATACACTAATACCGGCCTATAATAAGGCCAGTTAAAAAAAAAATACCGACACCGGCCTGGCAGGAAAAATACCGGCCAGGCCAGTGAATTACCAGCCTGGTGGCAACCCTACCCACAGATTGGTGCGGCGCTGTCGATTGGAAGTTAGCAACCATGATTTTCTAACCCATTACAACCCAGCGTGGGCCCACCTATTACGGTTCTGGTCGGGGCTTCTGCGTTATGCACATTGTGCGGCTTCCAGATGTAGGCATGAAGCTGAAATGCTCCTTTAAGTGCCCTGGATTCAGAATTGCACAATGGGCCTCATTCATGAGAACTGTCTAACAGTAAGACGTCCCTGTTGCCCCTAGCAACCAATCAGAGCTCAGCTTTCATTTTACCACAGCAGTTTCAGAAATGAAAGCTGAGCTCAGATTGGTTGCTATCGGCAACAGCGACATATTGCTGCTAGACTGCTTGGATGAGGCCCAATATGAAATGAAAATACTAGAAGCTTGATAGATTCCAGAACATTCCTTGTTACCTATATGATACAATATAATTATATATGTACAGTTGGTATAAGTTATACATTTCCCTGTATATAGTGATATGGAGCATGCTGGTATAACCTGGGTATCTCCTGTATATAATTATATATGTACAGCTCGTATAAGTTATACATCTCCCTGTACATAGTGATATGGACCATGCTGGTATAACCTGGGTATCTCCTGTATATAATTATATATGTACAGTTGGTATAAGTTATACATCCCCCTGTACATAGTGATATGGACCATGCTGGAATAACCTGGGCATCTCCTGTATATAATCTAATATAAATAAGCCTACATGTTTTTTCTTGCACCACACTTTGACCCCTTTTCTGTAACTTTGGCGTATGATGTTGGTGTCATTAGATGACACACATGCTCACCGGTGCCGGAAAATCATCACATGTGAGTTTAATACATTTAGGGACTGTCAAGCGGGCTGAAAGTTACAATGTTAAGTCTATGGGCGGCGCTGCTGTGCTTCAGGCATGCGCTGGAATGAATGAAGCGTTGCTAATCAACACAGACAAAAAGAGAGAGCAATAGAGAGATAGTGAAACAGACAGAGAGAGAGCAATAGAAAGACAGAGTGATAGAGAGACAGACAGAGAGAGCGATAGAGAAAGAGACAGAGAGAGCAATAGAAAAAGAGACAGAGAGAGCGATAGAGAAAGAGACAGAGAGAGAGCGATAGAGAGACAGAGTGAGAGAGCAATAGAGACAGAGAGAGATGAGACAGTGAGAGAAAGAGTAATAGAGAGAGATAGCGATAGAGAGACAGAGAAACAGAGAGAAAGCAATTGAGAGACAGAAAGAAAGCGATAGAGAGATTTAGATGAGACAGAAAGAGAGAGAGCAATAGAGAGAGACAGTGAAAGAGTGATAGAGCCAGAGAGAGATTGCGATAGAGAGAAACAAACAGAGAGAGAGAGAGCGAAAGAAAGACAAAGAAACACAAAGAGAAAGCAATAGAGAGACAGAGAGAGCGATAGACAAAAAGAGGAAGAGTGATAGAGAGATAGTGAGACAGACAAAGCGAAAGCCATATAGAGAGACAGAGAGAGCGATAGACAGATAGAGAGACAGACAGAGAGCAAGAGAAAAACAGACAGAAAAAGAGGAACAGATACTATATATATGTACAGCTGGTATGTGTTATACATCTCCTGTATATAGTGATATGAAGCATGCTGGTATAACCTGGGTATCTTCTATATATAATTCTATATGTACAGCTGGTATATGTTATACACCTCCCTGTATATAGTGTATGGAGCATGCTGGTATAACCTGGGTATCTTCTATATATAATTCTATATGTATAGCTGGTATATGTTATACACCTCCCTGTATATAGTGATATGGAGCATGCTGGTATAACATGGCTATCTCCTGTATATAATTCTATATGTACTGCTGGTATATGTTATACATCTCCTGTATATAGTGCTATAGACTATGCTGGTATAACCTGGGTATCTCCTGTATATAATTATATATGTACAGCTGGTATATGTTATACATCTCCTGTATATAGTGATATGAAGAATGGTGGTATAACTGGGTATCTCCTGTATATAATTCTATATGTACAGCTGGTATAAGTTATACATCTCCTGTATATAGTGAGATACAGCATGCTGGTATAACCTGGGTATCTCCTGTTTATAATTCTATATGTACAGCTGGTATAAGTTATACATCTCCTGTATATAGTGATATGGAGCATGCTGGTATAACCTGGGTATCTCCTGTATATAATTCTATATGTACAGCTGGTATAAGTTATACATCTCCCTGTATATAGTTATATGGAGCATGCTGGTATAACCTGGGTATCTCCTGTATATAATTATATATGTACAGCTGGTATATGTTATACATCTCCTGTATATAGTGATATGAAGAATGGTGGTATAACTGGGTATCTCCTGTATATAATTCTATATGTACAGCTGGTATAAGTTATACATCTCCTATATATAGTGATATGGAGCATGTTGGTATAACCTGGGTATCTCCTGTATATAATTCTATATGTACAGCTGGTATAAGTTATACATCTCCTATATATAGTGATATGGAGCATGTTGGTATAACCTGGGTATCTCCTGTATATAATTATATATGTACAGCTAGTATAAGTTATGCATCTCCTGTATATAGTGATATGGAGCATGTTGGTATAACCTGGGTATCTCCTGTATATAATTCTATATGTACAGCTGGTATAAGGTATACATCTCCCTGTATATAGTGATATGGACCCTGCTGGTATAACCTGGGTATCTCCTGTATATAATTATATATGTACAGCTAGTATAAGTTATGCATCTCCTGTATATAGTGATATGGAGCATGTTGGTATAACCTGGGTATCTCCTGTATATAATTATATATGTACAGCTGGTATAAGGTATACATCTCCCTGTATATAGTTATATGGAGCCGGCTAGTGTAATCGGTTGCAGGTGGTTCTACAAAAGCAGGCTCAGGATGGCGCAGCAGCTGACAGATGGAGGCCAGATTTTTTAAATAGAAACATACATTTAGTGAACTGGAACTAAAAATGGGTTCTGTTACTTTAAACATTTTGCAAACTCAATGGGGAATCACATTACAAGCTCATCTCCATCATGGACTGGCAAGGCACTTTAACCCCTCTTTATATTTGTCGGTCTTCATTCACAGTACTGTATACTGTTTTTAGGAGGTCTGCACGCACTAACATGGCCGCCTCGGGGCGCACCGTAGATAGTGACTGCACATTATACAGGCCATAGCTCTCATCTATACATACTCTCAGGGCTCCGCCCACTCGTTGACTCAATGCATTGGGGGGGGGGGGGGGAGTGTGTGTGTGTGTTAGGTACATGAAATAGTACCGCACTAAATGCGGTACATCTCTTCCACGTTACCGCTTCTCTATTATGCGCAGCGCTTCCATAAGGTGACCTGCTTTACCAGTACATACGCAGCATTCACTCCACATAACCAGTGCACCATGTTAACCACTACATTACCAGTGTGCATATCAAACTACTAATGACCACTTGTCCATGAGTATGTATGTTTGTGTGTGGGTGCTTCTCATGCTCTGCCCCTGGTGATGTCATCGCTCCTCCCCTGATGACGTCATCGCAGGTCCTATAACATATATATAAAATACAGAGCCTGACCAACAGAAGAACAACACAGTTAGGGCACTTGGAAGGGGAGGACAAAAATAACAAAATGAGAATACAACTAAGCCATTATTATCTTAGACACAACTCAGCAGTCCTGAAAGAAGACACCGACCTACCGCCACCACAGAGATCTAATGAGCTGAAGGACCTGCAGTGACATCACTGCTGTGGGATGAGCCATTCTGCAGTTTGGTAGAAAGTACTATGTACTGGATAAGCCGACAGCAGCTACAAGGGCCTGTGATGACGTCACCGTCATGTGATCACATGTGTGGGTGGAGTCAGGGATCACATGACCAGGGGCTGATCACTGTATCCAGGAGTCTGCTGAAATGGTGATGTCTGGAAATCAGCATGAATGTACCACAGCTGTGTGTGTGATGTGTGTGAATCAGGATGCATGTAGCAGAGCAGTGTGTGTCATGTGTGGGAATCAGGATGGATGTAGTAGAGCTGTGTGTGTAATGTGCTGTGTGTAATGTGTGGGGTCAGCATGGATGTAGTACAGCTGTGTGTGTAATGTGTGGGATCAGGATGGATGTAGTAGAGCTGTGTGTGCAATGTGCTGTATGCGTAATGTGTGGGGTCAGTATGGATGTAGTACAGCTGTGTGTGTAATGTGTGGGGTCAGCATGCATGTAGCAGAGCTGTGTGTGTCATGTATGGGAATCAGGATGGATGTGGTAGAGCTGTGTGTGTAATGTGCTGTGTGTAATGTGTGGGGTCAGCATGGATGTAGTACAGCTGTGTGTGTAATGTGTGGGATCAGGATGGATGTAGTAGAGCTGTGTGTGCAATGTACTGTATGCGTAATGTGTGGGGTCGGAATGGATGTAGTACAGCTGTGTGTGTAATGTGTGGGGTCAGCATGCATGTAGTAGAGCGGTGTGTGTAATGTGCTGTGTGTGTAATGTGTGGGAATCGGGATTGATGTAGTAGAGCTGTGTGTGTGATGTGTGGGGATCATAATGGATGCACCATGTAGTACAGCTGTGTGACAGATTGCGCCACCAGAAACACGTGTACTATAATTTCCTAATAAATACTAGTCAACACCTAATCGCTAGTCATGGGAATCCGTCATAGTTAGAGATGAGCAAGCATGCTCGGTGAGGTCAATTATTCGAATGAGCAGCGCTCTTCTCGAGTAACTGCCTTCTCGCCTGAGCATGCTCGAGGGGGCGGCGGGAGGGGGGGAGAGAGAGAGATCTCTCTCACTCTCCCACCTGGTCTCCCCCGCTGCCCCCCCCCGAGCATGCTCGGACAAGAATGCAGTTACTCGAGAAGAGCGATGCTCGCTCAAGTAACTGACCTTACCGAGCGTGCTCACTCATCTCTAGTCACAGTCCATATAGTCTGTCCATTGTGCGCACACTCAGTCACTGTGGGTGGCCTCACATATCTGGCAGCTTTTGATGTTCTGGATCCATTTTGCCATCATGTAATTTGTGACCTGTGATAATGGAGCTTCCCTCTCTATCTATGAGGTCTGTGTCTTTCTCGGTCCTCTTGGTTTACCATCTTTGGCCCCCATTATTTGGGCCCTTTCGTTTTATTACTGTGCTGCTCCCCCAGTATGTGGATAGCGCTCTGCTCACAGTTCTCAAAAGGCCGCCGCCACGTGATCTTAGGCCTCTCTTATGTCTGCTAGGCATCTGCTGGGTGTTTCGGATCACAAACACTGCTCTTATGTCCTTTCTTAGGTCTGCTGGTGTCTGTTGCAGAGCACAGGCTACTTTCATATCTTCTCTTATGACTACTAGGCCTCTGCTAGGTGCTCCAAAGCAGACACTGCTGTCATGTCCTCTCTGATGAGTGCTAGGCCTCTGCTGGGTGCTGCAGAGCACAGGCTGCTCTCATGTCCTCTTTTATGTATGCTAGGTCTCTGCTGGGTGCTGCGGAGAACACGCTGTTCTCATGTCCTCTCTGATGTCTGCTAGGCCTCTACTGGGTGTTCCCGAAGAACACGTTGCTCTCATGTCCTCTCTTATGTCTGCTAGGTCTCTGCTGGGTGCTTCAGAGCACACACTGCTCTTATGTCCTCTCTGATGTCTGCTAGGCCTCTTGCTGGGTGCTGTGGAGCACAGGCTGCTCTTATATCCTCTCTTATGTCTGCAAGGCCTCTGCTCGGTGTTGCGGAGGACAGGCTGCTCTCATGTACTCTTTTATGTCTGCTAGGCCTCTGCTGGGTGCTTCAGATCACACACTGCTCTTATGTCCTCTCTTTGGTATGCTAGGTGTCTGCTGCAGAGCACAGGCTGCTTTCATGTCCTCTCTTATATCTACCATGCGTCTGCTGAATGCTGCAGAGAACAGGCTGCTTTCATGTGCTCTCCTATGTCTGCCAGGCCTCTGCTGGGTGCTGCAGAGCACAGGCTGCTCTTATGTCCTTTCTTAGGTCTGCTGGTGTCTGCTGCAGAGCACACACTACTCTCATGTCCTCTCTGATGTCTGCTAGGCCTCTTGCTGGGTGCTTTGGAGCACAGGCTGCTCTTATATCCTCTCTTATGTCTGCAAGGCCTCTGCTCGGTGTTGCGGAGGACAGGCTGCTCTCATGTACTCTTTTATGTCTGCTAGGCCTCTGCTGGGTGCTTTAGATCACACACTGCTCTTATGTCCTCTCTTTGGTATGCTAGGTGTCTGCTGCAGAGCACAGGCTGCTTTCATGTCCTCTCTTATGTCTACTATGCGTCTGCTGAATGCTGCAGAGAACAGGCTGCTTTCATGTGCTCTCCTATGTCTGCCAGGCCTCTGCTGGGTGCTGCAGAGCACAGGCTGCTCTTATGTCCTTTCTTAGGTCTGCTGGTGTCTGCTGCAGAGCACACACTACTCTCATGTCCTCTCTGATGTCTGCTAGGCCTCTTGCTGGGTGCTTTGGAGCACAGGCTGCTCTTATATCCTCTCTTATGTCTGCAAGGCCTCTGCTCGGTGTTGCGGAGGACAGGCTGCTCTCATGTACTCTTTTATGTCTGCTAGGCCTCTGCTGGGTGCTTTAGATCACACACTGCTCTTATGTCCTCTCTTTGGTATGCTAGGTGTCTGCTGCAGAGCACAGGCTGCTTTCATGTCCTCTCTTATGTCTACTATGCGTCTGCTGAATGCTGCAGAGAACAGGCTGCTTTCATGTGCTCTCCTATGTCTGCCAGGCCTCTGCTGGGTGCTGCAGAGCACAGGCTGCTCTTATGTCCTTTCTTAGGTCTGCTGGTGTCTGCTGCAGAGCACACACTACTCTCATGTCCTCTCTGATGTCTGCTAGGCCTCTTGCTGGGTGCTTTGGAGCACAGGCTGCTCTTATATCCTCTCTTATGTCTGCAAGGCCTCTGCTCGGTGTTGCGGAGGACAGGCTGCTCTCATGTACTCTTTTATGTCTGCTAGGCCTCTACTGGGTGCTGTAGAGCACACACTGCTCTCATGTCCTTCTTTATGTCTGCTAGGCTTCTGCTGGGTGCTGTGGAGCACAGGATGCTCTCATGTCCGCTCTTGTGTCTGCATGGCCTCTGCTCGGTGCTGCAGAGCACACATTGCTCTCGTGTCCTCTCTGATGTCTGCTAGACCTCTGCTAGGTGCTTCAGACACAGGCTGCTCTCATGTCCCCTCCTGTGTCTCCTAGGCCTCTGCAGGATACTGCGGAGCAAACACTGCTCTCATGTCCTCTTTTATGTCTGCTAGGCATCTGCTGTGTTCTTCAGAGTACACACTGCTCCTATTTCCACTCTTATGTCTGCTAGATGTCTGCTGCAGAGCACAGGCTGCTCTCATGTCCTCTCTTATGTCTACTATGCGTCTGCTGAATGCTGCAGAGAACAGGCTGCTTTCATGTGCTCTCCTATGTCTGCCAGGCCTCTGCTGGGTGCTGCAGAGCACAGGCTGCTCTTATGTCCTTTCTTAGGTCTGCTGGTGTCTGCTGCAGAGCACAGGCTACTTTCATATCTTCTCTTATGTCTGCTAGGCCTCTGGTAGGTGCTCCAAAGCAGACACTGCTTTCAAGTCCTCTCTGATGTCTGCTAGGCCTCTGCTGGGTGCTGCAGAGCACAGGCTGCTCTCATGTCCTCTTTTATGTCTGCTAGGTCTCTGCTGGGTGCTGCGGAGAACACGCTGCTCTCATGTCCTCTCAGATGTCTGCTTGGCCTCTACTGGGTGTTGCGGAGCACAGGCTGTCCTCATGTACTCTTTTATGTCTGCTAGGCCTCTGCTGGGTGCCACAGAGCACACGCTGCTCTCATGTCCTCTCATATCTGCTAGGCATCTGCTGGGTGCTTCAGAGCACACACTGCTCTTATGTCCTCTCTTAGGTCTGCTAGGTGTCTGCTGTGGAGCACAGGCTGCTTTCATGTCCTCTCTTATGTTTGCTAGGCCTCTGCTCGGTGCTGCGGAGCACAGCCTGCTCTCATGTCGTCTTTTATGTCTGCTAGGCTTCTGCTGGGTGCTTCAGAGCACAGGCTGCTCTCATGTCCTCTCTTATGTATGCTAGGCCTCTGCTGCATGTTACGGAGCACTCACTGCTGTCATGTCCTCTCTTATGTCTACTATACGTCTGCTGAATGCTGCAGAGAACAGGCTGCTCTTATTTCCTTCCTTATGTCTGCTAGGCCTCTGCTGGGTGCTGTGCAGCACAGGCTGCTCTCATGTCCGCTCTTGAGTCGGAAAGGCCTCTGCTCGATGCTGCAGAGCACACATTGCTCTCATGTCCTCGCTGATGTCTGCTAGACTTCTGCTAGGTGCTTCAGAGCACAGGCTGCTCTCATGTCCTCTTTTATGTCTGCTAGGCTTCTCCTGGGTGCTGCGGAGCACACAATGCTCTCATGTTCTCTCTTATGTCTGCTAGGCATCTGCTGTGTTCTTCAGAGCACACACTGCTCCTTTTTCCGCTCTTAGGCCTGCTAGGTGTATGCTCTCATGTCCTCTCTTATGTCTACTATGCGTCTGCTGAATGCTGCAGAGAACAGGCTGCTTTCATGTCCTCTCTTATGTCTGCTAGGCCTCTGCTGGGTGCTGCAGAGCACAGGCTGCTCTTATATCCTCTCTTATGTCTGCTAGGCCTCTGCTGTGTGTTGTGGAGCAGTCACTGCTCTCACGTCCTCTCTTATGTCTACTATGCGTCTGCTGAATGCTGTAGAGAATAGGCTGCTCTTATATCTACTAGGTCTCTACTGGGTGCTGCGGAGAGCACACACTGCTCTCAAGTCCTCTCTGATGTCTGCTAGGCCTCTGCTGGTGCTGCAGAACACATGCTGCTCTCATGTCCTCTCTTATGTGTACTAGGTCTCTGCTGGGTGCTGTGGAGCACACACTGCTCTCATGTCTTCTCTGCATCCCCTTTCTGCTCCTATGATGCAGTTTGATCCTTTTTTATCCTCCCCACAGATAGGCTAATTACCTTGCAGGACCTGACACTATGGACGGGCTTAGCCCTGCATTATATCCTATGGAGTGGGTATGCTCGAAGGTCCTTCTCCACACACACAGCCTCTTAGAGGCCTCTACGAAATGACGCTTGTACTGTTCGGCCACCAGCTGCAGAGTCCGAGCGGCTGAGCTGATTTCATTGTATAGTATTACACTAGTATAGTCTAGGAGTTTGAGAGGTGCGCATTATTGGGATGTGAGAAGCTGGATGGTCGTATCTATGAATTGGAGGTGTTGGGACCAGTGGGTGTGTGAGGGCACACAAGGTGACCGGGCTCAGGATGCCCCCTACAGACCACCAGTAGAGAGGAGTGTCTGATCAGACTGTTAGGAGGTGTTGGGACCAGTGGATGTGTGAGGACACACAAGGTGACCAGGCTCAGGACACCCCCTACAGACAACCAGTAGAGAGGAGTGTCTGACCAGACTGTTAGGAGGTGTTGGAACCAGTGGATGGGGACACACAAGGTGACCCAGTTTGTGATATCCCCTACAGACCACCAGTAGAGAGGAGCATCTGACCAGACTGTTAGGAGGTGTTGGGACCAGTGGAAGATGGCACACAAGGTGACTGCGTTCATGATGCCCCCTACAGACCACCAGTAGAGAAGAGCGTCTGACCAGACTGTTAGGAGATGTTGGGACCAGTGGAAGGGGACACACAAGGTGACCGGGCTCATGATGCCCTTGACAGACCACCAGTATAGAGGAGAGTCTGACCAGACTGTTAGGAGGTGTTGGGACCAATGGATGGGATCACACAAGGTGACCGGGCTCATGATGCCCCCTACAGACCTCCAGTAGAGAGGAGCATCTGACGAGACTGTTAGGAGGTGTTGGGACCAGTGGATGGAGACACACAAGGTGACCTGGCTCATGATGCCCCTACAGACCACCAGTAGAGAGAAGCATCTGACCAGACTGTTAGGAGGTGTTGGGACCAGTGGATGGGGGGCACACAAGGTGTCTGGGCTCAGGACACTCCCGACAGACCACCAGTATAGAGGAGCGTCTGATCGTCCGACAAGCATTTGGTCTCACGGCCCCCATTACTTGTACAGCCTCTGACACCCACCATCGCCTCTGTTTGCAATGATGTCAATAATGATGAAACTGAATGCTATGGAGTAGAACAATTTGTCTTCAGCTGTGAATCCTGGTTTAGTTTGGGTGCTTACGGCGGCCGTATTCGTGTCTGGAGACCTCGGGGTGAGCACCTCAATCCTGCCTTTGCTGTGGAGCGGCACACTAACCCCTGCTGGTGTGTTGGTCTGGGGGGCATCACATACGACAGTCAGTCACCCCTAGTAGTGGTACGAGGGACAATGACAGCTCAGCGATATGTTCAGGACACCCTACAGCCACATGTGTTCCTCTAATGGGGCTTCCAAGAGGCAGCAGAATAATGCTCAGCCGCAGACACAAGCAGATCACAGGAAGCCCCTACAACATTGTCAGTCTTCCGTGGCTGCTCGGTGGCCAGATTTATATATCCGATAGAACATGTAAGGGACCATCTGGGGTGCCAATGTCTATAGCCTACGAATTTACACGATCTAAAGGCTCGTACTAAAGCCAAGATCTCTGCCCTAATAACATGTTGTATCCAAGCTAGAGGTGGTACAACAGGGTACTAGAGCCTCCATGCTTGCCTGTATCACATCTTGTATCCAAGCTAGATGCAGCCCAACAGGGTACTAGAGACTCTATGCCCGCCTGTATCACATTTTGTATCCAAGCTAGAAGTGGCCCAACAGGGTACTAGAGCCTCCATGCCTACCCAGGATCACATCTTGTATCAAAGCTAGAGGCAGCCCAACATTGTACTAGAGACTCCATGACTGCCTGTATCACATCCTGTATCCAAGCCAAAAGTGGCCCAACAGGGTACTAGAGCCTCCATGCCCACCCCACATCACATCTTGTATCCAAGCTAGAGGTGGCCCAATAGGGTACTAGAACCTCCATGCCTGCCTGTATCACATCTTGTATCCAAGCTAGAGGTGGCCCAACAGGTTACTAGAGCCTCTATGCTTGCCTGTATCACATTTTGTATCCCAGCTAGAGTCGGTACAACAGGGTACTAGACCATCAATGCCTGCCCGTATCAGATCTTATATCCAAACTAGAGACAGAACAACAGGCTACTAGAGCCTCCATGCCCGCCTGTATCATATCTTGTATCCATGCTGGTATAACCTTCGGCATCTCCTGCATATAATTATATATGTACAGCTGGTATAATTTCTACATCTTCTGTATGTATTGATATGGAGTATGGTGGTACAACCTACGCATATTCTATATATTATTATATATTTGGCTGTTATATATTATATCCTGTATATAGAGTATTATGGTGTGACCTGGGTATTTTTTGTATATAATTAGATATGTACAGCTTCTATAAGTTATATATCTTCCATATATATAGTGATATGGAGCATGCTGGTATAACCTGGATATCCTTAGTATATAATTCTATATGTACAGCTGGTATAAGTTATACTTCTCCTGTATATAGTGATATGGAGCATGGTGGTATAACCGGGTATCTCCCGCATATAATAATATATGTACAGCTGGTATAAGTTATACATCTCCTATATATAGTGAGATAGAGCATGCTGGTATAACCTGGGTATCTCCTGTATATAATTATATATGTACAGCTGGTATAAGTTATACATCTCCCTGTATTATTGATATGGACCATGCTGGTATAACCTGGGTATCTCCTGTATATAATTATATATGTACAGCTAGTATAAGTTACACTACTCCTGTATATAGTGATATGGAGCATGCTGGTATAACCTGGGTGTCTACTGTATATAATTATTTATATATAGCTGGTATAAGTTATACATCTCCTGTATATAGTGATATGGGGCATGCTGGTATAACCTGGGTATCTCCTGTATATAGTTATATATGTACTACTGGTATATGTTACGTATCTCCTGTATATAGTGATATGGACCATGTTGGTATAACCAGGGCATCTTGTGTTTATAATTCTATATGTATAGCTGGCATAAGTTATATGCATCCTGTATATTTTGATGTGGAGGATGCTGGTATAACCTGGGTATCTCCTTGTATAATTATATACATACTGCTAGTATAAGATATACATCCTGTATATAGTGATATGGACCATGGTGGTATAACCTGGGTATCTCCCATATATAATATATGTATAGCTGGTATGTGTTATATATCTCCTGTATTTAGTGATATGGAGCATACAGGTATAACCTGGGCATCTTCTGTTTATAATTACATATGTATAGCTGGCATAAGTTATATACATCCTGTATATTTTGATGTGGAGGATGCTGGTGTAACATGGGTACCTTCTGTATTTAAATGTATGTACAGCTGGTATATGTTTTATACTCCTTTTGTATATAGTAATATATGTACAGCTGGTATAAGTTATACATCTCCCTGTATATAGATATGAAGCATGCTGGTATAACCTGGGTATCCCCTGTATATAGTTATATGTGTACAGCTGGTATAAATTATACATCTCCAGTATATAGTGATATGGAGCATGCTGGTATAACCTGGGTATCCACTGTATATAATTATATATGTATAGCTGGTATAAGTTATACATCTCCTGTATTTGGAGCATGCTGGTATAACCTGGGTATCTCCTGTATATAATTATATATGTACAGCTGGTATAAGTTATACATCTCCCTGTATTAATGATATGGAGCATGCTGGTATAACCTGGGTATCCACTGTATATAATTATATATGTATAGCTGGTATAAGTTATACATCTCCTGTATTTGGAGCATGCTGGTATAACCTGGGTATCTCCTGTATATAATTATATATGTACAGCTGGTATAAGTCATACATCTCCTGTATATAGTGATATGGAGCATGCTGGTATAACCTGGGTATCTCCTGTATATAATTATATATGTACAGCTGGTATAAGGTATACATCTCCCTGTATATAATTATATATGTATAGCTGGTATAAGTTATACATCTCCTGTATTTGGAGCATGCTGGTATAACCTGGGTTTTTCACGTATGTAGTGATATATGTGGTATATCCTGCATCTCCCCTGTATATATAAATATGTACAGTTACTGATTGTACCTCACATTGTAATCGTTGTATTGTTTTGCATTTATCCCATGCTTGAAAGCGCTGCGGAATAAGTTGGCGCTATACAAATAAAGATTATTATTAAGATTATTACAGTTGGCATAGTGTAAACATCTTATTCAACAGATGTCCTGCTCTGCACAGTCAATGCCACAAGAAGGGCCTGGTCCAAAAGTCAGGAGGTGGGGTATCCTTCTAATTTGGGATGCTATGCTATAAAGGAGGGGGAAGTATTGCAGTAGTATGAAGCGGCACCTGGGGGGAACCTCATCTTCCTCGCTATCGGACCCTCTTTTCTTTATGTTCCTCTATCAGATCTGACCCATGGTTGGAGTTATTGTCGAGGAGGATGATTCCAGTTCCGAGACGGACAATTGCTTCGGCTGCTCATTTCTTCTTTCATTCTTGCTGCTTCCAACTCTCGCACATGCTGGAGATATCAGAAGAGCTTATTCCACCTGCAAGCCATTGGCCATGGTCCACCGAGTCCAACTCCCATTGGAATCCTCTGATCTGTTAATGACACTTGTCCATTAATTTCGTGGCCCTAAGCAGTTCTCCAGCGAGCTGCTGAAATACGGATAGATATATCTTTTTTGTTTTACAATCACCATATTAAGAAGGGAGACAGAGCCCAGGATCTAAATATAATTTGAGATGAGTCTGGAGTAAGATAAGAAGGCCTTGTGCGGATGCTGGGTAATTAGAGATTGATGGAGAGGAGTAGGGGAGAGATTGGGGACAGAGAGGAGACATAAGAGACAACGTTGCGTGGGTGAGTCCCTGAGGCACCCAGAATTTATCTAGAATTACCCTGTCAGCTCCAAACAGCCACAACCATGAATAAAGACTCCTTGGGGTTTTTTTTTTTTATTTAAGGTGGTTCCACTTTCTATAACAGAATTAGACTGCTTAATAAATGCAAGTTACAGAATGCTGGGAATTGTAGTTTTACTACACTTCATCTCGAAAAGTCAAACTTTTATGGAATTTTGCAAACTTTTCTTTTTGCCAGTGATGTAACTTTTTGAACACTGGATGGAGAGGGGTACTTCAAGGGAAATTCCGGAAACGGAAAGTTTTTTTCAAGTTTCCACCCTTCGCCGGATAAGTGATAGATCAGCACAGTGTGAATTAGCTCGTCCTCCTGCAAAAAAACCCAAAACAGTTATTTTTCAGTCATTGAAAGTGCAAGTACGCAAGATACCCAACACGTATTTAAACCACTGAGACTTGTCTAAAGTCACAGAACAATAATGCCCCCAGGAGTGCCCTAATAATAGTGACCCCCTTAATGGCCCTAGTAGTAACAGTGACTTAGTTAGTCACCCCACTAGTAATAGGGACCAACATAATGGCCCCAATAGTAATAGTGACCTCCTTAATGGCCCCAGTAGTAATAGTGACATAGTTATTGGCCACAGTAGTAATAGTGGTCTCCCCAGTGGTCCCAGTAGTAATGGATTCCACCATAGTGGCCCCAGGAACAATGATCACCATAGTGACCCCAGTTAGTGGCACCAGTAGTTATAAAGACTCCTACAGTAGCCATAGTAGTGATATAGTCCTCCATAGTAGCCCCTGTAGTAAGAGTGTCCCCGACAGTGGCACTAATAGTAATAGTGTCTCCATAGTTGCCCCAGTAGTAATAATGCTCCAGTTAGTAGTTCCAATAGTAAAGATTTCCTTAATGGCCCTATTAGTAATAGTGACACAGTTAGTGGCCCCAGTAGTAATATTGACCTCATAATGGCCGCTGTAGTAATAGTGGCCCCAGTCATAATAGTGTCCACCATAGTGGCTGCAATAGTAATAGTGACCCCCGTTAAGAACCCCAGTAGTAATAGTGCCCTTGTTAGTGGCACCAGTAGTAATAGAGACCCCTGTATTGGCCCCCATAGTACTCCCTGTAGTGTTCCTTTCAGTGGCCGTTTTTGATCTTTGGAATTCCCCTTTTCATACGGCTGGATTTGCATTGCATAATCCGGAGTGGGCATCTGCCTCCAGATTCCGCAGCACATACTGGCCATAGAATGCAATGTAAAAGCAGGTTTCTATGCCCATGAGCGGAAATTAATGGCGATTTTCCGCTCGCGGGGGGAAAATCACGGCATGCTCTGTTTTGAGCCGGATTTCATGCGGACGTCTTCCATTGAAGCCAATGGAAGCCGTCCAACCCGCAGCCCTTCCACAATCATCATTGCGGAAAGGCCACGGAATCCGCATCATCACCTAGCGAGGTCACAGGCCAGGCACCGGGTCCGATTCCGCTGTGGGATCCTGCATGCAGAATCCGACCTGTTCATGTGCATTCGGCCTAAAGAGTAACTCTACCAGAAATACAGAACAAAGTAGAATACCTGTCCCATTCCTATGCTGGGTTATGAGCGAGTGATGGAGACCCTGATGATGTCTTTACTCCAACTTTTCACAGACCTAGCCTGATGTACGGGTCTGTGATTTTATGTAAACTAATAGCCCTCCTCCATTTTCAATTAAAGAGGTAGCGTCATGATAAAAACTTATTCCCTATCCTCAAGTTACAGATTGATGGGGGTTCAGCTATTTGATCGCCCACTGATTCCAAGAATGGGGTTTTGGTGCATCCTAAATTGTGAGCAGTAGTGGTCACACATTTTAATGGGACCACCGGAGATGGTTCAAGTGGTCCCATAGAGATGGTGAGCATGTGCAGCAACTTCATTTTGTGGTTTTATGTATATACTAATAACTCCCGGTATCAGTTAAACTGATTTTGCCATGATGGAAAGTTATCTCTTATCTATAGGATAGGGGAAAACTTTCACATTGGTGGGGAGATTGTAAGGGGATCCTGGTATCTGGCTCTGGCTTTCCCCAGTGATCTGGGAGGGTTTGGAAGCATGAAGGTACGTTGATAACTTACGTAGGGACCAGGAGCCGATATGTATGCTTTTACTACTAAAGTTTAATGAAATGTAAAATAAAAACAGATAAACAGTTTAAAGGGGTTGTCCCGCGCCGAAACGGATTTTTGTTTTTTTCAATAGCCCCCCCGTTTGGTGCGAGACAAACCCGATGCATGTGTTGAAAAAAAAAAACGGATAGTACCTACCCGAATCCCCGCGCTCCGGTGACTTCTTACTTACCTTGCGAAGATGGCCGCCGGGATCTTCACCCTCGGTGGACCGCAGGTCTTCTGTGCGGTCCATTGCCGATTCCAGCCTCCTGATTGGCTGGAATCGGCACACGTGACGGGGCGGAGCTACGAGGAGCAGCTCTCCAGCACGAGCAGCCCCATTCAACACGGAGAAGACCGGACTGCGCAAGCGCGTCTAATCGGGCGATTAGACGCTGAAAATTAGACGGCACCATGGAGACGGGGACGCCAGCAACGGAGCAGGTAAGTGAATAACTTCTGTATGGCTCATATTTAATGCACGATGTATATTACAAAGTGCATTAATATGGCCATACAGAAGTGTATACCCCAACTTTGTTTCGCGGGACAACCCCTTTAAGTCCTATTCTGGGTGACTCACAATCATGTGTCGGTTGGCTATTAGAGAGGATCCACGTTAGCGGTATTGCGTTAAAAGTACAGAGCCCGTATATCAGGTTTTTCAAAATCCTTACCTGGTAACCGGAGTCTCAAACTAAATCCTCTTTTCCCATGTAACAGATTCCCCAAAAGTCGTTACCTGGTCACCAGCAATATAGTCCTTAGCAGCTCTGTATAGCATCAATGTTGTCAGGCAGAATGGAGGACGGAAATGAGGAGGCAGAAGTCTCTCCGATGCTTGTTCTCAGCACAGCTTTTATTCAAAAGAAGTGTCTGTCCCGTTCAGAAGCTTATGGGACAGACATAGGGCTAATCCTGTGCATCCCAGTTTCTATCACACCAGGGGAGTAGCCCCAGCTCCTCACACTACAGCATAGCTGCACAGACTCAGGGGGTATCTCCAGCTCCACACGCTACAGCATAGCTGGACAGACACAGAGGAGTATCTCCAGCTCCACACACTACAGCATAGCTGGACAGACACAGAGGAGTACCTCTAGCTCCACACACTACAGCATAGCTGCACAGATTTGAATGAGTATCCCCAGCTCCACACACTACAGCACAGCTGTACAGACTCAGAGGATTATCCCCAGCTCCACACACTACAGCATAGCTGTACAGACTCAGAGGATTATCCCCAGCTCCACACACTACAGCATAGCTGTACAGACTCAGGGGACTATCCCCAGCTTCACACACTACAGCATAGCTGCACAGACTCAGGGGAGAATCCCCAGCTCCACAAACTACAGCGTAGCTGTACAGACACAGAGGAGGTCCCCACTCTGAAGCCTAGCTGCAAAGGCTGATTACCTCATGTCTCTCCTTCCTGCTCAGAGAGCTGCTCCTCATTCCCTTCCCTCTTTAAAGTAACAGTAGATTAAAAGTCACTGACACAGCAGAACATCAAATGAACAATAAACAGTCAGCAACAAAAAATACCCCTACAGGACTACTGCTGGGACCCCATCAATCCTGAGAATGGAGCTTTGGCACATCATGAAGTGTGGGCAGTGGTGGTCACATGTGCACCGCTGCTGCATTCATGCCATTGGGACCGCAGGAGATAACTGAGCACTGGAACTATCTCAAACGGTCCCACTGAAATTAATGGAAGAGCGGTGCACATGTGTGACTGCCCCTACCCTCACTTCAGGGCTGGCTGGATCAGTGATGGTCAGACCCCTATAAATCTGTGGATAGGGGAGAATTTTTCATCATCACGCAACCCCTTCAGACTGTATTCACATGGGCGATTTTAAAGCACGAGTCCCGTCCAGGTCCAAGATGGACACAACTGGCACATTAAAAGAATTCATTCATTTGATTGAAAAATCACTGCATGTCCTATTTTTATGTGATTCTTGTTCAAGAATTGCCTATTATTTTCTATGGGAGTGTTAAAAACAAGATCACACTCAAATGCCATGGAAGTGCAATCAGTTTTTAATGCATGTTACTATGGAGACTGCATGAAAAAAGGAACCAGGAACCTTGTGATTTTTTTTTTTGTAATGTGTCTGAAAAATGGATGCAAATCGCATACGAAAATTACAATAACACATAAAAAAGTGTTAAAATCGCATAGAAAATGTCAGTTTTTTACAGACCAAAATCGCAGTTGCCTGTGTGAATACAGGCTGAGGCTTCATTTACACAAGCGCATAAATGGCGTGGTTTTATGGCCGACCGATATACACGTCCATCTGAGCCCTTGGTTTCCAATGCATCCGTTCACACAATATATGGCGCGTAAATATGTCAGACCGTAAAAATTGGAACATAGGTGACCGAAATCCGCCCTGACGCATATATGGTGGGCAAAAAGATAGTTGTGGAACTATCTTTTGCCCAATATATGGCAGCGGCTCCCATAGACTCCTATGGGAGCTGGACAAAGAAAGGGAGGGGGAGGCAGTTTAGCAGAGTCCAACGCCCCTAGTACAGGTGCCTCTATATAGTCATTGGAAGGCATCCCAAGGATTTTAGCAGCGCAGGGGGTTTTCTAGGGTGCGATGTATTTTTTTGCAAAAAAAGGTTTGCTCCCAGTCGAGAGCTCACCGACGAGAAAACGCTGTCCGTGAGTGCGGGAAAACGGACGTTTATGCAATTTTACGGCGTGGCCGTGAAAACGTAAAAACGTTTGCCTATCTACCAACACCTGCCGCCCATTTACCTTCTGTCCCTCCTACTGGACCATATGAATGGTCTCCTACCTTCCCTGGTTTTATTTGTAGGTTTAGTTCCAAGAGAGGAGCATTCTGAGAGGTAGGAACTAGAGATGAGCGAGCGTACTCGCTAAGAGTGAGCATTGTCCTTAGCGAGTACCTGCCCGCTTGGAAGAAAAGATTCGGGTGCCAGCGCAGGTGAGCGGTGAGTTGCGGGAGTGAGCAGGGGGAAGAGAGGGAGAGAGAGATCTCCCCTCCGTTCCCCCTCGCTGCTCCCCGCCCCCCGCAGGCACCCGAATCTTTTCTTCCGAGCGGGCAGGTACTCGCTCAGGGCAATTCTCGCTTGAGTAGTTGCCCTTAGCGAGTATGCTCGCTCATCTCTAGTAGGAACCCAACTTTCCCGGCTTGAGATTATGCCCCCTGGTATTAGCATTCGGACCATCTGAGATCTTGGTCACCTGGACGTTGGTAGATGGGCCAATGTAATTTGATCACATTATATACCAAGAGCCTTGCATTATGTAATGTGGTTAGAGTATTGATTATAGGTATGTATACCTCTGATAATAAATTTATTTTGCGTGCTGTTGCCATTTTTGGTTTCTGCTTCTACTGTATGTTGCCACCATGGTTTAACGTGCACCTATATATCTCTATTGGGATATATTTCCATTGGGTAGTGCTGACCTATTTTATCCTATCTTCAGGATAGGTCATCCTTAGTTGATCAACTGGGGTCCACCACTTGGGATCCCTGCCAATCAGATGATTGAAGGGGTCTGTGAGGTCACATTCATTGATCACATTACCTTAGAGCAGCTCAGTCCCATTCATATGAATGGTGTGGAACTGTAATACCAGGCGCTGCTGCCATAAAATGTATGGCGTTGTGCCTGGCATGGACTGAAGTGACAGCGGCACCGTCACTTCAATTAGCCGGTCAGCGGGGATCCTGAGTGGCAGAAACCCAAAAACTAACTATTGTTGACCGAAGAAAAAAACCTTTATTCTGATAAGGGGGCATTTTTTTTCAAGTTTTCACCCCATCCACTGGAAGTCTGAAAACTGACAGATTGATGGGGGTCCGACCTCTGGGACCTCCACCGATCTCAAGAACAGGTAGGTCCGTTTTGCTCCACTTCTAGCCACAGCACTTTTACTGCTTTGGCTGGAATGATTGGAGAGCTAGTTGCACATGTGCAGTGCAGCTCCGTTCATTCAATGGGGCTGATTTTATGAATGGAGTGGCAGTACACTTGCGTGGCCAGCGCTCCATTCCAATTGCTGTCACTACAATTGAAAGTGTGGTTCAGAAGCATCTGGAAATGGAGATATGGGACCCCCTGTTGTCATGATCAGTACGGGTTGGACCACCACCGATCAGCTAGCTATCTCCAATCCCATGGGATAGAGTATAACATCTTGTTACTGGAATACCCCTACTAGTGAGCCTTAGGATTCCATTGCTATAGGTTCAATCCAACGCTATATTACACCCCTGTACATCCTCCAGAGCTATAATATGGCACCTATAGTTGTGCATGTCGTCCTACCGTACCCTATATGTCTCTGAATTATGTAGGCACACGGAGGTTGATCCATGCTGTACTGGAGGCCCCATATGGCGATACACAGAGTACCTACAAACAGGGACCGACCCAGACTAGAATGCGTTTCAAGCAAATGTCATCCCACCCCACCATCCTGGGGTTCGTGGATCCCCTTCACTCTCTGGACACTAGACCCTCTCTTCTCATGGGCTGCCACCTTGGTTGCCATGCATTTCAGGGGCAGATGCCATCTTTTCCCTGTGCTTCCTACATTAAAGCCCCGATGGAAGCTCAGATATAGATGTAATCTCTCTGTGTAACTCTACATAGCAGGCGGCTGCTGCCTCTATGGTGGATCAGCACTTTAGGCCTTGAGTTATGCCCACTAATTTTATAATTAGATTACGCTGACATCTTCGAGATGGAATCATACTATTCTAAAACTGCAGGGTCAATGCATCTCTATCTGCAGGGAGGAACTCTATAGAACCACAATTACACAGGGAGCTAAAAACTACAAAAAAATAGGCGATTATTTGGGTACAGTCTGAAAAACAGAACCGTAACTTCTTATATGCATTAGCTATGTGGCCCTTGGAGATAGGGGGCCCCATCCTGCTTAGTTCCATCCTGCTTATTTTCCATTGGGAAAAATTCAAATCTTCAGAGGAAACACATTGCTAGCTAACAAGGAAGGGGATTGTCCCAGGGTCATGTTGGCCCCAGTTTGGTCTCTGCTATGGGGCCCTCATGTCTTTTATGTACAGTCATTGCCAAAAACAATCCCACCGTTAGGGCTCTTACCCACTTGCGTTTTTTTAACGCTGTGATATTGCTGCGTTTTTTTTAATGCGATTGTCAATGGGACTTTCCAGTGTGAAAAACGCATCACAAGTTTGTGGTTTGTGATTTTCGTGCGATGCGTTTTAAACATTAGAAAGTTCCGTTGAGAATCGCGTGAGAAAAACGCAGCATTAAAAAAGTGAATAAGAGCCCTTAGAAGGAGTTGTCATTTTGCTGTAAAACTTGGCATTCAGTTCCATCTCAGGCAGATATGTAAATGATGAAAGTTGTGGTGATTAGATGAACGGTCTTCTCACCTGAGAACCTAAAAGTGGTTCCCCCCTGGCCTTTAAAAGGCTCCCAGAGGCTCCTTGTGTGTAGTGACCTCTTCTTCCATTTGTGTAGAACTTGTTCACCACTAGACGCCTCTACAACGCAGAGAAGAGATTTCACCCCGTTACCAGAGTCTGAGAGGGGTGCATTTTTGGGATAGGAGAAGCTGAATGGTCGTATTGATGAATTGTCCCCCACCGGGCCGTTCTGTCCAGTCTGTTGGGATATGTTGGGACCAGTGGATGTATGAGGGCACACAGGGTGACCGGGCTCAGAGCGTCCCCAACAGACCACTAGTAGAGAGGACCATCTGACCAGACTGTTAGGAGGTGTTGGGACCAGTGGATGTGTGAGGGCACACAAGATGACCGAGCTCAGGACTCCCCTACAGACCACCAATAAAGAGGCTGGCCAGACTGTTGGGCCGGCTGCACATGATCGGATTTGCACTGTGTAATCCGTGACGGGCATCCGCCCCAGGTTCCACAGCAGATGCCTTTCCATACCATGCTATGGAAAAGTGATTATTCCTGCTCACTCGCAGAAACCAATTGCGGTTTCTGCGAGCGGGAAAAAAATTGCAACATGTTCTATTTTTGTGCATTGTCCACATGGACGGCTTCCATTGAAGTCAATGGAAGCAGTCCGACCCGTGGTCCATCCGTAATTGACATTTCAGATAGGCTGCAGGTACCCACATCATCACCTAGCAACAGCGTGGGGAAAAAAAGACCATCCACAGTACAAATGAAGAGACTTAATGACAGGTACGGATGGCCGGCTGGGCACAGGGTCGGATGCCGCTGCGGCCTTCTACATGCGGAATCCAACCCGGTCATGTGCAGTCAGCCTTAGAAGGTGTTGAGACCAGTGGATGTGTAAGAACACACAAGGTGACTGGGCTCAGGACGCCCCGACAGACCACCAGTAGAGAGGAGTGTCTGGCCAGACTGTTAGGAGATGTTGGGACCAGTGGATGTGTGAGCACACTAGGTGACCTGGCTCAGGACACGCCCTACAGACCACCAGTAGAGAGCAGCATCGGACCAGACTGTTAGGAGATATTGGGACCAGTGGATGGGGGCACACAAGGTGACCGGGCTCAGGATGCCGCCTACAGACCACCAGTAAAGAGGAGCATCTGACCAGACTGTTAGGAGGTGTTGGGATCAGTGGATGGGGGCACACAAGGTGACCAGGCTCAGGACCCCCTACAGACCACCAGTAGAGAGCATTGTTTGACTAGACTGTTAAAAGGTGTTAAGACCAGTAGGTGTGTGAGGTCACCCAAGGTGACCGGGCTCAGGCCCCCGACAGACCACCAGTAGAGATGAGCATCTGACCAGACTGTTAGGAGGTGTTGAGACCAGTGGATGTCGGAGGGCGCACAAGGCGACCAGGCTCAGGACTCCCTACAGACCACAAGTAGAGAGGATTGTTTAACCAGACTGTTAGGAGGTGTTGGGACAGTGGATGTGTGAGGGCACACAAGGTGACCGGGCTCAGGACTCCCCCTACAGACCACCAGTAAAGAGGAGCGTCTGACCAGACTGTTAGGAGGTGTTGGGACAATGGATGTGTGCGGGGACACAAGGTGACTGGGCTCAGGATGCCCCCTACAGACCACCAGTAGAGAGGAGCGTCTGAACAGACTGTTAGGAGGTGTTGGGACCAGTGGATGGGGGCACACAAGGTGAGCGGGCTCAGGACCCCCTACAGACCACCCGTAGAGAGCATTGTTTGACTAGACTGTTAAGAGGTGTTAAGACCAGTAGGTGTGTGAGGTCACACAAGGTGACCGGGCTCAGGACCATAGACAGACCACCAGTGGAGATGAGCATCTGACCAGACTGTTAGGAGGTGTTGAGACCAGTGGATGTGTGAGGGCAAACAAGGTGACTAGGCTCAGGACTCCCTACAGACCACAAGTAGAGAGGATTGTTTAAGCAGACTGTTAGGGGGTGTTGGGACAGTGGATGTATGAGGGCACACAAGGGGACGGGGCTCACGACGCCCCCTACAGACCACCAGTAAAGAGGAGCGTCTGACCAGACTGTTAGGAGGTGTTGGGACCAGTGGATGTATGAGGGCACACAAGGCAACCAGGCTCAAGACCCCCTACAGACCACCAGTAGAGAGGATTATTTGACCAAACTGTTAGGGGGTGTTACCAGTAGGTGTGTGAGGGCACACAAGGTGACCTGGCTCAGGCCCCCCCCCCCCCCCTACAGATCACCAGTAGAGAGGAGTGTCTGATCATCCAGCAATCACCAGCAGCTCCAACTGTTTTGTTGTCTGCCACTTAAAGACAGGTGGCGCCATCTTTACACTCCGGTGTCTGTCTGAGCCATTTCTAGGCACCTAGCTTTAGGACATTTGGTATCACAGCCCCCATTAAGTGTATGGCCTTTGTCACCCACCATCACCTCTGTTTGCAGTGGAGTCATGAACGATGAAACTGGACGTGCCTCAATCCTGCCTTTGCTGTGGAGCGGCACACTTCCCCCTGCTGGTGTGATGGTCTGGGGGAACATCACATACAACAGTCGGTCCCCCCTAGTAGTGGTACGAGGGACAATGACACCTCAGTGACATGTCCAGGACATCCTGCAGCCACATGTGTTCTTCTCATGGCGGCTTCCAAGAGGCAGCAGAATAATGCTCGGCCGCACACACAAGGGGGTCACAGAAAGCCCCCACAACATTGTCACCAATAGAACATGTATGGGACCATCTGAGACTTCAACTTTCACAGCCTACGAGTTCAATCCAGAGGCTCAGTTACAGCTAATGTAGCATGATATACCGCAGGACACCATACAGAACCTGAGTTAAGGACACCCCTACCACCGTGTCCACCAAGCCTTAAAATAAGAAATCTGCAGTTTCTCACCACTCCCAGCTCCCCCATTCTTCCTCTGCCGCCAGCTCTGGCCTCCGTTTGTAGATGCTCAGCCCATCTACAAACAAGCTGCAGCAGCAAATGACAGCGCTCAGTGATTATGATTGGCTGCTACAGCATGTTTACAGGACGTCACCACTGTCTATAAACAGATAGCAGAGACCGAAGCTGGCGGTGGGAAATGAACGCTGCTTTTAATTTTGCGGAACAGGTGACTCAATGACAGGGGCTTTCATAAATTGGAAACCCCCTTTAATGCGGCCCTCTGATTTCGGGACAAAATTCTGGCCTGGGACAGGAAGAGAGTATATTACCTGCGGTTGTTCTTCTCTGCATCCTACCGACTTGCAAGTTAGTCCCTGTTTTCAGCTGTCCAAGATGGCTACAGCTATTTTCTATTATATGCACACTGTTCACTGCTCTTTGATTGGCCAATGCTGCTCATGTGAGCAGCTCTGGCCAATCAGAGAGCAGGTAGTCTAACACTATGCACTATGGGGATTAGGTAGTCTGAAGATCGCATCGGCCATCTAGGACAGCTAAAAACAGGACTCAGAACTGGTTGTTCGGAAGGATAGTAGAGGAAAGCAACTGCCGGTAATTTACATCCCCTCCCCCCCCCCCCCCCCCCATACTTCTTCTGGTCCTGGGAATCAGAGGGCCGCTTTAAGCACTCAGCGCTTATACTTTATTACGATTGGTTGGTTATTTCTGGAGCATCTGGCATCATATGTGTTGGTTGCCCACTTTTGTCTTTTGTTTCTGTGTGTTTCCATATTCTTAAACATTTTTTATTCAATTTTTAGTAAAAATAGTACAATTTTTATTTTTTGCATAGTAACTTTTTTGGTGCAACAGGTATGGCTGGACTTAGATGAGTCTATCAGTTCCGCTTAAGCCTCATAGAGACCTCATGGGCTGCCTGTGTGTTATGTACATCAAGAATATCAGTCAACATTTGCCCTCTTGATGGAATGACAACTTTCTATAAGATGTTAAACTCCAGTCGGACCAAGACAAAATGATTTGGTGCCCTTGGCAAATTAAGCCCCTGGAACTCCCAGAATCAATTTAAAGGGGTTGTCCTGCGCCGAAACGGGTTTTTTTTTTTTTCAATAGCCCCCCCGTTCGGCGCGAGACAAACCCGATGCATGTGTTGAAAAAAAAAAACGGATAGTACTTACCCGAATCCCCGCGCTCCGGTGACTTCTTACTTACCTTGCGAAGATGGCCGCCGGGATCTTCACCCTCGGTGGACCGCAGGTCTTCTGTGCGGTCCATTGCCGATTCCAGCCTCCTGATTGGCTGGAATCGGCACACGTGACGGGGCGGAGCTACGAGGAGCAGCTCTCCAGCACGAGCAGCCCCATTCAGAAGGGAGAAGACCGGACTGTGCAAGCGCGTCTAATCGGGCGATTAGACGCTGAAAATTAGACGGCACCATGGAGACGGGGACGCCAGCAACGGAACAGGTAAGTGAATAACTTCTGTATGGCTCATATTTAATGCACGATGTACATTACAAAGTGCATTAATATGGCCATACAGAAGTGTATACCCCAACTTTGTTTCGCGGGACAACCCCTTTAAGCCCACCTTAGAGGGCTTTTAGATGGGACGAGTCAGTGACGTCACCTCTAGCTCATTTGCTCTCATGCAGCCAGTTTAGACACATGGCTTCATTGATTACTCGTTCAACGAGAATCGTTCAGAGTGTTACATCTGCTATATGAAACACTGAACAAGAAGTATTTAAACTGAGCGATTAGTGAACGAGCCAACAATGATTTTTATGGCTGCATAAAATGAATGACGAGAGAGAAGCGAACGATTCTCATTCATTGTTGGCTGAGTTTAGACCGAAGGATTATTGTTCACTTTCGCTCATTTGAGAAATTTTCTGAATAATTAATAATCGTTCCATCTAAAAGCATTCTCTGTGCCCTCATGTCCACGGGCGGGTCAGATTCCGCATGTGGGAGCTGGCAGCGCAATCTGACCCTGCCTGCAGCTGAGGACACTGCAGGGCCTTCTGGTTACCCGTCCGGGTCTTCTATTTTCTTCCCTAACGAATGAGATTTAAACACATTTTAAAAGAAACAGATACAGGCAGAGTAAATATTTGTCTATGACTTTAATGACTCATTTTACTTTTCTTCTCCTTTCAGCCCAGACCGTTCTGTTTGTTGCTGAAAAATCTTTAGCCAGGAGCACAGCTATATTGGATGCAGAATTGGCAGTTACCCCGGGCCCTGTAGCTGATCGGTCCAAAAGCCCCTCGGTCACATCAGACCCTAAAATTAGTAGACACTCCAGGCCAGATCAGAGCCCATATCTAAAAGAGACCTCATTAGACCCCATGATGAATATAGCCCCAAACCCCATTTTAGACCTCGCCTCTTCTCATTCCTTCTGTCTGGGTGCCATTCCCACCGTTCTGTGCAAGCTTTACATGCCATCACTGATTTCACCCTAGTCCCCTGGGACCTCTTCCCCTGCTGGCGCTGTGCCACGTCCTGACGCTGCTGCACATTATGGCCTGATATGGGTGGCACCAGAACTGAGTGTAATGCCAGCACCCGAAGTAGAAGAGGACCAACTGAGAGCAAGCAGCAGTAAGCAATACAAACCATGCTCACCACTCTTCCAGGTCGTCTGCAACAATGAGGGCATACTTTCCTCATCTACCCTTCATCCTCCAGTCTACGTATGATCCGCTAGTTGAGTAGTCTATTGCTGTGCTTCATGGTTGTTTTGGTGGAACCTCATTACCATATATGTCCAGCAGATGGACATAACTGGTGTTGCCCTCTCCAAAATGACAGTGGGTTGTCCATCCAGGATATTCACCTTTTGTAAGTCAGGTACCTCACTAGTGAGTTGATCGCTGTTGAAGCCCTTCCACGGTCAGATTGTATTGTCAGAAAAAGCTGTCCATTCTGTGTCACGTAGTGTTGGGCAACATTCGTTGAAGTCAACAGATGACCATGTTCTATATGGTAAAGGCAAGACTAATCAAAATGGTTTTCTTCAAAAGTTCTTGGTGCAATATATAAAGAACAGGGGCTTATAATAGAGATAAAAGTCAGACCCCTTTTCAGGTAATGCCTGACACTCTTACCTACCCATGATGGGAGGCCCTCTTGCCCTCCATCCTAAATCTGATGACATGACTACATGAGCAAATGGCTGTGTAGCTTCTCACTACCCATTAAAGCGGTGGTGAAACCAAACTGTAATGGGCCCTATCTCTATAGGGGCCCCCTTAGCAGTATCATGGCCTACTTTGGATCTCTACTTTGGCAGCTCTTGAGTAGGGGATTTCCATCTATGATGTGTGTATGCTCTGATAGGGCATGTGAACTTAAGCTGTCCCTGACCTCGATGAGAATGTATCATACCAAGTACTATTGATAGATGAGCCCCAATATGATTACTCACTTCATAAGATACTTAGCGTTGCATCTTCTCATCAGTCAATACCCATGTCTTTGCCTTGGCAATAAATCTGTCTCCACCCCGGTCAAGAAACTTTGATGGAATTCCCGACCAGCTTGAAAGTGATTGGTGCCCAACCCTTTGATAATTGCCAGATCACTGGCAAATTTAATTGACCCCAATAATAGCGACAATATTTTTGGAGTTGTGGGAAGTTCTCAAGGCTTGCGAGTTAGCATATGACAGATCGTTAGTACATAGACACTACACAATTTGATACATCCCTTTAAATGTGTCAGCATCAATCCTGCACCTTCTGCATTTGACGAAGCCTCGTACGTACCACTCATTTGATCTGAGCTTCGAACCCCTACTTTTTTTCCATGCTCTTAACCGTTGACATTACCAGAGCAGATGTTTAAGACCTCGTGCGTATCAGTTTTCACCAAACAATTCTGACAAAATCCATCCCCACCACTAACGATCAGGTAGCTGACGAACCCACATCTCAAGAAATGAGGCCAACTCTTGAAGAGCCCTCGTCGTTACTCCTTATAATGTCCCAAGATAGTCTTCTGGCCCTTGTTCGTCCACATTCGTCACTGGTACGGCCTCTGGCTTGTGTGAAAGATGTTATTAACCCCCGCTTTGTTAAATGATAGCTCCTTAGCATCGCTCTGCGCTCACAGGGAACATTGCTAAAAGGGTTTTAATTATTGAGGCCGCAATATTTATAGCTGCATGAATTATTGAGCACTTGAAAAGTTAAAATCAGCCAGCGGTCTGTTAACCCATCCACCACCCATGATATTCAGCTGGTTCATTCCATGTTTTCCTCCAATAATAGATATCTGGGGGTGATCCACCAGTCATCATACATATATAGTAGTTGGTGGACCCTGATGATGCTGGTGAGCTTCACTAAAGAACATCTCAATTGTCTTCTTCGGGATCAAATACTCATTTCTGAGACAGGTTGAACTTGATGGATAAGTTGTTTTCTCATTTTGCACGTTTTTGTCTCAGAAATGGATGTCTCACCCTTAAGATCCTCATCTAAAATGGACATAAAAGCTTTACACACCCCTGTTAAAATGCCATTTTTTGTCATGTTCAAAAATCCGACAAGTATGAATCATTTCAGATTTATTTCCACTTGTTGATGTACCCTTTGACTTTATGACAGCATTCAGTCTTTTTGGATTGGTGTCTATCAGCGGGGCACATCTTGACTTGGCAATCTTTGCCTAATCTTAGTTGCAAAAGTGCTCCAAACCTGTCAGCTTATAAGGGCATCTTGAGTATAGCGCCCTCTTCAGGTCACCCACGGATCTTCAATGGGATTCAGGTCTGGGCTCTGGCTGGGCCATTCCAAAATGGATCATCTTCTGGTAAAGCCATTCTTTTGTTGATTTGCAGGTCTGCTTTGGGTTGTTGTCATGCTAAAAGGTGAAATTCCTCTTCATCTTCAGCTTTTTAGCCAAGGCCTGAAGGTTTTGTGCTAAAATGGATTGAGATTTGGAACTGTTCATAATTCCCTACACCTTGACTAAAGCTGCAGTTCTGGTAGCAGAAGAACAGCCCCAAAGCATAATGCTGTCTCCACCATCTTCAATGTGGGTATGCTTTTCTGGTGATACGTAGTGTTGGCTTTGTGCCAAATATACCTTTTGGAATTATCGCCAAAAAGTTCAACCTTTGTATCATCAGACCATAACACGTTCTCCACAGACTTCTGGCAGGTTTGATGTGGGTTGTGGTAAAACATAGCCAGGCTTGGATGTCTTCTTTGTTAGAAGAGGCTTCCGTCTTGCCCCCCTACCCCCTAACCAAGACATATGAAGAATACGGGAGATGGCTGTCACATGCACTACACAACCAGGACTTGCCAGAAACTCCTGCAGCTCCTTTAATGTTGATCTAGGTCTCCTGGAAGCCCCTTGGACCAATGTTATTCTGGTCTTTTCATCAATTTTTGAGGGACTTCCAGTTCTCGGTAATGTCACTGTTGTGGCAAATTTAATCCCCTTCTTGCTGACCGTCTTCACGGTGCCCCATGGTATATGTAATGCCTTGGAGATGTTTTGGCCCCATTCTCCTGACTGACACCTTCCACCAATCAGATCCCTTTGATGTTCTGTAAGCTCTTTACCGACCAACTACGAAAATGTCAGGAAAATCCTCCTAGAAGAGCTGAACTTTATATGGAGGAAATCAGAACCCCTGTAACTAATGGCAGCGGACTACTGATTCCTATTTATCATGAGCTTAAATCTGATTGGCTAATCCTGAACCCAATCGTATCCTCAAATATAAGAGGGTGTGAAGACTTATGCAACCACATTATTTTAGTTTTGTTATTTTTGTTTTTCACCCTAAATGATTTCAGTTGGTTTTTCAGTGGAATTGTACAGATACTGGGCCACATGGAAGGGAAAAATAAATCAAAAATGATTCAACTTTGTTGGATTTTTTAACATGACAGAAACCAGGCATTATAACAGGGGTGTGTAGACTTTTCTATCCACTGTATATGGTGAACATGAGTTTCTGTCATGCCCCTGGATTTCAACACATTTCTTATCCCCATCTCCCTACAGTCTCTCGGATGTGGCCACCACTGGTTATTTTTGCTTTCAGTATCATGTTTAGAGGACCCTCATTCCGCATAAACTGGGGTGTGCACAGTGGAAAATGTCTTTAATACGTTTGGTTCATAGTTAGGAAAACATGGCTGCTTATTATAAAAACCATCGATCCACTTGTCTTTGGATTTGGGCTGAGCTGCAATACCACATACAACAAGTGGAGAAGTGTGGCGCTATTTTTGGAAAAAAGGAGCCATGTTTTTTCTCATCCTGGACAAGCTCTTAGTGGACAGTGGGATGGGTGGGATATTGTGGCTGCCTTGTTGGAAGATTCCTCGTAACTAGCCTCTGGGAGGAGATCCACACATTTCTGAGATGGAAGGAGCAATTGGGGGGCCCATATACAGATTTTGTATTGGGGCTCATGGGTTCGCTGTATGGTTTTAGCTTTTGGGTTGTTGGTTCTGCATGTGATTGCTTCTTGTCTTCGTCACTCTCTAGCTATGCCAATGTTCAATTAGAATTGAAAAATGCTATGTTAGCACCAGCTGGCCGAGCCCAGAACTTGTGGCCAGTGAGTAATCGCTATAGGAAATAGTGGACTTTTTTGGTTATATCTGACACTGTTCAGTTCTTAAGTGTGTCTATCTGTTAAATCACAACATAACCCACAAATCCCCGAAATATCCAGGAGCCGGCCACATGCCTATAAGGGTTCAGATTCCATGGGTAAGGCTTGCGAGCCTAGGTGATTTCCATTCACTGCTCATCCCCGAGAAGTGTGCAGATTCCGGATGACCAAGCCTGCTGTTCTATATTTACCCTCAGGGTGATTTAAGTCTCTGGTTCGTAATGTAATCCCCCTCCCCGGCCCTCCTCAGCCTCCCTGCCTCTTCCACAGGATTATTTTTGTTTTCCTGCAAGTCAGCATGCATGTCCCCCACCCCAGAGCCTCCCAGTGCTGTCCTTCCCCTGCTGGTGATAAACAGGCCGTCACATTAAATCCAATTCACTGCAGTGAAATAGACAAAAGCCCCGAAACATGTGAATCTTTATAAAGTGAAGCGTCTCGCTCACATTTTATCATCGGGCCCAATTATGGTAGAACAGACCCTGCGGGATGACAGACACCTGCGTCCTCTGCTGAATCCAACAGGGAAAATCGATTCTAGCCGAACAAGAACCATATGAGATTTCCGCAGACAGAGCCAATTTATATCCCTGTACTGATCTGTATGAAAGCCTGAGGACACCGCGACTACAGAGAGGGATAGAGCGGTGCAAAGCAGAGCCAGACACTGACTACAGAGGGGAGGAAGAGGGAGCATGCGGGGAGAGGGGCTTCTCCCTCATCATAAGGAACCCCTTTTTCACACTGGCTGTACCCATCTACATAAAGAATTACATTACAACACCGACAAACACCTTTTAATGTATAATCATGTAGTTCTTATAGAAGCAGTATTATAGTAGTTATATTCTTGTACATAGGGGGCAGTATTATAGTAGTTATATTCTTGTACATAGGGGCAGTACTATAGTAGTTATATCCTTGTACATAGGGGGCAGTATTATAGTAGTTATATTATTGCACATAGGAGCAGTATTATAGTAGTTATATTATTGCACATACGGGGCAGTATTATAGTAGTTATATTCTTGTACATAGGGGGCAGTATTATAGTAGTTATATTCTTGTACATAGGAGGCAGTATTATAGTAGTTATATTCTTGTACATAGGGGGCAGTATTATAGTAGTTATATTCTTGTACATAGGGGAAGTATTATAGTAGTTATATTCTTGTACAGAGGGGGCAGTATTATAGTAGTTATATTCTTGTACATAGGGGGCAGTATTATAGTAGTTATATTCTTGTACATAGGGGGGCAGTATTATAGTAGTTATATTCTTGTACATTGGGGACAGTATTATAGTAGTTATATTCTTGTACATAGGAGCAGTATTATAGTAGTTATATTCTTGTACATAGGAGGCAGTATTATAGTAGGGATATTCTTGTACATAGGGAGCAGTATTATAGTAGTTATATTCTACTACATAGGGGGCAGTATTATAGTTGTTATATTCTTGTACATAGGGAGCAGTATTATAGTAGTTATATTCTTGTAAATTGGGGGCAGTATTATAGTAGTTATATTCTAGTACATAGGGGGCAGTATAGTAGTAGTTATATTTTGGAAACAGGAGGCAGTATTATAGTATTTATATTCTTGTACATAAGAGGCAGTATTATAGTAGTTATATTATTGTACATAGGGGGTAGTATTATAGTAGTTATATTCTTGTAGATAAGGGCAGTATTATAGTAGTTATATTATTGTACATAGGGGGTAGTATTATAGTAGTTATATTCTTGTACATAGGGGGTAGTATTATAGTAGTTATATTCTTGTACATAGGAGGCAGTATTATAGTAGTTCTATTCTTGTACATAGGGGGGCAGTATTATAGTATTTATGTTCTAGTCCATAGGGGGCAGTATTATAGTAGTTATATTCTTGTACATACAAGCAGTATTACAGTAGTTATATTCTTGTACATAGAGGATAGTATTATAGTAGTTATATTCTTGTACATAGGGGGCAGTATTATAGTAGTTATATTCTTGTACATAGGGGGCAGTATTATAGTAGTTATATTCTTGTACATAGGGGGGCAGTATTATAGTAGTTATATTCTTGTTCCTAGGGGACAGTATTATAGTAGTTATATTCTTGTACATAGGGGCAGTATTATAGTAGTTATATTCTTGTAGATAGGGGCAGTATTATAGTAGTTATATTCTTATACATAGGGGGCAGTATCATAGTAGTTATATTCTTGTACATAGGGGGCAGTATTATAGTAGTTATATTCTTGTACATAGGGGGCAGTATTATAGTAGTTATATTCTTGTACATAGGAGGCAGTATTATAGTAGTTATATTCTTGTACATAGGGAGCAGTATTATAGTAGTTATATTCTACTACATAGGCGGCAGTATTATAGTAGTTATATTCTTGTACATAGGAGGCAGTATTATAGTAGGGATATTCTTGTACATAGGGAGCAGTATTATAGTAGTTATATTCTACTACATAGGGGGCAGTATTATAGTTGTTATATTCTTGTACATAGGGAGCAGTATTATAGTAGTTATATTCTTGTAAATTGGGGGCAGTATTATAGTAGTTATATTCTAGTACATAGGGGGCAGTATAGTAGTAGTTATATTTTGGAAACAGGAGGCAGTATTATAGTAGTTATATTCTTGTACATAAGAGGCAGTATTATAGTAGTTATATTATTGTACATAGGGGGTAGTATTATAGTAGTTATATTCTTGTAGATAAGGGCAGTATTATAGTAGTTATATTATTGTACATAGGGGGTAGTATTATAGTAGTTATATTCTTGTACATAGGGGGTAGTATTATAGTAGTTATATTCTTGTGCATAGGAGGCAGTATTATAGTAGTTCTATTCTTGTACATAGGGGGGCAGTATTATAGTATTTATATTCTAGTCCATAGGGGGCAGTATTATAGTAGTTATATTCTTGTACATACAAGCAGTATTACAGTAGTTATATTCTTGTACATAGAGGATAGTATTATAGTAGTTATATTCTTGTACATAGGGGGCAGTATTATAGTAGTTATATTCTTGTACATAGGGGGCAGTATTATAGTAGTTATATTCTTGTACATAGGGGGGCAGTATTATAGTAGTTATATTCTTGTTCCTAGGGGACAGTATTATAGTAGTTATATTCTTGTACATAGGGGCAGTATTATAGTAGTTATATTCTTGTAGATAGGGGCAGTATTATAGTAGTTATATTCTTATACATAGGGGGCAGTATCATAGTAGTTATATTCTTGTACATAGGGGGCAGTATTATAGTAGTTATATTCTTGTACATAGGAGCAGTATTATAGTAGTTATATTCTTGTAGATAGGGGCAGTATTATAGTAGTTATATTATTGTACAAAGGGAGTAGTATTATAGTAGTTATATTTTTGTACATAGGGGGTAGTATTATAGTAGTTATATTCTTGTATATAGGGGGCAGTATTATAGTAGTTATATTCTTGTACATGGGAGGCAGCATTATAATAGTTATATTCTTGTACATAGGGGGCAATATTACAGTAGGTATATTCTTGTACATAGGAGCAGTATTATAGTAGTTATATTCTTGTACATAGGGGGCAGTATTATAGAAGTTATATTCTTTTACATAGGAGGCAGTATTATAGTAGTTATATTCTTGTACATAGGGGCAGTATTATAGTAGTTATATTCTTGCACATAGGAGCAGTATTGTAGTAGTTATATTCTTGTAGATAGGGGCAGTATTATAGTAGTTATATTCTTGTACATAGGAGGCAGTATTATAGTAGTTATATTCTTGTACATAAGAGGCAGTATTATAGTAGTTATATTCTTGTAGATAAGGGCAGTATTATAGTAGTTATATTATTGTACATAGGGGGTAGTATTATAGTAGTTATATTCTTGTACATAGGAGGCAGTATTATAGTAGTTCTATTCTTGTACATAGGGGGGCAGTATTATAGTATTTATATTCTAGTACATAGGGGGCAGTATTATAGTAGTTATATTCTTGCACATACAAGCAGTATTATAGTAGTTATATTCTTGTACATAGAGGATAGTATTATAGTAGTTATATTCTTGTACATAGGGGGCAGTATTATAGTAGTTATATTCTTGTACATAGGGGGCAGTATTATAGTAGTTATATTCTTGTACATAGGGGGGCAGTATTATAGTAGTTATATTCTTGTACATAGGAGGCAGTATTATAGTAGTTATATTCTTGTACATAAGGGGGCATTATTATAGTAGTTATATTCTTGTACATAGGAGCAGTATTACAGTAGTTATATTCTTGTACATATGGGGCAGTATTATAGTAGTTATATTCTTGTACATATGGGGCAGTATTATAGTAGTTATATTCTTGTACATAGGGGCAGTATTATAGTAGTTATATTCTTGTACATAGGGGGCAGTATTATAGTAGTTATATTCTTGTACATAGCAGCAGTTTTATAGCAGTTATATTCTTGTACATCGGGGCAGTATTATAGTAGTTATATTCTTGTACATAGGGGCAGTATTATAGTAGTTATATTCTTGTACATAGGGGGCAGTATTATAGTAGTTATATTCTTGTACATAGGGGGCAGTTTTATAGTAGTTATATTCTTGTACATAGGGGGCAGTATTATAGTAGTTATATTCTTGTACATAGGAGCAGTATTATAGTAGTTATATTCTTGTACATAGGGGGCAGTATTATAGTAGTTATATTCTTATACATAGGAAGGCAGTATCATAGTAGTTATATTCTTGTACATAGGGGGCAGTATTATTGTAGTTATATTCTTGTACATAGGGGCAGTATTATAGTAGTTATATTATTGTACATAGGGGCAGTATTATAGTAGTTATATTATTGTACATAGGGAGTAGTATTATAGTAGTTATATTTTTGTACATAGGGGGTAGTATTATAGTAGTTATATTCTTGCATATAGGGGGCAGTATTATAGTAGTTATGTTCTTGTACATGGGAGGCAGCATTATAGTAGTTATATTCTTGTACATAGGGGGCAGTATTACAGTAGGTATATTCTTGTACATAGAAGCAGTATTATAGTAGTTATATTCTTGTACATATATTGGGAAGACCACATCGCTTTAGGCGGACTGTTACTTTAATCAGTCCCCATGGACTGAAATTCCATCTTTATTGTGTGCATGTGTGTGAATGCGCGTCTCATAGGTTCTTTCTTTTTTGTGTGCCCCAGTGGGTGTGGAGCACCCCCCCCCCCCCCCCCCACTTCCTACTGTGTGGCACAGTGTGCTCTACTTGTGGAATGTTTTTTAACGGATATTAATAAAAATCTATTCTGTGAAGCCCTGCTTTTTGAAATTATAGACTTAATCTGTCTGCGACTTGATATATATGGTATAAGTATGTTCATTTATGTAACATGTGACTGCTAATAATGTATTTTGATATGATGCCATCAATCGTTGTACTGACTGATGTACTGTTTTTGTGTGAGGGCTGCACTCTCTTGTTAAAGGGGTTGTCCCGCGAAAGCAAGTGGGGTTATACACTTCTGTATGGCCATATTAATGCACTTTGTAATATACATCGTGCATTAATTATGAGCCATACAGAAGTTATTCACTTACCTGTTCCGTTGCTAGCGTCCTCGTCTCCATGGTGCCGTCTAATTTCAGCGTCTAATCGCCCGATCAGACGCGCTTGCGCAGTCCGGTCTTCTCCCTTCTGAATGGGGCCGCTCGTGCCGGAGAGCTGCTCCTCGTAGCTCCGCCCCGTCACGTGTGCCGATTCCAGCCAATCAGGAGGCTGGAATCGGCAATGGAACGCACAGAGCCCACGGTGCACCATGGGAGAAGACCTGCGGTCCACCGTGGGTGAAGATCCCGGCGGCCATCTTCGCAAGGTAAGTAAGAAGTCACCGGAGCGCGGGGATTCGGGTAAGTACTATCCGTTTTTTTTTTTTTTAAACCCCTGCATCGGGTTTGTCTCGCGCCGAACGGGGGGGCTATTAAAAAAAAAAAAGTTTCGGCGCGGGACAACCCCTTTAAGCTTTTACATTTTAAATAGAAATACTTTAATATGATTGGTAAATAAAGATATTTTTAATATATTCCTACCCTCTTAGATATACCTTAGTGAACGTCTTGGTGGAGTGGAGTCTCTCTAATAGTTCTAGAATCACGGGACGGGTGTAGAGATAATTAGCTAGAACTAACCAAGGAGGAGCGCAGACGCTTTATTAAGTTGTGCATGTACTGTGGAGCTCCGGGTCATTATGTCTGTATCTGTACTTGTAAGTGAGGAAAACTCTCAAGCCTAGGGTCAGTAGGTATAAACCAGTCCTCTCCAGAATTGTATTTACCTGTGACATTGTCCATTTACAGTATGCAGTTCACTGTGTCAGCCTGTGGGGATTCTGGTTCGGCAGGGAATTTCGTGCATCAAGGCCTGGTGGACCACTACCAGATTCCTACTTGACGTCTGTAGAGACCTCTGGTGGTGACAACTACGAGTGGAGGTACACTTTCCGAGACCATCCAGTTTGTCACAGAGGCACTGTGTCTGAAAGTAGTTACTCTCCACTTGCTAGTCCTTCCAAGATCCACCAGTAACCATCTTACTAGGCCTGCCCTTGCTTCGTCTGCATAATCCCTCCTTGGATTGAAGCTCTGGCAGGGTGTTACATTATCCTGCCAATCTAAGTGTCTACTTCCAATACAATCTGTTAGTTGTCAGGATAACAGCGATTATGTAAAGTTAAAAAAAAGTTAAAATTTCATCTTCCCTCACAAATCGTATCCGTGAGGGGAGATGAAATTAATTACCTAAGGCCCCCGCATTTGTCTCCTGATGGGATCTTTATCCATGGACCTTCTTCTGGCTTCTGCGCATGCGCCCATCTTAAAATCTCCCTGCTCCTGGCTATGAAAGGTAGCTGAGAGCCTGTAGATTTCATGAGGGTCACGGTATGCGATCCCCGGTCACGTGATTGCCGTTATCCAATGGATAACGGTGATCATAAAGAATTGAAAAAAAAATTAAAGTTTTACCTCCCGCCACGGATATGATCCGTGAGGGGAGGTGAAATTACTTACCTAAGGCTTCCGACGATGTCCCCCCGACGGAATCTTTATCCATGGACCTTCCCGCCTCTACGCATGTGACCATCGGCAAAATGGTGGACGTAAGCGCCTGGGAAATTTAAAACCTCTTTGCTACTGGCTACCAAAGGTAGCCGAGTGCCTGGACCAGTGGCCGAGGGCCACGCTGAGCGGTCCCCGGTCACGTGATCATCTTTATCCAATGATATAAAAAGGTAGCGATCTACCTTAGGCCGGTCTCACACGACCAGATAGGAATTGCGGATTCCACATGCGTTGGATCCCCGTAATACACGGATCAATCAAATGCATTGGGTTACACAATTCTGCTCATATTAGCAGTTCGGAATTATGTAATCCACTCATAGAATGCAGTATGTTCTATTTTACGGCGGATATACACGACATAAAGCCCATTGTATTATATGGTCGCAGATATACCTGCAGGCGATACACAAGTACATTGCGAATGGGCTGAAAAGGTGTACTGCGCATGACCGCCTGTGCGAGTACACAATTAGGCGCAGTACATTACGTGGCCATATGCAGGGCCACTGGCCGAGCTTACAGGTTGGGATCCGTTGCGGGCCTCCGCAAATAGATTCCACATACGGGTCTGTGAGCCCAGCATTATTCAGACCGCTACCTGTAATACGTAATTTACAAGAAGTCCCCGGGAACGCTCGCCTTCCTGCAGTTCCAGGAGCAGCTTGTTGAGCGCCTTCAGTTTGAGACCCCCGCACCTCAGCAAGCTTACGAAACCTCACAGAGCCCCAGTTTTTACACCCCATCCCTGCCACTGAGGTCAAGAAACTCCCCCATATAGTGTTGGGTATGCAACAAGCTTGGGAGGAGGAGGAATACCCAGTTTAATTGCCCCAAGTGCCCATCCCAACCAGGCCTCCGTAATTACCCCTGGGGGGGATTCTTTTTAGGGAGTCAATTTTTTTTCTGCACAGGTGAGCAATTGGGCCTGGAATTTATTAAGTTGTGCGCTGAAATCTAATGGGTGTTGCCTCCGTTATAGGCCAAGCCATGTGTCCTATAAGTAGATTAGGGCTACAATGGTGGCATGGCTGAACACAGAAGAACCAGTGCTATAAAATTTGGGGTGCGTTTCCCCAGTTTTCTTTGTGTGAAACAAAGAAAACTGTCATGAAAGTGACATTTATTTTTCACATGTTTTGTAATAATTGTGGGGTCCGAATGCTTAGTGCAGACCTAGATAAATTTGTTAGGGGGTCAAGTTTTCAAAATGGGTTCATTTGTGGGGGGTTCTCGTTTTGGCACCTTGATGACTTTACAAGTGAGCAATGCAGCCTGGAATTTATTCAGTTGTGCCTGGCTGCTCCTTTTGTTTTGGGCCCTGTTGTGCATACAGACATAAGATTAGGGCCACAACGGGTATATTTCTGAACACAGGACAAACAGGGTAACCGTTTTGGGTGCAAATCCTTATTTTCTTGTGCACTATAGAAAAAAAAACTTGTCTTTAAAATGACATACCATACATACTCAAGTATAAGCCTAGTTTTTCAGCACATTTTTTAATGCTGAAAAAGCCCCTCTCGGCTTATACGCTAGTGAGGTAAAAAAAACAACAAAAAAACCCCTGCAATACTCCCCTCCTAGCCGGCGCGATGGTCTCCCTGGCGGTGCAGCAAGCTGCTTGAGAATTCTCCCCAATGTCATCTCCATGATCAGCTTTAAATTCCCCGTCAGCACTGTGTAGGTAAGCGCTATGATTGGATTGAGGGCCAGCCAATCACAACCGGCGCTCGATCATTCACAGTCATTCAGTGGATGACATCACTGAATGGCTGTGATAGGTTTATCGAGCGCCAGCTGTGATTGGCTAGCACACGATCCAATCACAGCGCTTACTTACACAGTGCTGATGGCAGGGGAATTCAAAGCCGAGCAGGGAGATGACAGCGGGGAGAATTCTCAAGCAGCTTGCCGCACCGCCGGGGAGACCATTGTGCCGGGGAGACAGACACCAGCTGGGAGGTGAGTATTGCATTTTTTCTTTACTTAGTATATACTCGAGTATAGCTAGGCTTATACTCGAGTCAATAGGTTTTACCAGTTTTTTGTGGTAAAACTTATTGACTCGGCTTATACTCGGGTCGGCTAATACTCGAGTATATACGGTATTTGCAAGGGGCGATGATGCGTACAAGGGGCGGATCAAAATGCCGATGCTGCCGAGCGGAGCCGAAGGGAGAAGAAGGGAGAAGACGGATCTGCGCAAGCGCGTCTAAAAAGACAAGAAGACACCGAAATTAGACGGAACCATGGCGACGGGGACGCTAGCAACGGAGCAGGTAAGTGAATAACTTCTGTATGGCTCATATTTAATGCACGATGTATATTACAAAGTGCATTAATATGGCCATACAGAAGTGTATAACCCCACTTGATTTCGCGAGACAACCCCTTTAAGGCGCAAACATGCTTGGTCACCACTAAAGAATTGAGTCCATGAAGTTTCCTCCTGCTCCCCCTGCAATTTGTATGGGGAGAACAAAATAGTGGAATGGAGGAAAGATTTTCACGCTGTCTTACACTATCAGTGAGAAGAATGTTTGTCAGCAATCCGTAGTCTCGTAATGGCTGGATTGGATGCAATTTTTACGTTGGTTAGAGCAATTGTTGTCTGGAACTTGTTTGAGCAGTTTAAGGCATAATGTCCCGAGCTTCCACAATAAAGGCACAGATTTTCAGCACAGCACCTTTCTTTTTCAGTGTCAGAAATGGGTTTACGGATGAAGTGCACCTACTTAGGTTTAGGTGCGGCCTCAGTTCTTGCCTGGGAACTCAACAAGGACTGCTTGGAGAAATAGATAGGGTTATTGTGAAAGCTCTCAAGTCACAATTTTTGCCGCTCTGAAGCCTCTGGTCAATTTGAATACATAGTTGAGTGAATACTTCCAGACTACCAGGAGTCTCCACTCTGGAAAGCTCATCCTTAGTGGCCATCGAAATTGGCTCTGCTGGCGAGCAGGGTTCCATGTGGTATCAGTCACCCAGCAACAAAATTCTGCTGGGTATTCAGCAACGCAGAATAGCGGCTGTCGAGGAGATTACTGTAGGTCTTTACATGCAGCAAGGCCCATACAAGTGCCTCATCAGTGAGGAGGTTGATGATGAAAAATACCTTCTTCCCATCTCTGGTAAACAAGGTGGGCGGCATTTGGAAATAAATCCAGCATTGATATAGGAAACCTTGGTATTGGCGACGACTCCCTAAAAATTTCACTGGCAATGGCATGCGGATGTCTGGCACTGAATTGTGCATCTCCAAGAATTGCCTCTGTAACTCCTCCATCTCTCGATGCATAGAAGCAACTCTTTCATGGTAGGAGGCACAAAATTCCTGAAGCTCTGTGACTTGTTTCCTGAGCATGGCCACTATGGACTCCATTTTAGGGCGTGATTATTTTGTAGCAGTAGCAAGCACTGGCTTGGAGCCTTAGGTGTAATAGCCGCTGGTCTGGAGAGTAGTCAGTAGGGAAGCCAGGCGTCTGCAATGGGAGGTCTCATTTCACAGTACAGGTGAATAAGGCAAGTAGCATAGTCAGAAGGGAAGCCAGGAATCAATATCAGAAGGTCTCAGTTGCATTAAAGGTGGACGAGGTGAGTAGCGTAGTCAGAAGGGAAACCCAGGTCGATATCAGAAGGACTCTGGAGCTGTCCACAGGCTAGATGGCTCAGTAGTGAGAGCTACTGACTGGAGTGCAGGAGGTCCCCGATTTGATTTCTGACACTTCTACATATAGGGTAGTATTATAGGTGACCAAGATTCACTTTAGAATTGAAACGCGTCCTCCGTTTTGTACCTGACTTTTATTATGTGACACTATTATAATAAAGGCTTGAAGATTCTTTCACTAAAGAACAGCAGTCTTTTTTTCAAATCAGTATTATAGTTATCTTCTTGTACATAGGTGGCAGTATTGTATTAGTTTTAATTTTGTACATAGGAGGTGTTAGGTTGTGCGTCTGGGACCTTTGGTTCTACAGGTTTCCATGAGCACAGCTTCACTGGTGATGGTTAATTGAGCTGGCTGGGTGTGGTGTTTTTCCAGCCAATTTTCTCTGGTCTGCTGCACTTAAATACCAGCATCTCTTGGTAGTAGATGGTGGTCATTTTATCTTGTCTTTTCATTCTGTGTTAATCCCACTCAGATTGGACGTTATGCATGTCTCTCTCTCTCTCTCACCTTACCTGAGGACGGTCTGGACACCTGTTGTCCCTCCCCTCCTTGTGTTCTGGAGTGTGTGCATTGAGTAGTATGTGGTACAGTGACCGCACAGGTGCATGCATCCTATGTTTCTCCCTATTCCTTTACAGGTGCAGACTCCAGACATCTGATGTCTTATATGTGTGTCAAATGGGTGATGCCTGACACTATTCCCTGTTATGTCAGCATGGTGGCTGATGCTTTATCCCCTTGATGTGCGGCAAGAGTGCCCCCCCCCCCTCCTCCCAACAATTTTTACTTCTGAAAAGCCCTCATTAGCAATGCATACCTTAGCTAAGCACCACACTACCTCCAACAAAGCACAATCACTGCCTGCATGACACTCCGCTGCCAGTTCTCCTGGGTTACATGCTGCCCACCCCCCCGCACGACCCAGTGTCCACAGCACACACCAAAGTGTCCCTGCGCAGCCTTCAGCTGCCCTCATGCCACGCCACGCTCATGTCTATTTATAAGTGCGTCTGCCATGAGGAGGAACCGCAGGCACACACTGAAGAGGGTTGGCACGGCTAGGCAGCGACCCTCTTTAAAAGTGGTGGGGCGATAGCCCACAATGCTGTACAGAAGCAATGAGAAATAGAATCCTGTGCCACCGCCATCAGGAGCTGCACACGTGGGCATAGCAATGGGGAACCTATGTGCCACACACTATTCATTCTGTCAAGGTGTCTGCATGCCCCAGTCAGACCGGGGTTTTTTATAAATAGTCACAGGCAGGTACAACTCCGCAATGGGAATTCCGTGTGCACCCACAGCATGAGAGGCTCCCTGGAACCCACCGGCTGTACATAAATGTATCCCATTGCAGTGCCCTGGACAGCAGAGCTAACTTCAGATTAAATGCAGGTGGGCTTCGGCCCACACTGCATGCCCCAGTCAGACTGGGTTTTTTTATAAGTAGACACAGGCAGGTACAACTCCCTATTGTGAAGTCCGTGTGGACGAACAGCATGGGTGGGTGCCAGGAAGCCACCGGCGGTACATAAATATATCCCATTGCATTGCCCATCACAGCTGAGGTAATGTCATGTTTAATGCAGGTGGGCTTCGGCCCACACTGCATCCCCCAGTCAGACTGGGGTTCTTTAGAAGTGGACACATGCAGTTACAACTCCGTGTGGACCGACAGCATGGGTGGGTCCCAGAAAGCCACCGGCGGTACATAAATATATCCCATTGCAGTGCCCAGTACAGCTGATGTTATGTCAGCTTTAATGCAGGTGGGCAAAAAATTAATTGGATTACACTGTAGGCGAGGGCCCCAAAAAATTGGTGTACCAACAGTACTAATGTACCTCAGAAAAATTGCCCATGCCCAACCAAGAGGGCAGGTGAAACCCATTAATCGCTTTGGTTAATGTGGCTTAATTGGTAACGAGGCCTGGAGGCAGCCCAGTTAAAATAAAAATTGGTTCAGGTGAAAGTTTCAACGCTTTAATGAGCATTGAAACGTATAAAAATTGTTTAGAAAAATTATATGACTGAGCCTTGTGGGCCTAAGAAAAATTGCCTGTTCGGCGTGATTATGTGAGGTTTCAGGAGGAGGAGCAGGAGGAGGAGGATGAATAGAATACACAGATTGATGAAGCTTAAAGGTCCCCGTTTTTGATGGTGATAGAGAACGATGCTTCCATCCGCGGGTGCAGCCTACGTATTGTTTAGGTATCGCTGCTGTCCGCTGGTGGAGAAGAGAAGTCTGGGGAAATCCAGGCTTTGTTCATCTTGATGAGTGTCAGCCTGTCGGCACTGTCGGTTGACAGGCGGGTACGCTTATCCGTGATGATTCCCCCAGCCGCACTAAACACCCTCTCTGACAAGATGCTAGCCGCAGGACAAGCAAGCACCTCCAGGGCATACAGCGCGAGTTCAGGCCACGTGTCCAGCTTCGACACCCAGTAGTTGTAGGGGGCAGAGGCGTCACGGAGGACGGTCGTGCGATCGGCTATGTACTCCCTCACCATCCTTTTACAGTGCTCCCGCCGACTCAGCCTTGACTGGGGAGCGGTGACACAGTCTTGCTGGGGAGCCAGAAAGCTGTCAAAGGCCTTAGAGAGTGTTCCCCTGCCTGTGTTGTACATGCTGCCTGATCTCCGCGCCTCCCCTGCTACCTGGCTCTCGGAACTGCGCCTTCTGCCACTAGCGCTGTCGGATGGGAATTTTACCATCAGCTTGTCCGCCAGGGTCCTGTGATATAGCATCACTCTCGAACCCCTTTCCTCTTCGGGTATGAGAGTGCAAAGGTTCTCCTTATACCATGGGTCGAGCAGTGTGTACACCCAGTATTCCGTAGTGGCCAGAATGCGTGTAACGCGAGGGTCACGAGAAAGGCATCCTAACATGAAGTCAGCCATGTGTGCCAGGGTACCTGTACGCAACACATGGCTGTCCTCACTAGGAAGATCACTTTCAGGATCCTCCTCCTCCTCCTCCTCAGGCCATACACACTGAAAGGATGACAGGCAAGCAGCATGGATACCCTCAGCAGTGGGCCAAGCTGTCTCTTCCCCCTCTTCCTCATGCTCCTCCACCTCCTCCTCCTCCTCAGTGCGCTGAGATAAAGACAGGAGGGTGCTCTGACTATCCAGCGACATACTGTCTTCCCCCGCCTCCGTTTCCGAGCGCAAAGCATCTGCCTTTATGCTTTGCAGGGAACTTCTCAAGAGGCATAGCAGAGGAATGGTGACGCTAATGATTGCAGCATCCCCGCTCACCATCTGGGTAGACTCCTCAAAGTTTCCAAGGACCTGGCAGATGTCTGCCAACCAGGCCCACTCTTCTGTAAAGAATTGAGGAGGCTGACTCCCACTGCGCCGCCCATGTTGGAGTTGGTATTCCACTATAGCTCTACGCTGCTCATAGAGCCTGGCCAACATGTGGAACGTAGAGTTCCACCGTGTGGGCACGTCGCACAGCAGTCGGTGCACTGGCAGATTAAACCGATGTTGCAGGGTGGCAGCGTCCGTGTGGGACTTGCGGAAATGTGCGCAGAGCCAGCGCACCTTTCCGAGCAGGTCTGACAAGTGTGGGTAGCTTTTCAGAAAGCGCTGAACCACCAAATTAAAGACGTGGGCCAGGCATGGCACGTGCGTAAGGCTGCCGCGCTGCAGAGCCGCCACCAGGTTACAGCCGTTGTCACACATGACCATGCCCGGTTGAAGGCTCAGCGGCGCAAGCCAGCGGTCGGTCTGCTGTGTCAGACCCTGCAGCAGTTCGTGGGCCATGTGCCTCTTCTCTCCTAAGCTGAGTAGTTTCAGCACGGCCTGCTGACGCTTGCCCACCGCTGTGCTGCCACGCCGCGGACACCAACTGCTGGCGACGTGAGGCTGCTGACACATCTTGATTGTGAGACAGAGGTTGCGTAGGAGGAGGAGGAGGAGGAGGGTGGTTTAGTGGAGGAAGCATACACCGCCGCAGATACCACCACCGAGCTGGGGCCCGCAATTCTTGGGGTGGGTAGGACGTAAGCGGTCCCAGGCTCTGACTCTGTCCCAGCCTCCACTAAATTCACCCAATGTGCCGTCAGGGAGATATAGTGGCCCTGCCCGCCTGTGCTTGTCCACGTGTCCGTTGTTAAGTGGACCTTGGCAGTAACCGCGTTGGTGAGGGCACGTACAATGTTGCGGGAGACGTGGTCGTGCAGGGCTGGGACGGCACATCGGGAAAAGTAGTAGCGACTGGGAACTGAGTAGCGTGGGGCCGCCGCCGCCATCATACCTTTGAAAGCCTCCGTTTCCACAACCCTATACGGCAGCATCTCCAGGCTGATAAATTTGGCTATGTGCACGTTTAACGCTTGAGCGTGCGGGTGCGTGGCGGCGTACTTGCGCTTGTGCTCCAACACTTGCGCTAGCGACGGCTGGACGGTGCTCTGAGAGACATTGGTGGATGGGGCCGAGGACAGAGGAGGTGAGGGTGTGGGTGCAGGCCAGGAGAGTGCCTGTGTCCTGAGAGGGGGGTTGGATCTCAGTGGCAGGTTGGGGCACAGGGGGAGAGGCAGTGGTGCAAACCGGAGGTGGTGAACAGCCTTCGTCCCACCTTGTGGGGTGCTTGGCCATCATATGTCTGCGCATGCTGGTGGTGGTGAGGCTGGTGGTGGTGGCTCCCCGGCTGATCTTGGCGCGACAAAGGTTGCACACCACTGTTCGTCGGTCGTCTGCACTCTCAGTGAAAAACTGCCAGACCTTTGAGCACCTCGGCCTCTGCAGGGTGGCATGGCGCGAGGGGGCGCTTTGGGAAACAGTTGGTGGATTATTCGGTCTGGCCCTGCCTCTACCCCTGGCCACCGCACTGCCTCTTCCAACCTGCCCTACTGCTGCACTTGCCTCCCCCTCTGAAGACCTGTCCTCAGTAGGCATAGCAAACCAGGTGGGGTCAGTCACCTCATCGTCCTGCTGCTCTTCCTCCGAATCCTCTGTGCGCTCCAACCTCGGACTTACTCCAATTACTACTACCTCACTGATAGACAACTGTGTCTCATCGTCATCGTCCTTCTCACCCACTGAAAGCTCTTGAGACAGTTGCCGGAAGTCCCCAGCCTCATCCCCCGGACCCCGGGAACTTTCCAAAGGTTGGGCATCGGTCACGACAAACTCCTCCAGTGGCAGAGGATTCGGAACCATTGCTGCCCATTCTGGGCAGGGGCCCGAGAACAGTTCCTGGGAGTCTGCCTGCTCCTCAGAATGTGTCATTGTAATGGAGTGAGGAGGCTGGGAGGAAGGAGGAGCAGCAGCCAGAGGATTCAGAGTTGCAGCAGTGGACGGCGCAGAATTCTGGGTGGTCGATAGATTGCTGGATGCACTTTCTGCCATCCACGACAGGACCTGCTCACACTGCTCATTTTCTAATAAAGGTCTACCGCGTGGACCCATTAATTGTGAGATGAATGTGGGGACGCCAGAAACGTGCCTCTCTACTAATCCCGCAGCAGTCGGCTGCGATACACCTGGATCAGTAGCTCGGCCTGTGCCCACATCCTGACTTGGGCCTCCGCGTCCTCGCCCACGTCCACGTCCTCTAGGCCTACCCCTACCCCTCAGCATGGTGTATTACCAGTAGTGCAGAAACAGAACGCTGTAATTAAATGTGCCGCTTATTGGCCTGTGGTTGGAGGCTGACTTCGCTTACGGAACGCACAGCAGAGCCAGGAAAGAATTTTGCGCAAGCCTGCTGTAACACTTAGTTGGCTGCGTATTAATTAGCACTACTACCCCCAGCAGAGACGCAGTACACTCAGGACGGTCACAGGCAGCCCAAATAGAATGTTTTTTCACAAATTTTTTTGGAAAAGCCCACTGCCTATATACACAGTATATCTCTTTCACTGTCCCTGGCTCACCACTACTGGCCCTGGACTGTGTAAAATTACTGCAGACTGAGGACGCAATGCTCTGCACAGCCGATATACAAAAAAAAAAAAAGTGCAACACTGCAAAAAGCAGCCTCAACAGTACTGCACACGGTCAGATGTGGCCCTAAGAAGGACCGTTGGGGTTCTTGAAGCCTAAAATCACTCATAACGCTCTCCCTATAGCAGCTCCGGCACCAGCAGCACTGTCCCTGATCTCTGTCAGAATGCATCTGTGGCGAGCCGCGGGAGGGGCCGATTTTTATACTCGGGTGACACCTGATCTCGCCAGCCACTCACTGCAGGGGGGTGGTATAGGGCTTGAACGTCGCAGGGGGAAGTTGTAATGCCTTCCCTGTCTTTCTATTGGCCAGAAAAGCGCGCTGTCTCAGAGATGAAAGTGAAAGTAACCCGAACATCGCGTGGTACTCGTCACGAGTAACGAGCATCTCGAACACGCTAATACTCGAACGAGTATCAAGCTCGGACGAGTACGTTCGCTCATCTCTAGTTCCTGTTCTATGTGGTACGCTTAACCTTGTGTGTTGGTGTGAACAGCAACTTGTTCCGTATGTCTATGCTCATTATCGGGGCTAATGTTTTTTGGTTTTTTTCCATTAGTAGTATATTTGCAATAAAAACTACAGCTTTTTTGTAATTTTCAGTCCTCATATTTGGAGTTAGGAGCAATCACAGCAGTCGTCACAGTTGAATTCTCCTGTCTGTAGGGATGTTGACAGCTCCGAAATGTCTGAGTGGTGAGACACACTGAATCCTCAAGGATTACATTTCTCTGACTAGATCAATGTATGATTGCAAATTTCATATATATATATATTTCATGAATCACCCCAGATCTTACCAGTGTATAATGTGTATTGTATAGGTGTCTGTCCTCTTTTCATATAAAGGTTTGTAGCTACACTGAGGCACGGGTCTCTTATAGGGCCCACATTTCCAGATAAGAAGTTATCAGTATTATAAAAGTAGATGGAGAGGGCAGCATTATAGATTTCCATTGGGGTAGCGAAGCTACAAGTTGCACCTCTTAGCCATTTATTTGTTTCTCCCGTGTTCTGACCACACCATTCCTCACTCTTGAAACTTCTTATGCATTTGTTCGCCATGTCCAAAGCCTGTAAATATTAGCAATTCATTTCTCTCATAATGGCAGTGGCTGCTCTTAGCAATTTATGCTGAGTTTGGGCTTCAGCTCTGGTGGGCTTGACTTCATTTCCTCATGGGTGATGCTAATATAAAAAGGCTGCCCACTCTATACAGATACCTAAAGGTGATAAATAGACTGAAAAATCTACAATCACAAGGTGCATAGAGACCCCCAAATACATCAATGATAGGGTCATGTCCATCCGTATCCTCTGATATGTGACCATCGTTCAAGTCTGTGCACCAACAGCAGATGCGTCGGGGGGGGGGGGGGACATTGAGGACTTGCTCAGGTCCTGAGTGCAGAAGACAGAACCAGAAGAAAGGACATTATCTACATCATGGGTGATTTCAACGCCAAAGTCGGAGAAGGAGTGGATGTAGGAGTGGTTGGCAAACATGGTCTAGGGGAGAGGAATGACGCTGGGGACCGCCTTGTGCACATCTGCCAGTAGAACAAGTTAGAATCAATAACGCCTTCTTTACCCAACTGAAATGACGCCTTTGCACCTGGACACCCCTAAATTGGCGGCTTTGCAACAAAATTGACTATATCCTTTGCCAGCAGAAATAGAAACTTCCAATTTTTTCTGCAAAAACACTACCATGTGCAGATTGTAGGTCCTATCACCAACTCCTTTTAGCCAAAATCAGGGTCAGACTATGCAAGCTCAAGCATCTTGCCATACAGAGGAAATTTGATGTCGGCAAGATCCCTACACAATGCACAGTCAAGGTAAGGAACAAGTTTGACTTGCTCAGGCAGAAAAGTAGGGATTCAAACAAACTGCAGGTAGAGATAAAGGGAAACATCACTAAAATCACTCAAGAACACGTGCCATATGCGATATGGAGATATTGATAAACTGTTCGCCAATTATCCATAGCAACTTGCCGCTCAGGATACTGGGAAAGATAATAATAATAATCTTTATTTATATAGCGCCAACATATTCCACAGCGCTTACAAGACAGGGAAGAAAAAAAATGAAACCGCGGTTACATTAAGTAATCAATTGATAGAAAGTAGGGATGAGGGTCCTGCTCCAACAAACTGACATACTACAAATAATGGGGTGATACAGAAGTTAGAGGGGCTGGAGATGTGCACAATATGGCGAGGTGGAGAGTGAGGAATGCTATACACACAGACAATGGTCAGACCATATAGCTGCTGAGTCGGTATGACTGCAGGGGGCGGTTGATTGCAGCTAGCAGGGATTGCAGTCAGTAGGTCAGGGAGCATGTTATCAGGCGGCGTACAGAGGGGTTTGGTTTAGGGGACATGGTATACCTCCCCGAAGAGGTGCGTTTTTGAATCACGCTTGTCAAGTCCCTCTACAGCATTCAAGAAGCCGCAGTGAGAACCAGGTATGGGGATATAAAATGGTTGATTCAAGATCAAAAAGGGCACAAGACAAGAATGCATCCTCTATCCTTTTCTTTTAAATCTCTATGTGGAAGTAATCATGATGCAGCTGGACTTAATTGATAATGGTATTAGGTTGAAAATAGGTGGAAGAACCATCAGAAGTATAAGACACACAGACGATATGACAGTGAAGCATCTGAAGACGCTGATCCTGAAGCTAAAAGAAAAAAATGAGAAGATGTGACTTTTCCTGAAGATAAAGATCATAGAGTCATAGACTGTTAGAGTTGGAAGGGACCTCCAGGGTCATCGGGTCCACTCCCCTGCTCAGTGCAGGATTCACTAAATCATCCCAGACAGATATTTGTCCAGCCTTTGTTTGAAGACTTCCATTGAAGGAGAGTCTCACCACCTCCTGTGGTAACCTGTTCCACTCATTGATCACCCTCACTGTCAGAAAGTTTTTTCTAATATCTAATCTGTGTCTCCTCCCTTTCAGTTTCATCCCATTGCTTCTAGTCTTTCCTTGTACAGATGAGAATAGGGCTGATCCGTCTGCACTGTGACAGCCCTTCAGATATTTGTAGACAGCTATTAACTCTCCTCTCAGCCTACTTTTTTGCAAGCTAAACATTCCCAGACCCTTTTAACCGTTCCTCATAGGACATGATTTGCAGACCGCTCACCATCTTGGTAAATCTTTTCAGAACTTGATCCAGTTTGTCTATGTCTTTTTTAAAGTGGGGTGATCAGAGCTGGACACAGTATTCCAGATGAGGTCTGACTAAAGAAGAGTAGAGGAGGATAATTACCTCACATTATCTAGACTCTGTGCTTCTCTTAATACATCCCAGAATTGTGTTTGCCTTTTTGCTGCTGCATCACACTGGTGACTCATGTTCAGTCTATGATCTATTGGTATACCCAAGTCTTTTTCACATGTGCTGCTGATTAGCCCAATTCCTCCCATTCTGTATGTGCTTTCTTCATTTTTCTTGCCCAGATGTAGGACTTTGCTTTTCTCCTTATAAAATACCATTCTGTTAGTCGTTGCCCACTGTGCAAGCTTTTCTAGATTTTTTTGAATACTCTCTCTCTTCCCTAGTGTTAACTATCCCTCCTATCTTTGTGTCGTCAGCAAATATGATCACTTTTCCCATCAATTCTCTCCTCCATGACCACTGCCAACAAGGAATTCCACATAAAGGTCAATAACGAGGAAATTGAATTGGTTAATAGTTTTGTATTCTTTGGTTCCCTCATTGATCATAGTGGCAGCTCGACAGGTGAGATAAAACATGAATAGCACTGGGGCATATGGCCATGGTAAACATGGACCCAATATGGAAGTGCAAGAATGTTTCAGTTACCATCCAATGTGGTTTAATCATAGCCAGCATCTTCCCGATGGCAACATAAGGGCTCTTTCACATGAGCGTATATCAGCCACCGTTTTCACGGCCAGCCGATATATGCTACGATCTGATACATTGAATTCCAATGCATCAGATCACATGGCCATATTCCCGCAGCGTAAAAGCGAGGCAATGATATTGCGGCCTCGGCGTATATGCGCCGGGCCTGTGCGGTCTGAACGGGTGCACAAACATTAGATTTGTGCGCCCATTTACGCGTTTTTTACGGTGTCAGCGGGCGCACGTAAAAACACCTACAACTATGTGAAACAAGCCTTAGGCTGTGAGATGTGGACATTGAGCATAGCAGACAAAAGAATAATTGATGCTTTCGAGCTGTGGAGTTGGAGAATACTTCTACAAATCTCCTGGACAGCTAACGTCACCAACAATGATACCCTGGACCGTATTAACCCAGAGGTGTCCCTGGAAGGCAAGATCACAAGACAGAGACTGACTTACTTTGGACACGTGATGAGGGAGACTTCACTGAAAAAGAGATGTTTCTTGGGAAGGTCAGTGGTAAAAGAAGACAGGGAAGACAAAAGACGTTGGCTGGATATCATCAAGGAGGACACGGGAATTCACATTTAAAAGCATCTTCAGAGAATAGAGAAGCATGGAGAGGACTGGCCTACAGAGTATCCTCTTTTTTCAACAGTCTGTAAACCTCTGGAAATTTAAGAGACCATTCCCGTTGTGATGGATGCAGTATGTGGTTTAGCATTATCTTGGTGAAATATGCAAGGCCTTCCCTGAGAGAGACATTGTCTGGATGGAGTATATGTTGTTCTACAACCTCTATATACTGTCAGCATTGATAATGTCTATCAGGATATGTAAGCTGCTCATGCCATTGGCACTGATTCACCCCCATTCCACCAGAGATGCAGAACTGTGCGCTAATAACAAACTGGATGGTTCCTCTCCTCTTGATTCTGCAGGACACAGCGTCCGTGGTTTCCTAAAAGAATTTCAAATTTAGATTCATCTGACCACAAAAGTTTCCCATTGTGCCTCAGCCCTTTTTAAATAAGCTTTGGCCCAGAGAAGATGCTGGTGTTTATGAATTGTGGTGATATATGGCTTCTTCTTTGGATGATATAGCTGTAAGGGTGGACACCCACTGGCGTTTTTTTCTCCACTGCGCTGCGAGAGTAAAGTTAAAGTTTCACAGCACAGTGCGAGAAAAAAACCGGCATCACGCCGGGATATCGCCAGTCTTTTCAATGGGGCCAGCGGCAGCAGCGCTAGCCCCATTGAAAACAGATGGATAATGCCGGGGACTTCTGCCACAGCTGTGGCAGAAGTCCGCGGCATCCTATCCTATTGCTTTCAATGGGATAGGCACTGCTGCCAATCCCATTGAAAGCAATGGTTTCTGCCAAGCCCCGCAGTATGATTATCGGGGAAGGGCTTGAAATATAAGCCCTTCTCCGATAATCAGCAAAAAGTGTAAAAAAAAAAAAAAAAATTTTCTAAATTACTCACCTCTCCAGTGCTCAGACGCGTCCTCCGGCTGGCTCCCCTGCTGAGATATTGCTATTCATGAATGAATAGCTAAGGGCTATGTGTCATTGGCTGAGCGCTCAGCCAAAAGCTAAGCACTAGCTGCTATTGGCTGAGCCCTCAGCCAATCAGCACAGCCCTTTCAGGAGGCAGGGATTTTTAAATCCCCGCCTGCTGAAAGAACTTCATAGCAGTGCAGGGGAGCCAGCAGGAGGACGCGTCTGAGCGCTGAAGAGGTGAGTAAATTTTTTTCTTTTTACACTTATTGCTGATTATCGGGGAAGGGCTTATATTTCAAGCCCTTCCCCGATAATCATACAGCGGGGCTTGGCACAAAGCAGTGCTTTCAATGGGATCGGCAGCAGTGCTGATACTATTGAAAGCAATGGGATAGAATGCCGGGGACTTCTGCCACAGCTGTGACAGCTGTGACAGCTGTGGCAGAGGATTCCTTCATCCCCGCGGTCCCCGCAGGGATGAAGGAAACTCCTGTCACAGCTGTGGCAGAAGTCCGCGGCATTCTCCCTATGTTTTCAATGGGGCTAGCTCTGCTGCCGCTGGCCCCATTGAAAGCACTAGCGATATGCCGGTTCTATACCGGCGTCTTTCTTGAGCTGCGAGGCGAGAGTTTTCTCGTGCTCTCGCAGCGCAAGAAAGAAAATATCACAAGTGAGCGTCCACCCTAACTTGTATTTGTGGATTGTACGGTGAACTGTGTTCAGATGATGATTTGTGGAAGTATCTCTGAGCCCATGCAGTGATTTACAATACAGAGTATACCTGTAGTATATAGTGTAGTGACGCCTAAGGGCCCATAGATCTCCAGTACCCAATATTGACTGTCGGCCTTGCCCCTTGTGCACATTACTTTCTCCAAATTCTCTGAATCGTTGGATGATATTATGTACTGTAGACGGAGGATATTCAAAGTCTTCGCAAATGTACGTTGAGGAACATTTTTTCTGAAATTGTTTGACAATTTTTAGATGTAGTTTTTCAGACATTGGTGAATCTCTGACCAGCTCTGCTTCTGAGAGACTCTGCCTCTCTAACCTGCTTTTTTTATACACAGTCATGTAACTTAGTAGAAAATTTACCCTCCAGCTGTTTTTCATTAGTAATGCTTGGTTTTCCAGCCTTATGTTACCCTTGGCCTTGCTTTTGTGACGTGTTTCTGCCATCAATTTCTAATGAGTTTATTTTTTTTAATTAAATGGAGAAACATCTCCCCTCTGTAGTGACCAAGAGTTAGACGGCTAAGGGGTGATCAAATAACTATGTATAAATACATGAGGGGACAACACAAGGATCTCTCCCAAGATCTGTTTACACCCAGGACCACGACGGTAACAAGAGGACATCCAACATAGAAGGGGGTTCTTTACTGTAAGAGCAGTGAGACTGTGGAACTCTCTGCCTGAGGACGTAGTGATGACAAAATCCATAGAAGAGTTTAAAAGGGGACTTGAGGTCTTTCTGGAGAGGAAGGACATTATAGGATATAAATCTTAGGTTAATTGTCAATCCGGGTATACAGGCAGGTAGGAACTATTAGGGGTTGATCCAGGGAACAGTCTGATTGCCATTAGGGAGTCGGGAAGGATTTTTTTCCCCAAAAGGGCTAATTGGCTTCTGCCCTTGGGTTTTTTTGCCTTCCTCTGGATCAACACAGGAGGATAGACAGGCTGGACTAGATGGACATTGTCTTCATTCAGCCTTAAATACAATGTTACTATGTTACTCTATCACTTATAAACTTATATGTTTGTCTTTATGTGAGTGATGTCAACCTTGTATAAGTTTGTTTGTCTTCCTATCCTGAAGGTGTGATGTAATTGGTAGTTTGAGGATTGGGAAGAAGTTTTGAAGAGAGGAGAATTAGTTAGTTGGTGGTTGGTGAATGAGGTGCACGTGGGAGAGACAGGCTGATGCTCCTGCCGGAGCTTAGCCATGTTCGTGTCTCTTCCGCTAGGAGGCTTGTCCCCTCCGGGGACTGGAGTATAGGAGATGCTTTCTTGGAGATGGTGTGGGTGTGTGGGAGCCAAGCCGCCCCCCCCCCTCGCTGAACTGCACCCAAAGAGAAAATACCAAGAAACTGGTATAGCTAGCATCAGTTGTAAGGGCATTTGAAAGGCCGTGTAACACAAGAGTGACTGTCCCAAGAGAGTGTCCATCAGATAACAGCGACTAAGGATATGTGTGCGTTGGAGAAAGAACTTTCTGTATTTCAAGTATGTCAGGAAACGTAAAGATTAGAGATGAGCGAACACCAAAATGTTCGGGTGCTCGTTATTCGAAACGAACTTCCCGCGATGTTCGAGGGTTCGTTTCGAATAACGAACCCCATTGAAGTCAATGGGCGACCAGAACATTTTTGTATTTCGCCGATGCTCGCTAAGGCTTTCATGTGTGAAAATCTGGGCAATTCAAGAAAGTGATGGGAATGACACAGAAACGGATAGGGCAGGCGAGGGGCTACATGTTGGGCTGCATCTCAAGTTCACAGGTCCCACTATTAAGCCACAATACCGGCAAGAGTGGGCCCCCCCCCCTCCCAACAACTGGCATACCTTTGCTAAGCACCACACTAGCTACAACAAAGCACAATCACTGCCTGGATGACACTCCGCTGCCACTTCTCCTGGGTTACATGCTGCCCAACCTCCCCCCCCCACAGCGCACACCAAAGTGTCCCTGCGCAGCCTTCAGCTGCCCTCATACCACACCACCCTCATGTCTATTTAGAAGTGCGTCTGCCATGACGAGGGACCGCAGGCACACACTGCACAGGGTTGGCACGGCTAGGCAGCGACCCTCTTTAAAAGGGGCGGGGCGATAGCCCACAATGCTGTACAGAAGCAATGAGAAATAGAATCCTGTGCCACCGCCATCAGGAGCTGCACACGTGGGCATAGCAATGGGGAACCTATGTGCCACACACTATTCATTCTGTCAAGGTGTCTGCATGCCCCAGTTAGACCGGGCTTTTTAATTCATAGACACAGGCAGGTACAACTCCCTATTGTGAAGTCCCTGTCGACCGACAGCATGGGTGGCTCCCTGGAACCCACCGGCGGTACACAAAAATATCCCATTGCATTGCCCAACACAGCTGAGGTAGTAATGTCGTGCGTAATACAGGTGGGCTTCGGCCCACACTGCATGCCCCAGTCAGACTGGGGTTCTTTACAAGTGGAAACAGATGCATTTATAATTCCCTGTGGACCCACTGCCTGGGTGGGTGCCAGGAAGCCACCGGCGGTACATAGAAATATCCCATTGCATTGCCCAACACAGCTGAGGTAGTAATGTCGTGCATAATACAGGTGGGCTTCGGCCCGCACTGCATGCCCCAGTCAGACTGGGGTTCTTTAGAAGTGGACACATGTAGGTTAAACTCCCTGTGGACCCACTGCCTGGGTGGGTGCCAGGAAGCCACCGGCGGTACATAGAAATATCCCATTGCATTGCCCAACACAGCTGAGGTAGTAATGTCGTGCGTAATACAGGTGGGCTTCGGCCCACACTGCATGCCCCAGTCAGACTGGGGTTCTTTACAAGTGTACAGATGTAGTAAAAACTCCGTGTGCACCTACAGCATGGGTGGCTCCCTGGAACCCACCGGCGGTACATAGAAATATCCCATTGCATTGCCCAACACAGCTGAGGTAACGTCAGCTGGAATGCAGGTGGGCTAAAAATTAATTTGATTACACTGTAGGCGAGGGCCCACAAAAATTGCTGTATCAACAGTACTAATGTACATCCCAAAAATTGGCCATGGCCAGCCAAGAGGGCAGGTGAAACCCATTAATCGCTTTGGTTAATGTGGCTTAAGTGGTAACTAGGCCTGGAGGCAGCCCAGTGTAACGAAAAATTGGTTCAAGTTAAAGTTCCAACGCTTTTAAGCGCATTGAAACTTATAAAAATTGTTCCGAAAAATTATTTGAGTGAGCCTTGTGGCCCTAAGAACAATTGCCCGTTCAGCGTGATTACGTGAGGTTTCAGGAGGAGGAGCAGGAGGAGGAGGAGGAGGAATATTAGACACAGATTGATGAAGCAGAAATGTCCCCGTTTTGGATGGTGATAGAGAACGATGCTTCCATCCGCGGGTGCAGCCTACGTATTGCTTAGGTATCGCTGCTGTCCGCTGGTGGAGAAGAGAAGTCTGGGGAAATCCAGGCTTTGTTCATCTTGATGAGTGTTAGCCTGTCGGCACTGTCGGTTGACAGGCGGGTACGCTTATCTGTGATGATTCCCCCAGCCGCACTAAACACCCTCTCCGACAAGACGCTAGCCGCAGGACAAGCAAGCACCTCCAGGGCATACAGCGCTAGTTCAGGCCACGTGTCCAGCTTCGACACCCAGTAGTTGTAGGGGGCAGAGGCGTCACCAAGGATGGTCGTGCGATCCGCTACGTACTCCCTCACCATCCTTTTACAGTGCTCTCGCCGACTCAGCCGTGACTGGGGAGCGGTGACACAGTCTTGGTGGGGAGCCATAAAGCTGGCCAGGCCCTTAAAGATGCCTGGGATGTACATGCTGCTCGATCTCCGCACCTCCCGTGGTACCTTGCCCTCGGTACTGCGCCTTCTGCCACTAGCGCTGTCGGCTGGGAATTTTACCATCAGCTTGTCCGCAAGGGTCCTGTGGTATAGCAACACTCTCGAACCCCTTTCCTCTTCGGGAATCAGAGTGGGCAGGTTCTCCTTATACCGTGGATCGAGCAGTGTGTACACCCAGTAATCCGTCGTGGCCAGAATGCGTGCAGCGCGAGGGTCACGAGAAAGGCATCCTAACATGAAGTCAGCCATGTGTGCCAGGGTACCTGTACGCAACACATGGCTGTCCGCACTAGGAAGATCACTTTCAGGATCCTCCTCCTCCTCCTCCTCAGGCCATACACGCTGAAAGGATGACAGGCAATCAGCCGGTGTACCGTCAGCAGCGGGCCAAGCTGTCTCTTCCCCCTCCTCCTCATCCTCCTCATGCTCCTCCTCCTCCTCCTGTACGCGCTGAGAAATAGACAGGAGGGTGCCCTGACTATCCAGCGGCATACTGTCTTCCCCCGCCCCCGTTTCCGAGCGCAAAGCAGCTGCCTTTATGGTTTGCAGGGAATTTCTCAAGATGCCTAGCAGAGGAATGGTGACGCTAATGATTGTAGCATCGCCGCTCACCACCTGGGTAGACTCCTCAAAATTACCAAGGACATGGCAGATGTCTGCCAACCAGGCCCACTCTTCTGAAAGGAATTGAGGAGGCTGACTCCCACTGCGCCGCCCATGTTGGAGTTGGTATTCGACTATAGCTCTACGTTGTTCATAGAGCCTGGCCAACATGTGGAGCGTAGAGTTCCACCGTGTGGGCACGTCGCACAGCAGTCGGTGCACTGGCAGCTTAAAGTGATGTTGCAGGGTGCGCAGGGTGGCAGCGTCCGTGTGGGACTTGCGGAAATGTGCGCAGAGCCGGCACACACGACCATGCCCGGTTGGAGGCTCAGCGGCGCAAGCCAGCGGTCGGTCTGCTGTGTCAGACCCTGCAGCAGTTCGTGGGCCGTGTGCCTCTTATCGCCTAAGCTGAGTAGTTTCAGCACGGCCTGCTGACGCTTGCCCACCGCTGTGCTGCCACACCGCGAGACACCGACTGCTGGCGACATGCTGCTGCTAACACATCTTGATTGCGAGACAGAGGAGGAGGAGGAGGAGGAGGAGGAGGGTGCTTTAGTGGAGGAAGCATACACCTCCGCAGATACCACCACCGAGCTGGGGCCCGCAATTCTGGGGGTGGGTAGGACGTGAGCGGTCCCGGGCTCTGACTCTGTCCCAGCCTCCACTAAATTCACCCAATGTGCCGTCAGGGAGATGTAGTGGCCCTGCCCGCCTGTGCTTGTCCACGTGTCCGTAGTTAAGTGGACCGTGGCAGTAACCGCGTTGGTGAGGGCGCGTACAATGTTGCGGGAGACGTGGTCGTGCAGGGCTGGGACGGCACATCGGGAAAAGTAGTGGCGACTGGGAACTGAGTAGCGCGGGGCCGCCGCCTCCATGATACTTTTGAAGGACTCCGTTTCCACAACCCTATACGGCAGCATCTCAAGGCTGATGAATTTTGCTATGCGGACGGTTAACGTTTGAGCGTGCGGGTGCGTGGCGGCGTACTTGCGCTTGCGCTCCAACAGTTGCGCAAGCAACGGCTGGACGGTGCGCTGAACTACACTGCTGGATGGGGCCGAGGACAGCGGAGGTGAGGGTGTGGGTGCAGGCCAGGAGACGGTAGTGCCTGTGTCCTGAGAGGGGGGTTGGATCTCAGTGGCAGGTTGGGGCACAGGGGGAGAGGCAGGGGTGCAAACCGGAGGCGCTGAACGGCCTTCGTTCCACCTTGTGGGGTGCTTGGCCATCATATGTCTGCGCATGGTGGTGGTGGTGAGGCTGTTGGTGTTGGCTCCCCGGCTGAGCTTTCCGCGACAAAAGTTGCACACCACTGTTCGTCGGTCGTCAGGCGTCTCTGTGAAAAACTGCCAGACCTTAGAGCACCTCGGCCTCTGCAGGGTGGCATGGCGCGAGGGGGCGCTTTGGGAAACACTTGGTGGATTATTCGGTCTGGCCCTGCCTCTACCCCTGGCCACCGCACTGCCTCTTGCAACCTGCCCTGCTGATTCCCTTGACTCCCCCTCTGAAGACCTGTCCTCCTGAGTAAGCGTTGCACACCAGGTGGGGTCAGTCACCTCATCGTCCTGCTGCTCTTCCTCCGAATCCTCTGTGCGCTGCTCCCTCGGACTTACTGCCCTTACTACTACCTCACTGCAAGACAACTGTGTCTGATCGTCATCGTCCTCCTCACCCACAGAAAGTTGTTGAGACAGTTGGCGGAAGTCCCCAGCCTCATCCCCCGGACCCCGGGAACTTTCGAATGGTTGGGCATCAGTGACGATAAACTCCTCTGGTGGGAGAGGAACCGCTGCTGCCCAATCTAAGCAGGGGCCCGAGAACAGTTCCTGGGAGTGTTCCCGCTCCTGAGCAGGTGTCATTGTAGTGGAGTGAGGAGGCTGGGAGGAAGGAGGAGCAGCAGACAGAGGATTCGGATTTGCAGCAGTGGACGGCGCAGAACTGCGGGTTGACGATAGGTTGCTCGAAGCACTTTCTGCCATCCAGGACAGGACCTGCTCACACTGCTCATTTTCTAATAAAGGTCTCCCGCGTGGACCCATTAATTGGGCGATGAATGTGGGGACGCCAGAAACGTGCCTCTCTCCTAATCGCGCAGCAGTCGGCTGCGACACACCTGGATCAGGAGCTCGGCCTGTGCCCACACCCTGACTTGGCCCTCCGCGTCCTCGGCCGCGTCCACGTCCTCTAGGCCTACCCCTACCCCTCAGCATGCTGTATTACCAGTGATTTGATTTCACAGGCAGCTAATAAATTGGCGCAAGACTGCAGGCCAAATATAATTTTTTCCCTTTTTTGAAAACGAAAGGCCCCACTGCCTCAAGTGAATGTATAATCTAAGTTTAATAACTGTGCTGTTTTCCTGCTAATGTGTCACAGAACGTGAGGGTAGCAGAGTTATTAACTCTGGCAGAGCAGGTATTTTTTTTCCCAATTAAGGAAAGCAAATGGCGAAGCCAACAGTAAACCGTAGCTGGGTGCGTCAGATTTTTAAAGGTTGCACACGCAGCCGACGCGTGTCCACCGGCCTTAGGACGGACAGAGGCAGGACAAATAGAAATATTTTCCGTTTTTTTGCACCAAAAGGCAGCACTGCGTATATTCAATGAACATGAGAAGTTTAATAACTGTGCTGTTTTCCTGCTAATGTGTCACAGAACGTGAGGGTAGCAGAGTTATTAACTGTGGCAGAGCAGGTATTTTTTTTCCCAATTAAGGAAAGCAAATGGCGAAGCCAGCAGTAAACCGTAGCTGGGTGCGTCAGATTTTTAAAGGTTGCACACGCAGCCGACACGTGTCCACCGCCCTTAGGACGGACAGAGGTAGGACAAATAGAAATATTTTCCGTTTTTTTGCACCAAAAGGCAGCACTGCGTATATTCAATGAATAATAACTGTGTTGTGGCCCTGCCTACACAATTCTTTCCCTGCAGTATCAATGGAGGGTGCAATGCTCTGCAGAGGCGATTTTGAGAAGTAAAAAAAAATGCAGCACAGCTAACAGCAGCCTGGACAGTACTGCACACGGTTAAATATGGCCCTAGAAAGGACCGTTGAGGTTCTTGAAGGCTACACTCACTCCTAACACTCTCCCTGCCTATGCAGCACTTCTGTCCCTAATGCCGGGTGCAACGCTCTGCAGAGGCGATTTTGAGAAAAAAAAAATTGCCACTGCTAACAGCAGCCAACACACAGCTATCAGTGGCCCTAATAAGGACCTTTGGGGGGTCTTGAAGCCTACACTAACTACCAATTCTTTCCCTACAGCAGCTCCGGTACAAACAGCACTGTCCCTCATCTAACTCACACGGCATCTGAGGCGAGCCGCGGGAGGGGCCGACTTTTATATTCGGCGGACACCTGATCTTCCCAGCCACTCACAGCAGGGGGGTGGTATAGGGCTTGAATGTCACAGGGGGAAGTTGTAATGCCTTCCCTGTCTTTCAATTGGCCAGAAAAGCACGCTAACGTCTCAGGGAAGGAAGTGAAAGTAACCCGAACACCGCATGGTGTTCGTTACGAATAACGAACATCACGAACACCCTAATATTCGCACGAATATCAAGCTCGGAAGAACACGTTCGCTCATCTCTAGTAAAGATCAAATCTGTTCAGAAGCATTTATTCCTGTGTTGAAAAGTACAAATAAGTTTACCTGTGTTGTGGCCCAGAACACCATCCTGGTCCCCTCCATAAATGTCATACATGCTTTGTCCTATGTAGATGCACTGTGCAAAGCCTGTCTTGTTATATCCAGTCTGTGTCTTGCACAGCTACAGCGTTTGAAGGGGTTAACTTTAATAAAATCATTGCCTGCATGTAAACGTATCTGTGTGTCTTGTCATGTGGTACAAGTGAGGTTATAAATGGCATAAATCAAGAGCGGGAAAAGGTTTTCCATCTTGCCTGCTATAGAGTACTAACACAGAGCCGCATGGAAGCACCTTAAGCTTCCTTGTAGGTGAAGATGGAGGAAGAAGAATGACATGCCGTAGCGTTTGGGGTGTGGATGTGAGCGGAGTGAGTCCCCGCAGTAGAGAGAGAGAGAGCACTACTCAAGTTCTAATACAGGTTCCCTGTTCACACCATAGTCTTTTCTTGTGTGGCCGTCCATAATTAGGATCACCGCACAGAGGTACTGTATTGAGACACCCATGCATATGCTGTGTGGGGTGTTTATTGGCTAAGCCTCCCTACCTTTGAGCAATAGCCTGTAACTGCTGAAAGTGAATAATACCTGCATGACCTATTAAAACAGTTATTATTCTTGAGTAAAATTATACTAGGCCCTAACCATTCCTAGGGACCCAAGGTACTACACACAAGTCTCCGTGTTCATTTCTCCGTTGCATAGAATACCGGTGTGTGGGAATGGTGGCGTCACGAGTAATTTGTACTACTTCTCCCCCCATCCCGTTTATTGGCATTCCCTATCATGGGAATGTCGAAGCTGGCTTGCGATCCTGCTCTGGGCTTGGCTGCGCGCCGTCTCTCCTGGACCAGAGCCTGGTAAGTGTCGCCGTGACAAGCCAACAATTATCCCTCTAAGCTCTTCATGTTAGCCAGGTGCCCAGGGTCACCCCTCTGGGGTGCTGCACCTGTATTGGAAAATCAAAGTTGAACCATGAGTAAAAGGAAACCGCATGCCCCCGGTTTTGGAGACCAATTTGTATGTGGATTCACTTATTCATCGCGAGTGACTTCTCACTTCTCTAAGAACACTGGTGTCACAATGACAATCTAGGACTAATCTGTGGTAATCAAGCCTGCTAAATCTTATCTCCCCTGCTAGTGGCTAAGCTAGGTAATACTTCAGCCTTTTGGGAAAAGAGACAGTAGAGCCACCATAAACCTCGCACTCTTGTAGCCCGTTGTCATCTCGGCTGAAGTCCTGGTTCTCGGTCAATGCACCTCCCCCTTCTGATATGTGGTCTATGTTCAATCTATATATATATATATATATAAAATAGGATGTATGTATGTATGTGCCACCATAACTCATGAACTCTGGAACAATTTTAACCAAACTTGGTATATATATAACTCATCCCATGGCGACAAATTTGGGGGATAACACAGCCCCACTACCCCTGAGGGGGAGGGGGGGAATGTGTGTGTAGGATGTGTGCATGTATGTATGTGTGTATGTACCACCATAACTCATGAACACCTGGAGCAATTTCAACCAAACTTGGTACATATGTAACTCATCCCATGGGAAAAAATTTGGGTTGGATAAGACAGCCCCACTACCCCTGGAGGCAAGGGGAGGGGAATGCCAGAATTGCATTTGAGCAAATGGTTTTTATTTCACAATCTTATCTAACACAGACAACCTCCTCCTCATCATACACTGATCTATTACACAGACGACCTCCTGCTCCTCAAATACTAATATATTACACAGATCTCCTGCTCCTCAGATAATAATATCATACGCAGGCAACTTACTCCTCAAATACTAATATTACACAGACGACCTCCTCCTCATGCAGTAAGATATAGCACAGACAACCTCCTCCTCATCATACACTGATCTATTACACACACGACCTCCTGCTCCTCAAATACTAATATATTACACAGATCTCCTACTCCTCAAATACTAATATTACACAAACGACCTCCTCCTCATGCAGTAAGATATAACACAGACAACCTCCTCATCATGTAGTTGGATATTACACAGACGACTTCCTCCTCATGCAGTAAGATATTACACAGAAGACCTCCTTCTCATGCAGTAAGATATTGCACAGAAGACCTCCTCCTCATGCAGTAAGATATTACACAGACGACCTACTCCTCATATACTAATATATTACACAGACAACCTCTTCCTAATGCAGTAAGATATTACACAGATGACCTCCTCCTCATGCAGTAAGATATTACACAGACGACCTACTCCTCATATACTAATATATAACACAGACGACCTCTTCCTCATGCAGTAAGATATTACACAGACAATCTCCTTCTCACACAGTAAGATATTACACAGTCGACCTCCTCCTCATCCAGTAAGATATTACACAGTTGACCTCCTCCTGATGCAGTAAGAAATTACACTAACGACCTCCTCCTGATGCAGTAAGATATTACATAGACAACCTCCTCCTCATGCAGTAAGATAATACACAGGCAACCTCCTCATGCAGTAAGATATTACACAGACGACCTCCTCCTCATGCAGTAAGATATTACACTGATGACCTCCTTGTCATGCAGTAAAATATTACACGGATGAGCTCCTCCTGATGCAGTAAGATATTACACTAACAACCTCCTTGTCATGCAGTAAGATATTACACAGACAACATCCTCCTTATATACTAATATATTACACAGATGACCTCCTCTTCATATGCCAATATGTTACACAGACGACCTCCTCCTCATGCAGTAAGATATTACACAGACGACCTCCTCCTCATGCAGTAAGATATTACACAGATGACCTCCTCCTCATGCAGAAAGATATTACACTAACAACCTCTTCCTCATGCAGTAAGATATTACACAGACAACCTCCTCCTCATGCAGTAAGATATTACACAGACGACCTCTTCCTCATGCAGTAAGGTATTACACAGACGACCTACTCCTCATATACTAATATATAACACAGACGACCTCTTCCTCATGCAGTAAGATATTACACAGACGACCTCCTCCTCATGCAGTAAGATATTACACAGACGACCTCTTCCTCATGCAGTAAGGTATTATACAGACAACCTCCTCCTCATGCAGTAAGATATTACACAGACGACCTCTTCCTCATGCAGTAAGGTATTATACAGACAACCTCCTCCTCATGCAGTAAGATATTACACAGACAATCTCCTTCTCATACAGTAAGATATTACACAGTCGACCTCCTCCTCATCCAGTAAGATATTACACAGTTGACCTCCTCCTCATGCAGAAAGATATTACACTAACAACCTCTTCCTCATGCAGTAAGATATTACACAGACAACCTCCTCCTCATGCAGTAAGATATTACACAGACGACCTCTTCCTCATGCAGTAAGGTATTACACAGACGACCTACTCCTCATATACTAATATATAACACAGACGACCTCTTCCTCATGCAGTAAGATATTACACAGACGACCTCCTCCTCATGCAGTAAGATATTACACAGACAACCTCCTCCTCATGCAGTAAGATATTACACAGACGACCTCTTCCTCATGCAGTAAGGTATTATACAGACAACCTCCTCCTCATGCAGTAAGATATTACACAGACGACCTCTTCCTCATGCAGTAAGGTATTATACAGACAACCTCCTCCTCATGCAGTAAGATATTACACAGACAATCTCCTTCTCATACAGTAAGATATTACACAGTCGACCTCCTCCTCATCCAGTAAGATATTACACAGTTGACCTCCTCCTGATGCAGTAAGAAATTACACTAACAACCTCCTCCTGATGCAGTAAGATATTACACAGACAACCTCCTCCTCATGCAGTAAGATAATACACAGACAACCTCCTCATGCAGTAAGATATTACACAGACGACCTCCTCCTCATGCAGTAAGATATTACACAGATGACCTCCTTGTCATGCAGTAAAATATTACATTGATGAGCTCCTCCTGATGCAGTAAGATATTACACTAACAACCTCCTTGTCATGCAGTAAGATATTACATAGATGACATCCTCCTTATATGCTAATATATTACACAGATGACCTCCTTTTCATATACCAATATGTTACACAGACGACCTCCTCCTCATGCAGTAAGATATTACACAGACGACCTCCTCCTCATGCAGTAAGATATTACACAGACGACCTCCTCCTCATGCAGTAAGATATTACACAGACGACCTCCTCCTCATATACTAATATACTACACAGATGATCTCTTCCTCCTCATATACTAGTATATTAAATCAGTACACACATATATATATATACACACACACATATTTAAATTCTTTTCGTGTCTAAAAAAAAAATACACAGGCAACCGTGCTGTGTAAGCTATTTGTGAATAAATTATGGCTAGATGAGACGGTGTTGTGACGGTTCTGGTGCCATGCTGATAGTCTGGTGCAGGTTTTGCAGGTGCTTCTCCATCTTCTGACCCTGGCGGGTGTGGTATTAGGTGAGACATGCTTAGCCTAACCTGTTGGTAATTGTCAGGGCTATTTAGTCTGGCTGATGTTGGGCTGAATTACCGTTAGATCTTCAGTCTAGCTCTGACTTTGGTCTTTGTCAGAGCTTGGTCCTGGACCTATCATTTGCCTGCCGCATCTCAGAGTGAAGTTTGTGTTTCTTTTCTTTTGTGTTTCTTATGTTATTCCTGTGTCCCACGTAGGGTAATTAAGGACTAGAGATGAGCGAGCGTACTCGGCCACGCCCCTTTTTCGCCCGAGTACCGCGATTTTCGAGTACTTCCGTACTCGGGCGAAAAGCTTCGGGGGGCGCCGTGGGTGAGTGGGGGGTTGCAGCGGGGAATGGGGGGGAGAGGGCGAGAGGGCTACCCCCTGTTCCCCGCTGCTACCCCCCACGCCGCCATGCCTCCCCCTGCCCCCCGGCGCCCCCCGAATCTTTTCACCCGAGTACTGAAGTACTCGAAAATCGCGGTGCTCGATCGAGTAATTACTCGAAACGAGTAGGTTCGCTCATCTCTATTAAGGACCGAAGAACGAGGTCAGATATGTCATTGTCAGGGAAAATTGCCTGCGTGTAGGCAAGTCCCCATCCCTGAGGTTATTTAGATTGGGATAGAGTTCCCATGTTTAAGCCTATTATTGTTTCGACGCAGTTTGTGTGTTTATGTGCGAGATCTGCGGGTTACGTTCCAGCATTTCCTGGGAGGACATGACACATGGCTTGCATCACATTTATTATGTGTTTTAGACACTCTTAGGCCGGCTGCACATGGCCATGACGGGCTCCGCCGTGGAATATTCCGCGGCGAAGCCCGTCACGGCGCCCTCCAGAGACCCCATACTTACCAGCGGATCCGGCGTTCTGGGTCCCGCATGACGCTTCGGCGTGACGCGCCGCAGCGTCATGTGACACCCTGGCCACGTCACAAGACATGCCCACAGCGTCACATGACGCGGCCGGCCGTGTCATATGACGCGCCGGCCGCGTCATATGACGCGTCGGCGGTGGGCGGAGAGGCAATTTCACGCTATCTTCCGCTGTGCTACAGCGGAAGATAGCGTGAGCGGACGGCTTTTATTGACTGCAATGGAAGCCGTCCGTGCGTACACACGCGGCAAATAGGGCATGCCGCGGGTGAGGACGGGAGATTTCACGGTGCGGAATTCCGCACCGTGAGCATTGAGCTATTAGGTTTAATAGAACCTAATAGCTGCGGGCAACGTGGCGGATTTTCGCCGTGTATTACGCGGCGGAAATCCGTCCGTGGGAAGGAGGCCTTAGACTTTTTATGCCTCGTGCAAAAAGGTGTTGTGGCTTCATGAAAAGGAGTGGGACTTATCAGGAATGGGAGGTGTCCCAAATTTGACATGATATGCACCCAAATGCCGGCACAAAAACTGGCATGAACTTAGCCAGCTAGTAGGTGGTATAAACCAGTAGGTGGTATAAATCACTAGGTGGTATAAAGATAGACAAAAGTTTCTAAAAATGAACCAGTTTGAGTCACCGTGTTAAACTGATGCATTTTAAGACCGTCTAGTCTAAGTTTGAAGTAGACTAAACTGGAGGGAAGACGATGCAGATGCAGTTCAATGCAATGCTAAAGCAGGGTGCCCTCAGCTGCCCGCTCCACCATTCGCCCTGACAGCATTGCCGTGACAGCTTGGAGCAGGAAGCACGATGTAGTGACATCACTGCAACTGCTGCCATGATCTGCAGATAGACCGGAGGACACCTGTACAGTAATATCCTCTGTTGGAGCCAGGCTAGGTGTAGGGGTAGTGTTATAGTCTGGCGGCGGAACACTAAAGGGGCATCACTGGGCGAACTTTTTCTGCTTGGGGGCACTAAAAAAGCATCTTTACTATTCAGTTTGAGGGCATCACTAATTGCTCTATTGGAATATAATACTGTGGTGGGGCACTAAGGGGGCATGTTTTCTACATGGGGGCATCACTACAATGAGGAGATATTGTACCGGCTGGAAAGCATCATAAGTAGCACTAAGAGAACATAATATAAGGGGACACTAAGGAGCATCTTTACAGTTTGGGGGCATCATTACTATGAGGGGGCACTAAGGGGGCCTCATACTGTGGGGAGGGCACTAAGGAGGCATCATACTGTGTAAAAAGCAAAAGCACTTAGGGACATCCTTACTATTATGGGCACTATGAAGGTATCATTACTGTGTGGGGGCACTAAATGAGCATAATTATGGGAAGGGGGCATTATTATCGTGTGCCACACAAAGAGAGAACTATGAAATTGTGTGGGACACAAATGGGACTGGGTAAGATGGTGGGGAGTTAGAGGCATGTCTAAATGTAAAAAAAAGTATTATCACTCTTTCAATGCTTTGAAAGTTTGATGGTTAAGGCTGGATTCACACGAACGTATATCGGCTCGGTTTTCACGCCGAGCCGATATACGCCGTCTCTCTCTGAAGGGGGGGGAGGCTGGAAGAGCCAGGACCAGTGCTCTGAGCTCCCGTCCCCTTTCTGCCTACTCTCTGCCCTTCTGCACTATTTGCAATGGAGAGAGGCGGGACAGGGGTGGGGCTAATTCTTGGCACTTAGCCCCACCCCCGCCCCGCCTCCTTTCATTGCAAATAGTGCAGAGGGGCAGAGAGGGGAGTGGAGAGGAGGCAGAGAGGGGGCGGGAGCTCAGTTCCTGCTCCTGGCTCTTCCATCCTCCCCCCCTGCAGATGAGGACGACGTATATCGGCTCGGCGTGAAAACCGAGCCGATATACGTTCGTGTGAATCCAGCCTAAATGTGATGTTTTCCAGTTGGCATACAGAATTGAAGAACAGGATTGTATGGCAGAAGCATGGTCAAGAAATCTGAGGTCCGGGCAGGCAACGATATGGCTACATAGTAATTGGTCAGGATGGGCAGTGATCTGACAGAGTCAAATTATAGTGGCGCTCGAACCCAACACAACAAGTGATAATCGTTCCTTAACAGGAACCTCCTTGTTTGGTCAACTTGAAGGTGGCCAGGATAAGTACATATAGAAGAACACTCCCAGCCAATGGTTGGCCCATGGCTTGGCGTGCACTGACCTCTTAAGAGAGCACACATGACACACACTTGTTTAAAGGCTGGAATGCGGCAGTATACGGGAGCAGAGAAGGAACTCGGTGGTCAACTCTTCAATGTTGAGAGCCATGGGACCCCATATACCTGCTGAGGATGCCATTATAAAGAGTTGCCATACAAAATCTATACCAGGGGCCCATCTACCATGCACTATTTATAAAACTGGTGTTATGTGACAGAGGAGACTTGGGCCCCCCTGAGGAACCCGGGCTCGAATACAACTACTACTTCTGTACCCCCTATAATAATACCGATACTACTGCCTCTTCAGAATTGGTGATGACAGAAGCATTTGAGTAAACCGTACAGGTCTGCATCTGAGTTCTGTATACCTGCTGAGGACTTCATCACCATGACATAAGTCCCCCCAGCGGTCCTTCCTCCCCCATTACTCTGCATTACGGTATAATTACAATCATATCTGCATTTTGGCTCCACAGCTGCGGTTATTTTGAAAAGTGTGAAATGTTTTGCGGCTGACGGCTCCCGACAGAATTTCACTTCTTTCTGCTGACCCCGGGGGCTTTATTTTTAAAATGCAGCTTGTATCCTCTTACCCTGATTAACACTCCAGCCTGATTATATAAAAAAATCTCCTAAAAACAGAGGAAAAGCTTGTTCCTGCCAACCGCCGCCGCAGCCATAACAATGCCATGCGAGGTGAGAGCGGGAACGAAGCCGGAGGTGGCGAGCCAGCTACAGAAATATGCAAAATTTGGTAGATTCTGCACGTCGCTAGCTGTAGCCGTTCTGACACGTTGTATCCTCACTAATGCAATTAAAGCGACAGGGGGTGCGCAGAGCTCTCAGGGGGAGTAAGATGATACGGGACTTATCACAGGGTGACAGATTGGTGCTTATATACACCTGTCACTCTCCATACCTCCAAGTTTGGATTTAAAGGGGACAATCCTCAAGCAGTTTATATTGAAGGTGTTCCTCAAACATATGCAAATAAAACGTAATCAATGAATAATGGAGAGTTCTGAAATTTTCTAATACCTTGTTTCCCTGAAAATAAGACATACCCTGAAAATAAGACGTAGCAAGATTTTCCAGAATTTTTGAGGATGCAAAATGATTTTTCAGGCTTTTTATGGATGCTTGAAATATAAGCCCTACTCCAAAATTAAGCCCTGCTAACAGTTAATTAAAAAAGTCAATTTAAATCGTGTCCAGGCAGCTATACATGTAAAAAAGTTAAACCTTTTTGAACAAAAATTAATATAAGACACTGTCTTATTTTCGGGGAAACACGGTATACTTTGCTTCCAACTCTTCATCATCTTCAAGATCCCTACTTGCTGTTAGTGAATGGAAAGACCCAGGGTATAACTAGAGTTGAATGAACCCCAGCTTGTTGCCTAGATGCACAGGTCCCAGTGGCGTTGCTGTGATATATAATATACATATTTGAGTACTTTGCTTTTTTTTCTTCTCCATCTGACCCAGGCTGCCATGATGAACTCTATCAGCCACAACTCTGCAGAATTTAACACACAGACATTTTTGCTTCCTCACTTTTTCAGTGCATCCCCACCTCTACATGAACACAAGTTTCCCAGATGGAAATAAAGCCCCCTTTCTGACCCACGAAGTACAACTGCCTTCCGAAAAGTAATAGGGCCTCATTTAGGTCCCACACAGGAATGGTACTCCATTTGTGGCCCAAAATAGTAACAGTGTTCCCTTTCTTCCTCCATGTATTAATACTGCCCTCTCTGTTCCCGCACACAGCAATAGTGAATAGTGCCCAAATACTGTAATTGTGCTCATTGTGACGCATACAGTAATAGGAGCCCCCACTGAGCACCTATGTAGTAACAGTAGCTTCCATTGAGTCCCTATGCAGGAACAGTAGACCCTGGATAATAATCAGGGCGTAACTATAGAGGATGGAGAGGATGCGATTGCACCCGGGCCCAGGAGCCTTAGGGGGCCCATGAGGCCTCTCTTATCCATAAAGAGAGTGCAGTACTATGAACAAAGCATTAAAATTAGGGGCCCTGTTACATATTTTGCATTGGGGGCCAGAAGCTTCAAGTTACACCTCTGATAATAATGGAAACCTCTGTAGTGCCCCATACAGTAATAGTGGGCCCCATAGTCCTCTCTATATAGTGACCCCCATACACTAACAGTGGTCCTCAAATTATCCCTACACAGTAATACTGCTCCCCATAGTGTTCACATACAGTAATGGTCCCCCTTTGTGCCAAATGAAATGAAAATGAACGAAGTCAGCGAACACAAGTTCACACAGATAGACAAAGGTCCTCTTCTGCTGCCTACAGCCCAGAGAAGGTTACGCTTCTGAGAGAGGTGATGAGTAGAGATGAGCGAGCACCAAAATGCTCGAGTGCTCGTTACTCGAGTCGAACTTTCAGTGATGCTCGAGAGTTCGTTTCGAGTAACGAACCCCATTGAAGTCAATGGGCGACTCCAGCATTTTTGTATATGACTGGTGCTCCGCTAAGGTTTTCATTTGTGAAAATCTTGGCAAATCACCAAAGTCATGTAAAAAAAACAGAAATGGATAGGGCAGGCGAGGAGCAACATGCAGGGCTGCATTTCGGGCTCCGAGGTCTCACTATTAAGCCACAATAGTGGCAGAGAAGAACGATGTTAGCCCATTGAATTCAATAGAGCCGGCAATACAGCAATGGGCTGCCTGCGAGCGCGGGATGAATTTTCGGGAAGGGCTTAAAAATATAAGCCCTTACCTGAAAATCATCCTAAAATGCGTAAAAAAAAAAAAAAAATGTATCAGCGCAGGGACCAATCAGGGGCAGCTCTCAGCTGAATGACAGCTGAGAGCTGCCCCTGATTGGTCCCTGCGCTGAGCCAATCAGAGGCAGCACTCACCCATTCATGAATTCATGAATGGGTGAGTGAGAGCTGCCTCTGATTGGTAAGAGCTGTGACCAATCAGAGGCAGCCCATTCAGCAGGCGGGGACTTTAAATCCCCACCTGCTGAATACTACAGAAAGCAGTTCAGGAGAACTGCCGTCCGGCCGCGGCTGAACTCCGGCTGCAGCGGAAAGGTGAGTATAATTTTTTTTTTTTTACACATTTTAGGATGATTTTCAGATAAGGGCTTATATTTTTAAGCCCTTCCCGAAAATTCATCCTGAGATCGCCCGCAGTCCAATGCTTTCAATGGAGCCGGCTGTATTGCCGCCTCCATTGAATTCAATTGTCACTGCTCGTTTAATCGAGACGAGTACCGTGTGGTGCTCGTCTCGAGTAACGAGCATCTCAAGCACCCTAATACTCGAACGAGCATCAAGCTCGGACGAGTATACTCGCTCATCTCTAGTGATGAGCTTGAAAAGCGGAGCTAACTTGGTGAAAGAGGAGAGCACCTGGCGCTGCTGACAAGGTCGTGGTCACAAACCTTGCAAACTCATATATTCTTGTACATAGGAGGCAGTATTATAGTAGTTATAGATTTGTACATAGGGAGCAGTATTATAGTAGTTATATTCTTGTACATAGGAGCAGTATTATAGTAGTTATATTGTTGTACATAGGGGGCAGTATTATAGCAGTTATATTCTTGTACATAGGAGCAGTATTATAGTAGTTATATTCTTGTACATAGGAGGCAGTACTATAGTAGTTATATTCTTGTACATAGGAGGCAGTATTATAGTAGTTATATGCTTGTACATAGGAGCATTATTATAGTAGTTATAGTCTTCTACATAGTTGGCAGTATTATAGCAGTTATATTCTTGCACATAGGGGGCAGTATTATACTAGTTATAGTCTTGTACAGAAGGGGCCGTGCTATAGTAGTTGTATTCTTGTACATAGGGGGCTGTATTATAGTAGCTCTATTCTTGTACATAGGGAGCAGTATTAGTGTAGCTATATTCTGGTACATAGGGGGCAGTATTATAGTAGTTATATTCTTGTACATGCGAGGCAGCATTAAAGAAGTGTAATCGGGCCCCTCCATAAAAGTGTGCGTGTATTTGTCTAACTGTATTGTCAGTGTCTTCTGTGTTGCAGGAGCAGTACAGTAATATAGTAATTATATTCTTGGATATAGGGAGCAGCATTACAACAGTTATATTCTTGTACATAGGGAACAGTATTATAGTAGTTATATCCTTGTACATAGGGGCAGTATTATAGTAGTTATATTCTTGTACATAGGGGCAGTATTATAGTAGTTATATTCTTGTACATAGGGGGCAGTATTATAGTAGTTATATTCTTGTACATAGGGGGATGTATTATAGTAGTTATATTCTTGCACATAGGGAGCAGTATTATAGTAGTTATAGTCTTCTACATAGTGGGCAGTATTATAGTAGTTATATTCTTGTACATAGAGGGCAGTATTATAGTAGTTATATTCTTGAACACAGAGAACAGTATTATAGTAGTTATATTCTTGTACATAGTTGGCAGTAATATAGTAGTTATATTCTTGTACATAGGGAGCAGTATCTTAGTAGTTATATTCTTGAACACAGGGAACAGTATTATAGTAGTTATATTCTTGTACATAGGGGGCAGTATTATAGTAGTAATATTCTTGCATATAGGGAGCAGTATTATAGTAGTTATATTCTTGTACATAGTGGGCAGTATTATAGTAGTTATATTCTTGTACATAGCGGGCAGTATTATAGTAGTTATATTCTTTTACATAGTTGGCAGTATTATAGTAGTTATATTCTTGTACATGGGAGCAGTATTATAGTAGTTATATTCTTGTACATAGCAGTAGTATTATAGTAGCTATTTTCTTGTACATATGGATTAGCATTACAGTAGTTATATTCTTGTACATAGAGGCAGTATTATATTCTTGAACATAGTGCAGTATTATAGTAGTTATATTCTTGTACACAGGTGGCAGTATTATAGTAGTTATATTCTTGTACATAGGTGGCAGTATTATAGTAGTTATATTCTTGTACATAGGGGCAGTATTATAGTAGTTATATTCTTGTACATAGGGGGCAGTATTATAGTAGTTATATTCTTATACATATGGGCAGTATTATAGTCGTTTTATTCTTGTACATAGGGGGCAGTATTATAGTAGTTATATTCTTGTACATAGGGGTCAGTATTGTAGTAGTTATATTCTTGTACATAGGGGGCAGTATTATAGTAGTTATATTCTTGTACATAGGAGGTATTATTATAGTAGTTATATTCTTGTACATAGGAGCAGTATTATAGTAGTTATATTCTTGTACATAGGGGGCAGTATTATAGTAGTTATATTCTTGTACATAGGGGAAAGTATTATAGTAGTTATAATCTTGTACATAGGAGGCAGTATTATAGTAGTTATATTCTTGTACATAGGGGCAGTATTAGAGTAGTTATATTCTTGTACATAGGGGGCAGTATTATAGTAGATATATTCTTATACATAGGGGCAGTTTTATAGTACGTATATTCTTATACATACAAGCAGTAGTATAGTAGTTATATTTTTGAACAAAGGAGCAGTATTATAGTAGTTATTTTCTGGTTCATAGGAGGCAGTATTATAGTGGTTATATTCTTGTACATGGGGAGCAGTATTATAGTAGTTATATTCTTGTACATAGGGGAAAGTATTTTAGTAGTTATATTCTTGTACATAGGGGGCAGTATTATAGTTGTTATATTCTTGTACATAGGAGGCAGTATTATAGTAGTTATATTCTTGTACATAGGGGGCAGTATTATAGTAGTTATATTCTTGTACATAGGGAGCAGTATTATAGTAGTTATATTCTTGTAAATAGGGGGCAGTATTATAGTAGTTATATTCTTGTACATAGGGAGCAGTATTATAGTAGTTATATTCTTGTACATAGGGGGCAGTATTATAGTAGTTATATTCTTGTACATAGGGAGCAGTATTATAGTAGTTATATTCTTGTACATAGGGGCAGTATTATATTCTTGAACATAGTGCAGTATTATAGAAGTTATATTCTTGTACACAGGTGGCAGTATTATAGTAGTTATATTCTTGTACATGGGAGGCGGTATTATACTAATTATATTCTTTTAAATAGGAGGCAGCATTATAGTAGATATATTCTTATACATAGGGGCAGTTTTATAGTACGTATATTCTTATACATACAAGCAGTAGTATAGTAGTTATATTTTTGAACAAAGGAGCAGTATTATAGTAGTTATTTTCTGGTTCATAGGAGGCAGTATTATAGTAGTTATATTCTTGTACATAGGGGCAGTATTGTAGTAGTTATATTCTTGTACGTTGGAGGCTTTATTATAGTAGTAATATTCTTGTACATAGGGGCAGTATTATAGTAGTTCTATTCTTGTACATAGGGGGCAGTATTATAGTAGTTATATGCTTGTACATAGGGGAAAGTATTTTAGTAGTTATATTCTTGTACATAGGGGGCAGTATTATAGTAGTTATATTCTTGTACATAGGGGGCAGTATTATAGTAGTTATATTCTTGTACATAGGAGGCAGTATTATAGTAGTTATATTCTTGTACATAGGGGGCAGTATTATAGTAGTTATATTCTTGTACATAGGGGGCAGTATTATAGTAGTTATATTCTTGTACATAGGGGGCAGTATTATAGTAGTTATATTCTTGTACATAGGGAGCAGTATTATAGTAGTTATATTCTTGTACATGGGGAGCAGTATTATAATAGTTATATTCTTGGACATAGGGGGCAGTATTATAGTAATTATATAGTTGTACATCAGAGCGTTATTATTGTAGGTATATTCTTGTACATGGAGGGCAGTATTATAGTAGTCATATTCTTGTACATGGAGGGCAGTATTATAGTAGTTATATTCTTGTACATAGGGAGCAGTATTATAGTAGTTATATTCTTGTACATGGGGAGCAGTATTATAGTAGTTATATTCTTGTACATGGGGAGCAGTATTATAATAGTTATATTCCTGTACATAGGGGGCAGTATTATAGTAGTTATATTCTTGTACATAGGGGGCAGTATTATAGTAGTTATATTCTTGTACATAGGGAGCAGTATTATAATATTTATATTCTTGGACATAGGGGGCAGTATTATAGTAATTATATAGTTGTACATCAGAGCGTTATTATTGTAGGTATATTCTTGTACATGGAGGGCAGTATTATAGTAGTCATATTCTTGTACATGGAGGGCAGTATTATAGTAGTTATATTCTTGTACATAGGGAGCAGTATTATAGTAGTTATATTCTTGTACATGGGGAGCAGTATTATAGTAGTTATATTCTTGTACATGGGGAGCAGTATTATAATAGTTATATTCTTGGACATAGGGGGCAGTATTATAGTAATTATATAGTTGTACATCAGAGCGTTATTATTGTAGGTATATTCTTGTACATGGAGGGCAGCATTATAGTAGTTATATTCTTGTACATGGGGAGCAGTATTATAGTAGTTATATTCTTGTACATGGGGAGCAGTATTATAGTAGTTATATTCTTGTACATGGGGAGCAGTATTATAATAGTTATATTCTTGTACATAGGGGGCAGTATTATAGTAGTTATATTCTTGTACATAGGGGGCAGTATTATAGTAGTTATATTCTTGTACATAGGGAGCAGTATTATAGTAGTTATATTCTTGTACATGGGGAGCAGTATTATAATATTTATATTCTTGGACATAGGGGGCAGTATTATAGTAATTATATAGTTGTACATCAGAGCGTTATTATTGTAGGTATATTCTTGTACATGGAGGGCAGTATTATAGTAGTCATATTCTTGTACATGGAGGGCAGTATTATAGTAGTTATATTCTTGTACATAGGGAGCAGTATTATAGTAGTTATATTCTTGTACATGGGGAGCAGTATTATAGTAGTTATATTCTTGTACATGGGGAGCAGTATTATAATAGTTATATTCTTGGACATAGGGGGCAGTATTATAGTAATTATATAGTTGTACATCAGAGCGTTATTATTGTAGGTATATTCTTGTACATGGAGGGCAGCATTATAGTAGTTATATTCTTATACATAGGGGCAGTATAATAGTAGTTATATTCTTGTACATAGGAGTGTTATATTAGTAGGTATATTCTTGCATGTAGGGGGCAATATTATAAAAGTTGTAGTCTTGTACATAGGGAGCAGTTAGATTCTTCCATATGGCGACTAGACGTCTGGATTTAGACAAGACAGTCCTGCTTTGGGACCCTGTGTTCCATTTTCCACCGCGTCCCCAGCAGGACAGTCATTTGTCTTGCTTTGGGGACGTCGGGACGCCATTATAGTGATTACCAGCTGGGGTGCCATAGCTTCCCGGCCAGACATCTCCCTGCAGTGCCGCGGGCTGGATGCACACTCTGCCAGCAGTGTGTGCATCCTGAATTTTCATTCCCTCCTCCAATTACCTCTCCTCTTTGGTTCCGCAAGAGAGGAGAGACGAAGGGAGGGGAGGAGAGACTGTGGCAGGTGCACACACTTCCGCAAACAGCGCTGAGAGGAGCAGCAACGCTGTGAAGACCAGGAAGTGGTAAGTATGTGTGTCTTAGAGCGCAATATTATTGGGGCTACTGTTGGGGACACTATTATTGCTGGGTCTACTGTGGGGAGGCACAATTACTACTAGGGATACTATGGGAGAGTCTTTATTACTACTGTGGCTACTGTGGGGGTCACTTATTGCTGGGGCTACTGAGGGGGGTCAGTATTATTCCTGGGGATAATGTGAGGGTCACTTATTGCTGAGGCTTCTGGGGGGGGGGTCACTACTATTGCTTGGGCTACTGTAGTGGTCACTATTGTGGCTACTGTGGGGTCATTTATTGCTGGGACAACTTTGAGGGACACTGTTATTGCTGGGGCTACTTTGGAGGGGGTCACTATTATTGCTGGATCTACTGTTGGGGGGGTCATTATTATTGCGTTGGCTACTATGGGGTCACTATTATTGCTTGGGTACTGTGGGGGTCCCTATTACTACTGTGGCTATTGTGGTGGTCACTATTATATCTGGGATTACTGTGGTGAGTCACTATTACTCCTAGGGATACGGTGGGGGCAGTCACTATTACTGCTGTGGCTACTGTGGTGGTCACTATTATTTCTGGGTCTACTGTGGAGGTCACTATTACTACTGTGGCTACTGTGGGGGGGGCACTATAATTGCTGGATCTACTATGGGGGGTCATTATTACTACTAGGGCTAATGTAGTGGTCACTATTACTACTCTGGCTACTGTGGGGGTCACTTATTGTTGGGGCTACAGTGAGGGTCACTGTTTTTGCTGGGTTAACTGTAGGGTCACTAGACATTAGGTGACTAGCGAGTTGTTAATCCGGGTCTTACAGACAGGTAGGAACTATCAGAGGTTGATTCAGGAATTATTCTGACTGCCAATTTTTCCCCTGAATGGGCTAATTGGCTTCTGCCTCTTAGGGCTTTTGCCTTCCTCTGGATCAACAAAGAGGTTGAAACAGGCTGAACTCGATGGACATTGTCTTCATTCAGCCTAACATACTACTTTACTATTATTGTGAGCTCACTATTATTGCTGGGGCCACTGTGGGGGTCACTCATTGCTGGGGCTACTGTGGGGGTGGTCACTATTATTCCTGCTGCCACTGTACAGGGTCACTATTACTGGGGCTACTGTAGGGGGTCACTATTATTACTATAAGGCTACTGTAGTGGTCACTATTACTACTTTGGCTACCGTGGTGGCCACTTATTGCTGGGGCTACTGTGGAGATCACTACTTTTGCTGGGTTAACTGTGGGGTCACTATTATTGCTGGGGCTAGTGTGTGTTGGTCACTATTATTGCTGGGGCTAATTTGGGGGGTCACTTTTACTACTGGGGATACTGTGGGGGTATTATCATTACTGGGGTCTACTGTCGGGGTAACTATTATTGCTGGAGCCATTGTGTGGGGTTGCTACTGCTGGGGCTAATGTGGGGGGTTCACCATTATTGCTGGGGCTAATGTGAGGGTCACCATTATTCCTTGGGCTACTGTGGGAGATCACTATTGCTGAGGCTAATGGCGGGGTCACTAATAATGCTGCAGCTACTGTGGGGGGGGGTTACAATTATTGCTGGGGTTACTGTGGGGGGGTCACTATTATTGCTGGGGCTACTGTGGGGGGGTCACTATTACTACTGAGTCTACTGTGGTGGTTACTATTACTCCTGGGGATACTGTGGGGAGGTCATTATTACTACTGTGGGGTCACTCATTGCTGGGGCTACGGTAGGGGTCCCAAATATTGATGGTGCGGCTGTGGTGGTCACTATTGTTGCTAGGGTTACTGTGGGCGGTCAATATTATTGCTAAAGCCTTTGTGGGGTCATTATTACTGCTGGGGCTACTGTGGTGGTTACTATGACTACTGAGGATACTGTGGGGGGGGTCATTATTACTGCTGTGGCTACTGTGGGGGTGACTTTTTGCTGTTGCTACAGTGAGGGTCACTGTTTTTATGCTGGGTTAACTGTGGGGTCACTAGACATTAGGTGACTAGCGAGTTGTTAATCCGGGTCTTACAGATAGGTAGGAACTATCAGAGGTTAAAAGGGGTTGTCTCGCGCCGAAACGGGTTTTTTTTTTTTTCAACAGCCCCCCCATTCGGCGCGAGACAAACCCGATGCAGGGACCTAAGAAAAAATCCGCACAGCGCTTACCTGAATCCCCGCGCTCCGGTGACTTCTTACTTACCGGTTGAAGATGGCCGCCGGGATCTTCTCCCTCGGTGGACCGCAGGGCTTCTGTGCGGTCCATTGCCGATTCCAGCCTCCTGATTGGCTGGGATCGGCACGTGACGGGGCGGAGCTACCAGGAGCCGCTCTCAGGCACGAGCGGCCCCGTTGAGAAAAGAAGAAGACCCGGACTGCGCAAGCGCGTCTAATCTAGCGATTAGACGCTGAAAATTAGACGGCACCATGGAGACGAGGACGGTAGCAACGGAGCAGGTAAGTGAATAACTTCTGTATGGCTCATAATTAATGCACAATGTACATTACAAAGTGCATTAATATGGCCATACAGAAGTGTATAGACCCACTTGCTTTCGCAGGACAACCCCTTTAATTCAGGAATTATTCTGACTGCCAATTTTTCCCCTGAAAGGGTTCATTGGCTTCTGCCTCTTGGGGCTTTTGCCTTCCTCTGGATCAACAAGGAGGTTGAAACAGGTTGAACTCGATGGACATTGTCTTCATTCAGCCTAACATACTATGTTACTATTATTGTGAGCTCACTATTATTGCTGGGTCTACTGTGGGGGTCACTATTATTGCTGGGGACACTGTAGGGGGTCACTATTGCTGGGGATACTGTATGTGGTTACTATTATTGCTTGGGCTACTGTGGGGGTCATTATTACTACTGGGGCTACTGCAGTGGTCACTATTACTACTGTGAGGGTAACTTATTGCTGGCTTAACTGTGGGCTGTCACTATTATTATGGGGTCACTACTATTGCTTGGTCTACTGTGGGGGTCACTATTATTGCTGGGGCTGCTGTGGGGGATCATTATTGCTGGGGCTACTGTGCAGGGTCACTAATATTGCTGGGGCTACTGTAGGGGGTCACTATTATTGCTGGGGCTACTGTAGGGGGTCACTATTATTGCTGGAGCTACTGTGGGCTGTCACTGTTATTGCTGGGGCTACTGTGGGGGGTCACTATTATTGCTGGCGCTACTGTGGGGGTCGCTATTGCTATTATTACTACTGTGGCTACTGTGTTTGGTCACTATTATTGTTGGGGCTACTGTGGGGGGTCACTATTATTGCTAGTGGGCACAGTAGGGGGTCACTATTGCTGTGGCTACTGTAGGGGGTCACTATTATTGCTTGGGCTATGGTGAGGGTCATTATTACTACTGGGGCTACTGTAGTGGTCACTATTACTACTGTTGCTACTGCAGGGGTTACTTATTGCTGGCACCACTGTAGGGGTCACTATTTTTGCTGGGTTAACTATGGGGTCACTATTATTGCTGGGGCTACTGTATGGGGTCACTATTATTGCTGGGTTACTGTGGGCTCTCAATATTGCTGGGGCTACTGGGTTGGTCACTATTATTGCTGGGTCCACTGTGGTGGTGACTATTACTACTGTGGCTAATGGGGGGGTCACGTATTGATGAGGTTACTGTGGTGGTCACTTTTTGCTGGGTTAACTGTGGGGTCTTTAATATTGCTGGGGCTACTGTAGGGGGTTACTATTATTGCTTGGGCTGTAGGGGGTTGCTATTATTGCTTAGGCTACTGTGGGCTGTCACTGTTATTGCTGGGGCTACTGTGTGGGGTCACTATTATTGCTGGCGCTACTGTGGGGGTCACTATTACTATTATTACTACTGTGGCTACTGTGTTTGGTCACTATTATTGTTGGGGCTACTGTAGGGGGTCACTATTATTGCTAGTGGGCGCAGTAGGGGGTTACTATTGCTGTGGCTACTATAGGGGGTCACTATTATTGCTTGGGCTACGGTGAGGGTCATTATTACTACTGGGGCTACTGTAGTGGTCACTATTACTACTGTGGCTCCTATAGGGGTTACTTATTGCTGGCGCTACTGTAGGGGTCACTATTTTTGCTGGATTAACTATGGGGTCATTATTATTGTTAGGGCTACTGTATGGGGTCACTATTATTGCTGGGTTACTGTGGGCTCTTACTATTGCTGGGGCTACTGGGTTGGTCACTATTATTGCTGGGTCTACTGTGGTGGTCACTATTACTACTGCGGCTAATGTGGGGGTCACGTATTGATGAGGCGACTGTGGTGGTCACTATTATTGCTGGGGCTACTGTAGGGGGTTGCTATTATTGCTTGGGCTACTGTGGGCTGTCAAGATTATTGCCGGGGCAACTGGGAGGGTCACTATTATTGCTATGGCTACTGTGTGTGGGGGTCAGTCACTATTATTGCTGGGGCCACTGTAGGGGGTCACTATTGCTGGGGCTACTGTAGTGGTCACTATTACTACTATGGCTACTGTGGGGGTCACTTATTGATGAGGCTACTGTGGTGGTCACTTTTTGCTGGGTTAACTGTGGGGTCTTTAATATTGCTGGGGCTACTGTAGGGGGTTACTATTATTGCTTGGGCTGTAGGGGGTTGCTATTATTGCTTCGGCTAATGTGGGCTGTCAAGATTATTGCTGGGGCTACTGGGGTGGTCACTATTATTGCTATGGCTACTGTGGGGGGGGGGTCACTATTATTGCTGGGGCCACTGTAGGGGGTCACTATTGCTGGGGCTATTGTAGTGGTCACTATTACTACTATGGCTACTGTGGGGGTCACTTATTGATGAGGCTACTGTGGTGGTCACTTTTTGCTGGGTTAACTGTGGGGTCTTTAATATTGCTGGGGCTACTGTAGGGGGTTACTATTATTGCTTAGGCTACTGTGGGCTGTCACTAATATTGCTGGAGCTACTGGGGTGGACACTATTGTTGCTGGGGCTACTGCAGAGGTCACTATTACTACTGGGGCTACTGTGGTGGTAACCTTTTTTACTTGGGTTACTGTGGGGGTCATTATTACTACTGTGGCTACTGTGGGGTGGCACTCATTGCTGGGGCTACTGTGGCCAGTCACTATTATTGCTGGAGCTACTGTGGGCTGTCACTATTATGGCTGAAGCTACTGGGGTGGTCATTATTATTGCTGAGGCCACTGTGGGGGTCACTATTACTACTGGAGGTACTGTGGTGGTTACTATTATTACTGGGGTTACTGTGAGGGGTCAATATTGCTACTGTGGGGGTCACTCGTTACTGGGGCTACTATGGGGAGTCACAATTGTTGCCACTTTGGGGGGCCACTGTTACTGCTGGGGCTACTGGGGTTGATTACTTTCTCTACTGGGGATACTGTGGTAGGTTATTATTACTGCTGGGGCTATTGTAGGGGTCACTTATTGCTGGGACTACTGTGGGCTGTCACTATAATTGCCAGACCTACTGTAGGGTGTCACTATTGTTGCTGGGGTTACTGGGGTGGTCACAAACACTACTGTGGCTACTGTGGTGGTTACTATTATTAATAGGGGTTACTGTGGGGGATCATTATTACTACTGTGGCTACTGTGGGGGTCACTCATTGCTGGGGCTACTGTGGGGGTGGTCACTATTATTGCTGCTGCCACTGTACAGGGTCACTATTACTGGGGCTACTGTAGGGGGTCACTATTATTACTATAAGGCTACTGTAGTGGTCACTATTACTACTTTGGCTACCGTGGTGGCCACTTATTGCTGGGGCTACTGTGGAGATCACTACTTTTGCTGGGTTAACTGTGGGGTCACTATTATTGCTGGGGCTAGTGTGCGTTGGTCACTATTATTGCTGGGGCTAATTTGGGGGGGTCATTTTTACTACTGGGGATACTGTGGGGGTATTATCATTACTGGGGTCTACTGTCGGGGTAACTATTATTGCTGGAGCCATTGTGTGGGGTTGCTACTGCTGTGGCTAATGTGGGGGGTTCACCATTATTGCTGGGGCTAATGTGAGGGTCACCATTATTCCTTGGGCTACTGTGGGAGATCACTATTGCTGAGGCTAATGGCGGGGTCACTAATAATGCTGCAGCTACTGTGGGGGGGGGTTACAATTATTGCTGGGGTTACTGTGGGGGGGTCACTATTATTGCTGGGGCTACTGTGGGGGGGTCACTATTTCTACTGAGTCTACTGTGGTGGTTACTATTACTCCTGGGGATACTGTGGGGAGGTCATTATTACTACTGTGGGGTCACTCATTGCTGGGGCTACGGTAGGGGTCCCAATTATTGATGGTGCTGCTGTGGTGGTCACTATTGTTGCTAGGGTTACTGTGGGTGGTCAATATTATTGCTAAAGCCTTTGTGGGGTCATTATTATTGCTGGGGCTACTGTGATGGTTACTATGACTACTGAGGATACTGTGGGGGGGGTCATTATTACTGCTGTGGCTACTGTGGGGGTGACTTTTTGCTGTTGCTACAGTGAGGGTCACTGTTTTTATGCTGGGTTAACTGTGGGGTCACTAGACATTAGGTGACTAGCGAGTTGTTAATCCGGGTCTTACAGATAGGTAGGAACTATCAGAGGTTAATTCAGGAATTATTCTGACTGCCAATTTTTCCCCTGAAAGGGTTCATTGGCTTCTGCCTCTTGGGGCTTTTGCCTTCCTCTGGATCAACAAGGAGGTTGAAACAGGTTGAACTCGATGGACATTGTCTTCATTCAGCCTAACATACTATGTTACTATTATTGTGAGCTCACTATTATTGCTGGGTCTACTGTGGGGGTCACTATTATTGCTGGGGACACTGTAGGGGGTCACTATTGCTGGGGATACTGTATGTGGTTACTATTATTGCTTGGGCTACTGTGGGGGTCATTATTACTACTGGGGCTACTGCAGTGGTCACTATTACTACTGTGAGGGTAACTTATTGCTGGCTTAACTGTGGGCTGTCACTATTATTATGGGGTCACTACTATTGCTTGGTCTACTGTGGGGGTCACTATTATTGCTGGGGCTGTTGTGGGCGATCATTATTGCTGGGGCTACTGTGCAGGGTCACTAATATTGCTGGGGCTACTGTAGGGGGTCACTATTATTGCTGGGGCTACTGTAGGGGGTCACTATTATTGCTGGGGCTACTGTGGGCTGTCACTGTTATTGCTGGGGCTACTGTGGGGGGGTCACTATTATTGCTGGCGCTACTGTGGGGGTCGCTATTGCTATTATTACTACTGTGGCTACTGTGTTTGGTCACTATTATTGTTGGGGCTACTGTGGGGGGTCACTATTATTGCTAGTGGGCACAGTAGGGGGTCACTATTGCTGTGGCTACTGTAGGGGGTCACTATTATTGCTTGGGCTATGGTGAGGGTCATTATTACTACTGGGGCTACTGTAGTGGTCACTATAACTACTGTTGCTACTGCAGGGGTTACTTATTGCTGGCGCCACTGTAGGGGTCACTATTTTTACTGGGTTAACTATGGGGTCACTATTATTGCTGGGGCTACTGTATGGGGTCACTATTATTGCTGGGTTACTGTGGGCTCTCAATATTGCTGGGGCTACTGGGTTGGTCACTATTATTGCTGGGTCCACTGTGGTGGTGACTATTACTACTGTGGCTAATGGGGGGGTCACGTATTGATGAGGCGACTGTGGTGGTCACTATTATTGCTGGGGCTACTGTAGGGGGTTGCTATTATTGTTTGGGCTACTGTGGGCTGTCAAGATTATTGCCGGGGCTACTGGGATGGTCACTATTATTGCTATGGCTACTGTGTGTGTGGGGGGTCACTATTATTGCTGGGGCCACTATAGGGGATCACTATTGCTGGGGCTACTGTAGTGGTCACTATTACTACTATGGCTACTGTGGGGGTCACTTATTGATGAGGTTACTGTGGTGGTCACTTTTTGCTGGGTTAACTGTGGGGTCTTTAATATTGCTGGGGCTACTGTAGGGGGTTACTATTATTGCTTGGGCTGTAGGGGGTTGCTATTATTGCTTGGGCTACTGTGGGCTGTCACTGTTATTGCTGGGGCTACTGTGGGGGTCACTATTATTGCTGGCGCTACTGTGGGGGTCACTATTACTATTATTACTACTGTGGCTACTGTGTTTGGTCACTATTATTGTTGGGGCTACTGTAGGGGGTCACTATTATTGCTAGTGGGCGCAGTAGGGGGTTACTATTGCTGTGGCTACTATAGGGGGTCACTATTATTGCTTGGGCTACGGTGAGGGTCATTATTACTACTGGGGCTACTGTAGTGGTCACTATTACTACTGTGGCTCCTATAGGGGTTACTTATTGCTGGCGCTACTGTAGGGGTCACTATTTTTGCTGGGTTAACTATGGGGTCATTATTATTGTTGGGGCTACTGTATGGGGTCACTATTATTGCTGGGTTACTGGGCTCTTACTATTGCTGGGGCTACTGGGTTGGTCACTATTATTGCTGGGTCTACTGTGGTGGTCACTATTACTACTGCGGCTAATGTGGGGGTAACGTATTGATGAGGCGACCGTGGTGGTCACTATTATTGCTGGGGCTACTGTAGGGGGTTGCTATTATTGCTTGGGCTACTGTGGGCTGTCAAGATTATTGCCGGGGCTACTGGGAGGGTCACTATTATTGCTATGACTACTGTGTGTGGGGGGGAGTCACTATTATTGCTGGGGCCACTGTAGGGGGTCACTATTGCTGGGGCTACTGTAGTGGTCACTATTACTACTATGGCTACTGTGGGGGTCACTTATTGATGAGGCTACTGTGGTGGTCACTTTTTGCTGGGTTAACTGTGGGGTCTTTAATATTGCTGGGGCTACTGTAGGGGGTTACTATTATTGCTTGGGCTGTAGGGGCTTGCTATTATTGCTTCGGCTAATGTGGGCTGTCAAGATTATTGCTGGGGCTACTGGGGTGGTCACTATTATTGCTATGGCTACTGGGGGGGTCACTATTATTGCTGGGGCCACTGTAGGGGGTCACTATTGCTGGGGCTATTGTAGTGGTCACTATTACTACTATGGCTACTGTGGGGGTCACTTATTGATGAGGCTACTGTGGTGGTCACTTTTTGCTGGGTTAACTGTGGGGTCTTTAATATTGCTGGGGCTACTGTAGGGGGTTACTATTATTGCTTAGGCTACTGTGGGCTGTCACTAATATTGCTGGAGCTACTGGGGTGGACACTATTATTGCTGGGGCTACTGCGGAGGTCACTATTACTACTGGGGCTACTGTGGTGGTTACCTTTTTTACTGGGGTTACTGTGGGGGTCATTATTACTACTGTGGCTACTGTGGGGTGGCACTCATTGCTGGGGCTACTGTGGCCAGTCACTATTATTGCTGGAGCTACTGTGGGCTGTCACTATTATAGCTGAAGCTACTGGGGTGGTCATTATTATTGCTGAGGCCACTGTGGGGGTCACTATTACTACTGGGGGTACTGTGGTGGTTACTATTATTACTGGGGTTACTGTGAGGGGTCAATATTGCTACTGTGGGAGTCACTTGTTGCTGGGGCTACTATGGGGAGTCACAATTGTTGCCACTTTGGGGGGCCACTGTTACTGCTGGGGCTACTGTGGTTGAATACTTTCTCTACTGGGGATACTGTGGTAGGTTATTATTACTGCTGGGGCTATTGTAGGGGTCACTTATTGCTGGGACTACTGTGGGCTGTCACTATAATTGCCGGGCCTACTGTAGGGTGTCACTATTGTTGCTGGGGCTACTGGGGTGGTCACAAACACTACTGTGGCTACTGTGGTGGTTACTATTATTAATAGGGGTTACTGTGGGGGATCATTATTACTACTGGGGCTACTGTGGGGGTCACTCATTGCTGGGGCTACTGTGGGGGTGGTCACTATTATTGCTGCTGCCACTGTACAGGGTCACTATTACTGGGGCTACTGTAGGGGGTCACTATTATTACTATAAGGCTACTGTAGTGGTCACTATTACTACTTTGGCTACCGTGGTGGCCACTTATTGCTGGGGCTACTGTGGAGATCACTACTTTTGCTGGGTTAACTGTGGGGTCACTATTATTGCTGGGGCTAGTGTGCATTGGTCACTATTATTGCTGGGGCTAATTTGGGGGGGTCACTTTTACTACTGGGGATACTGTGGGGGTATTATCATTACTGGGGTCTACTGTCGGGGTAACTATTATTGCTGGAGCCATTGTGTGGGGTTGCTACTGCTGGGGCTAATGTGGGGGGTTCACCATTATTGCTGGGGCTAATGTGAGGGTCACCATTATTCCTTGGGCTATTGTGGGAGATCACTATTGCTGAGGCTAATGGCGGGGTCACTAATAATGCTGCAGCTACTGTGGAGGGGGGGTTACAATTATTGCTGGGGTTACTGTGGGGGGGTCACTATTATTGCTGGGGCTACTGTGGGGGGGTCACTATTACTACTGAGTCTACTGTGGTGGTTACTATTACTCCTGGGGATACTGTGGGGAGGTCATTATTACTACTGTGGGGTCACTCATTGCTGGGGCTACGGTAGGGGTCCCAATTATTGATGGTGCTGCTGTGGTGGTCACTATTGTTGCTAGGGTTACTGTGGGTGGTCAATATTATTGCTAAAGCCTTTGTGGGGTCATTATTATTGCTGGGGCTACTGTGGTGGTTACTATGACTACTGAGGATACTGTGGGGGGGTCATTATTACTGCTGTGGCTACTGTGGGGGTGACGTTTTGCTGTTGCTACAGTGAGGGTCACTGTTTTTATGCTGGGTTAACTGTGGGGTCACTAGACATTAGGTGACTAGCGAGTTGTTAATCCGGGTCTTACAGATAGGTAGGAACTATCAGAGGTTAATTCAGGAATTATTCTGACTGCCAATTTTTTTCCCTGAAAGGGTTCATTGGCTTCTGCCTCTTGGGGGCTTTTGCCTTCCTCTGGATCAACAAGGAGGTTGAAACAGGTTGAACTCGATGGACATTGTCTTCATTCAGCCTAACATACTATGTTACTATTATTGTGAGGTCACTATTATTGCTTGGTCTACTGTGGGGGTCACTATTATTGCTGGGGACACTGTACAGGGTCACTATTGCTGGGGATACTGTATGTGGTTACTATTATTGCTTGGGCTACTGTGGGGGTCATTATTACTACTGGGGCTGCTGTAGTGGTCAGTATTACTACTGTGGCTATTGTGGGGGTCACTTATTGCTGGCTTAACTGTGGGCTGTCACTATTATTGTGGGGTCACTATTATTGCTGGGTCTACTGTGGGGTTCACTATTATTGCTGGGGCTGCTGTGGGGGTCACTAATATTGCTGGGGCTACTGTGCAGGGTCACTAATATTGCTGGGGCTACTGTGGGGGGTCACTGTTGCTAGGGCTACTGTGGGGGGGTCACTATTATTGCTGGGGCTACTGAGGGGGGTCATGATTGCTGGGGCTACTATAGGGGGTCACTATTATTGATTAGGCTACTGTGGGCTGTCACTGTTATTGCTGGGGCTAGTGTGGGGGTCACTATTATTGCTGGTGCTGCTGTGGGGGGCAATATTACTACTCTGGCTACTGTGGGGGTCACTCATTGCTGGGACTACTGTGGGGATCATTATTATTGCTGGGGTTACTGTGTAGGGTTATTATTATTGCTGGGGCTACTGTGGGGGTCACTTATTGCTGGGGCTACTGTGGGGTCACTATTATTGCTTGGGTACTATGGGGGTCACTATTATTGCTGGGACTTCTGTGTGGGCTCACTTATTGCAGGGGCTACTGTGGGAGGTAACTATTATTGCTGGGGTGACTGTGGAGGTTACTTATTGCTGTGGCTACTATGAGGGGTCACTATTATTGCTGGGTCTACTGTAGGGGGTCACTATTATTGCTGGGGCCACTGCAGGGAGACACTATTGCTAGGGTTACTGTAATGGTCACTATTACTACTGTGGTTACTGTGGGGGTCACTTATTGCTGGGGCTACTGTGGGGTCACTATTTTTGCTTGGTTGACTGGTGTCACTATTATTGCAAGGGGCTACTGTGGTGGGTCATTATTACTACTAGGGCTTCTGTGGGGGTCACTATTATTGCTTGGGCTACTATTGGCTGTCACCATTATTGCTTAAGCTAATGTGGGCTATAACTATTATTGCTTGGGCTACTGTGGGGGTCACTATTATTGCTGGGGCCACTGTAGCAGGTCACTATTGCTGAGGATACTGTATATGGTTACTATTATTGCTTGGGCTAGTGTGGGGGTCATTATTACTACTGGGGCTACTGTAGTGGTCACTATTACTACTGTGGGGGTCACTTATTGCTGGCTTAACTGTGGGCTGTCACTAATATTGTGGGGTCACTATTATTGCTGCAGTTGCTATAGGGGAGTGCGGATACTACTGGGGCCACTATGGGGGTCAGTATTATTGCTGAGGCTGGTATGGGGGACACTATTACTACTGAGACCACTGTGTGGGGCACTATTGCTACTGGGGCTTCTGTGGGGGGTCACTATTATTGCTTGGGCTGGTATAGGGGAGCGCGGACACTACTGGGGCTACTGTATCTGTCACTTTTATTGCTGGGGCTGATATAGGGGACAATTTTACTATTGAGGCCACTGTGGGGGTCATTTTTACTACTGGGGTCGATATAGGAGTCCCTATTACTACTGAGGTCACTCTCCATGTGGCAGTGTACCTCAAGCTGACTTAGGAGATGGCGGAAATGCTGTGGATTGTCTGCAGCAGATTTCCTACTATGCGGCGCTTCCACTCACTTCCTCCGCAGGGCTTCCAGCTGTTAGCGCTCCCCGGCTTGCGGTTCCCAGCATCTTGGTCAGGTGATGTTGATAAGGTGAGACAACTACAGGCCACTGGGAACCAGAAGCCGGGAAGCGCTGAGAGCGGGAAGGCTACGGATGAGGTGGGGGGGGGGGAGCTCCACATCGTATGAAATCAGCTGCGGATACACGGCTGATTTCCAGTCAAAATCTGCAGCAATGGTGCGTATTTTGATTGTTTTTTTGGATGCAGAAATATTGCAGAATTTGCTCCCTTTTTTTTTTTTTGAACCGGCCTTGTACTTTTTGGGAAAATCTGGTCACGTTATTTTATACATAGGTGGCAATATCATAGTAGTTGTAGTGTCGTATAGAGGGGGCAGTATTATAGTAGCTGTATTCTTGCACATAGAGGGCAGGGTTACATAATTATACATAATTCAGGAATTACTACTGCATGCTCCACAGTACTATTACTCATTGAGACCTCATGTCTAGGATCCGCCCCCTTAAGCCTTTTCCAGCAGATTTTCCGGATAACATCAATAATGCCTCCTATGTTATGCAGTTGTACAGCGCTTGTGTCAGAAAAGGTCATCGCTTTACATGTATTCGAGCTGTTGGCGTCCTGGAGTGGTGTAATGATATGTACTTGGTATGAGGCACACTTTATCCACCGCCAGCAGGCTTCATACCTTATTTCAGAGAGTGCTAGATTTTACAGCTGCCAGCTTGGAAGGTGTATTAATAGCCGGAGAGCAGAGTGGAGGATTGGGCAAGGATTGAGGTCTCCTGAGGAATCTGCTGAGGGTCTCCACCTCACCCCTTCTCTAGATAAAGCCATCTACAATTAGCAACCCATTCTGAATGTCATATGCTTTTTAGTGGTTCTCCTCTTAGTTTCATGGTCAAGGCGGACACCCTCCATACCCTTCTTATTTCTTAATAAGACATATAATTAGAGGTTGCACATCAGTTTTAGGGTCTGTTATCATAAATGAGACAGCTATTGACCATAGTGGCCTTTGGCTGCGAATTGAGGTGACAGCACTATGGACAATACATCATGATAAAGAATTGTCAGCAAGGTGCGGCAGTCATTGTTTTAGAATCATTGCAGGTTCTCGAGGAGCTTCTTTAGTCCAATCTGTGTTCGCATCTTGACCCATAAACTTGACCTAAAGTGTGCACATAGTATACTTTTATGGAGCTGGGACCAAACATGAAGTATCCTGTGTCATCAATCTGTTGGGTATGTGAACTCTTTAGGAGTCAATGGACGCCCGTTAGAAGGAAGACATGAAGGTAAAAAAACGTCTCAAGTATGACCAAAACTATATTGTCTAGTCACAGAGTCACACAGTCTACTTATAAATGCAAAGATCCTGCACTTCACTCCCTATTCAAATTGATGGTGGTATAAAACATTGTCATTTTGATTATCAACCTCTTTCCATGGTGCTTGGTCATAGTCCTCACCAAGGCTCCCCGGGTCCAACACTGGTTCTTACTGCTCATCATAAAATGGAATGCCGTCAACTTGACCTTGACAACAGTCTACTCTATGATATGCACGCCACTGGCTAGGATACTTCTAGAGGTTCTAGGGAAACAACCCTGCTGTTGTTATCCGCAGTCAGGTAGTGGAACTGAAGTAGCGTTTCTACTTCTGCCTGGTCCACGTGATCACTGCTTGGGTACTGTTGGGTCTTTTAGGTTTCACCTGTTGGAAATCCTTCTGGGTCTCCAGTCATTGATGTTGACTCAAGAGTCGTTCATCGGGAATCCCTTGGTATATCCTGTCACTGCGGATGTTCCCTTGGGAGTTGTCTGTTGGGAATCTCTCAATGTTTTATGTTTCCCTCATGTCTTCCCTGCTTCAATATCTCCTGTGGTGTGTGGACTGATTGAGCAACATTGAGGCATTTACCGTAGCTGGCCAATCAGCCATAACTGGTACTATGGTGTATTTATTCTGGACCCGCCCCCACATGGGTGCTGGTTATTCATCTGTGAGCATGTTTGCTGTGGGGACCATTGGTTGGATTCAGTGTTATCTATGTTTGGTCTAAGTGATGTCCTTTTGAGCCACTGTCCAATGGTGATTGGAGGCCTAAGCAGAGGCGTAACTTGAAGCTCCCGGGCCCCGATGCAAAACTTGTAACAGGGCCCCCAACTCTAATGCTTTATTCACAGTACTGGGTTCCCTATATGGAGAAGAGAGGCCTTCTGGGCCTCCTAAGGCTCCTTGGCCCAGGTGCAACCACATCCCCTGCATCCTCTATAGTTACGCCCCTGGGCCGAAGTCCTGTCTTGTTTGTCCCACCCGTCTGATGGTGGTCAGATGCCTGAGTCTAGTCTTGTCTGTTTCCTCCGTCCAATGGTGGCTAGATGTCTGAGGCATATGTCCTGTCTGAATCCCCTCGTCCATTGGAGTGCGGATACCTGAATCATGTTCTCTTTGTTGTGTGGGTGTGACTGTGGACTCCTGTCTACTATGTGCCTTTTCCTAACCTTGTTGGCATTTCCATTTTCTGTACATCCTTCCCTTTCCTTTATGTAGGGACAGATTAGTTTCCATAGGTTCGAGACATGGAGCTGTCTTTATCGCGATGATCACCCTGCTTTTAGGCAAGGTCCTCCAAAACTACGTCGGTTAGGGATAGCATTTCCATTCCTGCATCATGGTGTTTTGGTGTTGTAATATACACAGGGGCGTAACTATAGAGGATGCAGGGGATGCGGTTGCACCCGGGCCCAGGAGTCTTAGAGGGCCCATAAGGCCTCTTTTCTCCATATAGGGAGCCTAGTACTATTAATAAAGCATTATAGTTGGGGGCCCTGTTACATATTTTGCATTGGGGCCCAAAAGCTTCAAGTTACGCCTCTGAATATACATATATATATTGGTCCATTACAGACATTATCACATTATGGTTTGATATGTTGGGTTATGTTCATGTCGCTGTACTTGCACTCTGTATGAATGTAACACCTGCAAGTTGGTTCAATAAGGGATAACTGGGGTACATATATATCTTGTTTTAGAAGACGGAAAGACATAGACATTTTTCGACCTTCAGAAGCTTCTAGAATATATGAACACACTCGGATATATTTGCACGTCTTGCTGAGATGGTGTAGACTATGTATGGCATTTGTAGAAGACTTTTTCACATCCTCTTCAGTCATGGTACAGTAAACTCCACTCAGCAGATCCCTCCGGTTTCACAAGTAACACTGCACATTCCTCCGGCCTTAGCTTCTTTAATAAGCAACCACTCCCTCAAGTCTGTGGCCAAATTCGACCCCGCTCCTCTGCCGAGTGGAGCCAAAAGGCAATGAAACTGGACCCCAGGAGCTGCAGAGCTTCCCGTCAACCATAAATATAACCAAAGTTGCCAACTTGTTTCATACTGACTTTCCTCTAAGATGCAATCCACACCATAACGAGTGCCAGAGTACCGAATAAATGATGTTTCCGTCTGGAGTGGGTTCCATGAACGGTGATAGGTAGACCCTCCCCCATGCATAGAGTGGGGCAAAATATGCACATAAATGACCCTTTTCTTCCTATTTTTGTTTTTTACCTCCCCACTTTGAAAAAAATCATAACTTTTTTATTTCTCCCTCCATGTATCCATCTAAGGGCTTGTTTTTGCGTAGTGGGTTGTATTTTTCAACGGTACTATTTAATGTATCGTATAATGTACTGAAAACACTTTTAGGAATTTCTAAGTGGAGTGAAATTTGTAAAAGTGTTTTCAGTACATTATACGATACGTTAAGTGCTCTTGTTTTTAGGATGCACACACTGCAACAGAAATGACGATAACTTTGTTATGTGGGTTGATACAATTATGACGATTAAAGTTTTTTTTTGCTGTACTATTTGTAAAAAATAACATATCTTTAAAAAAAAAACACAAAAACTATCATCTTTTGACTATTATAACTTTTTTATCTTTGTGTCGATGGAGGATGACATGCGGTTTCTATTAGTACTATTTTGGAGTACAGGCGACTCCAATTTTTTTTTTCCCCGACGATGTTCACCATGCGGGATACATAATGTGCTGTATCTGAATTTCATATATGTCCTGTGTCGCTAAGGGGTTACGCATGACCTGTCATGCCCTCTGATCAGTTGGACCCCACTGACTCTATCACATACCTTTTTTTTTGTATGCACCCGCCCCTCGTTCATCCGCACTGGCTTTTGTTAGATTCGTCTCCCAGCCCTTTAAATCAATGGATGATGTCAGGGTTCCTCCCCTCACTGTCACTGACATCACAGATTCATAATGAGTCTAGGAGACCAACCACTTGACAAATCTAATGGAAGTTGGTGCTGGGGAATGGGGGAGTGGACGAATAAAGAAGATATGTGATAGAGTCAACAGGGCCGCGATTGTAAAGTCATGCCACCAGCCTTGGTGATCAGAGGACAAGACGGGCTCTCTGGACATCTTAAGGCCCTCTTACCTGCAACGATTATCGCTAAAACGGCCACATGGCTGAACGAACTGACAACATTTTAGCATAAAATTACCTGTACAGGTAATGGCTTTTAATTAGAGATGAGCGAGCGTACTCGGATAAGCACTACTCGCTCAAGTAATTTGCCTTTTCCGAGTATCGCTGTGCTCGGGTCTGAAGATTCGGGTGCCGGCACGGAGCGGGGAGCTGCAGGGGAGAGCGGGGAGGAACGGAGGGGAGATCTTTCTCTCCCTCTCTCCCGCCCGCTCTCCCCTGCTCCCCGCTGCGACTCACCTGTCAGCCGCAGCGGCACCCGAATCTTCAGGGACGAGCACAGCGATACTCGGATAAAGCAAATTACTCGAGCGAGTAGTGCTTTTCCAAGTACGCTCGCTCATCTCTACTTTTAATCATCTGCATTTCCTCATTAGCTAAAGTAAACTCAGTATGAGTTGTTTGCTCAGGTGGTCATGTGTTTATGTGAGGGATTATCTGGCCAGCAGGATTCCTTTGTCTTCTCCTGGCAAGGCAAACACAATGAGTACATTGTTTACTCCCCTCAAGTTGGCAATCCACTCAAAAGACTGACTGAATTTCATTCAAATTGAATGTCTTTTGAGCAGCTTGACGACTATTTTTATGCCGCCTATAAACAAGCGGTAAACGACAAGTGAACGAAGAGTACACGACTTTTGAATTAATTTACAGTAGTAATCGTTGATTGTAAAAGGGCCTTTAGACCCTGACTGAAGTGGTTGAGGCACATCAATGAGCCTTTTTTCACCTGGTTTCTGGAGCAGTGCCAAGCCCAATAGGTATCTTACTTTAGCACAGCAAGAACATACAAACTGCATGGAGATGGCATCCCTGGCCAGATATGATCCCAAGACCCCACGGCACTAACCACTGACTTACCATGCTTTTCTGTATGGCTTGGTTGTGGGTTTCTATGTCATCCTAGTGAGATGTAGGCGCTCTTTAGATCTTCAAGTGAAATGCCAATGTCTTGGCCAAATATGTTAGTTTGGATACCTATACATTTAATACACTTTAATTCACTAGGGGGTGATGTTTTGTTGCATCTCGGCTAAGCTGATAGGTGGAGTGTCTGAGAACACAGCACTGACAGATTCTGAACCTTCAGAATTCTAATCGCATCAGTGGGGAACATACAATCTACCTGTAAGGGAGGTATGGTTGTTGTTGACTGTTTTGTTGTTCATTTGATGTTCCACTGTGTCAGTGATTCGTAAACAACTGTGACTAAAGAGGAGAGGGAACGAGGAACAGAGCTGAGTGGAAAAAAAGATACAGGAAGTGGTTAGTTTGTGCCGCTAGGCTGCAGTGTTGGGAGCTAGGGATACTCCCCTGAGTCTGTACAGCTATGCTGTAGTGTTGGAGCTGGAGATACTCCTCTGAGTCTGTACAGCTATGCTGTAGCGCGTGGAGCTGGAGATAGTTCCCTCAGTCTGTGCAGCTATGCTGTAGTGTGTGGAGCTGGAGATACTTTTCTGAGTCTGTACAGCTATGCTGTAGTGCGTAGAACTGGAGATACTCCTCTGAGTCTGTACAGCTATGCTGTAGTGCATGGAACTGGAGATACTCCTCTGAGTCTGTACAGCTATGCTGTAGTGTATGGAGCTGGGGATACTCCTCTGAGTTTGTACAGCTATGCTGTAGTGCGTGGTACTGGAGATACTCCTCTGAGTTTGTACAGCTATGCGGTAGTGTGTGGAGCTGGGGATAGTCCTCTGAGTCTATGCAGCCACACTGTGCAATGAGGAGCAAGGGTTACTCCCTGGTGTGAGAGAGACTGCCCTGCTCAGGATTAACCTATGAGAGTAAGCACCTCAACGGGACAGACATTTCTTTTGAATGAAGGCTGAGCTGAATACGAGAATTGGAGAGACTTCTGCCTCCTTGTTACCCTCCTCCCTTCTGCTTTACAGCATTCGTGTGATATAAAGCTGCCAGAGACTACATTACTGGTAACCGAGTAAGAACTTTTGAGAAAACTGTTACATGGAGAAAAAGGATGTAGAATGAAACCCCAGTAACCAGGTAAGGATACTGAGAAGCTTGATATATGGGTACTGAACCATAATACAATACCGCTAGCATGGATCCCCTCTAGTAGCTAACCAATGAACTGTTTAACTGGGGGTTTTTTTGTTATTTTTTTTAAGTTTGTTACTCAAAGCATACTTCTTGACTCATGGACCCTATGTAAGCTATCCCTGGAAACTCGGTGCTACAGACACCATCACAGATCACTGGGAAAACTCCAAGCCAGATACCAGGGCCCCTCAGATATCCTTAGGTAGACTCAACCCATAAGATGATGTTCAAAAATGGAGTGGCCCTTTAAATTTAGGATCTTATACATTTTTGAGTTACAACTCTGCAACGCCGAATAACTCGACACAGACAAGGAGCGAATGAATTTCATGAACATGTATGTTATACAAAGTATAGGAGAAGTACATGTGTCTGATACACAAAGGCCAAACAGGAAAAATAAAGGGGTCACTGTACAGGTCATATAGGAGGAGCAATGAAAAAAGGGTACGGGTTCGCTGAGGGCACTGTGGTTAGTGGCGTACAGGTTAGTAGATCGGCTGCTGCCATAGCTTTCTGCATTCTTTGCTACAATTACACCAGAAGGGTTCCATTCATCTCCACAGCTAGGCCGGTGACCGCAGTATAACTGTCAAGCGTCTACACTGTATTATAAAACTCCCCCTGTAGGCTTATATAGTGGATATCATCGTCTCATGATGTCTACAGTGTACATAGACTTCCCAGCATGCTGTCTGTTCCTCCCCAGCCATTAATAGTATGACTCCTTCTCCACCCATCCTAAAAATAAAAGGAGAGAATTAGATGTTGGTGGATGGAACATAAAAATCACACTCATCTTATGATTTCTATCAACAGGGAAAGCTTCCTATTAGGGAAGTGGAAAGAGGGAGGCGGAGCAGTGACTCTAATCTGCCTGAACGAGGCCAAGTGGTAAGACGGAAAGGATAGCATTACATTTACCAGGAAGATTGACAAACTGATCAATTACTAGTGTAAGAAACCCCACAACTTTATGGTGGATCTCTTATACACTGCAGCATTACATAGTATTATAGAATATATATTCCTGTACATAGGGGGCAGTATTATAGTAGTTATATTCTTGTACATAGGGGGGCAGTATTATAGTAGTTATATTCTTGTACATAGGGGCTGTATTATAGTAGTTATATTCTTGTACATAGGGGGCAGTATTATAGTAGTTATATTCTTGTACATAGGGAGCAGTATTATAGTAGTTATATTCTTGTACATAGGGGGCAGTATTATAGTAGTTATATTCTTGTACATAGGGGGCAGTATTATAGTAGTTATATTCTTGTACATAGGAGCAGTATTATAGTAGTTATATTCTTGTACATAGGAGCAGTATTATAGTAGTTATATTCTTGTACATAGGGGGCAGTATTATAGTAGTTATATTCTTGTACATAGGGGGCAGTATTATAGTAGTTATAGTCTTGTACATAAGAGGCAGTATTATAGTAGTTATATTCTTGTACATAGGGGGCAGTATTATAGTAGTTATATTCTTGTACATAGGGAGCAGTATTATAGTAGTTATATTCTTGTACATAGGGGGCAGTATTATAGTAGTTATAGTCTTGTACATAAGAGGCAGTATTATAGTAGTTATATTCTTGTACATAGGGGGCAGTATTACAGTAGTTATATTCTTGTACACAGGGAGCAGTATTATAGTAGTTATATTCTTGTACATAGGAGGCAGTATTATAGTAGTTATATTCTAGTATATAGGAGCAGTATTATAGTAGTTATATTCTTGTACACAGGGGGCAGTATTATAGTAGTTATATTCTTGTACATAGGGAGCAGTATTATAGTAGTTATATTCTTGTACATAGGAGCAGTATTATAGTAGTTATATTCTTGTACATAGGAGGCAGTATTATAGTAGTTATATTCTTGTACATAGGGGGCAGTATTATAGTAGTTATATTCTTGTACATAGGGGGCAGTATTATAGTAGTTATATTCTTGTGCATAGGAGCAGTATTATAGTAGTTATATTCTTGTACATAGGGGGCAGTATTATAGTAGTTATATTCTTGTACATAGGGGGCAGTATTATAGTAGTTATATTCTTGTACATAGGGGGCAGTATTATAGTAGTTATATTCTTGTGCATAGGAGCAGTATTATAGTAGTTATATTCTTGTACATAGGAACAGTATTATAGTAGCTATATTCTTGTACATAGGGGGCAGTATTATAGTAGTTATATTCTTGTGCTTAGGGAGTTGTATTATAGTAGTTATATTCTTGTACATAGGGGGCAGTATTATAGTAGTTATATTCTTGTACATAGAGGGCAGTATTATAGTAGTTATATTCTTGTACATAGGGGGCAGTATTATAGTAGTTATATTCTTGTGCATAGGAGCAGTATTATAGTAGTTATATTCTTGTACATAGGAACAGTATTATAGTAGTTATATTCTTGTACATAGGGGGCAGTATTATAGTAGTTATATTCTTGTGCATAGGGAGTAGTATTATAGTAGTTATATTCTTGTACATAGGGGGCAGTATTATAGTAGTTATATTCTTGTACATAGAGGGCAGTATTATAGTAGTTATACTCTTGTACATAGAGGGCAGTATTATAGTAGTTATATTCTTGTACATAGAGGGCAGTATTATAGTAGTTATATTCTTGTACATATGAGGCAGTATTATAGTAGTTATATTCTTGTACATAGGAGGCAGTATTATAGTAGTTATATTTTTGTACATAGGGGGCAGTATTATAGTACTTATATTCTTGTACATAGGAGGTAGTATTATAGTAGTTATATTCCTGTACATGGGGGCAGTATTATAGTAGTTATATTCTTGTACATAGGAGGCAGTATTATACTAGTTATATTCTTGTACATAGGAGCAGTATTATATTAGTTACATTCTTGTACATGGGAGGCAGTATTACAGTAGTTATATTCTTGTACATAGGAGGTAGTATTATAGTAGTTATATTCCTGTACATGGGGGCAGTATTATAGTAGTTATATTCTTGTACATAGGGGCAGTATTATAGTAGTTATATTCTTGTACATAGGAGGCAGTATTATAGTGGTTATATCCTTGTACATAGGGGGCAGTATTATAGTAGTTATATACTTGTACATAGGGGGTAGTATTATAGTAGTTATATTCTTGTACATAGGGGGTAGTATTATAGTAGTTATATTCTTGTACATAGGAGCAGTATTATAGTAGCTATATTCTTGTACATAGGAGCAGTATTATATTAGTTATATTCTTGTACATAGGGGGCAGTATTATAGTAGTTATATTCTTGTACATAGGGGCAGTATTATAGTAGCTATATTCTTGTACATAGGGGCAGTAGTATAGTAGTCATATTCTTGTACATAGGGGCAGTAGTATAGCAGTTATATTTTTGTACATAGGGAGCAGTATTATAGTAGTTATATTCTTGTACATAGGAGCAGTATTATAGTAGTTATATTCTTGTACATATGAGGCAGTATTATAGTAGTTATATTCTTGTACATAGGAGGCAGTATTATAGTAGTTATATTTTTGTACATAGGGGGCAGTATTATAGTAGTTATATTCTTGTACATAGGAGGTAGTATTATAGTAGTTATATTCTTATACATAGAGGGCAGTATTATAGTAGTTATATTCTTGTACATATGAGGCAGTATTATAATAGTTATATTCTTGTACATAGGAGGCAGTATTATAGTAGTTATATTTTTGTACATAGGGGGCAGTATTATAGTAGTTATATTCTTGTACATAGGAGGTAGTATTATAGTAGTTATATTCTTGTACATAGAGGGCAGTATTATATTAGTTACATTCTTGTACATGGGAGGCAGTATTACAGTAGTTATATTCTTGTACATAGGAGGTAGTATTATAGTAGTTATATTCCTGTACATGGGGGCAGTATTATAGTAGTTATATTCTTGTACATAGAGGGCAGTATTATAGTAGTTATATTCTTGTACATAGGGGGCAGTATTATAGTAGTTATATTCTTGTACATAGGGGCAGTATTATAGTAGTTATATTCTTGTACATAGGGGCAGTATTATAGTAGTTATATTCTTGTACATAGGAGGCAGGATTATAGTGGTTATATCCTTGTACATAGGGGGCAGTATTATAGTAGTTATATTCTTGTACATAGGGGGTAGTATTATAGTAGTTATATTCTTGTACATAGGGGGTAGTATTATAGTAGTTATATTCTTGTACATAGGGGGCAGTATTATAGTAGTTATATTCTTGTATATAGGAGGCAGTATTATAGTAGTTATATTCTTGTATATAGGAGGCAGTATTATAGTAGTTATATCCTTGTACATAGGGGGCAGTATTATAGTAGTTATATTCTTGTACATAGGGGGTAGTATTATAGTAGTTATATTCTTGTACATAGGAGCAGTATTATAGTAGTTATATTCTTGTACATAGGAGCAGTATTATATTAGTTATATTCTTGTACATAGGGGGCAGTGTTATAGTAGTTATATTCTTGTACATAGAAGGCAGTATTATAGTAGTTATATTCTTGTACATAGGGGGCATTATTATAGTACTTATATACTTGTACATAGGGGGCAGTATTATAGTAGTTATATTCTTGTACATAGGGGGTAGTATTATAGTAGTTATATTCTTGTACATAGGGGGTAGTATTATAGTAGTTATATTCTTGTACATAGGGGCAGTATTATAGTAGCTATATTCTTGTACATAGGGGCAGTATTATAGTAGCTACATTCTTGTACATTGGGGGCAGTATTATAGTAGTTATATTCTTGTACATAGGCAGCAGTATTATAGTAGTAATATTCTTGCACATATGGGGCAGTATTATAGTAGTAATATTCTTGTATATGGGGTGCAGTATTATAGTAGTTATATTCTTGTATATGGGGAGCAGTATTATAGTAGTTATATTCTTGTACATAGGAGCAGTATTATAGTAGTTATATTCTTGTACATAGGGGGCAGTATTATAGCAGTTATATTCTTGTACATAGGGGGCAGTATTATAGTAGTTATATTCTTGTACATAGGGGGCAGTATTATAGTAGTTATATTCTTGCACATAGGAGCAGTATTATAGTAGTTATATTCTTGTACATAGGGGGCAGTATTATCGTAGTTATATTCTTGTACATAGGGGGCAGTATTATAGTAGTTATATTCTTGTACATAAGGGGCAGTATTATAGTAGTTATATTCTTGTACATATGGGGCAGTATTATAGTAGTTATATTCTTGTACATAGGGGCAGTATTATAGTAGTTATATTCTTGTACATATGGGGCAGTATTATAGTAGTTATATTCTTGTACATAGGAGCAGTATTATATAGCTATATTCTTGTACATAGGGGGCAGTATTATAGTAGTTATATTCTTGTACATAGGGGGCAGTATTATATAGCTATATTCTTGTACATAGGGGGCAGTATTATAGTTGTTATATTATTGTACATAGGGGGCAGTATTATAGTAGTTATATTCTTGTTCAGTCTATAGTAATATTTATAGTCATATCCTGATACATATACATAATTAAACACCATCTCTCAGTGTCCCTCCTTTTCTTACCTCCAGGGTCACGGCGTAAGATCAGTTTACGGACTTCATCATACGCAAAGATGAGCAGACTGTATGGGAAGGCACAGAACCACCATGTCACCCTGGAGGATAGAGACATGGTACATGACAACTGATCATTCCAGCAGTAAAAACAGGACATATTGGTGAAATGACTTTTTCTATGGCATGATCGCCTTTCTGGACTATTTAGAAGTTGTAGAACTTATCCTTTACAACCTCAGTCTTAAAGTGCCCATATATATTAGAGGTGAGTTTTCGGAACTCACTAATTTCAACCATCTAATCTGTAGGGCGATGTCTTTAATTCCCTTTGCTGCAGATCTTGGTGTTAAGAAGGATCAGACATGTTAGATTTCAGAGGTGTCTGGTAGCCGCCTCTTCCCTTTGAACACACATGTATGTTCAGCTGAGCCAAGCATGCATGTGTATGGGAGAGTCCAGAGGAATAGCTGAAAACCAATTGCTATGTGAGGTGCAAGGCCACTTTTATTTGTATATGACATGTTAACCCCTTATATTCCGTTATCAATGTTGATTGCATCATGTCAAGGGATCACACAGGGAGGGTGCTCCCTCTGTGATGGCAATCACCTTCCACCATGTAATTGCAGAGGGTTTATGGGTTGCATTGACAACCGGATGGCAGACAATTTCGTTCAGGTCTGCCATAGCCTATGATCACTATAGTAAGCGATAATATATTATCAGTGCAATCAAAACATCATAGGTTCAAGTCCCCTACAGGGACATAAAAAATGTTTTAAAAAAAGATGTAAAAAAGTAGTAAAAACAAAACTTTTATGTACTTTCCCCTGTTTGTTTAAAGAAAATTTTTTAAAACCGACATATTTGGTATCGTTGCATCCGTAATGACTTGTACAATAAGTTGAACACGCTTTTTATCCTGAAAGGCAAACGCTATAAAAAATGTTGTTTTTGTTAATTTCCCCTCCTAAAAAATGCAGTAAAAGGGATAAAAAAAAAAGCCATATATGCGAATAAAAACTACAGCTCATCACGTCAAAAACGAGCCCTCAGTGAGTTCCGTCTATGGAAATATAAAAAAGTTAAGGAATCTTTGAATGCAGTAAGACAACAAAAAATATTTTTCAAAAAAAGGGTTTTTATGGTGCAAAAGAGGAAAACTACCCCAAAAATATAAAATTTTGGTATTGACGTAATCAGACCAACCTGCAAAAAATAATTTAATCATTTCTTTTTTGCTGCATGATTAACTGCAAACATTTTTTCCAAAATTTAATGGCAGAATTGATGTATTTTTTTCTCCCTGCCCTCCATAAAAAATTTGTAAAAGTTATACAATACATTGTATGCACCCAAAAAAATGATACCTATAAAAACGACTGCTCGCCTTGCAAAAACAAGCCCTCATATGGCCATGTCAATAGAAAAATAAAAAAGTTGTGGCTTTGGAAAAGTTAAAACCCCCCAAAAATCATTGTGTTCTTAGGCTATGTATCTAAGGGGTTAAACAAGTTTGAAATGTGCTGTAAACATATAATATATGTCAAAATCGTGTCTCTTAATGAGGACCACAGAGATCTTTATGTGCATACTCAAAATTGTGACAAGAGTGACAGGTTTCTGCTTGTGAAACGTTGCTCTTCTAGCGCCCTCTGCTGGACATACATGTTATATGCCAGCAATATGTAAATCCACCAGTCCAAAATTCTACAGGCCGCCCACAAGCATAAACAAATGTAGGTTAGTCATGGCGCTTAATTGCATTACTCACTTCAGTGGATACATTCGGAGGGCAACATCCATTCCAGGACAGTAGGACAGGAACGCGGCCAACGCCGTCTCCTCCAAGAGGCCAAAAATCAGAATCTTGTTCCTGGAGACACGAGGAATATTGCAGTGATGAAATAGTTCAGAAACGTTCCTCAAGATCAGCTGTGTACATAGAGGAGGGTGGCTCAGGAACTATTACCGGTCTGTGCTACCCCTTATGGGACAGTATGTGTCCCATCCGTCCTGGATTCAGCGGGACAGTCCTGGATTTTGCGGCTGTCCCACTGTTTTGCTACCCATATCTAAGGCGACCGGACGTTCCAATTTAGGCAGGACAGTCCTGCTTTGGAACCCTGTTTCCCGCTTTCCCCACAATCCCAAACAGGATAGCCATTCGTTCTGTTTTCAGAACGTCTGTCCCCTATATTAGCCCCAGTAGTAATACTATTACTACTGGGGCCACTGTAGGGGTCATTATTACTACTGAGGCCACTGTGGGGGTCACTATTACTATTCAGGGCTACTGTGGGGGTCCCTATTACTATAGAGGGCTACTATGGGGGGTCAGTATTACTACTGGGGCTGATATAGGGGTCAATATTACTACTGGGGCCACTATGGGGTCACTATTACTACTGGGGCCACTATGGGGGTCACTATTACTACTGGGGCCACTATGGGGGTCACTATTACTACTGGGGCCACTATGGGGGTCACTATTACTACTGGGGCCACTATGGGGGTCACTATTACTACTGAGGCCACTGTGGGGGTCACTATTACTATTCAGGGCTACTGTGGGGGTCACTATTACTACAGAGGGCTACTATGGGGGGTCAGTATTACTACTGGGGCTGATATAGGGGTCAATATTACTACTGAGGCCACTGTGGGGTCACTATTACTACTGGGGCCACTATGGGGGTCACTATTACTACTGAGGCCACTGTGGGGGTCACTACTACTATTCAGGGCTACTGTGGGGGTCACTATTACTACAAAGGGCTACTATGGGGGGTCAGTATTACTACTGGGGCTGATATAGGGGTCAATATTACTACTGAGGCCACTGTGGGGTCACTATTACTACTGGGGCCTCTATAGGGGTCACTATTACTACTGAGGCCACTGTGGGGGTCACTATTACTATTCAGGGCTACTGTGGGGGTCACTATTACTACAGAGGGCTACTATGGGGGGTCAGTATTACTACTGGGGCTGATATAGGGGTCAATATTACTACTGAGGCCACTGTCTGGTCCCTATTACTACTGGGGCCACTATGGGGGTCACTATTACTACTGAGGCCACTGTGGGGGTCACTATTACTATTCAGGGCTACTGTGGGGGTTACTATTACTACAGTGGGCTACTATGGGGGGTCAGTATTACTACTGGGGCTGATATAGGGGTCAATATTACTACTGAGGCCACTGTGGGGTCACTATTACTACTGGGGCCACTATAGGGGTCACTATTACTACTGAGGCCACTGTGGGGGTCACTATTACTATTCAGGGCTACTGTGGGGGTCACTATTACTACAGAGGGTTACTGTGGGGGTCACTATTACTACAGAGGGCTACTATGGGGGTCAGTATTACTACTGGGGTTGATATAGGGGTCAATATTACTACTGATGCCACTGTTTGGACACTATTACTACTGAGGCCACTCTGAAAGTGGCAGCATACCTCAAGCTGACTTACAGTATGTTTACATGTGTTGGAAATGCTGCGGAATGTCTGCAGCGGGAATTTCTGCAGCAAATTTTTTCCATTTACCGGAAATCAGCCCTGTACCCGTATCTGATTTCATACTATGCGGTGCTCCCCTTACCTCCTTCAAAGGCTTCCCGCTATCAGTGCTCCCCGGCTTCCAGTTCCCAGCGGCGCTGGTCAGGTAATGCAGGTCAAGTGATGCTGGTGTGGTACAGCGCCGCTGCTCAGGTGAGGCCTCTACAGGGAACCGGAAGCCGTGGAGCGCTGTCAGTAGGAAGCCTTCAGAGCAACTGAGGGGGAGTGCCACATAGCACTCTATCAGCTGCGGGTACACGGCTGATTTCCAGTCAAAATCCGTACTATTTGTTTTTTTGGTGTGGAAATGCTGCATAATTTGCTCTCTGTTTTTTTCTGTAAATGTCCCTGTAATTTTTAGAGCGACTGGGTTAAAATCATACGCGGTGATAAGCCCCGCCCCTGGCCACACCCGCTGTCTCCCTTTGACCCTGTGAAAATCTGGTCACCTTACCTTACCCCTTGGCCATGCCATTTTGGTCCCCCGCTCACTTACAGGTAGAATTTAGAATATGATCATGCTACGTGGAAGTGGGCAGGAAGACTGGAGCAGGGAGGGACTAAAAGAGGTGAGCATAGGCTTTTTTTCTTATTTCACTGCATAAAAGAGGGCATTATTATTGGGAGGGGGCATGCAAGGGCGCTATTACTGTCAGGGGTCACTAAAAGGCTGCTTCCACACGGGCAATTTTCTTCCACAAATGGCATGTATGTGGAGCCCATGCTTTCACATGGGTTCTTCCACATGAGCGATTTTTTGTAGCCTGCGACATTGCGGGAACAAAATCGCAACATTCTCTATACAGCTGCAATTTGCAATTATTTGTAGCCCATGGTTCTCTATGGACCCTGCCTTTGTGTTGCATCGCATTGCACAAAAACGCGGTTTTCATGCGGTGCGATGCAACTTTGAGAGTAGGAAATCCTACTGTCAAAGCCCTAGCTGCATAAAAAAAATACATTGAATGGCTGTGATTGTTTAATTGAGCGCTGGGTCTGATTGAAGTGCCGCAGCGCTCAGCCAATCAGAGACAGTGTTTCCTGGAGGCGGGGATTTTCCAATCCTTGGCCAGAAGGCATGCCTGAAGCCAACTGCCGGGAATCAGGAAGAAGATGCAGCGGAGCTGACAACACTTCTTAGGTGATGTATGTTTTTTTTTATGCAGCTAGAGCTTATTTTCAGGGAAGGGCTTATATTTCAGTCCGCCCCTGAAACTCCACGTGTGATTTACTAGTGACACAAAATCGCAATATTGCCACCGATGCAATATCACTGCGATTTTCTAGTGGTGATATTGCGTCGCTTGTGTGGAAGCGGCCTTACTCTGAGAAGGTTACTGAGGGGCACTATTGTGAGGGGATCATTAAAAGGCACTGTTAATGCGAGGAGGCCACTAAGAGGCACTATTAGTGCGAGGGGGTCAGTAATGGGCACTGTTACTGTGAGGAGGCCACTAAGAGGCACTAATACTGTGAGGTGGTCAGTAAGGGGCACTATTAGTGTGAGGGGGTCAGTAATGGACACTATTACTGTGAGGAGGCCACTAAGAGGCACTATATTACTGTGAGGTGGTCAGTAAGGGGCACTATTAGTTTGAGGGGGTCAGTAAGGGGCACTATTACTGTGAGGAGGCCACTAAGAGGCACTATATTGCTGTGAGGTGGTCAGTAAGGGGCACTATTAGTTTGAGGGGGTCAGTAAGGGGCACTATTACTGTGAGGGGGTCAGTAAGGGGCACTATATTGCTGTGAGGTGGTCAGTAAGGGGCACTATTAGTGTGAGGGGGTCAGTAATGGACACTATTACTGTGAGGAGGCCACTAAGCGGCACTATATTGCTGTGAGGTGGTCAGTAAGGGGCACTATTAGTGTGAGGGGGTCAGTAAGGGGCACTATTATTGTGAGGGGGTAAGTAAGGGGCACTATTACTGTGAGGAGACCACTAAGAGGCACTATTACTGTGAGGGGGTCAGGAAGGGGCACTATTACTGCGAGGAGGACACGAAGAGGCACTATTAGTGTGAGGGGGTCAGTAAGGGGCACTATTACAGTGAGGAGGCCACTAAGAGCACTATTACTGTGAGGTTGTCAGTAAGGGTCACTATTACTGTGAGGAAGCCACTAAGAGGCACTATTAGTGTGAGGCGATCAGTAAGGGGCACTATTACAGTGAGGGCTCACTGAGGGGTGCTATTATTGTGAGGGGTCACTATTGGGCACAATTAGCATCAAAGGGGCATAGCCTGATGTAGAAAATTCACTGCAGTATGCTTCGTGCTTCAAGAATTGTCCCTCTTTCCATTACTTAAAAGTTTTGAGGTATGTGAGACACCTTGACAGGCAGAAGGTTGGTGTAACGATTCTCTGGGTTGCTATCAATCCTCCATTGGTTGCAGTACTTATGGAGAACTGGAAGAGACCACTATATGGAACCACCTCTGTATTTGCCGCCTTTGTGATACAGACACCCCTTAAAAAATACTAATAACTGGTATACAAAAGTTATGGATCCACCATGAGCTCCTTACTTCATGCCTTGCTGGAAAACAGAGTTCCTTCTGGTCTTACAGATGATCAGATCGGCCCACTGGACGACCACGATGCTGGCGAAGAATGCTGTGTGACAGGTGAACTCCACCACTTTCCGCTGCTCATAGGTCTAGAAAGAATAACCAGGTAAGCTTCGTTAGTAGAGACATCACAGTATGGAGAGCTCTGTACTACACCAGGGGCTCCTAGAATCACCAACAAGGTGAGAAATGTTATTTTCAATATTAACCCCTTCCGTCCACAGGGCATAAATGTACACCCTAGTAAGGAAGCAGTTCCCTCCGCACGGTGTACACTTATGCCCTATGGATGGCGCAGGCTCTGAAGCTGAGCCCACGCCATCTGCAGCGGGAGATGGACTCCCGCTGCAATAGCAGAGATTGGTGAGAACACCAACCCCTACTGTTAACCCCTTATATTCTGTGATTAATGTTAAGGGTTCAGAGTGAAAGGGCGCTCCCTCTGTAATGTCATCGGCCCTCCGCTATATTGCCTTGGCAATCCGATACCAGATAATGGTGTCTGGGTCTGCCATGGCCTATGATCGCTATTATTAGGGATAATACATAGCAGTACAGAAGTACTGCAATGTATCATTATACTGATCGTAGCTCCATAGCTTTAAGTCCCCTATAGGAACATTAAAAATGTAAAATAAAAAATAAAATTACTAAAAAAAAAAACAAAAAAAATTGGTAATAAAAAACCTTTTTTGCACAATTTAAAAAAAAATGTTTAGTATCATTGCATCCATAATGACCCCAAAACTTTAAATCCTGTATGGTAAATGCTGTACAAAAAAAAAAGAGGTAAAAAAACGGGCCAAAATGCTGTTTTTATTCATTTCAGCTCCCAATAAAACGCAACAAAAATGTGATCAAAAAAGGTATATGCATCCCCAAATGGTACCAATGAAAACTATTGCCAAAGTAGAAAAGTTATGAGACTTTGATCACAGAGATGCCAATGAAAAAAATATTTTCCAAAAAAGGGGTTTTATTGTGTGGAAAAGCCTAAAAAAAGTACAGCGGTGAGTTGACACTCGAGTTTAATCGATTCCGAGACGGAGCTCTTAGGGCGCATTCAGACGACCGTATATCAGCCAGGTATTCACGCCCAGCCGATATACGGCGTCTCTCTCTGCAGGGGGAGGAGGCTGGAAGAGCCGGGAGCAGTGCTCTGAGCTCCCGCCCCCTCTCTGCCTCCTCTCCACCCCCTCTCCGCCTCTCTGCACTATTTGCAAAGAGAGAAGCTGGGACGGGGGCAGGGTAAGTTCCCGGGCAGAGAGGGGGCGGGAGCTCAGAGCACTGCTCCCGGCTCTTCCAGCCTCCTCCCCTTGCAGAGAGAGACGCCGTATATCGGCCGGCGTGAAAACCCAGCCGATATACGGTGGTCTGAATGCACCCTAAGGTCTTAGTCACACTGGCGTTTTGTCGCGCGATTTGCGGATCGCATGACGGATGTGCATCCGCAAATCGCGTGACCGGGGCCCAAAAATCGCCCGAAAATCTGCTCCTAGCCGCGTTTCATTAGAAACGGGCCGGAGCTGTCCAGCGCATTGCATTCAATGGAGCTGGCAATACAGCCCGCTCCATTGAAAGCAATGCGCTGCGGGCGAGCGCATGATAAATTGTCGGGAAGGGCTTAAATATATAAGCCCTTCCCTGCAATTCATCCAGAAATGTGTGTTAAGAAAATTGTAGATCAATGTATCAGTTAATTGTTCTTTTATTGGATTGTAAACTAAGAAAGATATAGCCTGTTGCTAGTATGAGTAGTTAAAGGGTTAAACGAAAACTTTTCTATACCATTACGGGGTAGACAGACAAGATAAGAATCTCCAGACTGCCTCCCTTGCATTCCTTTTCACTGAATTCATAACGGTCTCATTGTATGTTATAGTAGCGCCTTAAGAGGTGTAACTTATGTTAATCATTTTTATTTCAGCCTATTATGTATTGGAGGTATACACTTTTGCTGTGATGTCATTTATGCTATATATGCTCTGACCACCTTAGAATAAATTAGAAATCATCTGATATAGCTCAGGCTAGTGTGATGTTTTCTCCTGGGCCCAGACTTCTGCACGGGATCTGGGATCGTCTTCTCTTTGATAAACACATAAATTCTCCTTACATTTTTGGTCCTTCGAGCCGGAATCACTCACTGCAGAGGGAGAGGACAGCCTGGCTGTGAAAAGGTGGGTCTGAAGTACTCTCCGATCATTAAAAGACCTCCGTCTTGCTTAGACGTAATTAGAGGCCAGTCGGGCATCCTGTCTGAAACAGTGACGTTTTTCCGAACTAGCCGGAGAATTTGGAAGCCTCCCAGATAACGTGTAGTAAGTATAACAATGGTTAAACTTTTCTTCTCTCTTCTTCTTCTTCTGTATACTTTAGTGTTAGTAGAATTTACAATGTGTATTGTAAATGAGAGGCAAGTATAGACGAAGGGACAATAGCAGTAGTCTATGTGAAATGTGTAAGGTAAATGAGAAGTATAGACGAATGGGTTGCCAAAGGGGCAATAGCAGTAGTCTATGTGAGACCATAGCCATTGTGAGAAGGCTACAGGAAAGAATTAACTCCGTGCGACACGTAAAAAGTGGTTAGATGACGTCATGGGACACAGGGGTGTCCAGGAACTTTACTTCTTATCTTTCTATTACTTTCTCTTTGATATTGTGTTATAGAGTAACTAAGAATATGAAGAGGGCGGCCGCCTACTAACATAATGTACTATTTGTATTGCTGTCTTATATTGCATGAAGCGAATGTGTGAGTGATTGAGATGAGTGGAATAAATAAATAAATTAAAAGTCCTAGTTGTAAAGAATTATGTGATAAAATACGGACAAAATCAGCTAAAAGATCAGCAGAAATACGGATTATCCGCTGCTGAAGTCTGGTTAAAAGAAGCCCCAAACTGTCACGCCCGTATAAAAATAGACCCCCGACAGTTTGATGAACAATTCAAAGGGTTAATGGGGAGTTCCAATTGAATGAAAAATAGAGAGAGCAGATAGAATAATTCTATGGCCAGATTGGAGTTCTGTAGAAGGAAATTAGAATGGGAGGGGAGGAGATGGTAGACCCCTTCCATAGTATAATCAGGGGGCATGAGAGATGATCCTAATGCTGCATATAATCAGCCATTAAGGAACACGTTAGTAAGTGCAGTGAAGAAAGAAATAGGAGGTTATATAACGAAGCATATGGTTACCCTTAGAACAAGATCGTTGCAGGATGTTTTGCAATATGCAAAACATGCAGAAAAGTGTTACAAAGAAAAGGGTCAGAAAGTGGTTTTTTTTTATACAGGGAGAGGAATGTGATATGATGGTTCAAGAAAGTAAGAGAGGTCATTGGACAGCGAGAGGATGTGAAAGTAGAGACAGAGGAAGAAGCAGAGGTGGGATGCAGCTCGGGGATTTAAATGTGTGTTTGAATAATGGAAGTCTAGTGATTTTGCCTGAGAGTGCCCTGAGAAACAATGTTCTCAGCGACCTTGGGGAAAAATGACTAGGAGGGGTCGATGTACAACACTTGGAGGATCTCATGGCAATCTCCACTGCCTGAGATAGATCTCCAGGTGAATGGGCGGATGATTACTTTCCTGGTGGGCTAAGGAGCCACCAGGACATTAATACATCCCAATATGTAGCCAATGTTAAATGTAGTAATAGTCATATCCTGGTAAGAGGGGTTAATGGCCGGACCTACAGGGAATCCCTCTCTGAACCAGTTATAACAGACCTAGAGACAAATAAGCCTGTGAAATGTCAGATTATATAGTCCCGAATATGTCCAGTAAATGTGTTGTAATGAGATATTATGATAACATTAGGTATACCTTCACCAGAGTACCTCAGGGCTGCTGTGAATCTCCAACAATTGTCTCCCAGGCTATGTCAGTACACTTAGCCCAGTTCCAGCCTCTTAGAGGTAGTCAGCGACTACTGCATGTTGGTAGTCAGCAGCAGACAGTGGAGAGAATTGTGGGGGGACACAGTCGTACTCTTGAGGTTTCTTTATGAGCAAGGCCATAAAGTAAACATGTAGAAACTCCAATACGGTCAGCAAACGGTTAAATATTTGGGGTATAACCTGTCAGATGAAGGTAGGCAAGCAATTCTGGAGGTCCCACAACTATGAGCAAATGATCTCCTTTTTGGGAATGAGAATGTTACGTGTGCTGCTGGGATTTGTTGTTCTATTGTGCTTCCAGCAGCACAGCACTCACAGGGTTAATGATTGAGCTGGCTGGGTGTGGTGCTGTCTGCTAGCCAATCCCCTGGTCAGTCTATCAGGTGGGCCGTCATGAATGCTTGTCCGGTGAGGTTTGCAGTGTGACTTGGTTCATGTCCGTTTGTACGTTTAAATTCTGTCAGTTTTGTGTTAGCTTGCTGTGTGTCCTGCTATCGGTGTCCTGTCCTGTTGCTGCGTGCGGTGTGAACGGTGTCCGGTTCTGCTGGACTCCTGGTTAGTGTAGGGACTAGCAGTATAACCAGGAGCCGTGAAGTGGCCTGCTAGCTTTCAACATCTTGTACAACATGTCAACTAATACCTGGTATTTATATTCAGCTTCCAATCTGTTACTAGTGGTTGCATGTTGTATGCAGTGTATTCTGGGTCTGTCATGTGGCATGTGAATGCATCCTGTTCTGGTGTGTGGCTCCTAGGATCAGCTAGGGCCCAGATCCGAAGACCGCTGGGCTGCCCTTATTAGGGCAATGTCCCCGCTTAGGTAGGGCCACTGTCATCCTCCCTTGTAGCACAGGGTCAGTTGCCTGAAACCGGTGTGAGTCCCGTGTGACCCTGGTGATACCCGTGTGCGTCCCCTTTGGTCATGATCATGTGGGTTCCGTGCTTTGCTTGCCCACACGATCGTAACAGACAAACTTCTATAGCTCCTGGATCTCAAATTCTGCATCTCTGACAGCGCTTCTTACCAGAATCATCTATGATGACCCTCTGGCTGCAGCCGGCAGGATCCAGTGAGATGGGCCTCTGAGGAAGCCTTTGTCAGGTTAAAACAGACTCTGGTGGGCACATCAGTCTGGGGGGCTGCTGAACTAGAGCAAGCCCTTTGTGCTAACTGTTGACTCAGGAGAAGGATATATCACCTCTGTGTTAACTCAGGAACACATGGGAAGCAGACCGCTGGCATACTACTCTGCAGACTAGATCCAGTGGCTGAGCGCTCCCAGCATGTGTACAAGCGGTAGTCAGACCTTCTGCCACTATAGTGCTGTCCCCCCACACACTGAGTACCGTACGCAGTTAGTTATACTCATATCTTAGTCCTCCTAGACATCCCCCTGCAGGACACTACTGCTCTCAGCCACACCTGACAACCTTGGGATGTGCTACGCTCCATCCATCCACCTTACTGCCTATTTCTTCAGACGGTCCTCCATACAACTGTCTAGGAGAGATGGCACATGAGGTGTTACTCAGACCAGATCTGCAGGAGGTATCTCTTGTAGATGCTGAATACACTCTTGTAGATGGGCTGTACATCTCCGTTAAAAAAAAAAAAAAAAAAAGCTATCTTACCTAAATCGTTCTTCAGATGTGCAGCAGTTTTGAGCCATGGCCTGTGTCATGTCTCAACAGGGGGGATGGTAGCACTCATATGGACAGTGTTCACAGCCTAGGGGTTTACAAACTACTCTAAAAAAAATTTTTTTTTGTCTTGTATTATTTGTGCTAAACAATGCAGAAGGGAGTATAAGACCAGGAGGGGGCGCCGTCCGACACATGGGGGATGCTGGGAGAGCTCTGAGTGTAACTTCTATAGAAGGAGTGACGAGCGCCATACTGGTAGATCTGCTCCCTGACCTACTGACTGCAATCCCTGCTAGCCGTCATAAACCAGCCCTGCAGTCACACCGTTTCTGCCGTCACACGGCTAAATGTCTGACCATTGTCTATGTGTATAGCATCCCTCACTCTTCACTTCGCCATACCGTGCACATCTCCACCCCACCATACCGTGCACATCTCCACCCCGCCATACCGGGCACATCTCCACCTCGCCATACTGTGCACATCTCCAGGCCCTTTACCTTCTGTATCCCTCCATTACTTGTAGTATGTAAGCTCGTTGGAGCAGGACCCTCACCCCTATTGTTTCCATCAGCTGATTACTATGTAACCGTGGTTCTGTAATGTTTGTACTTTTGTCTTTCTGTATCCCCCGTCTATGTAAGCGCTGCGGAATATGTTGGCGCTATACACAAAGATTATTATAGATGTGTGTCAGATGAGGGACTTGTTGGCATTGCACACAAAGGGGTAAGGCGTGGCTAGATGCTTGCCTGGCTTGATAGTACTCCTAGTCAGGCCACGTCCCTGGTGGCCATCTTAGTGCTAGTCATGGCCTGCGGCCATTTTAGTACCTGCTGTCATACCTTCGGCCGCCGCCCAGACGCCATCTTGGCTCCTTACATCCCATAGCTGTACCTTCTACCTGGCATCCCAATGCTTGCACTTGTAGTACACAACACCAGTGATTAGTGCCTTCTCTGAACTGCATAGGAATAGTCAGCAGCCTCCATCACTGTCCTCTGTGTGTTGATGATATGTTGTCTATCTTATTAAGTGTGTGCTATAAGATGGGGTCAGCTCACAAATGGTTAAATCATCTGTTACATGGGAATGCTTCTTTCACCCTCGCCCCCACCTTTCAGCTTTAGAGTTCAGTGAGGGAGGGAGGGGGTATGTGACTGACTCTAGCCATGCTCTGCTTGCTTGATATGAATAGACCTGTAATGAAGATGATCAGGAATGAAGTTTAGTATAAACCTGTGTGAATAGGGAACGTCCATTCTTGCTGTTATTTGTGTACATGTCCGTTCTGTGATTGGTTTGCAGTGATTTTGATTGTTAAATGGTGTTTTCAATGTGATAATGTCATTAAGAGAAAAATAATAATGAAGTTGTTGATAATGTGAGAGCTGAGTGTCCCTATTACGGGAAGGATAGCACAAGGATGCTGCAGTTATCTGTAGTAGTCCAGCCACAGTTAAAGCTCTGTTTATCTTACTCCATCACCTCTCCCTGATAAGAGAAATTCCTGAGGGGGGGTTGTTAACGTTGGAGGATCAAGCGACTGCAGATGATTGGAGTAGTAGTACTTGTGTGAATCTTAATGTTATGCAGTAAATATTGTGTATAGAGAATGTTAATAATTATAAGAGATAGAAAGACTTGACCCCACGATAGATAAAAGTTAATGACAAGTCCTCACGCTGTGATGAACGTAAAATGTGTGATTAAGCTTCTTCACTGTACCTACCCCCCACAGATAAGTGATCCATGTTATACATTGAGTTTGCTGTTTCCACCTGTGGGTGGGGACCAAATGCCTGCTGTTGCCTCTGATCCTGGGGTTATACTTGCTTCGCGCTACCTGGTAATGGGACTGAGGCAGACTACGGGAGACTGCCTGAGGGATGCTGTGCGGAGAGGACAACCGTAAGGGCACGCTGTCTCTGGGATATGGCCTGAGCTACAGAGAGCACGCACAGACGTGTGATGGTTGTGTGGTGACCGGGCCTAGAACAGGTGCCAGGTACAGCCCCTAACGGGATTGTGCTTGGTACAACTGATAATGCCTATATACCTCATGACCTCCGAGGGTAACAGCAAGGGCCGTATCTGGAGAACTAGGGACACCTCTCCCAAAGGTTCCTCTGACCCATCGGGGTCCCAAGGGGGGTACCGGACGAGTATGGGACGAGAAATCGGATGGCTGCAGGGGGGTTTGAGTCTCTTCTTGCATGGTGGGTAACAGTGAATAAAAATGTAGACTGGATATATATATATTATAACCAACAGAGATTTGTTAATTATACAAGAGATGCAATCAGGGGCCTAGAGGAACAACTAGGACACACCTTACACTTATTGCATGGCAAAATAGAATGGCTCTTGATATGTTACTAGCAGAAAAAGGAGGAGTTTGTAAAATGATTGGAGGATATTGCTGTACTTTCATTCCTAATAACACAGCACCTGATGGTAGTGTTACTCGAGCACTGGAAGGGTTAAATGCATTATCAAATGAACTAGCTGATAACTCTGGCATAGACGATCCATTCACAGACTGGTTGGAAAACTTGTTCGGACACTGGTCACAAGTCATATACTCCACACTAGTCTCTATGTCAGTATTTGCCTCCATTCTAGTACTCTGCGGTTGCTGCTGTATCCGAGGACTGTTACAAAACCTTATTATTATTAATACTTCCATCACCAAAACTATGTTTCAAAATATACAAGATGACGAAGAACAAGATCACTTACTGGGTCAGGTGACCACCTCTTTCTGACAAGTGATGGTTAAAAGTTCTACGAAGGAAGCGCCATCTTACTTTGATGATTTTGAAGTGTGACATTCTGATTCCAGTGCGTTCTGATTGTACCGGAGGATCGCTCTAAATAACTGATGGACACTTCGATAAGTAAGACTTTATATCATGATGGACAATGATTTATATATGAAGAAAGAAGCATCAATCTCATAATAAATCAAGGCCAAGCTTCTCTTGGGGGCGGGCCTAATTGTGGGTACAATTGGGGGAAGAACTTTATAAAGATATATTTGCATCAATGAAATATTTTTATATGAAATAATTACATACTTAGTCTTGAAGTGTGAACCCAGGCGTCCTGGTAATAAAGCTTCGGGCCGTAGCCAGGGGGTCTGTAGTAGAGTCATTATATATGTGTATTTACTATTATACTGTGCTGATGTATTGATCTAAAGTGGGGAATGTTAAGAAAATTGTAGATCAATGTATCAGTTAATTGTTCTTTTATTGGATTGTAAACTAAGAAAGATATAGCCTGTTGCTAGTATGAGTAGTTAAAGGGTTAAACGAAAACTTTTCTATACCATTACGGGGTAGACAGACAAGATAAGAATCTCCAGACTGCCTCCCTTGCATTCCTTTTCACTGAATTCATAACGGTCTCATTGTATGTTATAGTAGCGCCTTAAGAGGTGTAACTTATGTTAATCATTTTTATTTCAGCCTATTATGTATTGGAGGTATACACTTTTGCTGTGATGTCATTTATGCTATATATGCTCTGACCACCTTAGAATAAATTAGAAATCATCTGATATAGCTCAGGCTAGTGTGATGTTTTCTCCTGGGCCCAGACTTCTGCACGGGATCTGGGATCGTCTTCTCTTTGATAAACACATAAATTCTCCTTACAATGTGTTAAAATGAAAAAAATATATATACTCACCTTGTCCCGGCAGCCGGAGTTCAGCACGGCCTGCAGTGGGTGTGAAGGGCGTGTGAGTCAGACCTGCCCCCTGATTGGCTCAGCACTGAGCTCCATTAAATTCAATGGGCAAACATTGTTCTTCTCTTCCACAGCTGTTACAGCTGTGGCAGAGAAGAATGATTTGTCTACTATATGTTCTCAATGGGGTCGGCGCTGCTGCCGCCGGCCCCATTGAGCGCATATAGAGAAGAGAACAGGAATCGCAGATAGGTGCAATCTGCGATTTCTGTTCTATAATTTATCGGACGAGCGCATAAAAAGCGCTCATGTGTCCGATACCATTGCAAAGCAATGGTTTTAAAAAATCGCCGGACGCATGCGCAAATCGCGCGAAAAAACGCCCGTCTGACTGAGGCCTCAAGCAGAAAAACTCTAATGTCAAAGCACTTTTCCCCATTGAACGCCGTTAAACGTTCCAATGCTTTTCAATGGGGAAACTAACTACAATGAAAAAAAATAATCAATACTCCCCTACCGCCGGCGTGACGCGATGATCTGCGGCGCTGCTGCAGGCTGTCACTCCCTCCTCCATCCCAACAGAGCATTGCTTTCTGGATTCGGAGCTTGAATGTCCCACCTGCAGCAAACTAGTGCTACGATTGGTTAACTCAGCACCACGTCAGCCAATGAATGCCGGCACTGGGTTAACCAATCAGAGCATTAGCTTGCTGGAGGCGGAACATTCAAGCCAGCAAGCTAATTCAGAAAGCAATGCTCTGTCGGCGTGCAGGAGGATGCGACAGCCTGCAGCAGTGCTGCGGACCATCGTGAGGACAAAACGCCGATGATAGGTGAGTATAGCCCCCCCTGAGCCTCAGCTTGCGAATTCTTTGACTTGCAAGCAGACTCGTACCCCAAGTTTTTGCTCGCAAATCAGAGCAAAAATTTATGGTCTGCGAATGACAGTATATCTAAGGTGGGCCGTTATGCGCAATCTTTTTGGTTTCATTTTTTAAATTAATTTCCCACTCTATCGCTTAGCGATATTGCGTATAAACGTTGCACGTATACAATGTAATTCCGTATGTACGATAGGGCTCTATCACACGTAATAGGCGGTAAAATAGAACATGCTGCGTTCTTCTTTTTTACGCACGCATTATATGCAATGAATATCTGCAAGTGTGAATGGACCATGTATTTTCATTGACTCCATTTACCGTGTATTATGCGATATACGCAATGTGAGCGCTAACGATTAGAGATGAGCGAGCGTACTCGGCCACGCCCCTTTTTCGCCCGAGCGCCACGATTTTCGAGTATTTCCATACTCGGGCGAAAAGATTCGGGGGGCGCCGTGGGTGAGTGGTGGGTTGCAGCGGGGAGTAGGGGGGAGAGGGAGAGAGAGAGGGCTCCCCCCTGTTCCCCACTGTTACCCCCCGCTCCGCCACGCCTCCCCCCGCCCCCCGGCGCCCCCCGAATCTTTTCACCCGAGTACTGAAGTACTCAAAAATCGCGGTGCTCGATCAGGTAATTACTCGAAACGAGTATATTCGCTCATCTCTACTAACGATGTAAAAAAAACTATGGCAGAATTGAGGTGGTTTCTCTCCCTGCCCTCCAAAAAAAATAATAAAAGTTATATAATACCCCCAAAATTGTACCAATAAAAACTAGTTTGCTTCGCAAAAACGAAGCCCTCCAAACCCCCCAAAAATCGTTGCATACTCAATGCCAACATAGGCTGCGTCATTAAAGGGATCTACTAGTCTGAGCAGGACATTATCTAACTAAGTATCCCTGGGATGCCGCGGCTACTGGGCTGGGAATCACTCAGCCAACATTAAATGGGTTTTACACTGGGGTCGGGACTCAGATCAGCCCACTGGATGACCACGATGCTGGCGAAGAAGGCCAAGTGACAGGTGAACTCCACCACTTTCCGCTGCTCGCCGGCGCAGCTCTCATTGAGATAAACGGGACCCCAGACTGCAATTACAAGCGCAGCTCCCATTGATTTCGGTGAGAGCTGCACCTGCAATTACTAGTGGCGGCCACTACACAAGAGTCGGAGCAGCGTTTCCGCTCCGACCCCGTGGGCGCTGCTTGGAAAACCCCTTTTTGCCGCAGAATTTACTGTAGCAGCGAAGTGTCTGAGATTTTGAAAATCTTGCCCGAAATCAGCTACAGAAAATCCACACTATTTTCGCTACGTGTGAACATACACTAAGGCTGGGTCCACAGAGGTAAAATCATACTTTGTGATAAGCCACACCCCCGGTCACAAGCCATTTTTAGTAAGGGTTACAAAGGTTGGGAAGCACTGTTCTACATGATGACATCATCAAAGGGATCATCCCCCAGTGGGTTTGGTAGGACAGTCCCAGATCTTCAGCACTGTCCCGCTGTCCTAGCAGAAGTTAACTGCCTTGTCCTGATATGTTGGTGCCAACCACACACACGGCTAAAATGAGCACTTACCCACTCCTGCCCATAACTGTCTTCTACGGCATTATTTGACCGGTCGTCCCAGTCTAATCGTATACCCAGCAACTGAGCAGGCAGGAAGCCGTTCTCCGCCAGGATTACGAAGTAGGTGAAGAACCCTCCGAGGGCCTGTATCATACCTGGAGGGTCAACACATAGTAATGAGGCAATGCATCCAGTAACTTAGAAGGCTATCTCCTGTAGGTTGACTGGCTCTGATACAATAGCTGTCATTCCCCTTTAAAAAGTGGTTTCTATTCTGCCCCATATAAAAGCTTCTCTGGTGCCCAGGTCTAGAATTCGAGATTCTGCTCATCCTCTTGTAGCTCAGTACGGCATCAGGTTGTCTTCTTTGGTGGTCCAAAGAAGACAACCTCTTAAAGCTTAGAACCACCTCCAAAGGGGTTAAACCAAAGGCCCTGGGCCCGCCCCAGAGGTGTGGCCTGGCACCAAAGTGGTTTGACCACAGATTTAATTATATAGCAGTATTAGTTATTTAAACACCGTATAGCACTGTTATTAAATTTCTTTATATATGGAGCTGTTATTTGGTCACTGTACGGTGGTACAGTATCTGAGCATTCTATGGGCCCAGCCTAGGAGACCGCGGGGTAGAGTTTGGGCCTTGTCACGGTGGCTCTACCGTCTCCCACCCGGAGGGTAACCAGGAACATGTCCAAGGGGCCGAGGGCAGGCTATTAAATGGGGTAATCTAGTAGTGGTTTACCTTAGTTTCTTGTCACGTGTGACGCCACCGTTCCATCCTCTGCAGTGAATTCCGGACTATGTAATAAAGAGTTCACGCACACAAAGTGGATCTTTAAAGGCTGAACCAGGAATGGGCAGTAGAGCCGTTTACTTGCAAAATAACTTGAATAAACTTGGAAAACAGTCCAAATAATTTACGTCCCCCGGCAAGACACTGGTGCAGGAGGACTCGTGGTGTGACAGGGAGGAATCACGGGAGGACAGAGGGACTCTCACAGACCAAGTTATCTGTGGATCTCTGTTCCCGGTCACTCTTCTTCTCGCACTCTCCAACTCTCTACCGGTTCACACTCACGGGAGAGAAGAGTGTGTTGCCTGGATCAGGACCAACAGATAAGAAGACTGTGGTTTCTCCTGTTCACCCGTGAGTCCACCCTGTCACAGTATTTTGGAGCTGTCAACAAGTTATTACAAGTAAAGCGCCCAGTCGCTCATCCGTTTCTGGAGGCTATGTCTTAAAAGAACGCCGTGTATTTGTGGATTTACTCCGACAACTAGGAATTCCCCCAAGGAAGCCGCGCGAGAGTGAGTTTACTCCGCCATCCAGGAATTCCCCCACGGCAGAAGAAACGATGGTGTCACCCATGACATAAGAGACTAAGGTAATCCAGTATTGGGTTTCCCGTTTATTAACCTGCCCTTGGCCCTTGGACATGTTACTGGTTACCCTCCGGGTGGGAGACGGTAGAGCCACCGTGACAAGGCCCAAACTCTACTCCACTGTCTCCTAGGCTGTGTCCCACTCCTTGGACGGTGCATATATATGACAGGGTCACATGACATGCAAAAGATACATTTTCAGACATAACCCAGACAGTAACTCATTCAGTGCTGCAGCTATGCAATACACATCAAATTCATTCACATAGAAGACACTGACAATACATAGGCACAAGACATACATTGATAATTTAGAAACGTCTATAAACTTCTATACATTGACTTCTATACACTACGTAAGGGCCTGGTCCGCAGTGTGATTTAGTTGTGGTCTGATTTAGGGGTTAGATTTGGGGTCAGATCTGGAGTCTCATTAATTTAGGGGACTGATTTAAGGGTCGTTGGTCTGATTTAGGGCTGTGGCCTTGGGTCTGATCTGGAGTCTGATTTATTTAGGGGGTCTAGTCTTGGGTCTCATTAAATTAAGGGGTCTGGTTTGGGGTCCTATTTAATTTAGGGGTCTGACTTGGAGTCTGAATCAATGTAGAGGCCTAGTCTGGGATCCGAATTTTAGGATCTCGTTAGGTCTGATTTAGAGGTCTTATCTGGTGTCTAATTAATTTAAGGTTTTGGGGTCTTAATGTAGGGGCGTGGTGCGAGGTCTGATTAATTTAGGGGTTTGGTCTGGGGTCTGATTAATTAAGGGGACTGATTTAGGGGTCTGCACTCTGATTTAGAGCTGCGGCATAGGGTCTGATCTTGAGTCTTATTAATTTAGGGGGCCTGATCTGGGGTCTCATTAAATTAAGAGGTCTGATTTGGGGTCTGAATTAATGTAAGGTCCTTGTTTAGGGGTCAAATTAATTTGTGGAGCTGATTTAGGGATCTTCAATCTGATTTAAGGGTGTAGCTTGGGGTTTTGACTCTGGCTCATGGTACTCCGAAGGACCTCAGAGGGGTGGCACGTTGCCCCGTGGCTGGTAATTGCCTGCTGCAAGCTGGTCGGGCAACAACCCAACAGGCATTTCACTCACCCAGCCTGCAGCTCAGGTCCGGTGGTGGCAGCCACTGCTGAGTCTCTGACCGCTGACCTCTCCCCCTGTCGTCAGTGCAGACACCGGGGAGAGAGGTCAGCAATCGCAAACTCAGCAGTGGCTGCCACCACTGGACCTGAGCTGCAGGCTGGGTGAGTGAAATGCCTGTTTGCTTACTGCCATGCCAGAGACAATGGGGGCAAGTCACTATTACTACTGGGGACACTATAGGGGATATTATTACTGATAGAGCAGCTATGGGGGACACTATTACTACTGGGACTACTATAGAGGTCAATATTATTACTAGGGCCACTATGTGGACACTATTATTACTGGGGCCACTATGTGGACACTATTATTACTGGGGGCACTATGGGGAAACTATTACTACTGGAGCAACTAATGGGATTACTGTTACTACTGAGACCAATATGGTGGTCACTGTTACTACTGGGGCCATTAAGGGGGTCACTATTACTACTGGGGCCACCAATGGTATCACTATAACTACTTAGGCTACTATGAGGAACACTGTTACTACTTGGGCGACTATGGGGGCCTTATCCCTTTGTCAATTCAGACAAGTCTCAATGGTCCAAATATATTTTGTGTATCTTGTCTATAGGCACTTTCAATGCTCGTAAAATGAGTACATAAAGCCGGCCTGACTGTAACTCCTTCATTTTTGGCGTCAGTGAAGGTTCCGGCTCATGGGCGACCATTAGTACAGTCTTCGGACATGTTACTCAGATTCAAGGTTGCAGGCTCTTCTGTCCCAGCAGGCAAATCCTAACCTAGTTTCCCGCAGTGTCCGTTTAATTAACTGTTGGATCAACATTCATCTCAGGCAGACAAGAAACGAGAAACTCTTCGTCAATTAACCGCGCCGCGCATTACCCGCAGACAGACTGAACTATTTATTCCTGCCGCTCCATAGAACATCAGAGATACCCCCACCCATCCGCTCGTCACCTTACTCCACCGCTGTAATCTGTAATTTCACTTTCCAAACAGAGCAATTAATCTCCACGGCTCAGACCTGGAAACTAATTGGCCTATTTCTTTTTTTTCTTCCGATTCAAAGACAGGCTAATTAAATAATGAAAGTGAGTTCGGCAGTAATGAATAAATAACAGAGCCGAGCCGTGTGTACAGCGCAGAGTCATTGATGCGGGAGAAGAACAAGACGAGTCCTAGACCTGGGGACCACAGAGGCCTCCACATTTTACAGAATGGCATCCACTCCTTAAAGGGGATGAACTCCAGAAACAGTGTTGGGAGTGATTTAAAGGGAACCTGTCAATCACATAGATTTTTCACCAGTAATACTCAGCTAGAGGGCGCAAGAGCACTTTCTGAATGACTGCCTGAAAAAACAATTAAAGGCTTCTCTTTGTGAGCCTTATATGCCTTTAATCAGCCAAGAAGTTCCATAGATGCTTATCTCCTATACACTGTATGAGAAGGTTTTTCTTCTCCACCCACTGGTCACAAGTAGTACTGCACCCTTCCAAAATTCAGGAATTATACCCACCAATTTGCCCGTATGCCATGCTGATTAGACGCTCGTTCACCAGTTTATCAGTCCGTGGGTTTCTGGGTTGTCTCTTCATTATGTCACTTTCTGCAGCTTCATAGGCCAGTGAGATTGCAGGTACCTGAAACAGGAAAGATAAATATGGAAAAATGCCTGTAGGAAGGAAGCCATCTTATGGGCGGAGACTACAGTTGGCAGAAAGCAACCTCAATAATGTCACTAAGTTCCATAAATGCGTGAACTCAGTTAATACCATATTAGTGTTCTAAGAGAAGCGCAAATGATACATAAAGGTTATATGAAAGCAGGATATGACTAGAGAGGAAACGTACGTACCATGTCAGTGCCCAGATCGATACACAAAATGGTGACTGTGCCCAGAGGTAGAGGGATATTGGCGATGATGAAGAGTAAAAATGGCGTGATCTCCGGGATGTTACTGGTCAGCGTGTAAGCGATGGATTTCTTCAAGTTGTCAAAAATCAGGCGACCTAAAAAGGTAAAAGAAAAATAGTGTGCTATGACTTAAAGGGACAGTACCAGGAACTTGAATTTTGATTTTCTGGGGGGAGTGGAATACATCGGGGCATGTTTGCTGAAACCAGCATTCCATACAAGCTGGCATAGGTTACAGCTATAATTTACACTTCTTTCATAAATTATACCACGCTTCCCTGAAAATAAGACCTACCCTGAAAATAAGCCCTGATCGGATTTTCGGGTAGGCTTGAAATATAAGCCCTACCCGAAAAATAAGCCCTAGTTACATTTCATTTAAAAAAAGTCAATAGGAATACATTACCCAGCAGACTCGGTCCAGGTCCATCCTGCTACTCTCCAGTCTTTAGTCGCCCACACAGGATCACTTCCTGGTTATGGGATACATAAGTCCTGCTTCCACAAAGCAATGGCTGGGATTGGTTCTTCGACCGCTGCATTGATTGGCTGAGCAGTGCTCAAAGAACCAATCACAGGCATGGCTTTGAGAAGGCGGGATTTATTAATGGGCTAAGCTGCCACTTAGTCCATTCATAAATCCTGCCTTCATAAAACAATGCCTGTGGTTGGCTGATCAGCACTGGAAGGACCAATCACAGCCATTGCCTTGTGGAGTCGGGATTTATGAATTAGGTGAGCCATGGAAGGACCTGGACTGAGCCTGCTTGCTAAGTAAAATAAGACATTCCCCTAAAATAAGACCTAGCACCTCTTTTGGGGCAACAAATTAATATAATTGTCTTATATTCAGGGGAATATGGTAGTAAATCTGAAGGTCTGCCCTTAACACTAGGGCCGCCCACTTTTTTTTTTTTTTTAAGTGGTGGTAATTGACTTAACAGCTGAAAAAATTGCAATTTTGGTACTTTCTCCAAAATTGCAACTTTTTGATGCTAAAATTCTGGCGCAAAAGTATTGATTTATACCTCTACATTATACTTAGCATTTCTTTTGTATTAGGGCCCTAACATTAGTGAACTAAATGGTGCCAAGTTGTGCTTAAATGTACCAATCATGACTTATGCCGCTTCTCTCTCTGAGTCCCCTCTGCTTAGAAGAGGTCATATGATGAACTTTCCTGCAGCCCTGACTCCTTAGAAACAGGGTGTCACATCTTGCATTTTCTCCCTTCCTGACTGGCACCATTTAATAAGGTCAGTTGTGCCAACCTAATGGGACATTGTATACATGCCCCCTCTCGTATGTGAATTTGTCTTGGTGACCCGCCCCTTAAAGGAGCACTAAAGCTCGAGTCTATCTAAAAGTCCATTTACTCACTGCAGTCTTTTATTCCCTTACCAGCTACTGGCATTAGGTTTAGCTTGGTTGTGTGGCCATGGAGCAGATATCTCAGAGACTGCCCCTTACTGGGCTACATATTGTATGACAAATCCTCTCATGAAGAACGTGGACCGCTTGAATGGTCCACTAAACTATAGATTCTTCTCCATTTTTCATGGACAATAATGAAGTTGGGGTGGGGGATGACATGTGACTCTTACAAACCTTCCTCCACTCCAGTCACGATGGAAGCAAAGTTATCATCCAGGAGGATCATGTCTGCCGCTTGCTTGGAGACGTCAGACCCTGCTATGCCCATTGCCACACCGATATCCGCCTTCTTCAAGGCTGGAGAGTCATTGACACCATCACCAGTCACAGCCACTATAGCGCCCTGCGGGAGAAATTGGACCAAACCAAGGTGCTGGTGCTATCATAACTGGGGATGTTAAGGTGGTACCCCAAAAAATGAAGCAATAGAAGGGTCTCTATGAGGTGCAACTAGCAGTGGAACATGGTATCTATTATCTTCAATGTCTTACCCATTGTAAGGTCAATGCCCAAAAATGCAAGCTCGAGATTAAAAAAGTAATGCCACCCAAAGTTCTCCTACTCTGATAACACCATTACCCCCGGACTCTACCTGTCTCTGACAACCCTCCACAATGATCAGCTTCTGCTGTGGTGACGTCCGAGCGAACACGATCTCAGTGTGGTTCTTGAGTATGTCGTCCAACTGTTCTGAGGCCATGTCCTTCAGATCCGAGCCGTGGATCACACAAGCTTTGGCTTCCCTGGCAAAGTGAAGAAAGATGGTTATTTTATGAATGTTGTCTATGTATCTTCCAAGCTTTGGTCATTACAAGTGACATGATATAATTCATGGTGCTCATGAAGTGGTTGATATCAGGTGACAATTGCTTGCATCCAGTGAACTTCCATAAAATACTATATATCAACCAAATGAATATTTATATCAGTTGCCTATCAATGGGGCATTATTCGTTTTTATTTCAAATTACGAGTGTAGTACCGGTTCTTCACCAGCAGAAGGAGCAGGATGCTGGGAAATTCTACTTGTATTACCACTATTATGCCCCTTGGTGGCCATACTTTGTACTGCACTACAGACTCAAGCGTCACGCAAACTTTGGATTCACCTGGGATTGACGTGGCTTACGGGGATGTTAAGCCGAGCTGCAATGTCTTCCACTGTCTCGTTCCCCTCGGAGATTATACCAACACCTTTGGCAATGGCTTTAGCTGTAATGGGATGGTCACCGGTTACCATGATGACCTGGAAGACAGCACCATGTACACTTAAATGAGAGGTTGCTTTTGAGGCTACCTCAACAGAAAATGTTCCAAGGCAACGCGTTTCAGGGTGATCAGTTTGCCTGAAATTTGAGGTGATTTTGACTTAAAAACACATCACAACTGTCTTCTTACATTCATGATTGAATAAAGGCCTTGAATTAAGAGGGATTGTGGGATCCCCAATGACCGCTTCCTGAGACTGGTCTCCTTGAAACATGTCGTAAGTCAAATTAGGACCTTGTTTTCCATCCAAGACATCTGACCATCAGCTTGGCCTTATTTCATCAGTGCTTTGAGTCAAAAGCTCACTAACTATTGGTTGGCCATCCTGCACAACTCCACTTGGGTACTGCCCTATGAAGCGCCACCAAGTTAAGTTTGTCATTGCACCACTGGTGTTCTCCAACATGGAACGTTTACCTTGATGCCAGCACTGCGGCATTTGCCAACGGCATCGGGTACAGCAGCCCTGGGCGGATCTATCATAGAAATGAGCCCTATGAAGCACAGGTTGGTGATGGGGAAGTTAATCTCCTCTGTGTCAAACTTGAATCCACGTGGAAATGCGTCAGCAGGCATATAGCAGTGGCAGAAGCCTGGAAAAAATATGAAAAAAAATCATGCAACGGGCATTGGCGCCTTACTTAACACCTTCAGAACCAGAGATTTTTCTTTTTTTTTTAGTCTTTCCGTCCTCGCCTTCCAAGAGCATAACCTTTTAGGTTTTTCCCTTGACATAACCGTATGAGGGCTTGTTTTTTGAAGGACGAGTTGTGTTTTTTAATGGTACCATTTAATGTAGCATATAATGGACACGAAAATTTTTAACAATTTTTAAGTGGTGAGAAATCTTAAATGTAATTGCGCCATTTTTGGGGGGGCTTCGTTTTTACAGCGTTCCCAGTGCAGTAAGTATGACATAGGAATTTTGTTCTATGGGGCCGTACGATTACAGGGATAACCAAATTTATAGTTTTTTTATGTTGTTCTATTCTCAAAAAGGAAATCACATTTTTCTTAAACACAAATTGCTTTCAGGCGCCGTATTCTGAGACCCATAGTTTTTTTAGTTTTTCGGCGATTGGGCAGTGTGAGGGCTTAATTCTTGTGGGGTGAGCTGTCGTTTTTTACTATTACCATTTTGGGAGAAACATATGTCTGTTTGATGACTTTGTATTAAAAATTTTTGGAAGCTGGGAAAAAAAAAAAATCACAATTCTGGCTTTCCATCCTTTTTTTTTATGGCCTTCACCATACAGGATAAATATTGCGATATTTTAATAGTTTGGACTTTTACTTCCACCGCAATACCAAATATGTGTTTTTTTTAATAAGTTAGATGTCTATGGGAAAACCAAAGAAAGATGTTCATTTTTAATTTTTTTGACATTTTTTTTTATTGCTAAAAAAACTTTATTAGGCTACATTCACACGGCTGAGGGCGATATTTAGCCAAAGTATTGAAGTATTGCAGTATATAGCAAATTTTAATGTTGCCTATCAAGCCCTGCCATGGGTAGTACTTGATTGGCATTTATGTATGGCAGCCCTGAGCACCTTCAGTAGGCTTCAGGCTACCATGCTGGCGCATCTGCAATTCTGAGGGCCTCGCGGTGAGTGTTGATGGTGCATGGGGTTTTCCCCTCGTCCCATTGACTGTTTAGAAGTGGTCAGCTTTAGCTGTGGGAACTAAAGAGTTAAATGCCGCAATCAGAGCTAATTCTGATTGTAGCAGTTACTGGCAGTAGTCAGGAAAGCTAATAGCTGCTGGGTGTGGAGTGGACTCGACTCCTGAGCCCACTCCATACACACTTCATGACCACCCAAAATTAACAATAGACGGTTGTGAAGTGGTTAAACCTCACCCTAAGCTTAAAAAGTTTATAGTGATGACTATATTGACTGGTGGCAGGAGGACCAGATGGCAGCACTTTTTATAGGTACGCGGTGAATGGAACCTGATGATTGGATATTCCTCCGAGGCTACACATATGGGTTAAACTTTCCTTCAGCCCAAAATGTTGGCCATGCCCAATATGAAATACAATACTGCAAAATCAAAGAAATCTACCCAAGACCCTCTCGCCCAGTCCTCCCAGTTCAAAGTAGGCATTTTGGAAGGCTTCCTTCATCTCCTCATCCAGAGGTTGCTCCTGTCCATGCATCATAATATTCGAGCAGCGATCCAGAATTCTCTCTGGCGCCCCCTTCATGACCAGCAGGTGGCTATCCGCACTGTCCTCACGTTCATGAACAGACAACTGTAGAAGGAAGAGAATGCGTTAAACGTCTTGTGATGTTACGATCCCATCCCAAATAGTACCCTTCTTCGACAAGAAGAGTAAATAAACCTTAACTTCATGTCCATCCGAGGCCTAGTCATCATCAAGACATGAAAGCAGGGACTATGGGCTTCCTGGTTGGCCCCATGTGTTAGATCTTCAGTGCACCATAAGGGCCTGACTGGCTAATGTCTCCAGCCACCGCATCGTCTGCTCACCTGATACTTGTTTGTTGAATTAAAGGGAATCTCGGCCACTTTTGGGTTCTTGTCTCTCATCTTTCTTACTGGGCCACAAGAAAGCTCGATGCACTTAAGAAGAGCCGACTCTGATGCGTCCCCCGCTGTGTCCCTCTAAATATTGATGAAATGACAGGGATCAGTCACTGGGCATATAATTTATCTATTTATTTTTTATCTATCTATCTATCTCATATCTATCTATCTAATATCTATTTATCTATCTATCTATCTATCTCCTATCTATCTATCTATCTATCTATCTCCTATCTATCTATCTATCTATCTATCTCATATCTATCTATCTATCTCATATCTATCTATCTCATATCTATCTCTCCTATCTATCTAATCTATCTAATCTACATCATATCTATCTTATCTATCTCATATCACTCTATCTCCTATCTATCTATCTATCTATATCCTATCTCATATCTATCTATCTATTTATCTATCTCATATCTATCTATCTAATATCTATTTATCTCATATCTATCTCATATCTCTCATATCTATTTATCTATCTATCTACCTATCTATCTACCTATCTATCTAATATCTATCTATCTAATATCTATTTATCTCATATCTATTTATCTATTTATCTATCTATCTCATATCTATCTAAAAGGAACTGTCCATCAAGGAAATTCCAAAGGTGTGAATGAAAAGTAGTGCATGAAGAGTTTTGCACAAATTTGTTTGTCTTATGCCCCACCCACTTGCATAGAACACACCCCAACCTATAGTATTTGAATTACAAATTGAACTAACCTCTGCAATAAACTCTAATACTAGACCCCCTTTTACAGACCCCAGTCTTTTATACCGACCCCAGACCAGAGTTCTCCCTGTTTACAGACTCCAGATTACACATATCAAAGTGCTAACCACCACTTGTCCGTGGGTGTATGTGAGTGCTTCACATGCTCCGCCCCCTGATCACATGACAGGGATGTCATCGCAGGTCCTAAAGCATATATAAAACACAGAGCCTCACAGGAGCTGTGATAATGTCACTGTCATGTGATCAGTCACATGGTCTCTGAGCTCCGCCCCTGATCACATGACGGTGACATCATCACAGGTCCTTCACGTTATTAAAAACCTGCAGAGTCGACAGCTTTAGTGTGCTAGCAGAAAAACCCCTGTGGCCTCAGTTGCTATGGATACAACAGTACTTAGTCTGGCAGTCTGTATGTTGTGAGACAGCTGCACACCTGTGCGGAGACTCCAATAAATGACACCTCACAAATGTCCACATACATAGCTGGCGGTGCATATTGACCAACAACATTGAAGCATAGTCCTTCACCACTATCTTCACATCTCCTGAACGTGATATCATGTCATCTCAAGTGCTAATGCCCCCAACACCGGTCCAGGCTTCATGTAATCGTCAACTGTTCTCCAGTGTTGAAACAAACCGTCGTTGTCACGCAAACATGTCACCGCAGAGGGTGTAATGCTGCCGTGAAGCTAATGCAGCTTACATGACATAGCGACAGGCTGCGATGTCACCTCAGCCACCAGCTGAGGTTTGTAAATCTCATGCAGCTGATATGCGAAAGCTACGAGCGAACATGTCTCCTCAGCAAGCAGCTAAACTGTTTGCACGGAAATATGTTGTCCAACTCAGATGCCTTTCACTATATATTACATTAGTAAGTGGCACATTGGGCCACCAGAAAAAATGGTACTATAAATAATACTAATAACCAGTCCATGTATACAGACCTCAGATTAGCCCCCACCACCTATATTGCCTAACTGAGACTAGACCACCCCGTTTATAGGCAAAAGACCTCACCTACCCTTTAGACTCGTCTCACCTCATATACAGACAGCGCATCAGATCCCCCACATACACAGACTTTAATTTAGGGATTTCCTTTTGTACAGACACAAGAGCAGACCCCCATATACAGATACCAGGCCAGATCCATCTATGTACAACTGCAGACCAGACCTCTCCCTGTATACAGATCCCAGGCCATACTTCTTCCTGTATACAGACCCCAGACCAGAATTTCTTGTGTATATAAATCTCAGACTATACTTCTTCCTGTATTTAGACCCCAGACCAACCGCTCCTCATATACAGACCCGCCCCTGTATACAAACCCCAGGACAAACCCGCCCCTGTATTCAGATCCCAAACCAGATCGTCCCCTGTATACAGACCCCAGACCAGACTTACTCCTTTATACAGACCCCAGACCAGATCCCCCCTCTTTTGTATACAGAACCCAGGCTAGACCTATGCTTTATAGAGACCCCAGGCTGGTCTCATCCCGTATACAGACCCCAGGCCAAAAGCAATCCTGTATAAATACCCCAGACCAGATCTCCCCTGTATACAGACCTCCCTGTTTATAGACCCCAGACTAATCTCTAACCTCATAGTTACTCATCTCTCTCATTCCCATGTTCCCCCACCATTTCTGGCTGCCACTTGGTGTCAGGGCATTGTCTGTGGTGGCACAGTCTTATACTTTCCTTAGTAACTTACCTTTGAGATGGGTACGCTTTCCTGACCCACTTTAAACACTGCGCGGTTACAGAGTCCAGCAATTCGAGACAAAGCGGTCCAAGTGGGAGATCGTTTATCAAAGGTCGCCCCTAAAATGCGAGACAAGCAGTGATTAGATCGGATATACAGGAACCATGTAGTCTCTTTATATGACATGTATCATGTTAAACCTGACTGGTCCTCAGTGGTGTCCGCCTCATGAATTTGGTTGTCGAACCACATGTGAGCAACGGTCATACGGTTCTGTGTCAAGGTTCCCGTCTTATCAGAGCAGATGGTTGACGTAGACCCCAAGGTCTCCACGGCTTCAAGGTTCTTCACAAGACAATTCTTACGAGCCATCCTCTTGGCCGTCAGGGTTAAGCACACCTATGGAGAAGCCATATAAGATAGCTGAGACGGTTATTTCACCTACAAGTGACCGAATATTGATGATAGACGTCGACTCCTCACCGTCACTGTGGCCAGAAGACCCTCGGGCACGTTGGCAACTATAATTCCAATGAGAAATATGACGGCTTCCAGCCAAGAATAACCAAGGATGAGGGAAAGGATGAAAAAGGAGACGCCGAGAAAGACGGCCACTCCAGTGATGATATGAATGAAGTGCTCTATCTCCATGGCGATAGGAGTGCGGCCTACTTCCAGGCCTGAAGCCAGGGTGGCAATACGGCCCATGACTGTGCGGTCTCCCGTAGCTATGACAATACCCCGAGCTGTCCCTGCAAATAAGGAGGGAAATATGTGTTATTTGAGGGTTTTTCCACATTTGTGAGTGAAGTGAGAGTCACTTAAAGGGGTTGTCCCGCGCCGAAACGGGTTTTTTTTTTTTTGTTTTGTTTTTTTTAACCCCCCCCCCCCCCCCGTTCGGCGCGAGACAACCCCGATGCAGGGGTTAAAAAAACAAACCGCTCAGCGCTTACCTGAATCCCGGCGGTCCGGCGTCTTCATACTTACCTGCTGAAGATGGCCGCCGGGGTCTGCTCCCTCCGTGGACCGCAGCTCTTCTGTGCGGTCCATTGCCGATTCCAGCCTCCTGATTGGCTGGAATCGGCACGTGACGGGGCGGAGCTACACGGAGCCGGCATTCTGCACGAGCGGCTCCATTGAAGAGAGCAGAAGACCCGGACTGCGCAAGCGCGTCTAATTTGGCCATCGGAGGGCGAAAATTAGTCGGCTCCATGGGAACGAGGACGCTAGCAACGGAGCAGGTAAGTAAAAAACTTTTTATAACTTCTGTATGGCTCATAATTAATGCACAATGTACATTACAAAGTGCATTAATATGGCCATACAGAAGTGTATAGACCCACTTGCTGCCGCGGGACAACCCCATGAGTCCTAACAAAAAGTGTCCTGTTCCTGTACAGTTTAGAAAATCCATTTTTATACCCCTATTAAGAAATTCTGAGTTAATAGAAGGGTTCTTCTGTTTTTCAGCTCTTGAGCAGAATGAAGAATGGTGGCAAAGAGCGTCTCTCACTCTGGAGGACCTGTCCTGTCCTGCATTATATGGGACAGCCCATTGATTTATACGGCATGGTGTAATACTTCATTTCTCCTGTGGAGGAGCAGCAAAGAAATTTAACACTTACAGCCAGGTTTGGGCACAGATTACAGCTGATCGCTGATCGCTGGGGGCAGAAGGACACTTTGTAAAAAGTTTATTGTCAATGTAGTCTGAGATAAATGTTTTGAGTTAGTAATACCCCTAAGGAAAAATGTGGTGTATGCCACCCTTGACTTGTTTCAGGACACTAATTTTTAAATTATGACTAGAGATGAGCAAGCCTACTCGGCCACGCCCCTTTTTCGCCCGAGCACCATGATTTTCGAGTACTTCCATACTCGGACGAAAAGATTCGGGGGGCGCCGTGGGTGAGTGGGGGGTTGCAGCGGGGAGTGGGGGGGGGGGGAGAGGGAGAGAGAGAGGGCTTCCCCCTGTTCCCTGCTGCTACCCCCTGCACCGCCACGCCTCCCCCCGGCGCCCCCGAATCTTTTCACCCGAGTACTGATGTACTCGAAAATCGCGGTGCTCGATCGAGTAAATACTCGAAACGAGTAGATTCGCTCATCTCTAAATATGACCCCCATGATGAAACTATTGTTTGGGAAGTTTTCTTTAAGAACTAGGGGTATATTTATTTAGATCATCACTGGTCTAAGTAACATTGGTGCTGCCACGAAGTGTGCCAAATATATTAAAACAACCCTCCGGTTTCAGGACAAAATTCTACCCCAGGATCAGACTATGGAGGGGGTATATTACCATCACATGAGCTTCACCTCTATCTCTCCATTCTGCCGGTTCTGGTTCCCGTTTTCAGGTGACAAAGATGGTTGCACTGTTCCGTGATTGGCCAAGGCTGATCATGTGAGCAGCGCTGGACATTTACAGAAGAGGTGCATTGGTAACATTTGTAGACTAATATCAATGCATTATGGGTTGATATGTAGTTTAAAGGTGGAGGCAGCTATCTTGGCCGCCTGAGAATGGGACCGGAACCGGAACAAAGGAGGGATAGAGGAGAAGATGAAGTGCAGGTAATATAACCCCTCCAGCCTCCAGGAAAGAATTTTGTCCAAAAACCAGAGAGTCCCTTTAAGAGGCACAAGCCTCTTACTTACATTTGGTGCATCTTTAAGGCCGTCTCTGTGTCAAAGCTGAAATCTACATCAACTACAAGCTGGCATACATATCAACTATAATTTGCGCAAGTTTCTGGCATAAATTATACGACATCTGACAGGTTGCACAGCCCCACCCCTAATACTGAGCCCCGCCCACTTTTTGAAATGTATCATAAAGCCTCAAGAAACCACAATTTTGGCCCAGTTTTTCACACCACAATTCTGGCTTAAGAAGAATGACACATATGGCCCTCAGTCTGCGTCTGATGAGGTACAGTGGGTGACTCTGCCATATTGGCTTCTCACGTCTGAGTCCACGGCCTTTTCATTCTTACCTTCCACACAGTTGGTAGAGAAGAAGGAGATATTTCTGGTCTCCAGAGGGTTTTCATGTGTAAATTCTGGGGAGCGCGTCTGCGGCTCTGATTCACCGGTCAGTGAAGAGTTGTCCACCTGGCAGGAGAGAGAACATTTCTGTGATAAGCCTCCGCGAAGAAGAACATGACCTCCTTGACGGAATTTTCCGTTCCTCAGAGTATCCATCACAAGTGTTCTCTATGTAAATAGTGCTGAGTGTGGTGTACAATGGGGAGGTACCTTGCAGCCATGAGATGAGATGATCCTGATGTCTGCAGGGACTCGATCTCCTCCTTTGATCTCCACCAGGTCCCCGGCGACCACGGCCTCTGCGTTTATCTGCAGCTTCTCTCCTTCACGGATTACAAGAGCTTGCTGGAGGAACAGAAGACACAAAGCTAAATGATGAGACATATTTTAAGTATTAGATTTCATATACCGGGTGTCAAAATTGCAACTTTTTGATGATTTCTGATAGGCATTGCTACTTTTTTTTAAAAGGGCGGTGCCTAGCATTAGTGGGTGTGGCTAGGTGCGACCCGTTAGATGTACTATAATGTACACCAGAAACTGACTCAAATTATAGCTAGAACCTACTTTAGCTCGCGGCTGACGTAGCTTACTATATGGCACCCGAAGGTGCCGCCAGATACAACAAATGTATTAGGAGGCTTAATCGCACTGACATTGGCGCATAGTTTACTTAGACCAGCGTATGAAACATTGATCAAGCCTCTCAATACAGTCGGCACATTTTGTATCCCCTCCGTACGCCAGATGGAAAGCTATGCCAGCTATGAGCTGGTGTGGGCTTCTAGTATAACGTACGCCATTATTCTAAGGGCAAAGTCACACGAAAAATGGATCACGTTTAATGTGATTCAATGTGTGTTACATCCGTTTTTTTCTTTTGCGCAGCCCTCGACTTTAATGGTCACTACTTGTCTGTAATACAAATGAAAATAGAACATGCAAGTCCGTGAAAAATACGCTAGTCTGTAAAAGCCCACTGACGTCACTGGGTTCATGTACTGTCCGTGTGCAGTCCATGGCGAATATATGCACACGGACAAAAAAAAAACAGATGTGTGAACAAGCCCTAAATGTGATGCGCCACACATGGCTACACCCCCGAATGTTAGGTCTTGCCCAAATTTTAAAAAATTGCAGGGATTCAATTTAAAACCACAAAAAGTTGCAACTTGGCTGTGTGTACATTTGGCGCTTTTTTAGCTGTGTTTTTGAACTGCAAAAAAAAAACATTAGAAAACGCTTGTACTTAAAAAAAAAAAAAAATGCATGCGCTGTTAAAAACCACACACGATTTCTAAGAAATGCATGCAACTTTTAACAATGCACACTTTTTTTTTTTTTTTTTTTAAACGCATGTTATTTTGCTGTGGTTCAAAATCGCGGCAAAAAACATGAGTGCAGACGCAGTATTTTGGTACATATGTCAAAATTACAACTTTTGTACATACACAAAGTTTGATAGATCTGACCCATGATCTGGAACACTGGTGTAACTATAGGGGATGCAGGGGATGTGGTTACACCCTGGCCCAGGAGCCTTAGGCCTCATGTCCATGGGGAAAATCAGGCCCGCTCCGGATTCTCCATGGAGAATCCATAGCGGGTCCCTCCTGCCCCGCGGACATGAGGCATTAAAATAAGAATTAACTCACCTCTCGCCCGCTCCGGATCTTCCCTTCGCCGCGGCTTCATCTTCTCTCCGTCGCGGCCGGATCTTCTTTCTTCGGCCCGGCGGATGCGCAGGGCCCGTCGGTTGCGTGCCCCACGCATGCGCCGCGACGGAGAGAAGATGAAGCCGTGGCAAAGGGAAGATCCGGAGCAGGTGAGTAAATTCCGCACGAAAATGGAGCATGGTCCAGATTTTTTCATGCTCCATTTTTAAAAAAAAATCCCTTTTATTGACCATCCGCGGGTATTTATCTACCCGCGGGTGGTCAATGCATCCCTATGGGATGCGGATCCGCGGGCAGGAGAAGAGTTAAAATCCGCTGCGGATTTTAATTCTTCTTTTGCCCGTGGACATGAGGCCTTAGGGGGCCCATAAGGCCTCTCCTCTCCATATAGAGAGCCCAGTACTATGAATAAACCATTATAGTTGGGGGCCCTGTTACAGGTTTTGCATTGGGGTCCTGAAGTTTCAAGTTACGCCTCTGCCCCAAGATAAACTTTTGCACCCAAGCCCATGAGCCTTTAGCTACGCCCCTCATCTGGAAGCTGGGTATCCCACACACAAGTTACTAGGGCATGTGTATTACCCCTCTAGTGGCAAAAAGTCAGAATTTTGCCCCAAGTGTCAAAATTGCAACTTTTTGGGAGGTTTACGTCAGCCACTGTCGTTTTTATTTACAAAAAGTGGGTGGAGCCTATCATTCATTACAGAGGCATGGCCCGTCAGATTTGCTATAATTGATGCCAGACAGAAGCTGGTGTAAATTGTAGCTGAAACCTATGACAGCTCGTAGCTGGTGTAGGTTTCTGTCTGGCGCACGGAGCTGCCGCCAGATGTGACTCAATTATTAAGAGACTTTTGAGTCTCAATACATTTGTTGCCCTGAAATGCCGCTTTAAGTAAATTTGTCCCAATGACATGCAGAGTCCTACAGGTCATAGAGCAAATCGAGAACCTCCTACATTAGGTTGGTCAACAAAAAAGGGATCCATTCCGCTATCAACTAGCCAAGATGTTGGTCAACCACCAAGAGACCAGGTGATCTTCAAGGAGGTAGAGCGGTTCCTACTCTTTCGACCTAGATAAGACAGCATAGTGACTATCTCTCTACCCCCCTTCACTCATTGGTGTACACATAAGCATAAGACTTGGTGACCTCACCAAAATGGGTTTCAGTGTTGAGGCTGTCCCTGAATAAATTGGGGGCTGACCTATATATTTCCATGGGGGTCCTTCCACCTCTCCCGTTAACCAGTCTATTACCTGGGGCACCATGTTCTTGAAGGAGTCCATGATCTTAGAACTTTTTGCTTCTTGGTAGTAAGAAAAGCATCCGGTGACAATGACGACAGCAGCTAAGACCACCCCCAGATACAGCTGAGGAAAAGTAAAAGAGACACAAGTCATGGAAGGTCTCGAAGGTTCCTCGGATTCCACTGATGATACTGACATTGTCATTCATGGGTTCATCCTCCATGGCGACTTGAATTCCATAGGCCAGGAAGCAGAGAATAGCTCCGATCCACAGCAAGATGGAGAAGCCACCAAACAGCTGGCGGCAGAATTTTACCCACTCTGGAGTAGTGGGAGGAGGTGTGAGGGCGTTGGGTCCGTCTTGTGCCAGGATTTCCGCAGCACGGGTGTTTGTGTGGCCCTGTGAGTGGAGGACAATGAAGAATAGTGTGATGGGAAGTCAGCAGGAGAAGAAAAACTTCTTCAAAGAAGTCTACATACATCGTAACAACAAAGAAAACAATTATAGAAATGACCTTTATCCGGCATTGATGAGAGACGTCTGATTATCAAACATTCCAGCTATCTCCTATATCTATATATTTGTCAATGTCTGTTTGTTTATCCGTTTGTTCGAGCATCACGCACAAACGGTATGACCAATTGACATGACATTTTGCACTCAGTATAATCTCGACTACCTCTTCTCTTGCTAGTCTGATGTCGGAGGGCAGCATGGTGTCAGCATCTCCATCTATTAGCTCATTGGAGAAGGGAAGAGAGGAAGAGCCCGCTGTAAGTAGCCAATCTAGGCCTGGTGCGGAAGGTGGAAGCGACCAGTGGTAGGAGTTGGGAAGAATGATGTTTCCCCACAATAACTTTCATTTCCCAGGATAAGACTTTGTATTAAAGAGACTCTGTTTCTAAGAGACATTTAACCCCTTGAGTGGCGGGTTTCCTACCACCCTGTCGTGCCCGGGCAGGTTTTTTAAAATGGTCTAATCATTGAATTTCAACTAATTTTGCAGTTGCGTCTCAAGAGCCATAACGTTTTCATTTTTCCATTGACATGGCCATATAAGGGCTTGTTTTTTGCGGGACAAGTTGTGATTTTTTTAAACAGGGGGGAGGAAAAAAAGAAATGGGGAAAAAAGAAAAAAAGGGGCCATGTCATTAAGGGGTGACTTCCTTCTCTGGGTCATTACGACGCACACGGATACCACATGTGTGATTGTATTTTTGATTTTTTTTACAAAGTAAAGGTAGACAAGTGTTTTTATAATTTTTTTATAATTTTTTTACTTTTTTTTTTTTTATTTTTATTTTTTTTGTCCCTTTAGGGGACTTCCACAGGGACCCATCAGGACCCCTGATCACATTCCGGGGGTCCAATGGTGACAGCCCTTTACTTGCTGCAGTGACAGCCCTTTACATGCTGCAGTCACATAGACTGCCGCATGTAAAGGGTTAACACAGCAGAGATCGGAGGTTTTCTCTGATCTCTGCTGTAAGAGCTGGTACCTAGCTGTCCTCTGACAGCCAAGCACCAAGCTCTCCCTGCCACAGAGACCATCGGCTTGCTTCTGACAAGCCGATGGTCTCTATGGGAACCTGTAAACAAAGCAGGAGATTGCCGGCATATCGGCAATATCTTCTGCTGGTTTTTCAAAGCCCTTGCACTGCTCTGTGTGGGTCTGTGCAGGCAGAGCACACTGTCACAGCTTGTGGCATTGTGCTCTGCAGCTCCCATAGTGATACATAGCCCGGAAATCTTCCAGGCTATGTCGCTATGAGCAGTGGAGCTCGTCCCGGAAAATTTCCGGGCGTGCCACTCAAGGGGTTAATTGTTTTCCCCAGCATTAATTGCTTTTCATGTTTAAGTATGTGCAGGAGGAAGTAAAGGTTCATTGTTATCTCTCATTTGCTCAGGCTCTCTAAGTAATTCATTTAAAGTCATTTATTCCTTGCAATGCATATATGTCTAGTTAAATATATCTAATTTAATTATGCTAATTTAGAAATGCAAATTTTCACAATGCCACCTTGTGCATTAAACCGCATGCATGGTGTGAATGATACATGTATATGACTGGAGGTTTCTTGTGTCTCCCTATGTCACGCCTTGGTCTTTGCAGCCCGTTCTATCCTGTCTCAGGGGGCGGGGCCTTCCTTTCACCTTCTCACAATCACGGACAGCGGTATTGACTTTAGCTACTGACTACTCCGCTGATTTTTGTCTCTACACAGAGAGAGTGAAATTCATACCACTCGTCTCTTGTTTTTTTCCTGACAGTCACCCTTTCATGTTTTGTATTGGTAACAGTGTGTTTCCTCCTCAGAAAAGACAGTGATGGTAATTCCACTGATCTTATTTTCCTAGCCTTTGGAGTAGAGTTATGTATGAAGCTCCATAGTGATACTAGTCCCCTTGAATTCAGTTCAGCTTAGTAGAATCTTACAAATGTACTTGCAAGTCATAGTATTTACACGCTGTCATGAATAAAAAGCCATATACACAAGGTATGGCACTTCTTTTAGTCATAGTACACTGGGAATGGGTTTAGCCTAACACGTAGGTGGCCAGGGGTAGGAGTTGTGTTTACAGGTTTTGCCTTGCACACTCCGTGACCACACAGAGATTTCTTAAGGGAATGGAAGTAATACACTCAAGATGGCGTGACTCCGGATTTATACACTGTTTTGGAGGCGCCGGGGTCAGTTTGTTCTTAAGTATGGGGGACTCTGTAGTGACCTAGTACTTCATCCTGGTCCTCTCCATAAATGTCATACATGTAAGTCTTATGTTGATGCACTGTGCAAAGCTGTTTTGTCATTTCCAGTATGTGTGTTGCACAGCTGCAGCACTTAAGAGGTTAATCTCTGCAAAAATCCTAGGCCTGCATGTAAATGTATCAGTTATGTTATGTCACATGGTATGAGAGAGTGTTTACATGTGAGTGATTGAGAGCAGGAAGGGGCTTCAATCTTTTGGAGTTGCGAGAGTTTAAAGTACAGAGCCACATGAGGGCAGCTTCAGCCTTCATGTGGTGAAGATGGAAGAGGAGGAGAGATTTCCAGTACTGCTTGTGAGCTACATGTAAGGAGAGTGAGCCCCAGGAGAGAGAGAGAGAGAGCACCTGTGAGTACTACTGTGTGTTTCTTCAAGGCCAGTGCAGAGGTACTATCTATCTCTTCTGATTTTCCTACCCGGCCGTCTAAAGTCTGGATCACCTCGTAGAGCTACACTCTGTCACACCCCCGTGTTTCCAAGGCTGGGTGGAGGTTCTCAGAGACCCGTGGTATTTAAGAACTGTCTGTGGCTGAATTACTTATCCGCCGAGGGTCATACCGGTGTGAGTGTTGGAACTGTGGCATCACGCGTGACAATTACCCCCCTGTTATCTAATTTTGTGGGCATTCCCTATCCTTTTATTTTACCTCAGCAGTATAATATATGGCAACCAATCACAGCACAGCTTTCATTTGACCTCAGCAGTATAATAATAATAATAAACTTTATTTGTATAGCGCCAACATATAATGCAACCAATCACAGCACAGCTTTCATTTGACCTCAGCAGTATAATAATAATAATAAACTTTATTTGTATAGCGCCAACATATAATGCAACCAATCACAGCACAGCTTTCATTTGACCTCAGCAGTATAATATATGGCTAATACACAGTCACAAAGCATTATTCAGCATAGGTGTGATTCCAAGTATTTATGAGTACGTTCTGATATCCTCTTTTCTTACATACAATGTCACGTTATGTATAGCACGCGTTCTGTATCGGGTACCCAGGCTATATATATAAATATATATATATATATATATATATATATATATATATATATATATATATATATAAAAATGCACAATCTGTTTGTTTGTTTGTGTCGTATACAAATCCACAGTTCTGCTCTGAATTGAGTGATATTCTGTAATTCTGCATGAGCGTTCTTCAGCACCGGGAGACAAATACTGGCGGGATTAAAAATCGAAAACTCACCAACTTCCCCTGTAATTTTTATTGCCAACAGCAACTAATCATAGTGCGGTGCTGGGCTCATTGTTGTGGCTTACTTTGTATATTCCAGGACTGATATTTCTAAAATAGTCTACTATATATTGAATATCTATTTTAACCACATCATCTATCTATCTATCTATCTATCTATCTATCTATCTATCTATCTATCTATCTATCTATCTCATATCTATCTATCTATCTATCTATCTATCTATCTATCTATCTCATATCTATCTATCTCATATCTATCTCACATCCATCTATCTATCTCACATCCATCTATCTATCTATCTCATATCTATCTATGTATCTCATATCTATCTATCTATCTATCTATCTCATATCTATCTATCTCATATCTATCTATCTCATATCTATCTATCTCATATCTATCTATCTCATATCTATCTCACATCCATCTATCTGTCTCACATCCATCTATCTATCTCACATCCATCTATCTATCTATCTATCTATCTATCTATCTATCTATCTATCTATCTATCTATCTCATATCTATCTATCTCATATCTATCTCTCTCATATCTATCTCACATCCATCTATCTATCTCACATCCATCTATCTATCTCACATCTATCTATCTATATATCTCATATCTATCTATATATATCATATCTATCTATCTCACATCTATCTATCTATCTATCTATATATCTCATATCTATCTATCTATCTCATATCTATCTATCTAATATCTATCTATCTATCTCATATTTATCTATAGCAGATCTATCTATTTATCTATCTCACATCTATCTACTATCTATCTATATATTTCATATCTATCTATATATCTCATATCTATCTATCTCACATCTATCTACTATCTATCTATATATCTCATATCTATCTATCTATCTATCTATCTCATATCTATCTATCTCATAGATATCTATCTCATATCTATCTATCTATCTATCTATCTATCTATCTATCTATCTATCTATCTCATATCTATCTATCTATCTATCTATCTATCTATCTCATAGCTATCTATCTATCTCATATCTATCTATTTATCTCATATCTATCTATCTATCTCATATCTATCTATCTATCTCATATCTATCTATCTATCTATCTATCTATCTATCTATCTATCTATCTATCTATCTATCTATCTATCCATCTTATCTATCTCATATCTATCTATCTATCTCCATATCTATCTATCTATCTATCTATCTAATATCTATCTATATCAGATCTATCTATCTATTTATCTATCTCACATCTATCTACTATCTATCTATATATCTCATATCTATCTATCTATCTATCTATCTATCTATCTATCTATCTATCTATCTATCTATCTATCTATCACATATCTATCACATATCTATCTATCTATCTATCTATCTATCTCATATCTATCTATCTCATATCTATCTATCTATGTATCTATTTATTTATCGTGGCCCAGAGTTAATGGGGCCCCTGCATAATGTTATGTTTGTCTTGTGCAATTGTATTGTCAGTGTCTTCTATGTAGTGTGCATTTGGTATGTGTATTGCACCTCTGCAGCACTGAATAGGTTAGGCCTCATGTCCATGAGCCCGCTCGGTTTTCCCGTGCAGAATCCCGCAGCGGTTTGCACCCGTGCCCGCAGGCATGAGGCCTAAAAATACATTTTACTCACCTGTCTGGACGCTACGGGTTGGTGTTGTGCCATGCGCATGCGCCGTGCTCACTTTTTAAAAATTAATCTCCTGCTCTCCCGCAAATCCGCGGCACAAGCACAATAACAGCTGGGGGTGCGCCGCGGCGGGGACGGCTTCCATCGACCTCAATGGAAGTCGTCCCTGAGGGATCCGCAGGAAAATGGAGCATGCTGCGATTCCTTCCGGCGCATGCAACCCGCACGCCGGAAAGAAAATCACATGCACATACTTTTACCAGCGGAACGCATGCTAATGCATCCCTATGGGCAGCAAGAGGTGCGGATACCCCGCACAGGAGACACGCGCGGATTTTATACGCCTGTGGACATTGGGCCTTAACGTCTGGGTTATGTCTGGGAAATGTATCATGTTGTATGTCGTGACCTTGTGATATATATGTGTTTGCATGGTATGAGAGAAGAGGTAGAGGGGAGCAGTGTTTGTTTGTGTTCTGCTATCCTGCTGGCTAGAGAGCACGATTGAGCAAGTGAAGTTAGTGAGTGAGCCGCACAGACACCAATCGGTCTGTGTGTTTGAAGAATGGAGGGAGCTGAGCGATTCCCTACTGCTTGGCCTAGGACTATGCTACCTGAAATGTGCCAGTGCTACCACTAAGCACTGAGTGAGGGAGGGATCGGTGCTTGGCGAAGGAAGGCACAGGAAGCGTGAGTGTGTAATGGTAGAGAGTTGGAGGGAGAGAAAGAGAGTCGCCGAGAGCGAGATCACACAGATAACTAGGACTGTGGATTGTCCGGATTGCCCAAGCATCCTCCCTGTCACACCACCTTCTCCTATTGTATCTGTGCCAATCTACTGTTGAACCGTGGATGTTGTTATCAACTTACAGTAAATAGACATTACCGAACGTTCCCGGTTTGTCCTAAAAGTTGTCCCTGTGTGAACTAAGTTAATTTCTACAACAAGTTTCAGATGATGGAACGGTGGTGTCACAAGTGACAAGAAGATTTAAGGTAATCGCTAGTTACTCTTTCCCTGTGACCGCTCCCAACAGTAAGTTGGACGGATCCCGGGCTACCCCCAAGGGAGGAGATGGTAGAGCCACTGTACATAATCAGCCTTATCCACCCCGCCATTTCCACGGCTGTGGGCCCGCTCCTACATAGCGGTGTATGGTATCGGTGGTGTCACGCATGATAACTATTACCCCAATCATCCTGTTTATCAGCATTCCCTATCCTAGGGGTGTCGAAGGTGGCCTGCAATCCTACTCTGGCCTTGGCTACATGTCATTTCTTAGGGAAGAGAGCCTGGTAAGTGCAATCACATTACCATCCCAGCTCTCCACGGTTGTCAAGTGTCCGGGGTTTCTCTCTGGGGTGTTGCATATCGATAGATAGATAGATAGATAGATAGATAGATAGATAGATAGATAGATAGATAGATAGATAGATAGATAGATAAATAAATAGATGCATAGAAAGATAGATAGATAGAAATTAGATATATAGATAGATGTGAGATAGATATTAGATAGCTAAATATGTATTAGATAGATAGATAGAAATGAGATAGATAGATAGATGATAGATAGATGATAGATAGATGATAGATAGATGATAGATAGATAGATAGATAGATAGATAGATAGGAGATAGATAGATAGATAGATAGATAGATATGAGATAGATAGATAGATAGGAGATAGATAGATAGATAGATAGATATGAGATAGATAGATAGATAGATAGATAGATAGATGCATAGAAAGATAGATAGATAGATAGATAGAAATTAGATATATAGATAGATGTGAGATAGATATTAGATAGCTAAATATGTATTAGATAGATATATAGATAGATAGAAATGAGATAGATAGATAGATAGATAGATAGATAGATAGATAGATAGATAGATAGATAGATAGATGATAGATACCAACAGATATAACAGATATAACAGTGAAGCTGTGGTAATGTATCTGTCTCTCCTGTGAAGCGGTGTGTAATATGATGGCGTTTCAGAGTTGTGTCCGTACATCTCGCCACACAATGTGAGATAATTGGGGCATGTGATCGGCTCACGCAGAGCTCTGGCGGAGCGGCAGGCGGCATGCTGTTCTGTGGCAGCACCGTGTTATCACGGACGGAGAGATAAATCAGGAGGGTTTTGTTGTGTAAATAATAATCACATTATTGTCACAAACAGAATACATAAAGATTTAAAGGGCCCCGCTGACATGAGACGGCGCAAACACCGGTACAGTTATGTCTCCGTATCATGTAAGAAGGAGGCACATGTGACCTCTGTGCAGAGGACTCCATATGGTCATATGTGACACCTCCTGACCTTGATTGGTGCTTTCGGGGCAGTTTGATGCTATTAGGACATCTGTCAGAACTGCTATCATAGTCAGAGGATCCCTTTAAATGGTTAGGTACACTTACCTGACTCCAGGCGGTAACACCAGGATCAGGAGAGATTCTCTACATGGAAATAAAATTTTACCCTCAGTAGGTTGTACAATCTCTACTCCCAGTTGTTTCACTTACCTTAGTGAGGTCGGTGCCATATTTTCGTGCCAGCTCTTCGAGAGAAAGTTTATGGTCATCCTGCCGAAAATGTTCAAAAATGTTATATTGTTCAAAAAATGGAAAATTACAGGACATATCGCATGAGGTGGATTATACATATCACAGAGGTCGATTATACATATCCCATGGAGGTGGAATATACATATCCATAGAGGTGGATTACACATATTGCATGAGGTGGATTATACATATCCCATAGAGGTGGATTATACATATCCATAGACGTGGATTATACATATCATATGAGGTGGATTATACATAGCGCATGAGGTGGATTATACATATCGTATGAGGTGGATTATATTCATCACAGAGAAGCGGACTACATGTATTAAAAGGATTAGGAGTACACATATCTCATGAAGTAGATTACATATCATATGAGGTGGATTACACATATTACAAGAGGTGTGTTATAAACATGACATAGAAGCAGACTACATGTGTTTAAGGGATCAGGAGTACACATATCACAGGAAGTGAATTATACATATCGTATCTAGTACACAAACCAAATAGAGCTGGATTACACATATCACATGACGGGGAGTAGACATATAGCATGAGCTAGATTATACATATGACATAGAAGGAGACTACATGTACTAAAGGGATTAAGAGTACACATATCACATGAGGTGGAGTACATGTATCATATGGAATAAGAGTATACATATAACATAGAGGTGGATTATAAATATCATATCTAGTGCACATATCAAAGACAGGTGGACTGCGCATCACATGATGTGGAGTACACATATCACATGAGCTAGATTACTTGGAGGTGGAGTACACATCTCACATTGAAGTTGAGTTTACATATCAGGGCTTAAACAGATGACCGTGATATGCTGCGATTTTGCACACAGGAAGCTCTAGCGCGCATAACACGCAGAACTGAACCCATTGGTTTCAATGGGTTCACTTTTTTTTGCGACCGTTGTTTTCATGGGCGCAAAAAAATAGGGCCTTCCCTATCCTGTGCGTGTTTGCGCACCAAAGAGCCCCATAGAGGTATATGGGAAGTGCGCAAACACGCATATCTTCCCACGCGGGTATGTGCTAAACGCAGGAAATACCTGCGATCACTGACACCTCGTTAGGCAAATTAGCCCTTTAAATCAGGGCGGGGTGATTCTCCCACCTCTGTGTGAACAAGCAGTGCCTTCCTAAATATGCTCAGTATTTCTGCAGGCACGAGTGCAAAATACACGTATTCACTGCGCAATAAAATGTGCCGGAGCGAGCGCATTACGTTACACGCTCCTCTGTGGAGGCCTTCATATGGACGTGTAGTTCACGGATCACAGAGATCTGTTGTATACATATTACATGGAGTTTGAGTACACGTATGACATGAAGGGAGAATACACGTATAACAAGGAGCTGGAGTACAAATATTACATGCAGGTAGATTACACATATGGCAGTAAGGGCTTAAACAGATGGACGCATGGGCTAATACGCTCGCTGCTACACAGTGTATTTGCGCATGAACAAGTTTAAAAGCTTTTTTTTTTTTAACCTTTCAAACTTTGAGCTACTTCAAGCAAATCCTACTTTTTTGGCATGCATAATGCATGTGCAAAAACTATTCATAGGAACAGACCCATTGGGCTCTATTCCTTGTGTTTTGTGCATGAATACAGTAGTCTGACAAGGCCGTTAGGTGAAATACAAATATCACATGGATGTAGATTACACATAGGACATAGAGGTGGAGTACACATATCACAGGGATGTAGATTACACATAGGATATAGAGGTGGAGTACACATATCACATGGATGTAGATTACACATAGGACATAGAGGTGGAGTACACATATCACATGGATGTAGATTACACATAGGATATAGAGGTGGAGTACACATATCACATGGATGTAGATTACACATAGGACATAGAGGTGGAGTACACATATCACATGGATGTAGATTACACATAGGATATAGAGGTGGAGTACACATATCACATGGATGTAGATTACACATAGGACATAGAGGTGGAGTACACATATCACATGGATGTAGATTACACATAGGACATAGAGGGGGAGTACACATATCACATGGATGTAGATTACACATAGGACATAGAGGTGGAGTACACATATCACATGGATGTAGATTACACATAGGACATAGAGGTGGAGTACACATATCATAGGGATGTAGATTACACATAGGACATAGAGGTGGAGTACACATATCACATGGATGTAGATTACACATAGGACATAGAGGTGGAGTACACATATCACATGGATGTAGATTACACATAGGATATAGAGGTGGAGTACACATATCACATGGATGTAGATTACACATATGACATAGAGGGGGAGTACACATATCACAGGGATGTAGATTACACATAGGACATAGAGGTGGAGTACACATATCACATGGATGTAGATTACACATATAAAATAGAGGTGGAGTACACATATCACATGGATGTAGATTACACATAGGACATAGAGGGGGAGTACACATATCACATAGATGTAGATTACACATAGGATATAGAGGTGGAGTACACATATCACATGGATGTAGATTACACATAGGACATAGAGGTGGAGTACACATATCACATGGATGTAGATTACACATAGGATATAGAGGTGGAGTACACATATCACATGGATGTAGATTACACATATAACATAGAGATGGAGTACACATATCACATGGATGTAGATTACACATAGGACATAGAGGTGGAGTACACATATCACATGGATGTAGATTACACATAGGACATAGAGGTGGAGTACACATATCACATGGATGTAGATTACACATAGGACATAGAGGTGGAGTACACATATCACATGGATGTAGATTACACATAGGACATAGAGGTGGAGTACACATATCACATGGATGTAGATTACACATAGGACATAGAGGTGGAGTACACATATCACATGGATGTAGATTACACATATACATAGAGGTGGAGTACACATATCACATGGATGTAGATTACACATAGGACATAGAGGTGGAGTACACATATCACATGGATGTAGATTACACATAGGATATAGAGGTGGAGTACACATATCACAGGGATGTAGATTACACATAGGACATAGAGGTGGAGTACACATATCACATGGATGTAGATTACACATATAACATAGAGATGGAGTACACATATCACATGGATGTAGATTACACATAGGACATAGAGGTGGAGTACACATATCACATGGATGTAGATTACACATAGGACATAGAGGTGGAGTACACCTATCACATGACTGTAGATTACACATAGGACATAGAGGTGGAGTACACATATCACATGGATGTAGATTACACATAGGACATAGAGGTGGAGTACACCTATCACATGACTGTAGATTACACATAGGACATAGAGGTGGAGTACACATATCACATGGATGTAGATTACACATAGGACATAGAGGTGGAGTACACATATCACATGGATGTAGATTACACATATAACATAGAGGTGGAGTACACATATCACATGGATGTAGATTACACATAGGACATAGAGGTAGGGTACACATATTACATGGCACTACAGTACACATATTCCTAAAGGAAAAATCCACCATTATATAGCCCTAGTAGTATATTTCTGTTGAGCTGCTCCTCGGCTTCTTTCATACATAGTATACAGCACTAATAACTAATGTTACAACCATTCTTCTGTTCATTAAAATTAAAAACTGCAGTACCAAAGATTACCACCGGAAGCAGTACAAGCTCCTACACTAGACGGTACAATAACATACCACCACTCAGATGCTTGTGTATCGCTCACCATAGTAACTTCCTTCTTGAGCTCATCCATTTCCTTCTCTTTCTGCTTCTTCTTGCCCCCGCCATTGTCTGCGTTGGTTGCAGCGGGCGAATACTCCCGGCCCTCCTGCAAAGTGACATGAAAGAAGATGGGTGATGGTATTTATTGTGAGGACCCCCATAAACTGCAGATGATGGCGGCAGGATAACATGTATTATGTAGACTAAGGGCAGCTTCATACGAGCACATGCACAAATACGCTCGCCGCAGGACAGAGTATCTGCGTATGAACGAGGTCTGCAATCAGGGTGTTGCACGCATGTCTGTGCATGTTCTCGCACGCAGGGCCAGTTCACACACACGTGTGACACATCCTTTCTGTGGAACTGAAAGGCTATTAAAGCCTAACAAGGTCCAGCTGTGCTCTTTTTCCTGTACCTTGCACAGTGTCACACCCTTCCCGTTGCGTATTTTCCAACCCGCCATAGACTTCTATGGCAGTTTCGATGTGAAGAACGCAGGAAAATAGAGCAGGTCCTACTTTTTTCGCGCAAATCAATAGGTTCTATTCTGTGTTTAACGTACACAGATTTTGCGTGCACAAAAATGTGCACAAGCACGCTGGCGTTGGGAGGCCCTGGTAGTCAAAGACTTTGTAAGTATATACATAAACACACTAGAACATGCCCAGGTTATACCAGCTATTCATATAATTATATACATGAGATACCCAGGTTATACCAGCCTGCTCCATATCACTATATACAGGAGATGTCTAGCTTATACCAGCTGTACATATAGAATTATACACAGGAGATGCCCAGGTTATACCACCATGCTCCATATCATTATATACAGGAGATGTCTAGCTTATACCAGCTGTACATATATAATTATATACAGAAGATACCCAGGTTATACCAGCATGCTCCATATCACTATATACTGGAGATGTATAACTTATACTATCTGTACATATATAATTATACACAGGAGATGCCCAGGTTATACCAGCATGCTCCATATCACTATATACTGGAGATGTATAACTTATACCAGCTGTACATATATAATTATATATAGGAGATACCCAGGTTATACCAGCATGCTCCATATCACTATATACAGGAGATGTATAACTTATACCAGCTGTACATATATAATTATACACAGGAGATGCCCAGATTATACCAGCATGCTCCATATCACTATATACAGGAGATGTATAACTTATACCAGCTATACATATATAATTATATACAGGAGATGCCCAGGTTATACCAGCATGCTCCATATCACTATATACTGGAGATGTATAACTTATACCAGCTGTACATATATAGTTATATACAGGAGATGCCCAGGTTATTCCAGCATGCTCCATATCCCTATATACAGGAGATGTATAACTTATACCAGCTGTACATATATAATTATATACAGGAGATGCCCAGGCTATACCAGCATGCTCCATATCATTATATACAGGAGATGTATAACTTATTCCAGCTGTACATATATAATTATATACAGGAGATGCCCAGGCTATACCAGCATGCTCCATATCACTATATACAGGAGATGTATAACTTATACCAGCTGTACATATATAATTATATACAGGAGATGCCCAGGCTATACCAGCATGCCCCATATCACTATATACTGGAGATGTATAACTTATACCAGCTGTACATATATAATTATATACAGGAGATGCCCAGGTTATACCAGCATGCTCCATATCACTATATACAGGAGATGTATAACTTATACCAGCTGTACATATATAATTATATACAGGAGATACCCAGGTTATACCAGCATGCTCCATATCACTATATACAGGAGATGTATAACTTATACCAGCTGCACATATATAATTATATACAGGAGATACCCAGGTTATACCAGCATGCTCCATATCACTATATACAGGAGATGTATAACTTATACCAGCTGTACATATATAATTATATACAGGAGATACCCAGGTTATACCAGCATGGTCCATATCACTATATACTGGAGATGTATAACTTATACCAGCTGTACGTTTATAATTACATACAGCAGATACCCAGGTTATACCAGAATGCTATCACTATATACAGGGAGATGTATACCTTATACTAGCTGTACATATATCATTACATGCAGCAGATACCCAGGTTATACCAGCATGCTCCATATCACTATATACAGGAGATGTATAACTTATACCAGCTGCACATATATAATTATATACAGGAGATACCCAGGTTATACCAGCATGCTATCACTAGATACAGGGGGATGTATACCTTATACTAGCTGTACATATATCATTACAAGCAGCAGATACCCATGTCACTATATACAGAACATGTATTACTAACAGTTGTTATTTGGTTTAGCTATTTTAAGTCTGATGGAAATAACTCCCATCTCCTGGGTGAACAGTTGCACCTCTAGTTCATGCCCTGAGGTCGGTTCACTCCTCTGACCTCCAGTTCTAATTCCACAAGGACGGCCTGTTCTGTGAGAATACGGCTTGTTGTTGGACTGAAATAGTTTGAGATGGAGGGATTAGTTATGAGAAGAGGGCGATCACCTCCATGCATCTGTAAGCACCAAAATATTCAAAAAGGACAAGTTTAAAGTGTCAACGGGGTATAATAAGGGTTTTATTGTGGAGAGCTGGTGTCATTTACTCAGGTCCGGAGGCCTGCTATGATGTAGTCTCCTGCATTGTGTCCCACATATATTCTGAATATCGCCCTAGGATACAGCAGAAATTCCATGTTTTTCCTACATTTTTTAAAGTTGCACTGATGACAACTGCCTCGAGCTGTTGGCCCCATATGAATAAGTATAGGACAATAATGGAGAAACCTTAAGCAGTAGTATGCCATCCATTAGGTATGGTAACTGCTATTGTAAGGGCTGAAGAACACACAGGAGGTCATCAAGAAGATCCCAAGTTTGGACCATAGATGAGGTTTGGTCCTGATTTGGCATTTTCCAGTATTGAACATTGGCCATTAAAAGGGTTTTCCCACCAGATACATCAACAACATCTCCATAGTATATGGAATACATTTCCCACAGTTGAGGTCCAACCACTGATACTGATGTTGGCCTGTTACAGGCAATGGGCCAACCAGTTTTCCTGAGTAAGGTTGGTGAAGCTAAAGTTTTATAGAGCTTGGAGGAAAGGCGGAAGATCATCTATAGGGATCTCAAGTAATGTCTTAAGAACTTGGACCATAGATGAGTTTTGGTCCTGATCTGGCAATTTCTAGTATCAAAATATTGGGCAATTAAAGGATTTTCCCACCAAATACATCAATGACATCTCCATAGTATAAGTAATATTGTACATTTTCAACTGGTTGATGTCCAACCACTAATATTCTCACTGTATCTCAAAACTAAGTGTGTATGGAGCTCTTCTAATCTCAGGAGACATGATGTTGGCCTGTTACAGTCAATGGGCCGACTAGTTGGGTAAAGTTGGGTTTGGCTGAAGCTGTATGGAGTCTGGAAAAAAAGGCAGGGGGTCATCTATAGGGATCCTAAGTCACCTTTTAGGTTGCTCTCACACAGCCCACTTTTTACCGCAATTAGCGCGGCATTTGATTTCAATGGGATCTTTGCAGACCAGAGCTTGACTGCAGCATTTCTAACACTGCGTTCGAGCGCTGTATGTTTTATTTTTGTGCGTTTTAGTGCTTCTAAACGCACCTCATCACCCATCACAATGATATCAAACGCTGTAGCATGCGTTCAAAAACACCGCGGTTTCGGGCGCGAGTCTTGTAAACACATGTGTGAGAGTGGCCTTAAAGACTTGGACCATACATGAGTTTTGGTCCTGGTCTGATTCCAGCATCAAAATACTGGCTATTAAAAGGAGGTTCCCGATGACCTCTCTGTAGTATATGCAATACATTTCCAACTAGTTGAGGTCCAACCACTGAAACTCCCACCGTGCTTTAGAACTAAGTGCCTGTGAAGCTCTTCCAAGCTTGAGAGGCATGATGTTGGCCCATTACAGTCAATGGACTGACCAACTGTATCCTGAGTAAGGTTGGTGGGGCTGAAGTTGTATGGAGCTTGAAGGAAAGGTGGAAGGTCATCTATAGGGATCTCAAGTAATGTCTTAAGTACTTGGACCATGGAGGCGTTTTGGTCCTGATTTGTCATTTTCCACCATCAGAATACTGCTCATTAAATGGGGCTTTCCACCAGATTCATCAATGACGTCTCCATAGTATATGGAATACATTTCCAACTAGTTGAGGTCCAACAAACTGATACTCCCACTGCGTCTTAAAAATAAGTGCCGGTGAAGCTCTTCCAAGCTTGGGAGGCATGATGTTGGCCCATTACAGTCAATGGGTCAATTGGTTGACTCCTGAATAAATTTCAGTCTGACTGAAGTTATATGAAGCTTGAAGTAAAGGCAGGAGGACATCTATAGGGATCTTAAGTCACCTCCTAAAGACTTGGACCATAGATGAGTTTTGGTCCTGGTCTGGAATTTTTCAGTATCAAAATACTGGCCATCAAAAGGGGTGTCCGGCCAGATACATTAGTGACGTCTTTGTAGTACAGTATATTGAATACATTTTTAGAGTTGAGGTCCAACCAATGATGCTCTCACTTGTCTTAATATTAAGTGTCCATGAAACTCTTTCAAGCTCCGTAGATATGATATTACCCCATTAGAGCCAATGGGCCAACCAAGGTTGAAGTTTTATGGAGCTTTGAGAAGCACCCTGGTCACTTTGTTTTGGGCATCCCAGTGGTCGTACTCTAAAAGAGCAGACATTTTTTGCATGGCCTATATATGCGTCATGTGTATGTGGTGAGAAGGCCTCTTATATATAGCATTTTTATATTCGGCGCTATATACTATGTGAAGTAGTCATGGAAAGCTTTCTCTAGAGGAGCCATAAATTCCTTAACCCATAAATCCCCTTTATCTTCATCCAGGCTGGTTGAGGGTTCTGCCATTGGGAGGATACAGGAATTATGTCTGCTTAGCATATGTGGTGCGTTAACCATTGAAATGCCTGTTTAATGCTTCACATCATTATCTTCTAGTGAGATAATGTGCAGAAAGTTCTACAGATAATCACAATAGAATTCAGTCATACTCTACACATGAGACACTACAAGCTCCATCATGACCCGACCACAAGCCATGACTCTCCTAGTCTATACATAGAACCAAAGAACATCCTCTGAACATTACTCTATGATACTCTGTACAAAGAACACAAATCTCCTGGTAGCCATTGGTAACAGTCAGTAACGTTGGCACCGTACTGTACATTCTAAAGACTTAACCAAGCTTCTATAATGCAGGGGCACAATAGTCAATGAAAAACCTCCCCAAATGCAACTCAATAGAGGGAGCTGTGCAGAGTCTGAACAGGGATTGGAATGTTGAGAGATTTCAGCTCTGAAGCCTACAGAATAGTGAGTGCAACTCTGGTGTATGATACAGGATATAACTCAGGATAAGAACAGAATAGGTAATGCATTGTCTGAACATAGTGACTCCACCAGCAGAATAGTGAGTGCAGCTCTGGAGTATAATACAGGATAAGTACTGTATGAATATAGTGACTCCACCAGCAGAATGGTGAGTGCAGCTCTGGAGTATAATACAGGATGAAACTCAGGATCAGTACAGGATAAGTAATGTATGTACACAGTGACTCCACCAGCAGAATAGTGAGTGCAGCTCTGGAGTATAATACAGGATGTAACTCAGGATCAGTACAGGATAAGTAATGTATGCACACAGTGACTCCACCAGCAGAGTAGTGAGTGCAGCTCTGGGGTATAATACATGATGTAACTCAGGATCAGTACAGGATAAGTAATGTATGTACACAGTGACTCCACCAGCAGAATGGTGAGTGCAGCTCTGGAGTATAATACAGGATGAAACTCAGGATCAGTACAGGATAAGTAATGTATGTACACAGTGACTCCACCAGCAGAATAGCGAGTGCAGCTCTGGAGTATAATACAGGATGTAACTCAGGATCAGTACAGGATAAGTAATGTATGTACACAGTGACTCCACCAGCAGAATAGTGAGTGCAGCTCTGCAGTATAATACAGGATGTAACTCAGGATCAGTACAGGATAAGTAATGTATGTACACAGTGACTCCACCAGCAGAATAGTGAGTGCAGCTCTGGAGTATAATACAGGATGTAACTCAGGATCAGTACAGGATAAGTAATGTATGTACACAGTGACTCCACCAGCAGAATAGTGAGTGCAGCTCTGGAGTAAAATACAGGATGTAACTCACGATCAGTACAGGATAATATATGTACACAGTGACTCCACCACCAGCAGAATAGTGAGTGCAGCCCTGGAGTACAATACAGGATAAGTAATGTATGCATATAGTGACTCCACCAACAGAATAGTGAGTGCAGCTCTAGAGTATAATACAGGATGTAACTCAGGAGCAGTACAGGATAATGTATGTACACTGACACTACCAGCAGAATAGTGAGTGCAGCTCTGCAGTATAATACAGGATGTAACTCAGGATCAGTACAAGATAAGTAATGAATGTACACAGTGACTCCACCAGCAGAATAGTGAGTGCAGCTCTGGAGTATAATACAGGATGTAACTCAGGATCAGTACAAGATAAGTAATGAATGTACACAGTGACTCCACCAGCAGAATAGTGAGTGCAGCTCTGGAGTATAATACAGGATGTAACTCAGGATCAGTACAAGATAAGTAATGTATGTACACAGTGACTCCACCAGCAGAATGGTGAGTGCAGCTCTGGAGTATAATACAGGATGAAACTCAGGATCAGTACAGGATAAGTAATGTATGTACACAGTGACTCCATCAGCAGAATGGTGAGTGCAGCTCTGGAGTATAATACAGGATGAAACTCAGGATCAGTACAGGATAAGTAATGTATGTACGCAGTGACTCCACCAGCAGAATAGGGAGTGCAGCTCTGAGGTATAATACAGGATGTAACTCAGGATCAGTACAGGATAAGTAATGTATGTACACAGTGACTCCACCAGCAGAATAGTGAGCGCAGCTCTGGAGTATAATACAGGATGTAACTCAGGATCAGTACAGGATAAGTAATGTATGTATATAGTGACTCCACCAGCAGAATAGTGAGTGCAGCTCTGGAGTATAATACAGGATGTAACCCAGGATCAGTACAGGATAAGTAATGTATGTACACAGTGACTCCACCAGCAGAATAGTGAGTGCAGCTCTGGAGTATAATACAGGATGTAACTCAGGATCAGTACAGGATAAGTAATGCATGTACACAGTGACTCCACCAGCAGAATAGTGAGTGCAGCTCTGGAGTATAATACAGGATGTAACTCAGGATCAGTACAGGATAAGTAATGTATGTACACAGTGACTCCACCAGCAGAATAGTGAGTGCAGCCCTGGAGTAAAATACAGGATGTAACTCAGGATCGGTACAGGATAAGTAATGTATGTACACAGTGACTCCACCAGCAGAATAGTGATTGCAGCCCTGGAGTAAAATACAGGATGTAACTCACGATCAGTACAGGATAATATATGTACACAGTGACTCCACCACCAGCAGAATAGTGAGTGCAGACCTGGAGTACAATACAGGATAAGTAATGTATGCATATAGTGACTCCACCAACAGAATAGTGAGTGCAGCTCTAGAGTATAATACAGGATGTAACTCAGGAGCAGTACAGGATAAGTAATGAATGTACACTGACACTACCTGCAGAATAGTGAGCGCAGCTCTGCAGTATAATACAGGATGTAACTCAGGATCAGTACAAGATAAGTAATGAATGTACACAGTGACTCCACCAGCAGAATAGTGAGTGCAGCTCTGGAGTATAATACAGGATGTAACTCAGGATCAGTACAGGATAAGTAATGTATGTATATAGTGACTCCACCAGCAGAATAGTGAGTGCAGCTTCTGGAGTTGGGTGTGTGCTGGTTAAGCTCTGCAACTTCCAGGGTGTGGTCAGAGAAGGAAGGTTTGCTGAGCTTGGATCCCAGAGAAGGTGCACTTTTCTGGGCTTGTTGGATATGGAGTCCCGCACCTCCTCTCCCCGGGGCCACTCGGGGGGAGGGAGGGAAGTGAAGGCATTGCTGGCATCAGCAATGCCGAAAGAAAGTTTGCCACTGGTGCCGGAGAAGCCAGCAGCACGCAGGAAAACAGGAGCTTCTGCTGGAGGTAAGAAGAGACTTGGACCTGGTCGTGGCTGCAGCAGCGTGGCACCATTTGTCAGCACGGCGGCTTCTGATAGCGCAGGGAGTGAGATTGTGACCCGCAGCCAGACCCGCAGGAGAGCAGGTGAGCCGCAGACCCTGGCAAGTATGGGTAAGTGGAGCGAAAGAAAGAAGGAGGAATCAGTGATTGAGCTGGCCTCCAGGCTGGCGAAGAGTATTAATGACTATAACTTTGCTGGAAAAATGTTGGTCATGCAAAAAGGGAAGGTGCGTGATGCCAAGCTGATCATGGAGCAAAATGCTTCTAAGGACAGAAAGGCAGAAGCCAGAAGGGCAATAAAGAAATGCAAGGACTGCATTAGAATGTGGAAAGCGGTGAGGGAGAAAATACTGGAGGAGAGCGGTCCCTTTAAGGAAAAAATAATAAATGATGACCGGTTTGCAAAGATGGCGGCAAGGTGCAGTGGCCAGGAGCAAAGCGAGTCAAGCAATGATGAAGCCTCAGATGAGGAATTGTTTGAGGATGTACAGGAGACCCTGGAGGAGCAGCCCGTATGCTCACAAGAGCTAGTACCAACACCCAGTGGCACTACAAGTTCCAGAGAGCTGTTGCCTGAGGAAATTGGACTGCCATCTACCTCAGGGGAATCAGAGGTGGAGGGAAACGCAGGAAGGCTACAAGTGCAGAAGACCCCACAGCCAGAAGCCTCTCTGCATATTGGGGGCTTCATGTTTGGCAATGAGATGCCGGAGGAGGATGTAGAGATAAAGAAAAAGAAAAAGAAACCTGTTAAGCTGCAGGAAAAGCTTGTGTTTGTCAAAGTTCCCGTGAGGACTGATCTGGCTGCAAAGTCGGATCAGAGTTCTGACCCCAAAAACCCCCCTGGCTCGGACTCTGTGGTGGGCCTGGAGCAGGGAGTTGGGGAGAAAAGGGCCCAGCTGGTCAGACCCCCTGTCCCTGCGTTAGTTGGTAACAGGAGCAAGGAGGTCAGTAAGAAAGGCGCAGTAAAGGCCAGTACAGATGCAGGTCGCGGTAACAGCAAGGAGGGTGGCAGCGGTGCCACTAATGTAGCAAGTGCTGCCTGTGATGCGGAGGGGGCTGCGGACCTAAAATCAGGGGACTCCCATAATCTGGGAGTAAGTCAGGCCGAATCCCGCGCCTCCAGTGATGCGGAGGCAAAAAAGAAAAAAGGAAAAAGGAAAAACACAAGCAAAAGTCCGGAGGCTTTACCATCTACCTCCGGAGAGGCCAGGACCCATGGACCACATGATCCGAGGATAAAAGTGGTAGATCCGGGTATGGATGTGCGAGAGCGTGTGGTGGATGTGAGGGACAACGCCGAGAGTAAACAATTCTCTGCAGGTTCTGGGCCTTCGGGCACCTCGGGCCCCCCTGGCAGCCGGGGATCTGGGGGCCCAGGGGATAAGGTGGATAGGCCAGGGGGGTCACAGGTTCCAGTCGCCCCTCCAGCGGCGACAACAACTGGCAGGAGTTATGCCAGTGTCGCCGCTGGAGGGGAGGGGTCCTCCTTGTCTCCAGGCTCTAGGGAGGGCGCTTTGCAACAGCGTCTCCTGGAGGCTTTACGGAAGGGGGAGAGTACAATCACAGTTGGAGGAAGAGAGGTGGATCTATCTCTCTGGAAAGAGAGACATGGCTTGGGTGCCTTCCGAGAGCAAAGGGGGGAGACCGTATGGTCCCTACCGACACCCGGGCAGGACGCAGGTCGTAGGAATGTGGTCCGTCTTCGTTGGAGAGGCAATGATACATGCCCCCCGAGGGCAAGGGTAGTGGAGCTTCTGCTGAAGATGGGCTTCAGGGCAGTTGACATCTTTGCCCTGATCCATCCTTACGGCACGTCTGAGTTTGACATCAGCTTCGTTCGCCCAGAGGGCTTAGAAATCTTCTGGGGGAATTACGAGCTGGTGAAAAACGAGCCCGGCTGGCGAGACTTTGCCATCCAGGTGGTGTCTCGCCAGAACGGTATCAAGAAGGTGACCGTTTTGACTCGTAACGAGTCACTTTCTTGCTTTGACATCATGACGTGGCTCAGTAGGTACGGAGAGGTGACGGAGATGCCCCAAAAGAACAGGGATGAGCACGGCATATGGTCTGGGGCCTGGACGTTCATGGTCCAGCTGAAACGTTCAGGTAACTCAGTGGCACACATACCTTCTGCAGCCTTCCTCGGCAGGGATCGTATCTTGGCCTTTTACCAGGGGCAGCCGAAGCTCTGCCACAGGTGCGGCGACCCCTCACACTTGAGCGCCGCTTGTAAGAACTTGAAGTGCGCTCTGTGTGGGGGTCTGGGTCATCTAGCCGCCTCCTGTGCGGAGATTAGGTGTAACCTGTGTGGTGACCTCGGTCACCCATTTAGTCGCTGTCCGCGCTCCTTTGCCAATGCGGTCTCAGCACCTACGGATGGGGGTCATGATGTGGCCTCCGGGGGTGAGGGGACCAGCAGAGGTGGGGGAGCTCAGGAGCCAGGGAAGAACCGGCAAAAGACGCCTGCGGAGCAGAGGCGTCAGGAGAAACGCAGACGGAGCAGGGAGCTGACAGGAGCACCCACAGCAGGTGGGTCGATGGTGGCCCCTGTTCCAGAGGCAAATCTCGCGGCTGAGGCTTTGAGGGACAGCGATTTAGATGAGGAGGACAGGAGGATCCAGAGGGAGGAGACCAACTCTGCAGATTCCTCTCACTGCGAAAGTGTGGATGAGGAAGGCAAGAGGTGGCTAGAGAAACGGCGTAAGCTAGGTGCCACAAGGAGGAAACGAAGGGGGGATTCAAGATCTTCTCCCACCCCGGGCCAAGTACTGGAAGGAAAAGCCTGCTCACCTCCAGTTGGACTCTCCAATAGGTTCCGAGCCCTCCGAGACATCTCTTCCTCCTCTTCTGAGGGGGAGGCGGAGGGCAAGGTTCCTAGGGCAAAGGAAGGGTCAACAGGGGGCGCTGAGTCTCCACCTCATGAAGGCATAGTTCCTTCCGGGGTGGAGGCTACTCTGGAACCTGGAAACAAGGACGACGGGGTCAGGGGATCCCCTGCTATGGACACATCTGTGTCCAAAAAAAGAGGCAAGGGGCTTTCCTCTGACCCCGAGGAAGCGGGTGTGAGGAAGAAAGCCGTCTAATTTAATCACTCATGATGGCGGCACCCACTCCGCTGACTCTGGCATCAATTAACGTTGCCAGCATTAAATCTGATACGGCTAGATTTGCGGCCTTTGATTTTCTCGGCCGCGTTGAAGCCGACATTTTATTTTTGCAGGAGACCAGGCTGTCTGATTTGGCAGCCATACATAAGGCAAAAAGGGAGTGGAGGTCAGGCCCTTCCTACTGGTCTCTTGCGGCCGAGCCGTATAGTGGAGTGGCGGTACTTTTTACCGCAGCGGTTGAATGCCGACGAGTTATTGAATTAGAAATGGGAAGGTGCCTGATCTTAGATGTCCTCATGAAGGGACAAGAATTAAGACTTGTCAACATCTATGGTCCCCAGTCAAAAAAGGACAGGAAGAGTCTCTTTATGAGGATCAAGCCCTACCTTTTTACCAGCCGCCAAGTTGTCTTTGGAGGTGACTTTAATGCAGTCACAAGAGCCCGCGATAGGGGAGGCTCTGGAGACAGGCGGTTGACTTTTGACAGCGTCGCACTTAATAGTATAGCTAGCGAGGCTCGCCTGGTGGATGTCCACATCCGGCACACCCCAGGCCACGAGGGGTTCACCTATTATAGAGGTCAGAGCAGGTCTAGAATAGACAGGTTTTATTTGAAGGAGGAAGCCATCTCTTCACCAGTGTCCGTTGTTGAGGTGGAATTCTCCGATCACTGTCTAATATTGTTTTCTCTGAATGTTGCAGAGACCCCCCGGATGGGCAGAGGTTTTTGGAGACTGAATTCATCACTCCTGGAGGAAGCAGAGATAAGACAGTCCTTTGAGGATTTTCTGCAGAGCCAGGTACCATTACTGGATCTCTGTAGCAGTAAGTCAGAGTGGTGGGAGATGTTCAAGAGGAGGGCGGCAGGGTTCTTCCGAGAGCTCTCCAACCTCAGATGCCTGGACAGGTACCGCCTGTACAACGGCCTGAGGAGGAAACTCGAACATCTCGTTTCGACTGGAGGTAGCCGCGAGGAGATCTCCAGAGTGAAATCTTTGCTCAAGAAGTGCCAGTACGATAGACACGCATCCTTGGTTTTTGAGAGGGATTTCGGGAAGTACCGCTCGCCCGACCCTTACAGAAACTGTAGGATGTCAGTGAATAGTAAAGTGGTCACTGGACTGATCGATAGTACAGGATCCCTGAATCGATCCAGATCAGGGATTCTGGAAGTCGTCAGATCCTACTACTCGCAACTCTTGGGAAAGAGGGATCTAGATTCGGAAGTGATGTCGGCTTTCCTGGCTGAAACTGTCCCTGAGCCGGGGGTAGACACCTCTCTTGATGTTTTGACAGGAGAGATCAGAATAGAGGAAGTTAAACTGGCGATTGATGGGCTCCGGCTCAAAAAATCGCCAGGACCGGATGGACTAACATCCGAGTATTATAAGACCTTCAAGGACCTCTTGAGTCCCCTCTTGACGGAGGTATTAAATGAGTGTCTTTCCTCGGGCACTCTGCCAAAGTCAATGAGGAGGTCAGCTTTGATCCTTCTGTCAAAGGGTAAAGACTCGAGCCGTATTGAGAACTGGCGTCCCATAGCACTTCTCAATACGGACAGGAAGGTTCTGGCAAAAGTGCTGTTTAATCGGTTGGTCAAGTTTGCACCCCGGCTCCTCTCGGGCGCCCAGCATTGCTCTGTTCCAGGCCGTAGCACCTTTAGCGCTGTTCTTGGTGTCCGGGAGGCAGTGGAGCAGGGTAGGGCTGGTCACTGGGAGGGGTACTTGCTGTCCTTGGATCAGGCCAAAGCGTTTGATCGGGTTAATCACGAGTACCTCTGGTCAGTCCTTCTGAGATATGGCCTGCCAGTGGGGTTTGTTGATTGGCTGCGAACATTGTATGCAGGGGCTGAGACTTTCCCGCTGGTGAACGGTTGGCTTGGCCGCCCTTTTGAGGTGGGTTCCGGTGTCCGTCAGGGCTGTCCTCTAAGTCCCCTGTTGTATGTGTTTGCGATAGATCCCTTTCTTAGGAGGGTTGATCGTGGACCTATAGCGGGGGTCGGGATGGACCGGGCGGTGCCGGAGGCTACCCTGAGGGCAGTGGCATACGCCGATGATGTCACGCTCTTCGTATCCTCAAGGGAGGAGGCGGAGTTTGTGGTGTCGGAGGTGGTTGCCTACTCAGAGGCATCCGGGTCCAGAGTCAACTGGGATAAGTGCGAAAGTCTCTGGTTAGGAAGGGGGGATCCTGTGTTTGATCTCCCGGACACTCTTCCGGTGCCCCAGACTTCAGCAAAAGTTCTTGGCATCAAATTTGGCCAGGGGGATTACCCCATGCAAAATTGGGTAGACAGGCTGGATGGTGCCACTCAGAAGGTAAACCAGTGGAAGGGTTGGTCTTTGACCCTTCGGGAAAGAGTTAGCCTGATCAAAACATACCTGCTCCCTTTATTCATCTACCTGGGCAGCGTATGCATTTTGCCAGAACCTCTCTGGACTCGGGTCTACAACCTGTTCTTCCTAATGTTGTGGGGGAATAGGTTGAACCTGATCAGGAGAGATGTTACATACCGCACGAGGAGACTAGGGGGGTTATCTATGGTCAACCCCGTGGTGTTTCTTGTAGACACCTTTTTTAAGATCAACATAGGCAACCTCTGGCAAGAAAGGGCTCCTCTGTGGGTCTACTCCTGCCGGGGATGGTTTCGGCCCTTCTTCCAGGAATGGGAGACAGGAGGGCGAGTGAAGGACCTTCGCACGCAGCATGGATATCTCCCGGCTTACGCTACCTTGGTTCTGAAGGTGATACGCCGGTGGGGTCTGGGGATGTGGGAGATCAGGACTCTGACGAGGAGGCTCCTCGACGAAAGAGTCCTGTTGACCCGTTTCCAGAAGCCCCTGGCGCTCAAGGACTGCCCAAGTCGGGACCTGGAGGGAGGGTTACGTTTACTGAATTCAACCCGGGTCCCCGTGAAGTTTTGGGACTTGGCTTGGCGCTGCTTTCACGGGAGACTGTATGTAAGGGGTAACTTGAAGAGCAGGCCTCTGATTGACAGGGGTTGCCCCCGTCAGGAGTGCAGCGATGTGCTGGAAAGCATGGAGCATTTCCTGCTTCAGTGCCCCTTTAATACAGAGGTATACCAACGGGTAGGGATCTCCATAGGCTGGCGTCAGCTGGCACACCTCTCCTATGCGGAGTGGGCTTATGGAGCGTTCAGAGGCCTTGGTGGCAGGGACCGCTGCACTTTATTTCTAGTTAGCCTAGTGGTCAGGTTCCACATCTGGAGTGCACGGTGTTTAATCTCGACGGAGCTGAAAGTCCTCCCCGTGGATACGGTATGTAGGAACATCCTGGGTGACCTGGTGAAGGTGCGTTCTTTGGAGTATGAGAGGCTGGGCACATCTAAGGCTTCTCTCCTATGGAGAGGGCTTGTATTTCGTTAGGGACAGTGTTTTCTTAATTTTCTAGGGGAAGAGTAGGGAGAGAATAGGGACAGGATAGGGAGAGAGGAGGGATAGGGCAGGGACAGGTTTCCATGAAGGGTCAGACTGAGGGGCAGACTAAGGACAGTCTAGGGCAAATTAGGGAGAGAATAGGGAGACCTGTTTTTAAATTCAAGGGATAGTACATTGTGATGTCTGTGCCCGGCTTATCACCTCCAATCCTGGTGGGGGGCTGTGAGTGCACCATGAAGCTTTTTGTTTTGATTTGGGCAAAATGAAATGAAGTAGGGCTGCAGGAGAGCTGACCTTAGGCTTTCGGGTTATGTATATAGTATATATTATGTATGTTGATATTGGAGTGTATTATGGTTTGTATATATTGTATATATTCACGTTTTGGGTGGTAGGTAGGTTGGGTGGGGGAGTTGGGGGGAGTGGGATTCACGCCTTGAGCCGTAGCCTGGCACGTCTCGAACAATGAACTCTGGGCACGGACTGGTGGAGCGGGCATGGCCCCCAGGCTGCGGCGGGCACTGTGCGGTATTTATTTAAAAAAAAACAAAAAAACCCTGGTGTGGCTTGGCACGTCCTGAACTAAGAACTCTGGGCACGGACTGATGGAGCAGGCTTGGCCCCCAAGCTGCACTGGGGACCCAAAAAAAAAAAAAAAAAAAAATTTTTTAGTTAGTTTTATGCCAGTTGGCTCAGTCTTTCTGTTTGAATTTGCTTATTTATGTTGCTATTTCAGTTATTTCTGCTGTTTATGTTATTGCTTCCATTTGTTCTGTGTGGGTACAGTGCGGCACGGCTGGACCTGGAGTTATAGTTTACAGGGTTTATGTAGTTATAGTTTCCTTAGTTTTATATTTAGGTATATAGTTGTATATTGTGTTATGGTTGTATACTGTGTTATATGTAGAGTGTGTATGTGTGTGGGCGTGTACGGCGGGGAGGAAACCCGGATATGGACATTTACTTTGTTTATGGATCACGGACTGTGGGGGAGGGGCCTTATATTGCTTTATATGGTTATTCCTTTTGTTACAGTTTCTTTGTTGTGTTTTTTACTTTTATAATAAAAGATCTACAGGATAAGTACTGTATGAATATAGTGACTCCACCAGCAGAATGGTGAGTGCAGCTCTGGAGTATAATACAGGATGAAACTCAGGATCAGTACAGGATAAGTAATGTATGTACACAGTGACTCCACCAGCAGAATAGTGAGTGCAGCTCTGGAGTATAATACAGGATGTAACTCAGGATCAGTACAGGATAAGTAATGTATGCACACAGTGACTCCACCAGCAGAGTAGTGAGTGCAGCTCTGGGGTATAATACATGATGTAACTCAGGATCAGTACAGGATAAGTAATGTATGTACACAGTGACTCCACCAGCAGAATGGTGAGTGCAGCTCTGGAGTATAATACAGGATGAAACTCAGGATCAGTACAGGATAAGTAATGTATGTACACAGTGACTCCACCAGCAGAATAGCGAGTGCAGCTCTGGAGTATAATACAGGATGTAACTCAGGATCAGTACAGGATAAGTAATGTATGTACACAGTGACTCCACCAGCAGAATAGTGAGTGCAGCTCTGCAGTATAATACAGGATGTAACTCAGGATCAGTACAGGATAAGTAATGTATGTACACAGTGACTCCACCAGCAGAATAGTGAGTGCAGCTCTGGAGTATAATACAGGATGTAACTCAGGATCAGTACAGGATAAGTAATGTATGTACACAGTGACTCCACCAGCAGAATAGTGAGTGCAGCTCTGGAGTAAAATACAGGATGTAACTCACGATCAGTACAGGATAATATATGTACACAGTGACTCCACCACCAGCAGAATAGTGAGTGCAGCCCTGGAGTACAATACAGGATAAGTAATGTATGCATATAGTGACTCCACCAACAGAATAGTGAGTGCAGCTCTAGAGTATAATACAGGATGTAACTCAGGAGCAGTACAGGATAATGTATGTACACTGACACTACCAGCAGAATAGTGAGTGCAGCTCTGCAGTATAATACAGGATGTAACTCAGGATCAGTACAAGATAAGTAATGAATGTACACAGTGACTCCACCAGCAGAATAGTGAGTGCAGCTCTGGAGTATAATACAGGATGTAACTCAGGATCAGTACAAGATAAGTAATGAATGTACACAGTGACTCCACCAGCAGAATAGTGAGTGCAGCTCTGGAGTATAATACAGGATGTAACTCAGGATCAGTACAAGATAAGTAATGTATGTACACAGTGACTCCACCAGCAGAATGGTGAGTGCAGCTCTGGAGTATAATACAGGATGAAACTCAGGATCAGTACAGGATAAGTAATGTATGTACACAGTGACTCCATCAGCAGAATGGTGAGTGCAGCTCTGGAGTATAATACAGGATGAAACTCAGGATCAGTACAGGATAAGTAATGTATGTACGCAGTGACTCCACCAGCAGAATAGGGAGTGCAGCTCTGAGGTATAATACAGGATGTAACTCAGGATCAGTACAGGATAAGTAATGTATGTACACAGTGACTCCACCAGCAGAATAGTGAGCGCAGCTCTGGAGTATAATACAGGATGTAACTCAGGATCAGTACAGGATAAGTAATGTATGTATATAGTGACTCCACCAGCAGAATAGTGAGTGCAGCTCTGGAGTATAATACAGGATGTAACCCAGGATCAGTACAGGATAAGTAATGTATGTACACAGTGACTCCACCAGCAGAATAGTGAGTGCAGCTCTGGAGTATAATACAGGATGTAACTCAGGATCAGTACAGGATAAGTAATGCATGTACACAGTGACTCCACCAGCAGAATAGTGAGTGCAGCTCTGGAGTATAATACAGGATGTAACTCAGGATCAGTACAGGATAAGTAATGTATGTACACAGTGACTCCACCAGCAGAATAGTGAGTGCAGCCCTGGAGTAAAATACAGGATGTAACTCAGGATCGGTACAGGATAAGTAATGTATGTACACAGTGACTCCACCAGCAGAATAGTGATTGCAGCCCTGGAGTAAAATACAGGATGTAACTCACGATCAGTACAGGATAATATATGTACACAGTGACTCCACCACCAGCAGAATAGTGAGTGCAGACCTGGAGTACAATACAGGATAAGTAATGTATGCATATAGTGACTCCACCAACAGAATAGTGAGTGCAGCTCTAGAGTATAATACAGGATGTAACTCAGGAGCAGTACAGGATAAGTAATGAATGTACACTGACACTACCTGCAGAATAGTGAGCGCAGCTCTGCAGTATAATACAGGATGTAACTCAGGATCAGTACAAGATAAGTAATGAATGTACACAGTGACTCCACCAGCAGAATAGTGAGTGCAGCTCTGGAGTATAATACAGGATGTAACTCAGGATCAGTACAGGATAAGTAATGTATGTATATAGTGACTCCACCAGCAGAATAGTGAGTGCAGCTCTGGAGTATAATACAGGATGTAACTCAGGATCAGTACAGGATAAGTAATGTATGTACACAGTGACTCCACCAGCAGAATAGTGAGTGCAGCTCTGGAGTATAATACAGGATGTAACTCAGGATCAGTACAGGATAAGTAATGTATGTATATAGTGACTCCACCAGCAGAATAGTGAGTGCAGCTCTGGAGTATAATACAGGATGTAACTCAGGATCAGTATAGGATAAGTAATATTGTGTGTACATGGTGCAGCTGCCACTTACTGTAATTTGGTTGTATATAGATGATAAACTGTGTCAGGCAATGTGAAGTCAGGTAGGGTCCTTCACACTCGTGTAAAATACAGTAGAGAAATTTTCTTGGAATATCTGGGTGACATTTGCTGCACTAAAGATGGAAAGATATCTCTACACAGACTTCTATCAGCTCTATTCTTAAAGGTACACAATAGATCTCCCCTAATACATCTTAAAGATGATAGAAAAATAGACCCTCTGGTGCATTGTCTATCTGCTGCACCTACAGATACAGACGACTGTCCCCAATGTACAGAAATGCAAACAGTGACACCCCACCTGCACATATACAGTTTACTTAGTCCTGCTCCAGATTATTATCATTACAAAGAAATCTAAAATTGCCTATCTACCTATCTATCTCATATCTATCTATCTATCTGATATCTATCTATCTATATAATATCTATCTATCTATCTCCTATCTATCTCATATCTATCTATCTATATAATATCTATCTATCTATCTCCTATCTATCTCATATCTATCTATCTATCTGATATCTATCTATCTATATAATATCTATCTATCTATCTATCTCATATCTATCTATCTCCTATCTACCTATCTATCTCATATCTATCTATCTATATAATATCTATCTATCTATCTATCTATCTCATATCTATCTATCTCATATCTATCTATCTATCTGATATCTATCTATCTATCTATCTATCTATCTATCTATCTCATATCTATCTATCTATTATCTATCTATCTATCTATTTATCTATCTCATATCTATCTATCTCTCTATTATCTATCTATCTATCCCATATCTATCTATCTATCCATCTATGTCATATCTATCTATCTATCTATCTATCTATCTATCTGTCTATCTACCTATCTATCTATCTCATATCTATCTATCTATCTATCTATTATCTATCTATCTATATATCGCTATCATATCTCTCTCTCTCTATTATCTATCTATCTCATATCTATCTATCTATCTATCTATCTATCTATCTATCTATCTATCTATCTATCTCCTATCTATCTATCTCATATCTATCTATCTATCTATCTATCTATCTATCTATCTATCTATCTATCTATCTATCCATACATGAATATATTTTTGGCAGGTCCCCCACAGCGGTACACATATACCCACGGCATCTTACTCACCCCTCTACCCATCTTCGTCCCACGTCCTGTGGAATTTACAGATGGGAATTTGTGACCCTAAAATAAAATATATATATATAAAAAGGAGAAAGGAAAATCCCAAATAACGGAGAATTAGGTAATTCTTTCTTTAAATAGCAGCCGGTGTGTGTATCTCCTTCTCAGGAAAGAAGCACTTGTTGAAACTGGAGCTGGTTTGGGGACAAACTCCTCCCCCCGGGGGGGACCCGGGACCCTCCTCTTGCCCCCTTGGATTCTGGTGCCAGATGAAAAAAAAGTTTGGCTGCATCTAAAGTCCATCTGAGTCTGGGGTCAATTCCAAAACAAGCGCCCATCCCCCCTGGCCCCCATACCCACCCTGCTTGAGTCCCTTCCAATGCCCGTCTCCTCGTCTTCCTCCTGTATGTCACATTCAATCCTTTCTTTCCTCTATTCTACGATTGTCTCCCGTCTGCTCCCCTCCCCTTTCCTTGTTGTCCTTATTTCTAAATTTATCTTCCTTTTCCTTGGATCATCCCTCGCTTCTCTCCTCGCTCGTCTCTGTCCTCATTTTTTTCTTTAATTGCTCATTTTTTATGTAGACCCTTATGGATCATTCTACTTACATTCATTGCATATCTCCTGGCGTCTCGGAGTAACCCTTCACTACCCGTTCCCTTACCTCCGTATTGGAGCTACTGTATAAAACACAAAAGGATGATGTTACTTAAATGTCAATTCCCTATAATGATGTTATGATCTTCAACCCTTGGATTTTAATGAGAACTGTTGTAATACTTCATTTCCCCAGTGGAGGCGCTGTAGGAGAATTAAATACAGTACTTGCTTTCAGATTCCCTTATAGAATACAGCCAGGAGTCCCAGCAGCAGGACACCCTGTGATCAGTTTATTGTCGGGAGAGCTAATGCCCTTAAGGACAGGCCACTAATAGTAAATCCGTGGGGGTCTGCCATCCAGGATCCATCTGATCAGCTGTTCACTGGATGGTGTGTTTGTGCACTGAGCTGATTTCTGCAGGAAGCACATAGCTCCATTCACACGGCAGTGGCAGGGCTTGGTATTACATGTGCAGCTCTCATTTACTTCAATGGGAAGTACATTGCCTGTAATACCAAGTCTGGCCACTGCAGTAGGAACGGAGCTTTCTGCTTCCTGCAGAAATCAACTCATCGTATGAGTATCAAACAGCTGATTGTTGGGGATCCCGGGCAGCAGATCTACTATTGATAGCCTATTCTACGGGTAGGCCATCAATAGTTTTCAACTGGACAACCCCTTTAAGTGGACAACCCTTTACAAAATGGACCGGAGGGAGGGTAGTTATATTACCTGGTACCCTCCTTTCTTCTAGTTCTGCCACCAATCTGCTTTTCCCTGGGGCCCTTCTAAGGTGTTGCAAGACGGCCATGACGATTCTTAGGTTCTTAGGGTACTCTCACACTAATCAAAATATTTCGCAACACGTTGCAAAATATTCCGTCATACAGAACAATTCACAGCAAAATCTGCACGTGTAAATGTGGTCTTTGATTTGGATTTGGTGGCAATTCCACATCAGAATTCACATTTCATACGTGCAGATTTTCACGGCGGAATATTCCGGTGTGTGAGAAAGCTCTTTTAGGCTACCCAACAAACACCGAGCGATGGTGGTGCAAAACAATCCACGCTGCTCTAATTGGCCAGAGCTGCTCACATGACCAGCACTGGCCAATCCAGAAGTAGTATACAGTGTGCACTGAGTGGTGACAGGAGCACCGCGGCCATCTTGGATCCTGGCAGACAGGTCACCAGAACAAGCAAATCGGTAATTGGTGGGGGCCTCACCACTGAGATCCCTACCGAACCCGAAAAACAGGAGTTCTGTGTCTCCCTCTCCCCCCACCACCGACCACAGTGAGGAGATTGAATGGAGCAGAGGGTGCGCATGCCCCTTGCCACTCTATTCATTTTCGATGAGTCTACTGGAGATAGCCAAGCGCTTATGCTCAGCCATTACCGTCATGAATGGAGCAGTACTGCGCATGCGCAACCACCGCTCGATTCAATCTTCTCCTCACTGTGGTGGGTGTTGTAGGAAAGGGAGGCAGAGGACTCCCAATCTCGGGATCAGTGGGGGTCTCAGCGGTTAGACCCCCCCCATATGGATAGGTGATCAAAGCTGATTTTGGTACAATCCCTTTACGGAGGTTCTATATAAAGGAATTTTCCACTAAAGTCATGTATCCATCCATGGTCCATGTGTAGAGAGAGGGGTGACGTGCATGCTCAAACACAGGGGCGTAGCTAAAGACTCATGGACCCTGGTGCAAAAGTTCGGCTTGGGCTCTCCCTTCCCCCAGAAAAGTCTCTTCACAGAATCAGTTCTTCCATAGTCTTGAATGATGAAGGCAACAAATCTCAAAACTTGTGTTTGTTCACCACTCCACATTGGTGAGGGCCAGCAGGATTGCCAGGCAACCAGTGACTAACAGTTCACGTTCCTTCAGGGTCATACATTAAAAGTTTAAAAAACCTCCAGCTAAAACAAAAAACACTACACAAAAAATAGTACCGCCATACAATGACCATATAGCAGTAGATACCAGGTCTACACAGGCACTCTGAAGCCCGTATAAGTGATCACAGTACCGTTATAGTCAGTGATCACAGGTGATGTCCTCTCTGACTGGAGACGTTCACTTTCTCTTTTATTCTCTGTTCGGCTTAGACCACCATGATGACTTCTCCCAGCCACAAATTGATATACAGACATCTTTAACTCTTGATTTCTGTCATACATCTGTAATAATGCACTCCCTTATGCTCCGATTTGTAATAATATCATTAATGGGAAGGCTCCTTTAACAGGCTCCCTTCCTGCCCTGGGGCATATTCTGGGTGAGAAGGTGTTCCTGCGAATATATGTACAGGTTTGTCCTATGGATAGTGCAGACTCTGTACCCAAGCCATTGACAGTGTGACTAACATCCAGTCTCCTGCTGCATCAGCGGAGATCACTAAGAACACTGATACCCACTGTTAACCCCTTACATGCAGCAGTCAATATTGATTGCAGCATGTAAGAGGTTCACAGAGGAAGGGCACTCCCTTTATAACGTCATCAGCCCTTCATCATGTAATCACAGAGGGCCAAAAGGTTGTCATGGCAACCTGCTGCCTGTCAATGGAGTCTGGGTCTGCCATGGCCTTTGATAGCTATGATCAGTGATAATGCATTGCAGTACAAAAATACTGCTGTGTATTAGAGTGCTCATAGCATCGCAGGTTCAAGTCTCCGGTACTGTTGTATTATGTCGCCACCGGAAGCAGGGAGTGGCAACATAATGCAGCTGTCAGAAAATGTAGTAACGCCCCCAGCTTCTGATTGGCTGGGGGCTTGTCACCGGTAAGGCTGGGAGCGGCGGCCTCGCCTCTGATGCTGCGGCACCCAGGGCTGTAGAACAGCCTGTCACGCGCTTTCTCCAGCTTCAGTGGAGGCGCCCGGTGACGGCAACTCTGCTCTCCTGCCTCCACTGCCTTCAGCAGCTATCATCGGCGCTGCTGCTGAGAGGACTATGGGGAGCGGAGAAGCTGTCAGCAGCCGTATCCCCCCCCCCCACGCTCCAGGGGCGCCAATACCAACAGATGAACTCCTTTGTCCAATGGAGCGTAGGGTACGGATGTTAGCACTTGCAGCCGGGAGCGCAGAGGGGAGGCCGTCGGCGGTGGGCAGACTGCGCACTCGGCCGTGTGCGGTGACAGCAGCGGGGTCGGGAGCTCAGAGACGCCGCAGGACACCAGCCTCTGAACACTGACAGCGCCAGTGGGGACAGGGCACTGTCAGTGTAATGTGCAGCCAGCCGCTCTCCATCATGCTCCCCCCTGTGCTCTGTGGTCCCCGCTGTCAGTGAGTATCACCCTCGCCTTCCCCACTCTTCCATAGTGTGACATGCAGCCAATCAGCAGCTAGGGGCCTGGCAGGGGCGTTCCCTCCTGCTAAGGGCTGTCACACCCCTAACTTCCGGTGGCGTCAAGGTACAATAATAGCCAAGTCTCTTACATGGAATTAAAAATGATAAAAAGCAAAATAGTAGAATATTTTTTAACATTTTTTTTCTTTAATTAAAAAAGAAAACACATTTGGTATAGTTTTATCCGTAATGACCCGTGCAATAAATTGAACATACTTTTTGTCCAACACGAAAAGCAAAAAAACCTAAAAATGCAATAAAAGTAATCCAAAAAAGCCGTATGCACCCCAAATTGGATCCAATAAAAACTGCAGCTTGTCATGCAAAAAACACAGAGCTCCATCCATGGAAAAATAAAAAGTTCTTTGAATGCAACGATGCAAAAACAAACATATATATATATATTTTTTTTTTTAAAAAGTGGACAAACCTAAAAAAAAAATATATATATATGTACACATTTGGTATTGTCTTATCCACAAAAAAAAAAATTATCACATCGTTTATGCTGTATGATTAAGGGCTTATTCCCGCGTCTGTATATCGGTCGGGTTTTCACGTGTCCCTTTCTGCAGGGGGAGAAGGCGGGCTGGGCCGGGAGCAGTGCACTGAGCTACCGCCCCCTCTCCGCCCCTCGCCACTGTTTATAATAGGAGGGCGGGACAGGGGCGGGGCTAAGTTTCGGCCCCTCCAATTGCAAATAGCAGAGAGGGGGCGGGATCTCAGGGCTTTGCTCCTGGCCAGCTTGCCTCCTTCCCCTGCAGAAAGGGACACCGTATATGGGCCGGGCGTAAAAACACGGCCCGATATACGGACGTGTGAATAAGCCCTAACGCTGTAAAATACACCTTCAATGGCAGATTCTGTTTTTTTTCTCCCTGCCCTCCAAAAAAGATAATTAAAAGTTACAATACATTATATGTACACAAAAATTGTACTAATAAAAACTACATTTTTCCACACAAAAAACAAGCCCTCATACGTTAATGGAAAAAAAATGGCATTTAAAAAGTGAAAATTCCCTAAAAATCATTGGGCCAAAATAGCCTGTTTCAATAAGAGGTTAAGAAATGAATAAAAGTGGAGATACATCATCGCGCTCCCCTATAAGATTCCCCGCATGTAGCTAGGAGACAGATCCTGCCTTCTTAATAGGATATTTACAGCGGCTCCCAAAAATGTTGACCCCCATGTTGACTCTGCGCCCCCTCCCTCCTCGGCAGCTCACCTGCCCCCTGGCCTTGTGCAGATGTACAGCGTGAACAGACCTCCCTGTAGATTTGGTGCAGCTGGGTAAATAACATTAATACATTTCAACACATGCTCGGAAATAACAAAAAAACACAAAAAAGCAAAAAAAAATAATAAAAAAAAATGGAAATTTCCTCCTGGGCAAAAACATCTCATTTTTTCTGCTTTCTGGTTTTTCTTTTACTGTATCGGTAATGTTGCTGCCATTGAGGTGGAAATGACAGGCATGTGGCTGTGGTTAGTGGGCTCGCAGTAGAGTGTCAGCTCCTCGGGCCAGAGGCGTTTGTCTAAGTACTTATAAGAATGAATATTAGGATTGTGGTTTGCGGGGTGTCGAGGGAAGTTGTCGTGCTGAGTTGCTTGTGGCCGGTAACGGGGAGTCGCATTCATCTGCCTGCAAGAGATGGCACTGATAAGAATTGGCACATTACAGAGGCGGTCTGAACCAGCTGCCGCTCTGCCCTTGGACAGTCTGAACCCGACATGCAGGATGGGTGCAGGGATTCCCACTAGCTGCCAAATGTTAATTTAATATTCTCATCCTGTCCCTCGCATGAAATGGTCGCATGATATCACGTCCCCTGTAACAGCAGAAGAGGTCGAGGTTCAGCTGCGGGGAGCAACACGTATTTATATCTCTGAAATGGATGGATGGACAGGAAGATAGACAGATAGATATGAGAGATATGAGAGAGAGAGAGATAGATAGATAGATAGATAGATAGATAGATAGATAGGAGATAGATAGATAGAAAGAAAGATAGATGTGAGATGGATAGATAGATAGATAGATAGATAGATATGAGATAGATAAATAAATAGATAGATAGATAGATAGATAGATAGATAGATAGATAGATAGATATGAGATAGATAGATAGAAAGAAAGAAAGATATGAGAGAGAGAGAGATAAATAGATAGATAGATAGATAGAAAGATATGAGAGAGAGATAGATAGATAGATAGATAGATAGATAGATAGATAGATAGATAGATAGATAGATATGAGCTAGATAGATAGATAGATAGATAGATATGAGATAGATAGATAGATAGATAGATAGATATGAGATAGATAGATAGATAGATAGATAGATAGATAGATGAATATGAGAGAGATAGATAGATATGAGGTAGATTAGATAGATAGATAGATAGATAGATAGATAGATAGATAGATAGATATGAGATAGATAGATATGAGATAGATAGATATGAGATAGATAGGATAGATAGATAGATAGATAGATAGATAGATAGATAGAGTGATAGAGTGATATGAGATAGATAAGATAGATACATAGATAGATAGATAGATAGATAGATATGAGATAGATAGATAGATATGAGATAGATATGAGATAGATAGATAGGAGATAGAGTGATATGAGATAGATAAGATAGATAGATAGATAGATAGATATGAGATAGATAGATAGATAGATAGAGTGATAGAGTGATATGAGATAGATAAGATAGATACATAGATAGATAGATAGATAGATATGAGATAGATAGATAGATATGAGATAGATAGATAGATAGATAGATAGATAGGAGATAGAGTGATATGAGATAGATAAGATAGATAGATAGATAGATAGATAGATAGATAGATAGATAGGAGATAGAGTGATATGAGATAGATAAGATAGATAGATATGAGGTAGATTAGATAGATTAGATAGATAGATAGATAGATAGATAGATAGATAGATAGATAGATAGATAGATAGATAGATAGATAGATAGGAGATAGAGTGATATGAGATAGATAAGATAGATAGATATGAGGTAGATTAGATAGATTAGATAGATAGGATAGATAGATATGAGATAGAAAGATAGAGAGATGTGAGATAGATATGAGATAGATTAGATAGATAGATAGATAGATAGATATGAGATAGATAGATAGATAGATAGGAGATAGAGTGATATGAGATAGATAAGATAGATAGATATGAGGTAGATTAGATAGATTAGATAGATAGGATAGATAGATATGAGATAGAAAGATAGAGAGATGTGAGATAGATATGAGATAGATTAGATAGATAGATAGATAGATAGATAGATAGATAGATAGATATGAGATAGATAGATAGATAGATAGATAGATAGGAGATAGAGTGATATGAGATAGATAAGATAGATAGATATGAGGTAGATTAGATAGATTAGATAGATAGATAGATAGATATGAGCTAGAAAGATAGAGAGATGTGAGATAGATATGAGATAGATTAGATAGATAGATAGATAGATAGATAGATAGATAGATAGATAGATAGATATGAGATAGATAGATATATGAGATGGATATGTTTGGGGGTATATTTATCTAGACCATCATTGCATACAGCCGTATAAGTAAACTATGCGTCAGACTAGGAGTGAGAAATATATTAGGAGGTGCAAGCTACTTATAACATTTGTTGCATCTGGCAGCACCTCTCTGCAGAGCTATAAGTTACACCAGCTTGCAGTTCTTCGGGGCCACCGAGACCATGTATCCTTTAACTTAGTAAACCCATTTTCAGAAAATTGGTGGAGGCCGTTATAAAAAGGACACAAGTCATAAATTACAACACTCACATAATTTACGACTTTTTGTACACCGGATATCCGGAATACAAGACTAAATTAATATGTCCCAGTGTGAGTGCCCCCTGGTGGCGATTTGTTTGCAGGTGGATAGCGGTGACATAAGGTCACACATCTGTGATCATATTGGATGTGACTAAAGGCTATCAATCAGGTCTCATATTTCCAGGAAGGCATCTTAGGTGCTCCTGGCTGATAATATCTTGTGGTCATGAAGTCACTAAAGGTACTTCCTGATTGTTTCTACCTGTGACGTCTCTACATTTGGCATATTGAGGCCACCAATCAGATCTCTGGTGGGTAATGTCATTCTCATGGCCTGTGTTGACCTGTGGCATTAACTCCTCAGCTGGAACAGTAGAAGCACCGTGTTCCTGTGCACTGACAGACCATGAGGATACTACACTGACATACTGACCCTCCACACACACTTCATTCCAAGCTTATTTTGCCTGAGGCCCACATGACTTCTACATGGGAGGATAAGGAGTTAATGCCTTAACACTACAGATTACTCACCAAAACTGAAAATGGACACTAGTTCTAGATCCTTATACCACTCGGACTAGCCACCAAAACTTGTAGTTCTACATGCGATGAGAGGAACTGTGTCCAGCAGGTAGTCTTCCTTGTTGACTGTAAGCTTCTCAAACTTTCCTAATGCTTGATGGTTATGATTAAGTAGAAACTACTGGATTCCTTATACCAGAGCATTAAAATCAAGGAGGCAAAAAATAATTTCTAGAGAAAGCCACCTTCTGGGGGGAGGGGTGCATGTAAGACCCCTTAGCTACCCCATCTTTGGGCACTTTCCCCAATTGCTTGGCTGTAAACAATACAGCGCTATGTTCAATGAAGATGCTTTTACTTGTCATTCCACTATGGGTGTTTGTTACCGGCCTACAAAACTTGACCTTATAAATGAACAGTTCCCCCTCCTGGGTGGTTAAACCAGATTGTAAAACAAAATCTTACAATATTCTCTTACTCCTCAAGAACCTTCTTCAAATTCTTAGGTTTCTTAACAGTAATTTTCTTCTGTGTTCTTAGTATTTTTAGCTTGATTTAACCATGAGCGCAGGTGGCGTGTCCTAGACCCCATCGCAGTCCCCTATATCTCATTAAACCCTGTCACTTCTACTCTCAGCTCTTTTTCCAGTAGAGGAGAGGTGGCAGGGGCTGAATTACATTTTATCTACCACCTGCTGTTAACTGCAGACTCCTGTCTACTACAGAGACAGCTTTTTCTATCACTTGTGACGTATGTATAAGGCATTCCAAATGTTCCCTGAATTGGTTCTTTATGGTAAATCACAAGGTTGCCTCATATGAGAATGGTTTCTAAACCTTGATGACAGTACTATGAATAAGGCCCATTATGTCGCTTTCTAGAAAACTGATGTTTCATTTTTTGTGAAACACTAATATACAAGAAGCAGGCACGTCTGCAGGATGATGATCCTCCTAGGACAGGAGATGTAGAAGACCTGCAGGATAATAATTTCCCTGGACCAGGAGATACACAAGCATCTAAAGCATGATAATTCTCCCAGAGCAAGAGACTTGGAAGCATCTGCACGGTGATGATCCTCACAGGTCAGGAGACGTAGAAGCATATGTATGATGATGATCCTTCCATGGCAAAAGATGTGCAACCATCTGCAGAATGGTGGTCCTCCCAGCACAGGAGACGTAGAAGCATCTGCAGGGTGATGATACTCCCAGGTCAGGAGACGTAGAAGCACATGTATAATGATGATCCTCCTATGGCAAAAGATGCGTAACCATCAACAAGATGATGGTCCTTCCAACACAGGAGACGTGGAAGCGTCTGTAGGGTGATGATCCTCCCAGGACAGGAGACATGTAAGCGTTTGCAGGATGATAATCCTCTCAGGACAGGAGGCTTAGAAGTGTCTGCAGGGTGATGATTCTCCCAGGACAGGAGACAAGGAAGCATCTGCAAGATGATGATGTTTCCAGGACAGGACACATGAAAGCATCTACAGAATGATGATTGTCCCAGGAAAGGAGACACGGAAACGTCTGCAGGATAATATTCCTTCCAGGACAGAAGACATGGAAGCATCTGCAGGATGATAATTCTCCCGGGACCGGAGACATCGGAGCATTTGCAGGATGATGATACTCCCAGGGCAGGAGACATGGGAGCGTATGCAGGATGATGATCTTCAAAGGGCAGGAGACATGGAAGCGTCTGCAGGGTGATGATCCTCCTAGGACAGGAGACATGGAAGCATCTCCAGAATGATGATCCTCCCAGGACAGGAGACATGAGAGCGCCTGCCGGATGATGATACTCCCAGGACAGGCGACATGGAAGCACCTGCAGGATGATAATTCTGCCAAGACAGGAGTAATGGAAGAACCTGCAGGATGATAATCCTCCCAGGACAGGAGACATGGAAGCGTCTCCAGAATGATGATCCTCCCAGGACAGGAGACATGAGAGCGCCTGCCGGATGATGATGCTCCCAGAAAAGGAGACATGGGAGTGTCTGCAGAATGATGATCCTCCCAGGACAGGAGACATGAAAGTGTCTGCAGGATGATGATACTCCCAGGACAGGAGACATGAGAGCGCCTGCTGGATGATGATGCTCCCAGAACAGGAGACATGGAAGTGTCTGCAGAAGATGATCCTGCCAGGACAGGAGACATGAAAGTGTCTGCAGGATGATTATACTCCCAGGACAGGCGACATGGAAGCACCTGCAGGATGATAATTCTCCCAAGACAGGTGATATGAAAGCACCTGCAGGATGATAATCCTCCCAAGACAAGAGACATGGAAGCATCTGCAGGATGATGATGCTCCCAGAACAGGAGACATGGAAGTGTCTGCAGAATGATGATCCTCCCAGGATAGGAGACATGGAAGTGCCTGCAGGATGATAATCCTCCCAGGGCAGGAGACATGGGAGCGTATGCAGGATGATGATCTTCAAAGGGCAGGAGACATGGAAGCATCTCCAAAATGATTATCCTCCCATGACAGGAGACATGAGAGCGCCTGTCGGATGATGATACCGTACTCCCAGGACAGGCGACATGGAAGCACCTGCAGGATGATAATTCTCCCAAGACAGGAGTAATGGAAGAACCTGCAGGATGATAATCCTCCCAGGACAGGAAACATGGAAGCGTCTCCAGAATGATGATCCTCCCAGGACAGGAGACATGAGAGCGCCTGCCGGATGATGATGCTCCTAGAACAGGAGACATGGAAGTGTCTGCAGAATGATGATCCTCCTAGGACAGGAGACATGGAAGCATCTCCAAAATGATTATCCTCCCATGACAGGAGACATGAGAGCGCCTGTCGGATGATGATACCGTACTCCCAGGACAGGCGACATGGAAGCACCTGCAGGATGATAATTCTCCCAAGACAGGAGTAATGGAAGAACCTGCAGGATGATAATCCTCCCAGGACAGGAAACATGGAAGCGTCTCCAGAATGATGATCCTCCCAGGACAGGAGACATGAGAGCGCCTGCCGGATGATGATGCTCCTAGAACAGGAGACATGGAAGTGTCTGCAGAATGATGATCCTCCCAGGACAGGAGACATGAAAGTGTCTGCAGGATGATGATACTCCCAGGACAGGAGACATGAGAGCACCTGCTGGATGATGATGCTCCCAGAACAGGAGACATGGAAGTGTCTGCAGAATGATGATCCTCCCAGGACAGGAGACATGAAAGTGTCTGCAGGATGATGATACTCCCAGGACGGACAGGCGACATGGAAGCACCTGCAGGATGATAGTTCTCCCGAGACAGGAGACATGAAAGCACCTGCAGGATGATAATCCTCCCAGGACAAGAGACATGGAAGCATCTGCAGGATGATGATGCTCCCAGAACAGGAGACATGGAAGTGTCTGCAGAATGATGTTCCTTCCAGGACAGGAGACATGAAATTGTCTGCAGGATGATGATACTCCCAGGACAGGAGACATGGAAGTGCCTGCAGGATGATAATCCTCCCAGGACAGGAGACATGGAAGCATCTGCAGGATGATGATCCTTCCAGGACAGGAGACATGGAAGCATCTGCAGGATGATGATACTCCCAGGGCAGGAGACATAGAAGCATCTGCAGAATGATGAGACTCCTAGGGCAGGAGACACGGAAGCGTCCGCAGAATGATGATCCTCCCAGGACAGGAGATATGGAAGCATCTGCAGAATGATGATACTCCCAGGACAAGCGACATGGAAGCACCTGCAGGATGATAATTCTCTGAAGACAGGAGACATGGAAGCACCTGCAGGATGATATTCCTCCCAGGGCAGGAGACATGAAAGCGCCTGCAGAATGATGGTACTCCGAGGACAGACCGGAGACATGGAAGCTCGTGCAGGATGATAATCCCCAAGGACAGAAGAAATGGAACGTCTGCAGGATAATAATCCTCCTAGGACAGGAGACATGGAAGCATCTGCAGAGTGATGATCCTACCAGGACAGGAGACATGGAAGCACCTGCAGGATGATAATTCTCCCAGGACCGGAGACATGGAAGCATCTGCAGAATGATGATACTCCCAGGGCAGGAGACATGGAAGCGTCTGCAGGATGATGATCCTCCCAGGACTGGAGACATTAAAAAGTGCCTGCAGGATGATGATACTCCCAGGACGGACAGGGGGCATGGAAGCGCCTGCAGGATGATAAACACCCAGAACAGCATACATGGAAGCTTCTGCAGAATGATGATACTCCCAGGGTAGGAGACATGGAAGCATCTGCAGAATGATGATCCTACCAGGACAGGAGACATTGAAGCGTCTGCAGGATGGTGATCCTCCCAGGGCAGGAGAAAAACATCCCTTTTCGTGTGTTGGCCCATGGCTTTTATATAATTTATTTAGTTTTTTTAGATTAATTTAGATTTTTTTTTTGATTAATGGTTTTAGATTTTTAGTTTTTTATGTTACATACTAAAATCTGGACCAAAACCAACTAGTTACACATGTGGATTTTGACACAGATTTATGTTGCACAATTTAGAGTGGATTTCACCTATTCAGGGTATGTCCACATGGGACGGATTTGCTGCGCACCCGACACCTGCACGATTGCGCAATGAATTGCATAATTTTGCTGGGAAATCAATTAAGGGTGCACAGCCTTTAAAATCCTGGCACTGGGATTCCCACGCCCTTGTAAAACACAAAGGGGAAATACGACCGTCACTGCGCAAAAAGTTGTACTGTCATGAGCGTTTTAACGGTCACGCTTGTCTGAAGGAGCCCTTGGAGACAGAATTGACTTGTAATATTCAGCGATGAGTGTGAACATACCCTTGTAGTACAATACTACATGTGAGAAAAACAGGGTAGGACCCATCTTCCCGCTTTTTTTCCCAAAGTTGCACGCACTTGAGCTTGATGCAGACTTAGGCCCCGTTCACACAGCGTAATTGTGCGTCCGTCTATTTTAAAGTCTGTATCGCAGATCTGTACGCGTTTAGCCCCATACACTGACAATTGACCTCTGGACTGTGTCGGCTTATGCTGCTCCCTACTGGCATCTTCATGATGAGACCACTTCTCAGATCCGCTTTTTCTTTGGCTCCTCCTACTTTTTTGTGACTGCAACTTCAGGTTGATTGGCAAATCTGTGGCAGTGATGGCGTCATGCAAGTGCTGCTTAGGAATCTGAGAAAGCTGGGTGACAACCCATGTGGGAACTTGAATGGTGGCCATATTGGATGTCAGACATCTTTCTTCCTGCAGGACTTCCATTTCCTGGGGCTATCTCTTTAATATGGGCTGTGTGGAGCGCCGAGGGACTGAAATCTGCTTTTAATGACTTTCTGTTTCCCCCGTCTAATACTCTGTGCTGTTTGACCTCATGTTGTGTCTCATTTAGCTTTTTTTGTTCCTTGTGAGGTTTAATTGGAGGTTGACTACAACCCCCTGCGGTGGCATTTCGTGGACCTCTGACCTTGCTGGCCGTGGCACTCTTTTGATGGGGGAGCTGCAGGTGGGGAGGTGGGTCGTCGCGTTCCGTTGACACAGCTGAACGTCTCCACAGGTAGGAACAACACGATGGACTCCGACAAAGCGAGGAATGTGGATGCGCCTAGGAAATAAGTAAATACGTTAACGCGGTTCTAAGAAATTACTACTAATGAAGAGAACAAATTAGAATCTAGTGAGGGATTTGTCCCAGGATTGCCCAAAACACTGCAGTTCAGATGCTAACCAGTGCCCCAATAACAGTGCCAGCCAAAATGCCCCATATCATTATCACACAACGACAATTTTCCCTCTGCCTTTAGAACAACTGACTGACAGTGCCAGCCATAGCGTAGATTTATTTTTGTGTCCCGTCAAAAGAAAAAAAAATGATATCCACACCAGAACAGATCAGTGAATAAATACGGTACCATAACCAAACTTAGCACTTAAATACAGCACCAGAACCAAGCTCATACCATAAATACAGACCTAGAACCAAACTCATAATATAAAAAGAGCACTAGAACAAGTCTCAAAACATAAATACTGTACCAGAACCAAACTCATTAAATAACTACAGCACCATAACCAAACTCATAACATTAATACAACACCTGAACCAAGCTTAGCACATAGATACAATATCAGAGCCAAGCTCATAACATAAACAGATCCGCAGAACCAAACTCAGAACATAAATACGACACCAGAACCAAGCTTAGTACATAAATACAGTAGCAGCACTATGCAATTGTGTTGCGGATGTGATGATAGGCTGACAGCAGCACCTCGAAACATCAGAGGGGAGGAGACAGAGCGAGGAGGAGGATTCATGTAGCTCCACAAGATGAAGCTGCATAGAGAAATAAGAGAAACTAAGAGGACAATCACCCCCAGCCTACATTGGCCTGTGCCCTCCCCCTGCCAAGGGAGCAGCCTATCTCCAGCACCTATCTCGAGTTCAGGCCCTCAGCACCCCTCGTCCAACTATACGCAGTGGCTGGAAGGACAGAGCGCAGTTTGCTACACAGTTTCAATAACTCCCATAGAAGTCGATGACAGTTCTGCTTCACTGTTTGCATAATGACTTCTTTTGGAGTTACGGAAACAGCGCAGTCCGGCCGTGCTCGTCTGTTTCCGTCCTCCCGGCCGCCTCATTTCTAGTGGTGTTAAAAAAAATGCGAGTGGGTGTGAGCCCTAATCAGCAGATATCCTTCATTCTCTAATATTTTACATTTTCATTCTTCACCCTTCGCATGAACGCTGGTTGCTGTCAGTGAATGGGAACATTCTAGTTTATGTGAAGGGGTTGTAACTGTACATTGCTAATACTTCTCACAGCTGAGGGGTTGCTACATCGTATCCACTGTAGACAATTCTCCGTGAGTTTAAGGTCTGTTTCACACAGGCGACAAAATGCATGTATGTGAGGCCTAAGGGTGCCAATTCATGGCGTATCCCAGAAATGTCACTATTAAGCCGCCGCCATAGCGCTATGCAGCATAGTCAATGCATCACATATGTATTAATTTAACAACACAGAGGTCACCCCAAATTTTTACTTCTATTCTTTGGCGCCCTGCTTATAAATATCCGGTCTCGAGTCATGCAGCTCCATAAGTCACTGTGTTAGCTGACCAATCAGATCCCTTCGTTTCAACCGCCTCCTTCTACAAATCCCGATGTCAAGCTGAAATCCCGTGCGCATGTTGTGCGGCCTTCACGTCTTCCGCAGAAAGCCACGTGGAGCATCTTCTGGTGCACTGAAGTTGAGGTGTACATACCCTGCTTCAATTGCGCTTGCGCGGATGGCATGAGCAAAGAGCTACATGGTGCATCTTCTGGCGCATGCGCAGTGAAGTGAGGGTAAGTTGACATGTATGCACCTCGCTTTATTGCGCATGCATGGATGACATCAGCATTGGACCGCGTGGTGTGTCTTCTGGAGCATACGCAATAAAGCGAACTGGAGTGTAAACACCTTACTTGACTGCGCATGCGCAGATGACATGAGCTTAGATCCACATGACACGTCTTCCGGCTCAGGGGCAGTGAAGCAGAGGTGTATATAACTTGCTTCCCTGGGCATGGGTGGGTGATGTAAGCACTGGGCCACACGGTTTGTCTTCTAGCGCAAGCGCAGTGAAGAGAGGTGGGGTTGAGGTGCATTCACTTTCCTTCACTGCGCAATGTGTCAGAAGACATGAGCAAAGAGCCGCACAGCGCATCTTCTGGTGCATGCGCAGTAAAGCCAGGTGAAGTTGAGGTATATATACCTTGCTTCACTGTGCATGCGCGGTAGATGCCAGCGAAGGGCCGCATTCAGCACACCAAGTGCCGGGGAGTTGAGGGGGCAACATTAGCCTGCTGACTCCGGCGGCTGCAGGAATCATGCATTTACATACAGGGCGCCAAAGAATAAAACTACAAATTTGGGGTGACTCTTATTCTGGGACTTTAAACAAAGACATGTGTGTAATGCATTGAGCACACTGAAAAGCGTAATGGTGGCGGCTTAATAGCGAACTTTCAGGTGCCAGGTTCCCTTTAATTGCCGGGTTGCATCTATACTTGTAACTGTAAGTGGTAATGGCAAATGTAGGTACAGCCTGGCAAATGGAGGTAAAACGTGGGCACTGCGCTCGGCTTGGACACAGCAGCCCTTACTTATTAATATTGGTGAATTCTGCGCCATTTTTTCAACTTTACAGTACCAAATTTATAAATCTGGCTCAATTTTCTTTCTTCTGAAGTTTTATTTGGTCTTATTTTCACGAGATTTCTGATTCTGAGCTTCCTAAATGTGTTGACAGATTTAGGCCACGCCCCTTTTTATAAAAACCTTTTAAAAAGTGGAGCCATTCATAGCTTTGAATTCTTTTTGCCGTACAATAGATGTAAATGTGTCGTAGAAGACATGCGCTAGAATTCTGATGCGCTTTAAGCCAGGAATCTGACGCAACTGTCGTCATAATTAAGGGCCACCACGCACGGGCACCCAGACGGTACGGACTCTGGGCTGACACATTCTACCTGCACTGATACATTAATACAAACCGGACACGAGAAATGTGCGCAGCTCAAGGCCTCGTTCATACGACAATAATAATCCGTGTCGGAAAAGTCTGACGCAGAATCGAATTTCGATATGGAATTCTTCTCGCAATCTGTGCAGAAAAGACTCTGTCAAAGGGGCCAACTGCATGTTTCACGGCAGCAGTGGGAATTTGTGGAGGATGATGATGGTTGTTTAGAGGATTGTGCAGAATGATGGGGGTTGATTGTGGATGATGGTGCAGAGGACGGTAGGAGTTTGGAGGGCTGTGGAGGACGGTGGTGGTGGTGGTGGGGTGTTGTCTGGAGGATGATTGGAGATGTGTGGAGAACTGTAGAGGTCGATGCAAGTTGTGTGGAGGACTGTAGAGGATGATGGGAGATGTGTGGAGGACTGTGGAGGATGATGAGGGTTGTGTAAAGGATTGTAGAGGATAAAAGGGGTTGTGTGGAAGACTGTGGAGGATGATAGGGTTTGTGTGGAGGATGATGGGGGTTGTGTGGAGGATGATGGGAGCTGTGTGGAAGACTGTAGAGGATGATGCGGGTTGTGTGGAGAACTGTGGAGGACGATGGAGGTTGTGTGGAGGACTGTGGAGGATGATGGGAGATGAGTGAAGGACTGTAGAGGATGATGGGGGTTGTGTGGAAGACTGTGGAGGATGATAGGGGTTGTGTAGAGGATGATGGGTATTGTGTGGGAAACTGTAGAGGACAATGCAAGTTGTGTGGAGGACTGTAGAGGATGATGGGAGATGTGTGGAGGATGATGGGGGTTGTGTAAAGGATTGTGGAGGATAAAAGGGGTTGTGTGGAAGACTGTGGAGGATGATAGGGTTTGTGTGGAGGATGATGGGGGTTGTGTGGAAGATTGTAGAGGATGATGGGGGTTGTGTGGAAGATTGTGGAGGATGATGGGGTTGTGTGGAGGACTGTGGAGGATGATAGGGGTTGTCAGAAAGACTGTGGAGGATGATGGGGTTGTGTGGAGGACTGTGGAGTTTGATGGGGGTCGTGTGGAGGATTCCTGAAGAATGATGGGGGTTGTGTGGAGTACTCTGGAAGAAGATGGGGGTGGGGGGAGGACTGTACAGGATGATGGGGGTTGTGTGGAAGACTGTGGAGGATAATGGGGGTTGTGCGTAAGACTGTGAAGGATGATAGGGGTTGTGTGGAGGACTGTGGAGGATGATGGGGGCTGTGTGAGGACAGTGGAGGATGATGGTGATTGTGTGGAGGATGATTGGGGTTGTGTGGAGGACTGTGGAGGATGATGGGGTTGTGTGGAAGACTATGGAGGATGATGTGGGGTTGTGTGGAGGACAATGGGGGTTGTGTAGAGGACTGTGAAGGATGATGGGGGTTGTGTGGAGGACTATGGAGAATGATAGGGGTTGTGTGGAAGACTGTGAAGGATGATGGGGGTTGTGTGGAGGTGGATGGAGGTTATGTGGAGGATGATGGGGGTTGTGTGGAGGACTGTGGAGGATGATGGTGATTGTGTGGAGGATGATTGGGGTTGTGTGGAGGACTGTGGAGGATGATAGGGGTTGTGTGGAGGATGATTGGGGTTGTGTGGAGGACTGTGGAGGATGATGGGGGTTGTGTGAAGGACTATGCAGGAGGATGGGGGTTGTGTGGAAGACTGTGAAGGATGATGGGGATTGTGTGGAGAGTGTTGGGGTTGCGTGGAGGATGATGGGAGTTGTGTGAAGGACTGTGGAGGATGATTGGGTTGTGTGGAAGATTGTGGAGGATATGGGGGTTGTTTGGAAGACTGGGATGATAATAGAGGTTATGTGGAGGATGATGGGGGATGTGTGGAGGATGATGGGGGTTGTGTGGAAGACTGTGGAGGATGATGGGGGTTGTGTGGAGAGTGATGGAGTTGTGTGGAGGATGATGGGGGTTGTGTGGAGGACTGTGGAGGATGATTGGGTTGTGTGGAAGATTGTGGAGGATATGGGGGTTGGTTGGAGGGCTGTGGAGGATGATGGAGGTTGTTTGGAAGACTGGGAGGATGATAGAGGTTGTGTGGAGGACTGTGGAGCATGATGGGGGTTGTGTGGAAGTCTGTGGAGGATGATGGGGGTTGTGTGGAGGACTGTGGAGGATGATGGGGGTTGTGTGGAGAGTGATGAGGTTGTGTGGAGGATGATGGGAGTTGTGTGGAGGACTCTAGAGGATGATGTGGGTTGTGTGGAGGACTGTGGAGGATGATGGGGGTTGAGTGGAGGAGTGTGAAGGATGATAGGGGTTGTGTGGAGGATGATGGGGGTTGTGTGGAAGACTGTGGAGGATGATGGGGATTGTCTGGAGGACTGTGGAGGATGATAGGTGTTGTGTGGAGGATGATAGGGGTTGTGTGGAGGACTCTGGAAGATGATGGGGGCTGTGTGGAGGACAGTGGAGGATGATGGTGATTGTGTGGAGGATGATTGGGGTTGTGTGGAGGACTGTGGAGGATGATGTGGGGTTGTGTGGAGGACAATGGGGGTTGTGTAGAGGACTGTGAAGGATGATGGGGGTTGTGTAGAGGACTGTGGAGAATGATAGGGGTTGTGTGGAAGACTGTGGAGGATGGTGGGGGTTGTGTGGAGGACTGTGGAGGATGATTGGGTTGTGTGGAAGATTGTGGAGGATATGAGGGTTGTTTGGAGGGCTAAGGAGGATGATGGGGGTTATGTGGAGGATGATGGGGTTGTGTGGAGGACTGTGGAAGATGATGGGGATTGTCTGGAGGACTGTGGAGGATGATAGGTATTGTGTGGAGGATGATAGCGGTTGTGTGGAGGACTCTGGAAGATGATGGGGGTTGTGTGGAGGACTGTGCACGATGATGGGGGTTGTGTGGAGGACTGTGGAGGATGATGGGGGTTGTGTGAAGGACTATGCAGGATGATGGGGGTTGTGTGGAAGACTGTGGAGGATGATGGGGGTTGTGTGGAGAGTGATGGGGTTGTGTGGAGGATGATGGGGTTGTGTGGAGGATGATTGGGGTTGTGTGGAAGACTGTGGAGGATGATGGGGATTGTCTGGAGGACTGTGGAGGATGATAGGGGTTGTGTGGAGGATGATGGGGGTTGTGTGGAGGACTGTGGAGGATGATGGGGGTTGTGGAGAAGACTGTGGAGGATGATGGGAGTTGTGTGGAGAGTGATGGGGTTGTGTGGAGGATGATGGGAGTTGTGTGGAGGACTGTGAAGGATGATGGGGGTCGTGTGGAGGACTCTAGAGGATGATGGGGGTTGTGTGGAGGACTGTGGAGGATGATAGGGGTTGTATGGAGGAGTGTCAAGATGACGGGGGTTGTGTGGAGGACTGTGGAGGATGATGGGGGTTGTATGGAAGACTGTGGAGGATGATGGGGGTTGTGTGGAGGCTGATGGGGTTGTGTGGAGGACTGTGGAGGATGATAGTGATTGTGTGGAAGACTGCGGAGGATGATGGACGTTGTGTGGAGGATGATGGGGGTTGTGTGAAGGATGATGGGGGGGTTGTGTGGGGACTGTGAACGATGATGGGGGTTGTGTGGAGGACTGTGGAGGATGATGGGGGTTGTGTGGAGGACTGTGGAGGATGATGGGGGTCGTGTGGAGGATGATGGGAGTTGTGTGGAGGACTGTGGAGGATGATGGGGGTTGCGTGGAGGACTGTGGAGGATGATGGGGGTTGTGTGGAGAACTGTGGAGGATGATGGGGGTTGTGTGGAGGATGATGGGGGTCGTGTGGAGGATGATGGGAGTTGTGTGGAGGACTGTGGAGGATGATGGGGGTTGTGTGGAGGATGGTGGGGTTGTGTGGAAGACTATGGAGGATGATGGGGGTTGTGTGGAGGATGATGGGGGTTGTGTGGAGGACTGTGGAGGATGATGGGGGTTGTGTGGAAGACTGTGGAGGATGATGGGGGTTGTGTGGAGGACTGTGGAGGATGATGGGGTTGTGTGGAAGACTATGGAGGATGATGGGGTTGTGTGGAGGATGATGGGGGTTGTGTGGAGGACTGTGGAGGATGATGGGGGTTGTGTGGAGGACTGTGGAGGATGATGGGGGTTGTGTGGAAGACTGTGGAGGATCATGGCCCGCATTGTTAGTATTTGTGTATTTAATATGAAGCCGAAGACAACTCTTCTTCTAGTGAGGCTCGGTGACCCCAGAAGGTCGGACCCCCCTGACTTAGACTTTGAGAATCATTAGAACTTGAAAGAGTTGGTAGCCTCAGGATGTGAAAAAAAATTTAACCTTCACGACAGCAAGCAGAGATCTTGAGAATGGTGAGTAAATGAAGTGTAAAGTATGAGGAAGCTGCAGGAGTTATAGACTGATTAGGCTGTGATGTTGGGCCCCTAGCAGGTATATGTGGCCCTTTATATGGAAGATCTACAAATCCTTCCCTTGCACTGAGGCTCTGTGATCTCTCTGTTGGCGCGGATGGCATTATTAGTGAGGTCATCTTGTGCACGGCGGCAGCATCTGTGAAAACCTACGTTATGTAATCTGGCATCCCGGCGGCTAATGAAGCGTGAGGACCCAGATGCCAGCATAGAAGTCCAATCAGGTGTGGAAAACACAGAGAAAAAGGCACCACAGTGTGACCGGATGTGCTGCCCGCAGCCTGGTGCCCCTGCCAACCTCAGGGAGACCGGGATCCACCAATCATCATTTATGTTATCTGCTTCTCTGTTCTCTACAGCCTGGACAAGACCCAGAGTGCAATCGGTGGCATGAATAGAACTCGACAGTGGCAGTGCAGACTGACACATGCAGAGCAGTAGAAATGCAGAAAGAGCCAGTGGGAATGAAGCGGAGAAGGAAGGAGAAGTCATCATCACTTCTATGTAAACAATATTTAGTGGGGGGATGATGTAGATTAATATTAACCCCTTGAGACACAGTTTTTTGTTTTTTCCCTTCCGCTGTTGAAAAATGATAACTTTTTTTTGTTTTTCTGCTGTGTGATTTTCTCACGGGTTTAAAAGTGCCATTTCGGTCTGAGTTTCTTGGACCAATATTGCGCTCCCATTTACGGCATTAATGGTCCATTTAATGTATTGAACTTTTAAAAATTTCGAAATGTGGCGTAAAGGTAAAAAAAAACAACGCGCAAATGTTTTTGGGGGGTTGTTTTTACAGAGTTGGGGCTGTAGACCTATTTAGGCCTCGGTCACACGGGCGTTTTTTGCAGCGATTTGCGGATCGCATGACGGATGCGCATCCGCAAATCGCGTGACCGGGCCGAAAAATCGCCCGAAAAATCTGCTCCTAGCCGCGTTTCCTTTGAAACAGGCCCAAGCAGTGGAGCGCTGTCCAGCGCATTGAATTCAATGGAGCCGGCAATACAGCCGGCTCCATTGAAAGCAATGGGCTGCGGGCGGTCTCAGGATGAATTTTCGGGAAAGGCTTAAAAATAATCCAAAAATGTGTAAAAAGTAAAAAAATATATATACTCACCTTGTCCGTGCAGCCGGAGTTCAGCCGCGGCCGCCGGCAGTTCTCCTGAACTGCTCTGAGTAGTATTCAGCAGGCTGGGATTTAAAATCCCCGCCTGCCGAATGGGCTGCCTCTGATTGGTCACAGCCCTCACCAATCAGAGGCAGCTCTCACTCACCCATTCATGAATTTATGAATGGGTAAGTGAGTGCTGCCTCTGATTGGCTCAGCGCAGGGACCAATCAGGGGCAGCTCTCAGCTATTGAATGACAGCTGAGAGCTGCCCCTAATTGGTCCCTGCGCTGAGCCAATCAGAGGCAGCACTCACTCACCCATTCATGAATTCATGAATGGGTGAGTGAGAGCTGCCTCTGATTGGTGAGGGCTGTGACTAATCAGAGGCAGCCCATTCAGCAGGCGGGGATTTTTAATCCCCGGCTGCTGAATACTACTCACAGCAGTTCAGGAGAACTGCCGGCGGCCGCGGCTGAACTCCATTTACCGGGACAAGGTGAGTATATATTTTTTTTACTTTTTACACATTTTAGGATGATTTTCAGGGAAGGGCTTATATTTTTAAGCCCTTTCCGAAAATTCATCCTGCGATCGCCGGCAGCCCATTGCTTTCAATGGAGCCTACTGTATTGCCGGCTCCATTGAATTCAATGGGCAAACATCATTCTTCTCTGCCACAGCTGTTACAGCTGTGGCAGAGGAGAATGCTTTGTCTAGTATATGTTCTCAATGGGGTCAGCGCTGCTGCCGCCGGCCCCATTGAGCACATATAGAGAAGAGAACAGGAATCGCAGATCGCAGATAGGTGCGATCTGCGATTTCTGTTCTATAATTTATCGGACGAGCGCATAAAAAGCGTTCATGTGTCCGATACCATTGCAAAGCAATGGTTCTATAAAATCGCCGGACGCATGCGCAAATCGCACGAAAAATCGCCCGTCTGACTGAGGCCTTAAGTGTTGACCGTTCTGCAGCATCTGATGTAGATGTATGTTGGATGGTGATGAGATTTACTGCAGCGGGCTCAGTAGCCAAGTCCACACTATATGCGGATGGTGCCGGCTGTAACTCACACCCGACTCCAGCATTGCTGACTGCGGCATTAAAATGTCCCCTAATTGCACTCCCAACAACATCCATACTTCCATTGATTGGAAGGAGAGAGCGCCCCCATCCTGCTGTCTGGTTATTTAAATCCTGCGGTCAGCGCCAACCGAAGAATCTAAATGCTGAAATGGCCGGGATCAGAGTTATCTCCGATCCCAGCCTCTGCAGGTATGGACCGGTCTTGGCTCCGAACCCGCTCCATACCTAAGAAGGGTCCACTGTCCCATCCCACAGAACTATAGTACCAGGCTGCTAAGGACGAGGCACCGTATGAAGAGGCAGCGCTTATGGGAGCCCCTTCACTGTGCACGTAGTGGTCCTGGACACCAGACCACGATTTATCAAACATTGAGGACCCCTTTAAGTCATAGACCGATGTCAATGAAGGGACTGCAGGTCTCGATAATGTTATCATGTCAGGGAAATCACCCGCATATTGCCACTTTGGAGGCTCTTTCACTCAGCCATGTGGGGTGACTTCTCCCGTAGTTGGGAGTATCGCCATCGTATACTGTAACGGAGATGTCGCACGCCCACATGTGTAACCTTTAGAGAATTCCTCGCTGGATGAGATCTGATAAATGAGCGCCCTTGTTCCACAGATTCAGCACTTCGTCCTTACACAACCAACAATCAGCTCCCTTGTTTGTAGATGTGTGAGCAGAGCCAGGATTACTACTCCCACCATCCGCGGAGCGTGGGGTCACATATACACAGGAGCAGATAAACATGGATGGCAGTCCTTCATATTAAATGGTCTGCAAGTGTGGAAAAGGGGTCAACGATATCTATCTATCTATCTCATATCTATCTATCTATTTATCTCATATCTATCTATCCCATATCTATCTATTTATCTCATAACTATCTCATATCTATCTATCCATCCATCCATCTTATAACTATCTATCTAATATCTATCCATCCATCCATCCATGCATCTCATATCTATCTATCTCATATCTATCTATCTATCTCATACCTATCTATCTATCTCATATCTATCTATCTATCTCATATCTATCTATCTATCTCATATCTATCTATCTATTTATCCATCCATCCATCTATCTTATAACTATCTATCCGATATCTATCTATCAACTATCTATCCATCCATCCATCTATCTCATAACTATCTATCTAATATCTGTCTATCTATCTATCTCATATCTATCTATCTAATATCTATCTATTCATCCATCCATCTCATATCTATCTATCTGTCTATCTCATATCTATCTATCTATTTATCTGTCTATCTATCTGTCTATCTCATATCTATCTATCTAATATCTATCTATCCATCCATCCATCCATCTATCTCATATCTATCTATCTATCCATCCATCCATCTATCTCATATCTATCTAATATCTATCTATCCCATATCTATCTATCTATCTATCTCATATCTATCTATCTATCTATCTATCCATCTACCATCTATCCATCCATCTATCTCATAACTATCTACCTGTCTGTCTATCTATCTATCCATCCATCCATCCATCTCATAACTATCTATCTATCTATCTATCTCATATCTATCTATCTATCTATCTATCTGTCTCCTAGCTATCTATTTATCTATCTATCCATTCATCCATGTCATATCTATCTATCTATCTATCTATCTATCTATCATCAATCTATCCATCTATCCATCCATCTATCTCATAACTATCTACCTGTCTGTCTATCTATCTATCCATCCATCCATCCATCCATCCATCTATCTCATAACTATCTATCTATCTCATATCTATCTATCTATCTATCTATCTGTCTCCTAGCTATCTATTTATCTATCTATCCATTCATCCATGTCATATCTATCTATCCATCTATCTATCTCATATCTATCTATCTATCTATCTATCTATCTATCTATCTATCTATCTAATGTCTATCGACCTATCTCATATCTATTTATCTATCCATCCATCTATCTAGCTATCTATCTCATATCTATCCATCTATCTATTCATCTATCTATCTATCTCATATCTATCTATCTATTTATCTATCTATCTATCTATCTCTTATCTATCTATCTATCTATCTATCTATCTATCTAATGTCTATCGACCTATCTCATATCTATTTATCTATCCATCCATCTATCTAGCTATCTATCTCATATCTATCCATCTATCTATTCATCTATCTATCTATCTCATATCTATCCATCTATCTATTCATCTATCTATCTATCTCATATCTATCTATCTATCTATTTATCTATCTATCTATCGATCTATCTCATATCTATTTATCTATCTATCTATCCATCTATCTCATTATCTATCTGTCTATTTCATATCTATCTATCTATCTCATATCTATCTCTCTATCTATCTCTCTATCTATCTATCTCTCTATCTATCTATCTATCTAATATCTATCTCTCTATCTATCTATCTCATATCTATCTATCTATCTATCTCATATCTATCTATCTATCTATCTATCTATCTCTCTATCTCTCTATCTATCTATCTATCTATCTATCTAATATCTATCTATCTATCTATCTCTCTATCTATCTCATATCTATCTATCTATCTATCTATCTCGCAGTGCTCCTGTGTTAGATGACATGTTTTCATTCCCCATTGAACTGCCTGTTGTAGTAAAACCACTAAAACTATCCGCCACGCAGCGGCCGCCCCCACATTATTATAGTGATCAGTCTCCGCTCGGCTGCGGGAGGATTATGGATTATAATCACGTTATGCAAAATAAATGGCTGAGCCCTCGCACCTCTGGGGAAACCGCTACACTGTGCCGGAATCCAGATGACATGTAGTATTCTCATCCTTCATCTCCCGTGAATGTAAATACACGTTCTGCCCCGACCGCAGATAACTGGCCTAGATACACCAGCCCAGAGCCGACTGCAGCACGCAGAACAGCATTAGTTACAGCAGCCCATATCATACATGATAACCTTAAATACAGCACTTGGGCTAGATGGCACCCTGTGCAGAATTGTTTTGCCCCCCTCCCTCCCATCATAAGAATAAAGAGGATATATATATATATATATACTGTGTTCCCTTCTCCATCGTTTCAGTTACACTGTGTGTTGGGAGTTGGGATCCATCATCTTGGGTCAACAGAGCCCTGATACATAAGTGTATACGGAATAGACAGCGCTTTGTATAGGGAAGCTGTCCGGCTGCCAGCGGCTGCTGCGACGTGTCCGCTGACAAACGCTTTATTTGGGCACGGTCATGGCGTCCGGAGCGTCTCTGCGCCAAGGTAAATACATGACTTCTCATTCCTGCCGCCGAAGCCTGTTGTTTCTATATAAAAACCAGATGGAGGCCTTCAGGATCACAGATGACTCCTCTGCGGGAGTTTGGGGGAAGTTTATCAGTGATCGGACACATGAGGACGTTGGCTTCACCCGGGCTTAAGTGCAGCTTACTGACACGGTGACACGCTGGGATCAAAGAGCAATGCGGGTCCTTGTTTTCCATTGATATCTGGGCATACAATGTTCTCCGGAGCCAGAGGTGCCCGTACCGTAGGCACAGACCTCGAACCTGCCTTTCCTACAGCGTACCTTAAGGCTACCAATCTTGCTATAGGGACCACCTAATGGCTCCCTACCAACTATACGGCAGGAAATGAGCTTGGACAGACCCATTCTGCAAATTCACAGCTGGGCAGAAGGGGTTAACAGGAGCAAGTTATGCCAGTCTATCAGATATAACTGGTTAAGTGCAGTTTATCAGCGCTCATAGTTTCAGGTCTCGGGGTTAATGCGCTAACTCATTCCAACACGTCAGCCCAATTTCTCACATTCATCGCCATGTTTGCGGTTCCCTTGTTATTCCCCAGTCTGTTAACCTAGAATGGCATTGTCTCCATGGAAACCGGTCAGACATGACCCCCTTCGCGCCATCCTTCTCGGGCATATAAGGTCTTCTGAAGGTCATGAAGCTTTGGGTAGACGGTCAGATTAGGAGCCACAACCAACTCTAACCCATGGAGAAAATGTCACCTAGGAGAAGAACAAGAACTGCTTGAGCGAGGAGCACCCTCCACATGGCGCTGCCATACTGTGCCCATCATCAGCTACATTATTGTCGTCATCACAGTGCCCTCATAAGGAAGCCAGCCACAGAGACCCCATCATAGAGACGTCAATGTTATTAACATCAACCAAATCATCAACACCATCATCATCTTCACAGCGCCCCATAACAAATACAGCAGGTGACCCCATAACAATGACAGCCACAGAGTCCCCATGTTAGATGCCATCTCCAGAGCTCCATAATAGACCCATCCACAGTGTCCCCATAATAGATCAGTCTACAGTATCCCAATAATAGTTCCATCCACAGTGCCCCACAACAGATCCATCTATAGTGTCCCTATAACAGATCCATCCACAGTGCCCCACAACAGATCCATCTATAGTGTCCCTATAACAGATCCATCCACAGTGCCCCTATAATAGATCCATCCAGTGTCCCTGTAATAGATCCATATACTGTGTCCCTATAATAGATCAGTCTACAGTATCCCTATAATAGTTTCATCCACAGTGTCCTCCTAACAGATCCATCTATAGAGTCCCTATAACAGATCCATCTATAGTGTCCCTATAACAGATCCATCCACAGTGCCCCTATAATAGATCCATCTACTGTGTCCCCATAACAGATCCATCCACAGTGCCCCCATAACAGATCCATCCACAGTGTCCCTATAACAGATCCATCTATAGTGTCCCTATAACAGATCCATCCACAGTGCCCCTATAATAGATCCATCTACTGTGTCCCCATAACAGATCCATCCACAGTGCCCCCATAACAGATCCATCTATAGTGTCCCTATAATAGATCCATCCACTGTGTCCCTGTAATAGATCCATATACTGTGTCCCTATAATAGATCAGTCTACAGTATCCCTATAATAGTTCTATCCACAGTGCCTGATAACAGATCTATCCATAGTGTCCCTATAATAGATCCATCTACTGTGTCTATATAATAGATCCATCGAGTGCCCCCATAACAGATCCATCTATAGTGTCCCTATAATAGATCCATCCACTGTGTCCCTGTAATAGATCCATATACTGTGTTCCTATAATAGATCTATCTACAGTATCCCAATAATAGTTTCATCCACAGTGTCCTCCTAACAGATCCATCTATAGTGTCCCTATAACAGATCCATCCACAGTGCCCCTATAATAGATCCATCTACTGTGTCCCCATAACAGATCCATCCACAGTGCCCCCATAACAGATCCATCCACAGTGTCCCTATAACAGATCCATCTATAGTGTCCCTATAACAGATCCATCCACAGTGCCCCTATAATAGATCCATCCACAGTGTCCCTATAACAGATCCATCTATAGTGTCCCCATAACAGATCCATCCACAGTGCCCCCATAACAGATCCATCCACAGTGCCCCCATAACAGATCCATCCACAGTGCCCCCATAACAGATCCATCCACAGTGTCCCTATAACAGATCCATCTATAGTGTCCCTATAACAGATCCATCCACAGTGCCCCTATAATAGATCCATCTACTGTGTCCCCATAACAGATCCATCCACAGTGCCCCCATAACAGATCCATCTATAGTGTCCCTATAATAGATCCATCCACTGTGTCCCTATAATAGATCAGTCTACAGTATCCCTATAATAGTTCTATCCACAGTGCCTGATAACAGATCTATCCATAGTGTCCCTATAATAGATCCATCTACTGTGTCTATATAATAGATCCATCCAGTGTCCCCACAACAGATCCATCTACAAAGATAATGATGTAGAAACCAGTGAATCCTGCCCATCTATCACTTCAGAGAGAATGAAGAGTTCTAGATGTCCACTATTTTTGGTGACCAGTGTTCTTTTCTGGAGACTGGGGCTCATTTCAGGGACCGTTGTTCATTTCCAGGGACCTGTGCTCATTTCTGGGAACTATTGTTCATTTTTGAGGACCATATTTGTTTCCAGGGACCAGTGTTTATTTCCAGGGATTTGTGCTAATTTCAGGGACCGGTCTTCATTTATGGGGATTGGCTTTGACTCCTAGGGACCTGTGCTTGTTTCTGATGACTAGTGTTTAATTCTGGGGACTACTATTCATTTCTGAACTCATTTGGAGGACCAGGGATCATTTCTGAAGGCTGTACTCACTTCAGGTGACCAGCATTCACTTTTTGGGACCTGTGCTTCTTCTTTGTGATCAGTGTTCATTTCTGGGTACTGTGTTCATTTTTGGGAACTGTTCTAATTTCTGGAGACTTCTGAGGAACAGTGTTCATTTCTGAGAAACGGTTCTCACTTCAAGGGACTGGTGCTTATTTTTTGCGACTAGTGTTTGTTTCTGGGGACAAGTGTCCATTTTTGAGGACTACAATTCTGGGCACTGGTCTTCTTTTCTGATGACCAGTGTCATTTCGAAGGACTGGTGCTCGATTGAGGAGGCTGGTGTTCATTTCCAGTGACCGATGTTCATTTCTTGGGACCGTGTTCATTCCAGGAGACCAGTATTCGTGTAAGAGGACAAGCGTTCATTTCTAGGGACTTGTGCTTATTTCTGGTGACAAGTGTTTATTTCAGGGGACTGATGTTAATTTCTGAGTACTGTATTCATTTTGGGGGCCAGTGTTTATTTCTGAGGACTGTGGTCATTTTTAGGGACTGGTGCTTACGGTGACTGTCATTCACTTCTGGGGACTTGTGCTTCCTCCTCATAACCAGTGTATCTTTCTGGGGACCAGTGGTCATTTCTGGGGATCAGAATTCATTTCAGGGAACTGATGTTAATTTATGAGCAACCGTGCTCACTTCAGGGGGCCCGTGCTTATGTTTTGCGACCCATGTTCGTTTTTAGGGACTGTGTTAATTTCTGGGGATTAGAGTTCATTTCAGGGGACCGGAGATCATTTCTGGTGACCATGTTCATTTCCAGGGATTGGTATTCATATCTGCAGACTGTGCTCATCTAAGCAGACAGATCTTCATTTGCAGGGACCGGTCTTCATTTGTGGGGATCAATGTTAACTTCTAGGGACTTATGCTTATTTCTGGTTACCACTGTTAATTTCTGGGAACTATATTCATTTTGGGGACCAGGGTTCATTTCTGAGGGTTGTGCTCATTACTGGGGACCAGTGCTCACTTAAGCTTTCCAGCGTTCATTTCTGTGGACCTGTGCATATTTCTAATGACCGCCGGGTGCTGTGTTCATGTAGTGTACAGAAGTTGAAGTACAGACGTTTCTAGACTTTTCTGAGTGATCTATGTATGTCTTGTGCCTATGTATTGTCAGTGGCTTCTATGTGAGTAAATTTGATGTGTATTGCATAGCTGCAGCACTGAATGGGTTGCTGTCTGGGTTATGGCTGGAAAATGTATCTTGTTGTATGTCATGTGACCTTGTTTTATATATGTGTCTGTAAGGTGATTGCAATGTTAGTTGGAGTTTGAGAGAGAAGCCTGCCTGCACAAGGACACTTTTAGTCTGTGTGTAGGAAAGATGGAAGAAGCAGAGCGATTGCTACGTTTGTGTCCAGGGTCCAATCTACCCTAGCCTCTATGCTGAAGACTTGGAGAACCGCAAGTATGCGAGAGCCTACCGTGCAGCGCTGAGTGCAAATCCTAGAGTGTGAATGAGTACCGGTAGAGAGACAGAGAAGAAAAGTGGCCGGGAACAGAGCCCCGTAGATAACTTGGCCTGTGGATTCATCTGTCATCCCGTGATTCCTCCCTGTCACACCACTAATCCTCCTGCACCAGTGTCCTGACGGTGGATGTAAATAGTTATGGACTGTTATCAAGTTGTTCTTCCAGTAAACAGGCTTTACCGACTCGGTTCAGCCTTGAAACGTTAACTCTGTGTGTGTGGACTCTTTATTGACATCTTCGGAATTCACCGCAGAGGATGGAACGGTGGCGTCACCCGTCACAAAGGACTGAAGTTAAACCACAGTTGGGTTACCCATTTTATAACCTGCCCTTGGTTCCTTGGACTGGTCCCTGTGCTACCCTCAGGGTGGGAGATGGTAGAGCCCCGTGACAAGGCCCAAACTCTACCCCACTGTCTCCTAGACTGAGGGCCTGCTCCTCGGATGCTGCAATCATTTTTGGGGACTGTGCTCATTTCTGGAGATCTGTGTTCATTTCCAAGGAAAAGTGCTCCCTTTAGGAAATAGTGCTTATTTTGTGTAACTAGTGTTTGTATCTGGGGATTGGTGCACATTTTTGGGGACTAGAGTTGATTTCAGGGAACCAGTGTTATTTTCTGATGACCCGTGTTCATTTCTGGGGATTGGTGTTCATTTTGAAGGACTCGCGCTCATTTCAGGAGACTCTTCATTTCCAGGGACCTTATTTCTGGTGACCAGTGTTCATTTTTAGGGATCATGTTCATTTCCAGGGACCAGGGCTCATTTCTCACGTTCATTTCCAGGGCTCATTTCAGGAGACTGGTCTTCATTTGTGGGGATCAATCTTCATTTGCAGGTTTCAGTGTTTAGCGACTTGTACATATTTCAGGACACCAGTGTTCATTTCTGGGGACTGTGATCATTTCAGGACACCAGTGTTCATTTCCATGGACTAGTGTTCTTTTTTTCTGTCAATCAGTGTTCCTTTTTGGAGACCTTGTTAATTTCCGGGGAGTGGTGCTCATTTCCGTCTTGATGCCGTTCCTGGAGATGAATGGACGTGATCAGTGATGCTTGCTCATTTTATAATGACTTTGGCTAAAATCAGAGATGGCAAAGCGGAAAACAGCAGAGATGCGCAAATGCCAAGAGATGACACAATGAAATGTTATCATGATGTGAAGTGACAAGTGTCCATAAGATCTGAGGGCTTGGAAGGATGTGTCCAATGTGGAGCTTCTCTGCAGAATACATCAGGAGACGGCTAAACTACAATCCCCTAATCTTCAGAAACAATCCTCCCACAACTACGAAAAGAGCTCCAAACTACAGAGGAAATTTTTCTAGGAACCCCTTATGTAATGACAAAACAGTGTTGGCCGGCCTCCGCCCAGGGTGCGCCCTTCTTTATCCTTTCCCCATGAGCCTCATTTAATAGCTCTTCCCAAGGTGCTTCTTTTAGTTTCTCCACCCCATGTGCCCATTTTTAAGTCTCTGCCCCCAAATCCTCTACTCATGGTGCTCCCTGTAGTTTCTCTACACCAGTAATCCCTTTTAGTGTCTCTGCCTTAGATTCCCCCATTACTGTCTTTTCCCCATGACCCCTTTTTCGGTGTCTCTGCCTCCAGACTTTTATAATCCTTGCCCCAGGCACCCATCGTGTCCTATGTGTCTCTTTTACTATCTCTCAGTTTAAGGACACCCGCTTTACTGTCTCTGTCCCCAGAATCCTGTAATCTCTGCTACAGGTGTCCACAATACTGCTTGTGTCGTAGGTGCCACTTTCACTGTCGCTCTGTCTCAGGGCGCCCTTTTTACTGCCCCTACCCTCAGTTCCCACATTATTGCTTATGCACCAGGTGCTCCTTCATTGTCTTTACCCCAGGTGCCCTTACTCAGAGAAGTCAGGAATTACAACATGACATTGATTGTAGAGCAAGAAGAGTGCAGGCGATATAAGGCCTCAACCCCCCCTAGAGTTGCCACTCGGCTGACAAACCACCAGCTTGGACGGTAATTTACTCTAAAGGCTGGTGCCGGTATTTCTTTTTTACTGACCATATTAATGACCAGTAAAAAACTGATAACCTGGAGTCAGCACTTCTGCCCGGCAAGCAACCACATCATAAAGCGCTATAACTCACTCTTAAGTTTCAGTTGAGATGCCACTGCAGTGCTCAGAGAAGATCCGCACTCCCCCACAGTCATGCATGTTCCTGCACATGCAGTACACAGCACACACGCCAGGGGGAGGAGTGAGCATTTTCTCTGAGTGCTGCAGCGGGGTCCTGACTGAAGCTTCAGAGTGAGTTATACCCCTTGATGACAAAAGTTCAGTGTGGGGAGGGCACTAAAAGAGAGCACCATTACTGCTGGGGCCACTAAAGGTTGCCCTATTACTACTGGGGCTACTATAGGCTGCACAAAAATGACTGGGGACACTAAAGGGGGAACTAATACTACTGGGGCCACTAAAAGGGGTATTATTATTACTGGGACCACTAAAGGAGACACTATTATTACTAGGGCCACTAATATTACTGGGGCCACTAAAGGGAGCACTAATACTTCTGGGGCCACTAAAGGGGACATTAATACTATTGGGGCCACTATAAGGGATTATTATTACTACTGGAGCCAGTAGAATAACAGAGGTAAAAACATTGTGATAAACCATGCCCGTAACCAAACCCCTAAACCGTGTCGCGTTTTACCTTGGCTGGTATTTTTGGGTGACAACGGTGGCAACCCAATCCTCCAATAACCATTCCATGATGCCACATATTAAAGGAGATCTGCGAAAACTGTCTAAAAGAAAAACCATCTGGGTTGCCCATCACAACCAATCACAGCGCAGTTTTCACCCCTTGCAGAGCGCTTGAAATATGAAAGCTGTACTGTGATTGGTTGCGGTGGGCAACAAAGACTGTTTTTCGGTGTTCCGGAATCTTCCTTCATCGCCTCTCAATATATTTTCCCACAACCATCACACCAGTCATCTCCAACCTGTGGGGAGTTGTAGTCTGGGTTGGAGGCCATGGCCTGACACACACAGACTTGTAGGGCCGTCCGTTCTCGTTATGTCGCTGCCGACACGCATGGCAGAGCTTGAGTGCACTTGTCTTTAATAGTCACACTTCCCATTATCTCCTGACCTGCGGCTTTGAGGACACATCCTGTACATTATAGCCTTATATATAATGAGGAGACATGTCATGTGACTCGCGGCAGAGTGTTCGTTAGTGGAAAAAAGAATTGTCTATATATATATATATATATATATATATATATATATATATATATATAGTAATCTGGCACCCATCAGGTCTTATGGATGTCACTCTGAAATCTACATCTATATGTAATATGCTCTATATTTGCCACATACAAACCCGCGGTGCAGAATACTCCGCGTATACGCTACGCATGAACACACAGTAAGGGGTGTTTAACCCTGTCCTGACATGTGCCGTACATGAAGCAGGCTTGGGAGCAAAGCTCGTTCCGTATGCAGCGGGTGTCAGCGGTGTTTGACAGCTGGAACTTCCCACCAAAATCCGCACACAACTATTAATCATTTCAATGCGCTTTCAATTCCGACAGCGGCGTATAAATGTCCCAATCTGGATTGAAATCTCCCAAAAAGCCAGCACCCCTGCGATGAGACTCGTAGGGTGCCGTCCAGGTGTCATGGCAGCCTAAGGTCTTCTAAGACCCTCACGACTTCTATGAATATATGTCTGTTAAGACGTGCCAGTGACCTATACAATACTATAGTACTGCGGTATACTGTATAAGCAATCAAAAGAACGCAAGTTCAAATCTCCTATGGGCACTGCAAAAAAAAAATGGTAAAAATTAGTTTAATAAAGATCTTTTAATTCCAAAAATTAAAGAATATTAATTAATTAATGTTTCATTGATAAATGTTTAAAAAAAAACAACAACTTTTCTCAATCGTCGCATCAAAAAATAAAAAAATTGGTATCACTGGATCCGCAAAAGTCCAATTTATTAAAGTATCACGTTATTAATCCCACACAATGAAAGACATAAAAAAAATACAAATTCCAGAATTGCACTTTTTTGTCCATCCCCCCCCCCTTCCCCAAAATTGAATAAAAAGGGATCAAAAAGTCGTATGAACCCGAAATTCTGTAAACACTACAGGTCATTTTGCAAAAAATGAACCCTCACAGAAGAATTAAAAATGAAGCCTCGATAGAAAAATAAAAAAGTTATGGTGATCAGAAGATGGCGACAGAAAATAATGTCTTCAAAGTGCAGAGGAAAACAATGAAAAAGCTCAAAGAGCCGCAGCGGGAAGGGGTGAACGGCATGTCTCTACAGATTAGCCATTTAGGAATCTGGAAAAGATGGGTAATCAGCCCCCCCTCCGCATTGGCATCGCCAACATCCGGCGCCCAGGAAACACATTCAGGCCGCTTGAAAATTACTGGGGTGCCCCCCTTATCCCTCTTCCCCTTGCCCATTGTGCCGGGCGATGGAGCAGCGTGGCCCCCGGCTGTCACCGTGTACTGGGGGCTCTAGGATTAGCTTTTGTGCCTCAGTGTGGGAAAACAGAATCCTTTCATTCATTTCTATGGTGCTTCTTCCAGCTCCGAGGAGACCGCTGGGCAATGGATTCAAGGACCTACAAAAAGAAACTAGGCTGACGTGTCCTCTCCAGAAGTGCCAGTGCGCCTCCCAGATCTTCTGTCCTAATTACACCTGCTACTGGGGTGGGATGTGCCTCATGCCTCCATATCGGGCATTCAGGGTTCCTTATCGGGTACTTATAAAAATCCCCTCGCCCCTATTGCAAACTCTAACCCCTTCGACCTTCCGCTCTTGATAGTCGTTGCCCTACGTTGTTGTATGATTAGTCTGACTAAGGTATTGCATGACTAAGGGGGCCGAAGCGATAAAAGACTGATGGTAAGACACAAGTGCACATTAGCCGGTTACACAATGAAGGGTTTCGCCTTCAGAGATACAAAAGAAGTCAAGAAAACTGGGAAAAGCCCAACGTCATTAATAATAGCAGCTTCACGGGGAGTTGATGAGTTTACGGAGGGTCCTTTAAGAGCGTACGCTTCATTAATATCCCTGAATGCACAGGACTGGTGAATAGCCATGAGCGCGAGACGCCATTCATCTGCAGAACGGACATGATTTACAGGCTCGGCTGAGCGCTAGTGCCATCTGGAGGCGGCAGTAGGTCGCGGCAGGTAATGGAACACAAAGCGTAGACGCACACGTACCAGAATTGCTGCGGCTTTGTGCACGGAAAGGCTACGGATTACAGACGGTACTAGCCGCGTGGTTGCCACCTTCATAAATCCAATCCGAATTTACGGCACAGAAACCAACCTGTGGGGACTAGAGATGAGCGAGTACCAAAATGCTCGGGTCCTCGTTATTCGTAAAATTCGAGTAACGAACCCCATAGACTTCAATGGAAGACTCAAGCATTTTTGTACGGGACCCACCGGTTGCCGAGCTTTTTTTTTTTTCCTGTGTTCGTGTCTTCTCTCTCTCCTCCGCCATGGTCGAACACGGCGTGATGCTCGCTCGTGTAGTGAGCACCACCGAGTATGCTAATACTCGAATGAGCATCAAGCTCGGAAAAGAGTACGTTCGCTCAACTCTAGTGGGGATGATTTTATTATGTCGATTTCTGCTACGCATCTTTACCGCAGGTCTTAACGTGGCCCACCGCTTTCAGGACAGAATTCTGTCCCAGGACCGGAGGAAGGCGTATATCACCTTCAGTTGTTCTTCGCTGCCAGTCCTCCTATCTGCTAGTTCTGGGATCCAACACAATCTTCAGACTACCTAGTGCACTGGTATTATTAGACTACTATATCTGCTCTCTGATTGGCCAGAGCTGCTCACATGATTAGTCAGCAGAGCAGTGTGCATTAAGGAGTTGGAAAATTGTGGCGGCCACCTTTGACGGACAAAAACAGGACCTGGAATTGGCAGATCAGAGGGGCAACAGAGAAGAACAACTGCAGGTAACATAGACCCCTCCCCATTGCAGAACGTTGTCCCCAAACCGGAGAGTAGATTTAACCCTTTAAATTAATAGGGGTAAAATCTGTTGGCAAAATTCTGCTTCCATGATATTCATCGACTACAATGGATAGGGATGGGACATGGCCACCTGCTTACCTCTGGGCTGCAGTCAGCGGTTTTACTTGGCACAATGGTGGTCACGGACCATCACTCTCCCAGAGAAGACCGCTAGCTCAAATTAGGCAATTTGGGGGGTGATTGTTTTTTTTACGGAAAATATGCTCGTGTGAATGATTCTATTCACTGCAGGTAGCACAAGCAAATTTTGCATGTTTAAGTCGCAGCGCAAATGCGTTCTTGTGAAAAAGCCCTGTGTGAGGTGGAGCATCGGAGAAAGGACTAGGTGTCGGGTCAGAAATTAAATTATACTTCACTCTGGACAGAGTTGCGGGGGTGGGGTTTGGGGTTGTGGGACAACAGACGGGTCACATGTACGCTGTGAGAGTAGTGTTGTTACTTTTGTCACTAAAAAATACTGGCCAAGGCCGGGGAGGGGGGGGGGGCGGTTTTGGGGATTGACTTATCACGCGTTTGCATCTAACTCCGTTATTCTAGTGACCCCAACTACTAATTGTACCCCCTTCAGTCGCCCCAAAAGTAACAGTGCCCCCAGTATTGGCCGCAATAGTAATAATGGCTCTGTTAGTGGCCCCAGTAGTAATAGTTGACCCCTTAATGGCCCAGTAGTGATATTAACTCCGTAATTGGTCTCACTATGATGACCCTTTTAGTGACCCAAGTAGTTATAGTGACTTTGTTAGGAACCTCAGTAGTAATAGTGACCAGGTTAGTGGCTCCAGTTTTAATAATGTCCCCCATAATGGTCCCAGTAGTAATAGTAATGTAGTGTCCCAGAACATCATTCTGGTCCCCTCCATAATTGTCATATATGATCTGTCTTATGTGGATGCACTGTGCAAAACTGTCATGTCTAGAAATGCTACACAGGGCACCCTTAGTACTTGTCCTAATATATAGGGACCCAGACATGGCTACACAGGGCACCCTTAGTACTTGTCCTAATATATAGGGACCCAGACATGGCTACACAGGGCACCCTTAGTACTTGTCCTAATATATAGGAGACCAGACATGACTACACAGTGCACCCTCAGTACTTGTCCTAATATATAGGAGACCAGACATGGCTACACGGGGCACCCTTAGTACTTGTCCTAATATATAGGGGACCCAGACTTGACTACACAGGGCACCCCTAGTACTTGTCCTAATATATATAGGGACCCAGACTTGACTACACAGTGCACCCTTAGTACTTGTCCTAATATATAGGAGACCCAGACATGGCTACACAGTGCACCCTAAGTACTTGTCCTCATATATAGGAGACCCAGACATGGCTACACAGGGCACCCTTAGTACTTGTCCTGATATATAGGGGACCCAGACATGATTACACAGGGCACCCTTAGTACTTGTCCTAATATATAGGGGACCCAGACATGGCTACACAGTGCACCCTTAATACTTGTCCAAATATATAGGAGACCAGACATGACTACACAGGGCACCCTTAGTACTTGTCCTAATATATAGGAGACCCAGACATGACTACACGGGGCACCCCTAGTACTTGTCCTAATATATATGAGACCAGACATGACTACACAGGGCACCCTTAGTACTTGTCCTAATATATAGGAGACCCAGACATGACTACACAGTGCACCTTTATTACTTGGCCTAATATATAGGAGACCCAGACATGGCTACACAGTGCACCCTTAGTACTTGTCCTAATATATAGGGGGAACAGACAAGACTACACAGGGCACCCTTAGTACTTGTCCTAATATATAGGGGACCCAGACATGACTACACAGGGCACCCTTAGTACTTGTCCTAATATAAAGGAGACACAAACATGGCTACACAGGGCACCCTTAGTACTTGTCCTAATATATAGGGGACCCAGACATGACTACACAGGGCACCCTTAGTACTTGTCCTAATATATAGGAGACCCAGACATGACTACACAGGGCACCCTTAGTACTTGTCCTAATATATAGGGGACCCAGACATGACTACACAGTACACCCTTAGTACTTGTCCTAATATATAGGGACCAGACATGACTACACAGGGCACCCTTAGTACTTGTCCTAGTATATAGGAGACCCAGACATGACTACACAGGGCACCATTAGTACTTGTCCTTATTTACAGGGACCCAGTCATGACTACACAGTGCGCCCTTAGTACTTGTCCTAATATATAGGAGACGAAGACATGGCTACACAGTGCACCCTTAGTACTTGTCCTAATATATAGGGGGAACAGACAAGACTACCCAGGGCACCCTTAGTACTTGTCCTAATATATAGGAGACACAGACATGACTACACAGGGCACCATTAGTACTTGTCCTTATTTACAGGGACCCAGTCATGACTACACAGTGCACCCTTAGTACTTGTCCTAATATATAGGGGGAACAGACAAGACTACACAGGGCACCCTTAGTACTTGTCCTAATATATAGGAGACCCAGACATGGCTACATAGTGCGCTCTTAGTACTTATCCTAATATATAGGAGACCGAGACATGGCTACACAGTGCACCCTTAGTTCTTGTACTAATATATAGGAGAACAAGACATGGCTACAGAGTGCACCCCCTAAGTACTTGGTTACTATATAGGGGGCACAGACATGACTACACAGTGCACCCTTAGTACTTATCCTAATATACAAGGAACCCAGATATGGCTACACAGTGCACCCTTAGTACTTATCCTAATATATAGGGGACCAGACAGGACTACACAGTGCACCCTTAGTACTTGTCCTAATATATAGGGGACCCAGACATGGCTACACAGTGCACCCTTAATACTTGTCCAAATATATAGGAGACCAAACATGACTACACGGGGCACCCCTAGTACTTGTCCTAATATATAAGAGACCAGACATGACTACACAGGGCACCCTTAGTACTTGTCATAATATATAGGAGACCCAGACATGGCTACACTGTGCACCCTTAGTACTTGTCCTAATATATAGGGGGAACAGACAAGACTACACAGGGCACCCTTAGTACTTGTCCTAATATATAGGGGACCCAGACATGACTACACAGTGCACCCCTAGTACTTGTCCTAATATATAGGGGACACAAAGATGGCTACACAGGGCACCCTTAGGACTTGTCCTAATATATATATGGGAGCAGACATGGCTACACAGTGCACCCTTAGTACTTGTCCTAATATAAAGGAGACACAAACATGACTACACAGTGCACCATTAGTACTTGTCCTTATATATAGGAGACCCAGACATGACTACACAGTGCACCATTAGTACTTGTCCTTATATATAGGAGACCCAGACATGACTACACAGTGCGCCCTTAGTACGTGTCCTAATATGTAGGAACCCAGACATAACTATGCAGTGCACTATTAGTACTTGTCCTTATTTACAGGGACCCAGTCATGACTACACGGGGCACCCTTAGTACTTGTCCTAATATATAGGAGACCCAGACATGGCTACATAGTGCGCTCTTAGTACTTATCCTAATATATAGGAGACCGAGACATGGCTACACAGGGCACCCTTAGTACTTATCCTAATATATAGGAGACCGAGACATGGCTACACAGTGCACCTCTAGTACTTATCCTAATATATAGGAGACCGAGACATGGCTACACAGGGCACCCTTAGTTCTTGTACTAATATATAGGAGAACAAGACATGGCTACACAGTGCACCCCCTAAGTACTTGGTTACTATATAGGGGGCACAGACATGACTACACAGTGCACCCTTAGTACTTATCCTAATATACAAGGAACCCAGATATGGCTACACAGTGCACCCTTAGTACTTACCCTAATATATAGTAGACCGAGACATGGCTACACAGTACACCATTAGTACGTGTCCTAATATACAGGAGACCCAGACATGGCTACACAGAGCACCCTTAGTACTTGTTCTAATATATAGGAGACCAGACATGACTACACAGTGCACCCTTAGTACTTGTCCTTATAGGGACCCAGACATGGCTACACAGTGCACCCTTAGTACTTGTCCTAATATATAGGAGACCCAGACATGGCTACACAGGGCACCCTTAGTACTTGTCCTAATATATAGGAGACCAAACATGGCTACACAGTGCACCCTTAGTACTTGTCATAATATATAGGAGACCAGACATGACTACACAGGACACCCTTAGTACTTGTCCCTATATATAGGGGACCAGACATGACTACACAGGACACCCTTAGTACTTGTCCCTATATATAGGGGACCAGACATGACTACACAGGGCACCCTTAGTACTTGTCCTAATATATAGGAGACACAAACATGGCTACACAGTGCACCCTTAGTACTTGTCGTAATATATAGGAGACCCAGACATGGCTACACAGTGCACCCTTAGTACTTGTCCTAATGTACAGGGGACCTAAACATGACTATACAGTGCACCCTATTTGTCCTAATATATAGGAGACAAGACATGGCTACACAGCGCACCCTTAGTACTTATCCTAATATATAGGAGACCCAGATATGGCTACACAGTGCACCCTTAGTACTTGTCCTAATATATAGGAGACACAAACATGGCTACACAGTGCACCCTTAGTACTTGTCGTAATATATAGGGTACGCAGACATGGCTACACAGGGCACCCTTAGTACTTGTCCTAATATATAGGGGACCAGACATGACTACACAGGGCACCCTTAGGACTTGTCCTAATATATGAGACCAGACATGACTACACAGTGCAGCCTTAGTACTTGTCCTACTATATAGGGGGCACAGACATGGCTACACAGTGCACCCTTAGTACATGACCAAATATATAAAGGACCAGACATGACTACACAGGGCACCCTTAGTACTTGTCCTAATATATAGGAGACCCAGACATGGCTACACAGTGCACCCCTAGTACTTGTCCTAATATATAGGGGACCCAGACATGACTACACAGTGCACCCTTAGTACTTGTCCTAATATACAGGGGACCCAGACATGACTACACAGTGCACCCTTAGTACTTGTCCTAATATATTGGGGGCCCAGACATGACTACACAGGTCACCCTTAGTACTTGTCCTAATATATAGGAGACCCAGACATGGCTACACAGGGCACCCTTAGTACTTGTCCTAATATATAGGAGACCCAGACATGGCTACACAGGGCACCCTTAGTACTTGTCCTAATATATAGGAGACACAAACATGGCTACACAGCGCACCCTCAGGACTTGTCCTAATGTACAGGGGACCTAAACATGACTATACAGTGCACCCTATTTGTCCTAATATATAGGAGACAAGACATGGCTACACAGCGCACCCTTAGTACTTATCCTAATATATAGGAGACCCAGACATGGCTACACAGTGCACGCTTAGTACTTATCCTAATATATAGGGGACCCAGACATGGCTACACAGTGCACCCTTAGTACTTGTCCTAATATATAGGGGACCCAGACATGGCTACACAGCGCACCCTTAGTACTTGTCCTAATATATAGGAGACCCAGACATGGCTACACAGTGCACCCTTAGTACTTGTCCTAATATATAGGGGACCCAGACATGGCTACACAGTGCACGCTTAGTACTTATCCTAATATATAGGGGACCCAGACATGGCTACACAGTGCACCCTTAGTACTTGTCGTAATATATAGGGTACGCAGACATGGCTACACAGGGCACCCTTAGTACTTGTCCTAATATACAGGGGACCCAGACATGACTACACAGTACACCCTTAACCTTTTCCAATCCAGTGTCGTCTTCCTACATTCTGATTGAAGCTTGTACAGCTCCAATGTTAGAAGAAGTTCGACAGGTTATTCTTACCGTCTATTGCCAGTCACTGTGCTGTCGAAGTCTCTTTGGCGCACACACACTGGCTTTAGCCAGCAGGTGGCACCATTGTATAACAGCAAAAAGAGAAAGCCTTTTAGGAAACCCTGAATCCAAAATTGAATTGGAAAGGGTTAATTCTTGTCCGAATATATAGCGGACCCAGACATGACTACACAGTGCACCCTTACTATTTATCCTAATATATAGGAGACCCATACATGACTACACAGTGTACCCTTAGTACTTATCCTAATATATAGGAGACCGAGACATGGATACACAGTACACCCATAGTACTTGTCCTAATATATAGGAGACACAGACATGACTACACAGTGCACCCTTAGTACTTGTCCTAATATATAGGAGACCCAGACATAACTATGCAGTGCACTATTAGTACTTGTCCTAATATATAGGGTACCAAGACCTGGCTACACAGTGCACCCTTAGTACTTGTCCTAATATATAGGAGACCCAGACATGGCTACACAGTGCACCCTTAGTACTTGTCCTAATATATAGGAGACCCAGACATGGCTACACAGTGTACCCTTAGTACTTGTCCTAATATATAGTGGACCCAGACATGACTACACAGAGCACCCTAAATACTTATTCTAATATATAGGAGACCGAGACATGGCTACACATTGCACCCTTAGTACTTGTCCTAATATATAGGGTACCAAGACCTGGCTACACAGTGCACCCTTAGTACTTGTCCTAATATATAGGGTACCAAGACCTGGCTACACAGTGCACCCTTAGTACTTGTCCTAATATATAGGGACCAGACATGGCTACACAGTGCACCCTTAGTACTTGTCCTAATATATAGTAGACCGAGACATGGCTATACAGTGCACCCTTAGTAGTTGTCCTAATATGTAGAGGACCCAGACATGGCTACACAGGGCACCCTTAGTACTTGTCCTAATGTACAGGGGACCTAAACATGACTATACAGTGCACCCTATTTGTCCTAATATTTAGGAGACAAGACATGGCTACATAGTACACGCTTAGTACTTGTCCTAATACATAGGGAACCCAGACATGACTACACAGCGCACCCTTACTATTTGTCGCAATATATAGGGACCCAGACATGGCTACACAGAGCAAACTTAGTACTTGTCCTAATATATAGAAGACCCAGACATGGCTACACAGAGCAAACTTAGTACTTGTCCTAATATATAGGGTACCAAGACCTGGCTACACAGTGCACCCTTAGTACTTGTCCTAATATATAGGGTACCAAGACCTGGCTACACAGTGCACCCTTAGTACTTGTCCTAATATATAGGGACCAGACATGGCTACACAGTGCACCCTTAGTACTTGTCCTAATATATAGTAGACCGAGACATGGCTATACAGTGCACCCTTAGTAGTTGTCCTAATATGTAGAGGACCCAGACATGGCTACACAGGGCACCCTTAGTACTTGTCCTAATGTACAGGGGACCTAAACATGACTATACAGTGCACCCTATTTGTCCTAATATTTAGGAGACAAGACATGGCTACATAGTACACGCTTAGTACTTGTCCTAATACATAGGGAACCCAGACATGACTACACAGCGCACCCTTACTATTTGTCGCAATATATAGGGACCCAGACATGGCTACACAGAGCAAACTTAGTACTTGTCCTAATATATAGAAGACCCAGACATGGCTACACAGGGCACCATTAGTACTTGTCCTAATATATAGGGACCAGACATGGCTACACAGTGCACCCTTAGTACTTGTCCTAATATATAGTAGACCGAGACATGGCTACACAGTGCACCCTAAGTAGTTGTCCTAATATGTAGAGGACCCAGACATGGCTACACAGTGCACCCTTAGTACTTGTCCTAATACATAGGGAACCCAGACATGACTACACAGCGCACCCTTAGTACTTGTCCTAATATATAGGGACCCAGACATGGCTACACAGAGCAAACTTAGTACTTGTCCTAATATATAGGGACCCAGACATGGCTACACAGAGCACCCTTAGTACTTGTCCTAATATACAGGAGACCCAGGCATGACTACACAGGGCACCGTTAGTACTTTTCCTAATATATAGGGGGAACAGACAAGACTACACAGGGCACCCTTAGTACTTGTCCTAATATATAGGAGACCCAGACATGGCTACACAGGGTACCCTTAGTACTTTTCCTAATATATAAGTATTCAAACATTGCTACACAGGGCACCCTTAGTACTTGTCCTAATAGATAGGGTACCAAGACCTGGCTACACAGTGCACCCTTAGTACTTGTCCTTATAGGGACCCAGACATGACTATACAGGGCACCCTTAGTACTTGTCCTAATATATAGGAGACCCAGACATGGCTACATAGTGCACCCTTAGTACTTATCCTAATATATAGGAGACCGAGACATGGCTACACAGGGCACCCCTAGTACTTGTCCTAATATATAGAGACACAGACATGATTACACAGTGCACCCTTAGTACGTGTCCTAATATATAGGGACCCAGACATAACTACACAGTGCACCCTTAGTACTTGTCCTAATATATAGGAGACCCAGACATGGCTACACAGGGCACCCTTAGTACTTGTCCTAATATATAGAGGACCCAGACATGGATACACAGGGCACCCTTAGTACTTGTCCTAATATATAGGAGACCCAGACATCACTACACAGGCACCCGTAGTACTTGTCCTAATATATAGGGACCCAGACATGACTACACAGTGCACCCTTAGTACTTGTCCTAATATATAGGAGACACAGACATGATTACACAGGGCACCTTTAGTACTTGTCCTAATATATAGGGACCCAGACATGACTACACAGGGCACCCTTAGTACTTGTCCTAATATATAGGAGACACAGACATGATTACACAGGGCACCTTTAGTACTTGTCCTAATATATAGGGACCCAGACATGACTACACAGGGCACCCTTAGTACTTGTCCTAATATATAGGGACCCAGACATGACTACACAGTGCACCCTTAGTACGTGTCCTAATATATAGGGACCCAGACATAACTACACAGGGCACCCTTAGTACTTGTCCTAATATATAGGGGACTCAGACATGGATACACAGTGCACCCTTAGTACTTGTCCTAATATATAGGGGACCCAGACATGGCTACACAGGGCACCCCTAGTACTTGTCCTAATATATAGAGACACAGACATGATTACACAGTGCACCCTTAGTACGTGTCCTAATATATAGGGACCCAGACATAACTACACAGTGCACCCTTAGTACTTGTCCTAATATATAGGAGACCCAGACATCACTACACAGTGCACCCTTAGTACTTGTCCTAATATATAGGAGACACAGACATGATTACACAGGGCACCTTTAGTACTTGTCCTAATATATAGGGACCCAGACATGACTACACAGGGCACCCTTAGTACTTGTCCTAATATATAGGGGACCCAGACATGGCTACACAGTGCACCATTAGTGCTTGTCCTAATATATAGGAGACCAGACATGGCTACACAGTGCGCCCTTAGTACTTGTCCTGATATATAGGAGACCCAGACATGGCTACACAGAGCATACTTAGTACTTGTCCTAATATATAGGAGAACAAGACATGGCTACACAGTGCACCCTTAGTGCTTGTCCTAATATATAGGAGACCAGACATGGCTACACAGGGCACCCTTAGTACTTGTCCTAATATATAGGAGACCAGACATGGCTACACAGAGCACCCTTAGTACTTGTCCTAATATATAGGAGACCCAGACATCACTACACAGCGCACCCTTAGTACTTGTCCTAATATATAGACCAGACATGACTACACAGGGCACCCTTAGTACTTGTCCTAATATATAGGGGACCCAGACATGGCTACACAGCGCGCCCTTAGTACTTGTCCTAATATATAGGAGACACAAACAAGGCTACACAGGGCACCCTTAGTACTTGTCCTAATGTACAGGGGACCTAAACATGACTATACAGTGCACCCTATTTGTCCTAATATATAGGAGACCAGACATGGCTACACAGTGCGCCCTTAGTACTTGTCCTGATATATAGGAGACCCAGACATGGCTACACAGAGCATACTTAGTACTTGTCCTAATATATAGGAGAACAAGACATGGCTACACAGTGCACCCTTAGTGCTTGTCCTAATATATAGGAGACCAGACATGGCTACACAGGGCACCCTTAGTACTTGTCCTAATATATAGGAGACCAGACATGGCTACACAGAGCACCCTTAGTACTTGTCCTAATATATAGGAGACCCAGACATCACTACACAGCGCACCCTTAGTACTTGTCCTAATATATAGACCAGACATGACTACACAGTGCACCCTTAGTACTTGTCCTAATATATAGGAGACCCAGACATGGCAACACAGTGCACCCTTAGTACTTATCCTAATATATAGGAGACCCAGACATGGCTACACAGTGCACCCTTAGTACTTATCCTAATATATAGGGGACCCAGACATGACTGCACAGTGCACCCTTAGTACTTGTCGTAATATATAGGGTACGCAGACATGGCTACACAGGGCACCCTTAGTACTTGTCCTAATATATAGGGGACCACACATGACTACACAGGGCACCCTTAGTACTTGTCCTAATATACAGGGGACCCAGACATGACTACACAGTACACCCTTAACCATTTCCAATCCAGTGTCGTCTTCCTACATTCTGATTGAAGCTTGTAAAGCTCCAATGTTAGAAGAAGTTCGACAGGTTATTCTTACCGTCTATTGCCAGTCACTGTGCTGTCGAAGTCTCTTTGGCGCACACACACTGGCTTTAGCCAGCAGGTGGCACCATTGTATAACAGCAAAAAGAGAAAGCCTTTTAGGAAACCCTGAATCCAAAATTGAATTGGAAAGGGTTAATTCTTGTCCGAATATATAGCGGACCCAGACATGACTACACAGTGCACCCTTAGTACTTATCCTAATATATAGGAGACCGAGACATGGATACACAGTGCACCCTTAGTACGTGTCCTAATATACAGGAGACCCAGGCATGACTGCACAGTGCACCCTTAGTACTTTTCCTAATATATAGGTATCCAAACATTGCTACACAGCGCAGCCTTAGTACTTGTCCTAATATATAGGGTACCAAGACCTGGCTACACAGTGCACCCTTAGTAGTTCTCCTAATATGTGGAGGACCCAGACATGGCTACACAGGGCACCCTTAGTACTTGTCCTAATATATAGGAGACCCAGACATGGCTACACAGCGCACCCTTAGTACTTGTCCTAATATATAGGAGACCAGACATGGCTACACAGAGCACCCTTAGTACTTGTCCTAATATATAGGAGACACAAACAAGGCTACACAGGGCACCCTTAGTACTTGTCCTAATGTACAGGGGACCTAAACATGACTACACAGGGCACCCTATTTGTCCTAATATATAGGAGACAAGACATGGCTACACAGCGCACCCTTAGTACTTATCCTAATATATAGGAGACCCAGACATGGCTACACAGGGCACCCTTAGTACTTGTCCTAATATATAGGAGACACAGACATGATTACACAGGGCACCCTTAGTACTTGTCCTAATATATAGGGGACCCAGACAGGGCTACACAGTGCACCCTTAGTACTTGTCCTAATATATAGGGGACCCAGACATGACTACACAGGGCACCCTTAGTACTTGTCCTAATATATAGGGGACCCAGACAGGGCTACACAGTGCACCCTTAGTACTTGTCCTAATATATAGGGGACCCAGATGTGGCTACACAGGGCACCTTTAGTACTTGTCCTAACATATAGGAGACCCAGACATGACTACACAGGGCACCCTTAGTACTTGTCCTAATATATAGGACCCAGACATGGCTACACAGTGCGCCCTTAGTACTTGTCCTAATATATAGGAGACACAGACATGATTACACAGGGCACCTTTAGTACTTGTCCTAATATATAGGAGACCCAGACATGACTACACAGTGCACCCTTAGTACTTGTCCTAATATACAGACCAGACATGACTACACAGGGCACTCTTAGTACTTGTCCTAATATATAGAGACCAGACATGACTACACATTGCACCCTTAGTACTTGTCCTAATATATAGGAGACCCAGACATGGCAACACAGTGCACCCTTAGTACTTGTCCTAATGTATAGGGGACCCAGACATGGCTACACAGTGCACCCTTAGTACTTGTCCTAATATATAGGAGACCCAGACATGGCAACACAGTGCACCCTTAGTACTTGTCCTAATGTATAGGGGACCCAGACATGGCTACACAGTGCACCCTTAGTACTTGTCCTAATATATAGGAGACCCAGACATGGCTACACAGTGTACCCTTAGTACTTGTGCTAATATATAGGGACCCAGACATGGCAACACAGTGCACCCTTAGTACTTGTCCTAATATATAGGAGACCCAGACATGACTACACAGGGCACCCTTAGTACTTGTCCTAATATATAGGAGACCAGACATGACTACACAGGGCACCCTTAGTACTTGTCCTAATATATAGGAGACACAGACATGATTACACAGGGCACCCTTAGTACTTGTCCTAATATATAGGGGACCCAGACAGGGCTACACAGTGCACCCTTAGTACTTGTCCTAATAATATACGAGACCCAGACATGGCTACACAGGGCACCCTTAGTACTTGTCCTAATGTACAGGGGACCTAAACATGACTATACAGTGCACCCTATTTGTCCTAATATTTAGGAGACAAGACATGGCTACATAGTACACGCTTAGTACTTATCCTAATATATAGGAGACCCAGACATGGCTACACAGGGCACCCTTAGTACTTGTCGTAATATATAGGGTACGCAGACATGGCTCCACAGGGCACCCTTAGTACTTGTCCTAATATATAGCGGACCCAGACATGACTACACAGGGCACCCTTAGTACTTGTCCTAATATATAGGGGACCCAGACATGACTACACAGGACACCCTTAGTACTTGTCCTAATATATAGGAGACCCAGACATGGCAACACAGTGCACCCTTAGTACTTGTCCTAATATATAGGAGACCCAGACATGACTACACAGGGCACCCTTAGTACTTGTCCTAATATATAGGAGACCAGACATGACTACACAGGGCACCCTTAGTACTTGTCCTAATATATAGGAGACCCAGACATGGCAACACAGTGCACCCTTAGTACTGGTCCTAATGTATAGGGGACCCAGACATGGCTACACAGTGCACCCTTAGTACTTGTCCTAATATATAGGAGACCCAGACATGACTACACAGGGCACCCTTAGTACTTGTCCTAATATATAGGAGACCAGACATGACTACACAGGGCACCCTTAGTACTTGTCCTAATATATAGGAGACCCAGACATGGCAACACAGTGCACCCTTAGTACTGGTCCTAATGTATAGGGGACCCAGACATGGCTACACAGTGCACCCTTAGTACTTGTCCTAATGTATAGGGGACCCAGACATGACTATACAGTGCACCCTTAGTACTTATCCTAATATATAGGAGACCCAGACATGGCTACACAGTGTACCCTTAGTACTTGTGCTAATATATAGGGACCCAGACATGACTACACAGTGCACCCTTAGTACTTGTCCTAATATATAGGAGACCCAGACATGACTACACAGGGCACCCTTAGTACTTGTCCTAATATATCGGAGACCAGACATGACTACACAGGGCACCCTTAGTACTTGTCCTAATATATAGGAGACACAGACATGATTACACAGGGCACCCTTAGTACTTGTCCTAATATATAGGGGACCCAGACAGGGCTACACAGTGCACCCTTAGTACTTGTCCTAATATATAGGGGACCCAGACATGACTACACAGGGCACCCTTAGTACTTGTCCTAATATATAGGGGACCCAGACAGGGCTACACAGTACACCCTTAGTACTTGTCCTAATATATAGGGGACCCAGACATGGCTACACAGGGCACCTTTAGTACTTGTCCTAATATATAGGAGACCCAGACATGACTACACAGGGCACCCTTAGTACTTGTCCTAATATATAGGACCCAGACATGGCTACACAGTGCGCCCTTAGTACTTGTCCTAATATATAGGAGACACAGACATGATTACACAGGGCACCTTTAGTACTTGTCCTAATATATAGGAGACCCAGACATGACTACACAGTGCACCCTTAGTACTTGTCCTAATATATAGACCAGACATGACTACACAGGGCACTCTTAGTACTTGTCCTAATATATAGAGACCAGACATGACTACACATTGCACCCTTAGTACTTGTCCTGATATATAGGAGACCCAGACATGGCAACACAGTGCACCCTTAGTACTTGTCCTAATGTATAGGGGACCCAGACATGGCTACACAGTGCACCCTTAGTACTTGTCCTAATATATAGGAGACCCAGACATCACTACACAGGGCACCCTTAGTACTTGTGCTAATATATAGGGACCCAGACATGGCAACACAGTGCACCCTTAGTACTTGTCCTAATATATAGGAGACCCAGACATGACTACACAGGGCACCCTTAGTACTTGTCCTAATATATAGGAGACCAGACATGACTACACAGGGCACCCTTAGTACTTGTCCTAATATATAGGAGACACAGACATGATTACACAGGGCACCCTTAGTACTTGTCCTAATATATAGGGGACCCAGACAGGGCTACACAGTGCACCCTTAGTACTTGTCCTAATATATAGGGGACCCAGACATGACTACACAGGGCACCCTTAGTACTTGTCCTAATATATAGGGGACCCAGACAGGGCTACACAGTGCACCCTTAGTACTTGTCCTAATATATAGACCAGACATGACTACACAGGGCACTCTTAGTACTTGTCCTAATATATAGAGACCAGACATGACTACACATTGCACCCTTAGTACTTGTCCTAATATATAGGAGACCCAGACATGGCTACACAGTGCACTATAAGTACTTGTCCTAATATACAGGAGACCCAGGCATGACTACACAGGGCACCTTTAGTACTTTTCCTAATATATAAGTATTCAAACATTGCTATACAGCGCAGCCTTAGTACTCGCCCTAATATATAGGGTACCAAGACCTGGCTACACAGTGCACCCTTAGTACTTGTCCTAATATATAGGGTACCAAGACCTGGCTACACAGCGCACCCTTAGTACTTGTCCTAATATATAGGAACCCAGACATAACTATGCAGTGCACCCTTAGTACTTGTCCTTATTTACAGGGACCCAGTCATGACTACACAGGGCACCCTTAGTACTTGTCCTAATATATAGGAGACCCAGACATGGCTACATAGTGCACCCTTAGTACTTGTCCTAATATATAGGGACCTAGACATGGCTACACAGTGCACCCTTAGTACTTGTCCTAATATATAGGAGACCGAGACATGGCTACACAGTACACCCTTAGTACTTATCCTAATATATAGGAGACCGAGACATGGCTACACAGTACACCCTTAGTTCTTGTACTAATATATAGGAGACCCAGACATGGCTACACAGTGCACCCTTAGTACTTGTCCTAATATATAGGGACCTAGACATGGCTACACAGTGCACCCTTAGTACTTGTCCTAATATATAGGAGAACAAGACATGGCTACAGAGTGCACCCCCTAAGTACTTGGTTACTATATAGGGGGCACAGACATGACTACACAGTGCTCCCTTAGTACTTATCCTAATATACAAGGAACCCAGATATGGCTACACAGTGCACCCTTAGTACTTATCCTAATATATAGTAGACCGAGACATGGCTACACAGTACACCATTAGTACGTGTCCTAATATACAGGAGACCCAGACATGGCTACACAGTGTACCCTTAGTACTTTTCCTAATATATAGGTATCCAAACATTGCTACACAGCGCAGCCTTAGTACTTGTCCTAATATATAGGGTACCAAGACCTGGCTACACAGTGCACCCTTAGTACTTGTCCTAATATGTAGGGGACGCAGACATGACTACACAGTGCACCCTTAGTACTTGTCGTTATAGGGACCCAGACATGACTACACAGGGCACCCTTAGTACTTGTCCTAATATATAGGGGACCCAGACATGACTACACAGGGCACCCTTAGTACTTGTCCTTATATACAGGAGACCCAGACATGAATACACAGTACACCCTTAGTACTTGTCCTAATATATACGAGTATCCAGGCATGGCTACACAGTGCACCCTTAGTACTTGTCCTAATATATAGGGGACCCAGACATGGCTACACAGTGCACCCTTAGTACTTGTCCTAATATATTGGGGACCTAAACATGACTACACAGGTCACCATTACTATTTGTCCTAATATATAGGAGACCCAGACATGGCTACACAGGGCACCATTAGTACTTGTCCTGATATATAGGGGACCAGACAGGACTACACACGGCACCCTTAGTACTTGTCCTAATATATAGGAGACCCAGACATGGCTACACAGTGCACCCTTAGTACTTGTCCTAACATATAGAGGACCCAGACATGGCTACACAGGGCACTCTTAGTACTTGTCCTAATATATAGGAGACACAAACATGGCTACACAGGGCACCCTTAGTACTTGTCCTAATGTACAGGGGACCTAAACATGACTATACAGTGCACCCTATTTGTCCTAATATATAGGAGACCCAGACATGGCTACACAGTGCACCCTTAGTACTTGTCGTAATATATAGGGTACGCAGACATGGCTACACAGGGCACCCTTAGTACTTGTCCTAATATATAGGAGACCCAGACATGGCTACACAGTGCACCCTTAGTACTTGTCCTAATATATAGGAGACACAGACATGGCTACACAGGGCACCCTTAGTACTTGTCCTAATATATAGGAGACACAGACATGATTACACAGGGCACCTTTAGTACTTGTCCTAATATATAGGGACCCAGACATGGCTACACAGTGCACCCTTAGTACTTGTCCTAATATATAGGAGACCCAGACATGGCTACACAGTGCACCCTTAGTACTTGTCCTAATATATAGGAGACACAGACATGGCTACACAGGGCACCCTTAGTACTTGTCCTAATATATAGGAGACACAGACATGATTACACAGGGCACCTTTAGTACTTGTCCTAATATATAGGGACCCAGACATGGCTACACAGTGCACCCTTAGTACTTGTCCTAATATATAGACCAGACATGACTACACAGGGCACCCTTAGTACTTGTCTTAATATATAGGAGACACAAACATGGCTACACAGTGCACCCTTAGTACTTGTCCTAATATATAGAGGACCCAGACATGACTACACAGTGCGCCCTTAGTACTTGTCCTAATATATAGGAGACCCAGACATGGCTGCACAGTGCACCCTTAGTACTTGTCCTAATATATAGAGGACCCAGACATGACTACACAGTGCGCCCTTAGTACTTGTCCTAATATATAGAGGACCCAGACATGGCTACACAGGGCACCTTTAGTACTTGTCCTAATATATAGGGGACCCAGACATGGCTGCACAGTGCACCCTTAGTACTTGTCCTAATATATAGAGGACCCAGACATGGCTACACAGGGCACCTTTAGTACATGACCTAATATATAGGGGACCCAGACATGGCTACACAGGGCACCCTTAGTACTTGTCCTAATATATAGGAGACACAGACATGACTACACAGTGCACCCTTAGTACGTGTCCTAATATATAGGAGACACAGACATGACTACACAGTGCACCCTTAGTACGTGTCCTAATATATAGGGGACCCAGACATGGCTACACAGTGCACCTTTACTACTTGTCCTAATATATAGGGGACACAGACATGACTACACTGTGCACCCTTAGTGCTTGTCCTAATATATAGGGGACCCAGACATGACTACACAGGGCACCCTTAGTGCTTGTCCTAATATATAGGAGACCCAGACATGACTACACAGTGCACCCTTAGTACTTGTCCGAATATATAGGGGGCCCAGACATGGCTACACAGGGCACCCTTAGTACACTTCTCTTTCTGTTGCTGTGCTATGTGTCACTCCTCTTCAAATATCTTTGGAGATTGGCCTTGTGGGCTGCACACAGTTTTTCCGAGGCCTTAGATGCAGCCCCCCGATATATTTTTAGTTCCTTGCTGTTGCCCCCTCTGCCCTTCAATTAACAGTGTCCGTAAAAAATAACTACCGCCACCGGCCTTTGGCTCTAATTACTGGGTGGCTCGGTGGCTTACTGGCCGGGTGGCAACCCTACATGGGAGGCCATGGAGAGGACTTAGTTACTTAGTGGGGCTCCACAATTTGTGTAGTGACTCACAGAGGGGCAACAATTATTTTCTAAATTGGGCCATAGTTACTTTGTGGTGGAGGAGCCACAGAGGGTACAAATACTGATGGGAGGGGCACAGTTAGGGGGCTCACTATGGGTTGATTGCCCAAGGGCACACATATTTATGGGTCTACCCTTAACAGAACCATCAATGGCTCCAATGGTGGTCCTTGCCATTCTCAACCTGATCTTCCAGTCTTCCAGACATTGCAGAATAAGGCTACCGCATGCTTCATGTTTGTGCAAGTTGCTCCAGGAGGTTCAGGTGCAGCTGGCATGGGGCACCAGTAGACTCTGTCCCTGTGCCCCCAATACACGGGCCACCCGCACATCATATGCATGTCCTAATTCCCATCCGTGATACAGACAAGAACAGGACATGCGATGAGTTTTCCCACCAGTCCGTATTTATGTGTGCGCTGCCTCGCTCAGTAATAAGGGTCCGTACGATGTCCGTGTGTCGGAGAGGGTCTCTGTGGTCGGACCCCCACCAACCACCACAATATGGTGGCATTGAAAATTACAACCAATAGCAAAAAAAAACCAACCCTCGTGCTTCAACTTTATTGCTTTGTGGAGGTGATGATGAAAGAACAAAAAAAAATAATGGCTGTGTCTTTAGCAATTGGGCCACATCTGTAATGAAGGGGTTAATCTTTTCTTCCCCTTTGTAACCAATAACTATACACAAACAACAGGACTTGCTGGGAGGAAACACAAAATTTGGTGATATGGACAATAATTACAGTAAAGTTTTTCTTGTTTTGAAGAGCTTTTCCGATTCAGTGCGACCAATCAGAATCCATCTTACATTTCCCCACCGCAGTTTAGCATATAGAAAATGAGTTCTGATTGGTTGTTATGGAAGGCGGTTTTCCCTTTGCTTAGAAACACGGAGCACAGTGAGAGTAATGTAGTTTACCGGCAGATGGCGCCCGCGCGAATTATCTGTGCACAGGCCGCTCAATTCTTCGGCGTAACGATAGAATGTCTGTGGGCGTGGTCTAGCGAATAGCGTGTGTACGTGCGTGGTGACGTGTGTGAGGACGACAAGAAGTCGGAGAAGAGTGCGGTAGCCATGTCAGCTATGAGCGCCCCGGCCGGCGGGTGAGCGGGGACTCAGGATAAGATATGGGGGGCGGGGGCGGTTAGTAGCGGCTCTGCCGTGTTTGGGGGTCGGTGAAGCCCTGAATGAGCAGCTGAACCGGTCCTACAGCTGACTGCATGGGGGAGGCCCACCGGGTGTCTATGGAGTGGGGGAGCAGGAGATTATGGGGGTGTGTACATAATGGGGGATCCTGGGAGAGTAGTGGGGTGTATACAGAATGGGGGGTCCTGGGAGAGTAGTGGGGTGTATACAGAATGGGGGGTCCTGGGAGAGTAGTGGGGTGTATACAGAATGGGGGGTCCTGGGAGATCAGTGGGGTGTATACAGAATGGGGGGTCCTGGGAGATCAGTGGGGTGTATACAGAATGGGGGGTCCTGGGAGAGTAGTGGGGTGTATACAGAATGGGGGGTCCTGGGAGATCAGTGGGGTGTATACAGAATGGGGGGTCCTGGGAGATCAGTGGGGTGTATACAGAATGGGGGGTCCTGGGAGAGTAGTGGGGTGTATACAGAATGGGGGGTCCTGGGAGATCAGTGGGGTGTATACAGAATGGGGGGTCCTGGGAGAGTAGTGGGGTGTATACAGAATGGGGGGTCCTGGGAGAGTAGTGGGGTGTATACAGAATGCGGGGTCCTGGGAGAGTAGTGGGGTGTATACAGAATGGGGGGTCCTGGGAGAGTAGTGGGGTGTATACAGAATGGGGGAGGGGAGGGGGCAGGGAAAGTAGAGCAGGAGTACATGGGGCACTGAGTATTGGGGTGAAGGTAATGAGGGGGGCTGCAAGATTAGGGAGGTGTATAGATACTGGTAGGGTCCTGGAAGAGTAGTGGGGTGTATATAATAGGGGGTGAACTAGAAAGATAATGGGGTGTAGGTAGAATTGGGGGGGGGGGGGGAGTAGTGATGGAGGTGTTGACTGGTGAAATCTTCAGGTGCAGAGTACTGTGGGGCGGGAGGAACTTGGGGTGCAGGATAGTGGGGTTACCCCACCAGTCCGACTTGAATGGACATTATGGCCAATATTTGGGGGTCAGTACTCCAGTGTTGGGGTTACGATGGAGGTGATAGTATGAGACTTCAGTAATGAGATGTTTCGGGGTTCCCGCTCGTCTTGGGGGTCTCTATGCCGCTGCATCGTGTCTACAGATTACTGTTAAACTCCTTCCCTTTTCTCTTTCCAGACGGAGAAGCAAGTGGGACCAGCCGGGCCCCGCAGCAGCCGCCCTCCTGCTCCCTGGCATGATGCCCGTGATACCGCCTGTTGGTACCACCATGTTTTTGCCACCCACAGAGGAGAAACTGCCACCTGGCACCAGCGAGGCAATCAGCGCCCCCTCTGGGGCTCTTGACGCGGCTGCCGCTGTGGCTGCCAAGATCAATGCCATGCTGATGGCAAAGGGGAAGATCAAACCTTCCCAGAACACCCCAGACAAGGTAATGGCGGGCGACGACGACTTGTACCCCTGAGTCATTCCACGGCAAGTGGGCTATGTGAAAGAGAATTTTTGTTTCTCTATTAGATCAGTAAGTTTTCATTTTGCAATGCGGCCCATTCTGCTTGGCATGATGCCACCACCTGCGGCGTTATTCGGAATGCCATTAAGCTTTGCACGTGCGTAAAAACCTCCCCTACTTTCACAGAAATTATAACCACCCCATAGGTAGCTGAATACCTGGCTGTGCGCTCCGCCAGAGGACGGCACTATGGGGGGCATTGCCAAATGAAAGCTTAGTGTTCTAATAGAGAAAAAGACTTCTCTTTTACATATCGGTAAGAAACAAATCCAGGCCTCCTGCACACGGGCGGATTGGCATTGCAGAATCTGGAGCGGGCGTCTGCAGCAAATGCCACCCATAGCATGGTATGACAATACGTGATTTCTTGCCCAAGAGCAAAAATCCATAGCGATTGTTCTGCTCGTGGGGAAGAAATCGCGGAGTGCTGGGATTTTGCATGAGCTACGCACGTCTGGCTTCCATTTAAGTCCATGAAAGCCATCCGTCCTGCAGCCAGAATGGTCACGGGAGCGGCATCATCTCTACTGTACTGGCACATTCACAGAAGAGAAGACGCTGGGGTGGCCTGCTGGGCACCGAGTCAGATCCTGCATGCGGGGTCCGACCCGCCTGTGTGCAGGCGGCCTTAAGCTGACTTATCAGCCACATCAGCCTTATGGTTGCCTTCAAAGGGCTGATTCCAATTGTAAGACTGTATAGTGAAACTGAACCCCACAGCGACCCGATTGGTAATAAGGTGCCCCATAGTGGCCAGTGGCACTAATATATATATATATATATATATATATATTACACACAGATGCACGCTATCACGCACATGGACACTTCTGCATTTTTATACACATTTTTATACTTACCTGCATCCAATGTGTCCCCACTGGCAGGTGTACTGGCTGCTCTCAGTTCTCCTTGGGCCCCTGATGTCTCCCAGGCCTACAGCCATGAACAGAGGAAGGGCCGGTGAGCGGAGGTCAAGGCTGACCAGGCTCTCACCCTGAAGCTGCTCCTCCTCAGCCTCGCTCTCATGTTCCCTGCAGTCTTCTTCCCTCCTCCGCGGCCGTTGTCAGTCTGCTATCGGCACTCCTCTATTACTGTCTGCACTAGACAGTACAAGCCGAGAGAAGATCGCCTACTGACAGCAGCACAGAGGTGAGGGAACTTACTGCACAGCCAGCAGGCAACAGAAAATGAGGCAGCGGGCCGGATTCGGCCCGCGGGTCTTGTGTTTGACACCTGTGGGGTAGAGGCTGCAGTTGCCCAAATTTCCTTCTGCGGACAGATTTTTAGGCACCCTTTGAGCAAAGTTTTCAAGCTAGCTTTGGAGCCAGAAAAGTTCCCGATGGGACCATTAAAAGTTGTGCAGAACCTCCAATTCTCAGCCTTTATGGTCCTTCGTTCCAAATGTATTAATAGCTAAAAAATGCCATTTTATTCATTGTTGTGTGGCCCTAATTCAGGAACCGTTAGCTGGAGGAACCTAAAACTTTGGGAGATTTCTTTTGATACCACGGGCGTGTAATACACAAATTGTGAACAAAATCTGTGATATGAAGGGGGGGACTTTTTCTTGTTTTAGACCACTTGACATGGAATGACTCCCCTCCGTATGCTGTAGGGGGTCACGCTCATGTTTGGAAGAAGGCCCCCAACATGCGTCTCTAACACGTCCCTGTTTTAATGAGGGGTACATAGGGGTACTACACCCCAGAGTTGGACTTGCACAGAGTGTTTCAGCATTGCTTCCATCTGTATTTCTAGGTCCCAGTAGCTGGTAAACCTTCCAATACAACCAAAAGCAAAGACGACCTTGTGGTGGCTGAAGTGGAGATTAACGACGTGCCGCTGACCTGCCGCAATCTGCTGACCAGGGGACAGACCCAGGATGAGGTTGGTGATGGTCCCGCTGTAATTTAGCACAGGGGTAATACGTTTCTGACAGGTGTAACTGTTACATTGTGCCTGCAGATCAGCCGGCTGAGCGGGGCTGCTGTGTCCACACGGGGGCGATACATGACGCCGGAGGAAAAAGCCAAAGTTGGCCCGGGGTATGTATTATATGAAAGTACCGTTAACGCCACAATATTGGACATGAGACAAAGTGTAATATACATGAACTGTAAGAGTGCCAGGCTGGAACAGAGGAGGGAGGACCGTGCCAGTGGGGGCTTGCAGTCTACGAGGGTAGGGGAGGGTAGAAGCTGCTTGTAGTGGTAGTTGTAGAGCTATTATAGGTTGCAGGCTTTTTTGAAGATGTAGGTTTTCATGTTGCTTTTAAATATTTTGAAGGTATGGGGAGGGTCCGATCACTTGGGGTAGTGCGTTCCATTGTATTGGGGACATACAGGAGAAGTCTTGGATTCAGTTGTGGGGGAGTAGAGGAGGTCTTGAGAGGACCGGAGGTTATGTGGGAGGCATCGGGATATTAGCTCAGAGATGTATGGAGGGACAGGTTGTATATAGAATACATGCTGGGTGGTATCAGGATATTAGCTCAGATATATGGAGGGACGGGTTGTATATAGAATACGTGCTGGGTGGTATCAGGATATTAGCTCAGATGTATGGAGGGACAGGTTGTATATAGAATACATGCTGGGTGGTATCAGGATATTAGCTCAGATATATGGAGGGACAGGTTGTATATAGAATACATGCTGGGTGGTATCAGGATAGTGGTACTTTATGCCATTCTCCTGCATTACTGAAGCCTCGTGCGCCCTTCTCCACTCCCACCGCTGACAAAGTGGCAACGTATGGAGGGGTATGTGACCAGAAAGATCACAGCCTCCTACATAATGGCACATTGGCAGAGTGAAATAGTTTTTTGGGCACGTCCTCCTCGGTCCTCTTTTCTCACCAGACCGGGCATTGCTATATAAGACTGGTCTTCTATTGATGTTGTGACTTCAGAAGTTGACTCCTTTCCCCCCTCTGTGCTCTTCCCTGTGACAGAGATCGGCCGCTGTATCTTCACGTTCAGGGCCAGACCAGGGAACTCGTGGACCGTAAGTAGATCCTATCATTTTGATTGGATGTTGTGTCTCTTAGTGGCAGGACTGGCATTGGCTTGGGGGGGAGGAGGATTACCGGGCTCATCCCTGGCAATGTATAATACACTCCGGTGTGATATAAGTCTCTCTGTTTTGTGTGTCCACAGGAGCAGTGAATAGAATCAAAGAAATAATAACCAATGGAGTCGTCAAAGCGGCCACTGGTTCCAGCCCAACTTTCAATGGCGCCACTGTGACTGTGTATCACCAACCAGCCTCCGTGTCACCAGTAGCCCCCGTGGCATCTTCTAAGCCACCCTTCCAGTCCGGGGTAGGTACTGCTTGCAACCAAAATGGCAACCGGTTGGGTCTCTGCTTACTTTCTCCAATGTGCCGCTGGAAGCTGATGGCTTTATATGTTCTACCTGTACTTTCTCATCCGCCAGTTAAAGGGATTGTGCAGTTGTAAACTATTGCTGACCTAGCCTTAGTATAGGTCTTCAGTAGTAGATCGGCAGGGGTCTACAACCTGAGACCCCTCCACCACCCCACAGGTCAGTCTGCTTGTGCACTATGGGTCCCTTCACATCACGACGAATGAAATAAAAGGGCCGCTGCTTAAGGGGTTAAAGAATAAGTTTTTATATTCACTTAAAATATCCTGGCTGCATGAGGGGGGTTCTCTGCCTCGGGGGGCTCCTCACTGTCATGGCGTTCCTTAGAGCAGAGAGCTGCTGTTCACCATCGCTGGTTATCCCCTCAGATCTGAGGGGATGACTTCTTTTTCTTATCTCCAGGTAATGTGTGAATGTCGCAGCAGCAACGCACATAACGAGTCGCAGTAACAGTATGTCACTTATAGCTGTGCCCACGCTATCACTTACAGGTGCCGGAGGAAGACTGATCATACCTGCCGGGATTAAAGGGGTATCCCGGCTTAGTGAAAAGATCACCTTTAATTGATGGGAGTCAAGCCAGCGTGGTGGACCCACATCGAAATCGGTGGGAGCACTGCGCTTTTGTTACCCTTCCTGCTTCTCTTATAGTCGGGACAGGATGTTCTATGAGAAGCAAGTAGTGTAACAGAAGCGCAGCACTCCCACTGATTTCAATGGGAGTGAAGCTAGCGCTTTTACTTCCTGCCATAAGCACTGATGACCTTTAGCCTGCCGCACTGATAGCGGCCTGGATGATCAGCTGGATAGGGGTCCTGATCGGTGGACCCCCATCAATCTACTACTGATTACCTATCCATAGGATAGGTCATCCTTTTAATAAGCCTGGAATACCCCTTTTAAAGGAGTTGCCCAGACTTTAAAAAAAAAACAACACTTGACTGCCTTCTTCCAGAAACAGTGCCACTCCAGTCCACAGGTGGCTCGAGGTATTTCAGCTAAGCCCTATACACTTTAATGAAAGCCAAGCTGCAATACCAAAAGCAACCCATGAACAGGTGTAGCGCTGTTTCTGGAAGAAAGCAGCCATGTTTATCTAATCCTTGACGACCTCTTTAAGTCATGAATGCTGGAGAGAAAAAAAATATACTTCAGTACGCATGCTATACTGGTAAAATGACAAAAACCCGACAGAACCCGTACTAGTTAACGGGAACCGTCGTGAATGTCCACCGCGTTACGGATCCAGCACTTTTTTGTGACCGAACAGAAAAACTGAGGTTACCAGATGCAAAAGCAGTTGTCGCTCGGCTCTAACGCTCAGGATTGGGAATAACGGTTTGCAGGCATTTAATAGCTTAGGTTAGGAAACCAGGCTCCCGGTGCTACAAGACAACTGTGCTAACCACTGAGCCGCCAGGCTGGCCAATACACAGATGGCACGCGGCCTGAAGATACAGCAATGTGAATAATGCTGCTGGGTGTAATAAACTAGTTTTGCAGTGTGTAGTATAAGCAATCAAGCGGCATTAAAGGGGTTGTCCCGCGAAAGCAAGTTGGGTCTATACACTTCTGTATGGCCATATTAATGCACTTTGTAATGTACATCGTGCATTAATTATGAGCCATACAGAAGTTATTCACTTACCTGCTCCGTTGCTGGCGTCCCCGTCTCCATGGTGCCGTCTAATTTCAGCGCCTAATCGCCCGATTAGACGCGCTTGCGCAGTCCGGTCTTCTTCTTTTCTGAATGGGGCCGCTCGTGCCGGAGAGCGGCTCCTCGTAGCTCCGCCCCGTCACGTGCCGATTCCAGCCAATCAGGAGGCTGGAATCGGCAATGGACCGCACAGAAGACCTGCGGTCCACCGAGGGTGAAGATCCCGGCGGCCATCTTCACCGGGTAAGTAAGAAGTCACCGGAGCGCGGGGATTCAGGTAAGCACTGTCCGGGGTTTTTTTTTTAACCCTGCATCGGGTTTGTCTCGCGCCGAGCGGGGGGGGGGGGGGGCTATTGAAAAAAAAAAAAAAAACGTTTCGGCGCGGGACAACCCCTTTAAGGAGGATTCATCTGCATGTATGCCGAAATAGTACCAGTGAAAACTAGAGGTCATGCCGCGAAAAACGAACCATCGCTCTGTTTCCCCAATGACAATTGAAGCTATTACTGTCAAAACGTGGAGATGGAGGGGAAAAAAGTCACTAAAGGGGTTGTGCCAAAATCAGCCAATCTAAGCTTCTATATCTGATCGGTAAGGGTCTCTATACTGAGACCCCCACTGATGTAGAGAATGAGTATTCGTGTCCCCCTCTTCTCACTGCATGCTTGCTGCACCCCGGCAGTGAGGCTCAGATTGAATGGAGCAGCAGTTTCACGTGCGCAGTGCTGCTTCATTTCTTGTTAGACGAGCAGCCCAAGCGCTAGTACTGTTGTTGCCGTCCTGCTGAAACGAATGAAGCCACACGTGGGACCACCACTCAATTCAATCTTCATGTCAATGCGGAGGGGCAGTGAGTAGCGGATGGGGGCACAGGACCCCCGTATCCTGTGGACAGATAAGTCAGTCTCAGCATGTACCCTTTGAATACAGAACTTGGGTCGTAATCTTAAGGGATTGAGAAGTATCCTTTGTATCTCCCCTGCAGTTACATTATGTCCAGGACAAGCTGTTTGTCGGCTTGGAGCACGCTGTCATCACTTTCAATGTGAAGGAGAAGGTTGAGGGGCCGGCCTGTTCTTACCTTCAGCACATCCAGATGGAGACCGGGGCCAAAGTGTTCCTGCGAGGGAAAGGCTCAGGCTGCATCGAGCCCGCTTCTGGACGGGAGGCGTTTGAACCCATGTACATCTATATAAGGTCAGTCTGTTTCTTGTGGAGTCTTAAAGGAGATCTCTACATTTCTTCTTATTTCTAACATGAAGTTTTACATGGAGCACCTTACATCAGCTCCAGCATGAGAAGGAAACTCCGTATTCACTAACGAGCTTGGGGGTCAGGGGATTGGATATCAGATTTATTGGGGTCACAGTTGTAAAATGTGTAGATAATGTAAGTCTGAGCATCTATCTGCTCTCTCCGCAGCCATCCAAAGCCTGAAGGCCTGGCCGCTGCCAAGAAGCTGTGTGAGAACCTCCTACAGACAGTAAGTGTGTCCGGACCTCGCAGGCCGTCATCATACATAGCAGCAGGCTCTTGTAAGATGGGTAATGGAGGGTTAAGAAAGCGGAGACTGTGAGGTGAGTCTCTGCTGGTACCGCTCTCCTATAGGAAATGTATGGTCAGAGAGCAGCCGTGCTACCAGTCAGTGAGGGCTGACTGCTCCATGCTACATGATGACACCTACATGTATTGTAAACCTGCTGCTGCAGCCAATGACAGCGCTTGGTGATTATGGCCGAACGCTCCTAGGTTGCAGCAGTTTGTTTAGAGACACAGCACCCCCCCCCCCCCCCCCCCCCCCCTTGAGAAATTCTGGCATTTTTTTTTTTTTTTTGGGGGGGGGGGGGGGGGGTTGTTTTCACAGCGTTCACCATTTGGTAAATATAACGTTATCTGATTAGCAGAATTAGGCCGCCTGCACACGGGTGGAAATCCCGCGGCGGGATTTCCCGCGGGATTTCCGCCACTGAAAGTTTGCATAGGAGTGCATTACAATACGCACTCCTATGCAGACGGCCGCGGTTTGGCCGCGCGAAATCTCGTGCGGCAAACAAACCGCGGCATGTCCTATTTTTGTGCGGGGCTCGCACTCACCCGGCCGCCGGCTCCGGTCTGCGCACATGAAAGAGTCGGGGCCGCCAGGCGCGGGTGAGTACGCGCTCGTCTCTGCAGGCTCTCGGGTCGGGTCCCGCGGCGAGAACAAAAGGAAAACAACAATTCTGGCATTAAGTTTTCTTAAACTATTTCTATGAAGTTCACCAAGGGGGAGATAACCATTTTTTTTGTCCATGTCATTGGGGAACACAGCAAGACCGTGGATATAGCTCCTGCCACTAGGAGGTGTGGTCACTAAGCACACCAGCTATATCCATTTTTAGCTTGGTGTCTGCGAGGAGGCATGCCGTCGTCGCCGCAGGTCTTTTCTCCCCCTTCTCGGTGGGTCTCAGGAATGATCTAACTTCCCTGATTATCCGCAGGTGAAGAGGTGAGCAGCGCTGCGTCAGACACTGTTACTCCCTCCTCCAAGAAGACAAAGCGAAACAGAGCGGTGCTAACCACTCTGCTTCTGCCAGCCAGGGGGTCACCAGAGGTTCCTGTTTTGGGAAACCCTCAGACCAGTTCGCTTGCCCTTTATGTATGGTTGTATGGTGTCCGCAGTTGTAGCAGTGTTTTCAGTGATTACTAAAGCAGGGAGAAGTGAGCCGGGACCCGCAGCCTGATCAGCCCTGTTGGTCCCCCAGAAGGGACACATGAGTCGGATCTTACTGTTGGGATATAAAACGCCTCACATAACCATGACCATGGCACCTTCCGCTCAGCTCCCATTGAGTTCTCAAACCAGGGTGGGCAACTCGGATGCCCTCCAGAGTGATCATTCAGACCCATCTGGGTACCAATGATAAAGCATTATCAGTCTTACTTTTGCTCGGTAAGGTTTTCCATCTTTTGCATATGGTAACTGGTTACACACACGCTGCAGTGACGTCACTCCAAACCACCTTTTCCATAGTGGGAGTAGTTGTCTCTTCCATCCACGGTAATGGACCTTCACACTCTGCAACATTTCATGTGACTACCAGCGCCACTCCACTATTGACTCTCCCAGTACCTAATTCGAGCAGTCTGGCACAAACAGTGGCCAACCTTAGTGCGTTTTGTCTTGGTGCACAACAAGAATCTAATTCACTTTAAGATTCTTCAAAAGAGTACCCTAGGCTCGGGAAAAGTGATCCCTCCTCTACCCCTACGAAGCGTTCCCCAATCTCCTGCTCTCCTCTTCTGGAAGCCATCACTATCTGTAAAGCAGATTCCACGGTGCTCCTTTGACTTGCAAAGAGCACGCTCTTCTGGGCTTGTGACCCTCCTTATCTGCTTGTTCTTCAGTGGGGCTCTGGTGGCTTTTCTCTAAAAGGATCTGGTAAGCTCTTCCTTAGGGCCCTTTGACATGGGATCCGCGCCCCATAGGGATGCATTGGACACCCGCAGGTAGTTAAATACCTGCGGATGTCATTTTTCCTTTCAGCCGCGGATCCGCGTGCGGGAAAAAAAACGTGACATGCTCCATTTTAGTGCGGGCCTCCCGCAGGGACGGCTCCTGCAGGCTTTCTATTGAAGCCTTTGGAAGCCATCCGGATCCGTGGAACACCCGTACCAGAATTAACTCACCTCTGCGGACACTGCAGTTGTTCCTTCCTTCGCGGACGGATCTTCTTTCTTCGGCCCAGCGCATGCGCGCAGCACGCTGCCGGCGTGCCGAGCACATCCGCCGGGCCAAAGAAAGAAGATCCGGCCGTGAAGGAAGGAAGATCCGCAACGTCTGGACAGGTGAGTATTATTTTTTGGCCTCATGTCCGCGGGGCAGGAGGGACCCGCTACGGATTCTCCATGAAGAATCCGCGGTGGGCCTGATTTTCCCCGTGGACATGAGGCCTAAATCGTTCTGATTCCTGCATCCAGCGGGGATCTTGGCGATGATCGTTCAGTGTAAATGCTCCAACTGAACGATCAACGAGAATTTGCTTGCTTCTCGTTTGTGCAGTCGGTCACTTATGAAAGATTGCCTATTTATTGTGAATGAAGGCAGACGATCCCTGACTCGCTTCGTCTCCATTCACTGAGCGATGCTCATTCCTGGATAAAGGCACAGGAAGGATTATTGCTGGGACGACCTGTCGGGTATCTGTGCCCAACAGTCGTCCCTTAGACCGATTTTTCTTATGCTGTGTATTGATTTACCTCCTGTTATCTCCTGCTCATATACAAAGTGAGGTAACTCAGTGCCTGCTAGGAGGTACAAACTCTTATGGTGTCCGCCTCTTAAGTGGCAGGAACTATATCCAAGTTTCTGCTGTTTCCCCAATGACACGGACGAGAAGTGGATTTTATGGTAACTAACAAAAATCCTGTTTTTGTTTGGGTCATTATGAGTGGGAATACCCGTTGTGTTGCCTTAAGTCATTTTTGTTTTTATCCATTTAAAAGGTTTTTTTTTTTTTTTTTTTAATTGGACTTTTCGCTTTATATTGACCTTTTTTTGACTATTTTCTGGTCCCCCAAGGGGACTTGAAGATAAGATTGTGCGATTGCTTGGATGGTACACTGCAATACTTATGTAGTGCATTGTACTATGCCAGTGACCTCAGTCTATTAGACTCTGCCGGATGGTGTTAGGCCTCTGGCTGCCATGGTAACCCGTTGGTTCCTTGAGATCGCATTGGCAGCAAGCAAAAATCTGGAAAACTGCAAAGAATATTGAATACTTGCATAACTGTCATAAGCAGAATTCGATATGATCTTCTTTTCCCCTCAGGTTCATGCAGAGTATTCGAGGTTCGTCAACCAGATCAGCTCAGCCACTCCTCTGTCCGGTATGTGATCTTGGCTTTTGGAAACCCAACTCTTCTCTCTGATCCAGGGGTGTAAGCGCAGCGTTTGAGCTGGAGTCTGAGATTTCGTTGGCAGCCAACACCACTTTCTTTGCTCTATAAATGGGGGTCGTGGAGCCGCACATCTGACATCTACAGACTACAGTGTAAACTTGGCTTGCTTAATCTCTGACACCAGGGATCATTCAAACAATTTTTTTTGTTTTATCATTTAAAGTGACCCTCCAATTTCAAGAAAAAAAAAATTCTGTCCCAGGACTAGAGGTGGGGATATATTGGCTCTAGTTCCTCTCTGAAGTCCCTCTAATCCTCGGGAAGCAGGTCCTGTTTTCAGAAATTTAAGATGGGCCAAACAATCTTCAGACTACATAATCTGTACGGTGAATTGGTAGTATTGGATTACACTGCACTATACCTGCTCTCTGATTGGCCAGTGCCATTCACGTAATCTGCACTGGCCAATCATAGCAGTACATAGTGTACATTAGGTAGGTGTAGGTAGTTGTAAAATTGCTGTTGCCATTTTGGGCAGCCAAAAACTGGTAAATTGGAGGGGAGGTAGAAAAGAACTGTGGGTAATTTACAGACATAAATGTACTTCAAAACTTAATATAACTGGAGCAAAATGTAAAAAAATGCAATTTCCTCTTTTTTAGATTTTTTTTTTTTTGTATTTTTATTGTGGGTGCGGTGGGTTTTTTACGGCGTACAAGCTGCGGCAAAAGTGATATAACTTTACTCTATGGGTTGATTCTATTTACGATAATGCAAAATTTATAAAGATTTTGCTTGTTTTTTTTGGGGGGGGGGAGGGGTTTGTACTACTTAAAAAAAAAAATATATATATATAGATATATTTTATCCAAAGATTTTTTTTCTGTTGCCATCTTCACATTTGGGACCCCTAATACCAATCGGGTACCATACCATAATAAACTCCCCTGTCCTGGACGCTGCGGGTCTCCCTTCCGTCGCAGCCGGATCTTCTTTCTTCGGCCCGGCGGATGTGCCCGCTGCTGGCGTGCCGAGCACATCCGCTGGGCCAAAGAAAGAAGATCCATCCGGCTGCGACGGAAGGGAGACCCGCAGCGTCCAGGACAGGGGAGTTTATTCTTATTTTCAGGCCTTATGTCCCCCGGGAAAGGAGGGACCCGCTGCGGATTCTGCATGGAGAATCCGCGGCGGGCCTGATTTTCCCCGTGGACATAAGGCCTAAATGTTTTGTATCAGAATAGACATCGGTGTTTAAAATGTTAATTGCCACAATCGGTGTTCACGCTAAACACAGGTGTCAGACAGCTGGCACCCATAGAATAGTAGAGTTGGAAGGGACCTCCAGGGTCATCTGGTCCGACCCCCTGCTAAGTGCAGGATTCCCTAAATCATCCCAGACAGATGTCTGCCCAGCCTTTGTTTGAACACTTCCACTGAAGGAGAACTCACCACCTCACATGGTAACCTGTTCCACTCATTGATCCCCTCACTGTCTAATATCTAATCTGTGTCTCCTCCCTTCAGTTTCATCCCATCGCTTCTAGTCTTCCCTTGTACAAATGAGAATAGGGCTGATCCCTCTGCACTGTGACAGCCCTCCAGATATTTGTAGACAGCTATTTAGTCTCCTCTCAGCCTTCTTCTTTGCAAGCTAAACTTTCCCAGATCCTTTTCCCATTCCTCATAGGACATGATTTGCAGACCGCTCACCATCTTGGTAACTCTTCTCTGAACTTGCTCCAGTTTGTCTGTCTTTTTAAAATCGGAGTGGCCAGAACTGGGCACAGTATTCCAGATGAGGTCTGAGGGCTCCTGCACACGGCAGAGCCAGATTCCCCATGCGGAATCTGGCCTTGGGAGCGGCGGCATCCGTGCATATCTTGTCACTTTCGTTTTCATCTATACTGCTTCTATTGATCTCAGTGGAAGCCGCCCGCACGGAATCCGTGGGAAAATTGAGCTTGCTGTGTTTTTATTTATTTTTTTAATCCTCCGCTTGCGGAAATTGCAATCGATTTCCGTATGTGTGCAGAAACTATTTTCTATGGGCAGCATTTACTGCAGATCCGTGGTACAGATGCCGACCGTGGATTCTGCAGCAAATATCCGGTTGTGAGCAGGAGCCTTAAGGAAGAGTAGAGGGGGATAATGACCTCCTGTGATCTAAACTCTATGCTTTTCTTAATACATCCAAGAATTGTGTTTTGCTGCTGCATCACATTGAGGCATATTCAGTCTGTGATCTAATAGTATACTCCATTCCTCCAATTCTGTATGTGGTTTTTTTTGTTTTGTTTTTTTTGTTTTTTTTCCATTTTTCTTGCCCAGATGTAGGACTTCCATTTCTCCTTGTTAAATACCATTCTGTTAGTCGCCGCCCACTGTGCAAGCTTTTCTAGATCTTTTTGAATACTCTCTTCCCTGGTGTTAGCTATCCCTCCTCGCTTTGTGTCATTTCGCCTCAATTCCCTCCTCCAGATTATTTATAAAAATGTTGAACAGCACTGGGCCTAGGACAGAGCCTTGTGGTGCCCCACTTGATACATTCTTCCACTTGGATGTGCAGCCATTTATGACCACTCTTGAGTACGATCACTCAGCCAGTTGTGAATCCACCTAACAGTTGCCTTGTCAATCCCATATTTGGGCATTTTTTCAATAAGTATGGTATGAGATACTTTGTCAAATGCTTTACTAAAGTTAAGATATACTATATCTACTGCATTTCCCTGATCAGCCTAGTCGGTGATTCTGTCATAGAAGGAAACTAGATTAGTCTGACAACTTGTTTGTAACAAATCCATGCTGGCTCTGGTTGATTACTCTATTTTAATCTAAGTACTTGCATACATGCAGTTTAATAACTTGTTCAAAGATCTTTCCCGGTATAGAGGTCAGGCTCACAGGCCTGTAGTTTCCTGGATCCACCTTCTTCCCTTTTTTGAAGATGGGGACAACATTTGCCCTTTTCCAATCTTCTGGGACTTCTCATGTTCTCCAGCAGTCTTTAAAGATTACAGCGACTTGTTCAGCAATTACCTCCACTGCTTCCTTTAGTATCCAAGGATGTAATTCATCTGGACCTTGAGACTTGAATTCATTTGTTAGCTAAGTGTTCCCTCCTCATCTCTTTGCTTATAGATAGCCTGCATTCTTTTATTCCCCCCCAATAGCACAGGGAAGATCAGATAATGCTCCATCTACTTCCTGAGCGAAAACGGGTACAAATTTAAAAGTTCAGCCTTCTCGACATCATTTTTAACCAATTCACCATTTTCATCTTGCAAGCATCCCATAGCATCTTTGACTTTTCTTTTGACATACCCCCAAAATAATTTTTATTGCTTTTGGCCTCAATTCATTATCATCTTTACCTTTTTTAACACTTGCCCTACAGTTTCTGCAGACCCCATTGTATTCTTCTTTGGATATTTCCCCCTCTTTCCATTTGATAAACCTATTTTTCTTCCTTTTTAACATGTGTACAAGTTCTGTGTTCATCCATCCGGGTCTCTTTAAATGCTTCCCATTCTTCCTCCCTTTAGGAATTGCTAACGATTGTGCTTTGAGAATCTCATTTCACAATATTTCCCAACCTTCTTGGACATTTCTGTCCTTAACATCCAGCCATTGGATTCTTCCTTCCCTCTTTCTGAGTTCATTGAAATCTGCCTTTCTGAAATCCACCCTTGAGGTCTGAGTCTTCCCAGGTCTTATTCCGCTTGCTCTCCAACATTCAAGGATAGCATGATTAGTGCCTCCTAAGGTCCCAGCCACAGCAAGTAATTCAGCAATTGCCCCTATCGCTGTGTATGGTGCAGGATTGCCTCCCATTCCTGCTCGATACAAACCATGGATACCCAGGACTTAAATGTATGTCCTGGGACGTGAAGCGTTAAGGTGAAAAAGCTGAATATAGCTCTTGTACCTCTGATAGCACTGTGTCTTCCAGACATGAATCGGCGCTCTCTTTGGAGGATATTTCCTCCTGTAGCCATTACTTGGAGTTTATAAGTGTTGTTTCTTTCAGGGTTTGTTCAGCCGCCACCAGTAGGCACTGTGGCCATCCAGCAGACGCCATACTATGCAACAAATGGCTACCAGACTGGATTTCCTGTTGTTTCACCCATACCACCTCAGCAACCAATGCAAGTGCCGTATGTGGTTTCTACACCACTGAGCAACCCGGTGCCTCCAGTACCTGCTGTCGTGTCCCCCATGCCTGCTGTACCCGCTGTAGCAACACGCTATCCAGTCCCACAAGCGCAACCGCCAGTGAACGCCATTCCAGTAAGTGAGCAAAACAAAGTATGATCATGGAATTGTTGGGTCCCCCCCCTCTATATAAGTCTTCTATAACTTAATCCTCTACCTTTTTTTTTTTTCTTTTTCCTCCCTCTTTTAGGCTCCCATGGCTGGTCCATATATTCCATCTGTGTCTGTTAAACCAAACCTCGCACATCTTCCAGCACCAGGCTTATCCCCTCAAGGTCAGAAAAGGAGATTTACAGAGGAGCTACCTGAGGAACAAGACTCTGGTCTGCTGGGCTACCAGGTGCTTTAACACCTCCATTTCTGTCTCCTCTTCCATCTCCCCTTGTATGACCATCACCGACGTTCCACCTACAAGAGCTGTCTGACCATGACACCCTCTTAACGCTAAGCAGACGTGGGGCTCAGTCGATCACCACGTCTGATGCTCTTGGCGATCAGCTGATATCACCGGGGAAGGTTGTGGCCCACCATACGGTTCCCCTGCAGCAGTCAATCCGGGGGGGTTGCCTTTATCGTGTCTAACAATATAGGAGCAGTGAAGAGGCGTTAAGCAATGGAATTCCTGGGCTATAGAGTCTCATACTGATGGTTACTTGTAGTTGGGTAGGTTATTTTTGGGGGACTCTTCACTGCAATGTGGGATTTGATGGCAGCCGCCCCCCAATGCAGGAGAAGTAGGTTTATGTATAAGGAGCAGGAGATGGCACAGCACCTGTAGAATTGTTAATAATGCCACTGTGTATCTTTCTGCTCATAGCATGGACCCATTCATATGACTAATTTAGGTACAGGCTTCCTGCCCCAGAACAAGATGGACGCTCCCGCCTCTAAGCCCGACACAGCCTGCAGCAAGGACCGCGAGAGAGACAGGTGAGAACCATGAGGTTTAAAGGGGTTTTTCTACCTCAGTGATCATTTTAGTAGTCCCATATTTATTATTTTTGTTAAAGCCCCTCCAGTTCTGGGGCAAATCTGATGTTACAGTGGGGGGAATATTATCTAGTGCTCCTGCTTATACCGTTCTGAAGGGGATCCACCAGTTCCCAGACCCCATCTGCTGTCTTCTAAGATGGCCATAATGTTCCTCTGACTACCCGATGCACGCTGTGAATTGGTGGTCTAAGACACTACATATTGCTCTTTCGTTGGCCCGGGCTGACCACTTGGCGCAGACTGTAATGTCTTATTGCACTGGGTTGTGAGAGGAGCTCTACGGCTATCTTAACCCTTTGCAATCCAATTTTGGATTCAGGGTTTCCTAGGGGGCTTTCTCTTTCTGCCATTATACAATGGCACCATCTGCTGGCTAGAGCCAGTACTGCGGTATGGGACATGCTGGAGAGGCCCCTGACAACAGAGCGGCCAATAATCTACAGTAAGAATACCCTGCCGGATGTCTTCCCACATCGGAGCTGTACAGCCTTCAATGAAAATGTCTTTAGACGTCAGACAGTGGATTGGAAAGGGTTAAAATATGGAAGAGGGAACTGGCGGATCCATTACAGAATGGAGCAAGCGGAGGGCACCAGGCGTTACAACCCCACCGCTTACCTCCGTGTAACTTTAGAGTCTGTCCCTGGGACTGGAGGGTTGCTTTTAAAGGGCTTTTCTGCTCTTCTTTCAACTTATGACTTACGCCCCATCCATCAGCTAACGACGTTCTTGGCAGACGAGAGGAAGAGTCAGGACAGGGCGTCTATGCTAAAAGCAGGATGTAGAATAGAAGTGCAGTAATCCCATTGTCTGAAATGGGAGTGACCATCCAATGAGTTGACCCCACTCTGTGTGATCTAGTATCATACCATGTAATTTCTAGGCAGCATGAACTTTTATTAGGTACTTCATTCTTCTGTCCTCCCCTAATCCCACAGGCAGCTGATGCCCCCACCAGGATTGCCAGTGTCAACCCAGAGGAGTCCAGAGGAGCGCGGGAGCGTACGGAGCTTCGAAGGTGCAGATGGTAAGTGTTATGTGCCCGGCCTGTCTGGTAGGTGGCCATTCTGCCAGTGTCATGTACCGATGAGCACTCACCCCGGATTTTGCAGGCCTCCGGTATTAAGTCTCCTAGGACTTGAGCTGGTCTTGTGTATATAATACTGTCCCCTCCACCCTGTGAGCCCATTATACAGAGGGAGGGGGACAGCTTGGCACAGTGTCTCCGCCGTCATCTCTAACTGCATATTTTTGTATTCTTTTGTGTCTTCTTTTTTTTTTTTTCTCTCTCTCTTCTCCATTTTTCTCTTCCATGACCGTGGACGGCGTGCCTGCGCTGTGGTTGACGTGACGTGTGACCCGCCTGGGGAAAACCCTCTTGCCTGTTACAAACTTCCACATGGTTTCCAACTAATGTGTTTATTTCTCATGAATTAACGGATTTGCGGGTATTTTGTCTCGTTTCTTCTTTTTTATATCCAACCTCCCCTTTCCCCTTTTTTGTCTTTTTTGTGGGTTTTTTTTTTTTTTTCCTTACTTTTTTTCAGATTCTCCTAACAAGAAGCTGAAGACCGACAAATCCTTTGGCTTGGTAGCGTACGCCGGAGACTCGTCGGACGAGGAGGAGGAGCACGGAGGGCAAAGGAGTTCGGGTTCCTTCTCTCAAGCGTGGAATGTAGGATACCAGTATCCTGCCTCTCAGCAGCGAGCCCAACAGATGCCTTTTTGGATGGCACCTTAGAGCGTCGCTCACTTTCCAGCCCGCAGTGACTTGTAGCAATAATTCGGCATGTGCTTACACCACAGACTCGCCTGTCTGGTTTTTTTTTTTTTTTTTTTTTTGTTTAAGTTTGAGGAGACTTTATCAGCAGGAGCAGGTAAAGAGATGCAAACGGGATCCATCTTTTCTCCCCCCCTCCCCATCTTGCAAAGTCGGGCTCATCTTGTCCTGTCGCTACGCGTTTGCATTTTCCTGGAGCTCCACTATTTCCCAATTCCGATATCTTGTGATGGACTACAACCCCCATCATCTCAGCTAGTAGTGTGTAAAGTCTGGGCCTGGTTATGATTTGTGGGTACCTGGATGCACTTGAGCCCCTGGGCTGCAGGCTCATTCCCTTTAAAGTGGGTTGTGCCAAGTTATAAAGTTATTAACTATTTACAGGATGAATTTATGATCGCCGTATTTCCCCCCCTCCCGCTCTGGAGAACTGGGAGCACCAGAGATTGCCGAGCGTTTGTACTTGACAATTGCTGATGCTCCTGTTATAAAATAGAGCAGTGGTGTCTGTATGTGACCTCTGCTCCATTTATGTGGGGTCCTTTTGGGAGCAGTGGGGGGTCATAAAGTTATCTGCTATCTCTTTTTAACTTGACACAACCCTTTTAAAGGTGTCGTCCAAAAATAGCATAAAAGGGTGTACCAAGTTCACAAACTATCCCTCATCCATGGGATAACTTGCTGATTGGTGGGGATTTTACCACTGGGACCTGTACTGATCTCTAGATTAGGGGTCCTGTGTTCCTTCGTCCCCCACCCCCACCCCTCCTCCTCACAGCGGGATTACTGCACTCGCCCATAGTGAGGAAAGAGACTAAGTGGAGCGCTTGTCGTGCCAGCGCTGCATTCGCTTAAAATGGGGCTATACCCAAGATACCCGAGCCCATTGAAATGAATGGGGAGCATTGACAACTTGTGCTTAGCCAGTCCTCCCTTCACGGTGACGTCACTGTAGGGCGAAGCGAAATCCCCCCCCCCCCCCCCCCCCCCCTACAGTGAGCAGAGCTGGGACACAGGAGTCCCATTCTCTCTAGCTCAGTGGGGGTTTCAGGAGTGTTTCCCCCTGATCAGCAAGTAGAAACCCATCCTAGGTCAGGAGAATTCATCTGCAGCCTGGAGGGGATGGGGTCTTATGCTATAATTTTCTGAACAGTAATGTTAAGCTCCGCCCATGGCCCTGCCCCTTTCCCTATCTGCACATGAGATCTCCTGTCCTAGAGTAGGTTTCCACAGGTTGCTCTGACTGCAGTCCTTTTACACCATTCCCAGACCACCCCTTGAAGGGGCTTGTCCCATTAATACATGTTATCCCCACTCGTGCGGATCGGCAGTAACCTGCTGGCCCCATCGGTCTTGAGAACTGGGTGTTGGTGCATTTAGGAATGAGCGGCCATCAAGCATACAACTTTCTCTGGCAGTCCCACTTGAAATGAATGAAGCATCATTGTGTTTGTGCAACTGCTGTTCTGTCCATTCTCCGACGCATCGGGTCCTGTTCCCAGGCTTATTGAGGGTCTGTCCCAGCGGTTGGACCCCCACCCATACCAAGCTGTGGATAAGGAAGAACGCGCTTTTGTGGGACAAGCCCCTTTTAAGATGTTCCAATCTCATAAGCTGGTGATGTAGGTCTATGATCTGTGGGGTCTGACATGTCCCCCACCCCGGTCCTGAAAATGAAGGGTCATAGCACTAAATTAGCGCTGCAGCCCTATCGGTGTTCTTTCTTACACATCGGTACCCTGGGTAAGGCCGCAAGCACACGGCGGGTCGGATTCTGGGCCTGGCAGCGGCTGTGTCTGAGCGTAACTGGTTTCTTTTAGCTTCAGCTGTACTGCGGGCACGCATAGTACAGATTCTGTTGTTTTTCATTTTTTAAAGACTCCCACAACCTGTCTAGAATGGTAATTGGGGAAGGGCCGCGGATCGGACGGCTTTCATTGACATCAATGGAAGCCGTCCGTGCAAACATGGAGCATGCTGCTATTTTTCATCCACGAGTGGAAACCGCAATTGTTTTCTACTCGCGTGCACGAAAAATCAGTATTTGCTGCAGAGCCCGGAGGCGCATGTCCGCTTCCGATTCCGCAATGCAAATCCACCCGAGTGCAGGTACCCCAATACTTTGCAGAAAACTACTAAGGAAAATGTGGTTTCACATGTACTTAAGTTCAGATTTAACCCCTAAAAATGCCTCATTTCTGAGCGCTGGCATATCTGTGATATATGTTGCTACTTTAGATCCCTGCCCAAAAAGGCTTGTACCATAATTGACTTATCCTTTATCCATTTGGCTTGGTGATATGTCTGATTGGTGGGGGTCTTCTCTTTGAGAGGAGGCGGTACAGGACCCCCATTCTCAGGATCGATGGTATTGATTGGAGGGAAGTCTCTTGTGGTACAACCCTATTGTGCTGAAGAATGTAATTTCTAATCCAGGGGCGTTCCTTAGTTCAGGCCCAGACAGGTGCTGGTTTACCTGTTGGACCCTGTCCAGGGACTTCCTGCTATAGACATCCCTTATGTGTCCCTATTAGGGCAAGCGGGGTGGGACCCATGAAGAGTGCGAGCGGCATCAGTATGTACTCTCTGCTGCAGTGGACTATACGCTTAAGCGGTGATTGAGGGAGTCAGTTGAGCGCCCCCTGCTTGTTGGATTTTTATTGCAGCAGCACTTGCGTTATGGACAGCTGATCTGATTGGTTGTGGAGACGCTCCCACCAATGAGGCCCCCCGCTGCGGCACTTGTGCATATGCATCTCTTGTAGCATTTTAGGATCGTTAACGGCGTCATCCCTGTACACCGCTACCCCTTGGTGTTCACGCTAAATCCGGAGCAACATCCACGCCTTAAAGGTGTGTGCCCCCCACAACCCCACCCAATCCAATTTTTTTTTTTTGTTTGCATGTCATCTGAGAACTCAGTCCTCCGATATATAGATGACCCTGATTGTTGGCCTCTTATATACTCCCAGCTCGTTTCTCACAGGATCCCTCCGCATCCATCTCCCGCTGCCTGTCGATACTTTGTACCTTTTACATCCTTTTTTGCTGTAAATATTGAAAAATCTTCTATTGTAAATAAACGTATTCATATCGCAGATGCCGCGTCTATGTGGTGATTGGCGAACGAGCACAGGTTCGTCTGACATCGCCAACGAGGACTAGACACACAGGTATACCCCCGGTCGCAAAACCAAATATATGAGGCGCGTATCAACGCAAGTACATAGGAGATGCAAGACGGGGACCTTGCCAATACACAAGGGTTCTCTTGATATGAGCTGAGCCTGCTGCCCCCAGGTCTGCAGGATCTCAGCGGGGCGGCGGGTTGTCACCTAACCGGTAATTATCGGCTATATTACACACTTGGTCTCAGGGCGCCCCTGCCAATAGATTCCCCTTGTGCTGCTTCTCTCACTTGATGGCCCTGTGGTCTGAGCCCTGACAATGACCCGGTGGAGCAGGAAAAGGAGCCTCGGCCAACCACAGGATTCGCGTCGACTTGGCTCAGAAAGGCACAGGCAGTGTCTGACAGCGAATGAATGACTGTCGCTATCTTCCTACCTCTGCAGATCCACTGCTCCGCTCCCGCTGAGGAGAAGGAACTCCAGGCTATTGCCCCGCCAACCCTTAGGATTGCTCTCAATCCTAGTCGGGAGATGATCCTGAAGCCCCATCTGAAGTACCTGATAGGGGATGTGAAAATGGGTTTTCCAGAGTAAGATGGAGTCTGAGAGTCCTTGGATCGGGTCCATCCCGCTCAGAAACCTATAGTAGACCTACAGGCGTTGAGCTAAAAAACAAAACTTGTAGGTGTCTGGGGATGGGAGGTCCGCATGACCCTGTATGAATGAAGCGGTGGTCACGCATGTGCACTACCACTCAATTTCTAGGGGACAGAGATGGTCAAGCGCTTGTACCCTGCTATGTCTGGCAGTCCCACGGGGGTGGTAGCACACAACTATTCTATTCCTACAGGGACACTGTGGATGGCTTATCCCCTATTTTTGTTGAATAGTCCCTTTTTTAAAGAGGGTTCCTTGGAGTAAACTGTTGCCCCATTGCCAGGGTCAGTAGTTGATTGGTGGGGGTCTGCCCCTTCGGGATCGCCGTGACCATGGCTCATCAGTACAGCGCCTGGCATTACATAGCAGCTCAGTCCCATTCATTTGATTGTGACAGAGCTGCTCAGGCCGTGTGACGGATTGGATGTGTTGACGTGTGTGAGATGGCACCGCAGCACTCCCTGACCCCTCTTCAATCCGCTAATTGGTGGGGATCCTTAGTGGCGGACCACCACCAGTCATTAACGGGTTACTTCTGGAGTTCACATGTTGTAGTGCCCGATGTGGTAAACTTGCAGGGGGTTTCCTTCATTTATGGGTGGATATTGGAATACGCGGTTCTCCAGATGACATCAATGTGTAAACGGTGTGGTGACATGTATGTACAACCGTTGGCCCCAGCCTGACACATCGGCACAAACCAGCACGCCCCGAGGAGTTTGGACAGGCTGATGTAGAATTTACGCCTGCGCACTTTTCATGTATCCAGTACGCCTTCTGCTGGGGGGGATTATACGAAGTCCTGCGTCTGTTCACACACGGTGGCTTTTCCGCTGTTCAGCAACATTTGCAGATTTCTCACTAGCGAACATCCACCGTAAATCTGCCACATGTGAACCTGAAGCAGTGATGGGGAACCTTTTTTAAGACAGAGTGCCCAAACTGCAACCTAAAACCCACTTCATCGCAAAGTGCCAACACGTCAGGGGGCGGGGCTTATCATGACATACTATTTTACCCCCGTTGTTCCAACCCCCCCCCCCCCCCCACAGCGCCCCCCCAGTGCAGTAGTGACACCCCACGGTGCCCCTCCTGAGACCCACATACTTACCTCCTCCTCCTGGAAGCTCAGCTCCTCTTCTGGTCAGCGATGGTCCCGGCATGCATATTAACTTTTTCTTACCCACTTCTGCCTCAATAGGTAATTCCCAGCAACCTGATTGGTTGTTTGGGTTGGCTGATTCACCAAACAACCAATCAGGTTGCTGGGAATTGTTGATTGCGGTAGAAGTGGGGAAGAAAGAGTTAATATGCTCCCAGCACACACAGTGACTCCAGTGTGCTGCCGGACGCCCTCCCCTCCCGGCGGAACCAAGTAGAAGGAGACATCGGGGGAGGGGGATTCCAGCTGCACACTGAAGTCAGTATGTGCCTGGATCAGCGCGGCTAGCAGTGCCATTTGTGAATGCCGGCAGGGGAGCCGCGGCCCCTGCTGGTATTCACAAGTGGTGAGTGGCCGATGGGGCGCGTGCCAGTAGGGAGGGCTCTGCGTGCTGCAGGTTCGCCACCACTGACCTACTTCTCATGCAGGCGGTTTTTACAGTGTTCTGCAGGTGTTTTTAACGCCCGCTATACGCTGCACTGAGACTCTTCCCCTCATGGGGCTTCTCAGACTAGCGTTTTAGCGAAGTTCTTCTAACCAACGCTGTATGGCTATCTTTGTGCGTTCAGCGTGTTTTTGACACATGACCTCCTCCATTGCAATGATTGGGTGCGTTAAAAACATTATTCAAACACGCGACATTTTTACACTCCTGTGTGAGAGCGCCCAGACCGCTGAAACACCAGCAGGTCTTATTTATATTCATCCGTGTGGTGGATGACCCAGCCAGCGTACGGACTACGAATCGGTGAGGCACACGCTACAGAGGACTGCATGCAAAAACATTGTATCACACTCGCAGGCTTGGCTATTTTGCATTATAAATTTTAAGTACTGGAACGTGTGTAAAAATAGACAAATTGCACGTAGAAAGAGGTTTTTCTTGTAAAATGCATTTCAATGTCAGGAAAAAAAAACCCCGGTTGATCAGTGGGATATCCGTTAGATATTACACTTACCTTTGTAAATACTGCCTAAGGCCACAGTGGCTGCTCACCACAGTAGTGATTAGCGGCAGGGGTGCCGTGGCTCCCGGGCCGGTAATCACTTGGCGGCACTGATCCCGGTGCACAGTCTGATGTCCGTGTGTGCATCGGGGATCCTCCTCCCCTGGCCTCAACTCCTTGGTTCCGCAATATTGAAGGGAGGGAACGTTTGGGGAACACACATGCACCCAAAATCGGCGTGGACTACAAGGAGAAGGTAAGTGTATGGTTAGGGGGGCTATTACTACTGGGGCCAGTGTGTGGGGATTGGGGGGTTAATACTACTGGGGCTACTCTGGGGGAAAGAGGTTAATACTACTGTGTGGGTTGGGGGGGGGGGGTAATGCTGGTGTGCGTGCGTGTGGGTTAATACTGCTGTGTGTGTATATACACACTACTAAGGCTACTGTGTGTGGGTGTGAGGGGGTTAATACTATTGGGGCTACTGTGGGGGGAGGGGGTTAATATTACTATTGGGGCTACTGTGGGGGGAGGGGGTTAATGTGGGGGGGAGGGGGTTATTACTACTCAGCCTACTATGTGTGGGGAGGGGGTTAATACTACTGGGGCTGCTGTGTGTGTGTGTGGGGGGGGGGGGGCGGCTGCTGGGGCTGTCACACAGGTAGGACAATCGCGCGCTGTATACTTAAACGGTGACGTCATTACTGCGCGACTCACTTCAGAGCGCTGTCTGGTGACGTCAGCGCTAGATCCTGCGGGCATAATAACATCTTCCTCTACTTCCTAGCCCGCGGGCATATATTTATATTCCACACCACTTCTGCTCGAGCCCACCCGAACAACCAATCAGGTTGCGAATCGAGCAGAGGCGGTGTGGAATTTAGTAATATGCTCCGCAGGCCACTGGCAACGTCATCACTGCGCGACCTGCGACCCTGACGTCATCATCCGGCGGCAGCAGGAGCAGCACCACATGCGATAGAGCTCGTTGGATGCGGCAGAGGTAATCACGCTTCAGCGGCGTCTTCTTCTCCTTCCTGAGGGAGGAACTACAGCTCCCAGCAGTCTGTCATAACTGGCGCAGGGGGTTATAATGGGAGGTGGTGTGTTTTTTTTTGGTGTCTCCCTTTTTGAAGCCCCCTTTTTTTTTTTTTGTAATCACTTATGGAATTATTTTTTAACCCTTAATGACGAGGTCCTTTTTAAACAATAACCTTAGTTTCTTGCCCACTTCAGCCGGACTCTTACCGCCGCGCTCTGCCGATCGCTTTCTGTGGTTCTATCTATCGCATCACTTAATGTACTGAAAGTTGGTAAAAACTTTTTTGAGTTGAGTGGAAAGAAACCTATCCCAATTCCGCCATCTTGGTGGAGGTCTGTAACACAGCTGACCTGATAACCGCACACCGCGGGGCGGTTACTGCGGAACCAAATTCAGAGAGGTTTTTTAGGTTTTTGTTTTGTTTAGTTTTTTTTTTTTTGCTGAACTACTTTTAAATAAATTCTCTAAAAAACACTTTTTTTGGCAGCCGTAACCGTATCTCCCGTTGCCGGCGCGGTTTGGCGGCTCCTCTTTGGCAGGACGTCCCACGCTTTCTCTCGCTACCATCTTGGAGTGCATCTGATTTATTTCTTTCTTAGCCTGAAAATTGTAATTTTGGTGGTGTGTGTATCTTTATTTCTTTTTCCCTCTGCTGGTGTTCGCTGCGCGGGATCAGTAATGCATCGTTTTTCGAGGAACTTTCAGGCCACTCTCATATAGGCAACAAAATCGTGCGGCAGCGCGAGAAAACACGTATGTGAAGCGCAGCTTTCCAATAGGTTCCGTCACATTATCCCCTCTAATGCTATCTCTAATTCGCGATTTGCGAATATTTTTCTTTGTAGCCCATATGTCCCTATGGAGCCTCCCTGTTTATCGCACGAACTTCAGTATAGCAGTCTATGATATTTATGCAGGCATTCTATTAACCCATTAGTGACGGCCCCATAGTGTTTTTTTTCGTCCTAGCTAAGTGGGCTTTAATCCTAGAGGACATAAAAACATGCATCCTCTTTGGATTAAAACCACGTGGGCCAGGGACATGACGGCTCCATGCTGTCGGTGCTCGGAGGTAGCTGACAACATGGAGCTGTCATGGGAAGCCGTGGGATAACGCCGATTGCATTAAAGTAAAAAAGAGTTGCAGCTCCGCTCATGGATCGCATCCATGAGGGATGCTGAAACTACTCATCTCCCCCCTCAATGGTGTCCCGCGATGGTCTGGTCTGGAACGGACCCTCCACCGTCTTCTGCGCATGCACACCAAAGGAAAATTGGCAGCACATGCCCAGAAGAGGTGATCGGGGCGGGACAAATGAAATTGCCTGGTTTCTGGCTACCTTCAGTAGAAGGTAGAACCCAGGGGATGTCACCAGGGACCGCGGTAAGAGGTCCCCAGGCCAGTGATCGCTGCTATCCGATCACAGAAAAGTTTTTTTAAAAAGTAAAATAAAGTTAAAACTTCTCCTTTCCTCATGGATCGGATTCATAAGGGAAGGTGAAAATACTCACCCCGTTCCTCTGTGATGTCCCTATCTTCCGGGACCTGAAGTCCCCTTCTGGCCATGCGCGCCCAACGTCCTACATCAGGCACGTGCACAGAGGGGCTCGCGCCGCGGCAAGTTTAAAATCCCTCTACTCCTGCCTGCGGTGTTTTTTTAAAAAAAAAGTTTGAAAAGCTTATGTTTTATCTCTCATATCCGTGAGGGAGGATGAAATTACGCATCTAAGGCCTCCCCACATTTTTCCGTGGACCTTACCCTGGCTTCTGCACACGCGCCCGTCGCTAAGTTGGTGGACGCATGCGCAAAAGCTGCAGATTGCCAGAGTAATTTAAAATCTTCCTGCTCCTGGCTACCAAAAATAGCAGAGAGCCTGGAGACTTTACGAGGTGCCGCGGTACGCGTTCCCTGGTCACATGATCGCCGCTATCCAATGGATAACAGCGATCACGTAGAAGTAAAAAGTTAGTTTCAGCTCTCGTCACGGATTCGATCCCTGAGGAGGGGTGAAATTACTTGCCTAAGGCTTCCGGCACACGGGTGTATTTGTATTGCAGAGTCCGTGGCAGGCAAATACAGCCCATAGTATTCAATAGCAAAATGCAAGCGGAAATCGTTTGCGATTTTGTGCGGCTTATGCTCAGCCACCTTCCATTGAAGTTAATGGAAGCCGTCTGTCCCGTGGCACTTCCGCCGTGAGCACTGCGGAAATATCGCAGGACAGGCTGGAAGATCCGCAGCGTGTGCAGAAGCTGCCGGACAGGTACTCGCAGGGGCCCCAGGTCGAACTCCGCTGCGGGAGTCATTGCATGCGGGGTCTGACCCACCCTGTGCAGGAGGCCAAAGGCCTCCGGCAATGTCCCCTGACAGGATTTTTTTATCTGTTGACCTTTTACCCAACTTTGGCGCATGCTGACCGTCGGCTTAATAGCAAGCGCAGAAGCCGGGGAGGGTCCGGAAAATTTAAAATCTCCTTGTCCCTGGCTATTAAAGGTAGCCTAGAGCAGTGTTCCCCAACTCCAGTCCTCAGGGACCACCAACAGGTCATGTTTTCAGGATTTCCTCAGTGTTGCACAGGTGGTGTAATTATTGTCGGTGCCTCAGACATTGCCACAGGGGTTCTTACTATAGGATATTCTGAAAACATGACCTGTTGGTGGTCCCTGAGGACTGGAGTTGGGGACCTCTGGCCTAGAGCCTGGAGCAGTGACTGAGGGCCGCGGTAAGCGGTCTCCGGTCATGTGATCCCTGTTATCCAACGATAATGGCAATCATGTAAAGGTTAAAGAAAAAAACAGTTGAAGTTAGCTCCTTTCGGTTTTGGCCCCATTGTGCATATGGACATAAGATTAGGGCCACAATGGGTATGTTTCTTAACACGGGACGAACAGGAGGATCCATTTTGGGGTGAAAGTCTTCATTCATATGTACACTGTACAAAAAAACCCCTGTTTTTAAAATGACACAATTGCCAAAATAAAATGAAAATCGTAATTTTTTGCTTTGCTTAAATTCATTCAAAAACTGTGGAGTCAAAATACACAGTACACCCCTAGAGGAATGCGTTAAGGGGTCTAGTTTTCAAAATGGGGTCATTTGTGGGGATTCTCCATGGTTTTGACCACTCAAGGGCTCTACAAGTGAGCAATGGGGCCTAAATCACCTTCAAGGAAAATGTCTGTTCTGAAAGAAACCGGCTGTTCGTTTCGGTTTGGGCCCCGTTGTGCATACAGACAGAGGATTAGGGCCACAACGGGTATGTTTCTGAACACAGGACAAATGGGGGTATCCATTTTGGGGTGTAAATCCTCATTTTCATGTGCACTATAGAAAAAATATGTCTTTGAAATGTCATATTTGCAAAGATATCACATTTTATTTTTTTCTTCTCTAAATTGCATTAATTCCAGATAAAAAAAAAAATTGTGGGGTCAAAATCCTCCTGACCCCCTCAGTGAATACATTAAGGGGTGTAGATTGTAAAATGGGGTCATTTGTGGGGGATCTATCATTCTGACACCTATGAGCCTTTGCGATCTTGGCTTGGTGCAGGAAAATAAAGTGTCCCTCAAAATGTTAATAATTAAATTTGTACGTCTCCTAAATGGTTAAAAAAAAAAATTTTAAAAAAAGTTTTTCAAATGTGCGTCAAAGAACATGCTGGTACTTTTACCATGCGTCTCCTCTGTCCAGTTACTGTTGAAGTGCACGCATGCTATATGCAGATGAGCAGTAGATCATCCAGTGGCGCTCCACCTAGCATACTATCTGGACAGTGCAGACACAGTAAAGGTACCGCTATGTTCCTCATATCGTTGACATCTCTGAGGACGCTCTGGCAACCGAATGGCACCTTGTGATCTCATTGCAAGCGGCTGTTTGGGATTCCCGAACTCCGAGTGGGACATTTAAATGCCGCTGTCTGAATTAACTGCGGCCTTTAAAAGCTTAATGGCCACACTTGGCGTTAACGCTGATCCCAGATGGCCGGCACCTGCTATGTATGGAATGGGTTCAGTGCCACACAGATCCTGCCACCGGAGGGCGTACATGTACACTCTTCAGCCTCAAGGGGTTAAGCAGCTGTCCCATAGACTTCTATTAGCGGAGTTCCTCCGTTGAGGAGAAGCTGTCAGGGTAAAGGTACAGAAGTTGGCGGTCCACGACCTTCCGGGACCGGCTGTCGCTGGAGATAATGATCGCTCACGGTACGGTTCACAGTGTTGATATTAATCGCCTTTATTTTCTAGGGTAAAAGCGCACGATGACGATGGACGCCGATCACAAGAAATCTACCGGGAAGAAGAGAGCGCAGCAGGGTGGGAAGAGCCGGCCATCGTCATCTCAGCAGGGCCAGCCACCGAAAAGACAGAAGAAAGACACCGAGAAATCTGCGACCGAACAGAGCAAGAAGGGTCCGAGTGACGGCCCCCCGCCGCGGCTGGACCCCAAGTCTGTGGGATACTTCCGACGAGTGGGAGAAACTCTGCAGCAGGACTTTGAATCAAAAGATGATCGGGGTAAGAGGGCAGGGAGCCACGATCAGAGGGGAGAGAAGTCTGCGTTACCACATGGTTCGGATTTGAACATGGATTTTGGCGCAGATTTTTCGCTCTAGTAAATCCACGCTAATTTTGCTTGGCGCGAGCGTTCGCTAAGTCCTTGTTCACGTGGCCGATTTACAGCATTTGTGGTAGCAGCAATATGGATGGGGGGATTTTCAAAATCTGGTCCGCACACTGCAGAGAAAATTTGCAGTAAATCGGCTCAGAAATTGACCCACCGCGCGCGGTTAAAATCTGCAGCATGTCCAGTTTAGTAGTGACAGCCGACTCCCACTGCAACAGCAGGGGTTGCTGAGAACACTTATCTCAACTGTTAGCACATTACATGCTGTAATAGCCCTTGATCGCGACATGTAGAGAGTTCACAGAGGGAGGGCGCTGCTGCTGTGACATCTTCGGCCTTTTTTCTATGTAATTGTGGATGGCGGCTGAGTTGCCATGGAAACCGGACACTAGACAATGGTGTCTGGGTATCCCATCGCCTCTGATCGCTATGAATAGCGATAATACATTGCAGTACTTCTGTACTGCAGTATATTATCAGTGCAGTCAAGCACTTGCATGTGAGAAGCGTTAGAAGGCCCCCGGGTGTGTGACGTCTCCTCTTGATTCTTCACAGCTCTCTTTGTCCGGAATGTCTTTAACGAGGTGAAGGGAATCGAGCTGCTGCTGGCCACCGATGCATCCGGAAGCATTGTCCTGCAGAAGTTGCTCTCAGTTGCAGCGTCGGCTCAGCTGTGCCAAGTTCTAGACGCCCTTAGTAAGACCTGGCAGAACGTTTGCTGGCATCGCAGCGGCGCTCACGTGGTTCAGACCGCGCTCCTCCAATACGAGCGGCTGCAGAACCCGGAGGTGACAGAGGAGGAGGAGGAAGAGGAGGGTGAGAGCGATTCCTGCAGCAGCCTGGAGGATCTGGTGCTGAGCCTCTGCAGCGAAGTGAGGGGCAACTTCTTGCCATACAACCAGAACACACACGGAAGCTTCATCGTACGGACTCTGCTGCAGGTGCTGAGCGGAACCGTCCTGGACCAAGACGCCTCCAAGAGAGGAGGTCGGGGGTCTGCAGGTAATCATAACATGCCTACCACCACCGTGTCTGCTGCTAAACTAGATGCATATATTCAACATCTGTTAATTTTAGATTCGGACACCCCCTAAATTGGCTGGGTACCCCAGCGCCGGGCCGGTAAAATTGGCTTGGGGGCCTGTTGGGAAACAATGGTAGTCATATGCCTACCTGGAATCCGATTTCTTCTGACTCCCATTTGAAACTCCATGCTGTGCCGTCTGCTTCGTTGTATTGCATTGCGGAAGACGTATTTATTACAATGCAGTACTGCAGCAGTGCTTATACTCTAAAGACAGGGAAAGGTCAGCAGGAAAACTTGGGGTCTTGCAACCGAACGGTGAACCAACTGACTTGTGAATGCAGCTTTGGATGTGACTAGAGTACAAGTCATACTATATATAGGTGTGACCCATCCCTTTGAAGCCTCAATTTTTTAAAATTTTTCTCCTTGTCGGTCGCAGTAAAATCCGAGTTTGATGTGCCGCCAAGTTTCTTGCAGCAGTTAGAGGAGATGTGTGGATTATTCACGGGTGACATTGGAGGTGAGTTATTGACACCCCTTTATTAACCCGTTATTTCCTGGAGATACACAACTGACACTTTTTTGCTCCGTATCCTCACCAGTCTTCGCCACCCATAAACAGGCCAGCCTGGGAATGCAGACCGCTCTACAAGTTCTTCATAGGAAACTACCATCCACGTGCGCTGCGCTCTGTGATGATGTCATCAGTTACTTGTCCTCCAGGAACGTCTCGGGAGACGGCAGGTAAGGGCAACAGAGAGGCTTACGTTAAGACTGTGTCCTTGGGGTCCTTGTAACCCAAATGTTGTAGGTTCTTGTGCTGGAGCTGCATCTGATTAGTTGTCTGGCCTTCTATCCTCAGCCCCGCCCATGAGGTTCCCTTTCCCCACCTGTTAATTGTTTTTGTGCCTCTTAATGACGGTTTTCACTTTTTCTCAGCGCCCTGATGGTTTTCCTGAAGGACGAGACCTGCAGCCGCCTGCTGGAGAAGATTCTGGAGGTTTCTGAAAAGAAACAACTGCGCCGCCTCTTTAAAGCCCACTTTGAAGGGCAGCTTCAAGCTCTTGCAGCCCATCCCATCGCCAACTTTACAGTGCAGAGACTCATCCGTGCCATCCAGACCAAAAAGCTGGTAAGTAATACCGCCCTCCTCCTCTACAGATACCGACAGGCGCTCGCTGGCAACCACTTGTGGCAGCCATGACTCTGTCCGCTCTGGCTACTATCCAACTATATGTAGACCCTGAATTATATGGCCATCCTTGCTGGGAAGGGGTTCCCCCAAATGGATGTAAGCTTGCTTCCCATGGGTGTATGTGCTCAGAAGCTGAGATGTGTACATTTTAAAAAACTTTTTATGTGCTTTCTCCTCTTCATTTAAAAACCTACATGTTTGGTATTATCACAAAAATACCGTATATACCGGCGTATAAGACGACTTTTGAACCCCGAAAAATCTGCTCTGCAGTCGGGGGTCGTCTTATGCGCCGGTAATACAAAAAAAAAAAAAAAAAGTGTAAAAAAAAAAAAAAAAATTCATTACTCACCTCCCCCGGCGTTCTGTCGCGCTCCGGCAGGCTGTCGCTCGCTCCTCGTCCCCGGCGCAGCATTGCTTTCTGAATGCGGGGCTTGAAATCCCCGCTTCCAGAAAGCTAATACACACGCCGGCAGCCATGACATCATTGAATGGCTGTGATTGGCTAAAACACACGTGGCTTCAGCCAATCACACTAACTGATGGCTGTGATTGGCTGAAGGCGCACGTGTTAGCAATCACACCCATTCAATGATGTCATTGAATAGTGTGATTGGCTGAAGCCACGTGTGTTTTAGCCAATCACAGCCATTCAATGATGTCATGGCTGCCGGCGTGTGTATTAGCTTTCTGGAATCGGGGATTTCAAGCCCCGCATTCAGAAAGCAATGCTGTGCCGGGGACGAGGAGCGAGCGACATCCTGCCGGAGCGCGACAGAACACCGGGGGAGGTGAGTAATGAATTTTTTTTTTTTTCTCCACTGTATACCGGCGTATAAGGTGAAAGTTGGGGGGTCGTCTTATACGCCGGTATATACGGTAAATCAAACACACTTTTTATCCCGCATGACAAATGCTATAAAAAAAAAACAAAAAATTTTTTTTTGTTCATTTTCCAAAAATATGCAATAAAAGTAATCAAAAAAGCTAGATGTACCCCAAAATTGTACCAATAAAAAGCACAGCTTGGCCCGCAAAAAACAGGCTTTTACAGAGCTTTGTCCATAGAGAAAAAAAATGGGGTTTTATTGTACAAAATAATTAAAATTTAAAAAGAGAAGGAAAAAAAAAGGAAAAATAAAAAAAGAATATTTTTTTTCTTGTATTGTCGTAGTCGTATCACTCCACAGAAAAGAAAAAATGATCACGTAATTTATACTATATAAAATAACGCTGTTAAAAAACAGAAAAAAACAATGATAAAAATTATACAATTCATTATATGGACCGAAAAATACGGCTCGACACTCAGAAAACAAGTCCTCATACCGCCACGTCGGTACTAAAACTAAGTTTGGGCTTTTTGAAAGTGGAGATGAAAATCCCCCTGAAAATTGTTGCGTTCTTAGGTCCAGACTAGGCAGTGTCACTAGGGGGTTTATGTCCCCTTGAATTTCCCTGAGGCCGGGAGTGATGGGTAACGTTATTTGTCATTTCATAGAATGATAGAGTTGGAAGGGACCTCCAGGGTCATCGGGTCCGACCCCCTGCTCAGTGCAGGATTCACTAAATCATCCCAGACATATATTTGTCCAGCCTTTGTTTGAACACTTCTATTGAAGAACTCACCACCTCCCGTGGTAACCTGTTCCACTCATTGATCACCCTCACTGTCTAATATCTAATCTGTGTCTCCTCCCTTTCAGTTTCATCCCATTGCTTCTAGTCTTTACTTGTGCAGATGAGAATAGGGCTGATCCCTCTGCACTGTGACAGCCCTTCAGATATTTGTAGACAGCTATTAAGTCTCCTCTCAGCCTTCTCTTTGCAAGCTAAACATTCCCAGATCCTTTAACCGTTCCTCATAGGACATGATTTGCAGACTGCTCACCATCTTGGTATCTCTGAACTTGCTCCAGTTTGTCTGTCTTTTTTAAATTGAGGTGCGCAGAACTGGACCCAGTATTCCAGATGAAGTCTGACTAAGGAGGAGTAGAGAGTAGGGAGAATGACCTCACGTGATCTAGACTCTAAGCTTCCCTTAATAAATCCCAGAATTGTGTTTGCCTTTTTGGCTGCTGCATCACGTTGTTGACTCATGTTCAGTCTATGATCTATTAGTATACCCAAGTCTTTTTCACATGTGCTGCTGCTTAGTCCAATTCCTCCCATTCTGTATGTGCTTTCTTAATTTTTTTTACCCAGATGTAGGACTTTACATTTCTCCTTGTTAAATACCATTCTGTTAGTCGCTGCCCACTGTTCAGGCTTTTCTAGATCTTTTTGAATCCTCTCTCTCTTCCCTAGTGTTAGTTATCCCTCCTAGCTTTTTGTCATCAGCAAATTTGATCAGTTTCCCATCAATTCCCTCCTCCAGATCATTTATAAAATTTTGACCAACACTGGGCCTGGGACAAAGCCTTGTGTTACCCCGCTTGATACATTCTTCCACTTGGATGTGCAGCCTTTTATGACCACTCTTTGAGTACGATCACTCAGCCAGTTGTGAATCCACCTAACAGTTGCCTTGTCAATCCCATATTTCGTCATTTTTTCGATAAGTATGGTATGAGATACTTTGTCATGCTTTACTAAGGTCAAGAAAAACTATATCCACCGCATTTCCCTGATCAACCCAGTCAGTGATTCTGTCATAGAAGGAAATTAGATTAGTCTGACATGACTTGTTTGTTACAAATCCATGCTGGCTCTGGTTAATTACTCCATTTTTATCCAAGTACTTGTATACATGTTGTTTAATAATTGCTTCAAACATCTTTCCTGGTATAGAGGTCAGGCTCACAGGCCTGTAGTTTCCTGGATCCACCTTCTTCCCTTTTCTGAAGATGGGGACAGCATTTGCCCTTTTCCAATCTTCTGGGACTTCTCCTGTTCTCCAGCAGTCTTTAAAGATTACAGCGACTGGTTCAGCAATTACCTCCACTGCTTCCTTTAGTATCCAAGGATGTAATTCATCTGGACCTTGAGACTTGAATTCATTTAGGTTAGCTAATAGAGATAAGCGAGCATACTCGGTAAGGTGATATACTCGAGAGAGCATCGCTAGCTCGTCCCTGAAGATTCAGTGGGGCTGCCAGGGTGAGCGGGGGGTTGCAGAGGGGTTTGGGAGAGAGAGAGGAGAATCTCTCACTCTCCTCTCCGCTGCCCCCGACCCCCGCGGCCCCTCCGAATCTTCAGGGACGAGCCAGCAGGTACTCAAAAGGTGATGCTCTCTCTAGTATATCACCTTACCGAGTATACTCGCTCATCTCTATTAGCTAAGTGTTCCCTCACCATCTCTCTGCTTACAGATAGCCTGCACTCTTTTATTCCCCCAATAGCACAGGGAAGATCAGGTGATGTTCCATCTACTTTCTGAGAGAAAACAGATACAAAATAGGAATTTAAAAGTTCGGCCTTCTCAACATCATTCTTAACCAATTCACCATTTTCATCTTGTAAGCATCCAATACGTGTTTGACTTTTCTTTTGCTTTTGACATACCCACAAAATCCTTTTTATTGTTTTTGGTCTCTCTTACAAGCCTCAATTTATTATCAGGTTTACCTTTTCTGACACAGTTTCTGCAGACCCCATTATATTCTTCTTTAGATATTCCCTTCTCTTTCCATTTGATAAACATATTTTTCTTTGTTTTTAACATGTGTGGAAGTTCTGTGTTCATCCATCCTGGTCTTTTTTAAATGCTTCCCATTCTTCCTTCTTTTAGGGATTGTTAACGATTGGGCTTTGAGAATCTCATTTTGCAATATTTCCCAACCTTCTTGGACATTTCTGTCCTTAAGAACATCCAGCCATTGGATTCTTCCTATCCTCCTTCTGAGTTCATTAAAATCTGCCTTTCTGAAATCCAACCTTGAGGTCTCTGTTTTCTCAGGTCTTCCTCCCCTTGTTATCCAAAATTCAAGGACAGCATGATCACGGCCTCCTTAGGTCCCAGACGCTCTTACTCCCTCAACCATTTCCTCCCTGTTGGTGAGAATTAGGTCAGAGATAGCAGATCCCCTTGTTTTCTCTTCTACCTTTTGGAAGATAAAGTTGTCAGCAAGAGTGGATAAGAATTTGTTGGATCCGTTCCTTTTACCTGAGAGAGATTCCCAACAAATGTCTGGATGGGTAAAATCTCCCATGATCACTATGTTGGGCTTTTTTGAGAGCTTGGCCATCTGATGTAGAAAGAGTTCATCCATATCTTCTGCTTGTCCAGGTGGCCTATAGTAAATGCCTACAATGGTGTCCTTTCTGTTGTTCTCTCCTTGTATTCTTACCCAAACAGTTTCTACAGAACCCCCAGCTCTGAAGCTTGAATCTCTGTGGAGATGAAGGTTTCCTAACATACAACACAACACCTCCTCACCTTTTATTAGGTCTGTTTCTTATAAATAAGTTGTAACCTTCAAGCCTTGTATTCCAATTATGTGTATCATTCCACCAAGTTTCCGTGATGCCTATGACATCGCATTAGGAGCTCCAATTCTCATAGTTTCCCATGCTCTGCATTTGCGTAGAAATATTTCAGTTTGTGATCGATGTCTCTTGCTCTTCTACTTTCCTTCTGAATTTTTTGTCTTTGTTCTTTCTTTCCACTTCTAATAGCGAGGTTCACAAATGTATTCATTATTTTCCTCAGTTCTCTACACTGTTTGAGGAGATGTCACCAGCAATGGAGGACGCTTTAGCCAAAGGTCACATGGGGATCATTACAACCCTGGCAGAGACATGTAAGAGACTGGAGAGCAACCAGACGGCCTTTGTCACCCATCTGATGGAGGTAGGTGGCCCAACACACATCTGCGCCCTTGTCTATTTATACCTTCTACATTTACATAGTCTTCTCCGCTCCCCAGGCCTTCCACTGCTCCTCCCCGGCCTCCCGCCGAGTCACCTGTGTGCCGCTCTTCCTGTCACTAATGACCTATGAGACCTACTACAAGATCGAGGAAGAGGAGAAACAACCTGAGCATGAAGTAAGTCCGGTCATTCCTGACTAATTGGGACATATATTCCTGACCAAAGAGGGCAGTATTATAGTTGTTATATTCTTGCACATAGGGGGCAGTATAATAGTAGTTATATTCTTGTACATAGGGGGCAGTATAATAGTAGTTATATTCTTGTACATAGGGGGCAGTATAAAAGTAGTTATATTCTTGTACATAGGGGGCAGTATTATAGTAGTTATATTCTTCTACAGAGGGAGCAGTATTATAGTAGTTATATTCTTGTACATAGGAGGCAGTATTATAGTAGTTATATTCTTGTACATAGGAGCAATATTATAGTAGTTATATTCTTGTACATAGGGGGCAGTATTATAGTAGTTATATTCTTGTACATAGGGAGCAGTATTATAATAGTTTTATTCTTGTACATAGGAGTCAGTATTACAGTAGTTATATTCTTGTACATAGGGGCAGTATTATAGTAGTTATATTCTTGTACATAGGGGGCAGTATTATAGTAGTTATATTCTTGTACATAGAGGTAGTATAATAGTAGTTATATTCTTGTACATAGGGGCAGTATAATAGTAGTTATATTCTTGTACATAGGGGGCAGTATAATAGTAGTTATATTCTTGCACATAGGGGGCAGTATTATAGTAGTTATATTCCTGTACATAGGGGGCGGTATTAGAGTAGTTATATGCTTGTACATAGGGGGCGGTATGATAGTAGTTATATGCTTGTACATAGGGGGCGGTATGATAGTAGTTATATTCTTGTACATAGGGGGCAGTATGATAGTAGTTATATGCTTGTACATAGGGGGCGGTATGATAGTAGTTATAGGCTTGTACATAGGGGGCGGTATGATAGTAGTTATAGGCTTGTACATAGGGGGCGGTATGATAGTAGTTATAGGCTTGTACATAGGGGGCGGTATGATAGTGGTTATATGCTTGTACATAGGGGGCGGTATGATAGTGGTTATATGCTTGTACATAGGGGGCGGTATGATAGTGGTTATATGCTTGTACATAGGGAGCAGTATTATAGTAGTTATATGCTTGTACATAGGGGGCAGTGTTATAGTAGTTATATGCTTGTACATAGGGGGCAGTGTTATAGTAGTTATATGCTTGTACATAGGGGGCAGTGTTATAGTAGTTATATGCTTGTACATAGGGGGCGGTATGATAGTGGTTATATGCTTGTACATGGGGGGCGGTATGATAGTGGTTATATGCTTGTACATAGGGGGCGGTATGATAGTGGTTATATGCTTGTACATAGGGGGCGGTATGATAGTGGTTATATGCTTGTACATTGGGGATGTTCTGGGCCTTTACAATATATCAGAGCTTGTAAGCTTTATAATGTTGTGTCTGTATCTTCCATGTTCAGGATCACCCGGACATAAAGCTGCAGTTTGTTAACTATCATGGCTCCATATTACTACAACACCTCCTCCATTTTCAAGATCCCGCTCCAGTTCTGCACAGCCTGGGGAATATGACAGAAGCTGACCTCCACACTGTAGCTTGTAGTCAGCCCGGGAGCCATGTGTTTGATGCCCTGCTCAATAGCGCATCCATCACGGAAAAACAGAGAAAAAAAGTTCTACGAAAGTTAAGGGTGAGACTACAGTGAGGATCCAGTGTCTGCTCCCTAACCTGCAAGTGTGGGGCAATAGGCTGGGTCTGCATGTTTGCTCCGTTTTCGTCACTCTGGGGTGCGTGTTGGATAAGAGGTCAGAAAGAGGCAGTAATTACATTTTTTTTCTCTCGTCTAGGCTCACTGCATGGAGCTGGCCTGTAACAAGTATGGAAGCCGAGTGCTGGACCATGTATGGAACTCATCCACCTTGGGAGTGAAAGAGGAGATTGCCCAGAAACTCGGTAACCATACATCTACATACTGGGGAAGACTTCTGTACACACAAAGCATGAGACTAAACTAACATTTACATTGGCATCAGTGCCAGGGCAGCTTTAGTGTTGGGTGGCCATGACATGAAGGGGGTTTGCCAGTCTGGTATAAATGGATCTTCAAGGGTAGAGACGATTGGTTGGGACAGTCGCCAGTAATTCTTGTCGGACAGATCTGACCCAGTGGCTCGGCCTTACCAAATTGTGTTTATAACATCTTGGATTTTTGTCCTTCTGTTCACCATTAAAATGTTATTTCTTTCCCTTTTTTCCAGTTGAGAGACTCCAAGAGCTGCAGAACAACCCCATTGGGCACCACATCGCCCGTAACTTTGCTCTATCTCACTTTGTAAAGCGACGTAAAGACTGGGAGGAGCACCAACAGGCGGAGAACAAGCGGCGCAAGATGTTTGCTGACATCCTGGAGGGCTAAAGAGAAGCTTAGCAGCCGCTAGTTATGTTCTGTGCGGCGCCCCCATGAGCACACGTCCCTGGTGCCATGTGGCGTGCCGCCTCCAGCTCGCCATCTACTAATGTGTAGCGTCTGAGGACAATCGCTGCACGGCCCTACTCCCAGTCATTAAGGGTCCATCATGGGGACTGAGAGGTGGTCCTATAGACCCAATGGTATTGAGCTTGGGTCCGGACGCTGACTGCGAGACCACAGTTGTTACCACCACTATGTATGTCTGCAGGTGAAGCCAGCATCTCCCAGGGACATCTGTACCCCCAGATTATCATCATCGCCTGTATGTAGGAACCGTTCCCCCTGAAGGTCCTTTATACGGATCCAGTTGTCTATTATAATTGGTAATTTTAGAGTTTTTTGGAATTGCACATCGGTGGTTTTATAGTTGAAGCAACAGATGGGCCTTTAAGAGAGACTTCCCAGAAGAAGGATGTATAAAAGCCCCTTTATTGTACATCCCAAGTATGAGAACGCCGTTTAATGTCTTCCTGCTTGGTTGGGATCTGATTGCTGGGATTTACTGGCCGAAGCCTGAGCGGGCACCGCTGGGAGATCCTGATGGCAGCCTGGCATCCTCTGATTTGTGGCGGGTACAGGGTTGGCATTTTAGGGGAATTATTGGTCCTTAACACTCTTAGGCCGGCTGCACATGAGCGGATATTTGCTGCAGAATCCGCGGTCGGCGTCCGCACAGAGGATCCGCAGCACATATCGTTCATAGCATGCTATGGAAAATCACTTTTTCCTTCACACTCGCAGAAACGAATTGCGATTTCCGCGAGCGGAGGAAAAAGCGTAGGATGTTCTGTTTTGCTGTGGGCTCCGCACCAACAGCTTCCATCTAAGTCAATGGAAGCCGTGCGACCTGCAGCCCAACCACAATGGACGTGGATAGGCCATCGTTACCCACATTATTGCCTAGCGACGGCACGGGAAAGTATTTAAAAATCTGTACTGCACATGAGCGATGGCGAGCGTCCGCGGTCATCCACAATACAGGGAAAGCAGGTACATGGGCTCAGAGCCGGATTCCACTGTGGGAACCCACATGCGGAATCCGGATCGCCCGTGTAAGACCGGACTTATTGATTGAACTCTCAGTACTGTTTGTACGTTAAAGAAAATGCAATAAAAATGATGGAAACCAAAATTCTGTAAATGTTTGCAATTTTCTGATTTCTTCTCCCCGTTTACTATGATGAGGTCGCCGACCAGCACTGAAAACTGAATGTGGCTCCGAGAGTAAATAAGGCTGAGGACTACGGCTGTAGATCATAAAACATTAGTACGCACCTCTATGTGCCCCCATCAGGGAGAAGCCCCCATTCACGGCACATTGGGGGGTCTGCATTCAGCCTATGCATCAGGATATACTTGTGATGTGTCGGCTGAACGCATCCATGGAGCCTTCTTGGCATCTGCTGGCAGCTATACACCGGATCCCCTATTACTGAAGAGGAAAGCTTCATCTGCTGCTCCTTCCATAAACCACATGGGGGGCCTATGGCTGACATACATGGCATAGAAAGGGCTAAAGGGGGGAGAAGGGCATCGGCTTAGGAACATGCTAATATGGATGCCTGGATTGGGTATCAGCCACCACTTCCCATATTAGCCGTGTCTCCAACTGCTGTATATGGCACTAATCTTGGTATTATCCCACCCTAGCATTGGACCGCTATGTGGGCACTAACAAGTAAATATAGCCAACCTCTGACATTATGAATATGATCTCCTGCCAATGTAATATGAGGGTTATATGTTACGAGGCTTCAGTGGACGGCGGCGATCTACACCTGTATCATACAGCATATACTGCCGGCCTTTATGTAGACAATGTTGGGTAATAATATTGGGCCCCGTATTATCATATTCTTGGCTGTTAATTGTTACATGCCATTAAAGCAATAATAATTAGCCCTCCATTAACACTGGTTGATATAATCAATAGAGAGAAATGGGAATGGATGGAGAAACCAGAGTTTCTATTAATACATGAAGACTGTTTAGAGTTCCTGTAGAGATGAAATGATGGGTCATGTATGTAGTATACAGCGCATATAAGTGATTGCTATTGGTCAGTCATCAGTCACATGACCAGCGGCATGCGGGCAGTTTGAATCTTGAGTGGCAGTTGGCAGTCTAGGTGACAGTTGGCACAGACTGGATGCAGAGCAGCTTTATGCAGCAGCGATCAAAAATGGAGGAAGAGGAGATTGTAAGAAGAGGAAGGAAGCGGAGAAGAGATGTCATTGATTCATCAGAAGATGAGGAGACGTCTCGGAAGAAGAGCCATGGGAGGAAGAGGAGGATTGGCTCAGGACAGATCTGGCAGGAGGAACATCATGAAGGCCAGAGAGGAGGAGGAGGATGTGGAGGACTGGAGGTGATCTTCATCTTGGACTCCAGTGAGGAGGAGAACCCTGCAATCAAGACAGAGGAGGAAAAGACAGAAGACCCCCAGAGCTCAAGTAGAGAACTACAGATTGGGGGGCATGGAGGGCCAGAACCCCTATAGAGGCGCATACACAAGTGGGACCAACCCCAACCTGAAGCCACGGAGCTCCACCAACACATGGAGACTTGTTTCATCTTCACCGCTTAGTTCATCTGGGGAACAAAAGCTGTATTAACCCCTTAATGATGCGGCCCCTTTTTCCCCCCACTTTCGTTTTTCCCTCACCCCTTATAAAGAATCATAACTTCATTTCTCCATCGATGTGGATGTCTGAGGGCTCGTTGTTTCTTGCGGGACGACTTGTATTATTTAACGGTCCTATTTAACGCGCCATAAAATGTACTGAAAAACGTTTACAGAATTCTAAGGGGAGTAAAATGCAAAAAAAAGACATTCCGCCATCTTTCGGGGCGTCTTGTTTCTACGGCGCACGAACTGCAACACAAATGACCCGATAACGTTATCCTATGGGTCAGCATTATTACTACCATACCAAACATAGTTTTTTATTTTTTTGCCGTGCTACTTTTATTTTTCAAAGACATTTAATTTTTTAAATTATTTTCTGCCGCCATCTTTTGCGCACAATAACTTTTATTTTTCCGTAGACATCGTTGTGCGAGGGCTCATTTTTTGTGGAACGTCCTGTGGTTGCCGTTGGTACCATCTTGTAATGCATTCGATTTTTTGATAGTTTTTCAAAGATTTTTTTGTTGGAGACAGGGTGACCAAAAAAGTGCATATCTGGCGTTCTTTATTTTATTTTTTTTTTACAGCGTTCATCATGCGAGGTAAATAATGCGCTAGTTTGAGAGATTGGACTCTTACGGAGGTGGAAATACCAAATATATATATTTTTGGTTTATGATATAGATTCTTTTATTATAAATATAGCAGGGGGGGGGGGGGGGATTTAAACTTTTCTTTTCCCCTTTTTTCAAACAATTTGTAAAGCTTTATTGATCTTGCTTGAAAAAACCTCACTGAAAGGTCAAAACGTAGCAACCATCTGTATGGCAGCCATGTTTTAATAGAGTAATAAAGGTTTGAAATGTTTTACTACATCTATATGCTGCCGCTGGCTTTCTTTTCATTTACTGGAGCCAATGGAGGTGACATGCGGTGTTCAGGGAGGACATAGATATTGGTGGTGTACAGGAAGGAAATGGATAGTCGCGGCGGTGTACAGGGAGGACATAGATAGTGGCGGCGGTGTACAGGGAGGACACAGATAGTGGTGGCGGTGTGCAGGGAGGACATAGATGGTGGCGGCGGTGTACAGGGAGGATATAGATAGTGGTGGCGGTGTGCAGGGAGGACATAGATGGTGGCGGCGGTGTACAGGGAGGACATAGATAGTGGTGGCGGTGTACAGGGAGGACATAGATGGTGGTGGCGGTGTGCAGGGAGGACATAGATGGTGGCGGCGGTGTACAGGGAGGATATAGATAGTGGTGGCGGTGTGCAGGGAGGACATAGATGGTGGCGGCGGTGTACAGGGAGGACATAGATAGTGGTGGCGGTGTACAGGGAGGACATAGATGGTGGTGGCGGTGTGCAGGGAGGACATAGATGGTGGTGGCGGTGTGCAGGGAGGACATAGATGGTGGTGGCGGTGTGCAGGGAGGACATAGATGGTGGTGGCGGTGTGCAGGGAGGACATAGATGGTGGCGGCGGTGTGCAGGGAGGACATAGATGGTGGTGGCGGTGTGCAGGGAGGACATAGATGGTGGCTGCGGTGTACAGGGAGGACATAGATGGTGGTGGCGGTGTGCAGGGAGGACATAGATGGTGGTGGCGGTGTGCAGGGAGGACATAGATGGTGGTGGCGGTGTACCTGGAGGACATAGGTAGTGGTGGCGGTGTGCAGGGAGGACGCTGATGGCGGCGGTGTGCAGGGAGGACGTAGATGGTGGCGGCGGTGTGCAGGGAGGACACACATGGCGGCATTTTCTGTGGAAACCTCCATTCTTATTAAGCGGTGGCAGCAACAATCCTGACTTGCTCTAGTTTCCAGTTTATGTCCGTTCCGGTAATCGCAGATTCTGTGAGGATGTAGAACAGTTTTGCAGATATTTCACCATGAAGTTTACTCTTTGTAACGCCTAACCCTACATTTCTGAGGATCGTCCCAAAAACACAGTAAACCGCTTTATTTCAAGGTTCTATTAGAAATATCCACCAACGCAGCGGCGGCAGAAATGTGCCAGAAAACCGTCACAAATTTCTGTTTTGCACAAGAATTTATTTTTTCCCCTCCTTCTTTGTGTCATTCTTACCACGTTTTTCACAAGTGGGTGGAGCTTCATGAGAGGGGCGTGGTCTCACACGGCTTAGAAAAGATATTATAATTTATGTCAAACTGGCCCAAATTATAGCGTAAATCTCCATCTGCTCCTACCTAGGATAGATGTGACTGCCCGGCGCACTAATGTATTAGGAGGCGGGCGCCACTAATAAGTTATTAGTACCTTCCACCAGCCCCGCTCGTATCCGGACCGGCAGAGGAAATGGCTGCGGTGATAAACCCCCCCTAATGCTTCTATATCGGTAATATAAGTCTATCTCATGGGCCAGAGTTATGGAAACTGTCCAAAGGATAAAGTTCCTTTGTTGCCCCTAGCAACCAATCACAGCGCAGCTTCCAATTATAAAGAGCAGAATATGAAGTGAGAGCTGCGCTGTGATTGGTTGCTAGGGGCAACAAGCACAGTTCCATAAATCTGCTCCTATATAGTTTCTACTGAGATTAGATTGTGACTATTATACAGCAAATCTCCCTTTAACCCCTTCCTGACTGCCTCCATAGCGGTGCGCCAGTTCTCTGAGCCGCCGGATATTTACGGTCCTCCTTTCTTCAGTCATGGCTTCCAGCTTCCGCTATGGTTGGAACTCACCACCTCGGGTCCGGGTTCCTCCGTCGAGACTGATTGGTTCAGGGTTTGATAAGGAAGCCGTTAGTTTAACCCTTTTCCTGCTGCAGGAATGCCGCGATCGCTGGATCCCTACAGCACCGGAGGGATCAGTCCTTACAGTTATTAGCAGCGGGACTGGTTGGCATGGTTACCGTCTGTGACAACCGATGGCTCCTCTGCTGCAGGACCGACAGATTGTGGGGTTCCTGCGGATATGATATGTCTGACCTCAACCTTCAGATGTGTGAGCGCTGCTCCCTCATTATGGCGGTGACGAGGGATTCCCTGTGACGTCACATCGACCCGCACCTCTGTGGTGTACATGTACGCCCCAGAGGAGGAAGGGGTTAATACCTTCTTGTCAAGTAGAGTTTGTTACTCTGGCGTCCAGAGGCTGCGGGTAAAGCTGGAGGAGGAAGATACATTTATAGCTATTACAATGTCATACGTCATACAATGCACACGCGTGTGATGTCGTTGTACACGGGAGAGCTACAGGAGTCCTTTTTGGGGTAAATATTACTAATTGACCAAATTACCTTACAAAGTGTGAGACAATGATGAAAAAACTGCATCACCCCCCCCCCCCCCCCCCCGATTTCTGACCAGACTTCCCTAAGAAAGATTTACAAAATTGATATCTACTCCAAATTTAGTAATCAGGAAGCCCCGTGTGACCCCAAAATAACGGAACTAAACGTTCTGCGGTAGACTAAGAAACTGAAAGAAGATTCACCTTTAGAACGCAGCACTCAAAAGGGGACATTTTGCTCTCTAAAGGGTTAATCCTAATGTCTGCGTATACCTCTTCCCTCTAGGAGACGGCGGTGATCGACCATCCGGCACGGACAGCGCAATCTACGATGATATCAAGAGCCTGACTTTTCATTATATGGTCGGCCAAGGCGGTTTTGGACAGGTAAGAAATCCGAATCATGTGATGCTCTTAATACACACAACCAAAATGGTCCCAACCAGACGACACGTAGAATGTTGGGGCCCCAGTCTCTACATCGACAGTAGTCATGACGATGGGTCGTCAATAGCTGATCAGCAGAAATCCACCGCTTGGGATCTCTGACGACCAGCTGATTGAAGTGAGTGCCGGCGGCACTTTAGTCCCAACGAGGCACAGAGTCGTGCACTGTGTAGCTGCAGTGCCAGGTATTCCAGCTCAGTCCCGTTCCCTTGCATGGGACTGAGCTGCTCCCAGGTCATGTGACTGATGGACGTGATGTCACAAGCCACGTGCGCCGGGGACTCTTCATTAAGCTGATTGACGGGACCCCCGAGCTATGGACCCCGCCATCTACTATTGGTGATTTATCCTCAGTGTTGGTCATTAATAGTTTTGTCCCTTAAAGGGGTGATCTCGCGAAACCAAGTGGGGTTATACACTTCCGTATGGCCATATTAATGCACTTTGTAATGTACATTGTGCATTAAATATGAGCCATACAGAAGTTATTCCACTTACCTGCTCCGTTGCTAGCGTCCTCGTCTCCATGGTTCCGTCTAAATTCGCTGGCAGCTTGCTTTTTTAGACGCGCTTGCGCAGTCCGGTCTTCTCCATTCAGCACGAGCCGCTTCAGTGTGCTCCCCGCTACAGCTCTTCTGCGCATGCGCAGACGAGCTGTCACTGCTCGGGAGCGCGCTGAAGCGGCCATTCTGCACCATCCTCTGTTAGAGGAAGGTGCAGAAACTGGAGCTGCCCAGCGGAGAAGACCAGCCCAGCCCAGCAGCCCCGAGAAGCCTCCCAGGTAAGTGATGGGTCGGGGGGGGCTGCCGCTGCGCCGGGCTGCGCCGGGGGGGGCTGCCGCTAGGCCGGGGGGGCTGCCGCTGCGCCGGGCTGCGCCGGGGGGGCTGTCGCTGCGCCGGGGGAACTAGCGCTAGGCCGGGGGGGCTGTCGCTGCGCCGGGGGAGCTAGCGCTAGGCCGGGGGGGCTGTCGCTGCGATGGGGGGGGCTGTCGCTAGGCCGGGGGGGCTGTCGCTAGGCCGGGGGAGCTAGCGCTAGGCCGGGGGAGCTAGCGCTAGGCCGGGGGGGCTGTCGCTGCGATGGGGGGGGCTGTCGCTAGGCCGGGGGAGCTAGCGCTAGGCCGGGGGGGCTGTCGCTAGGCCGGGGGGGCTGTCGCTAGGCCGGGGGAGCTAGCGCTAGGCCGGGGGGGCTGTCGCTGCGATGGGGGGGGCTGTCGCTAGGCCGGGGGGGCTGTCGCTGCGCCGGGGGAACTAGCGCTGGGGAGCCGGGGGCTAGCGCCGGTTACCTGCTGTCTGGTCGGCGGCTGCGGGGCGTCTGGTCGGCGGCTGCGATGCGTCCGGTTGCCATGGAGACACAGCTGGCGGCGTCTCGGGAGCGCGCACGTCGGGCTGCAGCGAGCGACTGGGAAAGAGCCGGCGGCCATCTTGAGGAAACTTTTATAACTTGCTGAAACGCTGGAACGGTAAGTACGAACCAGCTAGAAATGTCATTTACAGGGGGGCTTAGTAATGTGTGTTTAATGGGGGGGACTGGGCAAAAAAAAAAATTAACTGCTTCCTCGAGACATCTCCTTTAAGGCCTCATGCGCACGGGCAGATTTTGGCTGTGGAATCCAGGGCAGGCGTCCGCCTCCGAGTTCCGCTGCAATAACCCTCCATAGCATGCTATGGAAAAGGGAGTCTTCATGCACAGAAGTGGCAATTAATTGCGGTTTCCGCTCGCGGATGGAAAATCGTAGCATGCTCCATTTACCTGTAGTTCCCGCATGAACGGCTTCCATTGAAGTCAATGAAAGCCTTCCGACCGGCGGCTCGTCCACCACTGATATTGTGAACGGGCCACGGATTCCGTGAGAAAAGCAGGAGTTTAAAAAAAAAAATAAAGCTGTACTGCCCATGTGCGGCAGTGAGCCATGCGGACCATCCGCAGTACAGAGAAGCCAGAAGAAGACAGGTCTGCACAAACGCCGGCGAAGAAGATGACAGGTACGCAGGGTCATCCGCTGTGGTCAGGACCAGATTCCCTGTGGGATCTCGGAATCTGGACCTGCCATGTGCATGAGGTCCTAGAGTAAGGTAACAACGAATCTGATGAAGAGCAGGAAGAAGGGTTCGGACAACAACGGTAAAGTGAAGCTGCTTTATATGATATCATAGGATGGACAGTTAGCTGAGGGATGGGGGTTCCAAGCGGCAGACCCTGTAGGGAATGGGTCATCAGTAGAGATGAACGAATATACTCGCTAAAGGCAATTGCTCGAGCGAGCATTGCCTTTAGCGAGTACCTGCCCGCTCGAGACTAAAGGTTCAGGTTATAATAGACTGCAAAACCCTTTTACTGCGAGTGACAGAGGGAGGGGACTCCCTCTCTCACCCATCGGACCCCCGCAATGTGATCTTGGGGTCCCCATGGGTTGCTATAGCAGCTGGAGGCCTGGATATAGCCTTCGGGTCTGGCAGCTACGGTGTCCTATGAAGCTCAGTCTCTGGCTGATCTCGTAGGCTTTCTTATGTCTATTAGAATGAAAAAAGATGCTGATATTCAAGTCTCCAGTGAACAAAAATAAAAAGTTAGAGTATAAAAAAAAATGGTTAAACAATAAAAGTCAAAATAAATACTTAAAATACTCCCTCTTTACTATGTAAATAAATGCAAAAATCTCCTCTGTGGTATCGCTGCATTCGTAATGACCAAGGAAAAAAAAAGTTGAAGAACAAAAACCTGGCGATCAGAGCTAATTCTGCCTCTTTCACCTCACAAAAAATAGATGAGAAAGTGATGACAGTATTACCTGGCTCAACAAATGGCGCCATTATAAAGCACAACTCATCCTCAAAAAAAGAGCCTCACATAACACCGCCGACAAAAAATACAAACGTTCGGGGTCTTAAAATGCATCAATAACCAAAAAATACATTTTTTAATTAAAGTCTGAAAAGGTTGCAAACTCCCCCCCAAAAAACGATATAAATCTGGTATTTGTGTAATCGTACCGGCCTGCAGAATTAATGTAACATATTATGTATACCGCACGGTGAACGCCGCTAAAAATAAAGAACACGCCAGAATTGCAGATTTTGTTAGTTTTCCCTCCGGAAAAGAATGGAATAAAAAGCATTCAAAATGTTGTTCCCAAACATTGGATAAATGAAAACTGGAGTTCATCCTGCAAGAAACCCCGAGCCGCCATAGAGCTCCGCGATGGAGGAGGAAAAGTGCTACAGGACTTGGAATGGGGCGATACAAAAGCAAATCCTTTTTTAAAAAAAAAAAGGGGGGGGTTTCTTTTTGTGTACAAAAATAGCAAAACATAAAAAGAAAATAAAAGAACAAAACTGAGAAAAAATGTGAAAAAAATGCACATTTTAAATAAAGGCTAAATTTCCCAGCCTGAGCTGTATGCTGGTATTATTGGTCCTGGGGCAGCGGTGTCCATTGCCAACTACATATGTATGGAGATACTTTCTGGGGGGGGCAGATGCTTTGGGAGTTTTATAACTAATCTTTTATAGACGACCAATGACCGATACAATCATGGGGTCGGGGTGCCCGGCCGGCAGCTGGCTCTAGCTCTGGTGTTTGTCATACTCATTCCCCTCCACCCAGACAGGCTCTACTAGGTCTGGCTCCTGGCACCCTTAATGTTCCCACCACTCACTCTCAATGGGTGACATTAGACTGTCAATCAAAGTCAATGCCATCCATTGAAAGTGAGCGGTGGGGACCGCCCACTTGACACATTCATAGTGCCAGGAGTTGAACCGAAGAAGAGCCTGTCTGGGCGAAGAGGGGTGACTATAGAGAAAAATGACAGAGCTAGTCTCAATGCGGCCACAGCTTCAGAGCTATGTAGCCATCCCTACTGATTCTATCCGGTGACTGGTCCTCTATACGACGTTAGTAACGGCCATGGAAGAACAAAATGGCCGCTCTCTTCACATCGCTGCCGGAACGTAACTGTGTTCTTGATACAATATTGCAGCATTGGGTGCTCCAGGACCGCGCTGTCTAAAACCGGCCTGGTATACATTACTGAGGACAAAGGAAAAACTCATCAAGTCCAAATAATCATTCCTGCTTGATTACTATAGCTAGATCCTACTTACTGACTGTTTCTCCAGGTGTGGCTGGCAGAACGCATCTCTACTGGCCGGAAATATGCTGTGAAAGTCATCTCCAAGAGACTCCTGCTTGCCGTAGGAGAGGACCGCGTGATGGTGGAGCGACGCGTTTTACAACGTGCATCTGGAAGTCCTTTCCTTCTTCATGGGGAATTTGCTTTTCAGACCAAGGTACATTTCTGACTACTTCCAACCACCGAATTCTGGGCTGGTCAGTGTGCCATGAGGAGGTCCTTGGTGATGGCACGACACGGCTGACCACATGGGAGGTCACCAACGGTTGGGAGTGGAGTGGCCGGTGGTCTTTGGCCACTGCTACTAAATCCTACATATAGAGGAAACCTCCGAGGCCGCCGGGACTTTATCATGTGACAATTCCAGCTTGTAGCGCTGTGTCACCTCCACCATCTGTGACTCAAATTCATCTCACTAATGGAGATCACTTGTGACCGCTGGATCTGCTCCATATGCCAATAGTAATCCGGGGATGCAGTTTCTTCACTGTTACTTTACCCTACTGCTTGGAATCGCTCCCACCATCGGACTGTCCATCATTAATAACATAGTATTCTGGAATGGAAAGTGATGGGGATTCCCTGATACCTTCAGAGAAGAGATTTCTGGATAACCAGGACTTTATCCTCCTATTTGTGGAATCTAATCAAGGCGATGATCATTCCTGGTATCAGTTTTACTGGGTTATAATATATGTATTTCTCATATTGTATATATGGCCACAGATGTAAGTAACTTTCTGTATCTTCCCCATTAAGTGTATGTTATTATGTGTGATATAATTGTATCATCTTGCGGTAACATTAGAATTGTCAGCGGATGTTTGTGGACAGTTTACCTTCAATATCAATAATTGTTCATGGTTTTTATGTTTTTTCATGTATATTTCATGTTTTCATGTACATTTTTCATGTTTTTTTCATGTACATTTTTTATTTTTAATAAAGTTTTGTAATTTTGATAGATTTGTGTAATTTCCTATATATCTGACCTGTGTGATCTGTTAGGCTTCCAATATAATGGATTCTTGTTGTAACTTCTTCATGGAGAATTGGCTTTCCCGGAAAGTCTAGATCTGTGCTGATGAGGTAATAACTGGCGGTGGGTTCTGTATAGTAACAGTATAGATGCTGCAATCATCTGGGAACTTTATACATATATTAATATTCTTCTGCCTGTGTGGCAGAACCTCGTCCTGCTGGGAATGGAGTACATCAACTGCGGAGATTTTCTTCAACTTCTACAGCGGAATGGGCGCCTTGACATCCCAAGTGCTCGGTAATGTAGTCCGGGGCTGATTACAAAGTCTCTCCAGCTTCCATCTTTTAGACACTAATCGTCTTCTCCTCCCTTCATGCCAGTTTCTACGCCGCAGAACTTGTGTGTGGTATCCAAGACCAGCATTCTATGGGCATCGTCCACCGGTAAGTATATTCTTATTGGTGTGATAGTGTCATTGATCCCAGATTACATTACAGAGATGGTTTTAGGTTCTGCTATAAGATATAGTTATTGAATATTAGTCCTGCAGGTATGAGCACACAATGGGGCGTACTTACTTAGACTGGGGTTTCACATGGAGGTCCAAGTAAAACCTGCCCCCATCGACCAGTGACAAATGTAGTAAGAGGCACAAGAGTGTTAGCACATTTGTAAACCTACACTAGCGAGGAGCTGGCCTACATTGCTTTGTTGGTATGATCTCCACCAGTTCATGGCTTATATTATAGTAGAAGTGATGGGCTGCATTGGCCATGCCCCCAAAGACCGGCCCTACCCAAGTTTTGTCGAATTGGCAGGGTGCGACGTACATGCCAGAAAAGTAGCAGTTTTGGCGCATGTGCCAGCATTCTGGTGTCACGCCATTAATAAATAGGCCCTAAGTACTCCTCATTGGAGTCCAATATAGACTGACTGTTGGGACTCGGAGGATACAATATCTAATGAGCAAAAGTATAACTGTTTCTCAAGAGTTACGGGATTTACTTCGCTCTATTATTTCTAAATATCCAATCATTCAGAATTATCCCAATCGCCGTCTTCTTTCTTATTTGCTAAGATTTTGATACATTTGCCAAGAAGATCAGCTGATGTGATTGGTTCTCTCTCAGCAATATCCAACGGAAGAAACCATTGTTTTTCTCTATTTCACAGAGATCTCAAGCCGGATAACATCCTGGTGACTGAAACGGGCCATCTAAAGATCGCCGACTTCGGGCTGGCCCTCGAGGACATCTATGGAGACCGCACAGCCACCGGATATGCTGGAGCCCCGGACTTCGCGGCTCCTGAGATGCTGAACGAGGAGGAGTACAACGCCGCCATCGACTGGTATGCCTTAGGTAAAATTATAAACATGATGGTTACCAGCAGGTCCCAGTACCATAGAGGACGATTTGATGCTTCCAACATTGAGGCGAAGAACGTCATCAGAAAGGTGAATATATTCCCTATGTAATACATGTTATAATAAACCAGGGCAGTAATAGGGGTCCAAATCACTAAATTAAATTTGTTTTGTTTTCAGCTCCTCCAGAAAGATCCTACGAAGCGCTTAGGGGTCAATGGCGACATCAGAGCACAGAGGTTTTTCCGGCATATTGACTGGGACTTGGTACGAGCCCTAAGAAGGCAACCACCACACATCCCTGAACCAGTAAGTATTGGATATTGCATTGGTTGTAAGGGAGATATTATATGTAGACATGATAGATTTTATATATATTGGGTATAAATGAAGGTATATCATCAAAACTTTCTGCTTCCTTTTCTTTTAGTCAGACAACATCCAACTTGGCTCCAGACCGTTCGATCTTGAAAGGATGGAGGCAGCAGACAATCACCGCGCGCCCATATCAGAGCACCACCAGGTATTATTCACCGGGTTTTCTTTTGCCAAACCTAGCTGGAAAACCTTGGACAGCGCATCGGGTCTGTGACATCATCAGAGCCAAATGTCCTCCTAAGAACCAAGACGACCATCGGGAGTAGCTGGACCATTGGGAGTAGCTGGACCATTGGGAGTAGCTGGACCATTGGGAGTAGCTGGACCATTGGGAGCAGCTGGACCATTGGGAGTAGCTGGACCATTGGGAGCAGCTGGACCATCGGAAGCGGCGGACGATAATCAGGAGAAGACCCAGCATATTCACTGGATCCAGCTGGATGACCTCAGGTGGTATAGAGGTGGTATACTTTTTTTACAGTTTTTTTCATGGCACTAGGATGTGCCTGACCATGTTAGGCACTCCGCATGCTAAGAATTGGATGATATTATGATATTATATGTATAGTGTTAAACTATATACATACTTCATAAGATATTAAAAATACTATTTCACTTACCGGTGATTATCAGTGTACCAGTGAGTGTAATTCTACATTTCCCCCTTCTCTATGACATTTCTTGGTATTGTCATTGGCAATGGGGAAATAAGGTGAGAGATGGCCGGCTATTAAGGGGTGGAGGAGGCCGGACCTTTTTTTTTTTTTTTTTTTTTATATTTGTGTATGGCACTATGATGTGCCTGACGATGTCAGACTCACTATATGCCCAGAGTATGGATACATATAATCCTATATGTATATTGTTAAACTATATATATATACTTCATAATATAATAAAAATACCATTCCATTTACCAGTGACCACTAGTGAGTGTAATTCTACATTTCCCCCTCCTCTATGACATCTATTAGTATTGTCATCGGCGACTGGGAAATAAGGTGAGAGATGGCCGGCTATTAAGGGGTGGAGGAGGCCGGACCTTTTTTTTTAATTCTTATGTCAGGCATTGGGATGTGACTGATCATGTCAGATGCAGCACAAGCCCAGAACATTGATACATATGATACAATATGCCCAGTATGGGGCGATACTATGTCACTATATGTATAGTTTTACACTACATACAAACTTCAGGAGATATTAAACACTCTTACATTGACTGGTGACTAGCGGCTGACCGGTGAGTGTAATATTATATTTCCCCCTCTTCTATGACATCCATTGCTACTGTCATCGGCGACTGGGAAATAAGGTAAAAGATGTCCATCTGCTAAGGGGTGGAGGAGGCCGGTGTTGGTACATGCTGAGGGGTGGAGGAGGCCGGTGTTGGTACATGCTAAGGGGTGGAGGAGGCCGGTGTTGGTACATGCTAAGGGGTGGAGGAGGCTGGTGTTGGTACATGCTAAGGGGTGGAGGAGGCCGGTGTTGGTACATGCTAAGGGGTGGAGGAGGCCGGTGTTGGTACATGCTAAGGGGTGGAGGAGGCCGGTGTTGGTACATGCTAAGGGGTGGAGGAGGCCGGTGTTGGTACATGCTAAGGGGTGGAGGAGGCCGGTGTTGGTACATGCTAAGGGGTGGAGGAGGCCGGCGTTGGTACATGCTAAGGGGTGGAGGAGGCCGGCGTTGGTACATGCTAAGGGGTGGAGGAGGCCGGCGTTGGTACATGCTAAGGGGTGGAGGAGGCCGGCGTTGGTGCATGCTAAGGGGTGGAGGAGGCCGGCGTTGGTGCATGCTAAGGGGTGGAGGAGGCCGGCGTTGGTGCATGCTAAGGGGTGGAGGAGGCCGGCGTTGGTGCATGCTAAGGGGTGGAGGAGGCCGGCGTTGGTGCATGCTAAGGGGTGGAGGAGGCCGGCGTTGGTGCATGCTGAGGGGTGGAGGAGGCCGGCGTTGGTGCATGCTGAGGGGTGGAGGAGGCCGGCGTTGGTGCATGCTGAGGGGTGGAGGAGGCCGGCGTTGGTGCATGCTGAGGGGTGGAGGAGGCCGGCGTTGGTGCATGCTGAGGGGTGGAGGAGGCCGGCGTTGGTGCATGCTGAGGGGTGGAGGAGGCCGGCGTTGGTACATGCTGAGGGGTGGAGGAGGCCGGCGTTGGTACATGCTGAGGGGTGGAGGAGGCCGGCGTTGGTACATGCTGAGGGGTGGAGGAGGCCGGCGTTGGTACATGCTGAGGGGTGGAGGAGGCCGGCGTTGGTACATGCTGAGGGGTGGAGGAGGCCGGTGTTGGTACATGCTAAGGGGTGGAGGAGGCCGGTGTTGGTACATTGTATCTGTTCTTACTGTTAGAGATACCAAATATGGTTATAAATTTATACTTTATGCAAATTATTCAATAAAGATAGTTCCTGTAACAAATTGTATGGATTCTTGTTTCTCTTTTGTATGTTGTTCCCAATTTATGTTAAGTTCAGACTTTTTATTATTTGTATTTTCCGTGGCATCGCCCAGTTAGGATGAGGGTACCCGCGGCCCATACACAATGTTAGTGAGCTGCGGGTTGGACAGCCTCCATTGACTTCAATGGAGGCCGTCCGTGTTGAGTTCGCAGCAAAATAGAGCATGCTGCGATTTATTTCCTCTGCTCGTGGAATATGCAGTTCGTATCCACAACTGTGAGCGAAAAATTAAAAGTACATGCCTTTCAATGCATGTGATTTATTGTGGATTCATGGCCGGCAGTGCAGTGATAGACTACAGTCATGGCGAATCACAACTGCAGTATCTCAGTGGTAGGGAGGGCGGCACCAGAGGAAGTCTAGAGTATTTACTAGGCTGCAGGTAACGGCGTCACATGGCCATGGTATTCTAGTTCACTCCAGAGATGTTCAGTAGGGTTCATGTTGGGACTCTGCGCAGCCAGTCCAATCGTGGAACATCCATATCCTCAAATCAACCTAAAACAGCATTGGATGAACACATTATCGGCAGCACATTATTGTCTAGCATGTCAAGGTACAACTCCATGTCTATGGTTCAACCAACAGACCAAGACGGTGCTACATCAATTATCCCCAGACCATAATGAAACCTCCGCCTACTTAACTGTTGGCACAACACAGATAAAAGGTGTTCCCCAGATGTCCTTCACACCCAGGTATGTTTATCTCATATGTCACTCCATAGATCATTCTTCCGTTGATCAACTGTCCAACAACAATGCTCCTTGCACCATTGTAGGCGGGCCGATGCATTGGGCTTTATGATGGATCGCTTGTGTGCAGCGTCATAACCCGTATATCCAATAGCATGCAGTTCGCATCATATACTGTAGCGGACACCTCCAGGGGTCGACATCTTATGTAGCATGATTTAACATACCAATAAGACTCGATCCATTTAATTGATAGAGGGATCAAAATAATTTTGGTACGATAGTATACTCTCGTTAGACAGTATCGCACATAATCCGCTTAGATACAATGACTCATCAGTCCAAACGACTCTGGCTCTGCAGACAACCCACATCCATGATGGCATTGCTAAATTTTCATCTATTGCAAAGGTAAAGAAAAAACCAAATGATTCATTTCTTGGACAAGTATAAGATTTATTAATGATATTGCAGAGGTTACAAAGCTTAATTTGCTTAAAGGGCTTGTCATACTTCTAGCAGTTCTGTTGAAGTCCTATTGAAGTGAATGGTACTCAGCCTGCAATACCAACCCAGGCCACTGCACAGTGTACAGAGCTGTCTGCTTCCTGCACAAAACAGCTAGAAGTGAGACATCCTCTTTAAAAGGGGATCCTGCACCAGGACAGACTATCACGAAAGATAGCTATACAATACCGCAATGATGGTGGGTACAATGCATCCAATAAAAACAACCAATAGACCAGGAATACAAGAGAGTTTCACACCTTACTAAGAAATCTTATGATCTACGGCAATGTGCCTCTTGTGGCCATTCTTGGCAGAGGACTCACAAAAGGAAAAAACACATGGCAAACTATTTTTGTAGCCCTTGATTAGCACTTCAGATAATGCTTCCTCTTCATTGGTATTGCCAAGGCCAATGGCATACATCCCATAGATAGAGGAACCCAGCCCTGGTTGCTCACATCTTCTCAGCTGTTGTGCTGGACTTCCCTCTCAAGAGCAACTACATTGTTAGCAAAGAATGGGGTGAGGTATGGGCCCAAAGGTCATGGAAATGGTGTGACGCTTCTGTCCTGAGTGACAAAACTTGGCACTATAAAGGGGCTAATTCTGATCTTTGCAATGTACTCCACTAATTAAGGCATTGCTAGATGTCCTGGTGGAAGGTTCTTATTAGTAGTTATATACCTATATAATTAATAAGACACATTTGACTTAAAAAAGATTACATTTGTCCTTAAAGCTCATTATTGACATCAATACAATGTCTTCTGAGAAGCAGAAGATACTAAGCTTGCCAGTTCACTAGCCATTTGATCAGCAGAAGGCCCAGTATAATGGCAGAAAGAACAGAGATCATGGGTTGTGGCAACACCTTGGTCAGCATGACAAACCCCAGAAGAAACACAAGACCAATAAAAAGTGTGTTGAAGATTGTGTTCCTAGAAGAGGAGTCCCCTTGCTCCAGAGTATTGTCTTGAGCTCCTACAATTGGTGGTGGTGCTACTCTACAAGCCCCGTCAACACTGGAATCGTATAGGCTTGGACCAGCATTGCTACCCAGATGATGATGATGAGCTTCTTCAGCATCTGGGCTGATGGGACTACTCTCATGAGCATTCTCTTGAGCTCCTAAACTTCGTGGCTGTGCTACTCTGCAAGCCCTGTTATCACTGGAATCGTCTAGGCTTGGACCAGCATTGCTACCCAAATGATGATGAACTTCTTCAGCATCTGGGCTGGCGGGACTACTCTCATGAGCATTCTCTTGAGCTTCTAAACTTCGTGGCTGTGCTACTCTGCAAGCCCTGTTATCACTGGAATCGTCTAGGCTTGGACCAGCATTGCTACCCAAATGATGACGAGCTTCTTCAGCATCTGGGCTGGTGGGACTACTCTCATGAGCATTCTCTTGAGCTCCTAAACTTAGTGGCTGTCCTATTCTGCAAGCCCTGTCATCCTTAGAATAATCTAGACTTGTACCATCACCACCATCCGGACCATGACTACCTCCATTAGCTTCTGCACTAGTGGGAGTACTTGCATGAGCATTGTTTTTGGTACTTCGATATTTATCAAGATTCTCATGAGTATCGTTATAACCCATCTCCTGGTCAGCACTATCTAGTCTAGTAACACCAGGAGGCTCAGCTAGATGTTTTCCAGTTTTCAGAGAACCATTGGTGCTGCCAATCTTAGATTCTGCACCAGCTGTTCCCATTTCACCAATATCGAGTTCAACTTTGACCCAATTGCCAGGACTGATGCATAAGTCGGATTGTGTCCCACCATATTCATCATTTATATTTGTGACAATCTCCACATTGCAACTGAGACTATCACCTAAAAAAGTGCCTGAAGACCTGGAAACATTGGTTTCTGGAGCAGCAGATGTAAAGGTATCTGCAGGTTCTTCTGAGTTGTCTTCTTCAGCATCACAAATGCAACGGTCTACAATGGACTTGACTATGATTGCGGCCAAGATGGCCACCAAAATACCAAAGGAACATACAGCTTCATCACCCACTAAAAATGCTTCTACACTTGACCATTTTTTCAACATTTCATCTTGAAACTCTTTCAAGAAGGCCTTCTGGTGACAGGTCTTGCTGCAGATGAACCTCATAGCCAAGAAAGACAAGCCACGAATGATCTCCTTTCTTTGATCTTGTTCTTTCAGGAAAATCTCTATCTTATTTCTCCATGCTGAGGTCATCTGTGGGAAATTAATGATAAGTGAAAAAAAATACAGAACAAGCCAAACATATTAGGGATCATCCAAAGTTAGGGTGATCCGATCATCATCGGGACCCCAAAGAAGTCCAAGTTATGGAAATGTCCAACTAACATTGTATTGCTTGGGGTAAACAAGCATCACAGCTCATTCGTGTTGGGAATCAAGGAGGATTACTGACTCTAGAACTCTCAACAATGTCTTCTGCCCCACAATGGTGTCAAAAGTAGAAAGGCTTCTAGCCGTTCCCGTCATCAGGTTTCTGAAGCTCAATCCCAATTTGTAGATATTGACAAGATAACAGCTCTCCTGTTGAAAATGTATGTAGCTAGACCCTAACTCCCTCCATAGAGTTCTTCACGGTGGTTTGCCAAATGTCCAGCCTCTGTCCTTCTGGCGTTGTAGTGAAATAGTGGAGGCAAACTAATGCTGGACCTGATCCCATAGTTCTCTATTGGATTGTTCATGTCATATGACACATCAGCTTTGATGCCGAATGCCTCCCTGGGCCGGACAGAAAAATCTTACATGCAGCATTTTTCTGTCCAGGAATGGACACTATACCAGTGCAAAAAATGGACCAAAATGGCATCAGTTGGGTTTAGCTCCAGACACAACCTCCATATGGAACCCCAGCAGAGCATTACAAATGTAAATTTTGGAGTGTATGTTTGTTCTCGAGGACCAAATCACAAACCTACTATATTACAAAATTTGACATATTTAGTCCTCTGTTATAGTACTAGCATTCATTCATTGCCCTAGAATGTGGGGACTATGTTATAATGTGTGGGCACCACTGGCCTCATTCAGAGCATTCCTAAGTCTGGGCTCCTCTAATATTGTATTTGCAGGTATGGCATTGCATGATTGGGGTGTGGTCAGAGTATTTGAATATGGGTGCAGCTTACAGTATATGTAAATCATTTGCTATCCATGTCCCCTACTTAGGGTCCTTTTACATAGGGTGACTGACTGGCACTTAAAAGTCGGGTTTCTGCATTACTGATTTTATAGAGTTTTCGGTCCCTTATGCCCAAAACTATATAAAATCAATATATTCCCCGTGGCACTGGCCCGCCGCAGCATCTGACAGGTGCCATCACCCGGCCAGAAGGCCCAATGACGTCCCATAAACCTGTTACGTGGACTTCAAATGGAGAAGCCCTGAGTCAGGTTTACTAGACATCCCTAATGACGTCCCTGCCAGCCTCCTTTTGGCTGCAGTGGTCACATGGGTAAATAAGTCATGTCACTGCGGCAACCCGAAGTAGACACCGGAGCAGCGGGCAACTGGAGGGGACAATTTTGGTTCAGTTTATTACATATAGTCTGTCCCCAACTGCCACCAATGTCAGGGGGGCGCGGAAAATGCCTTTAAAAAGGGTTGTACCAAGGTTATCCATAGGATAGGGGATAACATGCTGATCAGTGGGGGTCTCACCTCTGAGACCCCCATCTATTTCAAAATTGGAGGTACTGTGCTTTCCATTCTCCTCACTGCAGTATTATTGGACCCCCAAAGTGAGGAGGAGACTGAATGGAGCGCTGGACACACTAGTGGTCCATTCACTTCCTATACGTCTACCGAGTCGGTGCTGCTTGGCCATTTCCATCAGCCCTATTGAAATGAATGGAGTGCAGATGGTGTGTGCTCAGCCAACGCTCCATTCACAGTAATACTACTGTGAGGGTTGTAGAAGCGACCCCTCAGTGACAAGAGTGGGACACGGGACTCCAGTTCTCAAGATCAGCGAGGGTCCCAGCAGTGAGCCCCCCACAATAAGCAAGTTATCCCCTATCCTGTGGATAGGAGATAATGTCTAATCTTGGTACAACCACTTTAAATGCCTGACAGCGACTGACTGAAGGACAATCGTTATGTGTAGAAGGGCCCTTACTCCCTGAAGTCGTTTCTAATTGGTCGACTATGACGAAGCAGGTTTACCAGTAAGTGTTCCATGAAAGCAGCAAGGTGGAAGACCAGGACCAGGTCGTAGGACTCTTGCAAATTTTGCAGGAATTGTATCTGTAAAAGAAACCATTAAGGACTGTTTTCAGAGAAGTAACACATAGCCGTGTATTTCCCAAAGTACAAGCTGCCGTATATAAGACACCCAACAATTCTAATAAAGGGTGTGAGACGGTGACCGGCAAGGTGCTGGAGGGCAGGTATGTGTCACCTAGGATGCTCTCCTATGCTGCCTTGGGGAGCGCGTGGGCAGATGCGTGCCATCGAGCAGCCTGGGCTCGGTGGAGGAAGCTGGCAGTATAGTGTTAGTAGCATTAAGCCACTAACACGTTGTAGTATGTAAGTGGCTCCAAGCCACATAATCCGGGCCGGCTTTTCCTGGAGTGACCAAAGTGAAGGGTGGGATGGTCACTCCCACGTACCAGGTGGGGCTGGTACCAGGCCTTATAAAGCCTGGGCCTACAGGGCCAGGGGGAGAGCTGAGACCTTTGCAGGTCTGAGAGTCCTGGCTGGCTGCGTGCAGGAGCCATTTTGGGTTACCAGTGTGTAGACAGGGACGCTACATGTTTAGTAAGTGGTCAGACGAGCAGGATTTACTTTATGTTTGCCTGATGTAAAGGCCTGTATTTTGCTTTGTTTGCTTGGAAATAAACCCAGGCAAAGCCTGGACTAAAGACTTTATCCTATGTGTCACTGTCTCTGACTGCTTATGCCCAGGTTGCTACCGATCCTAAACGCTAATCCCTCACAAGGGATATAATGATCTTCACAAAATGTAATGTATTTCAAAGCTCTTTGAGGGACAATATTCTTCGGTGCACCACTGACTTCCTTTGCAGTGATCTGCCTGTGTTAAAATGACAGAATGTATCACACTTCAGGGTCATGGCCGTACTTTGGCTGATCTCTCAGTGGTTGTCACACTTTATAGATGGGTGAGCATAGAATAGGGTGGATCTCATCAGCACCAGGTCAAAACATAAGCTGACAGCAAAGATGAACCGTGGAGATACCTATAAAGTAATTGGTGGCTTTATGTACTTAAGGCGGAGCTACTCCTTTAAAAATATTCATAGCTAATGGATATGTAAAATAAGAAGTTGGGGTCAACTGAGTGGTTGAAGGTCTATAACCTTCACCAACAAACCCATGAAGACAATGGAGCCCTTCCTGAAGCCAACTGTAGACCAGCTATAATGATTTTCCTTGTCCCAGTCTGGGGGTCCAGAGATTTATGGTTGCCATATACACTGAAGATCTCTGCACTAGGAACTCCTACTCAATAACGGGTTGGTCCACCTTTTTTGGCAATCATAGCTTTCAGACATTGGGGAATAGATTCCACAAGGTACTGAACATCTACAAACACTCAACCCGCCCCGTGCCCGCTGCAGCAGCTCCGTCAGATGGTGCACATTCTGTGGATAAGTAGGAGCAGATCTCACCACCCTTCTCAGCATATCTCAAACACGTCCAATGGGGTTACAGTCTGGTGAGTTTGGGGGCAGTGTGGAGAATTCCAACTACGCCCTGGTGAATCAAGCTCAATGACACAGAGCGTTGTCCTGATGAAGGATGGTACTGTGGTCGGGGAAGGGAGAAAGGGACTTGTTATTCGTATAGCGCCAACGTATTTCGCAGCGCTTTCAGGTAATTTTTTTTTTATTACCCCCCAGCAAGCTGGGTACTCATTTTACCGACCTCTGAAGAATGGAAGGCTGAGTCAGCCTTGTTACCTGAACCAAGGGGGGATTGAACTCGCAACGTTCTGGCATGACCTTCTGCCATGTGTTCAAGGTCCTCTGATGTATTTCCATGCCTCATGCGAGGTGTTGTTTGGGGTTGACGGTGTTGTTCTTCGGCTATTGAAACACAATCGCCACAAGGTATGCCACATAGTGCCCATTGTTGTAATGCCGGGTCAGTTGGTCTACTGTGGCACGTTGCTGAGATACCAGACGTGCCACCTGGCGCTCGCCTCTAGATCAACCACATGTGGCCTGCCGCTGTGTGATCTTCTGTCGGATGCCTCTCTATGGTTCAACCAATCTTGGTACAGTCTTGATACTGCGGTTCAGAAACAGCCAACAAGTGCGACTGTTTAATAAATACTGGCACCACCCCTCCGGGCACCAACAATCTATCTGCGGTCAAAGTCACTCAATGGACCACGTTTACCCATGATTCCCAAATGTTGCCTTCTGCTGCATAGAGGGTAGGACAGTACATTATGTGAGAGCAGATCGTCATGTGGCCATCACATGGTACCGCGTTACTGATCACAAGATGCCACACATCAGCTGTACCTAATGCAGTGATCGTACATTGTAGATGTACGGGCAGTGGACAAAAATATGGAAACACTGTACGAAATTAATGCCTTAAATTACATGGGATTATAAATCATATTTCCATAAGACATGTAAAGATGGAAGTTAAGCGGAGGTAATATGACACAGATGCTACTGGACAGAGATGAGGACCTGCACAAGCAACAAGGTTCCATTAGTCAGGGGTTTGAGCCACTCAGTTGCTGTTACCAGCTGGCTCCCTAAACCATCCAGAGCAGGGCAAGAGGTGAAGAAAACACAATTTTTTTGTACTAAGCAGGGGTTAATGATAGAAATCCCATGTAATTTTGTATGGTGTTTCCATATTTTGGTCCACCCCCTACATATAGTAGGTTTACTTGGAGGCAGAGGTGTAACTTGGGCCCCAATGCAAAACCTGTAACAGGGCCCCCAACTATAATGCTTTATTCCTAGTACTGGGCTCCCTATATGGAGAAGAGAGGCCTTATGGGCCCCCTAAGGCTCCTGGGCCCGGGTGCAACCGCATCCTCTATAGTTACGCCCCTGCTTGGAGGTACAAGCAAAATCTACTGTGACACAAGTCATCTTACCTCAGACTTTGATTCAGAGATGGAGAGCACCTTGTGACATAATCCAAACACAAATGTTTCTCCAGATTTGACAAGTTTCTTGCCGCCCGATGCCTGGAGATGCCGAAAGAAGAAATACCACGAGTTTGCTTAGGAATCTGAACAGATTTACATGACAGTTTAGCCTCCAAGTGGTGCTGTTCTACAGTACCTCCTATGACCAGCATATACTAAGGTTTGGCCAATCACACTGCCAAAGGTATAAGTAGAGTTGTCACCTACTCAAGTCCATCCATGGGGCACTCAACTCTGCACCGAGCGTCACCTATTAAGATGGGGACTGGTGAAAGACCGCATGAGCCTCCTGCTTCTATACTTGAGCACCAAAAACCTGTCGGAGGGGGGGGGGGGGGCATCCTGAAACGTTTTGAGAAATATCTACTCACCCAGTTATCTGGACAGGGATTCCGAAATATAATCTGCACCCTCTTCCCTTGGTGAGATACAGTTAGTAGATCCGCCATCACATCAAAAACCTCGATCATCTCCTGAATCTGGGAATAAATTACATCGACCAATATTATACAGGGGGCGGTATTATAGTAGTTATATACTTGTACATAGGGGACAGTATTATAGCAGTTATATTCTTGTACATAGGGGGCAGTATTATAGCAGTTATATTCTTGTACATAGGGGGCAGTATTATAGTAGTTATATTCTTGTACAGAGGGAGCAGTATTATAGTAGTTATATTCTTGTACATAGGGGACAGTATTATAGCAGTTATATTCTTGTACATAGGAGGCAGTATTATAGTAGTTATATTCTTGTTCATAGGGAGCAGTATTATAGTAGTTATATTCTTGTACATAGGGGGCAGTATTATAGTAGTTATATTCTTGTACATAGGAGCAGTATTATAGTAGTTATATTCTTGTACATAGGGAGCAGTATTATAGTAGTTATATTCTTGTATATAGGAGCAGTATTATAGTAGTTATATTCTTGTACACAGGGGGCAGTATTATAGTAGTTATATTCTTGTACATAGGGGCAGTATTATAGTAGCTATATCCTTGTACATAGGGGACAGTATTATAGTAGTTATATTATTGTACATGGGGGCAGTATTATAGTAGTTATATAATTGTACATAGGGGGCAGTATTATAGTAGTTATATTCTTGTACATAGGAGCAGTATTATAGTAGTTATATCCTTGTACATAGGGGTCAGCATTATAGTAGTTATATTCTTGTACATAGGATGCAGTATTATAGTAGTTATATTCTTGTACATAGGGGGCGATATTATAGTAGTTATATACTTGTACATAGTAGCGGTATTATAGTAGTTATATTCTTGTACATAGGGGGCAGTATTATAGTAGGTATATTCTTGTACATAGGGGCAGTATTATAGTAGTTATATTCTTGTACATAGGAGGCAGTATTATAGTAGTTATATTCTTGTACATAGGGGGCAGTATTATAGTAGTTATATTCTTGTACATAGAGGGCAGTATTATAGTAGATATATTCTTGTACATAGGGGGGCAGTATTATAGTAGTTATATTCTTGTACATAGGGGGCAGTATTATAGTACTTATATTCTTCTACATAGTGGGCAGTATTATAGTAGTTATATTCTTCTACATAGCAGCAGTATTATAGTAGTTATATTCTTGTACATAGCAGCAGTATTATAGTAGTTATATTCTTGTACATAGGGGGCAGTATTATAGTAGTTATATTCTTGTACATAGCAGCAGTATTATAGTAGTTATATTCTTGTACATAGGGGGCAGTATTATAGTAGTTATATTCTTGTACATAGGGGGCAGTATTATAGTAGTTATATTCTTGTACATAGGGGTCAGCATTATAGTAGTTATATTCTTGTACATAGGAGCAGTATTATAGTAGTTATATTCTTGTACACAGGGGGCAGTATTATAGTAGTTATATTTTTGTACATAGGGGACAGTATTATAGTAGTTATATTCTTGTACATAGGGGGCAGTATTATAGTAGTTATATTCTTGTACATAGGGGTCAGCATTATAGTAGTTATATTCTTGTACATAGGAGCAGTATTATAGCAGTTATATTCTTGTACATAGGGGGCAGTATTATAGTAGTTATATTCTTGTACATAGGGGTCAGCATTATAGTAGTTATATTCTTGTACATAGGAGGCAGTATTATAGTAGTTATATTCTTGTACATAGGGGGCAGTATTATTGTAGTTATATTCTTGTACATACGGGGCAGTATTATAGTAGTTATATACTTGTACATAGGGGACAGTATTATAGTAGTTATATTCTTGTACATAGGATGCAGTATTATAGTAGTTATATTCTTGTACATAGGGGGCGATATTATAGTAGTTATATACTTGTACATAGGAGCGGTATTATAGTAGTTATATTCTTGTACATAGGGGGCAGTATTATAGTAGGTATATTCTTGTACATAGGGGCAGTATTCTAGTAGTTATATTCTTGTACATAGGGGCAGTATTCTAGTAGTTATATTCTTGTACATAGGAGGCAGTATTATAGTAGTTATATTCTTGTACATAGGGGGCAGTATTATAGTACTTATATTCTTCTACATAGTGGGCAGTATTATAGTAGTTATATTCTTGTACATAGCAGCAGTATTATAGTAGTTATATTCTTGTACATAGCAGCAGTATTATAGTAGTTATAGTCTTGTACATAGGGGGCAGTATTATAGTAGTTATATTCTTGTACATAGCAGCAGTATTATAGTAGTTATATTCTTGTACATAGGAGGCAGTATTATAGTAGTTATATTCTTGTACATAGGGGGCAGTATTATAGTAGTTATATTCTTGTACATAGAGGGCAGTATTATAGTAGATATATTCTTGTACATAGGGGGGCAGTATTATAGTAGTTATATTCTTGTACATAGGGGGCAGTATTATAGTACTTATATTCTTCTACATAGTGGGCAGTATTATAGTAGTTATATTCTTCTACATAGCAGCAGTATTATTGTAGTTATATTCTTGTACATAGCAGCAGTATTATAGTAGTTATATTCTTGTACATAGGGGGCAGTATTATAGTAGTTATATTCTTGTACATAGCAGCAGTATTATAGTAGTTATTTTCTTGTACATAGGGGGCAGTATTATAGTAGTTATATTCTTGTACATAGGGGGCAGTATTATAGTAGTTATATTCTTGTACATAGGGGTCAGCATTATAGTAGTTATATTCTTGTACATAGGAGCAGTATTATAGTAGTTATATTCTTGTACACAGGGGGCAGTATTATAGTAGTTATATTTTTGTACATAGGGGACAGTATTATAGTAGTTATATTCTTGTACATAGGGGGCAGTATTATAGTAGTTATATTCTTGTACATAGGGGGCGATATTATAGTAGTTATATACTTGTACATAGGAGCGGTATTATAGTAGTTATATTCTTGTACATAGGGGGCAGTATTATAGTACTTATATTCTTCTACATAGTGGGCAGTATTATAGTAGTTATATTCTTGTACATAGCAGCAGTATTATAGTAGTTATATTCTTGTACATAGCAGCAGTATTATAGTAGTTATATTCTTGTACATAGGGGGCAGTATTATAGTAGTTATATTCTTGTACATAGCAGCAGTATTATAGTAGTTATATTCTTGTACATAGGGGGCAGTATTATAGTAGTTATATTCTTGTACATAGCAGCAGTATTATAGTAGTTATATTCTTGTACATAGGGGGCAGTATTATAGTAGTTATATTCTTGTACATAGCAGCAGTATTATAGTAGTTATATTCTTGTACATAGGGGGCAGTATTATAGTAGTTATATTCTTGTACATAGGGGGCAGTATTATAGTAGTTATATTCTTGTACATAGGGGTCAGCATTATAGTAGTTATATTCTTGTACATAGGAGCAGTATTATAGTAGTTATATTCTTGTACACAGGGGGCAGTATTATAGTAGTTATATTCTTGTACATAGGGGTCAGCATTATAGTAGTTATATTCTTGTACATAGGAGGCAGTATTATAGTAGTTGTATTCTTGTACATAGGGGGCAGTATTATTGTAGTTATATTCTTGTACATACGAGGCAGTATTATAGTAGTTATATACTTGTACATAGGGGACAGTATTATAGTAGTTATATTCTTGTACATAGGATGCAGTATTATAGTAGTTATATTCTTGTACATAGGGGGCGATATTATAGTAGTTATATACTTGTACATAGGAGCGGTATTATAGTAGTTATATTCTTGTACATAGGGGGCAGTATTATAGTAGGTATATTCTTGTACATAGGGGCAGTATTATAGTAGTTATATTCTTGTACATAGGGGGCAGTATTATAGTACTTATATTCTTCTACATAGTGGGCAGTATTATAGTAGTTATATTCTTGTACATAGCAGCAGTATTATAGTAGTTATATTCTTGTACATAGGGGGCAGTATTATAGTAGTTATATTCTTGTACATAGGGGGCAGTATTATAGTAGTTATATTCTTGTACATAGCAGCAGTAGTATAGTAGTTATATTCTTGTACATAGGGGGCAGTATTATAGTAGTTATATTCTTGTACATAGGGGGCAGTATTATAGTAGTTATATTCTTGTACATAGGGGTCAGCATTATAGTAGTTATATTCCTGTACATAGGAGCAGTATTATAGTAGTTATATTCTTGTACACAGGGGGCAGTATTATAGTAGTTATATTCTTGTACATAGGGGTCAGCATTATAGTAGTTATATTCTTGTACATAGGGGCAGTATTATAGTAGTTATATTCTTGTACATAGGGGGCAGTATTATAGTAGTTATATTCTTGTACATGGGGGCAGTATTATAGTAGTTATATTCTTGTACATAGGGTCAGTATTATAGTAGTTATATTCTTGTACATAGCAGCAGTATTATAGTAGTTATATTCTTGTACATAGGGGCAGTATTATAGTAGTTATATTCTTGTACATAGGGGGCAGTATTATAGTAGTTATATTCTTGTACATAGGAGCAGTATTATAGTAGTTATATTCTTGTACATGGGGGCAGTATTATAGTAGTTATATTCTTGTACATAGGGGTCAGCATTATAGTAGTTATATTCTTGTACACAGGGGGCAGTATTATAGTAGTTATATTCTTGTACATAGGGGTCAGCATTATAGTAGTTATATTCTTGTACATAGGGGGCAGTATTATAGTAGTTATATTCTTGTACATGGGGCAGTATTATAGTAGTTATATTCTTGTACATAGGGGTCAGCATTATAGTAGTTATATTCTTGTACATAGGGTCAGTATTATAGTAGTTATATTCTTGTACATAGCAGCAGTATTATAGTAGTTATATTCTTGTACATAGGGGGCAGTATTATAGTAGTTATATTCTTGTACATAGGGGGCAGTATTATAGTAGTTATATTCTTGTACATAGGGGGCAGTATTACAGTAGTTATATTCTTGTACATAGGGGTCAGCATTATAGTAGTTATATTCTTGTACATAGGAGCAGTATTATAGTAGTTATATTCTTGTACACAGGGGGCAGTATTATAGTAGTTATATTCTTGTACATAGGGGCAGTATTATAGTAGTTATATTCTTGTACATAGGGGCAGTATTATAGTAGTTATATTCTTGTACACAGGGGGCAGTATTATAGTAGTTATATTCTTGTACACAGGGGTCAGCATTATAGTAGTTATATTCTTGTACACAGGGGGCAGTATTATAGTAGTTATATTCTTGTACATAGGGGTCAGCATTATAGTAGTTATATTCTTGTACACAGGGGGCAGTATTATAGTAGTTATATTCTTGTACATAGGGGTCAGCATTATAGTAGTTATATTCTTGTACATAGGGGCAGTATTATAGTAGTTATATTCTTGTACATAGGGGGCAGTATTATAGTAGTTATATTCTTGTACATAGGGGGCAGTATTATAGTAGTTATATTCTTGTACATAGGGGGCAGGATTACAGTAGTTATATTCTTGTACATAGGGGTCAGCATTATAGTAGTTATATTCTTGTACATAGGGGGCAGTATTATAGTAGTTATATTCTTGTACACAGGGGGCAGTATTATAGTAGTTATATTCTTGTACACAGGGGGCAGTATTATAGTAGTTATATTCTTGTACATAGGGGCAGTATTATAGTAGTTATATTCTTGTACATAGGGGCAGTATTATAGTAGTTATATTCTTGTACACAGGGGGCAGTATTATAGTAGTTATATTCTTGTACATAGGGGTCAGCATTATAGTAGTTATATTCGTGTACACAGGGGGCAGTATTATAGTAGTTATATTCTTGTACATAGGGGTCAGCATTATAGTAGTTATATTCTTGTACACAGGGGGCAGTATTATAGTAGTTATATTCTTGTACATAGGGGTCAGCATTATAGTAGTTATATTCTTGTACATAGGGGCAGTATTATAGTAGTTATATTCTTGTACACAGGGGGCAGTATTATAGTAGTTATATTCTTGTACATATGGGTCAGCATTATAGTAGTTATATTCTTGTACACAGGGGGCAGTATTATAGTAGTTATATTCTTGTACATAGGGGTCAGCATTATAGTAGTTATATTCTTGTACACAGGGGGCAGTATTATAGTAGTTATATTCTTGTACATAGGGGTCAGCATTATAGTAGTTATATTCTTGTACACAGGGGGCAGTATTACAGTAGTTATATTCTTGTACATAGGGGTCAGCATTATAGTAGTTATATTCTTGTACATAGCAGCAGTATTATAGTAGTTATATTCTTGTACATAGGGGGCAGTATTATAGTAGTTATATTCTTGTACATAGGGGCAGTATTATAGTAGTTATATTCTTGTACATAGGGGGCAGTATTATAGTAGTTATATTCTTGTACATAGGGGCAGTATTATAGTAGTTATATTCTTGTCCATATGGGCAGTATTATAGTAGTTATATTCTTGTCCATATGGGCAGTATTATAGTAGTTATATTCTTGTCCATATGGGCAGTATTATAGTAGTTATATTCTTGTCCATAGGGGGCAGTATTATAGTAGTTATAGTCTTGTACATAGGAGGCAGTATTATAGTAGTTATATTCTTGTACATTGGGGGCAGTATTATAGTAGTTATATTCTTGTACATAGTGGCAGTATTATAGTAGTTATATTCTTGTACATAGGAGCAATATTATAGTAGTTATATTCTTGTACATAGGGGGCAGTATTATAGTAGTTATATTGTTGTACATAGGGCGCAGTATTATAGTAGTTATATTCTTGTATATAGGAGGTAGTATTATAGTAGTTATATTCTTGTACATAGGAGGTAGTATTATAGTAGTTATATTCTTGTACATAGGGGGCAGTATTATAGTAGTTATATTCTTGTACATAGGGGGCAGTATTATAGTAGTTATATTCTTGTACATAGGGGGCAGTATTATAGTAGTTATATTTTTGTCCATGAGGGGCAGTATTATAGTAGTTATATTCTTGTCCATGGGGGGCAGTATTATAGAATTCCTGTTCTATTCCTCACTGTGACTGCTTTACCACTGTTGTCAATACAACTAGTCACTGGATTTGCTCTTTAATAACCAATAGTTGAAAACTGCATTTTAATAGATAATACAGATTTATTTCTTGCTTCTCACCTGCTTTGTCTGATCATCCTGAGTCTTTTCCTTTTCAGCTTTATAGTCAAAACTGCTGGTGCTCCCGACAGAAATTGCCAGCTCAGCTGCCACCAATGCCACCAAAGCCCCAACCACCATGCACTCCAACTTCTGTTGGCCAGTAAAAGCTGCTCCAACTTTCTCAGTCAAGATCCTGTTGAGTTCCTTACAGTAGTCGTTGACTAGATTCTCTTCGGAATAGCTGAGGAACTGAGCGGCTGTCATGCAGAGCTCCTGCACATTGGCCTTATGTTTTGGATGAGGACCATAAAGGGATTGGAGTGAGTCTTGATGCTTTTCATCTGTCTGCAGGTTACAAGAGTGAAATCATGTCATGGAGAATTGTAAAATCCATGGAGTTATGGGAGGACTCATAGCGTCCAGTCGCATAGTTTCCACAAATTCAGAACACGGAAACAGTGCCACTCTTGTGCATAGGTTGGATCTGGTACTGCAGCATAAGTGAATGGAGCTAAGCTTCAATATCAAATGCAGCCGATGGGCAAGAATGGATCTGCTTCTGAAAGACAGCAGCTGTCTTTTCCTATCTCATACCAACCCTTTAAAGTGTGCTCCAGACAGAAACCAGAAAGGTGATAACTGCGAGTATACTATCAGACATCTGGTAGGAGTCTCTGATCAGCATCAAAGAGGTACAGGTGCTTTGGACTTTTTTTTTTGGTGGGAACATTTTGGTGTCCCAGGGGTCACTAGAGCTACAGACCGAGTGAGTAAAACGCTCATTGGATTGCTGTCTGTCTTGAGGTTCACTATGGGGTACTATTACTACTTGGTCTACTAACAGGGGACACCATTACTACTGGAGCCACTATGGAGGAGTCACTATTAGTATTGGGCCCACAATGGAGGGGTTAGTATTAATATTGGGCCCACTATGGAGGGGTCACTATTAGTATTGGGCCCACTATGGAGGAGTCACTATTAGTATTGGGCCCACTATGGAGGAGTCACTATTAGTATTGGGCCCACTATGGAGGAGTCACTATTAGTATTGGGCCCACTATGGAGGGGTCACTATTAGTAATGGGCCCACTATGGAGGAGTCACTATTAGTATTGGGCCCACTATGCAGGGGTCACTATTAGCATTGGGCCCACTATGGAGGGGTTACTATTAGTACTGGGCCCACTATGGAGGGGTTACTATTAGTACTGGGCCCACTATGGAGGGGTCAGTATTAGTATTGGGCCCACTATGGAGGGGTCAGTATTAGTATTGGGCCCACTATGGAGGGGTCAGTATTAGTATTGGGCCCACTATGGAGGGGTCAGTATTAGTATTGGGCCCACTATGGAGGGGTCAGTATAAGTATTGGGCCCACTATGGAGGGGTCAGTATAAGTATTGGGCCCACTATGGAGGAGTCAGTATAAGTATTGGGCCCACTATGGAGGGGTCACTATTAGTATTGGGCCCACTATGGAGGGGTCAGTATAAGTATTGGGCCCACTATGGAGGGGTCAGTATAAGTATTGGGCCCACTATGGAGGAGTCAGTATAAGTATTGGGCCCACTATGGAGGGGTCAGTATTAGTATTGGGCCCACTATGGAGGAGTCAGTATAAGTATTGGGCCCACTATGGAGGGGTCAGTATTAGTATTGGGCCCACTATGGAGGAGTCAGTATAAGTATTGGGCCCACTATGGAGGGGTCAGTATTAGTATTGGGCCCACTATGGAGGGGCCAGTATTAATATTGGGCCCACTATGGAGGGATCACTATTAGTATTGGGCCCACTATGGAGGGGGTCACTATTAGTATCGGGCCCACTATGGAGGGGTCAGTATTAGTATTGGGCCCACTATGGAGGGGTCAGTATTAGTATTGGGCCCACTATGGAGGGGCCAGTATTAATATTGGGCCCACTATGGAGGGATCACTATTAGTATTGGGCCCACTATGGAGGGGTCAGTATTAGTATTGGGCCCACTATGGAGGGGTCAGTATTAGTATTGGGCCCACTATGGAGGGGTCAGTATTAGTATTGGGCCCACTATGGAGGGGTCAGTATTAGTATTGGGCCCACTATGGAGGGGTCACTATTAGCATTGGGCCCACTATGGAGGGGTTACTATTAGTACTGGGCCCACTATGGAGGGGTCAGTATTAGTATTGGGCCCACTACGGAGGGGTCAGTATTAGTATTGGACCCACTATGGAGGGGTCAGTATTAGTATTGGGCCCACTATAGAGGGGTCAATATTAGTATTGGGCCCACTATGGAGGGGTCAGTATTAGTATTGGGCCCACTATGGAGGGGTCAGTATTAGTATTGGGCCCACTATGGAGGGGTCAATATTAGTATTGGGCCCACTATGGAGGAGTCAGTATTAGTATTTGGCCCACTATGGAGGAGTCAGTATTAGTATTGGGCCCACTATGGAGGGGTCACTATTAGTATTGGGCCCACTATAGAGGGGACAGTATTAGTATTGGGCCCACTATGGAGGAGTCAGTATTAGTATTGGGCCCACTATGGAGGGGTCACTATTAGTATTGGGCCCACTATGGAGGGGTCACTATTAGTATTGGGCCCACTATGGAGGGGTCACTATTAGTATCGGGCCCACTATGGAGGGGTCACTATTAGTACTGGGCCCACTATGGAGGGGTCACTATTAGTATTGGGCCCACTATGGAGGGGTCACTATTAGTATTGGGCCCACTATGGAGGGGTCACTATTAGTATTGGGCCCACAATGGAGGGGTCACTATTAGTACTGGGCCCACTATGGAGGGGTCACTATTAGTATTGGGCCCACTATAGAGGGCTCACTATTACAGACACATCTCAATGGTTCTAATGTGTTGGGTATTTTGTGTAAAATGCCTGTAAAATGCGTGGAGGGTTTTATTGCGGATGGAGGGGGGCGCCCATTTCACTCTTCCCCTTAGGCAGTATAAAGGTTTGGGGCGCCCCCTCGACAGAAGATAGATTAAGTTGGAATTCACCTTTTAAGGTGGAAATAATTGTTACATTACTTCTACTCACCAAACAGACGCTGACAAAACCCGTCAAGTTGAAGCTCGAGGAAAGACGGGAGATTTCTGAGGGACTGAGCAACACACGGATCTGCAATACAGAGAAAAGAGGGGATTTGGGGACATGCGGGATCTTGAGGAATCTGGGATGAGAGTGATCCCCTCTGTGCCTGTAATGAGACCTTTCTTGATCACCATATATTTTCTTAAGCTACATGGGTTACTCATACTCATGTCTATGGGAAGCTTTGATTGCAAAGCTCCTTGGGTCCAGCTCCTCATCCTATCCTACCCCCAGACGATGCTCCTCACCTCCCACTCAGTCCCAGTGGCGTCCATTATGGCAAACAGCTTGGTAGACACTCCATGCTGGAATATGCTCTTCTCTTGGACAGCGCCACCACCCTGTATAGACAAGAAAAAAGTCATGATAATCTGGAGGTGTTAGTAGCCGCATCTTAAGAATGAATTGGGAAGCTGTATGGTCGAACTTAGCTTACGTGTGACTCGTGCGATCTCATAGGGCCCTGGCCACCAGCTTGTAAGGGGGAACCAGTTGTATTTAAGATGGGGGCGATCTCCCCCCTTAAAAGAGAAGAAGGTGGATCCAGAAAACTACAGGCCTGTGAGCCTGACTTCTATACCGGGAAAGATCTTTGAACAAATTATTAAACAGCATTTATTCAAGTTCTTGGATGAAAATGGAGCAATTAACCAGAGCCAGCATGGGGTTGTAACAAACAAGCCATGCCAGACGAATCTAATTCCCTTCTATGACAGAATCAGCGACTGGCTTGATCAGAGAAATGCTGCACATCCAAGTGGAATAATGTATCAAGTGGGATACCACAAGGCTCTGTCCTAGACCCAGTGTTGTTCAACATTTTTATAAATGATCTGGAGGAGGGAATGGAGGGGAAACTGATCAAATTTGCTGGCAACACAAAGCTAGGAGGGATAGCTAACACTAGGGAACAGAGAGAAAGTATTCAAAAACATGTTGAAAAGCTGAACAATGGGCTGCGACTAACAGAGTGGTATTTACCAAGGAGAAATGTAAAGTCCTACATCTGGGCAAATAACATGAAAAAAGCACATACAGAATGGGAGGAATTGAGTCAAGCAGCAGCACATGTGAAAAAGACTTGGGTATACTAATAGATCATAGACTGAACATGAGTCAACAATGTGATGCAGCAGCCAAAAAGGCAAACACAGACAGTGAGGAGAGCAATGAGTGGAACAGGTTACCACAGGAGGTGGGGAGTTCTCCTTCAATGGAAGTGTTCAAACCGAAGCTGCACAGACATCTGCCTAGGATGATTTAGTGAATCCTGCATTGAGCAGGGGGTTAGACCCGATGACCCTGGAGGTCCCTTCCAACTCTACCAGTCTATGAGGACCCAATTGAGAAACCCACAAGTGAATAAAAGATGAAGAGTCCAAACTAGGGAGCAGCATTTTTGTTCCAACCCCCCCATTTGACCCCCAGTTTCTAAAGTGCATTGCTCACATAGACCTCTTACCTCCTCTGTTCTTGGGTTTCCTCCCAAGATGTTGAGCAGATGGAGTTGAGTATTTTGGTTGGTGACAACGTAGAGGCGACTTTTACTCCCTCGGGGGAACGTCAGAGGAACCTCATGTTGTTTTACTGAGCAATCATTCTGTAACTCCAACACCGAGACCCTGGAGTCCATCTGTGCCAAATGGATGAGAGGCTTCATGTATCACCAAGACAGAAACTGTAGACTGGTGTATCTAATCCAATCCTGTGTGATACTGTCTGCTGGGCTGTGTATCTAATCCTATCCTGTGTGATACTGTCTGCTGAGCTGTGTATCTAATCCTATCCTGTGCGATACTGTCTGCTGAGCTGTGTATCTAATCCTATCCTGTGTGATACTGTCTGCTGAGCCGTGTATCTAATCCTATCCTGTGTGATACTGTCTGCTGAGCTGTGTATCTAATCCTATCCTGTGTGATACTGTCTGCTGAGCTGTGTATCTAATCCTATCCTGTGTGATAGTCTGCTGAGCCGTGTATCTAATCCTATTCTGTGTCATACTGTCTGCTGAGCCGTGTATCTAATCCTATCCTGTGTGATACTGTCTACTGAGCTGTATATCTAATCCTATCCTGTGTGATACTGTCTGCTGAGCCGTGCATCTAATCCTATCCTGTGTGATACTGTCTGCTGAGCCGTGTATCTCATCCTATCCTGTGTGATACTGTCTGCTGAGCCGTGTATCTAATCCTATCCTGTGTGATACTGTCTGCTGAGCCGTGTATCTAATCCTATCCTGTGTGATACTGTCTGCTGAGCCGTGTATCTAATCCTATCCTGTGTGATACTGTCTGCTGAGCCGTGTATCTCATCCTATCCTGTGTGATACTGTCTGCTGAGCCGTGTATCTAATCCTATCCTGTGTGATACTGTCTGCTGAGCCGTGTATCTAATCCTATCCTGTGTGATACTGTCTGCTGAGCCGTGTATCTAATCCTATCCTGTGTGATACTGTCTGCTGAGCCGTGTATCTAATCCTATCCTGTGTGATACTGTCTGCTGAGCCGTGTATCTAATCCTATCCTGTGTGATACTGTCTGCTGAGCCGTGTATCTTATCCTATCCTGTGTGATACTGTCTGCTGAGCTGTTGTATCTAATCCTATTCTGTGTGATACTGTCTGCTGAGCCGTGTATCTAATCCTATCCTGTGTGATACTGTCTGCTGAGCCGTGTATCTAATCCTATTCTGTGTGATACTGTCTGCTGAGCCGTGTATCTAATCCTATCCTGTGTGATACTGTCTGCTGAGCCGTGTATCTAATCCTATCCTGTGTGATACTGTCTACTGAGCTGTGTATCTAATCCTATCCTGTGTGATACTGTCTACCCAGCTGTGTATCTAATCCTATCCTGTGTGATACTGTCTACCCAGCTGTGTATCTAATCCTATCCTGTGTGATACTGTCTGCTGAGCTGTGTATCTAATCCTATCCTGTGTGATACTGTCTGCTGAGCTGTGTATCTAATCCTATCCTGTGTGATACTGTCTGCTGAGTCGTGTATCTCATCCTATCCTGTGTGATACTGTCTGCTGAGCTGTGTATCTAATCCTATCCTGTGTGATACTGTCTACCCAGCTGTGTATCTAATCCTATCCTGTGTGATACTGTCTACCCAGCTGTGTATCTAATCCTATCCTGTGTGATACTGTCTACTGAGCTGTGTATCTAATCCTATCCTGTGTGATACTGTCTACCCAGCTGTGTATCTAATCCTATCCTGTGTGATACTGTCTGCTGAGCTGTGTATCTAATCCTATCCTGTGTGATACTGTCTGCTGAGCTGTGTATCTAATCCTATCCTGTGTGATACTGTCTGCTGAGTCGTGTATCTCATCCTATCCTGTGTGATACTGTCTGCTGAGCTGTGTATCTAATCCTATCCTGTGTGATACTGTATGCTGAGCCGTGTATCTAATACTATCCTGTGTGATACTGTCTGCTGAGCTGTGTATCTAATCCTATCCTGTGTGATACTGTCTGCTGAGCCGTGTATCTCATCCTATCCTGTGTGATACTGTCTGCTGAGCCGTGTATCTAATCCTATCCTGTGTGATACTGTATGCTGAGCCGTGTATCTAATACTATCCTGTGTGATACTGTCTGCTGAGCTGTGTATCTAATCCTATCCTGTGTGATACTGTCTGCTGAGCCGTGTATCTAATCCTATCCTGTGTGATACTGTCTGCTGAGCCGTGTATCTCATCCTATCCTGTGTGATACTGTCTGCTGAGCCGTGTATCTAATCCTATCCTGTGTGATACTGTATGCTGAGCCGTGTATCTAATACTATCCTGTGTGATACTGTCTGCTGAGCTGTGTATCTAATCCTATCCTGTGTGATACTGTCTGCTGAGCCGTGTATCTCATCCTATCCTGTGTGATACTGTCTGCTGAGCCGTGTATCTAATCCTATCCTGTGTGATACTGTCTGCTGAGCCGTGTATCTAATCCTATCCTGTGTGATACCGTCTGCTGAGCCGTGTATCTAATCCTATCCTGTGTGATACTGTCTGCTGAGCCGTGTATCTAATCCTATCCTGTGTGATACTGTCTGCTGAGCCGTGTATCTAATCCTATCCTGTGTGATACTGTCTGCTGAGCCGTGTATCTAATCCCATCTTTTGTGATACTGTCTGCTGAGCTGTGTATCTAATCCTATCCTGTGTGATACTGTCTGCTGAGCCGTGTATCTAATCTTATCCTGTGTGATACTGTCTGCTGAGCTGTGTATCTAATCTTATCCTGTGTGATACTGTCTGCTGAGCCGTGTATCTAATCTTATCCTGTGTGATACTGTCTGCTGAACTGTGTATCTAATCTTATCCTGTGTGATACTGTCTGCTGAGCTGTGTATCTAATCACGTGTGATACTGTCTGCTATTCTCCTGTATCTAATCCTACAATGTGTGATACTCTGAGTGTAAAGGGTTAATATCCGGATGGCTCCGCCTAGGTGTTGCTTCCATTAGTCCTCATCAGAGGTGACTGCACTTTAGTTGCTATATGGGGACTGCGGCCAAAGATGCTTCGTTACTCTGCACTCCCCGGTAATAGCGGGCGTGTCGTGACTTGGCGGTCCGTGTGTGTCCGAGCGCAGTGGGCGGCGCACATGGCAGGTCGGATTCTCCTCTGTGATCCGGATGACAATGGGGCATGCTGGGACTTTTTGTGTCAAAAAAAAAAAAAAAAAAATTGCATGTCTGACAAGCCCCATTAACCCCTTAGTGTCGCGGCCTATTTTGGCCATAAGAAAGTGCCGATTTTTAGGGAATTTTCTTCACCACTTTTTAAAAATCAGAACTTATCATTTTTCCGTCGGCCGTACGAGGGCTTGTTTTTTGCGTGACGAGCTGTAGTTTTTATTTGTACCATTTTGGGGTACATATGACTTTTTTGATCACTTTTATTACACTTTTTGGGAGGTGAAATGAGCATAAAAAGCTTTTTTTTCTTAATACAGCGTTTGCTGTGCGGGATAAGGGCGCGTTCACACGGGCGTATATCACCTGGGTTTTCACGCCCGACCGATATATGCTGCCCCTCTGATGCATTGGCTTATAATGTACACAGGGGCGTATTTCTGCAGCGTAAAAGCACCCGACCGGGAGCTACTGCGCCGGCGGCAGCAGCTGCATAGACTCCTATGGGAGCCAATGACAGCTGCTAGAGAATGGAGGTGGGAAGGAGTTTAGCAGTGTGACTGCTAAACTCCCTCCCCCTTGTTTTCTCCTCTCCGCCCCCTGCCGGCTGTTTGCAATGGGAGGGGCGGGATAGGGCGGGGCTAAGCTTTGACCGCTCTGCCCCTCCCATTGCAAACAGCCGGAGGAGAGGAGAGAGGAGGTGAGCCGGCGAGGGGGAGGGAAAGTTGGAACGTCTCCCCAGGCCCCACGGCATTACGGCCTTGGCGTATATGCGCCGGACCCTTTGCCGTTCAGGCGTTTTTACAGCGCCAGCGGGTGCATGTAAAACGCCTACAGCCGTGTAAGTAGGCTCTAGGGGCGCGTTCACACGTGTGGAATTATTGCGCCAGACGCTACAAAGACGCAGAAGATTCTGCACCAAATCTGCATGTATGCTTGTGGGTCGTGGAGGGGAAACCCACGGCAGCAGATGGAACTGCGTCTTTAGGGCGGCTTCTCACGAGCAGAAGCAGATTTGCGCACAACTGAGTGCTGCATCTTTGCGGAATAAACGATGCCTTTTTGCACGCGCATCGGCCTATTTTACCGTACCTTTTCGCCCGCAGAGCATGTATATTTGTGCGCAGCAAACTTTACCCACCAGTGAAAATGGCTAACGAGTCCCCGATGTCTTCTGTTCGCAGCGGAACTCTGCAGCGTATCACGCGTCGCCTTGTATATTTTGCGCACATTTGATCACCCCCCCCCCCCTTGACTTCTATGGTGCGCAAAATACGGAGATGTGAATGAACCAATTGTAATTAATGGGTCTACCCTCTGCGTATTGCGTGCGCAAAGACATCCGTGTGAAGGGGCCGTAGGTGCGGCTCACACAAATACTCCACAAATGTGAAAAGCCCCTAAAAAGTGTGTTCAATTTATTGTATGGGTCGTTACGGATGCGGCGATACCAAGCGTGCGGGTTTTTAAATTTTACATATTTTTTTTAACAAAGAGGAGAAAGCGTGTAAAAAGTTTTTTTCTCCAGTTTTTAAATATTTGTTATGACCCCGCAATACTCTGATCGCACTTATAATACACTGCAGTACTTCTGGCCATGGCAGATCCAATGTTTGGTGGCTGGTTGCAATTAGCCCATTATGATTACATGACAGAGGGCGGGAGCGCCCTCTCTCTGTGAACCCTTTACATGCCAAGATCAACATTGATCACAGCATGTAAGGGGTTAACAACGGGGATCGGCGTTCTCACTGATCTCAGTTGTCACCATCCATAAGGCATAACTGTAGTCAGCAGGAGCTGCTTCCCACCAGGCCCTGATGAACAAGCAGTGTATATAATATACATGGCTACACATCCACGGACATGTACACACGCATGACACACGTCTGACGCACATACAGTGTATACAATATACATGGACTTGCACATACATAACACACGTCTGACGTATATACAATATACATGTACACACATGACACACGTCTGACGCACATACAGTGCATACAATATACATGGACATACACACACATGACACACGTATGACGTATATACAATATACATGTACACACACATGACACCCGTGTGCAGTAAGCTGTTTCGCACTTACATCTCCTCTCGCTGTAGTTATTACGCAGTCTGCTGTTCCTCCAGGATTAGTTTCTCTTTCATTTCTTGTAAGTCTCACACCTTTAACCCCTTCCCTGCCGGGCGCAGCTTGCTTAACCCCTTAGTGACCGGCCTGTTGTATAGCGTAAGAATTGGGGATCTTTATCGTCACATTATAGGAGCCAGAGTTACCCGCCGCACTCTGGGGAACATATAATGTGTTGTATATCTTACCGACTGCTCTCTGAGGGACATATAATGCGTTCTGTATTACCCGCTGCACTCTGGGGAACATATAATGTGTTGTGTCTTACCGGTCACGCTCCGGGGAACATTTAATGGGTTGTATATGACGGTCCGCCCTCTGGGGGACATATAACGTGTTGTGTATTACCGGGCGCACTCTGGGGGACATATAATGTGTTATATATTACTGGCCGCACTCCGGGGGACATATAATGTGTTCTATATTACTGGCCGCACTCCGGGGGACATATAATGTGTTGTATATTACTGGCTGCACTCCGGGGGACATATAATGTGTTGTATAGGTTACTGGCCGCAGTCTGGGGGACATATAATTAGTCGTCGCGAGGGGAAGTCGGGCTGTCACTGGTCCATACAATGCGATATATATGTCACCGACCACACTCTGGGGGACATATATCGTGCTGTATATGTTACCGGCCGCACTCCGGGGGCCATATAATGCGTTGTATATGTTACCGGACACACTCCTGGGGACATATAATGTGCTCTATATCTTACCATGCGCACTTTGGGGGACATATAATGTGCTGTATATGTTACCAGATGCACTCCGGGGGCCATATACTGCGTTATATATGTTTCTGGCCGCACTCCAGGGCCCATGTAATGTATTGTATATGTTACCGGCCGCACTCCGGGGGACATATAATGTGTTGTATAGGTTACCAGACACAATCCGGGGGACATACAATGTGTTCTATATTGCCAGCCACACTCCGGGGGACATATAATGTGTTGTATATGTTAACGGATGCACTCCTGGGGACATATAATAAGTTGTACATTACCGGCTGCACTCCGAGTGTCTTACAATGCGTTGTATATGTTACCAACCGCACTCCGGGGGACATATAACGTGTTGTATTACTGGTCGTACTCTGCGGGACATATAATGTGCTGTATATGTTACCGGACGCACTCCGGGGGACATATAATGTGCTGTATATGTTACCGGCCGCACTCCGGGGACATATAATGTGCTGTATATGTTACCGGACGCAGTTCGGGGGAATATAATGTGTTGTATATGTTACCGGATGCACTCCAGGGGACATATAATGTTTTGTGTATTACTGGCCTCACTCCCGGGGCCATATATTGCATTGTATATGTTACCGGCCGCACTCCGGGGTACATATAATGTGTTGTATATTACCAGACACCCTCTGGGGGACATGTAATGTGTTGTATATGTTACCGTCTGCACTCCGGGGACATAGAATGTGCTGTATCTTACCAGCCGCACTCTGGGGTCATATAATGTGCTGTATATGTTACCGGCCGCACTCCGGGGACATATAATGTGCTGTATATGTTACCGGACGCAGTTCGGGGGAATATAATGTGTTGTATATGTTACCGGATGCACTCCAGGGGACATATAATGTTTTGTGTATTACTGGCCTCACTCCCGGGGCCATATATTGCATTGTATATGTTACCGGCCGCACTCCGGGGTACATATAATGTGTTGTATATTACCAGACGCCCTCTGGGGGACATAAAATGTGTTGTATATGTTACCGGCTGCACTCCGGGGATATAGAATGTGCTGTATCTTACTAGCCACACTCTGGGGTCATATAATGTGCTGTATATATTACCAGCCGCACTCCGGGGACATATGATGTGCTGTATCTTACCAGCCGCACTCTGGGGTCATACAATGTGCTGTAAAAGTTACCAACCGCACTCCGGGGGACATATAATGTGTTGTACATAACCGACCATACTCTGGGGGATATATAATGTGCTGTATATGTTACTGGCCGCACTCCGGGGACATATAATGTGCTGTATAGAGTTGAGCGAATGTACTCTGGCGAGCTTGATGCTCGTTCGAGTATTAGCATACTCGATGGTGCTCGTTACTCGAACGAGCATCAAATCATGTTCAACCCCGCCCCAGCTTTTGGCTCCTCCCCGCTGTGACGTGCCTGTTTTGGCCCCTCCCCGCTGCGACGCAGCACGCGTCATTTGAAAATGGGGTTCGTTCCCCGAGTAGAGCTCTCGAATTTTACGAAAAGCTCGAGTCGAATAACACGGACCCGAGCATTTGGGTGCTCACTCATCTTTAGTGCTGTATATGTTACCAGCCGCACTCTGGGGTCATATAATGTGCTGTATATGTTACCGGCCGCACTCCGGGGGACATATTATGTGCTGTACATAACCGACCGCACTCCGGGGGACATATAACGTGTTGTACATTACCAGACGCACTCTGGGGGACATATAATGTGCTGTATCTTACCGGCCGCACTTCGGGGCCATATAATGTGCTGCTGTGAGGGTAGGGGTGTCGGGCTGTCACTGGTCCTGCGAGGGGGCATGCTGTCACGTTATACTTGGTGGGGGTGCTGTCACATAGACTTGTCACCGTGGGGTGTTGTCACATAGACTTGTTGCCGGGGGTGGGGGTGCTGTCACATAGACTTGTCGCCGTGGGGTGTTGTCACATAGACTTCTTGTCGGGGGTGGGGGTTCTGTCACATAGACTTGTTGCCGTGGGGTGCTGTCACATAGACTTGTCATCGCCGTTGGGTGTTGTCATATAGACTTTTTGTCGGGGGTGGGGGTTCAGACACATAGACTTCTCGCTGGAGGTGGGGGTTCTGTCACATAGACTTGTCGCCATGGGATGCTGTCACATAGACTTGTAGCCGGGGGGGGGGGGGGGTGTCTATCATATATACTTGTCGCTTTTGGATGCTGTCACATAGACTTGTCGCCGGGGGGGTGCTGTCACATAGACTTGTTGCCGGGGGTGGGGGTGCGGGTGCTGTCACATAGACTTGTTGCTGTTAGGGTGCTGTCACATAGACTTGTCGTCGCCGTTGGGTGTTGTCATATACTTTTCGTCGGGGGTGGGGGTGGGGGTTCAGTGACCTAGACGTGTCGCCTTGGGGTGTTGTCACATAGACTACTTGCCGGGGGTGGGGGTGGGTGTTTCTGTCACATATACTTTTCGCGGTCGGATGCTGTCACATAGACTTGTCGCTGGGAGTGCTGTCACATTGACTTGTTGCTGGGGGGTGCTGTCACATAGACTTCTTGCCTTGGGATGTTGTCACGTAGACTTCTCGTCAGAGGTGGGGGTTCTGTCACTTAGACTTGTCACCGTGGGGTGCTATCACATAGACTTGTTGCCGGGGGTGGGTGCTGTCACATAGACTTGTTGCTGGGGGATGGTATCACATAGACTTGTCGGCTTGGGGTGTTGTCACATAGACTTTCTGTCAGGGGTGGGGGTGCTGTCACATAGACTTGTCGCCGGGGGTGGGGGTGCTGTCACATAGACTTGTCGCCAGGTGGTGGGGGTGCTGTCACATAGACTTGTCGCCGGGGGTGGGGGTGCTGTGACATAGACTTGTTGCCGGGGGTGGGGGTGCTGTCACATAGACTTGTCGCCGTGGGGTGTTGTCACATAGACTTGTCACCGTTGGGTGCTGTCAAATAGACTTGTCGCCAGTGGGTGTTGTCACATAGACTTCTCGTCAGGGGTGGGGGTTCTGTCACATAGACTTGTCGCTGGGGGTGGGAGTGCTGTCACATAGATTTTTTGCTGGGGGTGTTGTCACATAGACTTGTTGTCGTGGGTGGGGTGTTGTCACATAGACTTGCCGCTGGAGGTGGGGGTTCTGTCACATAGACTTGTCGCTGGAGGAAGAGGTGGGGGGTTGTGGTCACAGTAATTTGTCGCGTGGGGTGGGACGGGGGCTGTGACAGAAATTTATTACACATGGTATAATCCTTCCTGTGCAGGGAGGGGAGGAGGTGAGCTGTGTCTATTGTGAATGGTGGGTCCTGCGTTATCTATATATAGGTGTCACTGTACTTGTGGGGGGGAAAGGCGGGGGGGGGGTGCTGTCAGTGTACTTGTGTGTGGGCACTGTTGTGGGGTACTGTGGGGAGGGGGGCAGTGTGTGGGAGCATGTTTGGTGTTACTTTCACTTTTAATTACTTTCAATGGCAGAGGATCGCTATCTTCTGCCATTGAAAGTAATGATAGAGATCGCGATCTCCTGCTACTGCTCTGACAGCTGTAGCAGGGGATTCCTTCATCTCCCCGGCATGTCCCCTTATCACTGGACACTGGGACAGCACTGTCACATCATTGTCCAGGGATGAGGGGACATGCCGGGGAGATGAAGGAATCTCCTGCTACAGCAGTCAGAGCAGCGGGCGGCTGCCGGCTTTATTGAAAGCAATGGGGACTTGCACGGAGGGAGAGAGCTATATCGGGTTGTCACTCACAGCCCGATTATCGCTCTCCCCATCACAGAGTGCGTCTGCCATAATGACGCTGGACTTCCAGCCATGTGACCAGCATCACACGCTGAGAGGGAGAGAGAGCAGTGCAGCATGGGAACTACCCGGGCGGCGCCATCTTTGAAAAATTCTTCAGGCCAGCTTTACAAGGAGAAGATGAGGAATAGAAAGGTTAGCAGGATATGGATTTTTATGTGTCATGCTGTAGTGTATGATGCTTTTACTCCACAGGGCATTAATGGGGGAAAAAAAAAAAATTTACTTTGGGCGGCAGGACAACCCCTTTAAGAGGCTGTGTGAGCGGCTGCCTCATCAGTGTCCAGCACAGGTGTAATTGGCTCTCTCATTTGGTGGTATGGCTGCCTGCATGCTGAGGTTGGTGCACGTTTGCCCTCCTGTATCAGTAAGTATATACATACCAAGCCCCAGAACACTGTTATTTCCCGGCAGCAGCGCTCTGGGAGGTGTTTTTGCAGGAAGAGGTGGTGTTCTCCGGTAGGTGTAAGCTCTTGGAGTTCTCCGGTAGTTGTAGTTCTCCAGTAGAGGCGACTGCTGGATTGTTTTTATTACATTTTTTTTGTAAGTTGAACAAAAGAAAACTAGTAACTCTGGTGTTATCTTTTTAAACTAATTTTTACGGTCTTCATCGGCGATACTCTATCCTGCGTGTAAAGGGTTACTATCAGGGTGGCGCCACCAGGTGGTGCTGGTGACGTTCCTTACCATGTAGTGCTTCTAATTTATCAGTTCATTCCTGGAGGATTAAGCTCTTTGTACCTTTCTCTGTTCACCATAAGGCTGGATTCACACAAACGGATATCGGCTCGGTTTTCACGCCGAGCCAATATACGGTGTCCTCATCTGCAGGGGGGGGGGGGGGGGGAGGGTGGAAGAGCCAGGAGCAGGAACTGAGCTCCCGCCCCCTCTCCACCCCTCTGCACTATTTGCAATGGGGAGAGGTGGGGCGGGGCTAATTCTCAAAACTTAGCCACGACTCCTTTTATTGCAAATAGTGCAGAACGGCGGAGAGGGGGTGAAGAGGAGACAGAGACGGGGCGGGAGCTTAGTTCCTGCTCCTAGCTCTTCAAGCCTCCCCCCCTGCAGAGAGAGATGACGTATATCGGCTCGGCGTGAAAACCGAGCCGATATACGTTCGTGTGAATCCAGCCTTAGACTGGATTGGACGGCTACAACTGGCGCCCTCCGCGTTGGATAAAGATCATCTGCCACCCATTGAGGTTGTATACAGGCTGGCAGGCATTGTGGTGCCCCCCACAGACACAGGGGTGACCCCACTGCATCTGGTGAGTCTCTTCCAGTACATCCACTTGTAGGTTTTGTCTTTATTGGGGGGTGCAGTTTTTTTTTTTAATATTTACCCAGCACACTATGAAGCAGTTTGGACTCCTTTCTGGTCCAAGTGCCTTGTGCCATGCGATTCTATGGCACAGCACAAAGAAATGACCACAATGACACAATCCTCGGCATCTGACTATAAAACATGCAAGCCAAGTCTCGCTGCATTGGATTGGATGGGGGCTGCCCTTCATGCAGAAGATAGAAGCAGACGTGGAGGGCTGTGGTAGGAGGCACCAGGAGGGTCTCGAAAGGAGGACCTTCACTAGAGGTTTTCTTACTATTGGAGCTTTTTGGGCTGGAGTGTTGAAAGGAGCAAATTGAAGGTCTTTTCTTCTGTAGAGCTCTCGCATCTGTTCTGTGATAGGTGGAACTCTTCCACCAATGGCTTGAGATCATTTCATACAGTGTCACCAAAACGGTTTGAGCCAACAAAAGGAAGGTTTGTTAAAGGACCTTTTATAGGTCCACCGGATAAATTACAAAAAGGTTGACTGGTACTATGGTCCAATGTGTCTAGAACTGCAGTAGGTGTCCTAGTAAGGTCATATCACCCAGCTGTGAGGAACCGCTGTCCTTGCACGGCGTCTCAAGCCAAGAAAACAACTCAGGCAGGAGAAACGGTGACCCCGCAGGACCAGCCAACGCTGCAAGGAGCCCAGGGCCAGCATAACACTTCCCACCTAGCCCCTCCCTGCTCGCAGCAGTCCCAGAGGAGCAGCACTGGAGGGGTAACATGCACCCCCTCAGGCAAGTACATGTACAGAGTGTGGTAAAGGAAGGGGTGTTAAACTGTAGAGGACCCCCCTTCCCGCTAGAGCAGGAAAATAGCCCTGTGCTTTTTTTTTCCTTTTTGAGTAATTATGGGGGTTGTAGTAGGAACGAGAATACTCTCACCTTACTGCGGGATATCTTTACCCTTCTGCCAAAAAAAGAAGGGGGCTGCACAACTCCAGCAGTGTACGCCTTTGTCTTTAAGAAAGAAGGGATTGCTCGCTGAAAGGGGGACACTATGGCTGGCGGGTAGTGTTCAAGTTAGAGCTGTTGCTGTTGCCCTATATTCTTCTGAGGTTCGGGCAGGCAACAGAACAATTAAAGGGGTTGTCCGGCCATAAACATTAGGTCTCATTACTTCTGTTTGCCCAATACAATGCACTTTGTAATATACATTGTGCATTGTAAATTAGGCAAACAGAAGTTATTCACTTACCTTTTGGGATGCTCCCCCCTGTGTTGCTCCTCGGTTGCCATGGGTTCCGACAAGTCTCTTCTCCTCTTCTTGTCGGAATGACGGGGACAAGCTTCTCCAGCACAGCTCTGCGCATGTGCAGAAGAACTTCAGCCGCTGGGAAGCTCAGTTCTGCCTGCAGGGGAGGCGTGGCTGCTGGCTCTTCATCTCCAAGGTAAGAATGAGTGGAGGGGCGGGCTCTTGCGGGGGAAGGGGGGGGGTGGTGGAGAGGGAGAGATGGATGAATGGATGTGTGCCGGGGAGGGGGGGGGGGGGGGGGTGCAGTGATGTGTGTGTGTGTTCATGGTGTCTGGAGACCCGGCTGTCAGAAGTCCCGGGGGAAGGGGGGAGAGATGGATGGATGGATGGATGTGTGCAAGGAGGGGGTGCAGTGATGTGTGTGTGTGTTCGTGGTGTCTGGAGACCCGGCTGTCAGAAGTCCCGGGGGAAGGGGGGGGGGGGTGGAGAGGGAGAGATCGTTGGATAGATGGATGTGTGCAAGGGGGGGGGGGGGATGCAGTGAGTGCTGTGTGTGTGTGTGTGCGCGTGCAGGGACCCGGCTGACAGAAGTGTGCGTGTGTGTGTGTGTGTGTGTGTGTGTGGGGGGGGGGGGGGGGTCATTGTAAGGGGGAGGGGCACTATGAGGGCATGTGTGTGTGGGGAAATGTTTTGTTTTACTTTCCTTTTGCAGGGTGGGGGGGCAGTAGGTAGCCTTGCAGTGGGAGGCTGCAGGAGAGTTCTCTCTCGGCTCTCCCCAGCCCCTCTCCATTCACTATACACTCATGCCAGGATTTTATCGTGAACCATGAGTGTATAAGTGTCCCCTGGCTACAACCCCTCTGAGTATAGTATGCAGCAGGGGGCGGGGCCTGGGCGGGGAGAGACTGTAGAGGAGTTCAATAGAGGTGGGCGTGTCGTGGGCGGGGCTAGGACGTGAGCTGAGGGAGGCCATGAAATCCTGCCTTTTCATGTCTCTTACTGCCATCAGGAGCGCGCACACAGAGGAGGGAGAGCGCAGAGCATGTGAGAAGGCAGCACAGAGGCGCCATCTTTGAAAGCTGCAGTGAAGATCAGATTCTAAGGTAATAAACTGACATTGCAGCTGATCTGCCGGCCGTTTTGAGCCCCTGTATGCTGTGTGTTACTATCCTTACTGAAAGAGAAGCAGCAGCATTATAAAATTTTTTACCCTGTGTGGCCGGACAACCCCTTTAACTCTGTTCTGTTCAGCCTCCTTGATGGAGTAACAGGGAGAGTCCTGCCAGTCCTGTATTCCCTCAGTCCAAGCGGTTCTTGAAAACCAGTTAAACAAGTCTGCCTCCGACAGACTCAAAGCTAAAACTGGTTAGCTCAGTGCCTGCAGGAGGGGCATAGCTAGAAGGAGGAGCTAACACTTTCTGCTTAGTATCGCCTCCTAGCGGCAGTTGCTATACCCACGGTCTTTATCTGTGTCCCCCAATGATACGGATGAGAAAGTAGCTTCATGCACATTATATACAGGACGGTCTACAACCTCTTTATTGACTTCCATAGAGACTCATTCATAGGTATTATGAGAACCTACAAGCTGCACTGATCATTCGCTCTACTTCTACACCGTCTAAAGATGGTTGAAAGGTACATTTAAAAAGAAAAAAAAAAAAGTGCGCAGTTCCTAATTGGTAGATTTTATTTCACATATGGAAAGGATGCAGATTTACTGAAGTACAAGTTAGTAATGGGCAGCCATACAAGCTTGGAGCACAGAAGAGGGGTGGGGGCAGCAGCACAGGCTACTCATAATAAAGGTGGGCACAGAAAAAAAATAAGTCTGATCGGACGACTGAGGTCCTAACGGAACTGTAGAGGGCTGATCCGCAAACCAATCACGTCTTTGCCGATCTCCGTCACCTACCGAAATATAAAAGGAAAAAGTTAACGCATTAGTCTCTTAACCCCTTGAGTGGCAGGTTTCCTACCACCCTGTCAGACCCACCAGGGCAGGTTTTTTAAAATGGTCTAATCATTGAATTTCAACTAATTTTGCAGTTGCGTCCCAAGAGCCATAACTCTTTCATTTTTCCATTGACATGGCCATGTGAGGGCTTGTTTTTTGCGGGACAAGTTGTGATTTTTTTAAACAGGGGGGGGAAAAAAAAAAAGAAAAAAAATGGCCATGTCATTAAGGGGTTAAATAATGTATTAACTTCCTTCTCTGGGTCATTACGACGCATGGATACCACATGTGTGATTGTATTTTTGATTTTTTTACAAAGTAAAGGGAGACAAGTGTTTTTATAATTTTTTTTTATAATTTTTTAACTTTTTTTAAAAAAAAAAATTTTTTTTTGTCCCTTTAGGGGACTTCCACAGGGACCCATCAGGACCCCTGATCACATTCCGGGGGTCCGATGGTGACAGCCCTTTACATGCTGCAGTGACAGCCCTTTACATGCTGCAGTCACATAGACTGCAGCATGTAAAGGGTTAACACAGCAGAGATCGGAGGTTTTCTCTGATCTCTGCTGTAAGAGCTGGTACCTAGCTGTCCTTCTGACAAGCCGATGGTCTCTATGGCAACCTGTAAACAAAGCAGGAGGTTGCCGACATATCGGCAATATCTTCTGCTGGTTTTTCAAAGCCCTTGCTTTGTTCTCTGTGGGTCTGTGCAGGCAGAGCACACTGTCACAGCTTGTGGCATTGTGCTCTGCAGCTCCCATAGTGATACATAGCCCGGAAATCTTCCGGGCTATGTTGCTATGAGCAGTGGAGCTCGTCCCGGAAAATTTCCGGGCGTGCCACTCAAGGGGTTAAAGGAGAAGTATCCAAATTTTGTAAAGTTAGAGGAAATCTATAATCTGTGGGATGTGCAATGATCCATCTAGTCAGAGTGAAGAATACGTACAAGGAACACCTCTCACTGCGTAATGCTTCATTGTTCCTGTAGGGGCACTACAGGAAAAACAAAAAACACTTGCTTCACTCAGATTTTAGCTGATAGAAGAAACGGATGCGTATCCCACTGCTTGGACCTTCAGCTAACATGGAGCTGCTGTTCCTTCAACACCACCTATTTTGGCCATGAGGATGCAACAACTTTTTGGGGATTTTCATGTCAACTTTTCAAAAGCCATAGCTTTTTTTTTTAAATTTTTTTCACTGACATGGCCGTATGAGGGCGGGGCTTATGTGACGAGATACTTTTTATTGGCACCATTTTTGGGTACATATAAGGTATTGTAGAACTCCTACTAATTTTTTTTTTGTTGGAGGAAAGGGAGAAAATCATAAATTTCCGCCCTTTTGTTTTACCAGTGTGAATCATGCAGCATAAATAACAAATATTTTTTTGCAGATTAGTATTTATGACCAAACTAAAGTCATATATATATATATTTTTAACTTACTCCACTTTTGCACAGTAAAAACACTTTTTTGGAAAATAAACATTTTTTCTGCATTGCTGCATTCAAAATCCCATAACCTCTTTATATTTCCATGGATGGGGCTCTGTGAGGCTTGTTATTTGTGTAATGAGCTGTAGTTTTATTGGTATTATTTTGGGGTACATATGGCTTTTTTGATCACTTTTATTGTGTTTTTCAGCAGGCGAAATAAACAAAAACCACATTTTGGCTCTTTTACTTATAATACTTTCATTTCTCAAATAGGGTTTGCCATGCAGGATTAAAAGGGTCTTCAATTTACGGGTCGTTACGCATTCATGGATACCAAAAATGTGTTTATTTTATTTAAACAAAGAGGGGAAGTGTAAAAACTTTTTTTGTACATTTTTTTTAATGTGACTGTAGGGGACTCGAACCTGGTAGATTATGGTCGCTTTGACAATTTGTTGTATTAATTCTGTACTGCATTGAATTATCGCTTCTCATAGCAAATCACAGGCCATGGCAGACTCACACGATATTGTCTGGTATCTTGTTGCCACGGCAACCAATCGGCCCTCTGTGATTACATCTTGGAGGGCCGATGACGTCAAAGGGAGCGCCCACCCTGAACACTTTATAGGCTGCAATCAACATGGATTGTGTCATGTAAGGGGTTAACAGTGGGGATCGGTGAGCGCACTGCTCCCCGCTGTTGCAGTGGTAGGCTGGCTGTCAGTCACAGCTGGCTCTCGCTACAGATGGTGTGGACTGAGCTGAGCCTGCACCATCCATAAGAAACATTTTCGGGCATTTATGTCCTGAAGGGGTTAAGACCTGTACCTACCGTAGTGACCCTGCAGATCTCTCCTTTATACTCCGGGCTGTAGCAAGCTCCGCTGAGGGGGCATTTTTCCACTGGTTTCCCCCTGTAGATTGGTCGGTAGGAAGCGGCACAGATGTCGAAGGGGTTGTGCATGTCGTAGTTGAGCTGGTAGGTGTTGGTGAGGTTTTTCTCACAAGCAGCCAGAATCTTGCGCGTCTGTCAGAGAAAATAAATGAGTTGCAGGAAGTTCGACGCTTCTAGTCGGTTCTACGATTGGTAGTCGCCAGCAATTACTCACCTGCTGCGCCACTTCAGGCTTGGGCCCTAATTCTAGCAGTCGTCTGGCAAACACAGCGGCGGTTTGGAAGTTCTTCAGCTTGAAGAAAAGGTTAACCGCGGTTCTCAGGACTAGGATCATGTGGACCGGCTGCAGGCTGGAGTGCGTGAAATAAGCCGCCATCTACAGAAGGACATCACAATGGTCAAGGAAAAAAACAAAAACAAACACTGCCCCCCAGTGAGACATTAGAGGGGGATTCCCACAACTCAAAATTTGCTTCAGAGCCACTCTATCCTTCCTGGCTTCTGCTAACCATGACATGTGACTGCTGCAGCCAATCACTGGCCACAGAAGTGACCTATAGCCGGTAATTGGCTGCAGCAGTCGCATGTCCTGGCTTTTGAAAAGTAAAGATGAAAATTTCCACAAAAAAATCGTTGCGTCCTTTATTTTAAAATAGTACATGTCACTAAGGGGTTAAAGGGATTTTCCAAGACTTTATTATAGGATAGGACATCAATAGTTTATCAGTGGGGGTCCACCACTCAGGATCTCCACTGATCATATATTGCCCATCCTACAGTTAGTGTGGACAGAGCTAGAAGCGGACAGCTCCTTACACATTGCAGTGGCTCAGGGTGGTAATGGACCCCTACCGATGACTACTGGGAGGTCAGCCAAGCACCTTTTCCAGACTAGGCTGCTATAGGAGGTGAACCGGGCACCAACTACACTCAGCTGCTATTGGAGGACGGCCAGATGTGGGCGGTACTTCCGCAAGTCATGTTCTCTTGTTGGTGGTCATTATAGAGGAGGGAAAGGAGAAGAATGTGCAGGGTGGCTGATTTCATAGATTTTCCCAAACTGGATGTTACAGCGCCCCTGGCAGGTTGTCACGGCGCAGCTGGATGCTGCGGCACCCAGGTTGGGAATTCATGCATGAAGCGCTGGTAGTAGGAGACCAATGCCATTACTACACTATAGCTGATGCCAAGCCTTGCCCGCCACAATCATCATCAAGCTTTAATCTACGACACGCGTTCTCTCTCACCTCACAAATGCGTTTCTGTTGATCCAGGGTGTCTTTGGGAAGCTTCTTCCTCTCTATTTCCATGGACAATCCCACTATATACTCTCTGCATATTGTAATCAGCTGCTGGGCCTGCAATGGAGGTTAATTTAGTGTTAATTCTGGTTCCTTTAACTCGTCACGTACTGGGTGTCTTATATAACCCCCCCAACGCTGTTGAGGCTCCAGGTAAGAAAGAACGGCCTGCACCTCTGCTATCTCTTGCTTGTTGTCTACGACCAGAAGGGGGATGCTGAGGAGAATCAGGCGGAACTTCTCCACTGCTTCCTCGAATTTACCAGATGTGGTCAACTGGTAGCACATCTGTAGGCGCTGGATCAGGTCGCTGAGCTTCAGGCCAACGGCAGGGAGTCCATTCTTCAATCCTGCGTCCTTCCTGGAAAGGGAATGGAAACCACCTCTAAATGACAGCGGCTGCTCAGAAACAGAGCTCAAACATGGCGGAAACCAAGAACTACAGCTGTCCAGACCTAACCAATCCCAACTTGTTATACCTGGACCTAAGTGGTGCTCAAGGGATTGGGCTGCTGCTCACCATCCACCCTCTACAGACAGTGGATAGTAATGGTGGGATTAACAGGTACAGTAATTGCCGGAAAAAGCTTTCAGCTGGCAGTTTTCAATGTCCATTTACTAAATTAGGTGGATTCACAACTGGCTGAGTGATCGTACTCAGAGTGGTCATAAATGGCTGCACATCCAAGTGGAAGAATGTATCAAGTGGGGTACCACAAGGCTCTGTCCTAGGCCCAGTGCTGTTCAATATTTTTATAAATGATGTAGAGGAGGGAATTGATGGGAAAACGACACAAAGCTAGGAGGGATAGCTAACACCAGGGGAGAGAGAGTATTCAAAAAGATCTAGAAAAGCTTGAACAGTGGGCAGCGACTAACAGAATGGTATTTAACAAGGAGAAATGCAAAGTCCCACATCTGGGCAAGAAAAGTGAAAAAAGCACATACAGAATGGGAGGAATTGGGTTAAAGGGGTTGTCCCGCGCCGAAACGGGGGGTTTTTTTTTTAACCCCCCCCCCCCCGTTCGGCGCGAGACAACCCCGATGCAGGGGTTAAAAAAACAAACCGCTCAGCGCTTACCTGAATCCCGGCGGTCCGGCGTCTTCATACTTACCTGCTGAAGATGGCCGCCGGGGTCTGCTCCCTCCGTGGACCGCAGCTCTTCTGTGCGGTCCATTGCCGATTCCAGCCTCCTGATTGGCTGGAATCGGCACGTGACGGGGCGGAGCCACACGGAGGCGGCATTCTGCACGAGCGGCTCCATTGAAGAGAGCAGAAGACCCGGACTGCGCAAGCGCGGCTAATTTGGCCATCGGAGGGCGAAAATTAGTCGGCTCCATGGGAACGAGGACGCTAGCAACGGAGCAGGTAAGTAAAAAACTTTTTATAACTTCTGTATGGCTCATAATTAATGCACAATGTACATTACAAAGTGCATTAATATGGCCATACAGAAGTGTATAGACCCACTTGCTGCCGCGGGACAACCCCTTTAAGCAGCAGCACATGTGAAAGAGACTTGGGTATACTAATAGATCATAGACTGAACATGAGTCAACAATGTGATGCAGCAGCCAAAAAGGCAAACACAATTCTGGGATGCATTAAGGGAAGCTTAGGGTCTAGATCATGTGAGGTAATTATCCCCCTCTACTCTTCCTTAGTCAGACCTCATCTGGAATACTGGGTCCAGTTCTGGGCACCCCACTTTAAAAAAGACAAACTGGAGCAAGTTCAGAGAAGAGTTACCAAGATGGTGAGCGGTCTGCAAATCATGTCCTATGAGGAACGATTAAAGGATCTGGGAATGTTTAGCTTGCAAAAAAGAAGGCTGAGAGGACACTTAATAGCTGTCTACAAATATCTGAAGGGCTGTCACAGTGCAGAGGGATCAGCCCTATTCTCATTTGCACAAGGAAAGACTAGAAGCAACGGGATAAAACTGAAAGGGAGGAGACACAAATTAGATATTAGACAGTGAGGGTGATCAATGAGTGGAACAGGTTACCACGGGAGGTGGTGAGTTCTCCTTCAATGGAAGTCTTCAAACAGAGGCTGGACAAATATCTGCCTGGGATGATTTAGTGATCCTGCACTGAGCAGGGGGTCGGACCCGATGACCCTGAAGGTCTCTTCCAACTCTACCATTCTATAGAGAACTCGTTGTCACTTCTAACATGTTGTACCAACCACACCTACAGAACAGCAGTACGGGCTGTTTCCTAAACTCATTTTGTTATGCTTCTTGTATACAGCATACCATTAAAAATCAAGCTTAAAACTTCCTGCGCCGCATGCAGATCGTGGATTTCCCTGCTGTCGTACATGAAGGCTAACAAGAATCGGACATGCAGCAACTTGTTCATATGGACCGGATCATCTTGTGAATAGCCTCATTGACTAGGAGGGGTCCATGTAATACATGTACAGCACAGAGACCAAAAATACTCCCATCAATGGACCCTTAGATATATTACATTGCTGTATAATTTTGGACCAAGGATGTATCTAGTTTATTATCAAAAACCCCAGTAGAGAAATAAAGCCTTACCAGTTGCGCTGGGGATAACCGTACATAGAAGGGAGCCCTGGCAGCGCCTGGTAAGTGCTGCGACCCCTGGAGAAGGTGTGCAAGAAATGCTGCTTATAAGCTGCAAAGTTCACCACCCCGACCTGGTCATGGAGGAGCTGAGGAGGAGAAGATTGTTGTTACCTTCACAGGCAGAATTGGTTTGGCATTCGTCACTGAACTCATGTCAGATCCACATGAATCGGTACAAGGCTTCCGGTGAACTTACCCGCATCGCGGTCTCAAAAGAGCCTGCCAGAATGTGATCCACGGGGAGCTGAGAGTTGTTGCACCATGTCTACAGGACAAAGAAAGAGGTATGATCAATGCCAGTACATGACGACAGACCGTCCCCAAAACATCCGGAATCTAAGATCCCACCCCGCAACATCCAATGCAACCACACATGCACAGAGAGGACTGTCTTACCTGCGCTGGACTGCTGCCCTTGGTTGGTGGTACAAAGAAGCCATCTTCCCCTGAGCCAGAGGAACCACCGGGAACATCCTGACAACACAAAGCCCAATGTTAGGCGGGAACTGTAAAAGGGGTATATATGTGTGGCCACTACTCCATTCACTTCTATGGGATGGAGGGAGATAGCCAAGTGCAGTAATCTCCGCCTGTCCTGTAGAAGTGACAGTCGAGCGTCTGCACTGCCACTCCATTCACATGAGGCATTGGGTGCTCCAGTCTCAGGATCACTGGGGACCTCAGCAGCTGGACCCCTGAGCGATCAGGCATTTATCCCCCCATCCTGTGTTAGGGGATAAATACTTTAACGGGAAGATCCCTTATAAGACAAAACTCCTCTGAGGAACGAGATCTACTCACCAACTCAGGAGGAAGATCCAAGTCTTCATCAACATCCCATCCGCCTCCTTCTTCCTGTCCCTTTCCGGGAGCCTCGTCTCCAAATGTCTCGCCTGCATCCACAAAGCCATCTGAAATGAGAAGAAAATGCTGTGAGATTTCCATATGTAGAAGCCATTAGGAGGGTTGTAGATAGTGGCTGCTGCCTTCACCTTCATCCAGTGCAAGCTCAGCATCTTCTCCCCAGCCTTCTCCTCCCACCGTGTCCACATCGATGTCGGCGGCCATTGCTCCTTTAGCTGGTAGGAGATAAAATACGACTATTAGAGGCCACTGCACAATGGTCACCAACTACACTATAGGATCACTCCCAGAGCCGCTGACAGCATATGACTCTACAGAACTAGGACGGTGATTTCAGGGGCAAGTTTAAAGAGCTCCAGTGAAATGAATGGAGCAGCATGGTGCATGTGTGACTGCCGTTACAGGACGCGTCCCACTCTTGGGATCTGTGGATAGGGGACAGCTTTCAAAACATGGCACAACCTCTTCAAGGCCAATACCCCACAGATAGCATTCTTTGCTTCTGCAAGACAACTTACCTTTACTGGATATGGTTCCTTCAAAGAAGCCTTTAGACATGGTGAGCAGAGGCCAGTTAGTGTCCAGCGGCAGCACCGGAGGAGGGGGCAAAAGCAATTTTGCATCTGGATCCACCTCGGGAATCTATACGAAATGAACAAATAGCTCAGCATTAGCGATTTTGCTTCTGCCTTCTAACAAGATTCTTAAAGGGGTATTCCGTACCCCTGCATAGGTCATCAATTGGAAGAGCTAAGGTATCCTGATAAAACGGCTCGTGATGCAAAGCACCTGCAGGTTTGCATCTCCATTTAAATCTACAGGAGTTACAAAAAGTGCAGAATGTGCTTCTTCTCCGAGTACTGCCCCCTCTCGGTTAAAAGAATACCTGCACTTTCAGTCTACAGCGCTTAGGCTTTGTTGGCTGCTTCTGGCAGCTGAAGATGGCCCCATATAGCACTATATGGGATTGCCTCCAGCTGCCAGGAGCCAAAGACGGCTGATGGAGTACCAGTGTTGCAGACTGGCAGTACAGGTACTCTTTAAAGCTGATGAAGTCAACACTCGCTTTGCATTGGCAAACATGAAGGGCATCTATGTTCTCCCACGTATCATTGACCGTAAACTTACAATTTCTTTTTCGGGGTCGAATGTTTCCCGTAGATTTTCTTCCTCCTCGGTGATTCCGTGGGTGGCAGCAGTAAGGTAGGCCAGAGATTCTGTGCAAGTGATGACAGTAATTAGTAATTATCGGCGGAAGGAAAGATGAAATGTCAATCATAAGGCCAACGCCGGCCACTTACTCTGCCCACAGTTCTTGAGGATCTTCACTCGCTCTTCCACGTCTCCCAGGTATAAAGCGTTCTGGTACTGACCACTGAAGTCTTTACGGATCTCAGCTAGGGGTGGAAGGGAACAAGAGGATATGATATGAGCTGCAGTACCACCTTGTGCCGCAGTAAGTGCCAGCACACCACAGACATGGACGAATAGGTTCCAGGACGCTTTTCTTACCAATCTTCATCATCTTGCGCAGTTTTTCCAGGTTGCCGGTGATCAGGTAGAGGAAGGAGAGCTTGTCGAAATTCTTGGTTCGCTGGTAGCACATCTCTACAATCTGATGGTTGCCCTGCAGTAAAGCGACCTCACCCAGCTTCTCCCAGCAGTGTTTATCATCCAGGGCCTTAGCAGCTTCAAGGGCGATCTGGTGAAGAGGAGGGCGCTATCAGTGACTGACATCTGGATGTAGCTACACCGGTAAAAGGGCCTTAACACACCCTGAAGAGCTGCAGGAGACGGCAATTATAAAGCTGAACCCGAGTTATGCTATAACACAAACACTCAGATTAGTGATCCGAGGAGGAGACCCGACTGCAGCCCTATGGGAACTCAAGACGGGTATATTGTGAGAATCAATTCTGGGGCGCCATGAGGTAGGTACGCTATAAGTACCGGAAGAGTCCGGCACATCATAACGTTACCTCGATGTTTCCGCACTCCAAGGCCAAGCTGAATCTGGTCTTCTCATCTTTGACGAAGTGCAGCGCCACCTCTGGATAACCTTTCTTCTGCAAGTAGGCAATGATGGACTGGCCCACCAACTTGGCATTCCTCACCATATGCAGGACCTAAAAGCAGAAGCGATTAATAGCCGACTGTCAAACATTTTTAACCCCTTAATGACCACCAATACACCTTTTTATGGCAGTCACTGATTGGCTTTAAAACTGCGCATACATCTTTTTAGGGCAGTGGCTTTGGCGACTACTGACAGCCAGGAACTGAGAAATCAGATCCTGGCAGTTTAAACCCCTTACATGGCACAATTAATAGCAACTGCAGCATGTAAACAGATGACAGGGTTAAGGGGCATCTACTTTAATCACACATTGGCACACTAAAATACAAACGCAGGGTACCAATTGCAGATGGAAGCCTGACAAAACGTCTCTGTCTGCCATGTAACTCAGCCTATTAGACCCCACGTCCAGCAGAATCTGATAAGTTGCTGTCATAGGCTTAGTAGAGTGCACTACAGAAGTAATGCAGTGTACTATCCCAGCGATCGACTGACTGCATCTTCAACACCTGTTTAGGGACTATAAGGCCGGCTGCACACGGCCGTGACGGGCTCCACCGCAGAATTCCGCAGTGGAGCCATCACGGCACCCCCCAGAGACCCCCAAACTTACCTGCGGATCCGGCGTCCTCGCTCCCGCATGACGCTTCGGCTTGACGCGCCCGCCGCGTCACGTGACACGGTGGGTGTCATATGACGCGGCGGCGGTAGGCGGGGAAGTGGTTTCACGCCATCTTCTGCTGTGCTACAGCGGAGGATAGCGTGACGGACGGGCTTCCATTGACTGCAATGGAACCCGTCTGTGCGTACACCTGCGGCAAATAGAGCATGCCGCGGGTGAGGACGAGTGATTTCACGGTGCGGAATTCCGCGGTGGAATTCCGCACCGTGAGCCCTGAGCTATTAGGTTCGTCCGTGGGAAGGAGGCCTAAATAGTGTCAAAAAAGTCTACATTTAAGAGATTTAAAAGGAAAAAAAAAAAGCCACATGCTTTTCACAAAAAAAAAAAACAAAAAACCAAAAAAACACAACCCCTTTTAAAAAATGGACAATCTATAATAAAAAAAAAAAAAACCCACAAAAACAGCACATCATCATAGGTAATACAGTGTTCGCAATAACCCAAATGATGAAAATATTTTGTTATTTAATGCACGCGGTGACCGCCATAAAATAATTTAAAAACCTACGCCAGAATTGCTATTTTTCTTTTGTTCACCCCTAAAAATGCAATGCAAAAAAATATATCAAAAAGTCACATGTACCTCAAAATGCTACCAATAAAAGCTACAACTCTTCCTGCATAAAACAAGCCCCCACGGAGCTCCGCTGCCGAAAAACATCAATCTTCTGGGTCTTAAAATGTTCTGATGCAAAATCAATTGTTTTTCTTTAAAAACTTTTTTTTTGTGCTAAAGCAGTAATAAAAAAAAAAAATTGATATATATCTTCACTTGGTATTATAGTAATCGTGCTCATCTAAATAAAAAAAAATCATTGTGTTATTACTAGAGATGAGCGAGCGTACTCGGAAAAGCACTACTCGCTCGAGTAATTTGCTTTATCCGAGTATCGCTGTGCTCGGGTCTGAAGATTCAGGTGCCGCTGCGGCTGACAGGTGAGTCGCAGCGGAGAGCAGGGGAGAGCGGGCGGGAGAGAGGGAGAGAAAGATCTCCCCTCCGTTCCTCCCCGCTCTCCCCTGCAGCTCCCCGCTCCGTGCCGGCATCCGAATCTTCAGGGACGAGCACAGCGATACTCGGATAAAGCAAATTACTTGAGCGAGTAGTGCTTTTGCGAGTACGCTCGCTCATCTCTAGTTATTACGCCATCGAAGCAAACCTCCAAAACAATAGCGAAATATCTGGGATGGTTTTTCCATCTCCTCTGAAAACTGTAATAAACGTTCTACAAGACATCATATGGACCCCGGAGTGCAGCCAGTAATATACAACTCCTCCTACAAAACGAGCCTTCATACAGCTATTCAACGAGTTACGGCTCTTGCCATGCAACTAAGTAAATCGCTTAATGCATAAAATAGGCCAGTCACTAAGGGTTTTAGGAGACCCTCTGATCCCGAACAAAGATGGCCGCACCGCTTCTCTGACTACCAGATGCACACTGTACATTAGTACACATAGGCAGTCTAAGACACTACATGCTGCCATGACGGGCAGTGCCAACCACATGAGCAGCATGTAGTGCCTTAGACTAGTGATGCATACTAATACACAGTGCACATCAGGTATCAGAGAAGCGGTGCAGACATCTATGTTTCTTCAGGACTGGAGGTTCACGTTAAGTCTCCCTTATGACATTACACAAAACATATGAAAGACTTGGTGGAATAAGCCTTAAAAACCATGGAGAACTGTAAAATCTTGATACAGGTAGAAGGAGCGCCCTAGCTGAAACCTACCTCATCATACTTCCTGTTAATCAAGGCCAACTTGAACTTGAATTCTGTAGGGTCGATAGTGAGCACCCGAGGACGGCACTCCCGGTCCAGACAGTAGACGCTGTTACCCTTCACTCGTGTGATATAAATGGGAAGATCAAGGGTCCGGATGATGCCATAGTCTCTGAAGTCATATAAAGAAAATGGGCAGAGTGACTAATGGCACTAATCCTCCACAGTTGCCCACAATACCCTTTCAGAAAAACGTAAAGGGTTTGTCTTTATAGGTCATATAGATGTAATAAAACATGAAATGGGTTGTCCAGTTGTAAACTATTAATGGCCTACATGCAGGGTGGGCAATCAATAGTACATCAGAAGAGGTTCGTTGCCTAGGATCCCCACCAATAAGCTATTCGCTAGTCCAGTGTGCTTGTACACAAAGTTAATTTCTGAAAGAAGCAGACAGCTCTGCTCTCACTGCAGTGGCCAGGCTTGGTATTGCAGGCAAAGTTCCTATTGAAATGAATTGGAGCCTGGCTTGTAATACCAAGCCTGGCCACTGCAGAGGGAACAGAGCCATCTGCTTCCAATAGAAATAAACTCTGTGCACAAGCACACTGGCCTGACGAACAGCTGATCAGTGGGGATCCCAGATCTACTATTGATGATCTATTTTAATGATAGGCCATCAATAGTTTAAAACTAGACAACCCTTAAACCACATTGCTATTTCCCCGCTCTATACATACCCGGTGGTGAGCGCATATTTGATGTGATTGCTTGTTGTGTAGATGAACACTCCGCTCTCGTCCCACGCTCCGCTCTTCACGCGAATGTTCTCATGGATGTTACACAGAGATTCGAGTTTTCTGTTGCAGATCATAATGGCTGTGGATGGATGAAGGAAGAGGAGTCAGGCATGAGTGTACAGCAATATCCAGACCCATAGCTACTGCATGGCTCTGGTAAACACGATAGGTACAATGCAGAAAACTCACCATGTTTAGCCAAAAGAGCCACATGAGACATGTCAGACGACCAGATCACATACTTCACTTTGGAGATCTTCACAGATGCCAGCGTTCTGTATGGGGAGATAAACATGTGATAATTTGGGGGGAGGGGTTTGAACATGACAAAATGATTCAAGGCCCTTTTACACGCGACGATCACTCAAAATTCGTGCAAACTGCTGAAAGTGAGCGATAATCGCAGTCGTGAACTATTCATTCCATTCTCGTTCAGCGCTGGTTTTTAGCTGGCATAAAAACCATTGGCAAGCTGCTCAGAATTTGTTCCATTTGAATGCAGCTTGTTCAATCTTTTCAGGCTTTGTTTGTATTGCATACACAATGAGCACAGTGTTTACTCATGCAGGGTGAAGACAATGTACTCATTGTATATGCAAGGGAGAAGACAATGGAATCTGCCAGGCAGATAATCCCTCGCACAAACACACATCCAGCTGAGCAAACAGCAGCTACTGAGTTTACTAATGAGGGAAAATACAGATTATGTGCAAGTTATTTTATGCAAAAATCATCAATTTGCTAGATTATCTTTGCGTGTAAAGGGCCTTTAGATTGATGTATAAAACAACGGACTAAGGCCCTTTTACATGATTATCGCTCAAAATTCGATAATTGTTATATGTAAATGCAGGCAGTTGCGTACTATTCGTTCAATTATCGTTAGCCAAGGTTTTTAGGCTTGCATAAAATCCATTGTTTGGTCGCTGGAAATTCTTTCAGTTTGTATGCAGTTCCCTTAGTGTTTCCAGGGGCTAAGTGATGGCTTTGTTTTGCTTTAGATATTGAATGAGTGCAATGCTTACTCAACTGGTCGGAGCCAGGAGGAGAACAATGGAATGTTCTGGCCAGATGTTTGTCCAGCTGGGTGAAGTGTTTATGCAATAACAATCGAATAAACACACACCCAGCTGAGCAAACAACTCCTGGAGGAGAACACCTATGATTACAGCAATTCATTTGGTATTCATAAATGTTGTCAGTTTGCTTGAATTTCGTTCAATCTTGCGGCAGTTTGAGCGATTATCTTTGAGTGTAAATGGGCCTTAAGTCTTGAGTGCCCTGGGATGAAATGTATTACGTGGCAAACACTCCCAAATTTGGTGCATGTCCGGTTAGTTTAAGCACCAGAATTTACACCAGATTCTGCAGAAAATTATAGTAATTGTTAGGGGCTACGGGAGGTCATGCCCACTCCTGCCAAGTCCCACCCACTTAGAAAAGTGTCGAGTGGGGTTCAAAAATAAAAAGAGTAGCAAGTTTTTGCGCCAGTACAACATGACCACAAATTTGCAACTTCACATAGAATACGCTGCAAGATAAATTCCCACCCATCTCTCCAGATCCTTTTCAATGCTGCTGACTGGCTGAGAGGGATCATGTGACTGCACAGTACCAGGAAGACCTTCTCTTAAAGGGGTAGACCAATTTACAAAGCGCATTTTTATATAAAGGTTATGAACCTTCCCCTGGCTTAAAGGGGTTGTGTCTCATGAAATGAAGACATTCCATACCTACAGGACCGGGAATAACTAACTGATCGGTTGGGGTTTGATTGCTGGAATCCCCACTGATCATGAAAACCGGGGTCCTGAATAAATGGGGCATTGGTGACACTTGTGTTCTACTGCCCAATTACTTTGAATGCAAGTGCAAGAGATAGTGGATTACGTGAACCCGGCAATCTCCAGCAGTCGCATTGCAATAGATGAAGTGGAGTTACGCAGGCCTGACCATCACTCCATGCATTCTGGATGCCTGTTCTTAGGATTGGCTAGTTGCAGAGTGCATCAGGAGCCAGATCCATGGTAATCAACTCCGCTAGATCCTTCACAGTGACTTAAAGTCCTCACCTTTTCTGCTGCACATCAAACAAGGTGATGGAGTCCGCGTCTCTGAGCAGCAAGTTCCCGGTTCCAGAGTAAAAGATCTCATCGCAGTTCGGCACTTGGACCTTCTTGGTGATCTCATTTTTTAGGTTCTTGATGAGGATCTGCAGGAAAGGAAAAGTAAAAGGCAGTTGAAGGAGGAGTCCTAGATATTAAATAATCCGTATAATATAAGTAAGGACACTCACTGAATGCATGCGATCCAGGACTGCAAACCTATTACGAGCCACCCACACAGCTGTCAATCCGGAGGAGCGCTTCCCTTCTGGGGCTGTGGATGAGGGAGGAGATAATGAGTAATGCACCACAGAGGAAATGCTCTCAGCCTATACTACAGGGAGAAGTGACTAAGGATAGCACTGGCGGTGTGCTAGAAAACAATATTCTCCAAATAAAGGGAGGGTGGGGCCTGGTTAACATCCTGTATTATACTCCAGAGCTGCACTCCCTATTCTGCTGAAATCACCGTGTACACACAAATAATAATAATCTTTATTTATATAGCACCAACATATTCCGCAGCACTGACAAGGCGGGGGTGGGGTGGGGTGGGGGGGACAGGAACAAAACCACAATTACATGTAGTAATCAGTTGATGGAAACAGTAGGGGTGAGGGTCCTGCTCCAATGAGCTTACATACTACAGATAATGGGGTGATACAGTAGGTAAAGGGGCTGGAGATGTGCGAGATATGGAGAGGTGGAGAGTGAGGGATGCTATACACATAGACAATGGTCTGGCCGTATAGTGGCGGAATCGATAGGACTGCAGGGGGCAGTTGATGGCGGCTAGCAGGGATTGCAGTCAGTAGGACAGGGAGCATGTTACCAGGTGGAGTACAGGGGAATTTGGTTTAGGAGATATGGCATGCATTCCTGAAAGGTGCGTTTTTAGAGCACGCCTGAAGTTTTGTGTGTCATGGATTGCCCGGATAGTTTGGGGTTGCACGTTCCAGAGGACTGGTGCGGCTCCGGAGAAGTCTTGGAGGCGGGAATGGGGCACTTAATCTGATTTCATTAGTGGAGCGTAGGGTGCGGGCTGGGTGGTGAATTAAGACGAGGGATGCAATGTAGGGCAGCACGGTGCTGTGAAGGGCTTTATGGATGAGGCTGGCGAGTTTGAATTGCATTCTGTATTTGCTGGGCAGCCAGTGCAGCGACTGTCACAGGGCAGAGGCGTCCGAGTAGCGGCTGGACAGGAAGAGGAGCCTGGCCGCTGCATTTAGGATGGATTGGAGAGGCCGATCCACAGCGAGTTGCAAAAATGGAGCAGATAGTGAACGAGGGGGAACAGTGAGCGTTTTTAGCGTGTCCACAGTGAGAAAAGAGTGGATTCTTGCGATGTTCTATAACCCCAAGACAGCCAGCGTGCTGGGAGTTATGGTGCCATACACTGAGATGGAGAGGTCAGGATGAGGGCTGTTAGTAGAGGGCAGAAACACAAGGTCACTTTTAAGTAGAGAGAGGACATAGTGTTAGAGACAGCGGACAGTCAGTGGCGTTCTAGAGGACTCTGTGATGTCACGGGAAGAGGTGTATAACTGGGTGCCGTCAGCATAGAGATGGTATTAAACGTTACTTATCCTGTACTGATCCCGAGACCATCACCTCTAATTATAGCTCAGGTAATGTCCCATTTAGACAGTTGGCTAAATCACTGCATGAGAGCGGACGTCACTGCTAGGTTGTTAGTGTAGCGCTCATGCAGAGCGTTTAGACGGGGAGATCCTCGCTGGCTGCTATGTATAGAACTCAGCGGGGAGCGTTTATACACGGCGAGAAAATCAGCGATCCAGCGATGATTTTCATGCTGGCTGAAAGTAAGCGACCATCGAAATGCAAACAAATAGTGCACGATGGCTGTGCATTTATTATGGCGCAAATTCATTCGAACTTTGCGCGATAATCGTCCCGTGCCCCTTAGCGGTTAGGGAATTGAACTACATATGGGCAACATTAAAAGGTGTTTTTTGGGTCTGAACGGTTGATGATCTAACCTTCAGGATAGGTCATAGATAGCCGATTGGCTAAGGTCTGCTGCTCGGCACCCCCTGGCAATCAGCTGTTATCCAGCACTGTCAACGTGGACATAGCCAAAAGCTGACAGCTTCCCGAACTGTCCGCACTAACAGAGGGATGGATAACAGGGACATCTAGGGGGTCCTGAGTGGCAGACCCTCGCCTATCAGCCATCAATGACCTCTCCAGAGCACCGTTCAGTCTAGAACAATCCCTTTAATATAATACAGCTGAACGTGTTATTTTCTTGACTCTTACCATCGGGATTCTGGGAGTCGGAGTCCTTGGGGATTGTGTACAGGTCGTATGTGCTGTTCTCCAGGTTGCTGGCTCTCTGTCCAGAATACAAAACATAAAGCATGTTTCTTGCTACTCCTAATGAGAGGTCAACAAAGGTTAGCAACATTTTTTTTTTTAAACTTGCTTGTTGGCAGTGAACGGCCATTTTTTTTTTTACAAAACCGTTTACATGCCGACCTCACGGAGCAGACCCACAAATTCCGTTGCGGCCCTGGATGCCAGGCTGATACAATGTGCAGGTAAAATGTGGCAACCCCTCAGGGCAGGAGGGATGTCCAAAAAAGGAGTCCAGTCACCGACAGCAAGTAAGCAGGTGTGATAGGTAAAAGGACACGTGACTTACCGTACAGAGCAGGACGGCGTTCTCCGCAGGATTATAGGACATATTGAACACTGGGAACTTGGAGCCGCTGTTGGGAGAAAAACCAGAATCAGATCCGATCATACAGAGATAAGTGGTGCAATCTATTATTCTAAGTATGTGCTGTGATATCGTGGGTAAATCTAAAAATGTTGGGTTTTCCAGGACTATAATATCATTATCCTCAGGATAGGTCATCTATTTCAGATCGTGGGGGTCTGACACCTGGTACCCCCACGGAACAGCTGTGTGCCGAAACCAGCACTACTGGTATGCTGTGTAGGGACCTGGAAAAGTCTGCAGTCCCCTGATTGACTTCAATGGGACCTACAGTGCTGTGCAATGCTTTATGCAGGTGTGGAAAAAACGCTTAAAAGTAAGAATGCTTCCAGAAATAGAAATAAACTATTAACCCTTCTATCAATTAACAAGCTGCAAAGTGAGTGAACAAAAGAGAAATGTAATACCATCAGCATTTGGCGTGACGTCCTTTACTATCACAACAGCATCAGTTCTTCTAGGGGCACTTATACAGTCAGGGATTTAGTAAGATTGTAGTCACGTGTGTGATTAACTAATTATAACAAATCAGGAGGTGATAATCATGTTCATATGTAGGTTGAAACACAGTCATTGACTGAAACTGCTGTGGAGGAAGTGCAAGACAGGGTGAGGAACAGCCAAACTCGGCTACACAGGTGAGGTTGTGGAAGACAGTTTCTTTTCACTGGTCAAACTGTGGCAAGACTGAGCACAGCAATAGGATGCAAGGTAGTTATTACTGCATCAACAAGGTCTCTCCCGGGCAAAGATTTCACAGCAGACTGGGGTTTCTAGATGTGCCGTTTAAGTTCTCCTGAAGAAGCACAAAGAAACAGGCGGTGTTGAGGACTGTAGACACAGTCGTTGGCCAAGGAGACTTAGAGCAGCAGATGAAAGACATATCATGCTTATCTCCCTTCAAAAATCGGAAGATCTCCAGCAGTGTCATCAGCTCAGAACTGGCAGAAACAAGTGGGAGCCAGGTACACCCATCTACAGTCCAGAGAAGAACTGTGGCTAAAAAGCCATACCTTCCACGTAGAAACAAGGCAAAGTGACTCAGCTGTGCACAAAAACATAATGGGGTGCAGAAAAATGGCAACAGGTGCTGTAGACTGAGTAGCCAAAATTGGCTATAACAGAAGGCAGTTTGTTCACCGAAGGGCTGGAGAGCGGTACAATAATGAGTGTCTGCAGGCAGCAGTGAAGCATGGTGGAGCGGGGTATAATAATGAGTGTCTGTAGGCAGCAGTGAAGCATGGTGGAGACCGGTACAATAATGAGTGTCTGTAGGCAGCAGTGAAGCATGGGGGAGAGCAGTACAATGACGAGTGTCTACAGACAGCAGTGAAGCATGGTGGAGAGCGGTATAATAATGAGTGTCTGCAGGCAGCAATGAAGCATGGTGGAGACCGGTACAATAATGAGTGTCTGTAGGCAGCAATGAAGCATAGTGGAGACCGGTACAATAATGAGTGTCTGTAGGCAACAGTGAAGCAGGGTGGAGACCGGTACAATAATGAGTGTCTGTAGGCAGCAGTGAAGCATGGGGGAGGCTCCTTGTACGTTTGGGACTGCATTTTAATAAATGAAGTTTGGCATTTTCTAAGGATTAATGGTGTCCTAAATGCTGAAATATACAGGCAGATCCGTATCCATCATGTAATACCATCAGGAAGGAGTCTGATTGGCTACAAATGTATTCCGTAGCAGGACAACCATCCCAAACATTCAGCCAATGTAATTAGAAATTATCTTCAGCGTTAGGAAGAACAAGGAGTCCTGGAAGCGGCGATTTGGCCCAACAGAGCCCTGATCTCACATGATTCAGTTTGTAGGTATTAGGCCTCCTGTCCACGGCCGTGGCGGACTCTGATACGGCACCCCACAAAGACCCCATACTCACCTCTCTGGACCCGCCGTGAGAGTCCCGTCCCAGCGAGCTGGCACGCATGCGCAGTGCAGAGCATGACGTGCCAGCGGTGGGCAGTGACGCGTAATCACGTGATACTTCGGCAGTGCTCACAGTATCATGTGACGGACGGCTTCCATTGACTACAATGGAAGCCGGCCGTGCGTTTTTTTGTGGGAATTAGAACATGCTGCGATTTCTTTCACGTTGCAGAATTCCGCGGTAGAATTCCGCAGTGTGAACATTGCAAGGCAAAAAGCTATTAGGTTCAATAGAATAGGTTCAGCCGGCTCCCGCTGACGGAGCTCATCAATGTCGGGGGGAAATGGCAAAGCAGGACGCCTGTATCTGGCATCCTGTTGCCATAACAACTTGACGGCCCTCCGCGATTTTTATCGCTGGGTTCCGATGGCAAAAACATAGGTAGCTCCCTCCCTTCGTGTAAACCCAATCAACATAGATCGCGGCATGCAAGCGGTTAACTGCGTTCCAATGATGCGCCAAGCTCTCGGCAGCTCTGTGAAGCTGTGTATGCCGCAGCTAACCGGGAACTGTGGGTGCGACCTGGGTGTTACCTGTACCCAAGTCCAGTCAAGCCCACACTTCCGGTGTCGACATACTACATTAATACCCAGTCTGTCTGGGATTACATGAAGAGACAGAAGGATTGGAGCAGCCTACATCCACAGAAGATCTGTGCTTAGTTCTCCAAGATGGCTTGAACAACCTCCCCGCCGAGTCCCTTCAAAAATTGTGTGCAAGTGTAGCTAGAACAACTGATGCTGAGGGTAAAGGGCAGTCACAGCAAATACTGATGGGATTACACTTCTCTTTTGTTCAGTCACTTTGCATTGTGTTAACTGATGATGAAAAACTATTAAACACTTCTATTTTTGAAAGCATTCTTACTCTGCAGCATTTATGCACCTGTAGGGACTTGAATCTGTGAACCTATGACTGCTATAATAAATTGCAGTACATTAGTACAGCAGTGTATTACTACTAATAATAGCAATCATAGGCCATGGAAGACCTGGACGCCATAGCAACCCATCTGCCCTCCGCAATTACATAGTGGAGGGTCGAAGAAATCACAGAAGGAGCGCCCTACCTCAGTGAACCATTTACATGCTGTGATCAACATTGATTGCATGTATGAGCATGACAATAGGGTTGTGTTCTCACTGTTCCCATTATTACAGTGGGAGGCCAGCTGTCATTCATAGCTAGCCCCCACCACGGATAGCGTGGCCTCAGCTTCTGAGCCCGTGCCATCCATAGGATGTAAGCTTACATTCTGGGGAGGGAACTGCTTCCCAACCAGAACATAGGCCCACTTCCTGGGGAGGGAAGGGGTTAAAGTTGCCAGGACTCCCTTCTATGTGGTGTCTTGCTCATGTGGTTTCTGGGGTGAGACCCACCTCCTGAGCTGCATCACAGCCACATCCTTAGAGCTGTTGAAGTCTAGCTGTCGCAGGAAGCGGTCCTTCACGTAGTACAAGATGTTACCGTGTACGGCGTAGGCAGGTCGCTCTCTCTCCAGCTTAAATACGATCATCCCTCCATCGTGGCCTGATGGGGAGCAAATACTAATAAAAATGTGCGAGTAAAGTCCATAAGGATAACAAGTTGACTGAAAAACAGTAATCTCTCCTCTGAGCCTACCCAACTTTTTAAAACTCCAGCTTCCAGCATGCATGCCACGGGCCGTCAGATGGACATGATGGGAGTAGTAGTTTTGCAACAGTGGTAGAGATGCAGGTTGGAGATCACTGCCTTCTAGGGTTAAATGTATCACGTCTTACCTGCTGCAAAGAGGTTCAGGTTGGGGTGAGCGGCGAGGACCCAAAAGCGGTCGTGATCTCTACGGAAGGTTTGGACTCCGGTTCTAGGTTAGAACAGATGCACATTGAAAAATATACAGAAACAAACATACATTAAGAAGCCCCTGCTCCAAGCTCTGGTGGTCATCTTCTCTAATTTACCAGGTGTGATGCCTCTGGATGGGTCATCCATAATCTTCGGATCACGTTGCTAGTCAAGAGCCTTTATTTAAGCCCCATGTAGATGGGACGAGCTGTTGGGCAAAGAATGCCTGACAGCGCGTCCCAATGAAGCTCGCTCCTTCGCAGTTACACAGGAGCGAGTATCGCTGGAACGCTCACAGTGCAGACTGCAGGGAGGCGCGGACGCTGGGGAGTGTTCCTCCCCCGCTCGCCTCCATTCACTGTAAGCAGCAGTCATTCAGAACCGAACAACCAAACGGCTAGTCATTGGGGAATCTGCATGCAGAAACTGAACAACTCTTCCTTTGTCATTCAGTCTCTGCATGCATTTACACGGCACGACTATCGCTCAAATACCCACGGTAGCACAGGGTTTTGAACAACTCTGGACGATGATGGGCCTTTAGTTTCTCTAGATCTCCCCTTTAAATAATATAATAATCTTTATTTGTATAGCGCCAACTTATTCCAAAGCAAAAATGCAAAACAATACAACAATTACAATGTGAGATACATTCAGTTTGAAACAAATGGGTTGGGGTGGTACAGAAGGTACAAGGGGGAGAGAAAGGCATGGGGAACACAGGCAATGGGGGATTTTATGTGGAAATCAGTTATTAGAAGGCAAACGGGGCGGGCGCCATAGGGAGGTCAGGGGATTTGGTATGCTTCCCTGAAGAGGTGCGTTTTTAAGGCTCGTCTGAAATTTCGTGCATTGGGAATTGTCCGGATGCCTTGGGGTAGAGCATTCCAGAGGATGGGTGCTGCTCTGGTGAAGTCCTGTAGGCGAGCATGTGAGGTTCGTATTACAGGGGTGTTTAGTCTGAGGGTGTTAGCGCGGGGGTCCCCTACTCCAGTCCTTAGGGACCACCAACAGGTCAAGTTTTCAGGATTTCCTATGGTAAGAACACCTGTGGCAATGTCTGAGGCACCGACCATAATTACATCACCTGTGCAACTCTGAGGAAATCCTGAAAACATGACCTGTTGGGGGGTCCCTGAGGGGTAGAGTTGAAAAACACTGTGTTAGCGGATTGGAGTGAGCGGGCTGGGTCATGTACTGACAGGAGGGAGGCGATGGATGGTGGTGCAGCGCCATGCAGAGCTTTGTGAGTGAGGTAGAGGAGTTTAAATTTAGTTCTGCCGTGGATGGGCAGCCAATGCAGCGACTGGCATAATGCAGAGGCGTCTGAATAACGACTGGATACAAAAATGAGCCTAGCTGCTGCATTTAGTATGGATTGGAGCGGAGCAAGTCTAGTGCGGGGGAGGCCAATGAGTAGCGAGTTGCAGTAGTCAAGCCGGGAGTGGATGAGGGCAACCACGAGCGTCTTTAGCGTGTCCGTGGTCAGGAATGGCCATATTTTAGCAATATTTCTGAGGTGCATGTGGCATGTTTGGGCCAGAGATTGGATATGGGGGGTAAAGGAGAGGTCAGAGTCCAGTGTGACCCCAAGGCATCGGGCATGCCGTCTGAGGGTTATGATGGTGCCAGACACTGGAATGGAGATGTTGAGGGGAGGTCGGTTAGAAGGTGGAAAGACAAGGAGGTCAGTTTAAGAGAGGTTTAGTTTGAGAAAAAGGGAGGACATTGTGTTAGAGACAGCGGACAGACAGTCAGTGATATTTTTTAGAGGAATGGTCCAGAGATCTCACGAGAGGAGGTGTATAGCTGGGTGTCATACATGTATTATCTTTATACACAGGTCAGAGGGATGTGTGATACAGGGCTGCGAGGCTGCTGCTCACCTCTTGGACATGTCCCAGACGCGGATACTTTTATCTTCAGAGTTACTGAGGATGAGCTCCTGGCGAGGATGGAAGACTGCGCAGGACACGTTGTTGTAATGTCCTCGACACGTGTCCACTTCCCAGGCCTTGGATTCTGCATCAAACGGAGACAAAGGAGTCAGAAAAAAGGAGGAAAAACAAAAAGGACTCTGAGCTCTAATGTTCCACAAGAAGATCATGCACATTTCTGAAAATCTTCCATTCCAACAGAGCAGCTCTTACATGACAAATCCACCTATATAAAGAGGGGCATCACTGTGTACATATTACATATGCTGTATAATACTCCAGAGCTCCACTCACTATTCTGCTGGTGGAGTCACTGTGAACATACATTACTTATCCTGTACTGATCCTGAGTTACATCCTGTATTATACTCCAGAGCTGCACTCACTATTCTGCTGGTGGAGTCCCTGTGTACATACATTACTTATCCTGTACTGATCCTGAGTTACATCATGTATTATACTGCAGAGCTGCACTCACTATTCTGCTGGTGGAGTCACTGTGTACATACATTACTTATCCTGTACTGATCCTGAGTTACATCCTCTATTATACTCCAGAGCTGCACTCACTATTCTGCTGGTGGAGTCCCTGTGTATATACATTACTTATCCTGTACTGATCCTGAGTTACATCATGCATTATACTGCAGAGCTCCACTCACTATTCTGCTGGTGGAGTCACTGTGTACATACATTACTTATCCTATACTGATCCTGAGTTACATCCTGTATTATACTCCAGAGCTGCACTCACTATTCTGCTGGTGGAGTCACTGTGTACATACATTACTTATCCTGTACTGCTCCTGAGTTACATCCTGTATTATACTGCAGAGCTGCACTCACTATTCTGCCGGTGGAGTCACTGTGTACATACATTACTTATCCTGTACTGATCCTGAGTTACATCCTGTATTATACTGCAGAGCTGCACTCACTATTCTGCCGGTGGAGTCACTGTGTACATACATTACTTATCCTGTACTGCTCCTGAGTTACATCCTGTATTATACTCCAGAGCTGCACTCACTATTCTGCTGCTAGTGTCACTGTGTACATACATTACTTATCCTATACTGATCCTGAGTTACATCCTGTATTATACTCCAGAGCTGCACTCACTATTCTGCTGGTGGAGTCACTGTGTACATACATTACTTATCCTGTACTGCTCCTGAGTTACATCCTGTATTATCCTCCAGAGCTGCACTCACTATTCTGCTGCTAGTGTCACTGTGTATATACATTACTTATCCATATTTATATCCTGCATTATCCTCCAGAGCTGACCTTTACGAATGCAGGAACTAGAAACGCATGCTGGGTGTTATAGTTCTAAATCAATACGACAACCTGTCACTGCAGAACTCACACAGGTAGCAGAAGGCATCAGAGGAAGGGGTGGGGGGTGCTAGCTATATATAAAAGCAGCTATCTCATTACATGATACCACTGCAGCATACAGGGTGTCTGTAGTATTACTGCCCCGGGTAACTCCGCCCTCTGGGTATTTAAAAGGAACCTCTCCTCAGAGCGTCAACTTCTCAAATAGGGACTCTGCATGATAAGTGGGGTGCGATTTCCTCCTGGCACAGGACTGTTGGGTACCATGGCGTCAGGGGAGGAAATCATGTCATCCATGTGAGCTCTGCCGGATGGTTCCCAATAGGAGGAGTTTATATTCTGGTCTCAGAATGGCACTGTAGAGGGGCTGTGCCAAGAACACAACCCCTGTTCCAATGCCTAGCTGCCCATGGCTTCTCCCGGCAAAAGCAGTTGCGTGTCGGGACAGCCAGGAGTGAGACCATCAGCCGTTTGCCCTAGGCACTGCGTTCTGAAGGGGGCTGTGTCTTAAAGCACAACCCCTTTAAGAAGCATTTAAGTGCACACATCTGACAGGGGTGGGGGGGGGGGGGGGGGTCAGTAAAACTACAACGCTCTGTATCCACACACATGCTACACACAGGGCAGCAGGCATGCGTGCCGACACCTCTATTCATGTCTACTGAGAACTGGCCTGAAGGGGGCGCAGCATAGTCTGGAAAACAGAGATACAGACAAAGGTGAAGCCATTTTTGAAGCTCGTCTCCATCCAACAAGCAATTAAGCAAATTGCATCCAAAAAAGGGTTGGGAGAGCCTTTAAAAAGGAACATTTAACTATCCGATAACAGACAAGCCTTAAACACGTGACCCCCAATCTGCTTTACAGGAAGGGGGATCAGGGGGCACTTACCGTTCATTCTCCAGATCTTGACTTGGCGATCATCTGCCCCAGACACAATTAAAGGCATGGTGGGGTGGAAAGCCGCCCAGTTAACCCCACGGTCATGTCCCTATCGATACAAGAAAAGAGAATTACTTATCTGTATACATTAAAGGGGATGTATGGGAACTTTAACGGTCCATGCAGAGGAACGGAAGTCAATGTATGATGAATCAGGTCTCCCAATAGGCAGAAAGAAAGTGCTGCGATGCTTGCTGGAGTGCCGCCGCTCTGTCATTCTTTATGGAGGCACAGCACTGTACTTACAGGTGTGGTGGTGCCCGGTAATGCAGCTCGGCCCAACCAGGTGGACGGGGCCACACTCTGCTCCCTATCATCATACACTGATCGTTAGAGATCTAGATTAGAAAGATGGCAGCTCCTTCCAGAAATGGTGCCACACCTATCCATGGGTTGTATCTGCTATTAAAGTCTAGGACCATTGAAATAAATCGTACTGAGTTGAAATATCACACACAACGCATGGATAGGTGTGGCGTCGTTTCAGGACGAAAGTAGCCATTTACAAACCCTTTAAGTTGCTACTAGTGGCTAAAAGAGGGATTGCAGGATCCCAAATCATATCAGTGAACTGCTTAAAAAGGTATTCCAGTAAGATTAAGTTATCCTCTATCCACGAGAGGATGAGGGGGAAGGAGCTGATTGGTTGGAGGCTTCCACCAATCCTAGTAACGAGGGTTCTGCGTGTCCCCAAATGAATGGAGCAGAGGTCCTGCAAACCGCTACCATTTGTTTCAATGACACAGTCATTGAAATGAATGGAGCAGCAGAGTGCATGTGCGAACTCCCCACCAATCATTTGGCGAACGACCACACCCGTTAGAATCAATGGGGGTAATAGTGATTAGCTAATTATCCTATGAAGAGGGGATAACAAGATTTTTGTAAGAACTTACCGTAAAATCTCTCGTCTTTCATTGGGGGACACAGCATGACCCTGGGTATAGCTTCTTGCTGTGTCCCCCAATGATAGAAAACCAAGCGAATTGCGTAATTGCGCAACACGTAGAACTCCCACGTTGCAATGACCCATTATTTCCATAGGGATGATCTACACGGGCGATTTTTTTTCTCAATCAGTAGTGTGAGATGGAAAAACTGAAGCAAGTCTTACTTTCATGTGATTCTCATGCAAAAATAGGACTTGCAATGTGCTGCGCGTTCAGGAATCTCAGGCGCAGCGCCATCAGCTGCGTAAATATGGCCATACAGAGTCAGTAACTGATGCCCCCCCCTCCCCCAATACCCACACGATTGTGGGGGCACCCAAAATTATATGAACAAGCCTTACAAACCTCCAGAACGTGCTTCACCACAGCATCGGTGGTCCCGAATAGGTCAACCCCGGTGATTCCTCGCACATCGGTCTCCACCGCCCCGGGAGACAGGTTCTTCTTTCTTAGGCCTTTCCGAGGGAGGAGAGTAAAGGATGGACAGGTTAATCAACAACAATGGGTTTAGGGTCATCATAATGGAGGAGGATACACATCCATATTGTGCTTGACACATTGTGACCACTGGACTACCTCGGCTAACAGGCAGGGGGCGCTGCGCTCACTGTGACTACTGACTAACCGTACAGGGGATTGGTCTCAGAGCCCCTTCCGGCTGTGTTACTAGAGGATCCGAGGGGCTCACTGGTTCCTGTTGCGGATGCGCACAAGAATAGTACCCCACTATCGTTCAATAACGCTAATTCACGTCTTTTCCGCGTGGAATCCGTGAAAAAGCTCATTAGCTGCGCAGCGACGAAAATCTGCACTGATTTCTTCCCCTGCATGTGAATGTTGGTATAAAATACCCCCCATCCGCCTGAACTGGACGAGGAACGTTAGCGGATTCCAGGAAGATTTAGGGCCTAAATCCTCAGCGCGCTTATTTCGCCTCACGGGTCTCCGCATGCATTTACACGTACGAGTACAAGACCCGTCGCAGAAACGGACCGATAGTGCACTTGCAAATCTGGGATTATTTTTTTTTTATGTGAGCGTAATGCGTTTTGCGACAAAAATACATCACCGCCCTCGCCATTTACAGACTAGTGAAAAAAACACATGAAAACTGCTGATTATTCCCTTAAAAAGAATCTCATGGCACTGGCACGTACATGCGAACGCGATACGATTATTTTTTGCTCCCATAGGGAAGAATAGATGCTTCTTAAACGGAATCACCCATAAATGGGACGTGCTGCAGTTTCTTTTATGCTGCGCGAGAAAAAAAAAAAAAAATCGTACGTGTAAATGAACCACTGCAAATAATGGGTTCTCGTCCTGCGCACCTCGCAGCGTACAGAAACCGTGAGAGGAAATGGTCCGTGGAAACGCACCCTTAGGGCTCACACACACGCCGTACTACATGTATGTAGAAGAGAGTGAATACAATACATTGATTTTATAGGTTCGTTCACAAACGCATTTTTTCAGTCACGATTTTCAGTCACGTGAAAAAAAAACCAAAACCACGGCACGTCCCATTTTGGTCCAGCTTACTGCCCGTGAGAGAAGGGCCATAGAAATGCGCAAATACAAGTGAAGCCGCATGAAACGTGTCCACTGCATACAGGCACATAAAGTCAATAGTCCCTTCCTGCCTTTTCTTTGCGCACGACACTACGCAGAACGCGCAAAAAGGATATTTAAGGAAAAAAAATGGCCGAAATATGCCTTGAATAGGAAGGGTTAAGTCCATAGACATGCTGTGTATTCACGCACCGAAGCCCACTTACACCCTTGTGAATGACCCCTAAAAGCGCTTCTCCAGGATTAGAAAAACATGGCCGCCTTTGTTTTTAAGAACCGGCCTAGCAGCTGCTCACTAATACCAGAGCCGACCCACGGTCAGAAGAGAAGGCAGTCATGGAGCTCTACCCTCGATAACCCCCAAAAGTACTCGTCCGACTATAATAAAGCCCAATCGTCCTACATTCCGGGCCTTATTTATCAGAGCGACCAATCAGAGCGCAGCTTTCACTTCATAAATTGCTGAGGTAAAATGAAAGCTGCGCCCTGACTGGTTGCTAGGGGCAACAAGGATAATCACAGCGCAGCTCTTATTTTACCTCAGAAGTGAAAGCTGCGCTGTGATTGGTTGTTCAAGGGCTGTCTTGATAAGCGAGGCCCTCCGAGGCTGATGTACTAGTCCAATCTGAAAATGCGCCAAATTTATCAAAGTGTCTCAAACCACATTTTTAGACAATTTCCACCTATATACCGGTTTAGTTTCGGACCCTGTCACGCGGGCCGGTAAATTGTTCCCATTGCTGCATCCAGCGGGATTATTGCTCAGTGTAAATGCTGCCCGACTGAACCGCGAATGGGAATTCGTTCGCCAATCGGTTTCTGCACGCAATAAACTGGACGACGGATCGACCGTGTAACCAGGCAGTATCGTTTATGAGCGATGGCCCGATTGCCGTGAATGGAGGCGACGGGTCAGACCGCCTCCATTCACTAGCGATGATGGTTCACGTGCAAAAGGGCCCTTAGTATGTGCCAAAATTGTCACACACGGTTGTGCTGAAACCACGCCCATTTCACGGCAAATCACTCCCTGTTCCAGCCGAAGGTCCCCTTACACCGGAAGACCATCGGGCGCATAAGTGACCCTCGTACCTATGCTGTTACACAGGAGCCAAGGTCATTCTGTGGACAGCGGTGGAGCGGGCTGGGGGGGGGGTCATTCTGTGGACAGCGGTGGAGCGGGCTGGGCGGGGGGTCATTCTGTGGACAGCGGTGGAGCGGGCTGGGCGGGGGGTCATTCTGTGGACAGCGGTGGAGCGGGCTGGGCGGGGGGTCATTCTGTGGACAGCGGTGGAGCGGGCTGGGCGGGGGGTCATTCTGTGGACAGCGGTGGAGCGGGCTGGGGGTCATTCTGTGGACAGCGGTGGAGCGGGCTGGGGGTCATTCTGTGGACAGCGGTGGAGCGGGCTGGGGGTCATTCTGTGGACAGCGGTGGAGCGGGCTGGGGGTCATTCTGTGGACAGCGGTGGAGCGGGCTGGGGGTCATTCTGTGGACAGCGGTGGAGCGGGCTGGGGGTCATTCTGTGGACAGCGGTGGAGCGGGCTGGGGGTCATTCTGTGGACAGCGGTGGAGCGGGCTGGGGGTCATTCTCACCGCCCACCTCTGTTCACGTAACAGGCTCAAAGATGGAGCTGCTCCAGTTTACGCAGCCGACAGCACCTTAGTATCTAGGAGAGCTTAAATCCAAGTGACTCCCACAAATGAGCCATTTCTCGCTCCGTGCCCTGCTTGTACACGGGACAACCCTCGCCTGAATTCGCCGTTTCCACGATAATCACCACAGCGAGGTGCGGAAAGCATCTAACACAGAGAGTACATGTGCTACAAGAGACAGACTTCTGGCACAAACTTCCTGTAGGCATTTACCTTCCTGACAATTCAAGATCAGTGCTTGCTGTCAGTGAATGGGAGAGGCTGAAATGCTGTACAGACCTAAAACTTCTCACAGCTGAGGATTTGTTGCACTGGTATCCAGTCCTGACAATTCTGAGCCCGATGCCCACGCTCATTACAGTGTACCAGTCTGGAATCCAGGATGTGAAGCTCACATAGGACAGCTAGGACTGGCTGCAAGTGTAGCAAGCCCTCAGCTGTGAGAAGTATGAGGTCTGTACAGGTTTTAGTCTCTAGAAGTAAGTTTCCATTCACTGACAGCAAGCAGAAATCTTGTAAGTGGCAGAAAGTTGTTCAATTGTGGCTACATAATTAAAGGGGTTGTCCCAAGAGAGCAGGTTATTCTATGCCCACAGGATAAGGTATAACTATACGATCGGAAGGGGTCCGACCGCTGGGATCTCCACCAGTCTGGGGGTCCGAGGAATAGAGCAGCAGTCGCATATGGATACCGCTGCGCCATTCATTTCAATGAGACTTGTGAAGCTTGAACTCTGCTATTTCTGACAGTCTCATTGAAATGAAGGGAGTAGCAGCGCATGTGTGACCGCCACTTTATTAAAGGGGAACTCCAAGACCCCCCCTGTCCATTGATGACCGACAAAGCTCAGGTGGGTATTGCATTCTGTGGACAGTGGTGGAGCGGGCCGGGGGTCATTCTGTGGACAGTGGTGGAGCGGGCCGGGGGTCATTCTGTGGACAGTGGTGGAGCGGGCCGGGGGTCATTCTGTGGACAGTGGTGGAGCGGGCCGGGGGTCATTCTGTGGACAGTGGTGGAGCGGGCCGGGGGTCATTCTGTGGACAGTGGTGGAGCGGGCCGGGGGTCATTCTGTGGACAGTGGTGGAGCGGGCCGGGGGTCATTCTGTGGACAGTGGTGGAGCGGGCTGGGGGTCATAGGACCTGCACTGGAGTAGTAATCTGGCTCGCTGCACTATGGTCAGCACTTTCTGCTTCCTACGCTGACAGTAGCGACGGCGGCCCCGCGGATCAGCTGATGGTCAGGGATCCCCGTCAGTCAACAAAAGAAAAAAAAATACATTTTTAAAGTCCCTGATTACCCCTTTAATTACTGGATGCACCAGATCCCCCATTGGATGCATCCAACTGCTGGGACCCCCACGGGTCAACAAGTTATCCTCCATTCGGTGGAGAGGAGATAACCTGCTCTTGTGGGACAACCCCTTTAAGCTTAATTAAATATAATATCCCTTTAATAATCATCATTTGCCGCTTGCGTTCTTCGTGATTCATGAAGTCTCGCCCCTCCCCCAATATACAGAAGTGACATATATGGACCGGTTTCTCTCATTGGGTACATCTTCCTTCGTTTGATGGATGAATGGAACGTGGAGGCGGTAAAACATGGCGGATGGAGAGGCGTTTGCTAGACACCGCAGTAGCATGAATAGAAAATGTCTGCGACTGCACAAATGAAGAGGGCGTCGAGGACACTGACGATGGACCAGTGTGGACTTGGGAGGGGGGTTAATACTTGTGTTACGTGGTTACTGCAGGACAGGCATGCGTTTAATATCCACAGCAGAGAAATGGATTAGTTCAGATTGTCGCGGCGGCAATGGAAACCCGTGCAAGATACGACATGCTGCATGTGGGCACCCGGTGACTATATTATGGGGTCCCTCTGTCGTAAGCTATGGGGGAACCCTGCGCTTCACTGCCGACTCACTGCTGCTTCAGTAAAAGCACCGAGTCCCCCAGTGGAGACCCCTCGTCTGTCCCAACGGAGTCTGAAGTGTAACAAACCCCACCAAATGAGGTGTCAAAGAGGTCAGCATGGCCATCCCCAAGACTCAGGACCGCAGGGAAAAGTGTCACATGACCCCTTTTGGCTCAGAAGTGAGGGGTATACAGGACACCATTTTGCAGTCCCAAGTTGGGTGTTAGTTTAGTAAAGCAACAGCGCCACCTAGTTGGGATAAATAGGGAAACTATAGGATAAGATGTGTGCTGGTGACCAATTTGAAGGAGGCAACGATAAATGGCGTGACTAGTAATGCATGAATGAGCCGGGACCACTCTTGCTCCCCCCACCCGCCTTTCTGTACCCCAATACAGTACAGCAACTAATATGGACATCCCCTTTAAGAGCATATTATAAGACTTTCCATAGTGTCATGTTAATACATATTGCACTGCAGTTATTGTGGCCAGCAAGCTCCCTGCCTCCATCTGACGATGAGAACCGCATGCAGATCACAAAGGGTTAAACACAACATGCAATGAGTTACAAGACATAAAAAAGTAGGTAGACGGCAGTGATAGCTTCAAAGGGGGGGTAAGCATCCCCTCCAAGTTCAGGTAACTGACTGAGGCGAGAAAAAAAAACACTATGGCCCTCCTCGCCTCAGTCATCCTCTCGACTGGTCGGATCTGCCGTGTACTCCAAAATGTGAGCGGTGAAGACCCCCCACTCAGAACTGCAGGAGACAACAGCAGAGAAAAGGAGACATCTTTGTCTATCTGTGTAACCCTTTAAAAGAGATGAACTACAAGTCTCAGCAACCCTTACCTTTGGAAGGCTACACTACTTTCATCATAATGCTAGCATAATATATTCTGTAATATACTCCAGAGCTGCACTCACTATTCTGCTGGTGGAGTCACTGTGTACATTCATTACTTATCTTGTACTGATCCTGAGTTACATCTTGTATTATACTGCAGAGCTGCACTCACTATTCTGCTGGTAGAGTCACTGTGTACATTACTTATCCTGTACTGATACTGCGTTACATCCTGTATTATACCCCAGAGCTGCACTCACTATTCTGCTGGTGGAGTCACTGTGTACACACATTACTTATCCTGTACTGATCCTGAGTTACATCCTGTATTATACCCCAGAGCTGCACTCACTATTCTGCTGGTGGAGTCACTGTGTACATACATTACTTATCCTGTACTGATCCTGAGTTACATCCAGTATTATACTCCAGAGCTGCACTCACTGTTCTGCCACTAACATTCTCTAAATTGGTAATCTGCTGTAACACTACAAGGAGCTGCGGCTATGGACTGAAGTTGTCACGTTGCTGTTGCGCCATTCTCCTGCAGTTCTGGGTGGGAGGCGACCCCGCAGGTGACCCCCTTGACCTGGGCAGCTCACCAGAAATATCCCAAACGCGCACTGTCTGGTCCAAGCTGGCGGACACTACCAAATCCTCAGAGGGGTGGAACTGGGCGCACATCACGTAATGGTTGTGTCCGGTCAAAACGCTGCGGGAAGAAAAAAAAAAAAAAGTGTTAAAGGAGAACACACAACTAATGAAGCCCATTTACATGTCTCCCAGCAATCGAAGCAGTGATCCCTCCCCCAACCACCAGGGAGCGCAGGTTTACCAGACACAAGTGCGGGACTGCCAGTTCCAGATGCGGATGGTCTGATCGTCGGAGGCGCTGAGGATCCACGGGTATTCCTGCAAAGACCATGCAAAACCCATCAATCTCACACCTGTCAGAGTCCGGGCACCAAGGGGTGGGAAGACTTCTGCAAAGCCCAATATCTGGAGGCTGCGGTACACAGAACCTCCAGAACATTGGGTTAGACGGCTTCCGTAAATTACTGTGCTGCCCCTCCCCCGCTTGCGGAAACTTACGTGGTGGAAGAAGGTGGTGCGGATATAATCCAGGTGACCCAACAAGGTGAAGAGGCAACGGCGGAGCTTGTAGTTCCAGACCTGCAGGGGACAAATGCTGGAAGTGACCCTCAAACCCCGCTCAATTGACAGCGGCATTTAAAGGGCTTACAGGCGTGATCAGCGCGGTTTGTGGCTGTCACCGGCGCCACCTGCTGTATATGTAGCGATGATATCAGCTGCCACTCCATACAGATCCCAACGCTGGGGGGCATACAGAAGTCACGTGGTGGTCCCATATAACAAGAATGGGTCCGACGCCACCTGCAGGCAGTCAGATGTTACTGCACGATGGGGACAGGCAGCGTCTTCACAAGCTCACCTTGATCTTATAGTCGTCTCCCCCCGAGACGAAGAGCGGCTGCTGCTTGTGGAAGTCGATGCCACGGACCGGACCTGGAAAGAGCGACAGTGTTAGAGCGCAGTCACATGACATACCCAGCGCCCGCTCAGCGGCGCCACTCACCATCGTGTTCGTCGAACTTGTCGATCAGGGTGCACATGCGGTAGTCCCACAGCTGGATGACGCCGTTGTGCAGGCTGGTGAGCACCCAGGGCCGCTTGGGGTGAAAGCTCAGGCCTGAGGGAAGCGAGAGGAGACTCGTTATACAGAGAAGGCGAGGTGAGCGCTGCATGGAGTTTGGGGGATTCGATGCAGATATTGGGGTGTCGGTCTTTTGATAGAGAAGGGAACACAGGAGATTCTGGGGTGCAAGACTTGAAATATTGGGGTGTCAGATAAAGGGACACAAGGGATCAGTAGGGATTTGGGGGTGAAGGGCCTGGAAAATGGGGGCATCATGCAATATGGGATACTGGACATCAGGAGAGATTCTGGGGGGCATAACTTTAAATATTTGGTTGCCATTAATATGGGACAACAGATTTGGGGTACAAAGCCTGACATTTTGGGGTATCATAAATAAAGAACATCAGGCATCTGGAGAGCTTCTGGGGTGCAAGACAAGAAATACTGGGGTGTCAAATTAGTATGGGGAACCAGGATCAGTAGATTCTGGGGTGCAGAATGGGAAATATTGGGGTGTCACAGAAATAAGGGACACTGTACAGGTAGATTCTGGGGTGCAAGACAAGAAATACTGGGGTGTCAAATTAGTATGGGGAACCAGGATCAGTAGATTCTGGGGTGCAGAATGGGAAATATTGGGGTGTCACAGAAATAAGGGACACTGTACAGGTAGATTCTGGGGTGCAAGACAAGAAATACTGGGGTGTCAAATTAGTATGGGGAACCAGGATCAGTAGATTCTGGGGTGCAGGACCTGAAATACTGGGGTGTCACAGAAATAAGGGACACTGTACAGGTAGATTCTGGGGTGCAGGACCTGAAATACTGGGGTGTCACAGAAATAAGGGACACTGTACAGGTAGATTCTGGGGTGCAGGATCTGAAATACTGGGGTGTCACAGAAATAAGGGACACTGTACAGGTAGATTCTGGGGTGCAGGACCTGAAATACTGGGGTGTCACAGAAATAAGGGACACTGCACAGGTAGATTCTGGGGTGCAAGACAAGAAATACTGGGGTGTCAAATTAGTATGGGGAACCAGGATCAGTAGATTCTGGGGTGCAGGACCTGAAATACTGGGGTGTCACCGAAATAAGGGACACTGTACAGGTAGATTCTGGGGTGCAGGACCTGAAATACTGGGGTGTCAAATTAGTATGGGGAACCAGGATCAGTAGATTCTGGGGTGCAGGACCTGAAATACTGGGGTGTCACCGAAATAAGGGACACTGCACAGGTAGATTCTGGGGTGCAGGACCTGAAATACTGGGGTGTCACCGAAATAAGGGACACTGCACAGGTAGATTCTGGGGTGTCCAGACTTGTGTACTAGAAACCAGGACTCGTACATCGCAGGAATATTGGGGTGTCTCCTCCGCAGGGGGTACGAGGTCCGCAGGCACATAAAGGAGTCTATGGGGTTATTGGGGTGTCATCTGTATGGGGGGATACTGGGGGGCTGAGGACCATACTGCAGGATATTGGGGTGTCAGATGAGGGGGGGGGGACCATGGTGAATAAAGGGGGGCACATCTGTGCAGGGGAGATGTTGGGGTGCAAATAATTACTGCAAAGATATACAGGGGGTCACAGCAATGCAGATGAGCAGCGCAGGGATTTGGGGGTCACATCAGAAGCACCCGGAAATACGAGGGCGTCAGATCTATGATCTACATGTAGGGGTGCTGTGAGGATTTGGGGTATCAAAAATACAGCTGATATTGGGGTGCCACAGAAAGCTATGGGCACACAGGCCTCACCCCCCAGTCCAGCCCTCGGTCCCCCCTTTACCTTTCACCCGGGCAGATTTGGTCTCGAATTTGGTCAGCATGTCTCCGGTGTCCTCCGCCGCTGCTCCGGCCGTCACACGTCACCGTCTCCCTCTCCCGGAAGTGCCGCGTTGGAGACGTCTACTTTGTCTCACGCATGCGCAGAACAAGTCCTCCAGATACCATAGAGTTCACCCCGCCGCGCCTCTTTCGCTTAGTAACTTTGGGCGGAAGTGACAAAAGTGACTGGCGGAAGTGATGCGCCTTTGTCATCATGGCCGCTCCTGTAGACTTCCGGTTAGGAAGTACAGAGCGGAAGTAGGTCCTGATAGATGAATATGGCGGCTGCCGGAGAGAAAGGGGAATCCGGGCTGGGATGGAGGCGGCTGGGGATGGGCCTGATCCTGCTGGCAGGTGAGACGTGACCTGTGTAGGGGGAGCTTGGAGTAACATGGTTATCCTATCACAGAGGGGGTTTATCAGGCAGTCAGTCACTTCCTGAAGTTGATGTTGGAAGAATGGAGAAGTATAAGGATCTGAGAGACTAACAAGCGACAAACTGTGATGTGCAGACGGCGGGGTCAGAGCGTCCGGCCTTGTGGGGTGGCCCCATGTGTGGTCGAAGGTGATCCAAGGTGGCAGGGTGATGGGCGCCCCAGGCTCGCCCATGGTGGGGGGTGAAGGTGCCGGTCTGCGTCGATCCCATACAAAAGCAAGGCTGTCCGATCACACAGGCCATCGCAACCTGCAGACCACTCACTGTGCCCACGAGACCCCTGCCCGCCGCTGAGAGCGCCCACAGTGGGCACATGAACTGGAGCAAGGGAAGGAGGTCGCCAGCCCGGTCCAGCGCTCTCTGTACTGCCAGGGGCATCACTTACCCGGGCAGGAGATGTCACCAGGATGGAAAGAAGACAAGCCGATTGGGCAGTGTGATGGGCAATGTCCTAGTGGGTAATTGGGTCCTGGCATCAGGTGGACGTGACCACCTACCCAACATTGTACAGAAAGTACCCCCCTCATGGCAGAGGGATTGCCTAATGGCAGCGCCCTCTATCAGCATAGTAATGCACTGCATGTGTCTTGGTGCTCTTTGTTTACAAGGGTCTGTGGGGTGACGCTTTTTGAGTAATTTAATTGTTTTTAGAGTCTTTTACACGCAGAGATTATTGCTTAAAATTCATTCAAATGTCCGAAATTGATCGATAATCGTTACATTAAACGCGGGCAGTCGCGCACTATTACTTCACCGCTGGTTTTTAGCCGACATAAAAATAGTCGTCAGGCCGTTCAAAATTTGGTCCGTTTGAATGGAAATCGTTCAGTCAGTCTTTTGAGCGGCTGGACGACAATGGAATCCTGCCGGCCAGATAATCCCTCGCATAAACACACGCCGAGCCGGCAACCAGTTCTACTTCTACTAGTTTACTTTAGCTAATGAGGGAAATAAAGATGAATCAAGCCGTTATCTGTATGTGTAATTCTATGCAAAAAAAAGTCGTCAGTTTGTTCGGCCGTTTAAGTGACAGTTGTTGCATGTAAAGGGGGCTTTACCCAGACAGGTAATTCCAAATTATCCATAGAAGAAATCTGGTTAATCAAGTCCTGTGATTACAGCAGCATCGGTATCACAGAAGGACAATCTTTAAAACGGAACCTTTTTTCTTAAATGTTATTTTAATAGAATCGCCATAAACCTGATATACCGAAATATAAAATAATATACAAATGGCAAAAGGAGTAGCAGTAGAATCGGGCAGCCAAAGGTACGTTGGGGAGAATACTGTAGGGAGCAGTAGCATGCAGTTGCCATCCCAGTATTGTCCCTAACACATGTTTGGCTGCCCGCTTCTACAGTGATTGCTTTTTCCATTTTTATTATTTATACCAATTGCTGTATATAGAGTTTATGGTGGTTTAGAAAATTAACCTTAAAGTTTAAGCTATAAGGATTGTCCTTCTGTGATCCCTGCTGATATCCATGACTTCCATTTAGGGTAGGATATTTTTTAGGGGGTGGATTTTACAGCATCAACAATGATTTATGTACCCGTGATCGCACCAGTGTCAGCGCTGCTGCTGCGTCTACCCGTCATCGCGTCGGCGGCGCTGCGTCTACCCGTCATCGCGTCGGCGGCGCTGCGTCTACCCGTCATCGCGTCGGCGGCGCTGCGTCTACCCGTCATCGCGTCGGCGGCGCTGCGTCTACCCGTCATCGCGTCGGCGGCGCTGCGTCTACCCGTCATCGCGTCGGCGGCGCTGCGTCTACCCGTCATCGCGTCGGCGGCGCTGCGTCTACCCGTCATCGCGTCGGCGGCGCTGCGTCTACCCGTCATCGCGTCGGCGGCGCTGCGTCTACCCGCCATCGCGTCGGCGCTGCTGCTGCGTCTACCCGTCATCGCGTCGGCGGCGCTGCGTCCACCCGTCATCGCGTCGGCGCTGCTGCGTCTACCCGTGATCGCACCCGCGTCGGAGCTGCTGCGTCTACCCGTGATCGTACCAGCCCATCTCTCTACAGTGTGAGAGAAGAGGAGTAACAGTCCACTCTGTTCTGAGCCCCTCTGGGGGACTAATTTACTAGTGCCTGATATCAGGTGCTCTTGTTACACTTACTGCACTACTATAACCTCAATGTCCCTTTCACTCCCCTGTCTGTTTCTCAGCTCTGTGTCGGGGAAGCTCCGTGGAGAGGAAAATTTACATCTCGTTGAACAGCACAGCCCCCTGTGTCCGGCTCCTCAACGCCACCCATCAAATAGGCTGCCAATGTGAGTCATTACTAAAGCACCCGGGGGGTATTAATACTTACTGCAGTGATCACTGTGAGAGTTCCAGCTTTCCACCAGACCCTGAGTAGCCACATTGTCACTAAGTGAACCCATTTGTAATTCAGAGTCTGCAGAAAGCTGTATGACACCACAAATGGATCACTGATTGTTGCTCCATGCATCCATTTGCTAGGTATGTTTTCATAGTCTTCACCATGCCACCTTTTTGGGTGGGGGCATTCAGCTCGGTTCAGCAAGTACTTCCTGTCCTGTGAATACAATTCAAGAACAACAGTAAACACTGACATTTTTTTAAAATTTCACTCAGAAAAAGGTGCCCTGATAATAAAGGCAAATGCTACTAACAATAGAGTGAGATTTCAAAATATGTTCTGCGGCATGGGGTCAGCCACACAATCACTTTTCATTGTTTCACTGGTATTCTCCAGCCTCTAGAAATGGTGACACAGGCGTGATTCATGTGGTGGAGAAGGAAGAAGACTTATCCTGGGTGCTGGAAACCGGTCCAACCCCTCCATACATGGTGCTACTAGATGGCAACTTGTTTACAAAGTAAGACAAAACTAATAAAGTTTTTGAGAGTCTGAAAAGAAAAATATGTAATGAAGTAGTAATAGCTTTACCATATAATGATGATCACTTCCTCTCTAACAGGGACACTCTGCTAAAATTTAAGGAGAGCTCCAGAGTATCTGGAATAGCTGTAATGTACACCAAACCAGCCCCACCTGAAGGCTCATCTTTGGATCTTCCATGTCCTAATGATGGCTTTGGTAAGTTTGCTACTGTATAATACTTCACCAGTAATAACATATCTGCTTTACCCCCTATATACAAGAATATGAGTACTATAATACTGCCTCCTATGTACTAGAATATAGCTACTATAATACTGCTCCCTATGTACAAGAATATAACTACTATAATACTGCCCGCTATGTACAAGAATATAACTACTATAATACTGCCCTCTATGTACAAGAATATAACTACTATAATACTGCTCCCTATGTACAAGAATATAACTACTATAATACTGCCCCCTATGTACAAGAATATAACTACTATAATACTGCTCCCTATGTACAAGAATATAACTACTATAATACTGCTCCCTATGTACAAGAATATAACTACTATAATACTGCCCCCTATGTACAAGAATATAACTACTATAATACTGCTCCTATGTACAAGAATATAACTACTATAATACTGCTCCCTATGTACAAGAATATAACTACTATAATACTGCCCCCTATGTACAAGAATATAACTACTATAATACTGCTCCCTATGTACAAGAATATAACTACTATAATACTGCTCCCTATGTACAAGAATATAACTACTATAATACTGCTCCTATGTACAAGAATATAACTACTATAATACTGCTCCTATGTACAAGAATATAACTACTATAATACTGCTCCCTATGTACAAGAATATAACTACTATAATACTGCTCCCTATGTACAAGAATATAACTACTATAATACTGTCCCCTATGTACAAGAATATAACTACTATAATACTGCTCCCTATGTACAAGAATATAACTACTATAATACTGCCCTCTATGTACAAGAATATAACTACTATAATACTGCTCCCTATGTACAAGAATATAACTACTATAATACTGCCCCCTATGTACAAGAATATAACTACTATAATACTGCCTTCTATGTACAAGAATATAACTACTATAATACTGCCTTCTATGTACAAGAATATAACTACTATAATACTGCCTTCTATGTACAAGAATATAACTACTATAATACTGCCCCCTATGTACAAGGATATAACTACTATAATACTGCTCCTATGTACAGGAATATAACTACTATAATACTGCCCTCTATGTACAAGAATATAACTACTATAATACTGCCCCCTATGTACAAGAATATAACTACTATAATACTGCTCCCTATGTACAAGAATATAACTACTATAATACTGCCCTCTATGTACAAGAATATAACTACTATAATACTGCCCTCTATGTACAAGAATATAACTACTATAATACTGCTCCCTATGTACAAGAATATAACTACTATAATACTGCCCCCTATGTACAAGAATATAACTACTATAATACTGCTCCCTATGTACAAGAATATAACTACTATAATACTGCTCCCTATGTACAAGAATATAACTACTATAATACTGCCCCCTATGTACAAGAATATAACTACTATAATACTGCCTTCTATGTACAAGAATATAACTACTATAATACTGCCTTCTATGTACAAGAATATAACTACTATAATACTGCCTTCTATGTACAAGAATATAACTACTATAATACTGCCTTCTATGTACAAGAATATAACTACTATAATACTGCCCCCTATGTACAAGAACATAACTACTATAATACTGCCTCCTATGTACAAGAATATAACTACTATAATACTGCCCCCCATGTACAAGAATATGACTACTATAATACTGCCCCCTATGTACAAGAATATAACTACTATAATACTGCCCCCTATGTACAAGAACATAACTACTATAATACTGCTCCTATGTACAAGAATATAACTACTATAATACTGCCCCCTATGTACAAGAATATAACTACTATAATACTGCCTCCTATGTACAAGAATATACCTACTATAATACTGCCCCCTATGTACAAGAATATAACTACTATAATACTGCCCCCTATGTACAAGAATATAACTACTATAATACTGCCCCCTATGTACAAGAATATAACTACTATAATACTGCTCCTATGTACAAGAATATAACTACTATAATACTGCTCCCTATGTACAAGGATATAACTACTATAATACTGCCTCCTATGTACAAGAATGTAACTACTATAATACTGCCTCCTATGTACAAGAATATAACTACTATAACACTGCCCCTATGTACAAGAATATAACTACTATAATACTGCCTCCTATGTACAAGAATATAACTTCTATAATACTGCCCCTATGTACAAGAATATAACTACTATAATACTGCCCCTTATGTACAAGAATATAACTACTATAATACTGCCCCCTATGTACAAGAATATAACTACTATAATACTGCCCTCTATGTACAAGAATATAACTACTATAATACTGCTCCTATGTACAAGAATATAACTACTATAATACTGCTCCCTATGTACAAGAATATAACTACTATAATACTGCCCCCTATGTACAAGAACATAACTACTATAATACCGCCCCCTATGTACAAGAATATGACTACTATAATACTGCCCCCTATGTACAAGAATATAACTACTATAATACTGCTCCCTATGTACAAGAATATGACTACTATAATACTGCCCCCTATGTACAAGAATATAACTACTATAATACTGCCCCCTATGTACAAGAATATAACTACTATAATACTGCCCCCTATATACAAGAATATAACTACTATAATACTGCCCCCTATGTACAAGAATATAACTACTATAATACTGCCCCCTATATACAAGAATATAACTACTATAATACTGCCCCCTATGTACAAGAATGTAACTACTATAATACTGCCCCCTATATACAAGAATATAACTACTATAATACTGCCCCCTATATACAAGAATATAACTACTATAATACTGCCCCCTATATACAAGAATATAACTACTATAATACTGCCCCCTATGTACAAGAATGTAACTACTATAATACTGCCCCCTATATACAAGAATATAACTACTATAATACTGCCCCCTATGTACAAGAATATAACTACTATAATACTGCTCCTATGTACAAGAATATAACTACTATAATACTGCCCCCTATGTACAAGAATATAACTACTATAATACTGCTCCCTATGTACAAGAATATAACTACTATAATACTGCCCCCTATGTACAAGAATATAACTACTATAATACTGCTCCCTATGTACAAGAATATAACTACTATAATACTGCCCCCTATGTACAGGACTATACACCAGTGACCACGGCCCCCAGTACTCGCACTGTAACGGGACGCTCTGGAACCCCCTGGGCAGTGGGATGTCCTATGAAGATTTCCACTTCCCAGTCTTCCTCCTAAAAGATGAGAATGAGACGGAGGTCATTAAGCAGGTCGGTGCGGCTCCTCTGCCGGTTCTCTCGCTCCGCACTCCTCCTCCCTGACTCTTCTCTCCCTCTCCAGTGTTACAGAGAGCACAACATTCCTGGTAACGACTCTGCGCCCAACTACCCGCTGTGTGCCATGCAGCTCATCTCCCCCATGCACGCTGTTACCAGCACGGTCACCTGCATGAGGCGCAATTCCATCCAGATGTCCTTCAGCATTAACCCTGGTGAGTGCTCCGGGGTTCGTTACTGTCTGATGTGCTCCTTATTATGCAGTGGGGTAGGGGGCACATTTAGGACGTTCTCCTCGTTAGCGCATGTTTACATGTAGCGGTAATGCTGCAGATTCTCCCCAACAGAAATTCTGCAGCATTTCCGCTACTTGGAAACACCTTATATAATAGTAAGAGAGCCGGGGGATAGGTGTAGGAAATACTCCCCCTGCTGGACCGAACAGGGACCTCAGCCACAGTCATCCGCTGATCCATCTCGAGTTGTTATGTGAGCTTATCCCCAAGTACAGTATATATAGTACCGTATTCTCCACACCAGCTTACTGTATATAGTACGGCCTGCCCCTTCAGTGAATGCTGTGTATGTAGTATGGTCTGCCCCTTCCGTGTACAGTGTATGCTGTATGCAGTACTGTATACTTCTCCCCTGTACAGTAGTGTATATAGTACGGCCTGCCCCTTCCGTGAATGCTGTGTACAGTACTGTATACTTCTCCCCTGTACAGTAGTGTATATAGTACGGCCTGCCCCTTCCATGTACTGTGTATGCTGTGTACAGTACTGTATACTTCTCCCCTGTACAGTAGTGTATATAGTACGGCCTGCCCCTTCCGTGTACAGTGTATGCTGTGTACAGTACTGTATACTTCTCCCCTGTACAGTAGTGTATATAGTACGGCCTGCCCCTTCCGTGTACAGTGTATGCTGTGTACAGTACTGTATACTTCTCCCCTGTACAGTAGTGTATATAGTACGGCCTGCCCCTTCTGTGTACAGTGAATGCTGTGTGCAGTACTGTATGCTTGTCCCCTGTACAGTAGTGTATATAGTACGGCCTGCCCCTTCCGTGAATGCTGTGTACAGTACTGTATACTTCTCCCCTGTACAGTAGTGTATATAGTACGGCCTGCCCCTTCCGTGAATGCTGTGTACAGTACTGTATACTTCTCCCCTGTGCAGTAGTGTATATAGTACGGCCTGCCCCTTCTGTGTACAGTGTATGCTGTGTACAGTACTGTATGCTTCTCCCCTGTACAGTAGTGTATATAGTACGGCCTGCCCCTTCTGTGTACAGTGTATGCTGTGTACAGTACTGTATGCTTCTCCCCTGTACAGTAGTGTATATAGTACGGCCTGCCCCTTCCGTGAATGCTGTGTACAGTACTGTATGCTTCTCCCCTGTACAGTAGTGTATATAGTACGGCCTGCCCCTTCCATGAATGCTGTGTACAGTACTGTATGCTTCTCCCCTGTACAGTAGTGTATATAGTACGGCCTGCCCCTTCTGTGTACAGTGTATGCTGTGTACAGTACTGTATGCTTCTCCCCTGTACAGTAGTGTATATAGTACGGCCTGCCCCTTCCGTGAATGCTGTGTACAGTACTGTATGCTTCTCCCCTGTACAGTAGTGTATATAGTACGGCCTGCCCCTTCCGTGAATGCTGTGTACAGTACTGTATGCTTCTCCCCTGTACAGTAGTGTATATAGTACGGCCTGCCCCTTCCATGAATGCTGTGTACAGTACTGTATGCTTCTCCCCTGTACAGTAGTGTATATAGTACGGCCTGCCCCTTCTGTGTACAGTGTATGCTGTGTGCAGTACTGTATACTTCTCCCCTGTACAGTAGTGTATATAGTACGGCCTGCCCCTTCTGTGTACAGTGTATGCTGTGTGCAGTACTGTATGCTTCTCCCCTGTACAGTAGTGTATGTAGCATGGTGTGTGCTTTCAATAGACACCGTCTACAGCACTGTATGCTCCACCCCATTAGTATAATCTAGCGCTGTATGCCCCGCCTCTCTACAGTATATACTGTACTGTATGCTCCGCCCCATTAGTATATCTAGTGCTGTATGCTCCGCCTCTGTACAGTATATACGGTATATGCTCCGCCCCTCTAGTATAATCTAGCGCTGTATGCCCCGCCTCTGTACACTATATACGGTATATGCTCCGCCCCATTAGTATTATCTTGTGCTGTATGCTTCGCCTCTGTACACTATATACGGTGTATGCTCTGCCCCATTAGTATAATCTAGCGCTGTATGCCCCGCCTCTGTACAGTATATACGGTATATGCTCCGCCCCATTAGTATAATCTAACGCTGTATGCTCCGCCTCTGTACAGTATATACTCCGCCCCATTAGTATAATCTAGCGCTGTATGCCCCGCCTCTGTACAGTATATACTCCGCCCCATTAGTATAATCTAGCGCTGTATGCTCCGCCTCTGTACACTATATACGTTGTATGCTCCGCCCCCGGTCGTCGCCTGTGTAGTGACGTCAGCACTTTCCTTTAGAAGCTGTGTGCGATTCTCTGGCGGATTACAATGTATGGAGCACTGTGAAACCCATCAACAACTCGGGCTTCCTGGCGCCGGAGGAGAAGGTGGTCGTGTCGGCCGCTCGGGTAAGTGAGATCGTCGAGGGGGTGGCGTTATGCCAGAGGAAGGGGTAGCGGGTTACGTAGCAGCCCCCGGTGCCAGTCTTCACTCGGAATTTAGAATTCTTTTTGTTTTCCGTAGTGTCGCCCTCTGCGTGCGCTGACCGTCGTTTGTCCCCGGCCTCGCTGTTGGGGGGGGGGGGGGCGCTTATATTGGGGGGGGGGCACTTATATTGGGGGATACGTTAATATTATTAGTTTGTACCATATTGGGGTACAGATGGTCTTGTGGTGGGGTTGGGTGGGGAGGGGCTGCCTCTGTACAGCAGCTGATGCCCCCGGCTGCCGATGGCACAGATCCTGAGCCCATGCCATCCCTGTGCCATGCCATGCTCCACACCATCACCTACAGAACCACTGTGGTTCGGCTGGGGGGTTAGAGGGGATGTTCACTTCAGACACTCCTCCCCCTCCTCTGTCATGTGACGTGTGTCCTGCGGGCGCTGACCTCTCTGATTGCTTTCCAGCTGGATGGCCGATCGTTCTTCTGGAACTTGGCGCCGGCGGCGGAGAGCACCGTGTCCAGTCTGGTCACCCAGCTGGCGGCGGCGGAGGCCATTCACAAGGCGAACGACTCCCAGGCGTTACCCAGGAACATCCTGTTCGCCTTCTTCCAAGGGGTGAGATTCGCTATCCGCTCTTCTGATTGGCTGATGTAATAGACCATGTCTCCCTTGATATTTGGCGCGAGGCATTGATGTGGTCTTGTGCGTGTCGTGCAGGAAGTCTTCGACTACATCGGCAGCTCCCGGATGGTTTACGACATGGAGAAGGGAAGATTTCCCGTCCCGCTGAACAGCATTCACTCCTTCGTGGAGCTCAGTCAGGTAATCTATGTGTATCACCGAAGTCATCCACGATGCTTTACACTGCAACACTGCTCCTTCACATCAGATGTTGCAGTTAATGATGTTTTCCTATGCTGTTTTTGTCCACCAGGTGGCGCTGAGAGACAACTCCTCTCTGTGGGTCCACACTGATCCCATCTCTCGGAGTAACGAGTCGGTGAATGCTGAGGTAGGTGCTCAGGTGACACCTGGTAGCTTTTGCTCTGGTGCATTTGGCTCCCTCTAGTGATGGGGTAGTGGAATAGCATCCTCTACGTCTTCTGCCCACTAGGTGAAGCAGCTTCTAGAGCTTCTGAAGAACTCCAGCAAGGACACCAATGTCACCCTCCAGGAGCCCGACCAGTCCCAGGCCCTCCCTCCGGCCTCCTTCCAGCGGTTCCTGAGGGCCCGAAATATCCCAGGCGTGGTGCTGACTGACCACCGAGCGGCGTACCGTAACAAGTAAGACTACCACCAACCTCATCGTCCCTCCTGCAGTTCCGACTGGTCGCCATTGCTTCCATTTTTACTGGCTATACACCAATCTGATGACGTCCTTCTGCTTGCCACCACTAGGGGGCGATCTGTAAACTGCTGTATCTACGGCGCTCCTGACACGTCTGTTGTGGTAAATTCTTGCGCTTACTAAATAAAAGTAGCACATCTGGAGCATCTTTGTTGTCGCTCCTCTGTTATTCATCTTGGAAATGTAGGAGTAAATTGACAACTGGGCATTACCTTTCCTCTAGTCACTACACAGTCTGATTGGATGGCAGTAGTGCGTACATGGAGACGCCCTGTTCACAGTTGTCAGTTTATTCATATATTTCCAGGAGGAGTAATAGAGGAACAGAAAAAAACAACATTTTTTAAAACATTTTATGGCAAATGCAGGCGTCAGTATGTCGGGAGTGGTGATCGTTTCTCTTTCAGTAAGTGCCACATGCAGATCGCCCCCTAGTGGTGACAACAGGTGGGCATATGTGGTGACTATACCTTTTAACCAAGCCCGCAAAGGTTTCTCGGTCTTCATGGAGGTCTTGCAGACTGGACTAAACTAATGCCTGCTGAGCATCCAGGGTGAACGGCCCGAGCGTGATATCCTGTGTTCATCCAGCAGGTGGCAGCAAGAAGCCTTATGAGTGCTACGACGTCCTCACTTTACCGGCTTCTCTCTCTACCCGCAGGTACTACAACGGCATGTACGACACGGCCGCCAGCATCGGCATGGACTATCCCAGCGGACTCTCCAAGGAAGAGGCTCTGATCCACGTCACAGAGGCCGCACAGGTGACTGTGTACAGATTACGGGAGGAGCACGCTCAGTGCGCTCCTCCTATACACCATATGACCGCAGTAAAGAGGTCTTCCAGCTCGTTGTATTATGGCGGGCTGACAGACATTTTAGCGGTGGTGAACCCCTGCATAAAAGGGGGGTATAAATAAGTAATGCGCAATACTTACACATCGCTGCAGCGGGGGAGGACTGGTTGTCATCTGCCATTCACATAACAGACTGCAAACCTCATCTGAACCCCAGACGTCAGACCCCGCGATTAAAGGGCTTGTCTGAGTTATGAAAGGGTAGCCTAAGGGGTCCCCCATGGTGTACAATACCAAAGCAGCTGATATTCACCGCTACTCGCTTGTCCCCCGGCAGTCTACCTGCTGACGCCATTTCTCTCCCCTCCGTGCATCCGGACGCCGTCTCTCTCCCCTCCGTGCATCCGGACGCCGTCTCTCTCCCCTCCGTGCATCCGGACGCCGTCTCTCTCCCCTCCGTGCATCCGGACGCCGTCTCTCTCCCCTCCGTGCATCCGGACGCCGTCTCTCTCCCCTCCGTGCATCCGGGCGCCGTCTCTCTCCCCTCCGTGCATCCGGGCGCCGTCTCTCTCCCCTCCCAGGCATCCGGGCGCCGTCTCTCTCCCCTCCCAGGCATCCGGGCGCCGTCTCTCTCCCCTCCCAGGCATCCGGGCGCCGTCTCTCTCCCCTCCCAGGCATCCGGGCGCCGTCTCTCTCCCCTCCCAGGCATCCGGGCGCCGTCTCTCTCCCCTCCCAGGCATCCGGGCGCCGTCTCTCTCCCCTCCCAGGCATCCGGGCGCCGTCTCTCTCCCCTCCCAGGCATCCGGGCGCCGTCTCTCTCCCCTCCCAGGCATCCGGGCGCCGTCTCTCTCCCCTCCCAGGCATCCGGGCGCCGTCTCTCTCCCCTCCCAGGCATCCGGGCGCCGTCTCTCTCCCCTCCCAGGCATCCGGGCGCCGTCTCTCTCCCCTCCCAGGCATCCGGGCGCCGTCTCTCTCCCCTCCCAGGCATCCGGGCGCCGTCTCTCTCCCCTCCCAGGCATCCGGGCGCCGCCTCTCTCCCCTCCCAGGCATCCGGGCGCCGCCTCTCTCCCCTCCCAGGCATCCGGGCGCCGCCTCTCTCCCCTCCCAGGCATCCGGGCGCCGCCTCTCTCCCCTCCCAGGCATCCGGGCGCCGTCTCTCTCCCCCTACCCCCCCCCCCCCCACACATCCGGACGCCATTCCACCCCACCCCCCCACGCTTTTAGATGCTATCCCATCTCCCCCTACCCCCATATGCACTCAGGCATCATTTCTTCCCCTCCAGTATTCTGCCATCAGTTCCCTAAGTTATTATGGACTTTTCTCTCAGCCGGCGTCGGGCCGTTGTCTGTGATGCTGAACGCAACGTTCTGATTTCAGGTTTGTTAGCCCTTCTAGTTCTGCTGATTTGGATCCTGTGCTATGGGATTGCACGGTGAACAGTTACCTTATGTTCTTGTTAGGGGGCTCATTTTAGAAACAGAAGGGTGTTCTACATAAAAGGGGCGGACCTCTGTTGGCAGTTCCTCCTCCCACTTAATTTGTCATGGAGATATAATATTGGGGAGGCGGCTAAATCTCCTGCGTTCGGATGGCTCTCCTCCCGCTATTCCAAAACGGCACTGATAGTCTTCCGGTATGGTTGGGCACAGCGTATGATCTGCGGGGCTACCTTAATAGAAGCTAAATAGTTAGGCCTCATGTCCACGGGGAAAATCAGGCCCGCTACGGATCTCCATGGAGAATCTGCAGCGGGTCCCTCCTGCCCCGCGGACATGGGCGCTGAAAATAAGAATAGACTCACCTGCTGCGATCCGTGCGCGTCTTCCTTCCTTTGCGGACGGATCTTCTTTCTTGGGCCGGCGGATGTGCTCGGCACGCCGGCTGTGTGCCGGGCCGATCCGCCGGGCCGAAGTAAGAAGTTTCCGGCCTGCGGATCCGGACGGCTTCCATAGGCTTCAATAGAATCCTGCGGGAGCCGCCCCCGCGGGAGACCCGCGCCTGAATGGAGCATGTCCGGATTTTTTCCTGCACGTGGGACCTGCGCTTGCAGGGAAAAATGACATCCGCAGGTATTTAACTACCTGCGGGTGTCTAATGCATCCCTATGGGGCGCGGATCCGCGTGCAGGAAAAACGCTGTGGATTTAAAATCCGAATTTGCCTGTGGACATGAGGCCTTAATATCTCTTAATCCCCTTTTACCTTCACCAGTCGCTCTCGGAAGTCGCCACTCTGCTCGCAAAAACCCTTTACCAGCTGGCGGGCGGTAAGGATGCCACCGAGGTCAAAGCAGACGTCAATTCGGTAAGGAGCTCCGCTCATAATCTCCATGATTGCTTCACTTTGCAGCGTCAGAAATATCGAAGGACCTTATAAATCCCGTCCTGTTCAGGTCTAAAACTGCACAAATTTGCTGGTTGCTGTTAGTACCAGATTTAGCTCCACCCCTTTGTCAGCCATGTGACTTAAAGTGGGAGGAAAGGGACTTGTTATTTGTATAGTGCAAACTTATTACGCAGCGCTTTCAGGTAACTTATAACACCCCAGCAAGCTGGTACTCATTTTACCGACCTCGGAAGGATGGAAGGCTGAGTCAACATTGAGCCGACTACCTGAACCACGCTGGGATTGAACCTGCAACCTTCAGATTGTGCTGCCATAACGCTCTGTGCCACTTGAGGCCCCAGACATAAAGGGAATGTCTGTTTACCAAACCACCCTGTTTCAATAAAGTGAACTTTATTTACCCCTCCTTGGCCGCTGGGATCAAGCACTGCAGCCCCGCTGTGATCCCGATGATTGTTGTAAGAGATGATGTCACAGGAAATCAGGTGACTGCGACAGCCAATGAGAGGCTGCAGCATCACGTTCCTGATCTGGCATCATGGTGCTCAGGATGTCAGTGCCGCCAGGAGAAGGAGTGATGACGTTGTAGTCTCTCGTTGTCTGTAGTGGTCGCCTAATTTTCTGTAACATCATCTCTCGCATTAATCACCAGGACCACAGTGGGGCTGCCGCCCTGGATCCTGGTGGCCATGGAGGAGTATGTGTAGTTCAGCCTATTATTTTAATGCATGGGGATCCTATTGAAGCAGGGTTTTCCTGAAACTAATGGACAACCCCTTTAAGTCACATGTCTGACAGAGGGGTGGAGCTAAAGAGCTGTCTGTTACCAAGGGCAACCAGCAGAATTGTATTGTATGGGTATCTTTGGATGTGAATGGAGAAGATAAGCGGTTTAAGTTTTTTAACCCTTTTTATAAGACTCGCCGTTTTGCGTCCCCCTGCAGGTCACTCGGATGTTGTACGGCTTCCTGGTGATGTCCAACAACAGCTGGTTTCAGTCCATCATTAGGTCTGACTGGAAAGGACAACTGGGTAAGGCTGGTATTAGACAGTTCTTCAGTAAAGGTCTAGGGAGCTGTAACAGTTGTTAAAGCACGCACAACTCCTAGCATGGGCATGCTGAGAGTTGTAGTCTCTTAAAGGGGTTGTCCAGTTGCAAACTACTGATGGGGGGTAATAGGCTGAACTGGATGCACATATGTCTTTTTTCGGCTCCACATACTTTGTTACCCCGTTCATCCTCCACCGCCAGCTCCGGTCTCCCTGTGACGTCACCCTGCATGCTGAGCCTGTCTACAAACAAGCTGCAGCAGCCAATGACAGCGCTGGGTGATCATGGCTGACCGCTGTCATTGGCTGCTATAGCAGGTTTACGGGACGTCACTTCAGCCTGTAAACAGACAGCGGAGACCGGAGCGGAGAGAGGTGAATAACTGCTGATTTCTTATTTTACTGCATGGGCGGGCCGGTGACGGGTTTCCCTTAACTCGGACATCCCCTTTAACAGGTTCAAGTGAACTTGTCGGGTCCTTTTGAGTACCATGAACTAAGGTTATGGCTTATAGGACAGAGTGCATGGAGTCCACGATGTGGCCTTCCCTCGCAGCCTGCGCTCGCTTTATTGAGTGGACTTCCTCTTTTCATGTCTCGTACTAATGCTCCATTGTGTTCCTGTACTTGTAGAAGACAGACCTCCGCAGTATTACGTGACCGCCACAGCGATTGGGACCAAGCAGTCTCCCAACCCGCCAACCAGCTTCCTCATCTCCATTCTGGCCAACCTCACCGGACAGGTCGTGAATTACACCAAAGAGGAATGCCAGAGCCCGGATAAGGCTGCAGATCCTAAGAGGGAGGCAAGTGCAGATATTTCAGATTTCAGCTCTGAAGCCTGCAGAATTGTGAATGCAGCTCTGCTGCGGGCTTTGGAGCTGAAATCTCCCAGCATTTCCTACTTATTTCTGGCCAGTTTGGCCTTTACATCAGGCAATGTGCAGTCTAACTGCCCTCTAGATCTTAGCAGCCTAGCTCATCTGTTGGGTTGTGTACAATGACCAACTTGCTGACTGTTGCCATGAAGAACTTGTAAGGATTCTGTAAATGTAACCGTTTCTCCACCTTATTTTGTATTCGTTTCCTTCTCAGTTCTATGAATACTTGTGGGCGCAGGGTCCACTGGATGATAATTCAACCACTCGGACCCCATACTGCGTACGGACCACCCTCCGGAGCCACCTAGCAGAGTCGCCAGCTTTTGAGTTGAACGATTGGGGTTCTACAGAGTATTCCACCTGGACGGAAAGCCGCTGGAAGGAAATCCGAGCTCGCATATTCCTTGTGCCAAGTCACGAGCTAGAGGTGGGTGTCGGCAACTTCTGATGATGTCACCGAGATGTTCATGCAAGTCCTTTACACCCCTTCCCTACATGTGTCATATATGTTTGGCACATGTTGGGTGTCGTATGGAGTGGGCTAAGGGAGTCAACAGGGTGGGTGTTCAGATCGCAGCTCTTAACCATTTAAATGACGCTGTCGATTCTCACAGTGGTATTTAAATGTTCCGAACAGCACCCCCCCCCCCCCATGATAAAATTTGCGAGGTGCTGTCCGGGTGTCAGGGCAGGCCCCCAGTGCTGCTAATTATTCCTGCCTATGGCATGTCTTAATAGTTTGCCTGTCAAAATACAGTATAATGCAATACTATAATACTGCAGTGTTCTGTATAAGTGATCAAATAATTACGAAGTCAAGTTTTCTATGGAGACGAAAAAAAAGCAAAATAAAGATTTTTATTTTTGTGTTAATTTAAAAAAAAAAAATTGAAAAATGAAAAAACTTTTCCTAGCAGTAAAAAAAAAAAAATTTAAAAATTGGTATCGCTGGAGTGTGTGTGTGGCTGATCAGTCACGTGCACAATGAGCAGCACATGACCCCCTGCAGAATCGTCCAGATGCCATGAGGCAGGCACTGTGATGGGTGAGAAATCAGTTTCTCATTTTAAACCTCTTTAACCCTTTCCAATCCAATTATTTTTTTCTCATCCATTCTCCGCAGCTCCAAATAAATTGGAGCTGGTGAGAATGGATGAGAAAAAATACATTTCCCTGCACCCTCCTGAACTGAAAGAGTTCAGGAGAGGCTGCTTACCTGTCCGGCGTCTTCCGCATTCTCCCTTCTGCCTCGGCGATCATGTGACCTCTGGGGTCAGGTGGCACCCAGCGGTCACATGATCGCCGAGCCGGGAGACAGAAGGGAGAATGCGGAAGACACCGGACAGGTAAGCAGGCCCCCCCCACGGTGCAGGCGTGACGGTGCTGGGGGTCAGGTGACACCGGCGGTCACATGATCGCCAGCCGGAATCTCCGTGCATTACATAGCGCTAAATGAGCACTATGTAATGTGTAAAGGAGAAGGCAGAAAGGGTTAAAAACCCTTTCTGCCTTCTCGGGGGTCCTCGATGAGGATCAGTGCAGGAGTGTATCTGCACCCGATGTGTCTGATGATCGGGTGCAGATGCACTGCTGTGGAGGGAAATTATGATGTCGGGGCAGGCCCGACATTGGATTGGAAAGGGTTAAATTGGTATTATTTGGGAAAAAAACCAACTCGTCCCACCCAAAAGCAAGCCGTCATGTAGCTATGTCACCGGTAAAGTTATGAGTTCTTGAAGGTGAGGAGGAAAGCATGATGGGAAAAACGCAGGAAGGGGTTAAAGGGGTAGTCCAGCTTGGTGCCCAGGGAAATCAATGAATTGTTCTATCCATGGATGGTGCGTGACCCCCTTCCCCCACCCTTCCTTTTCCTTCCCCTTTATTACAACCATGCCATTGTACTGATCTCCTTGTCCTTCTCTTCACCCGCAGGTGATAACGCTGGTCGTGGGCATTGTCGTCCTCCTCCTGTCTTTCGGAGCTACTTACTTTATCAACTCCAAGTCAGACATACTGTTCACAGGCCCACAAGATAGCGGCTCGGTGACTTACTAGAGACCCTTCTGGGTGGAGGACTTGATATCACTGGTTGGGTGGGAGCGCCCATGATACTTTCATTACCGATCCACACTGGAAGAAACTTTTGATATATTTTCTGTTTCAATTCAAGCAGCGTCCATGATCGGGATCAAAAATCCTGGGAAGGAGTGCAACGTGATGACACAGAGACACCGGATCCAGGACCAAACACGGCCTCCGACTCTACCTGTTCTACTTTACAGCCTATTAAATGGTAATTCACTTCCTCCTCCCCCCCCCCCCCCCACCTAATAAATACAAGCCTACGACATTTGAGGGGACTTCCAACTGCCCAATTCAATTCTTCATTGCCTGAGACCAGATTGGTAGGAGTGCACTACCAACCAACCATTGGAAAGACTTGACTGGTAGTGGTGTGCTGCCAACCAACCATTGGAAAAACTTAGCTGGTAGGGTTCTGCTGTCAGCCAATCATCGAAGAAACCGGTTGAGCGGATTGTGCTGCCAGCTACCCATGACGACAATGACTTGGCTAATAGGGGTGGACTGCCAACCAAGCATTTGAAAAACTTAGCTGGAAGGGTTCTGCTGCCAACCAAGCATTGGAGAAATTGGTTGAGAAGTGTGTGCTGCCAACCACCTATTGGAAACACTGCTTAGTAGAGGTGGCCTGCCAACCGACCACTGAGTAACTTGGCTGGTAGGGTTTTGCTGCCAACCAGCCACTGGAAAGACTTGGTGGTAAGCAATTAATCGGAGCTGGACTGACCCCCCGCTGGCAGCAGAGATGAGCTGTAGACACCGGGGGCAGCACTCGCACACGCTATATGCCAGTCCCCATTTCGAGCCCTTCTTTCGTGTTCATTTCTCATTTTTTTCCCCCTTTTTCACAAGTAATTTTCTGTGATCTGCAGAGAAATATTGCGCCAATTGCTGAATTGTTTGGACACTGACAACGTTCAGGAGCTTTCATCATTTATGTGTTTTTTTTTTTTTGTTTTTTTTTTTATGTTGTTCCCCCAAAATATAATAAAAGGACTAAAAAAATATCTAAAATGTTGCTTATAAATATTTGTTGGAAATCGCCGGATCTCTTATATATTGTTGGAAGGATGAGATTTAGTGTCGCACACAAACCACCAGCCCTTGGGGTGCAGCCATTTATGGTTGTATGCCTCAGTGCTTCAGCTTGCAGTACCGCATGGTAGGTGCTACTGTTGCCACTGCCGTTCATGGAAAGGCTTACAGTACCACTCTGTACCCTATAGGGGGAGCCATTTCATCATTTGTCTATCCAAAGCATTGCAGTACTTCACTGTTAACTGGTTAGAGTCGACTGTCTCGGCAGCGTTCTACAGAAAGCATTGCAGTACTGCACTGTAACCACTAGGTGTCGCTGTCTTTTCGGTGCCTTTCTCTGCTTGACAACAGTGTTGCAAATAGATACTTGATGTAGCAGTGCCAAGTGCATCTACATGGTTGACTTCAGCACTGCATGTGAATGTCGTCCATGCTATGTAATCCTCTCTTTGGATACTGGGTGGGAGGCGCTAAAGAAATAAACCCGATAATGGCGCTGGTTGTCAGACTTGTAGGGTTGTCACTTCTCCTACCCTGGGAGAACACCTGTCTAGACAAGGGGATGATCTCTTTCATTGCACTGTCATGTTGATTTATGGTTCGAGCCCCGATCCTGGTGGGATATATACACATATTTTTTTTAATCGGGCCTGTGACCTCATCAGTTGCTGGGCGTATCACCCGAATTATTGTGCACCTTCTCCATCATTTTAGACATTGATTGGGCAAGGATGTAATATTCCCCCACCCACGGTCTAGAATACAAGTAAAACCACTGTACTTCTAGACTGTCTACATACTGCAGTCGGAGCTGGGGGGCTTCTCGTCGTAAAAGACCCCGTACTCCATCCTGCATCTTTTCTCACCCCTCTTCCAGCTGCTGTCGTCTGACCTGGATGCGCCCCGACGAGGGTCACGTGGCAGATGGGAAGTGAGGGGATGAGATTTAAGTTGACAGCGAAGACTGCAGGACGGTAACGCTGATTGTATGAGATGTTTAACCCCTTCATCACAGAAAAAGGGCATTAATAAAACATTTTTTTTTTTTTTTTTTGCTTTTGTGGTGTTTATAGAATATTTGGTATAAAAACCTTCTAAACATATCGCATATGGTAAAAAGTATGTGCACCCTTGAACAGACCCATCCGTATGTTACTGATTAATTCATTCATAATCCCTAAACTGTATCTCTACAAAGGGGCTAGAAAAACATGGCTGTTTTCCTCCAAACACAGCACCACCCTTGCCCGTGGGTTGTGTCTGGTATTGCAGCTTGACTCTCAATTCACTTCAATGGAGCTGAGCTAAAATACCGCACTCAACCCTATGGAGTAGGGTGGCGCTGTTTTTGGGGAGAAGGAAGACCTTTTTCTAACCCTGGACAACCCCTTTAAGATTTCCCTTTTAAGGTGTACAAAAGTCACATTTTCAAAAAGTCATAGAGGCGTGGCCACGGGCGGCCCAATCACATTTACTCTCATGGATGTCCGAAACTGGCATGACATGGCAGAGTAGAACTACATGGAGTCTGAAACGTCGGCCCTCTTTTTGGTCAGATGGTCATGTGACCTCAGTTCCGGCCAGCTCCGATTTACTTGGGGTCATGCTGTCTGAAACTAGTTAATTTCTCAGTCAGTGTGATGCTGTTAAATGGGCCCTACCACAGACAGTGTCTAGAGGGGGAGACCATAGTTACTGCTGATGATCACACAGGTATAATAGAGGAGATCATAGCTCATTCTCCTGCCTGTATACTTCTGGGCTGTAGCCTACTTAGGTGAATGTAGAATGTAATGATCACTAAACTGTTCCCCCAGCAGGCAGAAATAGTATCGCTCCAGCTCATGCTGTGCCTCTACATAATGGCATTAAGTGAAATAAAAAAAAATCTCCCTCTCGGGGTGGTGCCTGATAAGTATCAGACAGGGTGCTGCCCTGCATGGAAGTACCTGGAAGAAATACATAGAGGAGATCCCCCCCAGAGCGTGACAGGCAATCAGGGCAGGGATGGAATAAATGGTGCTTGTCAGACTGGCCCTTTAAGTGTTGCATATATGTGGCCAGTCCATGCTACTGTTTGGAGTGGCGTTGGTAGGTTGTTGGAATCCTGCGAGCGGGAGGTAGGTATTGCTATATACAGAGATGCCAGCTGTTGCTGTTTATGGACTGCCATGCCAGCGCTACCTGTCAGTACTTCCTGCGCTCCGTCGCCGGCTTGTTTAATGTCGCCTGCACTGTGAGGATTGATGCAACTCCAGGTAATGTCAAAGATGTTATTGCCGGATCCCGATGTAAACAAGACAACTGCGACCCGAGGGAGATCTCGCCCGTCGAGCACAGCGGTGGCACCGTGCCCGGGCAGACTGCTGGAGGCACAGATGAAACGCCAGCGGATCCTGCGTCACCCTGATCACCGCCACATGTAACCCCCATAGTAAGAAAGCCACCACCCTTAAGATGTACACATTAAGCAGAGAGTATCACACATGCTTAGATACACAAATGTAGCAGATCGTATCACACATAAAAATTTTAGATACACCAGCACCGCAGGCAGTATCATATATGATAGGATTACACACAGATTACTAGACAGTACATACATGAGAGGCGTAGATACATCAGGGTTCAGTCCTTGCTCCCCTGCTCTTCCCCTTGCTGTGGGGTTCCCCTAGGGCTTGGCCCCCCTCCTCTCCTCTTCCCCTCGCTGTTAGGGTCCCCCAGGGCTTGGTCCTCGGCCCCCTCCTCTCCTCTTCCCCTTTCTGTTGGGGTCCCCCAGGGCTCAGTCCTCAGCCCCCTCCTCTCCTCTTCCCCTTTCTGTTGGGGTCCCAGAGGGCTCAGTCCTTGGCCCTATCCTCTCCTCTTCCCCTTGCTGTTGGGGTCCCCCAGGGCTCAGTCCTCGGCCCCCTCCTCTCCTCTTCCCCTTGCTGTGGGGGTCCTCCAGGGTCGGTCCCCAGCCCCCTCCTCTTCCCCTTGCTGTTGGGGTCCCCCAGGGCTCGGTCCTCAGCCCCCTCCTCTTCTCTTCCCTTTTCTGTTGGGGTCCCCCAGGGCTCGGTCCCCAGCCCCCTCCTCTCCTCTTCCCCTAGCTGTTGGGGTCCCCCAGGGTCGGTCCCCAGCCCTCTCCTCTTCCCCTTGCTGTTTGGATCCCCCAGGGTCGTTCCTCAGCCCCCTCCTCTTCCCCTTGCTGTTGGGGTCCCCTAGGGCTCAGTCCTTCTCCCCTCCTCTCCTCTTTCCCTTGCTGTTGGTTTCCCCCGGGGCTCAGTCCTCAGCCCCCTCCTCTCCTCTTCCCCTTGCTGTGGGGGTCCCCCAGGGCTCAGTCCTCAGCCCCCTCCTCTTCCCCTTGCTGTTGGGGTCCCCCAGGGCTCGGTCCTTCTCCCCTCCTCTCCTCTTCCCCTTGCTGTTGGGTTTCCCCAGGGCTCAGTCCTCAGCCCCCTCCTCTCCTCTTCCCCTTGCTGTGGGGGTCCCCCAGGGCTCAGTCCTCAGCCCCCTCCTCTTCCCCTTACTATTGGGTTCCCCCAGGGTCTCAATCCTCAGCCTCTTCCTCTCCTCTTTCCCTTGCTGTTGGTTTCCCCCAGGGCTCAGTCCTCAGCCTCTTCCTCTCCTCTTTCCCATGCTGTTGGGTTCCCCCAGGGCTCAGTCCTCAGCCTCTCCCTCTCCTCTTCCCCTTGCTGTTGGTTTCCCCCAGGGCTCCGTCCTCGGCCCCCTCCTCTCCTCTTCCCCTTGCTGTTGGTTTCCCCCAGGGCTCAGTCCTCGGCCCCCTCCTCTCCTCTTTCCCTTGCTGTTGGTTTCCCCCAGGGCTCAGTCCTCGGCCCACTCCTCTCCTCTTCCCCTTGCTGTTGGTTTCCCCCAGGGCTCAGTCCTCGGCCCCCTCCTCTCCTCTTTCCCTTGCTGTTGGTTTCCCCCAGGGCTCAGTCCTCGGCCCCCTCCTCTCCTCTTCCCCTTGCTGTTGGTTTCCCCCAGGGCTCAGTCCTCGGCCCCCTCCTCTCCTCTTCCCCTTGCTGTTGGTTTCCCCCAGGGCTCAGTCCTCGGCCCCCTCCTCTCCTCTTCCCCTTGCTGTTGGTTTCCCCCAGGGCTCAGTCCTCGGCCCCCTCCTCTCCTCTTTCCCTTGCTGTTGGTTTCCCCCAGGGCTCCGTCCTCGGCCCCCTCCTCTCCTCTTCTCCTAGCTGTTGGGATCTCCTAGGACTCGGTTCTCGACCTGGGGTTATATTCAACTCGGCTCTCTCCTTCACTCCCTACATCTAATCTCTGGCCTGGACATGCCACCTGCACCTCAAGAACATCCCAAGAATCCGCCCTTTTCTCACCATGGACTTGCTAAAAACGCTCACTGTTGCCCTCATCCACTCTCGCATCGATTATTGCTGCTCGCTGCGGATCGGCCTCCCCCGCGCCAGACTCTATCCTGAATGCGGCAGCCACGCTTTTCTTATTGTCCAGCCGCTACTCGGACGCCTCTGCCCTGTGGCGGTCACTACCTTCATCCATAAAGCTCTCCATGGCACTGAGCCACCCTACATTGCATCGCTCATCTCAAGCCACCACCCAGCCCGCGCCCTCCGCTCGACTAATGAAATCAGATTCAGTACCTCTTTAATTCGAACCTCTCATTCCTGCCTCCAAGACTTCTCCAGAGCAGCAGCGGTCCTCTGGAACACGCTACCCAAAACTATCTGGGCGATCCAGGACTCACAAAACTTCAGGCGTGCTCTAAGAACGCACCTCTTTATAGGGGCATACCACATCCCCTAAACCTAACCCCTCTGTACTCTGCCTGATAACATGTTCCCTGACCTACTGACTGCAACCCCTGCTAGCTGCCATCAACCGCCCCCTGCAGTCATACCGATTCAGCCACTATACGGCCTGACCATTGTCTATGTGTATAGCATCCCTCACTCTCCACCTCCCCATACTGTGCACATCTCCAGCCCTTTACCTCCTGTATCACCCCGTTATCTGTAGTATGTAAGCTCACTAGAGCAGGACCCTCACCCCTACTGTTTCCATCAACTGTTTACTACATGTAACCGCGGTCTTGTAAGCCGTGCGGAATATGTTGGCGCTATATAAATAAAGATTATTATTATGCCAGCTAAGCAGTCACTATCACTCATAATAATATTAGCTGCAACAACTCAGCAGACAGTATCACACAGGATAGGATTAGATACACGGCTCAGCAAACAGTATCACACAGGACAGGATTAGATACACAGCTCAGCAGACAGTATCACACAGAATAGGATTAGATACACAGCTCAGCAGACAGTATCATACAGGATAGGATTAGATACACAGCTCAGCAGACAGTATCACACAGGATAGGATTAGATACACGGCTCAGCAGACAGTATCACACAGGATAGGATTAGATACACAGCTGAGCAGACAGTATCACAAAGGATAGGATGAGATACACGGCTCAGCAGACAGTATCACACAGGATATGATTAGATACACGGCTCGGCAGACAGTATCATACAGGATAGGATTAGATACACAGCTCAGCAGACAGTATCACACAGGATAGGATTAGATACACAGCTCAGCAGACAGTATCACACAGGATGGGATTAGATACACGGCTCAGCAGACAGTATCACACAGGATAGGATTAGATACACAGCTCAGCAGACAGTATCCCACAGGATAGGATGAGATACACGGCTCAGCAGACAGTATCATACAGGATAGGATTAGATACACGGCTCAGCAGACAGTATCATACAGGATAGTATTAGATACACGGCTCAGCAGACAGTATCACACAGGATAGGATTAGATACACAGCTCAGCAGACAGTATCCCACAGGATAGGATGAGATACACGGCTCAGCAGACAGTATCCCACAGGATAGGATTAGAAACACGGCTCAGCAGACAGTATCATACAGGATAGGATTAGATACACGGCTCAGCAGACAGTATCACGCAGGATAGGATTAGATACACGGCTCGGCAGACGGTATCATACAGGATAGTATTAGATACACAGCTCAGCAGACAGTATCATACAGGATAGGATTAGATACACGGCTCAGCAGACAGTATCACACAGGATAGGATTAGATACACAGCTCAGCAGACAGTATCACACAGGATAGGATTAGATACACGGCTCAGCAGACAGTATCACAGAGGTCAGGATTAGATACACGGCTCGGCAGACAGTATCATACAGGATAGGATTAGATACACGGCTCAGCAGACAGTATCATACAGGATAGGATTAGATACACGGCTCGGCAGACAGTATCATACAGGATAGGATTAGATACACGGCTCGGCAGACAGTATCATACAGGATAGGATTAGATACACGGCTCGGCAGACAGTATCATACAGGATAGGATTAGATACACGGCTCAGCAGACAGTATCACACAGGATAGGATTAGATACACAGCTCAGCAGACAGTATCACACAGGATAGGATTAGATACACGGCTCAGCAGACAGTATCATACAGGATAGGATTAGATACACAGCTCAGCAAACAGTATCACAAATGGCAGGATTAGATACACTGCTCAGCAGACAATATCACACAGGATAGGATTAGATATACAGCTCAGCAGACAGTATCACACAGAATAGGATTAGATACACAGCTCAGCAGACAGTATCACACAAGATAGGATTAGATACATAGCTAAACAGACAGTATCACCCAGGATAGAATTAGATACACAGCTCAGCAGACAGTATCACACAGGATAGGATTAGATACACAGCTGAGCAGACAGTATCACACAGGATAGGATTAGATACACAGCTCAGCAGACAGTATCACACAGAATAGGATTAGATACACAGCTCAGCAGACAGTATCACACAAGATAGGATTAGATACATAGCTAAACAGACAGTATCACCCAGGATAGAATTAGATACACAGCTCAGCAGACAGTATCACCCAGGATAGGATTAGATACACAGCTCAGCAGACAGTATCACACAGGATAGGATTAGATACACAGCTCAGCAGACAGTATCACACAAGATAGGATTAGATACACAGCTCAGCAGACAGTATCACACAGGATAGGATTAGATACACAGCTCAGCAGACAGTATCACACAGGATAGAATTAGATACACAGCTCAGCAGACAGTATCACACAAGATAGGATTAGATACACAACTCAGCAGACAGTATTACACAGGATAGGATTAGATACATAGCTAAACAGACAGTATCACCCAGGATAGGATTAGATACACAGCTCAGCAGACAGTATTACACAGGATAGGATTAGATACATAGCTAAACAGACAGTATCACACAGGATAGGATTAGATACACAGCTCAGCAGACAGTATTACACAGTATAGGATTAGATACATAGCTAAACAGACAGTATCACACAGGATAGGATTAGATACACGGCTCAGCAGACAGTATCACACAGGATAGGATTAGATACACGGCTCAGCAGACAGTATCACCCAGGATAGAATTAGATACACAGCTCAGCAGACAGTATCACCCAGGATAGGATTAGATACACAGCTCAGCAGACAGTATCACCCAGGATAGGATTAGATACACAGCTCAGCAGACAGTATCACACAAGATAGGATTAGATACACAGCTCAGCAGACAGTATCGCGCAGGATAGAATTAGATACACAGCTCAGCAGACAGTATCACACAGGATAGGATTAGATACACAGCTCAGCAGACAGTATCACACAGGATAGGATTAGATACACAGCTCAGCAGACAGTATCACACAAGATAGGATTAGATACACAGCTCAGCAGACAGTATCACACAGGATAGGATTAGATACACAGCTCAGCAGACAGTATCACACAGGATAGGATTAGATACACTGCTCAGCAGGCAGTATCACGCAGGAAAGGATTAGATACACAACTCAGCAGACAGTATCACGCAGGATAGAATTAGATACACGGCTCAGCAGATAGTATCACACATGACAGGATTAGATACACAGCTGAGCAGACAGTATCACCCAGGATAGGATTAGATACACAGCTCAGCAGACAGTATCACACATGACAGGATTAGATACACAGCTGAGCAGACAGTATCACACAGGATAGGATTAGATACACAGCTCAGCAGACAGTATCACACATGACAGGATTAGATACACAGCTGAGCAGACAGTATCACCCAGGATAGGATTAGATACACTGTTGAGCAGATGGTATCACACAGGATAGGATTAGATACACTGTTGAGCAGATGGTATCACACAGGAAAGGATTAAATACAGCAGCTCAGCAGACAGTATCACACAGGATAGGATTAGATACACAGCTCAGCAGACAGTATCACACAGGATAGGATTAGATACACAGCTCAGCAGACAGTATCATACAGGATAGGATTAGATACACAGCTCAGCAAACAGTATCACAGATGGCAGGATTAGATACACAGCTCAGCAGACAGTATCACACAAGATAGGATTAGATACACGGCTCAGCAGACAGTATCACACAGGATAGGATTAGATACACTGCTCAGCAGACAGTATCATACAGGATAGGATTAGATACACAGCTCAGCAGACAGTATCACATATGATAGAATAAGATACACAGCTCAGCAGACAGTATCACACAGGATAGGATTAGATACACAGCTCAGCAGACAGTATCACACAGGGCAGGATTAGATACACTGTTGAGCAGATGGTATCACATAGGATAGGATTAGATACACTGTTGAGCAGATGGTATCACACAGGAAAGGATTAAATACAGCAGCTCAGCAGACAGTATCACACAGGATAGGATTAGATACACAGCTCAGCAGACAGTATCATACAGGATAGGATTAGATACATGGCGCAGCAGACAGTATCACACAGGATAGGATTAGATACACAGCTCAGCAAACAGCATCACAGATGGCAGGATTAGATACACAGCTCAGCAGACAGTATCACACCAGATAGGATTAGATACACGGCTCAGCAGACAGTATCATACAGGACAGGATTAGATACACGGCTCAGCAGACAGTATCACACAGGATAGGATTAGATACACAGCTCAGCAGACAGTATCATACAGGATAGGATTAGATACACGGCTCTGCAGACAGTATCACACAAGATAGGATTAGATACACAGCTCAGCAGACAGTATCACGCAGGATAGAATTAGATACACAGCTCAGCAGACAGTATCACACAGGATAGGATTAGATACACAGCTCAGCAGGCAGTATCACACAGGATAGGATTAGATACACAGCTCAGCAGACAGTATCACACAGGAAAGGATTAAATACACGGCTCAGCAGGCAGTATCACACAGGAAAGGATTAGATACACGGCTCAGCAGGCAGTATCACGCAGGAAAGGATTAGATACACAGCTCAGCAGACAGTATCACACCGGATAGGATTAGATACACAGCTCAGCAGACAGTATCACGCAGGATAGAATTAGATACACAACTCAGCAGACAGTATCACACATGACAGGATTAGATACACAGATCAGCTGACTGTATCACATAGGATAGGATTAGATACACAGCTCAGCAGACGGTATCACACAGGATAGGATTAGATACATGGCTCGGCAGACAGTATCACACAGGATAGGATTAGATACACAGCTCAGTAGACAGTATCACACAGGATAGGATTAGATACACAGCTCAGCAGACGGTATCACACAGGATGGGATTAGATACACGGCTCAGCAGACAGTATCACACAGGACAGGATTAGATACACAGAACCGCAGACAGTATCACACAGGATAGGATTAGATACATGGCTCGGCAGACAGTATCACACAGGATAGGATTAGATACACAGCTCAGTAGACAGTATCACACAGGATAGGATTAGATACACAGCTCAGCAGACGGTATCACACAGGATGGGATTAGATACACGGCTCAGCAGACAGTATCACACAGGACAGGATTAGATACACAGATCAGCTGACTGTATCACATAGGATAGGATTAGATACACAGCTCAGCAGACAGTATCACGCAGGATAGGATTAGATACACAGATCAGCTGAGTACATAGCACTGAGTTTCTCCATGGTGGATTGTATTTAAAGGGGAACACTTCACTATTGTTGCATGATAGCGCAGCTCTTCGACCGGAGGGGGTGGGGACAATATCAGACATGATGGGTTTAGATACCTCAGTTCAGCAGACAGTATCACACATGATTGGTTTAGATACAGAGCTCAATAGACAGCATCACACAGGATAGGATTAGATACACAGCTCAGCAGACAGTATCACACAGGATAGGATTAGATACACAGCTCAGCAGACAGTATCACACAGGATAGGATTAGATACACAGCTCAGCAGACAGTATCACACAGGATAGGATTAGATACACAGCTCAGCAGACAGTATCACACAGGATAGGATTAGATACACAGCTCAGCAGACAGTATCACACAGGATAGGATTAGATACACGGCTCAGTAGACAGTATCACACAGGACAGGATTAGATACACAGATCAGCTGACTGTATCACATAGGATAGGATTAGATACACAGCTCAGCAGACAGTATCACACAGGATAGGATCAGATACACAGATCAGCAGACAGTATCACACAGGACAGGATTAGATACACAGATCAGCTGACTGTATCACATAGGATAGGATTAGATACACAGAACCGCAGACAGTATCACACAGGATAGGATTAGATACATGGCTCGGCAGACAGTATCACACAGGATAGGATTAGATACACAGCTCAGCAGACAGCATCACACAGGATAGGATTAGATACACGGCTCAGCAGACGGTATCACACAGGATAGGATTAGATACACGGCTCAGCAGACGGTATCACACAGGATAGGATTAGATACACAGCTCAGCAGACAGTATGACACAGGATAGGATTAGATACACGGCTCAGCAGACAGTATCACAGAGGATAGGATTAGATACACAGCTCAGCAGACAGTATCAGACAGGATAGGATTAGATACACAGCTCAGCAGACAGTATCACACAGGATAGGATTAGATACACAGATCAGGCGATGGTATCATCTATCTATCTATCTATGTATCTCATATCTATCTGTCTATCTATCTATCTATCTCATATCTATCTATCTCACATCTATCTATCTATCTATCTCCTATCTATCTATCTATCTATCTATCTATCTATCTATCTATCTATCTATCTATCTCATATCTATCTATCTATCTATCTATCTATCTCATATCTATCTATCTATCTATCTCATATCTATCTATCTATCTATCTATCTATCTCATATCTATCTATCTCCTATCTATCTATCTATCTATCTATCTATCTCCTATCTATCTATCTATCTATCTATCTATCTATCTATCTCATATCTATCTATCTATCTATCTCCTATCTATCTATCTATCTATCTATCTATCTATCTATCTATCTATCTATCTATCTATCTCCTATCTATCTATCTCTCATATCTATCTATCTCATATCTATCTATCTATCTATCTATCTATCTATCTATCTATCTCACTATCTATCTATCTCACTATCTATCTATCTATCTATCTCATATCTATCTATCTATCTATCTATCTATCTATCTACCATCTATCTATCTATCTAACTCATATCTATCTATCTATCTATCTATCTATCTATCTATCTCATATCTATCTATCTATCTATCTCATATCTATCTATCTATCTATCTATCTATCTATCTCATATCTATCTATCTATCTATCTCCTATCTATCTATCCCTCTATCTATCTATCTCCTATCTATCTATCTATCTATCTATCTCATATCTATCTATCTATCTATCTATCTATCTATCTATCTATCTATCTCCTATCTATCTATCTATCTATCTCCTATCTATCTATCTATCTATCTATCTCACTATCTATCTATCTCACTATCTATCTATCTATCTATCTATCTCATATCTATCTATCTATCTATCTATCTATCTATCCATCCATCCATCTATCTATCTATCTATCTATCTCATATCTATCTATCTATCTATCTATCTATCTATCTATCTATCTATCTATCTATCTATCTCCTATCTATCTATCTATCTCCTATCTATCTATCTATCTATCTATCTATCTATCTATCTATCTATCATCTATCTATCTATCTAACTCATATCTATCTATCTATCTATTTATCTCATATCTATCTATCTATCTATCTATCTATCTCATATCTATCTATCTATCTATCTATCTATCTCATATCTATCTATCTATCTATCTATCTATCTATCTATCTATCTATCTATCTATCTCATATCTATCTATCTATCTATCTATCTATCTATCTATCTATCTATCTATCTATCTATCTATCTATCTATCCATCCATCCATCTATCCTCTGTATCTCACATCCATCCCTCCACATTATGTTACTCGGATCCTCGTGTTATTACTTTCGGATGAACGGGAGGTGTCGCTAACTCCCATGACCTCTGACCCCAGCTGCCTGCGGAGTGGAGGAGGGGCGGCTGGGTAGCAGTGAGAGGTGACAGCTGCCCCGAGCCCTAAGGGGTAAAAGATGCTGGAAATATTAACATCGTGCCAGGGGAACACATGTCTCTGAACACACACCGTGCCCAGATGCAGCACCATCATGGCCTAATATGCAAAGCGGCCCGTAGGAGGAAGCCGGGCCTGGGCTCTGTGCAATCCCTTCATACACGACTCTCTGTATTTAGGGATCATTGTCGCGGACTCCTGCACCCGGGGATTACTGTAGAGTTTCAGATCTGGGGTGCGTGTAAAACGGGGTCAGATAAAGCAAATTCAGCCCCTCCTTGTCTAGCCATTTCCTTCTCTTTGGAGTAGCCACTGAGCGCCTGGCTCATGGAAGATAAGTGGGGGGCGGAGCTGTGACTACCATATATGATAGAGGAGTAGAAAAACAGGGCTGCTTTCTTTCTGTCTCTCATCGCAGCTCCAATACGAATACAGGAGTATCTTATCCTATCCTGTGTGATACTGTCTGCTGAGCTGTGTATCTAATCCTATCCTGTGTGATACTGTCTGCTGAGCTGTGTATCTAATCCTATCCCGTGTGATACTGTCTGCTGAGCCGTGTATCTAATCCTATGCCGTGTGATACTGTCTGCTGAGCTGTGTATCTAATCCTATCCTGTGTGATACTGTCTGCTGAGCCGTGTATCTAATCCTATGCCGTGTGATACTGTCTGCTGAGCTGTGTATCTAATCCTATCCTGTGTGATACTGTCTGCTGAGCCGTGTATCTAATCCTATGCCGTGTGATACTGTCTGCTGAGCTGTGTATCTAATCCTATCCTGTGTGATACTGTCTGCTGAGCTGTGTATCTAATCCTATCCTGTGTGATACTGTCTGCTGAGCTGTGTATCTAATCCTATCCTGTGTGATACTGTCTGCTGAGCTGTGTATCTAATCCTATCCTGTGTTATACTGCCTGCTGAGCTTGGTATCTAATCCTATCCTGTGTGATACTGTCTGCTGAGCCGTGTATCTAATCCAATCTCGTGTGATACTGTTTGCTGAGCTGTTGTATCTAATCCTATCCTGTGTGATACTGTCTGCTGAGCCGTGTATCTAATCCTATCCTGTGTGATACTGCCAGCTGAGCCGTGTATCTAATCCTATCCTGTGTGATACTGTCTGCTGAGCAGTGTATCTAATGCTATCCTGTGTGATACTGTCTGCTGAGCTGTGTATCTAATCCTATCCTGTGTGATACTGTCTGCTGAGCTGTGTATCTAATCCTATCCTGTGTGATACTGTCTGTTGAGCTATGTATCTAATCCTATCCTGCGTGATACTGTCTGCTGAGCTGTGTATCTAATCCTGTCATGTTTGATACTGTCTGCTGAGCTGTTGTATCTAATCCTGTCATGTTTGATACAGTCTGCTGAGCTGTGTATCTAAGCCCCTCATATTTTTTTTTTTTAGAAAGTAAATGCGTTTCTAATCCTGGACAACCTCTTTAAAGCTGACAATATTCATAATTTTCTCTTGACCAGCCCATCTTAAAGGATATATTTAAGAATTTAACCAATCAACCTCTGGAAACCCGTCGTAAGATGGGAAAATACATTGCTAAGCCGAAGCAGGAGGTGGGTGGAGCCTAACACCACACTGTCACTTCCTGTCAGGCTTACCATTCAGCCTAACAGGACCAAAGATGGATATGTCAGCCTCCAGCCCATTAGTGGCTCTGTCCCCTTTCCCCTCAGTCCAGCAATGCAGTCTCCCATCCTAGGAAGGGTTCTGTACAGATGGCGGCTATTTGGTTGTCTTCTTGGACAAACCCTTTAAGAGGAAAAATTCAGCTCAGCTAATCAGAGCATAGGGATGGAAAGCTCATTAGTCATTGGAGCACATGTACTTAGACCAATGTATTAAGAGGCACTTATTTACATTATAATAAATGGCATGCCCCTAAAGCTAGTTCCCGCCTACTTTTTAAAAAATAAGCAGAGCTTGGTGTGAAAGTCAAAAAAGGTGGCACATGAACCCAAACTGCAACTTTGTATGTCAGAATTTTTCCATACAAGGCATGTATGGCCAATTGACTACGGGGGTGGGGGTGGGGGTGGGGGAGTAAACTCCAGACATAAGACCACAGCCGTTCCCCCAATTTACAGGTGCGGCATATTATATGCAGCGACGTTTAGGTTAATCTCACACCATAATGAGAATAACCTTGCCATATATGGGACAACTCGATTGCACAACTGGAGGTGGTAAGCATAGAATACAAAGACAGTGGAAAAGCGGTAAGTGGTGATATGGGTTCTCTCAGACTAACTAAGAATAATAGAAATGAATGTAGTTAGTTATGGAGGGCTTTATGATCTAGATTACCAGACCCGCCTGAACTGGATTGGTCTGTCAAGTGGAGCACCTGCCCTGAAAAGGGTGACCCCACTACGGGAAAAAGACTGGAAACCGATCTTAAAGAAACTTGCGACAGCTATACTAAACTCTAGCTGATGAATAATAAGAAAACCTCAAGAACTAAGCTAACAAAGTATAGAGTATGTCGGGTACATGTATTGGGCTCAGGAGCCGAGCATGCTACACACAAGGCAGGTATCAGTCATCTTTGACAGCTGATATCTGCCCGCAACTGCTGCGATCAGAGTGAATGCTGATTGTGACTGCTAACCCTTTAAATGCCACTGTTAGTACTGACAGGACCTGATTGACATTCAGGGGTCCCAGACGGCCCTCCTGCGATACATTTGAGGGGTGCCATATAGTTTTCACGGTAGCCTGGGCCTTCTGAAAGCCTCAAGGGCAGCCGCGACTGACTGCCTATCAAGGTTTGCCTGTGGCGTGGCTTGATAGACTGTCTCTTAGAATACAGTATTATGGACCTTTCAGATCTTGGTGTTGAATTTTTCTGCAGCTTGCAGTTCGTCATCTATTCCGTCTTGTGTAAAAGTTCCCTAATGCAATACTAGAATATTGCATTGTGTTGTGTGAGCGAGCAAACAATCACAAGTTCAATTCACCTATGGAGCCGTCCTGGCACGCAGAGCCGTCGGTCGCTCACCACAATAGTGAATACCAGCAGCGGTGCCGCATCTCCCCTGCTGGTATTTACTCAGCACTGCTAGTGACGCTGATCCCGGCGCACACTGTGACATCAGTGCGCAGCCGGGATCCTCCTCCCCCCACCCCTGACATCTCCCCTTAGGTTCCACGAGAGCAGGGGAAGAGGCGTCCAGCAGCACACTGACGTCACAGTGTGCACCTTGGATCTGTGCAGCTAGCAGCGCCAAGCAAAGGAGCAGCAGTGCTTCCACGAGGAGGAGGGCGTAAGTATGTGGGTGTCATACGACATAGCGACTGTGTCACTATTACCACTGGGGCCGCTGTGGAATGTCACTACTACTACTGGAGCCATTGTGGGATGTTACTATTACTACTGGGGCCACTGTGGGGTGTCACTATTACTACTGGGGCCACTGTGGGGTGTCACTATTACTACTAGGACTGCTGTGGGATGTCACTATTACTACTGGGGGCGCTGTGGGGTGTCATCATTACTACTGGAGCCACTATGGGATGTTACTATTACTACTGGGGCCAGTGTGTGATGTCATCATTACTACTGGGGCCCCTGTGGGATGTCACTATTACTACTGGGGCCGCTGTGGGATGTTACTATTACTACTGGGGCTACTGTGGGGTGTCACTATTACTACTGGAGCCACTGTGGGGTGTCACTATTACTACTGGGGCCACTGTGGGGTGTCACTATTACTACTAGGGCCACTGTGGGGTGTCATTATTACTACTAGGGCCACTGTGGGGTGTCATTATTACTACTAGGGCCACTGTGGGGTGTCACTATTACTACTAGGGCCACTGGGGGGTGTCATTATTACCACTAGGGCCGCTGTGGGATTTCACTATTACTACTGGGGCCGCTGTGGGATTTCACTATTACTACTGGGGCTGCTGTGGGATGTCACTATTACCGCTGGGGCTGCTGTGGGATGTCACTATTACTACTGGGGGCCGTCGTGGGATGTCACTATTACCCGTGGGACCACCGTGGGATGTCACTATTACTGCTGTGGCCGCCGTGGGAGGTCACTATTACCACTGGTGCCACTGTGGGATATCACTATTACCGTTGGGGCTGCCGTTTGGGGTGGTCACTATTACTGCTGGGACTGCCGTGGGGGGTCACTATTACCGCTGGGGCCGCCGTGGGGGGATCACTATTACTACTGGGGCCGCCCTGGGGTGGGGGGGTCACTATTACCTCTGGAGTATGTTTACACATGGTGGAAATGCAGAATATCCTCAGTGGAAATTTCCATGGCAAATTCCACAGCATTTCTGCATCTAAAAAGCAGTCAAAATCTGCACCCTGTCTATTTTGAAACAGCTCTGTCCTTTTTATAATGACGGAGGTAAAATCATACGTCGTGATAAGCCCCGCCCCCTGACGTGTTGGCACTTTGCGATAAATAATGGGTTTTGGGTTGCAGTTTGGGCACTCGGTCTCTAAAAGGTTCGCCATCACTGTCCTATGGGGACTAAAATCAAATGAAAAATTAAACATAGTAAAAGTTTCAAACCCTTTTTTCAGTCATTCCATAAAAAAAATTGATGTATCCAAAAAAAAATCATGATTTTAAAAATATCACATTAATAATCCCGCACACTGTCAGAAGAAAAATATACACAATGCCAAAATTGTGCTTTTTTAGTCACCATGCTGTAGACAAGGAAGAATGAAATAAAAAGTGATCCAAAAGTTGTATGTACCCCAAAATACTATTAATAAAAACTACAGATCAGCGCTCAAAAAAAGAGCCCTCACACAACACAACCCACAAAAAGTTATGGGGGTCAAAAGATGAGGGCAGAAAAAATCTTTTTAAGCTACTTTATTTTGCTAAACTCATACTATATTACAAAAAACATATAAAATTGGTATCACCGTAATCGTACCAACCCAGAGAATAAAAAAAATATCAAATTTTTTTCTGCATCATGAATGTTGTAAAAGCAAATACTCACCAAAAATTGCACTGTTGAGTTTTTTCTCCACTTAGAAACTTTTAAAACTTTTCCAGTACATTACATGGTATCATTGAGAAATACAACTGGTCCCGCCATAAACAACAGTCCGTCATGTAGCGATATCACAGGAAAAATAAAGGAGTTATCATTTTTTTAAAGTTAGGGTGATAAAAAGAGAAAATGGCTGCGGCAGGAAGGGGTTAATAGAACCCTAAAGTCACTGAACTATACTAGGAATGTTTCTGGTGCAGCACACAAATAGTATAGCCAGCGCCCACTAGGGGGCCGGTTTATATGCTTTACAGTTACAACTGATAGGCTGACTAGGTTAACAGACAACCCGGCCAGCCTATCAGTGCCGGCACCAGAGGGAGACATTACTTCCTCAGTGTCCAGAGCTAAATGACAGCATGAATGTGCTGTCCAGTACATCACATAGTCCAGCGTAACGTGCTGACATCACCCCGAACCTGTGTGTAGGGCTGCCACCCGGCCGATACTTCACCGGCCTGGATGGTATTTTTTTTGCCAGGCTAATGCTGGTATTTTTTTTAACAGCCCTATTACAGGCTGGTATTTTCAGAGCCTGCACTGCCCCCTGGGGCTGGTTAACCCTCCCCCGGCAGTCCTGACATGAGGGGGCACACAGACCTGCAGAGCCAGACAGCTTCCAGAACCTTGGATGATATGCTGTGTAGGAGGAGTCAGGGATCACATGACCATGGGTGGGGGGCTCAGTAAATGTAGGACTCTGCTGTGTTCTGCGTGTGCGTGTGTTATAGCTGTGGGGGTCTGGATGGATGGATTGAGTGAGTGGAGCTGTGTGTGTGATGTCTGGGGATCAGGATAGATGGAGCGGAGCTGTGTGTGTGATGTATGGGGGTCAGGATGGATGTAGTAGAACTGTGTGTGATGTGTGGGAATCAGGATGGATGTAGCGGAGCTGTGCGTGTGATGTGTGGGAGTTAGGATGGATGTAGTGGAGCTGTGTGTGTGATGTCTAGGGGTCAGGATGGATGTAGTGGAGCTGTGTGTGTGATGTCTGGGGGTCAGGATGGATGTAGCGGAGCTGTGTGTGTGATGTGTGGGGATCAGGATGATGTAGTGGAGTTGTGTGTGATGTCTGGCAATCAGGATGGATGTAGCGAAGCTGTGTGTGTGATGTGTGGGGATCAGGATGGATATAACGGAGCTGTGTGTGTGATGTGTGGATGTCAGGATGGATGTAGGGGAGCTGTGTGTGTTATGTATGGAGGTCAAGATGGATGTCCAGCTGGCCCTGCAGTGACAGTGTTGGGACTTCAGGATGAGAGCAGAGAAGCAGTAAATGCGGTACAAGGTATGTACCATGTACTGCATGTAATCTTGTATGTTTAGGTGGTATACGTTATACCAGCTGTACATATAATTACGTACAGGACATTTTCAGGTTACGTCAGTATCACTATATACAGGGGATGTTTATCTGCTATATATAGTCATATGGAGCATTCTGGGGTAACCTGGGCATCTCCGGTATATAAGTATATGTGTACTACTGGTACATATATACTTATATACATCCCCTATATATAAGCTAGACATACCCAGTATATAGTGATATGGAGCATGCTTATGGGATCCAGGAGATAAAGGAGAAAAAAATGCTGTGATAAGCCACGCCCCTTTTAAAACCATGGTCGGTATTTTTTCATGACAAAGGTGGCAACCCTACCTGTGCGAGAACTAGGAGGTCATGGAGCTTTCCAGATCATTCTCATCCCTGCGTCCCCCTGATTAGAGAGCTGGTTGCACACTTAGCACAATGACAGTACAAAGGGCCCACGGATCAGTATTGGATGTCTGTTTGAGGAGATCCAGTTGGCACAAAGCATCAGACGACAGAATTAAAGCAGCGCCCATTCTGCCCACTTCGGCTCCTCGTAATTATACAAGCTGAGACTACAGCAGCAACGAAGGAATTTGTGAGTGAGCGAGACTTTCTCCACCGCCGCTCAGAAGACTCCAGCATCTTTCTAGATAATGAGTTTGTGCCGTGTGCCAAAGTTGCCGCTGGCAGCATTGGGCATCGCAGGGTGGCCGCACCATCCAAAGCACGTTTGAGCACTGGGTTCTGTGAGCAGGTCAGGAGAGTGGAGACTGTATGTAATATGTAACATGGCAGCAATCTATAGCTGGAGGTCATTGTCTGCATCTGTGCTTATACTATATAGTCACGCACAGGGTGTAATTCTCCGTATCTGCTCCTATCCTGTATTTATATATATATATATATATATATATATATATATATATATACTGCACAGTACAACTTCTTCTATCCCGTATTTATACATATATAGTACCACTTCTGTATATATATATACTGTATATATATATACTGTGCAAATGTTTTAGGCCAATGAGGAAAAAATGCTGTAGTGTGCGAATTCTTTCAGAGATAGAAGGGTTAATAGTTTATTTTTGTCAATTAACAAAATGACGAAGGGACTGAACAAAAGAGAAATGCAATCACATCAGTATTTGGTTTGACCGCCCTTTACCTTCACAACGGCATTAGTTCTTCTAGGGGCACTTGTACAGTCAGGCAATTTGTAGGATTATAGTCAGGTGTGTGATTAACTAAAAATACCGAACAGGTGATAATTCTTTTTTATAGCTACAGTGAAACACCGTCATTAACAGAAACAGCCGTGTAGGAGGCTTAAAACTGGGTGAGGAACAGCCAAACTCTGCTACAAAGGTGAGGTTGTGGAAGACAGTTTCATGTCACAAGTCATACACTACGGCAAGCACAGCAACAAGGCACAAGGTAGGTATCAGCAAGGTCTCTGCCGGGCAAAGATTTCACAACAGACTGGGATGTGAAGATGTGCTGTTCAAGCCTTCTTGAAAAATCACAGAGAAACGGGTAACGTTGAGGACCGTAAAAGCAGTTGTCAGCCAAAGACCTTAATGCAGCAGATGAGATACATCATGTTTACTTTCCTTCAAAATCAGACGATGTCCAGCAGTTCCATCAGCTCAGAACTGGCAGAAAGCAGTGGGACCCAGCTACAACCATCTACTGTTTGGAGAAGTTTGGCCGGAAGTGGTCTTCATGGAAAAGTTGTGGCCAAGAAGCTGTACCTTCCATGTAGAAACAAGACAATGTGACTCAACACTGCATGAAAACATAGGAACAGGAGTGAAGAAAAATGGCAGCAGGTGCACTCAGACAGAGGTAAAATAGTGTCTAGCGGTACAATAATGAGTGTCCCCAGGCAACAGGGAAGCATGATGCAGAGCGGTACAATAATGAGTGTCTGCAGGTAGCAGTGAAGCATGGTGGAGAGTGGTATACTAATGAGTGTCTGCAAGCAGCAGTGAAGCATGGTGAAGGGAGCGGTACAATAATAGGTGTCTGCAGACAGCAGGGAAGCATGGTGGAGAGCGGTACAATAATAAGCGTCTACAGGCAGCAGTGAAGCAGGGTGGAGAGCGGTACAATAATGAGTGTCTGCAGGCAGCAGTGAAGCATGGTGAAGGGAGCGGTACAATAATAGGTGTCTGCAGACAGCAGTGAAGCATGGTGGAGAGCAGTACAATAATAAGCGCCTACAGGCAGCCGTGAAGCAGGGTGGAGAGCGGTATGATAATGAGTGTCTGCAGGCAACAGGAAAGCATGGTGCAGAGCAGTACAATAATGAGTGTCTGCAGGCAGCAATGAAGCATAGTGGAGAGCGGTACAATAATAGGTGTCTGCAGACAGCAGTGAAGCATGGTGGATAGCAGTACAATAATTAGTGTCTGTGGGCAGCAGTGAAGCATGGTGGAGAGAGATACAATAATGAGTGTCTGCAGGCAGCAGTGAAGCATGGTGGAGAGAGATACAATAATGAGTGTCTGCAGACAGCAGTGAAGCATAGTGGAGAGCGGTACAATAATGAGTGTCGACAGGCAGCAGTGATGCATGGTGGAGAGCGGTACAATAATGAGTGTCTGCAGGCAGGGTGGAGAGCGGTACAATAAAGAGTGTCTGCAGGCAGCAGTGAAGCATGGTGGAGAGTGGTATAATAATAAGTGTCTGCAGGCAGCAGTGAGCCATGGTGGAGAGTGGTACAATAATGAGTGTCTGCAGGCAGCAGTGAAGCAGAGTGAAGGGAGCGGTTCAAAAATGAGTGTCTGCAGGCAGCAGTGCAGCATAGTGGAGAGCGGTACAATAATGAGGCAGCAGTAAAGCAGTCGGACATAGACGCTCTAGTACGCTGTTTGGCCGCCTCTAGCTTGGATACAAGATGTGATACAGGCGGGCATGGAAGTATACAGGTTCTGTATGATATCCTGCGGAATATCGCTCTAGATTTGCTGTAACTGAGCCTCTGGATTGGGCAAACTCGTAGGCTGTTGAAGTTGGCATCTTAGATGGTTCCATTCATGTTTTATTGGTAATAAATCTGGTGACCGGGCAGCCACGGAAGTGTGATAATGTTATGGGGGCTCCTGTGACCCCCCTTGTGTGTGCAGCCGAGTATTATCCTGCTGCCTTTTGGAAGCCACCATGAGAGGAACACATGTGGCTGTAGGGTGTCCTGAACATATTGCTGAGCTGTCATTGTCCCTCGTACCCCTACTAGAGGTGGCTGACTGTCGTATGTGATGTTTCCCCAGACCATCACATCAGCAGGGGTTAGTGTGCCGCTTCACAGCAAAGGCAGGATTGAGGTGCCACCCCGAGGTCTCCAGACATGAACACGGCTGCCATCAGTGCCCAAACTAAGCCCAGTTTCATCGCTAAAGACAACTCGGTTCCTCTCCGTAGCGTCCAGTTTCATTGTTCACGACATCACTGCAGATGGAGGTGACGGTGAGTCTCGGGGGTTGTACGTGTAATGGGGACCATGAGACCAAATGTCCATTGGCCAAGCACCTGGAAATGGTTCCCAGGGGTGTAAGGATAGCGCCACCTGTCTCTGGATGGTGGGCAACGATAGAGTTGGAGACGCTTGTACTAGTCGTTGGGTCAGACAATTCTTTCTTCTGGTGGTCTGTAGGGGGCATCCTGAGCCCGGTCGCCCTGTGTGCCCGCACACATCCACTGGTCCCAACACCTCCTAATAGTCTGGTCAGATGCTCCTCTCTACCTGTGGTCTGTCGGGGGAACCACTTTTATGGCCTCCAGTGACAAGACGATTCATCTAATTACCAGAGATGGATCTGCAGGGCGGGTTTTGCAGAATTTTTTCTGGGACCGGATTGTTTTTACAAAGAGCGTTATTATACACCGCACAATACCACTTCTCTTCATTTATTTTGTTACTTTTCCCGGCGTTGGGAAGATTTTCCGTTCTCGTAAAAAAGTAGCGCATGTGATGGGGTCTGAGACATGAAAGTCATCTTATTATGTAATTATATAATGACACCACTGGGGCGTGTGGAATCGGCGGGCGAGATTGAATGTTGGTGGTGGCTCGCCAGTTCACAGTGTTGGTTCTAATCCCCTCCATGCCATCCTCTCCCATGAAATATGAGCGAGCGATTGCCCCATAAAAGCGAGAGTTGCAGGCTCAGTGCAGCAGGATCCTCCATGAATTATTTACTGGGTATTAAGGAGGTGGGCTTCATGTTTGAAGAAGAGTGCGGTTTGGTTATTGTTTGCCAGTCGTATTTCATGCCTGGTTCAGGTGGCTAAGTGCGCGCGAGAGCAAGAGATGGAGAGGCAATTTAATTGGGAGGAAAGGAAAATAAAAGCAGAAGAGAATGTAGATAAAACAGTACAATAACCGAAAAAATGGAAAGGAAAAGTGGATGGCGGAGTGAACAATAGAGGTAAAGAGTAGGAGCAACAAGTGAGCGGGCAGGAGGCTGCAGGAAGTGTGGGCACATTCTCCAGGATATTGTCCGCTCTCCTCTATGCCAGGATCTGCTCGTCCTTATTAATGCATAATTGTACAGATACTAGACTGGCATGATGGTGACATGAGGACACAATATTATAATGACTAGCTGGCATAAACAGGTCAATGGACTCATATTATAAGTGGGTATTCCGGGGGTTCCGCCAAATGGTCAGAAAAATAAAAGAAAAACGGCAAATTGGTAAGTGTAAGATAATAGGCTTACTTCAAATTTGTGAGTCTACAATGGAGCAGGCGTTGGGTATAACTAAACTAAATTATAACACTCAATGCCAGTCTTCAGCATCAAAAGCCAACCACGTTCCTGTATTGCCCTGTGCCCAACTGTGTTTTTAGGTCTAGGTATATTGTGCAAACAGGGTCAACAAACCAAGAACCATAGGGAAAGATAAAAGAAACACAAAGTGGCGATCTGAGCCGCGCCAACAGAGTAGTCACAATATTCCTAAGAAGGACATTCAAGTGGTGGGAAAGTCATAATAAACCTTCCAGCGAAGGAAGTGTTGTACAAGAGTGAAGCTTAAAGAGTGTATCTCTTGTCTTCTTCTGGATCCACTAGGGGTTGTAGTTACAGAAAAGGGATACACTTCATGTAAGACTGTAAGGCCGTAAGAATTTTTTCAACCCACTAACTATGTAACTATGATGGCACCGTGATAAAATTGGATAATGATGACATAATGGCATGCTGGTAAAGTAGAATGATGGTGACATGATGGCACAGTGGTAAAGTTGGATGAAGGTGACATATTGGCATGCTGGTAAAGTTGGATGATGGTGACATATTGGCATGCTGGTAAAGTAGAATGATGGGGACATGATGGCACAGTGGTAAAGTTGGATGAAGGTGACATATTGGCATGCTGGTAAAGTTGTATGATGGTGGCATAATGGCATGTTGGTAACATTGGATGATGGTGGCATAATGGCACAGTGGTAAAGCAGGATGATGGTGAAATAACGTAATAGTGGTAAAGTTTGATTGTGACATGATCGCAAGGTGGTAAAGTTGTATGATAGCGACATAATAGAATGGTGATATTTTGGTAGTTTGAAGCATGGTGGCATGATTGTAGCGTGAAGGCATGATGGTATGACTGGCCTTGTGGATGTTTCTGTCTTGATGACATGAGAATAGATTGTGACATAGCAGCAGTGTGGTACGACGGTGACTTTATTGTATGGTGGCATGGTAAGATGATGGTGACATCATGGCATGGTTGTATATTGAGACATAGCAGCATGCTGGTATGATGGCATGGTGAGAATTATGGAAGCTTGAGGCTTGGAGGCATGATTGGGATGTGAAGGCATGGTGGCATGATAGCATACCGGACAGTTGCATGGTGGCCTGATGGATGTTTGTAACATGGTGACATGCTGGTATGATAGTAGCATAATACATGGTGATATGATGGTATGATAGTGACTTTACTGCATGGTGGTATGATGGTGATGTGATGATATAGTGATATGATGGTGATGTGATGATATAGTGGTATGATGGTGATGTGATGATATAGTGATATGATGGTGATGCGAAGATATGGTGGTATGATGGTGATGTAATGACATGGTGGTATGATGGTGACGTGATGACATGGTGGTATGATGGTGACCTGATGGCCTACTGGTATAATGGTGACATGATGACATGGTGGTATGATGGTGACATGATGACATAGTGGTACGATGGTGATGTGATGATATGGTGGTATGATGGTGATGTGATGATATGGTGGTATGGTGGTGATGTGATGGTGACATGATGACATAGTGGTACGATGGTGATGTGTTGATATGGTGATATGGTGGTGACGTGATGATATGGTGGTATGATGGTGATGTGATGACATGGTGGTATGGTGATGACATGATGACATGGTGGTATGATGGTGACCTGATGGCCTACTGGTATAATGGTGACATGATGACATGGTGGTATGATGGTGACATGATGACATAGTGGTACGATGGTGATGTGTTGATATGGTGGTATGGTGGTGACGTGATGATATGGTGGTATGATGGTGATGTGATGGTGACATGATGACATAGTGGTACGATGGTGATGTGTTGATATGGTGGTATGGTGGTGACGTGATGATATGGTGGTATGATGGTGATGTGATGGTGATGTGATGACATGATGGTATTTGAATGTAACAGAGTATAGTGGCAGCATGAGCAGAAAATCGATTTCTTTATAAAAAAAGATGCAAAAAGCTTTATTAATCCATGGTCAAAATAGCTTTTTATTTTGACCATGGATTAATAAAGTTTTTTGCATCCTTTTTTATCAAGAAGTCGATTTTCTGCTTATGCTGCCACTATACTCAATTACATTCAAATTGCTATTGGAGTCTTGTGGTTCGGACTCTCACTGTGGCTTGCAGTTTATCCACCTCACCCTTTTGGGTGTTTCTTCTGTGTGCTGCTGTACCCACTCATTGTACATGACACAGTGGTGACATGATGACATGGTGGTATCATATAGGTATGATGGTGATGTGATGGTGACATGATAACATAGTGGTATGATGGTGATGTGATGACATGGTGGTATGATGGTGACATGATGACATGGTGATATGATGGTGATGTGATGACATGGTGGTATGATGGTGACATGATGACATGGTGGTATGATGGTGACATGATGACATGGTGGTATGATGGTGACATGATGACATGGTGGTATGATAGGGACATGATGACAAGGGTGGTATGATGGTGATGTGATGGTGACATGATAACATAGTGGTATGATGGTGATGTGGTGACATGGTGGTATGATGGTGACATGATGACATGGTGGTATGATAGGGACATGATGACATGGTGGTATGATGGTGACATGATGACATAGTAGTATGATGGTGTCATGATGACATGGTATAATGCCAACATGGTTTTCTTCACTCTAAAAAATAGTGGCCAGGAACCCCGCCACTTTGGATATCACTGGGTGCCCCTTGGAGAAGCAGCGGTTTCATTCTTCTATGGGTTGTACCACCACCGATCATCTGCTTTACACTTTCTAAGTGCAGTTCCTCTCCCAGCAGCATAGACTCTGGGCAGCTGACACTTCTAGCACAGTATCTTCTACACTCATCTGCTGGTGTTAAAATACCCGTGATAGAAAAAAAGCTGGATTCTGATTGGTTGCTACGCTGTTCCCATGATAGAACTGATCACAGGGCAGGTAGATTTGTCATGGGGATGCAGGTTAAGAAAGTCTTCTCATAGGAAACTGAAAAACTGATGATTCACAAGAATAGAGAAAAGCCATAGGATCTTTGAAGAATTATTTACAGCAACCCCTTTAAATGGCTGATAACACAGAGCAGTAGCTTTCCTATCAAATATCTCAAGCTATGGATGAGTTTATCTACTGTTTTGTTCTGCTCTGCCTCGGAGCTGTAATGGTCGCGTTTCAAAAAACACTTCACAGAAATTGCAGGTGCGCCGGGCACTTCCCATCGTCTGCGACACTGTTTCCATCTGTCTTGGCAAACAAGGGCTGTCACCCTCACCACTGGCGCCACACCGGCTCATAACCGGCAGGGTAACAGCACTGCCATCGCGCCAAACTGTGACGCAACAAATCTTTCATGTTACATTTCAGTGGATCCAAAATTTGCAGGTGACACTTTTGGAGGAGGCAGAAGATAAAAAAAAGCAAAAAATTCTAGATTTGTTCATGGCAAAAAAAATGCAAAAGCCCCCAGAAATAAATCATTAGCGGAGAAGAAACAAAAACATTGAGGATTTTTTTTCTCTCAATGCTAAAAAATAGATTTTTGTACATATGGTTTGTGCATTGTGGTGAGGGTACAAGCTAGTACTCAGCACTCCGTCCCATAACAAGAAGCCCTGTGGTCATTTGCCCTCCCTTACATAAAAGGGTGTTATGCCCGTCCAAATGCCCAAAACATGATTGTTTGAAAAAATTGTGGTGCCATTCACCCTGAGCCTATGGGGCAATCTCATGACAAATAGCCACAGTGGTCATTTCCCCCTTCTAGTGGAAGAGCCATATGACTGTCTGAATTCCCTACCCCTACAAGTTTTTCCCTGGTTCTATGTGGCAATCTCATAACACAAAGGCCTAACGATTATTTTCCCCCTTTTTGTGGAAGATCTGTATGACTGTCTGAATCCCCCCGATAATTCCTTGATAATTGATCCTAGAACCCATTGGGCAATCTCATAACAAATATCCCTGGTGGTCTTTTGTCCCTGCTCATAGAAAAGCTGTATGACTGGCTGTACCCTCTCAACAAATGCTCAATGAAATTGGGGTGCTATTGACCCTGGGCCTATATCTTCCATCTGCAGTGACCCAGACATAGGAGGTATGATGCAGCGAGGGGAAAATTAGATGGTAGTCATGGTGGCTCGGCTGCTCTTCCTGGCAACGTGAAAAAATGCCGGGCTCAAGCTAGACCAGTGCTAAACATAGTAAACTAAAATAAATGATAGGCATCTGTTATACCTGCTACCCGCCTAGTAGGGTAGGGGAAGATGTTATTTGTCGTGACGCCAGTCCGTATATGGGTAGGGACCAGAGATGAGCGAGCACGCTCACATAAGTCAGTTACTCGAGCGAGCCTCGCTCTTCTCGAGTAACTGCATTCTTGTCTGAGCGTGCTCGTGGGGGCAGCGGGACTGAGCAGCGGGGGTGTAGCGGGGTGAGGGACAAGAATGCAGTTACTCGAGAAGAGCGAGGCTCGCTCGAGTAACTGACTTATCTGAGCGTTCTCTCTCAGCTCCAGTAGAGACTAGAGATGAGCGAACGTACTCGGTAAGGCCGATTTCGCAATCGAGCACCGCGATTTTCGAGTACTTCACTACTCGGCGGCGCTGTGGGTGAGCGGGGGGTTGCAGAGGGGAGTGGGGGGGAGAGGGAAAGAGAGTGGGCTCTCCCCCACTCCCCTCTGCAACCCCCCGCTCACCCACAGCGCCCCCCGAGTACTTTTTCCCCGAGTAGTGAAGTACTCGAAAATCGCGGTGCTCGATTGCGAAATCGGCCTTACCGAGTACGTTCACTAATCTCTAGGGACCCATTCCGGGTAAAAATAATAAATATACAAAAGGTGGAGAACTAAACAGTAATGGGGGTAGTAGCCCTTGCACTGCTGTAGTGTCGTGTGGTACCTAAGTACAGTTGTTGTAGATGGTGGGAAGCACTTCAGGAAGCAGACTTCAGATGAAAAAATAAATCTGACTTTATTTAGAGAATTCTTCATCTCAACAGCAGTTACAACATTCTCCTTACAGTGATATTATTTAAATCACAGACTCCACATACATCATTCATTATTGATTCAGTTAGCTGAATTGAACGGTACAGGGTTAACCGATGATTTGCTTGCTGACTTAAAACTACTTGTTTCTGGCTTTCTAACCTGCTGACACTCCAAAATAAATTCTCTTGTGGAAGACTTTGTAAAGATGTTCTCCTTGTAACTCCCTGGTCTCTGGCAGTCTTTTCTCAGCTATCTCCAGGACTAGAGTGGTTCCAGGACTAGACTAGCTAATCCCACCCACTCTCTACCTTTTATACCTATCCTGTCCACCAAACCTGAGCTAGGGGAAAACTGACTATCTAAAACCTGGCTAGCTAGGGATGACTGGCAGTTGTGAGAGCAGGCTAGGGTGTATTCTGCAAAGTTATACCATGTTAGGTGGTAGGAACACCAAAAGTTAACCCATAATGGACCAAGTAAATTAGCAAATACACAATTCCACACATTTGCAGATATATACACACTCTACATGAAGTAGCAATGGCAATGCTATCGGACCCCAACTCTGGGGTACTACACATCCTAACAAGAAGGTCATTTACCCCTTTTGCGTGGAAGAGCTATAGAACTGTCTGGATACCCCTACAAGTTTTTGATATAATTAAACTGCCAGGGATCACAACTTCTGTTCTCATGGAAGAGCTGTATTTCCTACGCCTACAAGTGTTTGATAACATTGGACTGCCTTTGATACTTGAGTCTATTGGACAATCTCATAATACAAAGGCCTGATGGCTATTTGCCCCCTCCTCATGGAAGAGTTGTACTACTACATGAATCCCTCCAATAATTGTTTGACAAAATTGGACTGCCATTAATCCCTGGGCCTATGCAGCAATCTCATAACAAGAAGGCCTGTTGTCATTTGTCCCTCCTTCACAGAAGGGCTACCATTAATCCTTGAACCTATAGGCCAATCTCGTAATTCAAAGGTCTGATGGTAATGTGCCCTCTTCTCATGGAAGACCTGTATTTACTGTCTGAATCCCCTTACAACAATTATTTGATAAAATTGGAATGCCATTGATTCCATGGGCCAATGGGGCAATCTCATAACAGGAATGCCTGCTGGTCATTTGCCATCCTTTTCATAAAAGGGCAGTATAAATGTTCCCCCACCAACAATGATAAAAGTGGAGTGCTAGCACTCATCTCATAACAAAAAGACCAAGCCCCCTTGTCACAGGTGTTGCAGGAAGTAGACCCCTATAGACCAAAAAGATACAAGAAGACTGGGGGGTGGGGTGTAATTTATTAAGCTTGGTGTTTTTAATGCCAGTCTTCATATAAGCCCCGCTGACACAAAATGTGGAGATTATATTAAGGCGCTCGCCTCTGCACAAACTAGACACATCTCAACACATTGGTGCGCCTACATGGGACCCTATGCCAGCCATGAGCTGGTGTAGATTTTGTGTATAATTTTCATGAGTTTCTAGTATAAATTATACATATATATATATACAATCTGTTGGGATGGGGTGGTCATGCCCACTCCTGACAAGCCACACCCACTCCGCCCCTAATAGTGATGTGAGTCAGAATAAAATTAAAAATCTCCAAAAATTTTTTTACACAAGTAGCGCCATTTTTCACATGATAAATCATCCCGAGTGCCTTTTAGGCATCTGTTGGGCAGATATATATGAGTATATATATATATATATATATATATATAAATATATATATATATAGGTTTTTTGCATGGTGGCCTATGAATAACATATGTTATATTATGTTCAGAGTTTCCTGGCTTATGCAGCCCCATAACATGATGTGAAGGCCGCCCAAGCTTGGGTTGTCTTCTCCAAAACAGCCGCAGGAGCCACTTCTATGGTACATATGACCTTGGCACCTATGTTTTTTGTCTTGTCACACGCTGAACATGCTTCCGTTTGTCATCCATCCAGCCTCTGCAAGGGTTAAACGTCAATCCATGCCAAAACGCAATAGAGGTTACAGTAGTCCTTATTACAGAACGTGGAGCTAGAAAGAAGCTGGCGGCTCGGGATGGCAGTCAGACTGATTAAATCTGATTTAGCACGCTTGGTCTTTCTTTGCATTATTAGTATTTTTTTTTTCTTTTGCCATATGTTATTTGGTAAATAGCAGCGACAGCTGAGCCGCTCGTCTCCCCCAGGAACACTTAGTGAACACAATGACTCATTTCTGAGGGTTATCTCTCATGATGAAACATCGGGAGATCAGCAGAATATACTGCTCATCCAAAAAGAAAATACAAAAACTCTCCAGAATTGGAGGACCAGGGCTCTAAGACTCCCCACCCCAGAGGTGGACAAGGTAATCATGGCCCTGTGGAAATTCTCCTACTTCTTCTGCATCCTTGTCTCCACATTGTTATCTCATTTCTGTGTTCTCGGCTTCTTGGGTCAATCTCCATAAGCAGTTTCCGATTTCCATTCCCATCTCCTGTTATTGACATCTCATCTCCGGCCGCATCTATTACCGCCTCAGCTCTTGGCTCTTCATCTATTTTTAAATCAGTTTTCCTTTTCTTGTTCTGCTTCCTTCAGTCCTGTGTAGCTTCTTCCAAGGATGTTGTGTTTATTATAGACCTTTTTCTCCCTCTGTCCAAGTTCTACCTTATCCTGCTTCATTATGCAGGGCATGGGTGTGGTTTCAAAAGGAAACTACTGAAACCACACCCATGACCAACTAATGAGTTCTGACCTCCTCCTTGCCAATTACTTTCTGACTTTCCTCTTACTTCCTGTCCAAAATCTATGGTGTCATATAAGTCCTGATCTATGCCCACCCTCTGTAAATGTACATAGGGTACCTCAGTCAGGCACTGGAGTGTCCCCTCATAAGACCAGATGCAGGTTTATGTAGGCCTTACATAACAGCATAATATGTAAGGCTGAAAATAGGCATATGACAATCCAGTTTAGTCTATAAACCCCAATGTTGATCCAGAGGAAGGCAAAAAAAACCCAATGAGATAAAAGCCAATTTTCCCCATTTAAGGGGAAGAAATTTCTTCCTGACCCCAATCTGGTAATTGGAATAATCCCCGGATCAACAACCCTTTTGAAGTTATAAATGATTATAACTAGAGATGAGCGAGCACCAAAATGCTCGGGTGCTCGTTGCTCGAGTCGAACTTTCCGCGATGCTCGAGGGTTTGTTTCGAGTAACGAACCCCATTGAAGTCAATGGGCGACTCGAGCATTTTTGTATATCGCCGATGCTCGCTAAGGTTTTCATTGGTGAAAATCTGCAAAACCCAAGAAAGTGATGGAAACGACACAGAAACAGATAGGGCAGGCGAGGGGCAACATGCTGGGCTGTATCTTAGGTTCGCAGGTCCCACTATTAAGCCACAATAGCGGCAAGAGTGCCCCCCCCCCTAGCAATTTTTACTTCGGACAAACCCTCATTAGCAAGGCACACCTTAGCTAAGCACCACACTACCTCCAACCAAGCACAATCACTGCCTGCGGGTCACACCGCTGCCTCTTCTCCTGGGTTACATGCTGCCCAACCCCCCCGCACAACACAGTGTCCACAGAGCACACCAAAGTGTCCCTGCTGCACCTTCAGCTGCCCTCATGCCACACGCTGGCCCCATAGCCACACCACCCTCATGTCTATTTATAAGTGCGTCTGCCATGAGGAGGAACCGGAGGCACACACTGCAGAGGGTTGGCAGGGCCAGGCAGCGACCCTCTTTAAAAGGGGCGGGGTGATAGCCCACAATGCTGTAGAGAATCGATGAGAAATTGATGTTCGATCTTCATTCCAATCCTGTGCCACCTCCGTCAGGAGCTGCAAACGTGGGCATGAGTTACATAGCAATGGGGAATCCATGTGCCCACACAGTATTCATTTTGTCTAGGTGTCGCATAGCTCAATCGACACTTCAAGGGGAAAGCCATCTGCACTCTGCCCCCTACCCAAGTCAGTCAGTGTCTTTGTGCCAGACAGGTCAAACACCGCGATGGGAACTAAGTGGGCACCAACAGCATACGTGGGTCTTAGGCAACCCAAGACATGAAAAATAAATAAATTAGAGCAGCCAAACCTGGCAGACTTGCACCGCGCCGACGACATAGGCCTTGGCCCACAGCTTCAGCAATCGTAGGCAGGAAGCGGACTTTCCCTGCACCCAGGACATAGGCCTCTGCACAAACCCTCAGTAATCGCGGGCCTACAGCGGACTCCTATGCTAGCGTAGCTGTGAACGTCTCATTAGCGCTGTATCGCTCCTCTTGTTTATCCCAATGCAGTGCCCTGGAAAGCTGAGCTAACGTGAGATAAAGTACAGGTTGGCTTCATCCCACACTCCATGCCCTAGTCAGTCGGGCCTTTTTTCATAGTCACAGGCAGGTACAACCCCGCTATGGGAAGTCTGTGTGGACCCACAGCATGGGTGGGTCCCAGGAAGCCACCAACGGTACATAAATAAATCCCATTGCAGTGACCTGGATAGCTGAGCTAATGTGACATAAAGTACAGGTGGGCTTCGGCCCAGACTGCATGCCTGAGTCAGACTGGGGTTTTTTAATTAATAGTCACAGGCAGGTACAACTCCCCTATGGGAAGTCTGTGTGGAGTGGACCCATAGCATGGGTGGGTCCCAGGAAGCCACGACAGTACATTAATAAATCCCATTGCATTGCCCCAGACAGAAGAGCTAACGTCAGATAAAATACAGGTGGGCTTCGGCCCACACTGCATGCCCGAGTCAGACTGGGGTTTTTTAATTATAGTCACAGGCAGGTACAACTCCGCTCAGGGAAGTCTGTGTGGACCCACAGCATGGGTGGGTCCCAGGAAGCCACCAACGGTACATAAATAAATCCCATTGCAGTCCCCCGGATAGCTGAGGTAACGTCAGATAAAGTACAGGTGGGCTTCGGCCCACACTGCATGCCCCAGTCAGACTGGGTTTTTTTAATAAATAGACACAGGCAAGTACAACTCCCCTATGGGAAGTCTGTGTGGAGGGGACCCACAGCATGGGTGGCTCCCTGGAACCCACCGGCGGTACATAAATAAATCCCATTGCATTGCCCTGCACAGCTGAGGTAACGTCAGATAAAATACAGGTGGGCTTCGGCCCACACTGCATGCCCCAGTCAGACTGTTTTTTTTTTTCTTGGGCCAGATACGTAGAACACCGCAATGTAAAAACTTAGTGCAGCCATACTATGCACAGACCCCTGTAGTATTCCTGTAGCAAAGGTATAAGCTGACCCCACTAACAGTTATGTTGCAGAAGTCTAGGTAGACCCCAGTAACATTTCAGTTGCAGCAGTATAGACTGACCCCAGTAATATTTCAGTAGCAGCAGTGTAGGCAGAGCCCAGTAACATTTCAGTAGTAACAGTATAGACAGATCCCAGTAACATTTCAGTAGTAACAGTATAGACAGACCCCAGTAACATTTCATTTGCAGTAGTATACACAAACCCCAGTAGCATTTCAGTAGCAGCAGTGTAGGCAGAGCCCAGTAACATTTCATTTGCAGCATTATAGACAGACCCCAGTAACATTTCATTTGCAGCAGTACAGACAGACCCCTGTAACATTTCAGTTGCAGCATTATAGACAGACCCCAGTAGCATTTCAGTAGCAGCAGTGTAGGCAGAGCCCAGTAACATTTCATTTGCAGGAGTATAGACAGACCCCAGTAACATTTCATTTGCAGCAGTATAGACAGACCCTAGTAACATTTCAGTAGTAACAGTATAGACAGACCCCAAAAACATTTCAGTTGCAGAAGTAAAGACAGACTCCAGTTACATTTCAGTAGCAGCAGTGTAGGCAGAGCCCAATAACATTTCAGGAGTAACAGTATAGACAGACCCCAGTAACATTTCAGTTGCAGCATTATAGACAGACCTCAGTTACATTTCAGTAGCAGCAGTATAGGCAGAGCCCAGTAACATTTCATTTGCAGCATTATAGACAGATCCCAGTAACATTTCAGTTGCAGCATTATAGACAGACCCCAGTAACATTTCAGTAGTAACAGTATAGACAGACCCCAGTAGCATTTCAGTAGCAGCAGTATAGGCAGAGCAGCACATTAACATTTCCGTAGCAGCAGTATAGGCAGAGCCCAGTATTAGTAACATTTCAGTAGTAGCAGTATAGACAGACCCCAGTAACATTTCCGTAGCAGCAGTATAGGCAGAGCCCAGTATTAGTAACATTTCAGTAGTAACAGTATAGACAGACCCTGTAACATTTGCGTAGCAGCAGTATAGGCAGAGCCCAGCAGTAACATTTCTGTGGTAACAGTATAGACAGACCCCAGTAGCATTTCAGTAGCAGCAGTATAGGCAGAGCCCAGTAACATTTCAGTAATAACACTATAGCCAGACCCCTGTAACATTTCCGTAGCAGCAGTATAGGCAGAGCCAAGTATTAGGAACATTTCAGCAGCAACAGTATAGGCAGACCCCAGTAACAGTTCAGTAGCAGCAATAGAGGTAGAGCCCAGTATTAGTAACATTTCTGTGGTAAAAGTATAGACAAACCCCAGTAACATTTCCGTAGCAGCAGTATAGGCAGAGCCCAGTATTAGTAACATTTCAGTGGTAACAGTATAGACAGACCCCAGTAACATTTCTGTTGCAGCAGTATAGGCAGAGCCCAGTATTAGTAACATTACAGTAGTAACAGTTTACACAGACCACGGTAACATTTCAGGAGCAGAAGTATCAGCAGACCAAAGTTACATTTCTGTTGCAGAAGTATAGACAAACCCCTGTAGCATTACTGTGGCAGAAGTATAGGCAGGCAGAACCGAGTTACATTTCTGTAGCAAAAGTGTAGGCCAACCCCTGACACAGTGGTGTACTATGAGTTCAGGCGAAGCCCATAAAAATTACTTGGATTACATTGTAGGCGAGGGCCCAAAAAATTGGTGTACCAACAGTACAAATGTACCCCAGAAAAATTGTCCATGCCCAATCCAGAGTGCAGGTGAAACCCATTACTCGCTGAGCTTACTGTGGCTTAATTTGTAAGTAGGCCTGGAGGCAGCCCAGTTAAAAAAATTGGTTCAGGTGGAAGTTTCAATGCTTTAATTAGAATAGAAACATATAAATATTGTTTAAAAAAGTTATATGAGCCTTTTGGCCCACCAAAAAATTGGCCGTTCGGGGTAATTATGTGAGGTTTCAGGAGGAGGAGCAGGAGGAGGAGGACGAATATCATACACAGATTGACAAAGGTAAATGTCCCCGTTTTTTATGGTGGTAGAGAAAAATGCCTGCATCCGCGGTTGCAACGAAAATAATCTTTAGGTACCGCTGCTCTCAGCTGGTGGAGAAGAGAAGTCTATGGAAATCCAGGCTTTGTTCATCTTTATGAGTGCAAGCCTGTCGGCACTGTCAGTTGACAGGCGGGTACGCTTATCCGAGACGATTTCACCAGCTGCACTAAACACCCTCTCTGACAAGACGCTAGCCGCAGGGCAAGCAAGCTCCTCCAGGGCATACAACGCGAGTTCGTGCAACGTGTCCAGCTTTGACACCCAGTAGTTATACGGAGCAGAGGCGTCACGGAGGACGGTCAAACGATCGGCTACGTACTCCCTCACCATCCTTTTACAGTGCTCCCGCCGACTCAGCCTTGACTGGGGAGTGGTGACACAGTCTTGCTGGGGAGCCAGAAAGCTGGCAAAGGGCTTGGAGAGTGTTCCCCTGCCTGCGCTAAACATGCTGCCTGATCTCCGCGCCTCCCCTGCTACTTGGCCCTCGGAACTGCGCCTTCTGCCACTAGCGCTGTCAGATGAGAAGTTTACCATCAGTTTGTCCACCAGGGCCCTGTGGTATTGCATCACTCTCGAACCCCTTTCCTCTTCAGAAATGAGAGTGGAAAGTTTCTCCTTATACCGTGGGTCGAGCAGTGTGTACACCCAGTGATCCGTAGTGGCCAGAATGTGTCTAACGCGAGGGTCACGAGAAAGGCATCCTAACATGAACTCAGCCATGTGTGCCAGGTTACCTGTACGCAACACATTGCTGTCCTCACTAGGAAGATCACTTTCAGGATCCTCCTTCTCCACAGGCCATACATGCTGAACGGATGAGAGGCAAGCAGCATGGGTAACCCTCTCCAGTGGGCCCAGCTGTCTCTTTCCCCTCCTCCTCCTCAGGCTCCTTCCCCTCCTCCTCAACGCGCTGAGATATAGACATGAGGGTGCTCTGACTATCCAGCGACATACTGTCTTCCCCTGCTCCGTTTCCGACAACAAAGCGTCAGCCTTTATGCTTTGCAGGGAACTTCACAACAGGCATAGCAGAGGAATGGTGACGCTAATGATTGCAGCATCCCCGCTCACCATCTGGGTAGACTCCTCAAAGTTTCCAAGGACCTGGCAGATATCTGCCATCCAGGCCCACTCCTCTGTAAAGAATTGAGCAGGCTGACTCCCACTACGCCGCCCATGTTGGAATTGGTATTTCACTATAGCTCTATGCTGCTCATACAGCCTGGCCAACATGTGGAGCGTAGAGTTCCACTGTGTGGGCACGTCGCAAAGCAGTCGGTGCACTGGCAGATTAAACCGATGTTGCAGGGTTCGCAGGGTGGCAGCGTCCGTGTTGGACCCGGCGCACCTTGCCGAGGAGGTTTGACAAGTGTGGGTAACTTTTCAGAAACCGCTGAACCACCAAATTAAAGACGTGGGCCAGGCATGGCACGTGCGTGAGGCTGCCGAGCTGCAGAGCCGCCACCAGGTTACTGCCATTGTCACACACGACCATGCCTGGTTGGAGGCTCAGCGGCGAAAGCCAGCGGTCGGTCTGCTCTGTCAGACCATGCAACAGTTTGTTGGCCGTGTGCCTCTTCTCTCCTAAGCTGATTAGTCTCAGCACGGCCTGCTGACGCTTGCCCACCGCTGTGCTGCCGCACTGCGCGACACTGACTGCTGGCGACGTGCTGCTGCTGACACATCTTGATTGCGAGGTAGAGGTTGCATAGGAGGAGGAGGAGTAAGGTTTAGTGGAGGTGGCATACACCGCCGCAGATACCAGCACCGAGCTGGGGCCCGCAATTCTGGGGGTGGGTAGGACGTGAGCGGTCCCAGGCTCTGACTCAGTCCCATCCTTCACTAAATTCACCCAATGTGCCGTCAGGGAGATATAGTGGCCCTGTCCGCCTGTGCTTTTCCACGTGTCCGTTGTTAAGTGGACCTTGCCAGTAACCGCGTTGGTGAGGGCGCGTACAATGTTGCAGGAGACGTGGTCGTGCAGGGCTGGGACGGCACACCGTGAAAAATAGTGGCGACTGGGGACCGAGTAGCGCGGGGCCGCCGCTGCCATCATGTTCTTGAAAGCCTCCGTTTCCACAAGCCTGTATGGGAGCATCTCCAGGCTGATCAGTTTGGCAATGTGGACATTTAAAGCTTGAGCGTGCGGGTGCGTGGCGGCGTATTTGCGCTTTTGCTCCAACGCTTGTGCTAGCGACAGCTGGACGCAGAGCTGAGAAACATTGCTGGATGGGACCGAGGACAGCGGAGGTGAGGGTGTGGGTCCAGGCCGGGAGACGCTTGTGCCTGTGTCCTGAGAGGTGGGTTGGATCTCAGTGGCAGGTTGGGGCACAGGGGGAGAGGCAATGGTGCAACCCGGAGGCGGTGAACAGCCTTCGTCCCACCTTGTGGGGTGGTTGGCCATAATATGCCTCTGCATGCTGGTGGTGGTGGCTCCCCGGCTGATCTTGGCGCGACAAAGGTTGCACACCACTGTTCGTCGGTCGTTCGCGCTCTCAGTGAAAAACTGCTACACCTTTGAGCACCTTGGCTTCTGCACGGTGGCTTGGCGCGAGGGGGTGCTTTGGGAATCCGTTGGGGGATTATTCGGTCTGGCCCTGCCTCTACCCCTGGCCACCCCACTGCCTCTTCCAGCCTGTCCTGCGGCTGCAATTGCCTCCCCCTCTGAAGACCTGTCCTCAGTTGGCTTATCAAACCAGGTGGGGTCAGTCACCTCATCGTCCAGCGGCTCTTCCTCCGAATCCTCTGTGCGCTCCTCCCTCGGACTTACTGCCCTTACTACTGCCTCACTGATAGACAACTGTGTCTCATCGCCATCGTCCTCCTCACCCACTGAAAGCTCTTGAGACAGTTGCCGGAAGTCCCCAGCCTCATCCCCCGGACCCCGGGAACTTTCCAAAGGTTGGGCATCAGTCACGACAAACTCCTCAGGTGGGAGAGGAACCATTTTTTCCCAATCAGGGCAGGGGCTCGAGAACAGTTCCTGGGAGTCTGCATGCTCATCAGAATGTGTCATTTTCATGCAGTGAGGAGGCTGGGAGGAAGGAGGAGCAGCAGCGAGAGGATTCAGAGTTGAAGCAGTGGACGGCGTAGAAGACTGGGTGGTCGATACATTGCTGGATGCACTTTCTGCCATCCACGACATGACCTGCTCACACTGCTCGTTTTTTAATAAAGGTCTACGACGTGGACCTAAAAATTGTGATATGAAGCTGGGGACCCCAGAAACTTTCCTCTCTCCTAATCCCGCAGCAGCCGGCTGCGATTCACCTGGACCAGGAACTGGGCCTATGCCCACACCCTCACGTGGAACTCCGCGTCCTCGACTGCGTCCACGTCCTCTACCCCTACCCCTACCCCTCAGCATGGTGGATTAAGAATCGAGCAGACACTGAGCGGTGTAAAACATTTTGTGAATTATTGCCACGCAGTTGGTGGCTGCCAGCGGTTATATAACACAAAATGAAGCCAGAGATAAATTATAAGGAAGGCTGCAAGCAGGCCTTGCTGTGCAATATTCAGTTGTGATGCACCTTAAGTCCCACAGGCCACGCAGTGAAATGCACTGGGTCACATGTAGGCGTAAGAAGGATTTATCTTTTAAAATATATTTTTTTCAATGCAATGCAGGCTATAGAGCGTGTATCAGACTTTTCCTCTATGGGTGTCTGTCATCGTACACTGTGCGGGCAGCTGACGGCAAACACAGAGCGATGTAAAGGAATGGTGGTTTCTTGGCGTGCAGTTGGAGGCAGACAGCACTTACGTTACGCAAACTGCACCCAGAAAAAAATGCAACAGAAGGCTGCAAGCATGCCTAGCTGTGCAATACTGAGGTACTACATCTCCCAGCAGCCACGGAGTTAAATGCACACGGCCACAGGTAGCCCTAAGAAGGACCGTTGAGGTTCTTCTAGACAGGATTCCACACTACCACTGTCCCTGCCTCACCAATACTTCCCCTATACTATGTAATACAGACTGCAGCCTGAGAACGCTATAGATGTAATGGGGCTGCACGCCCGATATACAAAAAAAAAAAGTGCAAAACTGCTCCCAGCAGCCACAACAGTAATGCACTAGGTGAGCTGTGGCCCTAAGAAGGACCGTTGGGGTTCTTGTAGACGCTAACATTCTCCCTATAGCAGCAGCAGCACTTTCCCTAATCTCTCCCAGTGTGTGTCTGTGGCGAGCCGCGGGCAGGCCCACTTTATATACTCGGGAGTCACTTGATCTCGCCAGCCACTCACTGCAGGGGGGTGGGATAGGGCTGGAACGTCACAGGAGGAAGTTGTAATGCCTTCCCTGCATGTCTATTGGCCAGAAAATGGTGCTAAACATGATGGGAGAGACCTCTGTATTGTCCCCTGATATATCTATACATGGTTATTAGAGCGCCCCCTTGTTACAGTCCTGGGTATAAATAGATGATGGGAGAGATCTCTGTATTGTCCCCCGATATATCTATACATAGTTATTAGAGCGCCCCATTTTTACAGTTCTGGGTATAATTGATGATAGGAGAGATCTCTGTACTGACCCCTGATATATCTACTTGCATGTATAGTTATTAGAGCACCTCCTCGTCATAGTCCTGGGCATAAACCCATCATGGGAGAGATCTTTGTATTGTCCTGATATATTTATACATTAGCTGATATGCCAGCTTCACCTGAGTTAATTTGGTACAAGTGTTTACCTGTTGTTCGCACTGAAAATATTTATGAAGTCATTGTTACTGCAGAGGAATACAATATCTACACATAGAGGTGCGTTAGATTCCCATCAGACTGCATGTACTAAAATTCCTCTGCAGAATGTGCCACCCCACCCCCGTGTTCTGACATTTTACCCTTAAAGGTAACGCCCCTTTTTATTCAAATTTAACCCCAGACAGGAGGTTGCAGCCCCTTCTTAGCCTTAAAGGCATGCTCCATGCCTGCAGTTCATGGCCACTTCCTTATGTACTTTACAGCCATTCAGTGTATGCACATAGAGGTCAGTTAGATTGTCCTCAGTATACAAGGGGCTGCTGATAAGTCTTTGGCTTTACCTAGAAAGAAACGAGATAGGAAGATGAAACTTTACATTTATTCCACATCCTCTCCACTGATGCCAACACACTTCTTACATCGGTATTCCAAGTTCTGTAAGCCTTGCAAAAAGAACGATTTCGGTTGTACCTCAAACCAGTCATCCGTAGCAGCCATGGCATCAGAAATGGTGTGAAATTTGGTCTCCTTGAGGTGTTTCTTCAGGTTTGGCAACAGATGATAGTTGGAGGGAGCTAGATCTGGTGAATAAGGTGGGTGGTCAACCAGCTGGAAGCCTAGCTCCACCAGTTTTGCCGCGGTCACTTGTGCACTGTGAGCGGAGGCGTTGTCTTGCAGGAACAAGATTCCTTTGGACAGCTTGCAGCACCTTTTGGCCTTCAGAGCTGCCTTCAATTGGTCCAAAAGTTCAATGTAATACCTTGCATTGATGGTCGACACATTTTGAAGGTAGTCCACTAGCAGCACGCCCCCCTTATCCCAGAACACAGACGCCATCACCTTAGTGGCTGAACTTCTTTGGGCGAGGAGAACCACTGTGCCTCCACTCTTCTGACTGCTCCTTGGTTTCAGGGTCATACAAATAAATCCAGGTCTCCTCCATGGTGACCAGTCGATCCAGGAAGTTCTTATCAGTCCGGAAACGCTGACAAATGGACCGGGAAGTTTTCACTCGCATGCTTTTCTGATCTGTTGTCAAACATTTGGGGACCCACTTTGCAGATAGCTTCTTCATGTTCAAATGTTCATGGATGATGACACAAACACAATCATGAGAAATCCCCATGATGTCTGCTATTCCTTTAGCTGAACTTGGCCGATTCTCCAGTATGAGGTTGTGCACAGCATCGACGATCTCCGGAACAACAACCTCTCTCGGTCATTCAGGACGCTCCTCATCATTGGTGCTGAAGTGGCCCGTTTTAAATTTGGCAACCCAGTTCTTAACTGTAGAATATGAAGGGCATTGATCCCCCAATGTCTGCGACATATCACCAGGAATATCCTTCGCGGACTTTCCTTGCAGAAAAAAGAATTTTATCACTCCTCTGCTCTCATTTGCTGTGAATATCGCCTTAGACTCCGCCATTTTGTTTTCCCGCGTGCCGAGATCACTGTTGCCGTAAGCTACAAACACAAAATTTTGAAAACATATATTAGACACATAAGGATTTCCTGTGATGTAACAATCGTTACCATAGAAATAAAAAAAGAACACAAAGCCAAAGACTTATCAGCAGCCCCTCGTATACACATTGAGGTGAGGTAGATTCTCAGTATATACACACAGAGGAGCATTAGATTCTCTTCAGTATATACACATAGAGGTGAGATAGATTCTCCTCGGTATATACACATAGAGATGAGGTAGATTCTCCTTAGTATATATACACACAGGTGAGGTAGATTCTCCTCAGTATATACACACAGTGGTCAGGTAGATTCTCCTCAGTATATACACATAGAGGTGAGGTAGATTCTCCTCAGTATATACACAGAGGTGAGGTAGATTCTCCTCAGTATATACACATAGAGGTGAGGTAGATTCTCCTCAGTATATACACACAGATGAGCGTTAGATTCTCCTCAGTATATACACACAGAAGTGAGGAAGATTCTCTTTAGTATATACACAAAGAGGTGAACCAAATAACGCAAACACAACAGCACTTGTCCATACCTTATCGAATAAGGGAGGCTCCTCCAACACATCACTTCCTACACATAGAGGTGAGGTAGATTCTCCTCAGTATATACACATAGAGGTGAGGTAGATTCTCCTCAGTATATACACATAGAGGTGAGGTAGATTCTCCTCAGTATATACACACAGAGGTCAGTTAGAGTCTCCTCAGTACAAAACACATAGAGGAGCGTTAGATTCTCCTCAGACTGAATGCACTGAAATTCCTCTGCAGAATGTGCCACCCCACCCCAGTGTTCTCACTTTTTACCCCTGTACTTTTTCTATTAGGACGTAAAGAATGGTCGTGGCAAATTTCATGTTTGTGCAGTTATGTCTTGTTAGTTACATCATATAGGGGGTCACTTACTTTCACACTTAGTATTGAATAATCAAGTTGCGTCCTCTTTACTTTTCGTATTTAGGACCTAAAGAATGGTCGTGCCAAATTTCATGTTTGTATGACACCGGTAATTTAGAGAATTAGATTAGGTACATTACACAGGGTCGCCAATACTTTTGCACTTAGCATTGAATAATCGAGTTGTGAACCCTTTACATTTCCTAGTTAGGACCTAAAGAATGCTGCTGCCAAATTTCACATTTGTACGACACTGGGAAGTTAGAGAATTAGTGGTGAGTCAGTCAGTGAGACAGGGAGAGCAATAGAGAGACAGACAAAGCGATAGAGAGACAGTGAGAGAAAGAGTGATAGAGATAGTGATAGAGAGACAGAGGGAAACAAACAGAGAGAGCAAAAGAGAGACAAAGAAACAGAGAGAGAAAGTGATAGAGACAGAGAGAAAGCGATAGAAAGACAGTGGTAGAGAGCAGACAGATAGAGCGATAGAGAGACAGACAAAAAGAGAGAGTGATAGAGAAATAGACAGAGGGAGAGTGATAGAGAAACAGAGAGAGAGAGAGCAATAGAGAGACAGACAGAAAGAAAGAGAGAATGATAGAAAGATAGAGACAGAGAAACAGAAACAGAGAGAGAGAGAGAGCAATAGAGAGAGAGAAACACAGAGAAAGCAATAGAGAGGGAGGGAGAGCGATAGAGAGCCAAATAGAGAGAGATAGCTATAGAGAGACAGAGAGAGAGATAGAAAGATAGAGAGAGAGCAATAGACAGACAGAGAGAGAGAGTGATAGACAGACAGAACGAGAGCGACAGACAGACAGAACAAAAGCGATAGAGAGACAGAGAGACTGATAGAGAGACAGACAGAGTCAGTCAGTGAGTCAGGGCTTTTGTCTTTATATATATATATATATAGGTAGATCTCTGTACTGAGCCCTGATATATCTATACATAGTTATCAGAGGGCCCCTTGTTAGAGTCCTGGGTATAATAGATAATGGGAGAGATCTCTGTATGGTATTGTCCTCTCATATATTATACATTTATACATAGTTATTAGAGTGTCCCCTTGACACAGTCCTGGGCATAAATAGATGATAGGAGGGATCTCTGTATTGTCCCCTGATATAGTTATAGGTAGTTATTAGAGCGCCTCCTTGTTACAGTCCTTGGTATAAATAGATGATGTGAGGGATCCCTGTATTGTCGCCACCTATATTTATACATATAAATATACACTGGGAAGTTACATAACAGAGGGGGTCACTTACTTTTGCACTTAGAATTGAATAATCAAGTTGTGACCCATTTACTTTTGCTATTTAAAACCTAAACAATGGTTGTGCCAAATTTTAAGTTTGTACTACACCGGGAAGTTAGAGAATTACTAGTGAGTCAGTCACTAATGGCCCATTTAGACACAACAATTATCACTTAAAATTCACTCAAAAGCCATCTTTTGAGTGATAGTCGTATGTAAATGTGCCCGTCTTTTCTGGAATCCATCGTTCGGCAGAACAGCTGATATTGCTCTCAGGGGTAACATGCAAGCAATAACTGTGAATAATGTAAGCCTCACCTGAAGACAAACCCCTGACCCTAACCATTACCATGCAGCCCAGTTAACTATGTATACACACGCTGCTGCAAGGAGTTTACCTGTACCAGCCGTCCCTCTAGCATTTCCCAATGGCAACCCTTACAGCTAACCTCCAGCCTGCAGCAATCCCCCTTCACTGAGGCAGGGGCTCCGATGCCTCAGTGCACCGGTGTCTCCTGCCGACCCCCCAAACCCACTGCACTGAGGCAGGGCCTCATTGTTCCTTTTTCTCTAGCTAGCGCCGCAATCCCCTATCACTAAGCCAGGGGCTCCGGTCACTCACTGGTCCAGTATGTCCTGCTGCTGCCGCAATCCCCCTGCACTAATGCAGGGGCTTCGCTGCCTCAATGCTCCAGTGTCTGCTACCACCCCCACATCCACTCCGACCCCTGTCGCTACTGTAGGCGAATTAGCAATGGCTCAGTGTCTCCTCCCGTGGCTGGGTGTGCATGTACTGCCTCCACCGCTCCCGGGTTTGCCGAGGTCCTTCCCTGCCTGAGGATCCTCTGCAGGTGATGCTGGCGCTATGGAACAACCCTTAGTGGGCTTCCAGGACCTGCAGGCCAGCTTGCTCTGTAGCCAATCTGCTACAGGGGGTGTAACCAGCCTCTCAGTCTTGTCTCCACCAGGACTTCCTGGTGGTGACAAGATACAATAATACCCTCCCTCTCCTCACCCCCTTCCACGTGTTTCTAACATTTTAATCAATATGGCGCATTCCTCATCCAGAAATCCTAAGATAAGGACCTCAGCTCCTGGAAGAAGAGACCTATATAAGGACAATAACCAATCAGCTATAGATTCGTACTTCATGACGTACTAACTATGCATACCATCTATAAAACCCCATGCAACTTGATTAGAAAAAGAAGTTTCATTTAGCTGAACAGCAGGTTTCAGTGTGATTCTTCCATACATTCACAGACCCCAGGCCTTAGACCTTCTAATCATGAAGGGGGCAGATATTCATCATTAGGTATATTAGTACCAATCTATAACAATTATATCCTCTCTTGGGTTAATATCTTTACATAGTTTTGTATCATCTGCAAATATTGATATTTTACTGTGCGGTCCTTCTACCAGGTCATTGATCTAATATAAATAAGCATTATATAAATATGCTTTTTCCTGCACCACACTTTGACCCCTTTGCTGTAACTTTGGCGTATGATGTTGGTGTCATTAGATGACACACATGCTCACCGCTGCCAGAAAATCATCACATGTGAGTTTAATACATTCAGGGACTGTCAGGCGGGCTGAAAGTTACAGTGTTAAGTCTATGGGCGGCGCTGCTGTGCTTCAGGCATGCGCTGGAATGAGTGAAGCGTTGCTAAGCAATGCAGCATACACTGCAAGGCTGCACCATACACTGTCTGACCAAGAGCAATAGAGAGACAGGGAGAGAGAGACAGTGATAGAGAGACAGAGATAGAGAGCAATAGAGAGACAGAGTGAGAGCAATAGAGAGAGAGAGAGACAGTGAGAGAAAGAGCGATAGAGACAGAGAGAGATAGCAATAGAGGGACAAAGAGAAACAGACAGAGAGAACGAAAGAGATGGAAAAACACAGAGAGAAAGCAATAGAGCGATAGACAATGAGACAGAGAGAGCAACAGAGAGACAGACAAAGCGATAGAGGGACAGTGAGAGAAAGAGTGATAGAGATAGCGATAGAGAGACAGAGAAACAAACAGAGAGAGAGAGTAAAAGAGAGACAAAGAAACACAGAGAAAGTGATAAAGACAGAGAGAGCGATAGACAAAAAGAGAGAGCAATAGAGAGATAGCGAGACAGAGAGAGAGAGAGAGAGCAATAGAAAGACAGAGTGATAGAGAGACAGAAAGAGAGAGTGATAGAGAAATAGACAGAGGGAGAGTGACAGAGAAACAGAGAGAGAGAGAAATAGAGAGACAGACAGAAGGAGAGAATGATAGAAAGATAGAGATAGAGAGGCAGAAACAGCGAGAGAGAGCGATAGAGAGACAGAAAAACACAGAGAAAGCAATAGAGAGGCAGGGAGAGCAATAGAGAGACAAATAGAGAGACATAGCTATAGAGAGACAGAGAGACTGATAGAGAGACAGAGAGAGCGATAGAGATAAAGAGAGAAAGAGTGATAGAAAGACCCAGAGAAAGCGATAGAGACAGAGAGAGAGAGAGCAATAGAGATTGAAAAAGAGAGCAATAGAGAGACACAGAGAGAGCAATATAGACTGAAAGAGAAAGCGACAGAGAGAGAGAGCAATAGAGACTGAAAGAGAGAGCGATAGAGAGAGACAGACGGAGAGGGACAGACAGAAAAAGAATAAAAGAGACAGAGAGATACATAGACAGAAAGAGTGAGACAGAGAGACAAGTAGACAGACAGAAACAAGCAGAAAGAGAGACAGACAAGGAAAGAGACAGACAGAGAGGCAGACAGAGAGAAAGAAACAGACAATGAGAGAAAGACAGAAAGAGAGACAAACGGAGAGAGACCTGTAGACTTTTTTATATTAGATATCTGCTCCAAATACAAAGTGACCCTCTAAATAATCCCCTAACCAAGCAAGTTTAGAAGTTCACAATAACCATTCGTGAAACATTTTATCTTCGCGTCGCGAACATCAGGTCAATCTAGTAAATATACTAAAAAGCATATGGCCCCCTGCGGAACCCCACTAGTAACAATGACCCCTCAAATACTGCCCCCTGTGGTTCCCACTAGTAATGGTGACCCAATCAGGATATGTATAATTTATAACCACCCTCTATTTTCTATCACTAAGCCAGTAACTGACCCACTTACACACATTCTCACCCAGACCAAGCATTCTCATTCTATATACCAACCTTTTATGCGGCACAGTATCAAACGCTTCGAAAAAGTCTGGGTACACAAGATCTAATGACCCTCCCCGGTCCAGTCTAGAACTTACCTCCTCATATAGGGATCAGGTTGGTTTGACAGGACTAATCTCTCATAAACCTAGGCTGATAAAGAGTTACATAGATATTTTTCTTGAGGTACTCCAGGATAGCATCTCTTAGACGCCCTTCAAACATTTTACCCACAAAAGACGTCAGACTTACTGACCTGTAGTTTTTAGGGGCACTTTTTGACCACTTTTTGAATATTAGCATCACATTGGCTATGTGCCAATCCAGTGGACCCTATCACTATAGAGTCTTTAACCCCTTCCCGCCGCAGGACGTACTGGTACGTCCTGGGAGCCTGGTACTTCCTGCAACAGGATGTACCGGTACGTCCTGGGGATAGCGCGAGATCACATGTGATCCCGTGCTATCCCGCAGTGGGAGCCGGCTGTCAGTCACAGCCGGCGTCCCACTGCAACAGCGAGGGGGGGCATCGGAGATGCCCCCCCCGCTGTTAACCCCTTCCCTGCCGTGATCTAAGTAGATCGCGGCAGGGAAAGAGTTCACAGAGGGACCGCACTCCCTCTGCGTCTCCGGCCGGCACTTGCGATGTCATCATGGCAACAGGATGCCAGGCACTGGCGTCCTGTATTGCCTATGCCTATGATCGCTGTATAAGCGATAAGGCATGGCAGAGCAGTAGCTCTGCCATGCCTTATGACAGCGATGATAGGCATAGTGCTGCAAGTCCCTCAGAGGGACTCAAATAGTGTAAAAAAAAAAAAAAAAAAAGAAAAATGTAAAAAAAAGAAAAATGTAAAAAAAAATGTTAAAAAAACCCTTTTTTATGCTTTTTCTAATATTAGCATAAAAAAAGGTAAAAAAAAATTAAAACCCCACATATTGGGTATTGACACGTCTGTAACGACTTGTAAAAAAAGTTGATCATGCTTTTTATTTTGTACGGCAAAAAGCGTAACAAAAAACGCTAAAAAACAGAGACAAAATGCTACTTTTTAGCATTTTGCCTCCCAAAAAATGCAATAAAAGTGATCAAAAAAGCCGTACATTCCCCAAAATGGAACCAACAAAAACTACAGCTCGTCTCACAAAAAATAGAGCTCCGTACATAGAAAAATAAAAAAGTTACAGGACTTTGAATGCAGCTGTAGAGAAAAAAAAAAGATTTCCAAAAAAAAGGGTTTTTATTGCAAAAAAGTGTAGAATCCTAAAAAAAATATGAGAATTTTGGTATCGTTGTAACCGTACCGACCCACAGAAAAAATTTAGTGTGTCATTTATGCTGCATGATTAACGCTGTAAAAAAAAAATCTATGTCAGAATTGATGCGTTTTCTCTCCGTTATCATAAAAACAATAATAAAAGTTTTACGATATAGTCTATGTACCCAAAATGGCACCGATAAAAACTACAGCTCGCCACACAAAAAACAAGCCCTTATACGGGCGCGCCGACGGAAAAACACAAAAGTTATGGCTTTTGAAAAATGGAGATGGAAAAATATCAAAAATCGCTTGGTCCTCAACGCCAAAATAGGCCATGTCATTAAGGGGTTAATTATAAGAAACTAGGGTCTGTCTATCACATGACTTAATTCCCTTAGAACCCGGGGTTGTATGCCATCGGTGTTTCGTGATTTGTCTATTTTAATCTTTTTAATCACCTTCAGGGGATAGAGTTTTAGGGGGCTTTTTCTCTCTATAAATACCGCTTATGCCCCAGTTAGCAATGATGCCTCCTTTTGCCCCTTTAGGTATAATGTCACGCCTTGTCAACTTTTAGATACACTCATTGTCAAAAACCAATCCCTCCCCTTGAAGTTGTCGGGATGATGCTAACTTTGTGTGATTACTCCTGAGGTCGGTAAAATGAGTACCCAGCTTGCTGGGGGGTAATAAATAAATTACCTGAAAGCGCTGCAAAATAAGTTGGCGCTATACAAATAACAAGTCCCTTCCGGCCCCCTTATTGTGGAAAACTGATGCCTTGTAGGGAGGCATCAACTAGTACCCTGTTGTACCGCTTCTAGCTTGGATACAAGATATGATATTGGTGAACATGGAGGCTCTAGTACTCTTTTGTACTGCCTCTAGCATGGATACAAGATAGGATATGGTGGGGGAGCATGGAGGCTCCAGTACCCTACTGTACTGTCTCTAGCTTGGATATATTGAGGTGCAGGGCCCATAATACCCCCAAATGGCATACCTGCATACCTGGTGCATCATCCGAGGAGCGGGCCCACAACTGAGGAGATAGTAGGGTAGAGAAAGGCATTGTTATGGGGTTCTACCATCTCCTTCCCTGGGGGTAGCTTGGGACCTGGCCAAGTTACTGCTGGGGGAGATTACATGGAAAAAGTAACCAGGGGTTACCTTGAGTCCATTTGTCACAGGTGACACCACCATTACTTCCTCTGCGGTGAAACTTGGCGATGAAATAAAGTAGTCCACATACAGGATAACTTTCTGAACGCAACCGGGAACGGTCGGCAATGTCTGTTTACTGTAACTTGATAAAGTCCAAACCACATCAGCAGTCCTGGCACAGATACAACAATTCAGAGTGGTGTAACAGGGAGGATTCTCGGGGTATCTCAGATTATCCACAGTCCAAGTTATCTGTGTGATCCCGCTCCCGGCAACTCTTTCTCTCTCTCACTCTCTACTGGTTCACACTCATGTTAGTTGTGCCCTCCTCACCTTGAAGCGGCTTGTCTTACTCTCAGCACTCAACAGTTGTAGCCAGGTTTCCTGGGCAGGCTGGGCCCAGGCTGAGCAGCAGACCATCGCAGACCGATCTCTGTAGTCTCAGATGCTCACTCAACTAAAACTCTAGATAGATAGATAATTGACAGATAGAATGATAGAATGATAGATAGATAGATAGATAGATAGATAGATAGATAGATAGATAGATAGATAATTGATAGATAGGTAGATATGAGAGATAGATAGGTAATAGATAGATAGATATGAGATAGATATATAGCTAGCTAGATTGATAGTAGATAGATATGAGCTAGAAAGATAGAAAGACAAGAGATGGATATAAGATAGATAGATAGATATTAGAGATGAGCAAACATACTCGTTAAGAACAAATACTTGAGCGAGTATCGTCCTTCTCGAGTATCTCCCTGCTGTCATATCTATCTATCTATCTATCTATCTCATGTCTGTCTATCTACCTATGTCATATCTATCTATCTATCTATCTATCTATCTATCTATCTATCTATCTATCTATCTATCTATCTATCTCATATCTATCTATCTATCTATCTCATATCTATCTCATATCTATCTCATATCTATCTATCAATCTATCTCATAGCTATCTATCTATCTATCCCATATCTATCTATCTATCAATTATCTATATATTTATCCATATAGCTCCTATCTATCTATCTATCTATCTATCTATCTATCTATCTATCTATCCATCTATCTACCTATCTAAGATAGATAGATAGATAGATAGATAGATAGATAGATAGATATTAGAGATGAGCAAACATACTCGTTAAGGACAAATGCTCGAACGAGTATCGTCCTTTTCGAGTATCTCCCTGCTCGTCCGCAAAGATTTGGGTGCCAGCGGGGGAGAGCGGTGGGTTGCGGGAGTGAGCAGGGGGTAGAGAGTGAGAGATCTCCTCCCTGTCGTCCCCCCACTTTCCCCGGCCGCCCCCGGCTGGCACCCGAATCTTTGTGGACGAGCAGGGAGATACTCGAAAAGGACGATACTCATTCGAGTATTTGTACTTAACGAATATGCTCGCTCATCTCTAATAGATTTATAGATAACAGATAGATAGATAGATTTATAGATACAAGATAGATAGATAAGAGATAGATGGATAGATAGATAGATAGATAGATAGATACAAGATAGATAGATAGGAGATAGACAGATAAGAGATGGATGGATAGATAGATAGATAGATAGATGGATGGATACAAGATAGATAGACAGAAAGATAACTTGTAGCTTTCTGACGACCCCTGTTGAGCAGTAATAACATTCCACTGAGTTTATGTTGCGGTTTTCCATGAACAGATGCAACTAGAACTGTGACTTGACAGAAGGAGACGACTCCAGGACTTGTACACGTACTGGGTATTCTTAGATTTTAGATGGTGAGGCCCTTTAAGGGATATTTTTGGGCCGTGTGAGAAAATCAGCACACTGGATGAAATCGATAGGTAGTAATGAGGTTAGAAAGGTACCAGGAGAGGAGGCAGAGGAGGCCACAGATGGGTGGACAATGTGAGGGCAGCCGAACAGATGGAGGTGGGAGCTGCCCGGTTTGGAGAAAGAAGGAGGCTACGGGAAGAGGTCTACATGTAATTAGATTGGATGGGATTATGGCAGACTCGATTAGTCCTATATTATGATAGGAGGCTGCTGTCACTATTTGGCTAGCAGGCCACAGACAAAGGCAGTCAGGGGGCCAGAGAGCAATCTCATACAAGAGGAGCTGGAGGAAAACAAAGGAACGGCAAGGAGGGAGACCTCTTAAAATCTGTCATCAGAGGCTGTGACAGATTGTCTGGTTATCAAGCATGGGGACCTTCTGTCACCTAATGCACACAAAACCTGGAATCTGCAAAACAGAAGGGGGAGCAAGAAAGGGACCGGGGTAACAGAGCCTGCACCTTCTGTCGTCACAGAACGACACGGCGACAAGAGGAGTCCTTCCGAAGAAAGTCACCGCCGCAGATCAGAGCAGGCAGCTGGAAGAGAAGGATCTCACCGAGTCCAAAGGGATGAAAACTCGCAGACTTGTGTTAATTCCACTGCAATGAAAAGAGCAGATGAATATAAGGCTGCACTCACACGGGCGGGCACGATATCAGTCTGAGAAACACTTGTAAAACTGCGATTCCGGAGCGAACATGATGTATTTTTACTTAGAAAATGCATTGCATCTATGTACTTGCGATTTTCACGCGCATTTTTCGCAGGCGCAAAAAGATCACGCGCGTTTCCAATCATTTTCAATGATAAAATCACATTACGCTCGCATTCAAATAACATGGCATGCGAGGGTGATCCGATATTTTAGAAGATTCCTTGGAAATAATGGACGATTGCTTACGGGTTAACACACAAAAATAGGATATGCAGCGTTGTGAGAGAAAAGTCAGATATCAATCTAGTAGCACCGCTGTGAGAGAAAAAGCGCTCATGTGAAAAAACACATGGAAATCATTGTGTTGTTAACACATGCCAGTTCCGTCCATATCACTATCAGACGTGTGAAGCTCGCTTGTGTGAATACACCCTAAGATAGACAGACAGACAGGGAGAGACATAGACAGACAGACAGGGAGAGACATAGACAGACAGACGGACAGACAGGGAGAGACATAGACAGACAGACAGACAGGGAGAGACATAGACAGACAGACAGACAGACAGGGAGAGACATAGACAGACAGACAGACAGGGAGAGACATAGACAGACAGACAGGGAGAGACATAGACAGACAGACAGACAGACAGGGAGAGACATAGACAGACAGACAGACAGGGAGAGACATAGACAGACAGACAGACAGACAGGGAGAGACATAGACAGACAGACAGACAGACAGGGAGAGACATAGACAGACAGACAGACAGGGAGAGACATAGACAGACAGACAGACAGGGAGAGACATAGACAGACAGACAGACAGGGAGAGACATAGACAGACAGACAGACAGACAGGGAGAGACATAGACAGACAGACAGACAGACAGGGAGAGACATAGACAGACAGACAGACAGGGAGAGACATAGACAGACAGACAGACAGACAGGGAGAGACATAGACAGACAGACAGACAGGGAGAGACATAGACAGAAAGACAGACAGACAGGGAGAGACATAGACAGACAGACAGACAGGGAGAGACATAGACAGACAGACAGGGAGAGACATAGACAGACAGACAGACAGGGAGAGACATAGACAGACAGACAGACAGGGAGAGACATAGACAGACAGACAGACAGGGAGAGACATAGACAGACAGACAGGGAGAGACATAGACAGACAGACAGACAGACAGGGAGAGACATAGACAGACAGACAGACAGACAGGGAGAGACATAGACAGACAGACAGACAGACAGGGAGAGACATAGACAGACAGACAGGGAGAGACATAGACAGACAGACAGACAGACAGGGAGAGACATAGACAGACAGACAGACAGGGAGAGACATAGACAGACAGACAGACAGACAGGGAGAGACATAGACAGACAGATAGACAGACAGGGAGAGACATAGACAGACAGACAGGGAGAGACATAGACAGACAGACAGACAGGGAGAGACATAGACAGACAGACAGACAGACAGGGAGAGACATAGACAGACAGACAGACAGGGAGAGACATAGACAGAAAGACAGACAGACAGACAGACAGACAGGGAGAGACATAGACAGACAGACAGACAGGGAGAGACATAGACAGACAGACAGGGAGAGACATAGACAGACAGACAGACAGGGAGAGACATAGACAGACAGACAGACAGGGAGAGACATAGACAGACAGACAGACAGGGAGAGACATAGACAGACAGACAGACAGACAGGGAGAGACATAGACAGACAGACAGACAGGGAGAGACATAGACAGACAGACAGACAGACAGACAGGGAGAGACATAGACAGACAGACAGGGAGAGACATAGACAGACAGACAGACAGGGAGAGACATAGACAGACAGACAGACAGACAGACAGGGAGAGACATAGACAGACAGACAGACAGACAGGGAGAGACATAGACAGACAGACAGACAGGGAGAGACATAGACAGACAGACAGACAGAGACATAGACAGACAGACAGATAGATAGATAGATAGATAGATAGATAGATAGATAGATAGATAGATAGATAGATAGATAGATAGATAGATAGATAGATAGATAGATGGGGGGGGGGGGAGGGACTTGATATTTGTATAGTGCCAACTTATTCCGCAGCAGTTTCAGGTAATTTATTTACTCATTTTACCGACCTTGGAAGGATGGAAGGCTGAGTCAACCTTCAGCCAGCTATCTGAACCTGCAACCTTCATGTCGTGAGTGAGAGCTTAGGATTGCATACTGCTGCCGTTACACAATCCGCCCCGGAAAAAGTTGTTGTTTTGCTGTAAAACTCAGCATGCAGTTCCATCTCAGGCAGATCTGTAAATGATGAGAGTTGTGGTGATTAGATGAACAGTCTTGTCACCGGAGATCCTAAAAGTGATTCCCTCTTGGCCTATAAGAGGCTCTCGGAGGCTCCTTGTGTGTAGTGACCTCTTATTCCGCTTGTGTAGAGCTTGTTGACCACTAGAAGCCTCTACGACGCAGAGAAGAGATTTCACCCCATTACCAGAGTCTGAGAGGGGCGCATTATTGGGATGTGAGAAGCTGGATGGTCGTATCGATGAATTGTCCCCCACTGGGGGCCGTTCTGACCGGACTGTTAGGAGATGTTGGGACCACTAAATTTGTGAGGGCAAATAAGGCGACCGGGCTCAAAACGCCCCAACAGACCACCAGTAGAAAGGAGCGTCTGACCAGACTGTTAGGAAGTGTTCAGACCACTGAATGTGTGAGGGCAAATAAGGTGACCGGGCTCAGGATGCCCCCGACAGACCACTAGAAGAGAAGATCGTCTGATCATCCGACAAGCATGATCAGCTCCGACTGATTCATTGTCCGCCATATTTACAGGCCTCTATGCAGAGCCGTTACTTGAAGCTCATGGGCCCCAATGCAAAATTTGTAACAGGGCCCCCAACTATAATGCTTTATTCATAGTACTGGGCTCCCTATATGGAGAAGAGAGGCCTTATGGGCCCCCTAAGGCTCCTGGGCCCGGGTGCAACGGCATCCCCTGCATCCTCTATAGTTACGCCCCTGCCCCTATGTCTGTCAGAACCATGTCTAGGCAGTTGGCTGAAGGACATTTGGTCTCCTAGCACCCATTACATGTACGGCCTCTGACACCGACGGTCTCCACCATTTGCAATGATGTTGTGAATGACGCAACTGGACTGCTACAGAGTAGAACTGGGTTGTTTTCAGCAATGAATACAGGTTTAGATTGAGCCCCAACAGACCACCACTGATGACGGCTGTGTTCATGTTTGGAGACCTCGGGGTGAGCGCCTCAATCCTGCCTTTGCTGTTGAGCGGCACACTGCCTTCATGCCCACCTGTATGACACCTTGTATCCAAACTAGTGGCAGTACAACAGAGCCTCCATGCCCGCCAATATGAAATCTTGTATATAAGCGAGAGATGGTAAAACAGGGTACTAGAGCCTTCATGCCTATCTATATCATATCTTGTATCCAAGCGAGAGGTGGTACAACAGGATGCTAGAGCCTCCATGCCCACCCGTATGACACCTTGTATTCAAACTAGTGGCGGTACAACAGAGTACTAGAGCCTCCATGTCTACTCATATCACATCTTGTATCCAAGGTAGAGGTGGTACAACAGGGTAATAGAGCCTAGATGCCTGCCCATATCACATCTTGCATCAAAGCGAGAGGTGGTAAAACAGGGTACTAGAGCCTCTATGCCTGTCTGTATCACATTTTGAATCCAAGAAAGAGGTGGTACAACAAGGTGCTGGAGCCTCCATGCCTGTCCAAACCACATCTTGTATCCAAGCTAAAGGGGGAAAAAAGGGTAGTAGAACCTCCATGCCCTCTGTATCACATCTTATATCAAAGCTAGATGTGGAACAACAGGGTACCCAAGCCTCCATGCCTGACAGTATCACATCTTGTATTCCAGCTAGAGGTGCAAAAATAGGGTACTACAGCCTCCATGCCCCCATATCACATCTTCTATTCAAGCTAGAGGCGGTACAACTGGGTACTAGAGCCTCCATGCCCCCTGTATCACATTTTGTATCCCAGATAGAGGTGGAACAACAGGATACTAAAGCCTCCATGCCCACCCATATCAAATCTAATATCCAAGCAAGAAGTGGTACAACAGGGTACTAGAGCCTCCATGCCTGCCCGTATCACATCTTGTATCAAAGCTATAGGCAGTAAAACAGGGTACTGTAGCCTCCATGCCTTCCTGTATCACATCCTTTATCCAAGCGAGAGGTGGCACAACAGGGTGCTAGAGCTTCCATGGCTCCTGTATCATATCTTGTATCAAAGCTAGATGTGGTACAACAGGGTACCAAAGCCTCCATGCCCGACAGTATCACATCTTGTATTAAAGCTAGAGGTGCAAAAACAGGGTACTACAGCCTCCATGCCCCCATATCACATCTTTTATTCAAGCTAGAGGCGATACAACAGGGTACTAGAGCATCCATGCCACTGTATCACATCTTGTATCCAACATAGAGGCGGAACAACAGGATACTAGAGCCTCCATGTCTGCCCATATGAAATCTTGTATCCACGCGAGAGGTGGTACAACAGGGTGCTAGAGCCTCTATGCCTGTCCAAACCACATCTTGTATCCAATCTAGAGGTGAAATAACAGGGTACTAGAATATCCATGCTGCCAGTATCACATCTTGTATCAAAGCTAGAAGTGGTACTACAGGGTACTAAAGCCTCCATGCCTGTCAGTATCACATCTTGTATCCAAGCTAGATCTGGTACAACAGGGTACTAGAGCCTCCATGCCCACTGTATCACATCTTGTATCAAAGCTAGAGATTGTAATACAGGGTACTAGTGCCTCAATGCCTGTCCGTATCACATCTTGTATCAAAGCTAGAGGTGGTAAAACAGATTACTAGAACCTCCATGCCTCCTGTATCACATTTTGAATCCAAGCAAGAGGTGGTACAACAGGTGCTAGAGCCTCTATGCCTGCCCAAACCACATCTTGTATCAAAGCTAGAGGCGGTAAAATAGGGTTCTAGAACCTCCATGCCCCCTAAATTACATCTTGTATCAAAGATAGACATGGCGCAAAAGGGTACTAAAGCCTCAATGCCCGCCAGTATCACATCTTGTATTTAAGCTAGAGGTGCAACAACAGGGTACTACAACCTCCATGCCTGCCCAATTTACATCTTGTATCCGAGCTAGAGACAGTACAACAGAGTTCTAGAGTATTACGTTCGTGTGGGCAACTAAGCACCGGGTCCACAAGAACGTGACCTGAAGACACAGGTTAGGGGAAACTAACCCTGTGTTGCGGGGAAGATGATGTGGCCCTACCTACAAGCAGAGCGATCGCCTTAATAAAGGCAGCCCCAGGCTGGAACCTCGGCCCTGCTCTCCCTGAAATGGTGACACTCGCAATCAGGCGGAACTGACACATTAAATGCACAAACTCACTTACCATAGAACCTCGCACACTAAAGCAGATGGTAAAGCTGAATATAAAAGCGAGGGATTACTTCGTACATTGGCCAATGAACTTAAGCTGCAAGGCCCCGCCAAGGCTCCTCGTGTCTTGCAGTCTCCCTACTCTAGCAAGACACTAAAGAGGCAGCACAGGACACTACTCACACAGCAAGCTGCAAGCTAGCCAAACACTACTCACACAGCAAGCTGACCAGACACTACTCACACGGCAAGCTGCAAGCTGACCACACACTACTTACACAGCAAGCTGCAAGCTGACCACACACTACTCACACAGCAGACAGGTCTGAGGAAAATACAGCTTTCTCATTACAGAGGGGCTGGGGTATATATTTACACCCAGACCCAGGGGATTGGCTGACCTGTACAACCACACCCAGCCAGCTCAATTAACCCTCACCTGTGCAGATGTGCTCCTGGAACCCTGTAGAACAACAAACTCCAGCACCCCAATCTAACATAGAGCATCTATGCCTCCTGTATCGCATCTTGTATCCAAGTGAAAGGTGGTTCAACAGGGTACTAGAGCCTCCATGCCTGCCCATACAACATCTTGTATCAAAGCTAGAGGCGGTAAAATAGGGTACTAGACCATCTATATCCCTCGTATCACATCTTATATCCAAGGTAGAAGCAGTACAACAGGGTACTAGAGCCTCCATGCCTGCCCATATCACATCTTGTATTCAAGCTTGTGGTAGCCCAAGAGGGCCCAAGAGGGTACTAGAGCATCTATATCTGTATCACATCTTCTATCCAAGCTAAAGGCTGTATTACAGTGTACTGGGACCTCCATGCCTTCCTGAATCACACTGTATCCAAGCTACAGGTGGTACAACAGGATACTAGAGCCTCCATCCTTGCCCATATCACATTGTGTATCCAAGATAGAGGTGGTACAACAGGGTACTAGAGCCTCCATCCTTGCCCATATTACATTGTGTATCCAAGATAGAGGCGAAACAACAGGGTACTAGAGCCTCCATGACTGTCTCTATCACATCTTGCATTCAAGCTAGAGGCAGCCCAACAGGGTACTAGAGCCTTGATTCCCATCCATATCACATCTTGTGTCCAAGCTTGAGATGACTAATGAAGATACTAGAGCCTCCATGTCAACCTGGATCCAAACTATAGATGGTACAACAAGGTGCCAAAGTCTCAATGTCCACGCATATCACATTTTGTATCTAAGCTAGAGGCAGTACAACAGGGTAATAGAGCCTCCATGCCTGCCCGTATCACATCTTGTATACAAGCTAGATGGGTATGAGATAGAAAGATAGATAGATAGATAGATAGATAGATAGATAGATAGATATGAGAGATAGATAGATAGATAGATAGATAGATATGAGATAAATAGATATTAGATAAATAGATATAAGATAGATATGAGATGAGATAGATAGATTTTAGCGTAGATGGATAGATAAGACAGACATGAGATAGATAGATAGAATAGAAATGAGAGATAGATAGATATGAGATAAATAGATATTAGATAGATAGATAGATAGATAGCATAGATAGATCGGATAGACATGAGATAGATAGATAGATAGATAGATAGATAGATAGATAGATAGATGAGATAGATAGATATGAGATAAATAGATATTAGATAGATATAAGATAGATAGATATTAGATAGATAGAAAGATAGCATAGATAGATATGAAAGAGATAGAGAGATAGATAGATATTAGATAGATGGATAGATAGATATTAGATAGATGGATAGATAGATAGATAGATAGCGTAGATAGATATGAAAGAGATAGATATGAGATAGAAAGACAGATAGATAGATATGTAAATGTAGTTTCAGGTAACATACAATTCTGCAGGTAACAAGTCCTATAGAACTGCTCATGTACAGTGCAGTACTGACATTCCTGTATGGTTTGCTTTCCTTTAGCCCTCCCTGATAGATAGATAGATAGATAGATAGATAGATAGATAGATAGATAGATAGATAGATAGATAGATAGATAGATGAGATAGATAGATATGAGATAAATATATATTAGATGGATATGAGATAGATAGTAGAGATGAGCGAGCATACTCGCTAAGGCAAACTACTCGAGCGAGTACCTGCCCGCTCGTCTCTAAAGATTTGGGTGCCGGCAGGGGAGACCGGTGAGTTGCGGGAGTGAGCAGGGAGGAGCAGTTTGCTCGAGTACTTTGCCTTAGCGAGTATGCTCGCTCATCTCTAATGGACAGATATTAGATAGATAGAAAGATAGCGTAGATAGATATGAAAGAGATAGATAGATATTAGATAGATAGATAGATAGATAGATAGGAGATAGATAGAACATAGATAGATAGATAGCACATAGATAGATAGATAGATAGATAGATAGATAGATAGATAGATAGATAGATAGATAGATAGAACATAGATAGATAAATAGCATAGATGGATATGAAAGCGATAGATAGATAAGACAGACATCAGATAGATAGATAGATACATAGATACATAGATAGGATAGACTTGAGATAGATAGATATGAGATAAATAGATATTAGATAGATAGGTAGATAGAAAGATGGCGTAGATAGATATGAAAGAGATAGATATTAGATGGATATGAGATAGATAGATAGATAGATAGATAATGAGATAAATAGATATTAAATAGATAGATATGAGATAGATAGATAGATGGATAATGAGATAAATAGATATTAAATAGATATAGATAGATAGCGTAGATAGTTATGAAAGAGATAGACAGATAGATAGATAGATAGATAGATAGATAGATAGATAGAACATAGATAGATAAATAGCATAGATGGATATGAAAGCGATAGATAGATAAGACAGACATCAGATAGATAGATAAGACAGACATCAGATAGATAGATAGATACATAGATACATAGATACATAGATAGGATAGACTTGAGATAGATAGATATGAGATAAATAGATATTAGATAGATAGGTAGATAGAAAGATGGCGTAGATAGATATGAAAGAGATAGATATTAGATGGATATGAGATAGATAGATAGATAGATAGATAGATAATGAGATAAATAGATATTAAATAGATAGATATGAGATAGATAGATAGATGGATAATGAGATAAATAGATATTAAATAGATATAGATAGATAGCGTAGATAGTTATGAAAGAGATAGACAGATAGATAGATAGATAGATAGATAGATAGATAGATAGATAGATAGATAGGATAGACATGAGATAGATAGATATGAGATAAATAGATATTAGATGGATATTAGATAGATAGACAGACAGCATAGATAGCTATGAAAGAGATAGATAGATAGAGAGATAGATATTAGATAGATGGATAGATAGATAGATGATATAGATAGATAGATATTAGATAGATGGATAGATAGATAGATAGATAGATAAATAGATATGAGATAGATAGATATGTAAATGTAGTTTCAGGTAACATACAATTCTGCAGGTAACAAGTCCTATAGAACTGCTCATGTACAGTGCAGTACTGACATTCCTGTATGGTTTGCTTTCCTTTAGCCCTCCCTGATTGATAGATAGATAGATAGATAGATAGATAGATAGATAGATAGATAGATGAGATAGATAGATATGAGATAAATATATATTAGATGGATATGAGATAGATAGTAGAGATGAGCGAGCATACTCGCTAAGGCAAACTACTCGAGCGAGTACCTGCCCGCTCGTCTCTAAAGATTTGGGTGCCGGCAGGGGAGAGCGGTGAGTTGCGGGAGTGAGCAGGGAGGAGCAGTTTGCTCGAGTACTTTGCCTTAGCGAGTATGCTCGCTCATCTCTAATGGACAGATATTAGATAGATAGAAAGATAGCGTAGATAGATATGAAAGAGATAGATAGATATTAGATAGATAGATAGGAGATAGATAGAACATAGATAGATAGATAGCACATAGATAGATAGATAGATAGATAGATAGAACATAGATAGATAAATAGCATAGATGGATATGAAAGCGATAGATAGATAAGACAGACATCAGATAGATAGATAAGACAGACATCAGATAGATAGATAGATACATAGATACATAGATAGGATAGACATGAGATAGATAGATATGAGATAAATAGATATTAGATAGATAGGTAGATAGAAAGATGGCGTAGATAGATATGAAAGAGATAGATATTAGATGGATATGAGATAGATAGATAGATAGATAGATAGATAATGAGATAAATAGATATTAAATAGATAGATATGAGATAGATAGATAGATAGATAGATAGATGGATAATGAGATAAATAGATATTAAATAGATATAGATAGATAGCGTAGATAGTTATGAAAGAGATAGACAGATAGATAGATAGATAGATAGATAGATAGATAGATAGATAGATAGGATAGACATGAGATAGATAGATATGAGATAAATAGATATTAGATGGATATTAGATAGATAGACAGACAGCATAGATAGCTATGAAAGAGATAGATAGATAGAGAGATAGATATTAGATAGATGGATAGATAGATAGATGATATAGATAGATAGATATTAGATAGATGGATAGATAGATAGATAGATAGATAGATAGATAGATAGATAAATAGATATGAGATAGATAGATAGATAGATATGAGATAGATAGATATGTAAATGTAGTTTCAGGTAACATACAATTCTGCAGGTAACAAGTCCTATAGAACTGCTCATGTACAGTGCAGTACTGACATTCCTGTATGGTTTGCTTTCCTTTAGCCCTCCCTGATAGATAGATAGATAGATAGATAGATAGATAGATGAGATAGATAGATATGAGATAAATATATATTAGATGGATATGAGATAGATAGTAGAGATGAGCGAGCATACTCGCTAAGGCAAACTACTCGAGCGAGTACCTGCCCGCTCGTCTCTAAAGATTTGGGTGCCGGCAGGGGAGAGCGGTGAGTTGCGGGAGTGAGCAGGGAGGAGCAGTTTGCTCGAGTACTTTGCCTTAGCGAGTATGCTCGCTCATCTCTAATGGACAGATATTAGATAGATAGAAAGATAGCGTAGATAGATATGAAAGAGATAGATAGATATTAGATAGATAGATAGATAGATAGGAGATAGATAGAACATAGATAGATAGATAGCACATAGATAGATAGATAGATAGATAGATAGATAGATAGATAGATAGATAGATAGATAGAACATAGATAGATAAATAGCATAGATGGATATGAAAGCGATAGATAGATAAGACAGACATCAGATAGATAGATAAGACAGACATCAGATAGATAGATAGATAGATACATAGATACATAGATAGGATAGACATGAGATAGATAGATATGAGATAAATAGATATTAGATAGATAGGTAGATAGAAAGATGGCGTAGATAGATATGAAAGAGATAGATATTAGATGGATATGAGATAGATAGATAGATAGATAATTAGATATTAAATAGATAGATATGAGATAGATAGCTAGATAGATAATGAGATAAATAGATATTAAATAGATAGATAGCGTAGATAGTTATGAAAGAGATAGACAGATAGATAGATAGATAGATAGATAGATAGATAGATAGATAGATAGATAGGATAGACATGAGATAGATAGATATGAGATAAATAGATATTAGATGGATATTAGATAGATAGACAGACAGCATAGATAGATATGAAAGAGATAGATAGATAGATGGATAGATAGATGATATAGATAGATAGATAGATAAATAGATATGAGATAGATAGATATGTAAATGTAGTTTCAGGTAACATACAATTCTGCAGGTAACAAGTCCTATAGAACTGCTCATGCACAGTGCAGTACTGACATTCCTGTACGGTTCGCTTTCCTTTAGCCCTCCCTGGTTCGGAGTCTGGCAGTAATATGACTGGAGAGGATGACAGAACGGTCGTTTAAGAATTATGGACAGCGCCAGATACATGGAGATAGATGCCAGGGCCTCAGGGGTGAGCTGGACTCTGTTCTTCTTCCACGTCTGTCCATGTTTTAGCATCTTGCCGAGGTCCGCTGCCCTGCCTGCACCCGTCTAAAGTTGTGTAGAACTTTTATAGAGGAGGTATGGGTGGGCTTTCCCAGGGTCCTGAAGGGTTAGGGGATTAACAGCAGTAGACAAGTGGCTGATTGTGTAAGATGGGGAGATTTGACCTTCACATTTCTAAGTGAAGTGAGTGACAACATCCACGTGCGTCGTGATGATGGCCATATTGGTTGTCACCCAGCTTTTCCTGAAGCAGAGGAATGGGAATATTGACAGCGGCCATCTGTATGGCAAGTTATGGTTTTCCGCTGAGATGGACTGTTCTATATGTCATTAAACTTGGCGAGTTTTGTGCTATCCAACACGGACAGAGCTTGCATGAAAAATTAACGCATTTGTTTGAATGCGTTCATTCATATGAGCAATTTTTTACTTGGACCCGCTGTCCAAAATTATGGAATCGCTTCACACAAAAAAGCGCACGTAATAACGCAACATTTTCGTGCCGTTTGCGAGTGTATTTTGCACATGTACCTGCACAAATACTGTGTGTATTTGCGCAGGCCCTGCACGTTCACATGGGCGGGGGAATCACCCCACCCTGGTTTAAATGGTTATTAGACCAAATGAGATGTTCGCAGGTATAAGCAGATTTTTGCGCATACCCACATGAACACATGTGCACATTCCCCCCCCCCCCACCCACCATAGACTTCTATGGGTTAATTTCTATTACTCGTTTTTGAGTGCACAAAATGCAGCATGCTCTATTTTTGTGTGTTCCATAGAAGTCTACAGAAGGTGCTCAAATGCGCACTTAAAGGGGTTGTCCCGCGCCGAAATGTTTTTTTTAAATTTTTTTTGCATAGGCCCCCCGTTAAGCGCAGGACAAACCCAAGGGATGTGTTGAAATTAAAAAAAAAAATTTACTTACCCGAATCTCCTCTCTGCAACTTCTTCCTTCTTTTCCTCCAAGATGGCCGCCGGGATCTTCACCCACAATGCACCGCGGGTCTTCTCCCATGGTGCACCGTGGGCTCTGTGCGGTCCATTGCCAATTCCAGCCTCCTGATTGGCTGGAATCGGCACACGTGATGGGGCGGAGCTATGCGATGACGCGTAGAAGGGGGAGGAGTCAGAACGCCGCTCGTGCCCGGACCGACCTGAAGGGAGAAGACCCTTCTGCGCAAGCGCGTCTAATCGGGCGATTAGACGCTGAAATTAGACGGCATCATGGAGACGGGGACGCCAGGGCAGGGAAGGTGAGTATATAACTTCTGTATGGCTCATATTTCATGCACGATGTATATTACAAAGTGCATTATTATGGCCATACAGAAGTGTATAGACCCACTTGCTGCCGCGGGACAACCCCTTTAACTTAACTTGTCATCGCGGGACAACCCCTTTAATATCCACGTGATCGCGCAATACGCTGCACAATTTTGCGGGAAAAAAGAACACATCTGAAACTAATTAGGCAAAATAGCCACTAAAATCGGGGTGCGACTGGGACCCGCGCCCATGTGAAATTGCACAGCGAGCGCAAAAAGTACAGTAATATGTGCAAGAACGCAAGCAAAAATGTGCCATTTACAGTGCAACAGTGCTGCGCCTACGCAAGCATTTTTGTGCATACGCAGTGTGAAGGGATCCTAGTGTCTACGGGCCTCTTTTGTGGCTGAGGCCCATTGCTATATCAGGGCTTGGCCCCACTATGCGGTGCTCCTGTCTTCTAGTGGACCACTCCTACGGTACCCTTCGCCATCTTCCTAGGAGCAAGGAAATGTGCCATTCAGGAGCCTGGGAAAGCTGACAACCCAGGCACCGCTACCGCTCAAAAAAATTAATTGAAGTTTTTGTATCAGATGCGCATCAATTACCCAGTGCTAGAAGCGTAGAGCCCGGAATTCATTTCTGTCGCTCTGCTTCACACACAGAAGCAGCCACCACCAGGCTCGCCAACATGGAAGCTGGAGACACCTGGACTTCTTCTCACGGCAGATTAAAATGTTGGCTACAGGCCTCTGACAAAATGAAAAGACAGGTACAGGTATCTGTGAGCGCTAAATGGGGGACATCGGTTCCACTAGTCAAAATTCCTGACAAATAAAATCTATTCCAGGCTGAAACCGAAAAATGAATAGCGTGTTTTTTGGGAAAAGTTGTGTGAAATGACAAATTATCATCTGCTTTGGTGATCTGGTGGATCCTTTATTAGGGACGCTTGAAAGCAAAGCAGTAGAAAAATGTGGACTTTTCCTTTAAGTGTCATAATAGGGGCGGGGCCATGACTACCTTTATTTTGCTTTGAGCAGGAGACTTGCTGTCATCATGAATAGATGACAACGTATCATCAGTAACAGTAGGGTATATTTTAGGTCCATGAAGCCAGTGTAGTAGAGAAGTGTGGACTTATCCTTTAACCCTTTCCAATCCAATTTGTATCCTGGTTTTCCTAGGGGGCTTACTCTTTTTCTGCTGTTATACAACAGCACTATCTTCTGGCTAAAGCCAGTACTGCATGAGGTGACATGTTGGATAGGCTCTGACAGCAGAGGGGCTGGCAATATACAGTAAGAGAACCCCGACGGATGTCTTCCAACATCAGAGCTGTACAGCCTTAAATCATGATGTCTTTAGATGTCAGACAGTGGACTGGAAAGGGTTAAGTACAGACATTGTAATAGGGGTGGGGCTGTGACAACTTCTATTTTACTTTAAATGACAGGTTCACATATTTCTATTACTTTGTTTTCCAGGCCCTGAAATATACCCTTTTGATGAGACAACTACTCTCCCGCTCATACAAGTGAATAAGAGGTGTTCACAGCCCCGCCCCATTGCCATATATACATTAAAGGATAAGTACAGATTTTTCTATGACTTTTATTTTTAAGGCCATGAAATATGCCCTGTTGATACAGATGATATTGTTTTACCTAATCATGGTGATAACCACTCTCCTGTTAATTAAAACAGGTTTTTACAGGCCCGCCCCTATTGCCATATATGCACTTAAGTGCACATACAGAAATGAGGGTGGGGCTGTGACAACCTCTCTTTTAGTGAAGAGGAGAGTGGTTGTCACCATCAATAGATGAATCAATATCGTCAATATCAGCTGGGTGTGTATCAGGGGTCTTGAAATCAAAGTAATATAATCTTGTTGAGTTACCCTTTAAATGCACATCCAGCTATAAGGGTGGGGCTGTGACAACATCTCTTTTAATGTACAGGAAAGTTGTGACTGTGACTTGTGAAGCAATATCAACAGTATCAGGGTGCATTCAGAAGACTGTATATATTGGTCGGGTATTCACGCTGGTCGATATACGGCATCTCTCTCTGCAGGGGGAGGAGGCTGGAAGAGCTGGGAGCAATGAGCTCATGCCCCCTCTCCGCCTCCTCTCCACCCCCTCTCCGCCCCTCTGCATTATTTGCAATGAGAGGGGGTGGGATGGGGCGGGGCTAAGTTCCGGGAATTAGCTCCGCCCCTGTCCCGCCTCTCCTCATTGAAAATAGTGCAGGGGGGGAAGAGAGGGTGGAGAGGAGGCAGAGAGGGGGCAGGAGCTCAGAGCACTGCTCCCGGCTCTTCCAGCCTCCTCCCCCTGCAGAGAGAGATGCTGTTTATCAGCCGGCGTGAATACCCGGCCGATATACGGTCGTCTAAATGCACCCTCAACCATATATTTAGGGCCCTCAAAACTAGAAAAAAATATAGAAAATGCAGACTTATCTTTCAAGTACATATATCGGAATTGAGGCGGGGCTGTGATCACCTTCGTTTCAAATTTATAAGCAGGACAGTAGTCAGCATTGTGAATTAATTAAGATGCATCATCAAAATCAACCAGGTTATATTTCAGGGCCTTGAAATCAAAGTAATAGAAAAATGTGGACTTAAATGGGGCGGAGCTGTGACTACCTCTCATTTAATAAAGATGATAGTGGTTGTCACCATGAATATATGAAGCAATATCATCAGTATAAAGAGGGTGTATTTCAGGGGTCTTGAAATCAAAGTAATATAATTTTGCAGAGTTACCCTTTAAATGCACATCCAGTAATAGGGGGGCTATGACAGCCTCTCTTTTAATGAACAGGAAAGTCGTGACCGTGACTAGTGAAGCAATATCAACAGTATCAATGGTATATTTCAGGCCCTTAAAAACAGTCATAGAAAAATGTGGATTGGTTCCTTAAGTACACATGTGGGCATAGAAGTGGGGTTGTGACCACCTCTGCTTTAATTTTATGAGCAGGACAATAGTCGTCTTTGTGAATTAATGGAGATGTATCATCTGTATCAACCAAGTTATATTTCAGGGCGTTGAAATTGAATTAATAGAAAAATGTGGACTTGTCCTTTAAGTGCACATACAGAAATGGGGCGGAGCTGCGACAACATCTCTTTTAATAAAGAGAAGAGTGGTTGTCACCGTGAATAGATGAATCAATATCATCAGTATCAACAGGGTGTGTATCAGGGGTCTTGAAATCAAAGTAATATAATTTTGTAGAGATACCCTTTAAATGGACATCCAGTAATAGGGGCGGGGCTGTGACAACCTCTCATTTAATAAAGAGGAGAGTGGTTGTCACCGTGAATAGATGAAGAATTATCATCAGTATCAACAGGGTGCGTATCAGGGGCCTTGAGATCAAAGTAATATAATTTTGTAGAGTTACCCTTTAAATGGACATCCAGTCATAGGGGCGGGGCTGTGACAACCTCCCATTTAATAAAGAGGAGAGTGGTTGTCACCGTGAATAGATGAAGAATTATCATCATTATCAACAGGGTGTGTATCAGGGGTCTTGAAATCAAAGTAATATAATTTTGTAGAGTTGCCCTTTAAATGGACATCCAGTAATAGGGGCGGAGCTGTGACAACCTCTCTTTTAATGAAGAGTGGTAGTCACTGTTAATAGATGAAGCAATATCATCAGTATCAACAGGGTAATATAATCTTGTAGAGTTACTCTTTAAATGCACATCCAGTAATAGGGGCGGAGCTGTGACAACCTCAGTTTTAATGAAGAGGTCATCAATAAACAGAGTATTTTAATTCAGTAGTAATGTGGGTGGAGCTATCTCTTATGATTTGCATTAAAGAAACATTACTATAGTCTGCAGCAAAGCACCTTAAAAGGACACTACTGTTCAGTGATACTAGTAAAGTGGGGCTGTGGCGGAGACGACTCCGGGGCGGAGCTAGGAGGGATTGGTGAGGCATGTGCCCCGGGTGCAAGAGTAAGTGCCACTCTGCCTTGGCCAGTGTATTTAGAAAAAGGCAAGTACAGATGAAGGGAGGCCTATCTATGACTCTGGAGAGTGGTCGTCACCTGCGACCGATATAATAGATGTGCGGAAAATGCTATTAATTTGCGTTCTAAAAAGTTATGGCTCCCGCAGACCCATCAGTAAATGAGAATGAATATAATTCCAGTGCTAATAAAGACACAATCTCATCACCTGGCTCTGGTAGCCAGACCAACACTGAGGTACAAAGGCGGCGCATTGTGTACCAGCATGGACAAGGCGCCGGAACGCAGCGCCCACTGAATGCGAGGGGACAAGTCTTGGCAGCATACGAGGTGACATATTGCACAGGCACACTCAGGGGAAATCCTTTGGTCTGTTCTGCTAGGAAGAACAGACGGCTTTAACCTTTATTATGCTGGAGCAGCGGGAGGCGCATTCTACCTCTGCCGGCTGCAGCCAATGAGGTGTAGTAAACAGGAGCTTAACCCCTGCTTAACCAAAGCCCTGCAAACGTTTTCTCTTGTCCCTCAGGAACTTCCGCCGCCTTAAGAACTCCTGGAAATCCCAACCATCCAACCTCACTAATGGATCATTTTTCCAGCCGTGCTGTTTCCTTCACGAGAGGCAGATGACGACTGACAACTCATTATAGACGTGCGCCGTTGTCACATTGAGTCACATTTGAGATCAATGAGGTATTACGCGTCAACATTTGTACACCGGCCCATTTATAGAAGACCTGCTCCCTATCGGCATTAGGGAATATGACTCCCTTCACAGACCCCAGACCAGACCCCTACAGTAAGTCTCTGCTCCGTTTTTGAAGGAAAGAAACTGATATAAAACGGAAAAAAATGGTCTGTTTTTCACCCCATTGATTTCAATGGGGTTTAAAAAAAAAAAAACCAGACAAGTTACCTAACAGAATGCAAGCAAACAGAAGGTTTTGCATTTTTTTGAACCCCATTGAAATCAATGAGGAAAAAAAAACATCAATTTTTTTTTAGTTTTATTTCAGTTTCTTTCCTCCAAAAATGGCGCAGAGAGATTGAAACCCTGAACTGACCCTAACACCAGTGTGACAGCAGCTTCACCTGAACTGACCCTAATGCAGGTGTGACAGCAGCCTCACCTGAACTCACCCTAACGCCGGTGTGAGAGCAGCCTCACCTGAACTGACCCTAACACAGGAGTGAGAGCAGACTATTTCATACTCAGGACAATCCCTATAAACTAATATAGGCCCCATACGTTCTGTAAGTACCGTATAGTAATGTCATGAAAGTAATATATATATATATAAGCCCTGTATTATTTCGCACTATATGGCAATATTATGTAGGCTCCATATAGTGGTTCTATGTAGATGTAGCATGTAAGTAATATATCAGTTGTGTGTGACACTATTATGTTGGCACTGTAAAATAGTTCTTTGTAGATATGGCATGTAAGTAATCTACATAAGCCCTGTATATTAGTATTATAGAGGCACGGGATGGCATTATCATGTAGGCACTGTATGATAGTATTATGTAGGCACCGCATAGTATATATATATATATATATATATATATATATATATATATGCTCTGTGTGGTAGCATTATGGAACCCTGTATGGCACTATTATATTGGCATATTATGGCATGTACGTAATATACATAAGCACTGTATAGTTGCACTATTGAAGCACTGTATGGCACTATCATGTAGGCTTTGTATAGTAATATTATGTATACACTGTATAGTACTTCCATTTGGATATGTCATATATCATGTGTGATAGTATTACGTATGCAATGCAGTATGTGGCGGTACTATGTGGGCAGTGTATGGCAGTACCATATTACCACTGTACAGTGCTACTGCTTGCCACTGTATGATCCATAGCAATATTCTTTGGGCCACACCCATGCACACAATTGTTTCCGAGGGCCCCCCCGAAACCATGGCCTGCCCTGACCCTACTGAGGCCCCTTACTCATCTTTATCCATCTTCATGCCATTTCTTCTAAAGAACTTTCTGCTGTTGAGTTGGGAAAACAAGCAGCAAAGTTTAATGAGATGAGCGAACCTACTCGGCCACGCCCCTTTTTCGCCTGAGCGCCGCGATTTTCGAGTACTTCTGTACTCGGGTGAAAAGATTTGGGGGGCGCCGTGGGTGAGTGGGGGGTTGCAGCGGGGAGTGGGGGGGAGAAGGAGAGAGAGAGGGCTCCCCCCTGTTCTCCGCTGCTACCCCCCGCTCCACCACGCCTCCCCCCGCCCCCCAAATCTTTTCACCCGAGTACGGAAGTACTCGAAAATCGCGGTGTTCGATCGAGTAATTACTCGAAACGAGTATATTCGCTCATTTCTAATTTCCACCTATTTAATGGAAATTATGTGTGATTAGCTGCCGGCAGTGAGGGGGGCCCTGTATAACTAATAGTAACCGTCCGCCTCCATGGCCGCCTGCTCCGCGCTCACTACTTATTGAGACGTGTGCACTAATATGAGCTTGATGTGACAAAAGCTTCAGCTTCGGTTTGGCTCGTTTCTCCTATAAAAGAGTTAGAGGACCCTATGGGCATCTTTAAAAGCTGCACCTGTGGCCCACTTAGGCTGCCCACCCCTGTTTTATGCTGTAGACCTCTGCTTGGAGGGGATTGTCAAGGCAGCAGGGTTTTATGGTTAGCGGGGAAGGCGTCCAGGTTCAGCGGTGTACTGACTGTCACATCTCCCCCCCTTTGCTCTGGAAATGGCTCGAGGCGCTGGCCTTGTGCCTCTTCCTCCCCCATAGTACAATGTTATGGTCAGGTTAAGCTGTCACTACTGTGCATTTAATGTGACAACTTGCCGTGAGTTACTTGCATTGCCGGGATGGCAAGAGTCCATGTTCTGCTTAACCCCTACAGTGCTGCTCCACATTGGAACCCATATGCTATAGGATATGATGCAGGCTATGGGGATTAAAGGGTGGATACAAATGAAATAAAAAAAAATATCCCAAAAAACATAAACCTGCGCTATGCTTTTCTAGTGTTCTATTTATGTCATTGGTTTCTTACTATCCATTCTGGAGAAAGCAGGGTGGCGATCAGGCCTGTAACTAGAGTCCTGTAGGCCGCAGAGCTAATTTTCAACCTCCCCCCCCCACACCAACTTGTTGCATGGACACATAGATTCTAGTGGTACTGCTAGAAGCCATAAACGGATATATGTTCCCCTCCTCCCAATAAGCAATACCAATAATATACGTAGTATATAAAGTATATCCTGCAGACCTTATAGTATAGTTACGTCCAGTGATCACAGGTGACGTTTTTTGTGATTGGTGTTTTATCAATGACTTTCTTCTCCATCTGGCCCAAACCACTATGACGACTTTTTTTTCAGACATGATTCATTTTTGCAGAATGTAATGCGCAGACAATGTGAACTCCTTGCTTTTCCTGCACATCCCCACCTCCACACAAAGACTCCATCCATAGTGCCCCAGATGGTAATCATGCCCCCATTGGTGCCCTACACAGTAACAGTACCCAACCAATTATTTCCCACGAAGTATTTGTGCCCTCATTGTACCATATCAATACCTATCATACAGTATTATTGCCCCCTTTTGCCCCTATCTAGTATTAGTGCTTCCTTTGTGACCCTATTTATTAATAGTGCCCCCTTTGTGCCCACATATAGTAAAAGTGCTCCTTTTGTGCCCCCATACAGTAATAGTGTTTTCATTGTACGACATGCTGTAATAGTGCTCTCATTGTGCCCTGATACAGTAATAGTACCATCACTGAGTCCCTATACAGTAATGTTACCCTACAATAATAGTGCCTTGAATGTGCTCCTATACAGTATCATTACCCCATTGTGCAACCAAACAGTATTATTACCTCCAATGTGTGACCCCATTTAGTAATAGTGCCCACACTTAGCGCACATATAATAATAGTGCTTGCATTGTGCTTCCACACAGTATTATTACCCCCATTTTGCCTAATACAGTATTTTTACCCCTTTTGTGCTCCCATACCTTAATAGCACCCCATTTTTGCTCCATAAAGTATTATTGTCCTCTTTATGCTCCCATATAGTGATAGTGCTTGCTTTGTGCCCCTATATAGTAATATTACCTCTCCAATGCCCCAATATAATAATAACGCTCTCATTATGCCTCCATGTAATATTATTGTCCACTTTGCGCCCCTATATAGTATTAGTGCCCTCACTGTGTCCCCATACAGTATAATTTCCCCCTTTTTATTTTCCCATATAGTAGTGCCCTCTTTGTGCCCCATACACTATTATTGCTCCTTTGTGCCTCCCATAAAATAATAGTGCCCTCATTGTGCCCCCATACAGTATTATTGCTCTCTTTGTGCCCCCATATGGTATTATTGTCCTCTCTGTGCCTCCATATAGTAATAGTGTCCTTATTGTGCCCCATAGAGTACTATTACTTCCATTGTGTCTCTATATAGTAAGAGTACTGTTAATAACAATTCTAGTGTCTTCTTATGTGGTAGAGGGGTGTTTGGGTACCCCCTGGCTTCAAGGCTGAGGTACAACTGCTACACCCCTGAAGATAAATCCTTGGGCTCTTCCATCCACCTATACAGAACAGATGCATGTCCCCTTTAATTACATTGTAAGGCATGCTAGCCCTCTTGGGCCCTATTGCATCTGGGATCCATCCTCACGTTAAGGATCTATATGGAAAATTTCCCAAAACATCCGTATTTACCCTTGTATCAATTTGCCAATTGCTATTTGTTCCTGGGAAAGCTGGGTGGCCACCAATGTTACATCAGGAGATCAGGAAAGCTGGGTGACAACCTCATTGGATGCTGTAAAGGCGGCCCTATTACCTCTCGCCCTGATTTTCCCAGAGCAGCTGTAAGACATGGCTTAGAAAGTTTATAAAAACTTGACAGAAGAGAAAAACTTTCAGATATAGTAGTTAAATACTGGTTTATTTAGCGTCGACAACCACTATCCAGCATATTAGTAGTTGTTGTAGTCCCCAATCAAAGGCTTAAAGGGGTTATCAAGGATTGGTAAAACATGGTGTCTTTTGTCTAGAAACAGCGCCACACATGTCTACAGGTTGTTTGTGGTATTGCAGCTCAAGAAGAAAGCAGTCATGTTTTTATCCACTAATACAAGCCATTAAACACGCTTTAAAAAAAGTATATAAAAAGATAAGATTCCACCTTGAATGTCTTAAGATTTCCAAAGCTGTTTGCTACCATCGAGGGTCTGGGCCGTTAAGAGTTACGTGTCAGTCATCCTTTTTTTAGCATTTCATGTCCCCGTGGGTGTACGGGTCTCCTGGGAGCTGCTCCATCTGTCAGATCCACCTGATTACTCCGCCGCAGTCAGGGCCAGGTAGGAGGAGGTATCGATTGGTTGCTCTGTGAGATCAGGCTAGGAAGCACAGGGGAAGGTGTCTACACATATGCAGAAGATATCTGCACCTCATCAGTCATACAGTGCTATTAGTAAAATGGAATGGTTGATTGCAGGGCCACAACTAGAGTCCCATGGCTCCCAGGGCACAGTTTGAGCATGGGGCCCCCAGTGTTTGTTGCTTGGATGCATGGGTCCTAGTTACATTGCTCAGGTCAATGAAAAGTTTTGGCCCTTATCTGTTCCCCCATTTACAGAATGCTTATTCAGCCCCATGCAAAATGTTTTGGTTCTCCTGGTGGACTGAGGGTGCTGACCATAGAAAAGTGATGGCATTGAGTGACCATTGATAGGTCTACTCTTGAGCTTCATCAGATGCCAGTGATCGAGAGATATCATTAACTTACTGACCACCTATTTAGAGGTGTGGGCACGGGCTACAATGAAGAGGAGCCAGAGACCCAAAGGCTGGCCGTGGCAGCGGTGTATATGGGACATAGAGGTAGCAGTCATACCCAGGCTCTGGTGCTCAGGTGGGACCTCATGATCCCCCGGTTATATAGGAAGACACCAGTATTACAAATGGCACTTGGTATGGGGGCTATGATACAGATCATGCATTCAGTTCCGGGAGTTTTAAGTTAAACTGCTACAGCATTCAGTGAGGGGATATTTCTCAGGCAGGCGAAGAAAGAGTTAATAATGAGCAAGATGAAGCAATGGTGGAAAACAGATGGAGATAGATGGTCAAAATGAACAAACTAGCAGTTTCAATCATGAAATATGCTTCCAAAGCGACTAGATGTGCAGCGTATTCCAGGCCGGCACCAGAGCCGCATCTGGCCGCATTCCCCAGGCTGAGCATAAAGTTCCCATTGGGAATGAGACCAAGAGGACTCCATGTCACCTCCCGAAAACAGTCCTCGGTCTTCTCCACTGGCCGGCAGGATGCCCAAACTGCAGCCTAGGATCAGCTGGGGAGGCAGCTGTGATATGCTACATGCCTTCCCGGCTGGAAGGAAGAAGCAGGAAAAGAGACTGCAGGGGGCAAATAGGAACTCATCCCAGAAACCAAGATGTGAGGTCCCCGTGGGGAGGAGGACTCGGGTGATGATGGGCTGTGGAGCATGTGAGGAGTGCAGGAGCAAATCCATCAAAAGTCTCTGCAACAGAATAAAACAATACAGGAAGGCAACAGCTAAGAGACAGAACGGAGGGTGAGGGCACAGGGTGAGGGCAAAGGCTGAGAGCACGGCTTGAGGGCACAGGATAAGGGCACAGGATGAGGGCCCAGAGTGAGATCATAGCGTGAGGGCACTGGGTGAGGGCACTGGGTGAGGGCACAGGGTGAAGGCACAGGTTAGAGCACAGGGTGAGATCATAGGATGAAGGAACAGGGTGAGGGCACAGGCAACAGAACAAAACAATACAGGAAGGCAACAGCTGAGAGGCAGGGCAAAGGCTGAGAGCACAGGGTAAGGGCACAGGGTGAGAGCACAGGCTAAGGGCACAGGTAAGAGCACAGGATGAGATCATAGGGTAAGGGCAAAGGCTAAGAGCACAGGGTGAGGACATAGGCTGAGGGCACAAGATGAGGTCACAGGTGAGAGCACAGAGTAAGAGCATGGGGTGAGGACACAGGGTGAGAGCACAGAGTAAGGGCACAAGCAAGAGCACAGGTGAAAGCACAAGGTGAGATGACAGGGTGAAGGCACAGGATGAGGGTACAGAGTGAAGGCAAACGATGAGGGCACAGGGTGAGGGTACCAGCCACGGGCACAGGTGAGGGCACAGGGTGAGGGCACAGGGTAAGAGCACAGGGTCAGGACACAGGCTGAGGTCACAGGGTGAGATCATAGAGTGAGCGCACATGGTAAGGGCACAGGATGAGAGCACAGGGTGAGGGCACAGAGTGAAGGCTCAGGGTAAAGGCACAGGATGAAGGCACAGGTGAGAGCACATAGTGAGGACACAGGCAACAGAACAAAACAATACAGGAAGGCAACAGCTGAGAGGCATAGAAGAGGCTGAGGGCACAGGGTGAGAGCACAAGGTAAGAGCACAACGTGAGGACACAGGGTAAGGGCACAGGATAAGAGCACAGGGTGAGGACACAGGGTAAGGGCACAGGATAAGAGCACAGGGTGAGGACACAGGCTGAGGGCACAAGATGAGGTCACAGGTGAGAGCACAGAGTAAGAGCATGGGGTGAGGACACAGGCTGAGGACACAGCATGAGAGCACAGAATGAGGGCACAAGTAAGAGCACAGGTGTAAGCACAAGGTGAGATGACACGATGAGGGCACAGGGTGAGGGTACCAGCTAAGGGCACAGGGTGAGGGCACAAGGTAAGAGCACAGGGTCAGGACACAGGGTGAGATCATAGAGTGAAGGCACAGGGTGAAGGCATAGGGTGAGGGCACAGGGTAAGATCATAGAGTGAGGGCACAGGGTGAGGACACAGGGTGAGGGCACTGGGTGAAGGCACAGGCTAAGGGCACAGGTGAGAGCACATGGTGAGGGCACAGGCAACAGAATAAAACAATACAGGAAGGCAACAGCTGAGAGGTAGAGCAGAGGCTGAGGGCATAGGCTGTGGGCACAGGGTGAGGACACAGGGTGAGGGCACAGGATGAAGGCACAGGGTGAGGGCACTGGCTAAGGGCACAGGTAAGAGCACTGGGTGAGATTATAGGGTGAGGGCACAGGGTCAGAGCACAGGATGAGGGCACAGGGTGAAGGCACAGGGTGAGATCACAGGCTGAGGGCACAGGTGAGAGGACAGGGTGAGATCATAGGGTGAGGGCACAGGGTAAGAGCACAGGGTGAGGGCGCAGCATGAGAGCACAGTGTGAAGGCACGGGGTAAAAGCCTGGGGTGAGGACACAGGCTGAGGGCACAGGATGAGAGCACATGATGAGGGCACAGGTGAGAGCACAGGGTGAGAGGACAGGGTGAGGGCACAGGATAAGAGCACAGGGTGAGAACACAGAATGAAGGTAAAGGGTGAGGGCAGAGGATGAAGGTAAACGGTGAGGGCACAGGGTAAGAGCACAGGGTGAGGGCACAGGATGAGGGCACAGGTGAGAGCACAGGGTGAGATCATAGGGTAAGGGCACAGGCTGAGAGCACAGGCTGAAGGCACAGGGTAAAAGCACAGGGTGAGGACACAGGTGAGAGCACAGGGTGAGATCATAGGGTGAGGGCACAGAGTAAGAGCACAGGGTGAGGACACAGGTTGAGGGCACATGATGAGAGCACAGGGTGAGGGCAAAGGGTGAAGGCACAGGCTAAGGGCTCAGGTGAGTGCACAGGGTAAGAACATGGCATGAGAACACAGGCTAAGGGCACAGGATTAGAGCACAGCGTGAGGGCACAGGCTAAAGGCACAGGATAGAGCACAGGGTGAGATCATAGGCTGAGGGCACAGGGTGAGGGCACTGGGTAAGAGCACAGGGTGAGAGAACAGGCTAAGGGCCCAGAATGAGGGCACAAGTGAGAGCACAGGATGAGGGCACAGGCTAAGAGCACGGGGTGAGGACACAGAATGAAGGTAAAGGGTGAGGGCACAGGATGAAGGTAAAAGGGGAAGGTACAGAGTGAGGGTATGAGGTGAGGTATAGGAAGAGGGACCAGGGTGATAGCATAGGGCGAGGGTACAAGGTGAGAGCACAGGATGAAGGTGAAGGGTGAGGGCACAGGACGAAAGTACAGGGTGGGGATACAGTGTCGGCATGGGGTAAGGATGTACGGAGAGGGTAGAGGTTGAGGGTACAGGATAAAGCTACAGGGTGAGGCCACAGGTTGAGAGTATAGGGTGAGGGCAAATAGCGTATCTATCTATCTATCTATCTATCTATCTATCTATCTATCTATCTATCTATCTATCTATCCACAGTTTTATTAGAACACTCTGTCTTCCTCCACCTTTCAGAAAATGGATAGGGCTAGGCAAAAAGTGGGCTTGTCCACATATGGCCCATCATATTCAGTATAATTTACAGCAGAAACTGGCATAAATTGTAGCTGAAACCTCTGAAGACCCCTTGTGGTTTAGATTTCAACTTTGGCTAATGGATGCCCCAAAAGATATGCCAAATGTATCAAGAGGCTTGTGCTTTTTAATACATTTGGTGCACTTCACAGTAGCGCCACTTTTACTAAGACCGCTGTCTATAACCTTGTAAATAGATTCCAAGAATATAGAATTGTAGAGCCTGCAGCGGAAAAGAGGAGAAAAGGCAGAACCTGAAGTCAGCCAGGCAGGTCAGGAAGAGAGTGGGTAGGAGATGAGGAGCCCACCAGACAAGGCATGGGTGGGGTTTACACAGCAAGAAGTAGGGCAGGTGCAATGACCAAGACATAAGGCACACCATTGAAAAGATGGCGGGGAAAGTTGTCAGGCCGCCGCCAGGCCTCTTCCAGTTAAGGCTGGGACAGCAGTTACCTTGCAACGCTGGGATAGCAGTTACCTGAATAGGTGGTGTAGTTCAGTGGTCCCCAACCTTTTTGGCACCAGGGACCGGCTTCAAGCAAGAACATTTTTACAAGGCCCGGCAGGGTTGGGCGGGACATGGGCGGGGCTTTGGTTATATGGGGCGGGGTTATGAAGGGGGTTGGAGTTTAGTACATACTTATTTAATTATGACATTTAGAATGTCCTGGCAGTACACACATAGTGCAGTATAATATATCCCCCCCCTCCGCCTGGCAGCACACACATAGGGCAGTATATAATCTATTTTCCCCCCCAGCACACACATAGGGCAGAATATGATTTATCTCCCCCCCCCAGTACACACATAGGGCAGGATATAATTTATCTCCCCCCCCCCCAGCACACACATAGGGCAGCATATAATTTATCTCCCCTCAGCACACACATAGGGCAGCATATAATTTATCTCCCCCCCAGTAATAGACAGCCCTTCCCAGTAATAAGCAGCCCCCCCGAAATAAGCAGCCTCCCCCCAGTAATAACCAGCCCCCCGCAGTAATTAGCAGCCCCTCCCCCTGTAATAAGCAGCCCCCCCAGTAATAAGCAGCCCCCCCGAAATAAGCAGCCTTCAACCCAGTAATAACCAGCCCCCCCAGTAATAACCAGCCCCCCGCAGTAATTAGCAGCCCCCCAGTAATTAGCAGCCCCTCCCCCTGTAATAAGTAGCCCCCACCCCCAGTAATAAGCAGCCCCCCCCCCAGTAGCAAGCAGGCCCCCCACCAGTAATAAGCAGCCCCGCCAGTAATAGGCAGCCCCTCCCCAGTAATTAGCAGCCCCCCCAGCAATAAGCAGCCCCCCCTAGCAATAAGCAGTCCCCCTAGCAATAAGCAGTCCCCCTAGCAATAAGCAGTCCCCCTAGCAATAAGCAGCCCCCCCAGTAATAAGCCCCCCCCTAGCAATAAGCAGCCCCCCCTAGTAATAAGCCCTCCCCTAGCAATAAGCAGCCCCCCAATAGTAAGCAGCCCCCCCAGTAGTAAGCAGCCCTCCCCCAGTAATTAGCAGCCCCCCCCCCAGTAATAGGCAGCCCCCCGTAATTAGTAGCCCCCCCTCCAGTAGTAAGCAGCCCCCCCAGAAATAAACAGCCCCCCTAGTAATAAGCACCCCCCCAACCCATATACTTACCTCCTCCCTGCTGTCAGCGTCGCTCTCTCTCTGCTTGCCGTGACGTCAGTGTGCAGCCCGGAACGCTTCCTTACCGAGTCCTCTCCTGCGGAACTAATGAGCAGGGAACTCGGGGAGGAGGATCCTGGCTGCACACTAACGTCAGTGTGCGCCAGGATCAGCGCAATTACCAGCGGGGAGCTGCGGCGCCCCCGCTGGTAATCGCTTCAGTGGTGAGCGGCGGGCTACATAACACGCGGCAGCGGGCCGGATTCAGCCCGTGGGCCTTGTGTTTAGAACAAAAGTTCCCGGCGGTGCCGCGGACCGGCGCTAGACACCTAACGGCCCGGCTCCGGTCCGCGGACCGGTGGTTGGGGACCCCTGGTGTAGTCAACTCGAAGAAATATGACACGGGTAACGCCACCATTCTTTACTCTGTAGGATGTCCGTCGGGAAAAGTAATGAAAAAGTCCACAAACTGTTAACTTAATAACTTTAGCCCCACAGGCTTTTTTATATGTTGCATTTTTTATTCTATTTTTTATGCTTGTCACTTGTATGTTCATTATCAATGTGTGACATATTGCCTTTATATTAAATTAAGGATGCCGACATTGTTTTGTGGTTAAAATTGTGTGCCGCAATCCCACTGCCATCAATCTTGGTGCTGTTCTCTGGACTACGGACTACGGAACACAAGGTGGAGATGTGTCTTCCTGGACTTCTACAGAGAAGGCTTGTCACTACATACGGGCCCCTCTGTGCAAGAAAGTGCCTCTCCATCAATCATCATTCGTACACTGTCTTGGCTGTCGGCTTCCTCGAGTGTGCTCTTCCTGGTTCCGCATGGTTGTCAGGAATTACAGTGTGGTATCAAGGCGTTCTTACGTGTGACGTGGTGGTTTGGGTGACCACCACAACAGGTGGATGTCCTCATCTTTATTAATCACCACAGAAGTTTTGGCTCACAGACGGGGCGCTCTACTAATTTTCCTACAACACTCCACTGACAGTCACTTGTAGACAGTTTTATGAACACTGCACAGTGGACTCTTTCTCTCTCTCTCTCTCCTAGGGTTGAGGTCCTGGAACTAGGTCATCAGGATACTTCTCCTCCTCTTCCATTCTTCAGCACATGAGGGTTAAAGGTACTCCCATGCAGCCGTCACTCTCCCTCCTGACTCAACCGTTAAAGCGATGGAATTTTTTTCTTCCTTCTCTTTCACTCACATATATACCTTGCATACTCACGTGACAACATAACTTGTTACATTTTCCAGACATTCACAGACATTAACCTCTTACATGCTGCAGCTGTGCAATACACATAATTAAAGACAAGATTATTTGCACAGAGCATACACACCGAAAATATGACATGTATGGTGTTTTCAAAGGAAAACATGGGGCAAGACCTACAGATACTGTAGGACCTGGATAGGAGATGAGGGCCGGTTATACAGAGCATTGTTGGGTTTACATCGAAAGTCATAGATCAGGACTAGAGATGAGCGAGCACGCTCGGATAAGGCAGTTACTCAAGCGAGCATCGCTCTTCACGAGTATGTATTCTCGTCTGAGCAGATCTCTCTTACTCTCCCCCCCCCCATCTGCTCCCCCCGAGCCTGCTCGGATGAGAATGCAGTTACTCGAGAAGAGCGATGCTCGCTCGAGTAACTGCCTTATCCGAGCGTGCTCGCTCATCTCTAATCAGGATATATAAAATACTGTAGATTCTAGACATGAAATAAGACATTGCTAAGGAGGAGGTAAGGAACTCAATAAGCAGGACATGGCTGAGGTTTATGTCTTTGGGGTGCTGTTGAGCTACTATGTTAGATTATTACTTGTTATGTTAAGTTTTATAAAAATCAGGATATAACAGTTTTGTTGCTTTAAAACGGGGAGGGAGTGCAGTGCGCTTGGTCTCTGAGTGGGAACAAAAAGCCAGTTAGTGTGTCAGGCAGCTACGCTGCGAGACCAGGATCAGAGGATACTCCCAGGCACCAAGCTGCTGGATGAGAAAGGAAAACTGGCAACAACAGGCAGAATAGAGGAAAGTTCACCCAAGCAGAGAACTAAGTTGCTGTTTTCCTGATATCCATGGTTGCAGACATGTTAATACCGGCCTGAGAAACAGCTATTAGGACTAAGTTTTGGGAGTAAATAACACCCATCGTAGCGAGACATTTAAAGTTGTTTGCCTTGCCCATCTAGCCTGAGGATATCTCGGTAACCAGGAAAGATTTTAAATTATGAAAACTGGAAACTTGCTCTTTTGCCTGCTGTTTGAAAGAGCGAAACAATCCGACCCCCAGAAAAATGATGAGATTTGTGGTGATTAGATGAACGGTCTTGCCACTTAAGACCCTAAAAGTGGTTCCTCCCTCGGCCTATAAAAGGCTCTCGGAGGCTCCTTGTGTGCAGTGACATCTTCTTCCGCTTGTGTAGATCTTGTTGACCACTAGACGCCTCTACGACGCAGAGAAGAGATTTCACCCCGTTACAAGAGTCAGATAGATTCATCAATATGACCATCCAGCTTCTCACATCCCAATAATGCGCCCCCTCTCAATCTATCTATCTATCTATCTATCTATCTATCTATCTATCTATCTATCTATCTATCTATCTTTCTATCTATCTTTCTATCTATATCTCATCTATCTATTTCTTATCTGTAGTGGCCCAGAGTTATGGTACCTCAAGGTTGGTGTTTGTCTACGCCAGGTGGATTGTTTTTGTGTCTTGGTATGTGTAGTTGTGTTAGTTCATGTCTTGTGCTTGTGTTGGTGTCACCATTCTTGGTGGTGTCGGCATGTTTGTCTCCCTAACCTGCTCTGTGTGGCATGATTGGTCTTTAGAGAGATTGGGGCGGAGTTAGTAGTGTGTAGAGAGAGTAGAGATGTAGTCGGTGAAGGAGGATGCGTGAGCAGGATGCAAAGGCTCTGATCTCATCTTCCATGGGATGTATTCCCCGGGGTCTAGAGCTCAGAGGTCGGATCCTGTGGAAGAAGTTGGCAGTGTGTGACCACACACTCCCCTGCTTAACTACATGATCGAGGGACGGGACTGACTCCGCTAATGCAGTATCTCATATCTATCTCTTATCTATCGATCTATCTCATATCTATCAATCTATCCCATATCTATCTATCTATCTATCTATCTATCTATCTATCTATCTATCTCATATCTATCTATCGATCTATCTCATATCTATCAATCTATCCCATATCTATCTATCTATCTATCTATCTATCTATCTATCTATCTATCTCATATCTATCTATCTATCTATCTATCTATCTATCTCATATCTATCTATCTATCTCATATCTATCTATCTATCTATCTATCTATGGTATCTATCTATCTATCTATCTCATATCTATCTATCTATCTATCTATCTATCTATCTATCTATCTATCTATCTATCTATCTATCTATCTATCTCATATCTATCTATCTATCTATCTATCTCATATCTATCTATCGATCTATCTCATATCTATCTCATATCTATCTATCTATCTATCTATCTATCTATCTATCTATCTATCTCATATCTATCTATCTATCTATCTATCTATCTATCTATCTATCTATCTATCTATCTATCTCATATCTATCTCATATCTATCTATCTATCTCATATCTATCTATCTATCTATCTATCTATCTATCTATCTATCTATCTATCTATCTATCTCATATCTATCTATCTCATATCTATCTATCTATCTATCTATCTATCTATCTATCTATCCCCCATCTATCTATCTACCTATTTTTTTTATCTTTCGCGTATCTATCTATCTTATATCTCCGGCTATATTGTATCTAATCATATACCAGATTCTCACACGTTGAGCTTATAGCATGTTCTGTTTCCTATGTGTTGTGTAGGTGTTTGTGTTTTTAGCGCAGGGGTTAATGTCTGAGCGTGTGTGTGTGTCAGATGTCTGTCTAGGCTCGTGTGTGTTCAATTTCAGGGTGGGTGATGTTATTGCCACAAGCTCATTAGGCCGATATTGTTTTTTAATCAGTGCCATGGCAACGATGATGCAAGCCTGCACTCCACACCTGATCCACTTTGCCTCTCACCACCCTCTTCTTCTCCGCAGCGATGTCTCTTACTGCAAGGCCTCCGAGACCATCTGTGTCAAGTTGGTGGGAGGGAGAACTTGTCCCGGCTCTTCCGCTCTGGAATTCAGACTGGGAAATAGGACCGAGGACTTATTGTAGACTATACAATGTGGCCTTCATAATATCAGAATGTCATGGAGGTCATGGGCTCATTCACAGGGACCTGTCCTCAGTACCGAAGGTATAGACATTTCTGTGAAACCAGAAGGCACAATTTCACCTTGAATATCCCTTTCCCCAGCTGGGCTTTCAAACATTGAGCATTGGGGGTCTCTGCTTTTTGTATTATGTAGGAAGATCCTGATGTGGAAAACATTGTCACCTCCAACCCTAATTAACAATTTCTGTTTGTTTTCATAAGATGCCTATGTGAAAAACGTTGGTAGTCTTGGAGCCTCTAATTTATATCTTGTCATGGAGTATCAGCACTGTATTGGCTTGTGGTTCACCATGATGAATCACTTCCTGCCTACTCTACATTTTAGGACCCATCAACGTGGACCATTTCTATTCCATCTTCTATTCTACTGCTTATCAATGTCGACCAGATACTTAATGATGCTCTGTACTCTGAGCCTTATCATTGGACTTTGGTGGATAACCACTTTAGCAGACTCCATTAATTGTCATAGTACAGTGGACCTCATTGGATCAAGTCTATATTACTGTTGGGGTTCTCACCAGAGAAGTGAATCCTTGAACTACATTCAGTTTGGCGCTGGCTAAACGGAGTGGAAGAGTCTAAGGAATCTCCCCATCTTTACACTTAACCCCCGCAAGAAGTTTATAGTCTTTTCTGGTCGGATTTCTAGGTCACAGTACCAGAGTATTCATTGACTGGTGGAAATAGCTGGAATAGGATGAGTAGTTTTTAAAGGAGAGCGGTCAGGATGCAACAGGATGAAAGGAAACCGATGTGACAAATTTTAAGATGTATGCAAAGTCCAGTGGCAGAGTCAAGTTTAGAGTCAGGGCAAAACTGTGCAAAAAGTTTTAAGTTGACATAAGAGCAGGGTGGTCATCATGGAGATGGGACGTGGACATTTGCAGAGGGTCGATGGCCATGGATAATATCATCGCACTGGAATTGGATGAGGTAAGTAACAATTACCCTCAATGGGTTTAATTTTGGACTAGTCCCTATTCTACAACTCATCATAGTGGGCCAAATCCTTGATGACACTCTCGATTCTAGGCCTCATCCTTTGTTTGGTCATGGTGGAAATCTTCATTAACAGACTCCATTAAACCCTTGCCACAGTGCTTTTTTTTCATTTTTTCTTCCCCATTTTCAAAAAAATCTTACCTTTTATTATTTTTTTGGCAACATAGCTATATGAGGACTTGTTTTTTGTATGACGAGTTGTAGTTTTTAATGTTATCATTTAGCTCACTGTATAAATTTATTGGAAAGCTTTTAAAATTTGTAAGTTGAGGGAAATGGTAAAAGACTGCAATTTTGCAATATCTATATATATTTTTTTGGGGGGTGTGTTGTTGTATGGTGTTCAACATGCGGTAAAATTGACGTTATCTTTTTTCTGTGGGTCAGTATGATTACGCAGTCACTAAATTTAAAGAGTTTTTTTCTGTAGTACTACTAAAAAAGATTAAAAGCCCCCCTTCAATAAAAAAAAATTGCGTTCCATCGCCATCTTTTTACCCCAAAGACGTTTTCATTTTTCTGTCAATGCAGTTGTATGAGGATTTGCTTTTTGTGGGGCTACCTGTATTTTTCAGCGGTACCATTTTGGGCTATATACCAATTCAAGACTAGTCTCCACTGTAAATTGTAGTATAGAGAACCATAATGGATCTGCTCCACCAATCTCCACCTAATGGTCTATCATAGTAGATCAAACTCAGCTTTATTTTCAAATACTAACTTGGAGGGCCAACTTCGATTCAATGTCACGTCATTTTGAATAATCTTCAACCCCACCAATCTTAATGGACTATTATAGACTAGTCTGATATTTCAACAGTTTGGAGATAGGATATGCTTTAGGTTGCTGCTATTGTAAGGAGGAGAATTTAGTTGTATTTTTAAAGAGGCAGGAAAGGAGGAACAAGAAGAAAACCAGAAGTGGTCAACCTATAGTACAGCTAAGCTGTAGACGGAGGTATTAGGAGTCTCTCCCAAGCGCAACAGGGTGCCGTAACAAACGTCCTTCAAACAGCATACTCCGATGATTGTGTGGTGACCATGTCTGGGTCCTCCAATCCTTCCCCTCCAACCACTGTGATTCCGTGCCAACAGATCTGGAGTTAAAGCTTTCCTGGTTAACCGGTTGATAGACTATTGAACCCTTCCATGTCAATGGGTCCGAGAACTGTCCAGAGTCCTTGAACGTACAATGCGAATCAAGACTGTTAGTTATTTTTCTACAATGTCGCTTCCATCTTGGTTCGCTAGATACAACTGGACCCTCTGTTTGGGGCAACTTCTGTACATAGCCATCACCGTAAGTGGTGCAGCCAGATCCTGGCCATGAGTTACAGATGCCAGCTTATGAAGAAAAAGGGACCATAACTATGCAAGGGACTGCCCTAGAGGTTTAAAATATTGCCATGGAGATTGACTGTGATTTGCACGAAACTTAGGCACATTCGACACAGTTTGAACTGAGCATGCTCTGTAAGAACTTTCTAGAGACTGGAGCCTTGGTTATAAAAGAGACCTTTTTGTGTTGGGTCCCAATGGAGAGACAGTGCTGAGCAGAGAGAGCTAGAGCTGCTACTGAAGCCGAGCCTAAGAGAGCTGAAGAGCTGCTGCCTATGAGGGGAAGCTACTGGAGCTGCTGAGAAAGGACAATGACTGGAGACTGCCTGGTGTCTGCAGCTAAGAGAGAGTGAGGATTATGCTTCCAGACCAGAAGAACACCTGAACAGCAACAAGGATTTATTGAAACCTAGTGGGGAAGTGTTCCTGACCCTGGACTAGCCTGAATCAGTCAAAGTCAGTACTCCCACACAACATATTGTAAGTGAGGCTAGCCTCAATCTAACAATAGGTGTGCACAATGAGGAAAGGCTTAAAGACAGCATGATAGGAGACAGGGCTCATATTACAAATAGTAACATTGTGCAGGTTTATGGTGCCCGAACCCGGGTTATTTAAAGAGACATTATACATGAATATGGCAACCAGCTTTCCTTAAAGACTATATTGGAGTGTTAACCCCTAAGGAGAAGTTGTGTCACTGTGCCACATATGGGTTACAGCCTCCCTGGACATCCCCGAGAGTGATAACCAATATGTGGCACAGTGCTGCCTGCAGACTCCTTGAACTTTAGTGGCCAGTTTCTACTCACAACTTTTTTAAGTGAGTTTACAAAAACTTGCAGGCATATAATAGTGGCCCTTCGTATTTGTGTATTTTCAAGACACTGCTCTAGTTCTAACACTGTCAGTAGCTGAACACATTATATGCCATTTATAAAAAAAAGTCTAGCAAGTAAAGGATTCCTAATCGAATTACAAAGTGGCATAGCAGTTAGCCTGGCTGAACTCCAGTGCTTATTATTCACTAATTTTACGTGGGCACAATTACATTTTCTCTCAAAATCTGTTCTTCTTCTCATTATCACAAAAGACCAAACAGTGTAGTAGAACATTTGCCCATTTCTTCAATCAGATTTCCCACGAAGCGTCGCGCTTCCCTCCAGTGTGTGATAATTGATGGACTGTTTTCATGACCTTGAAGGAAATTTTACTTATTGTTTCAATTATGCGTGAAGTTTTCTAAATTAGAATGCAAAGTTCTACTTGCCAGTAGTATGGTGTCCATCTGGTCCAAGAGGTGTCGTAAAGGCTCCACTATTTTATACAAGGAACATACACTGAATGGCTCCTTTGTTTAGAGTCCCCCTATCTACCGTGTTTCCCCAAAAATAAGACACTGTGTTATATTAATTTTTGCCCCAAAAGAGGGCATCATTGAATGGCTGATGCGGCGCTCAATGAACCAATCAGAGTAATCGCTTGCTGGAGGTGGGGTATTTAAGCCCCGCTACCTTAAGAAATGCTCTGTCGGCATTCAGGAGTACACAGAAGCCTGCAGCAGCGCCGAAGACCAGCACAAGGGACCCGGACGCCGTCTACTAGGTGAGTATTGATTTTTTTTTCATGTAGTGTAGCTAGGGCTTATTGTTTATATTTCAAGTCTCCCCTGAAAATCGGGGTAGGGCTTATTATTGGTCTAGGTCTTATTTTAGGGGAAAGACGGTAGTAGTGCGTTGGACCTCTTTTGTCCTTCAGAACCGTAGTAATTTCTCATTGCATAGATTATATTAGGCGATTAAATTGTTTTGCAGTAATATTGGCCCATGCGCACAGGAAGCTTCTTACAGCTGACGCTGATTAGATGGAGGTGCTGACATTTTCTGACCAGCTGGCAGGAAGGGGTCAGCGATTCTTGCCACCTGTGCCAAATTCTGACCTCCCATTAGCACGGAGCAACAGAAATCTGGATCTAGCTGAGCAGTTGATTTTTTTTTTCTGCTGCTCAGTGATGCAAGTTTTGCGCTTTTTTTTCCCACTGGAGTCTTGTAGTGTCCCAGAACATCATCCTGTTCTCCTACATAATTGTCATACATGTTTGTCCTATGTAGATGCACTGTGCAAAACTGTCATGTCTATTTTCTGTATGTGTGTTGCACAGCCTCAGCATATGAAGGGTTAACACCATTAAAATCATTGCCTGTGAGCTCGGCTGCATGTTGAATGTATCTATCTTACAGTGTCATGTGAGGTGGTACGGATGAATCTATAAGTATGAGTGATTGGGTTCCAGAAAGGGTTCGGAGATAGAGATGAGCGAACATACTCGGTAAGGGCGATTTCGCAATCGAGCACCGCGATTTTCGAGTACTTCACTACTCGGGTGAAAAGTACTTGGGTGCACTGTGGGTGAGCGGGGGGTTGCAGCGGGGAGTGGGGGGGAGAGGGAGAGAGAGAGGGCTCCCCCCTGTTCCCCGCTGCTACCCCCCACTCCCCTCTGCAACCCCCCGCCCCACAGCGCACCCAAGTACTTTTCACCCGAGTAGTGAAGTACTCGAAAATCGCGGTGCTCGATTGCGAAATCGCCCTTACCGAGTACGTTCGCTCATCTCTATTCGGAGATCCATCTTGTCTGCCGAGGAGCACCCATGTGACATCTGGAGTTTGCTACCACAGAGGCGCATGAGGGCACCATCAGCCCTTATGTCGCTGAACCCTATGTGAAGCGTATGGGAGTGAGTGAGCCCAAATGGTTTTCCCCAAAAAGTCCTATCCTAATAGAGCCAATGTAAGTAACTACCTCTTCACGTTTCTACGACTAATATCAGTGCAGAAGTCTACCAAACCTCTGGAAATAATCTTAAATATGTTTATGACTCCTATGCGGCCGTCTGAAGTCTGGATCCCCGTATAGTGTTACACCTTTACCTGACACCCACGCATGCTGAAGTCTATGAGAGCGGGGTGATCATCACTGCTATTCTGTGGCCATTGACTCTCATGTCAATTATTGCTGAATATTTACTAATTTGCCTGCACTGTAAACTCTGCCTACTGAAGTTTGTTGTACCGTGGTTAACAGTCACTAGTAAAGTTTTTACCGGGCCTCCACCGTTCCTGAGGACCCGACGTACTATGCACTTGTCCAGTGTTGTTAATCCGCCGTGTATGAATGCCGGTGTGGGGAACGGTGGAGTCGCCAATAGAGATGAGCGAGCACCGCTCTTCTTGAGTAACTGCATACTGGTCCAAGCAGATTCGGGGGAGTGGCGGGGGGAGCAGGGGGGGAGAGTAAAAGAGATCTCTCTCTCTCCCCCCGCCACCCCTCGCTCACCCCTGCTGCCCCCTGAATCTGATTGGACCTGTATGCAGTTACTCGAGAAGAGCGATGCTGGCTCGAGTAACTGCCTTCACCGAGCGTGCTCGCTCATCTCTAGTCGACAACTACAACCTCCCTTATACCTGTTATTTAACGAAATGCTACAGCAGCAAGTGTCCATAATGCCGCAGCTTGGCGTCACTAACAGGATTTATATGTAGCAGGGTGGCCTCATTCCCAGCCTGTTACAGTCTCATCTTTCTTAGACACAATGGCGCTCGTACTGGTCGCCTGCTGTTATAGCCCATCTCTGCTAAGGAAGAGCAAGTTGTGCATTCAGACACGTTAGTTGGAGCACAGCATTGTATTCGGCTGCTCCTGACTGTGCAGCATCTGTTGGTCGGAATGATTCCTGACATCCTACTCTGACCCCTTTTCGGTGATGAGTTGTTTCCATCCACAGGATTCCCTTTGAATAGATGTTTTTCTATGATCACGCCATTCTTGATATACTCTTCATACCATTATGCAAGAAAACCCCATGTGTCCGGGGTTAAAATCCAACCCCGACTAGTCTAGCACCAATGGCCAGGCTTGATTGGAAGCCACTCAGATCCTTGGTTTTTCCTATCTAATGTGGACTCACACTAAGACTGAGCCACAGAAAACTGGTCACATGATTTTTTTGCTGCATTCAGGGGTCACAACCCACAATTTTCATATGGGGAAGTGCTAATTGTGAGACAGATGGTGCTCTAATAAAGGGGTCATTCGGTGTATTTTTTACATTAAGTTGGTATGAAACTTAGAATAGGTTATTGATCTACTGTAGATTCACTGCAGACTGTGATTTTATCAACAATTTAACATTTGTAGTGGCCCAAAGCACCTATTCCTGGCCCCTCCATAACTGTCATACATGTCATGTCTTTAATGTGGATGCTCTGTGCAGTTTGTCTTGTCTGAGGCAGGAGACCAACAGAGGCAGACTAGCTAGCACACTGAGGGAAACCAATAACTGGCAGTGGTTGCAAGTCTCTGCCTGACTTTTAGACAAAAACCTCCTCCCAGGGGTGGAGAAAGGGAGACAGCCAACTCCCAACAGAACGTAATAATAGGGAGCTCATGTACAGCATCTGCACTCACAGGTGCGCGTGCACGGCACCGCGCGCCACCCGCACCACGCCGGCCAGGCACCCGCGCCCCCGGCAGCCGGACAACAAGCTGGGGGGACGCGCCCCGACCACGGGACCCCACACCCCACCACCCTGGGAGGACCAGCAACCACCGCATGGTAACATTACACCCCCTCCCTTCCCCTCTGACTGGGGGACCTCTGGGACCCCGCCACCATGTCCAGGCTTATCCGGAAACAGACGGTGGAAACGCCACACCAACACTGGAGCATGAACTTCACGTGCAGCCACCCAGGAATGATCTTCAGGACCAAACCATTTCCAGGCCACCAAGTATTGCAAGGTTGCCCGGCACAGGCAAAAATCCAGGATTTCCTGTACCTCGTATTCAACTTCCCCCCGGACCAGGGTGGGTAGTGGGGGGCCTTACCGAAGGGACAAAAGGTTTCAATAATGACTTATGATAAACCCTATGAACCCTCCATGTAGCTGGAAAGTCAAGTTCATAAGCAAGCAGATTCACTACATGCGTGATGACAAAGGGACCCACGTAACACGGTGCCAGTTTCCAAGACGGGACCTTCAATTTGGAATTTCTAGAAGACAAATATGCCTTCTGTCCCATCCTGTAAGGTTCAGATACTGACAGACTCCTCCCACTACGCAACTGCATACGAGCCCCCGTTGCTTCCAGGTTCTTCTGTACTTCTTTCCATTCCCCCTGCAGCGCATCTGTGGCAACATCAGCTGCAGAACAGGCAGACGGAGTAGAAATAGCCGTAAGGAAGTGAGGATGCTGACCATATACGCAAAGGAATGGGGATACCCCAGTAGAGGAACAAGTAAGGTGCAAACTCTGCCAAAGGCAGGAATTCTGCCCACTCATGAGCCTTCTTGCTAGCAAACAACCGTAATTGTTGCACTAAATCCTGGTTCTTCTGCTCAGTCTGACCATTAGTTTGTGGATGGAATGCTGACGTGAAGGAAAGCAACCTTCCCAGGTTTCTACAGAAGGCTCGCCAAAATTGTGCAACAAACTGGACACCGCGATCAGATACAATGTTCTCGGGAACCCCATGTAGACGAATGATTTCTTTTACAAAAATCTCAGAAAATTCTATCGCAAAAGGTAGCTTCTTTAATGCCACGAAATGTGCCATCATTGAGAAACAGTCCACAACAACTTCTGAGACTCAGGTAGATCGGTGATAAAATCTACCGATAAATGTGACCACGGACGAAAAGGCACTGGTAACAGTTTCCGAGGCCCCTCCGGACTCTGACGCCGAATTTTACTGCGTGCACAGACAGAGCATCCCTTAACAAAGTCGCGGATCTTACGAGTCATGCCTGGCCACCAGTAGTGTCTAGTACAAAGATCCTGAGTCCCCTGAACTCTCGGATGGCCTGCGAGAACAGATGAGTGAGACTCTTCCATGACTCTGAGACGCAAGGTCTCTGGCACAAACCATCTGCCCTCCGGCACCCCCGAAGGGATCGTCCTGCTGACAATCCCGTAGATCAGACTCTACAGCTGCCACCACCACACAAGGTGCCAAGACATTCTCGGGAGTTACTGTCTCACTTTCCAGCGAACCGAAACTCCGTGAGAGGGCATCTGCCTTCATGCTCTTCTCCCCTGGAATATATGTAATGACAAGGTTAAACCTGACAAAAAACAACGCCCACCTGTCTTGACGAGCTGTGAGTCTCTTAGCATTGGGGAGATATACTAAGTTTTTATGATCAGTGTACATGGTAATGGGATGCCTTGCCCCTCAAAGATGGTGATGCCACTCTTGTAGAGACCACTTAATCGCCAATAACTCATGACTAGCCACGTTGAAGTCACGTTCCGCTGAACTGAACTTCCATGAGAAGAACGCACAAGGACTATACCCAGGTCTCCCGCTGACTTCCTGAGACAATACAGCCCCCACCTCAGACGCATCGACCTCAATGAAGAATGGTTGCCGCGTGTCAGGCTGTACTAGCACCGGGGCAGCAGTAAATGCCCTTTTGAGATGACTAAAAGCCTCTAGGGCCTCTGGCAACCATCTTACCAAGTCGGCACCCTTCTTGGTAAGATCGGTCAGGGGTCGAGCAATAACAGAATAATTCTTAATAAATCTACGGTAAAAATTTGCGAAACCTCAAAACCACTGGAAAGCTTTCAGGTTATCTGGTCTGACCCATTGGGAGATTGCTGACACTTTATCAGACTCCATTTGAATCTCCGTGGGTGAAATCACATAATCAAGGAAAGACACTTGTTTAGTACCAAAATGCATTTCTCCAACTTGACAAAAAGTTGGTACTCACGCAAACGGGTCAGAACCAGCCTCAGGTGCCACACATGTGAATCCCAGTCTGGGGAGTACGCCAGAATGTCATCGAGATATATGACCAAAAATACCCCCAAGAAGTCATGGAAGACCGCGATCATAAATGCCCGGAACACAGCGGGGGCTTTACAAATTCCGAAAAGCATGACTAGACATTCAAAATGTCCGAGTGAGGTGTTGAACGCGATCTTCCTCTCATCTCCCTTTCGGATGCAAATTAAATTGTAAGCCCCCCCCTTAAATCCAATTTGGAAAACCAGTCGGGCCACACCACCGGATTCAATAAATCAGGGATCAGGGGCAAGGAGCACTGGTTCTTCACTGTAATTTTATTCAAAGACCGATAATCCACACAAGGCCTCAATGTCCCATTCTTCTTCTCTTCAAAGAAGAGACCTGCCCCGGCAGGGGAACTGGATGGACTGATATGCCGTTTGGCCAGAGACTCTGAGATATAGGACTTAAGGGCTTCGTGCTCACGCCCAGACAAATTGAAAATGGCTCCCTTAGGGATGGGACTGTCGGGTATCAAATCAATCCCACAGTCCCACTTCCTATGGGGAGGCAATGTCTCAGACAGTTTCTTGGAGAATACGTCATGAAACTCAGACAACTACTCAGGGATAAGTATGGTATCCGCTGAACACATGGATATAGTAGCTAAGTGACTATGACAGAACAACCCCCAATGTGTAAATTCCCGAGTAGACCAATCAAATCGGGGATTGTGCGGTGCCAACCAGGGCATACCAAGCACTACATCAACGGACATCCTTTCCATTACCAAGAACGACAGATTCTCAGAAGGGAGAACACCCACAGTGAACTGTAACATGGGAGTCATCCATTGTACAACACCTGCAGACGGAGGGGTAGAATCAATACTAGTGAAGCATATGGAAATCTTTAACGCCAAGAATTCAGTCATCAGAGGTCTAACAAAGCTTAAACTAATCAAATTGACGGCAGCACCCGAATCAATAAAAGCTTGACGGGACCGAGTGAAATTTCGGAAGCCAATCCGACAAGGAACCAAAAACTTAGGGAGTACCTGTGATCCAAGGCGATCCTCCCACAAATCGCCTAGGATCAGAAGTTTTCCGCCGGTTCGGGCTGATGTTGTAGACGCTTCCGTAGACAGGTCGCTACACGATGTCCGGCTTTCCCACAATAGAGGCAATGACGATAAGTCATCCGGAACCGTCGTCGTTCCTCGGGACTTAGCTGGTCCACTTCCATAGGCTCGGCACCAGAAGTTGGCATGGGAGAAGTGGGAGTGGGTCTGCTGAACTCCCTAGCCTTACGGGCCTGACGTTCCTCCTTTCTAGATCTCAGCCTCCTGTCAGCTTTGACCGCCAATTCCATAGCATCATTGAGTATCACGGGAGTGGGATGAGAAATGAGTAGATCCTTGATAGCGTCAGAAAGACCCAACAATAACACATCTTTATGGGCGTTATCGTTCCAAGAGGTTTCACCTGCATACATTCTAAATTTAGAGCAATAGTCCTCTACCCACTGCTGCCCCTGACGTAGGGACATGAAATGAGATACCGCCAACCCTGCATGGTCTGGCTCATAAAAAATACCCTCAAGTTCCCGAAAAACAAATCAGCTGACTGCAGGCAAGCCGAACTCTCGGGTAAGGAGTAGACCAATGTCTGGGGGGGACCCCGAAGTAAGGACATAACCAATCCAACTTTCTGGGATTCTGAGCCAGAAGAGCGGAGCCGCATCCGAAAATATAATCTACATGCCTGCTAAAAAACAAAAAACTTGCTCCTCTCCCCTGAAAATACCTGAGAAAGAGAACACTTGGGCTCAGGAATAGAAGGGGCGGCAGAAACATGCACTAACTCCCACTGCTCCTGGGCCACCATACGACCGGACAGAACTTGGATCACGACTAGAGATGAGCGAACGTACTCGGATAGGCACTACTCGTCCGAGTAATGTGCCTTATCCGAGTACCGCTGTGTTCGTGCTCAAAGATTCGGGGCGCTCCGCTGCTGACAGGTGAGTCGGAGCGGGGAGCGGGGCAGAGCGGGCGGGAGAGAAGGAGAGAAAGATCTCCCCTCCGTTCCTCCCCGCTCTCCCCTGCAGCTCCCCGCTCCGCAGCGCGTCCCGAATCTTTGAGCACGAACACAGCGGTACTCGGATAAGGCACATTACTCGGACGAGTAGTGCCTATCCGAGTACGTTCGCTCATCTCTAATCACGACCACTAAATCCTGCAACTAACTTGCGAGGGTACTCATGGCCTCCATTGGAGAGCAATTTTAATGGCCAGTTATTATGTCACGGTATACTACCCTTGATACGCCAGCCCGGGGGCCCTTGATCTCACCCACAACCCCTGTCCCTGCCTGCTTGCCTCCACTCCTGGCTAACCCCAGCCGGGCAACTGGGCAGCGGTCCCTACTCTGACTAGGGACCGAAAAGGGATGCTGGCGTACCTAGATGGGAAGGGTAGAATACCAACAGGAAAGGCAGATGAAATTACCAACACGAACAATGCTTAAGCAGAGCAGAGGCAGATGGAAAAACCTGGCTGATAATAGCAAAGAATAGCAGACAAGCTGACAGAGTCAGGAGACCAACAGAGGCAGACTAGCTAGCACACTGAGGGAAACCAATAACTGGCAGTGATTGCAAGTCTCTGCCTGACCATTAAACAAAAGCCTCCACCCGGTTCATGAGCTGGAGAGCTGCTATCTACTGATATATCTCTCGTTCCAAGTGATGTTATCATGTCTCTGTCTTAGTGATTTCATCATCTGACTTGTCTCTACCTTGTGACATGTATCTTACTGATGTTATCTCCTGAGTGATGTTGTCTTCTTCTTATACATCTCTGCCTTCTCTGAGTGTTGTCTTCTGATATGTCTTCTCCTGAGTAGTCTGCTCTCACACCTGTGTTAGGGTCAGTTCAGGTAAGGCTCCTCTCAAATGGGTGTTAGGGTCATTTCAGGGGTTCCGTCTCTCTGCTCCATTTTTGGAAGTAAGAAACTGAAATAAGACAGAAAAAAACAGATATCAAATGGAGATGCTTCAGTTTACTTCCATTCCGTTAGGTTTCCGCTTTTTTGGATGGCAAAATAATGTTGCAGACTGCGCTATTCTCGCATCCAAAAATGGAAATCTTATGGAACAGGAGCAAACTAAAGCTTTTTTTTTTCTTTTTTTTTTTTCTTTAAACCCCATTCAACTCAATGGGGGAAAAAAACGCATTAGTTCTTTTCGTGTTTTATTTCAGCTTCTCCTCCAAAAACGGAGCAGAGAGATGGAAGCCCTCAACTAACTCTAAGGGCTCACACCTACTTGCGTTTTTTTAACGTTGCCATATGGCTGGGTTTTTTAAATGCGATTGTCCCATTGACAATCGCGTGAAAAAAACGCGCCAAGAAAAGCGCAAGTGTGCAGGAGCCCTAACTCAGGTGTGAAAGCAGCCTTATCGCCTGACTGATATTGTTTTCTAACAGGTTATCCTTTAAGTAATGTTACCTCCTGTCATCTCCTGTCTTCTGATATGTTATATTATAAGTGATGTTACCCTTTGACAAGTTATCTCATGGGTGATCTTGTCTGTTCACAGATCTCTATCTTCTGACCTGTTGTGCCTGAGTCATATTGTCTTCTGAAATGTTTTCTTCTAAGTGGTTATCTTCTGAAAAGTTATCTCCTAGATAATGTGATCTTCTGACATGTCTCCTGATATGTTATCTCCTGAATGATGATGTCTTCTGACATGTCTCGGTCCTCTGCCATGTTATCTTCTTTGTTATGTTGTCTTCTAAATAGTTATCTCCTGTCTGATTCCTTGTGATTCATCTCTAATTTCTGAGTGAACCTGTCTTCTGACATGTTATCTCTTGAGTGATGTTGTCTTCTGATAGATCTCTGCCTTCTGAGTATTGACCTCCAACATGTCCCTATCTTCTGAAAAGTTATCTCCTAAATGACCTTGCCTTCTGATATGTCTCCTGACATGTATCTGTCATCTGCCATGTTATCTTTAGGTCCTTTTATCTGAAGCCAATTTACTGTTTGAATAAGTGATTGATATCATCGATATTAGCTCGTTCACGCTCATGCACCTGTTTAGACAGGTAGATACATCGTTGGCGAGACTCATTTAGTACCGCCCAGACTTTCACATTTGCTGTATAAGTGAATGAGAAGGACTTGACAAGCACTGTTTAAATTGAACGATTAGTGAACAAGCCAACAATTATTTTTCTGCCTGCATAAAATTAATGACATGCGAAAAGCGAACGATTTATTGTTCAGTTATTGGTTCTTGTTTCATCCTCCTGATTGGCTGGAATCGGCACATGTGACGGGGGCGGAGCTACGCGATGCCGTGTAGAAGGGGGCGGAGCCAGAATGCCGCTTGTGCCGCACCGAACAGATGGGAGAAGACCCTTCTGCGCAAGCGCGTCTAATCGGGAGATTAGACGCTGAAATTAGACGGAGCCATGGAGACGGGGACGCCAGCAACGGAGCAGGTAAGTGAATAACTTCTGTATGGCTCATATTTAATGCACGATGTATATTACAAAGTGCATTAATATGGCCATACAGAAGTACTTAACCCCACTTGCTTTCGCGAGACAACCCCTTTAATGCTCCCCTTCCCCAGCACCTAATATAAATAAGTCTACATGCTTTTTCTTCCACCACACTGTGACCCCTTTGCTTTACCTTTGGTGGATGATGTTGGTGTCATTAGACGACACACACGCTCACCGCTGCCGTAAAATCATCACATCTGAGTTTAACCCTTTCCAATCCACTGTCTGACGTCTGAAGACATTATGATTTAAGGCTGTACAGCTCTGATGTTGGAAGACGTCCGTCGGGGTTCTCCTACTGTATATTGCCAGCCTCTCTGCTGTTGCAGCCTATCCAAAGAGTCACCTCATGCAGTACTGGCTTTAGCCAGCATATAGCGCTGTTGTATAACGGCAGAAAAAGAGTAAGCCCCCTAGGAAAACCAGGAAACAAATTGGATTGGAAAGGGTTAATACATTCAGGGACTGTCAGGCGGGTTAAAAGTTACAATGTTAAGTCTATGGGCGGCGCTGCTGTGCTTCAGGAATGCGCTGGAATGAGTGAAGCGTTGCTAAGCAACACAGCATACACTGCTAGGCTGCACTATACACTGCCCAACCAAGAGCGATAAAGAGACATACAGAGAGACACAAAGAGAGCGACAGCGATAGACAGTGAGAGAAAGAGCGATAGAGAGAGATAATGATAGAGAGACAGAGAGAGAGAAAGCGATAGAGAGACAGAAAGCAACACAGAGAGAGAGAGCGACAGATAGACAGACTGAGAGCAATAGACCGAGAATTACAGACAGACTGAGAGTGATAGGCAGACAGACAGACCGAGAGTGACTGAAAGACAGACGCGCCAAGAGCGACAGACAAACAAACCGAGAGCGACACAGACACAGACAAACCGAGGGTGACAGACAAACCGAGGGTGACAGACCGAGACCGACAGACAGACAGACTGAGAATGACAGACAGACCAAGAATGACAGACAGGCAGCCAGACCATGAGTGACAGACAGATAGGCAGCCAGACAGACCGAGAGTGACAGACAGGCAGCCAGACCATGAGTGACAGACAGATAGGCAGCCAGACAGACCGAGAGTGACAGACAGGCAGCCAGACCATGAGCGATGGAAAGACAGGCAGCCAAACAGACCGAGAGCGCCAGACAGACCAAGAGCGACAAACCAAGAGCGACAAATAGACAGAGAGCAATAGACAGACCGGGAGTGACAGCCAGACAGACTGAGAGCGACAGCCAGCCAGACAGACTGAGAGCACCAAACATCCAGGCAGACTGAGAGCACCAGACATCCAGACAGGCTGAGAGCACCAGACATCCAGACAGACTGAGAGTGCCAGACAGACTGAGAGCGCCTGACAGACTGAGAGTGCCAGACAGCCTGACAGACTGAGAGCGCCAGACAGCCTGACAGACTAAGAGCGACAGACAGCCAGACAGAACAAGAGCAACAGAGAGACAGACCGAGTGACAGCCAGACAGACCAAGAGCGACAGCCAGACAGACCAAGAGCGACAGCCAGACAGACCAAGAGCGACAGCCAGACAGACCAAGAGCGACAGCCAGACAGAGCAAGAGCGACAGCCAGACAGAGCAAGAGCGACAGACAGCTAGACAGACCAATAGCGACAGACAGACCGATAGTGACAGACAGACCTATAATGACAGACAGAGAGAGCGACAGACAGACCAAGAGCAGCAGACAGACTGAGGGAGACAGAAAGATCAAGAGCGACAGACAGACAGACCGAAAGCAACAGACAGACCGAAAGCGACAGACAGACCGAAAGCGACAAACAGACCGAGAGCGACAAACAGACCGAGAGCGACAAACAGACCGAGAGCGACAAACAGACCGAGAGCGACAAACAGACCGAGAGCGACAGACAGACCGAGAGCGACAGACAGACCGAGAGCGACAGACAGACCGAGAGCGACAGACAGACCGAGAGCGACAGACAGACAGACCGAGAGCGACAGACAGACAGACCAAGAGCGATAGACAGACAGACCAAGAGCGATAGACAGACAGACAGACGGAGAGCGACAAACAGACCGAGAGTGACAAACAGAGAGACAGACCAAGAGCGACAGACTGACTGAGAGTGACAGAGAGACAGAGCGAGAGCGACAGACAGAATGAGAGCGATACACAGAAAGAACGAGAGCGATAGACAGAGAGAGCGCTAGAGAGACCTAGAGAAATCAACAGTGAGACAGAGAGAGAGCAATAGAGACAAAAAGAGAGAGCAATAGAGAGAGAGAGGCAGACAGAGAGAGAGAGGAAGAGAACGAAAGAAACAGACAGATAGACAGAGCGACAGCAAGAGAGACAGAGAGAGATAGACAAACAGAAACAGAGAGAGAGACAGAGAAAGAGGGGCAGACAGAGAGAGACAGACAGACAGACAATGAAAGAGACAGACAGTGAGAGAGAGAGACAGACAAACAGAGAGAGACCTGTAGGCTTTTTATATTAGATATCTGCTCCAAATACAAAGTGACCCTCTAAATAATCACCTAACCAAGCAGATTTAGAAGTTCACAACCAGCACTCCTGAAACATTTTATGTGCGCGTAGTGAACATCGGGTCAATAAAGTATGATATAAGAATTGTTTGGTGCTAAATACTACAACAAACAACTTCTGCAACTCGATGACTTGCGATTTCCATAATTTATATCTGGATGTGTATTATTTTCTCGTATTTCTGTTTCCTTACAACATAATAATGAATAGCCAATTAAAATGGCCAAATTAATCTAGTTGAATAAAACCATAATGTAGCACTAAATATCAGCTCTGTCAGATATCACATGCAAAATATTAAAGAAAAATTTTGGCAAAAATTTGCGGGAATTCTTCATAGGGTTTAACAGTTAATTCAACGATATCTGATCCTGGGTTAACAAAAAAAAAGCATGTGTTTAATGGAGATGTAGTCAGTTGTAAAACAGCTGTCATACATAGGAAAACACAGAAGACCCTCGTTCCAGGCAACAGGTTGGAGAAGACGACAATCTGTCATCTCTGTAATAAATGACCCATTGTATTAAGAGATCAATGGAGAAGAAAGAATGTCTCACAAGATGCAACGCTCTGTCAGGAGGCTAATTACTCAAATAATAATCAAGTAGATCTATGAACCTGAAGTCCTGATGAGTCGGCTCCATTAACGTTCTTGTCTCCTGGGTTCAGGACGCACTGAATCCTGCACGGCTTGGATTTGCTCATTTGCTCAGGAGTCAGGAACTTTCTACATTGGTAGTTGAGTAGACGTTAATCTATCGGGAGATCTAGATATATGATCGAAGTCATGGGCGTAACTATAGAGGATGCAGGGGATGTGGTTGCACCCAGGCCCAGGAGCCTTAGGGGGCCCATAAGGCCTCTCTTCTCCATATAGGAAGTCTAGTACTATGAATGAAGCATTATAGTTGGAGGCCCTGTTACAGATTTTGCCATGGGGCCCAGAAGCTTCAAGTTATGCCTCTGATCGAAGTAGTCATAATCTATTAAGGCCCTACTGGGCTGCAATTGTGATATTTCTAAGGCCGGCTGCACACAACCGGGTTTGAATTGCGGAATCTGCGATCATCTCCCGCGTGAACGATCCACAGCATTCAGCACAAATACAAACCAATAGAGCGTCCGCATGTCCGCTGACTCAAACGGGCAGCGACTGAGATTTTCCGCTCGCGAGAAAAAATATCCCAGCATGCTTTATTTTTTTGAGCAGACTTCGCGCGGATGGCTTCCATTGAAGTCAACATTGCGGAAAGGTTGCGGATTCCGTGTCATCACTAGGCGATGACACAGGAAAAGCAGGAAAAAAAATCTGTACTGGGCATGTCCGACGGCGAACAGACAAAATCTTCCAAACTGTATGGTGACTAATGCTTGCAGTCTGAACAATAAAGTAGGCAAACTAGAAGTAATAACGTCTGAGGAAAACTATGACATAGTGGGAATAACGGAGACCTGGTTGGATGAAAGCTGTAACTGGGCGGTGAACTTACAGGGTTACAGTCTGTTCAGAAGAGATCATAAAAAACTGAAAGAGAGAGGAGTTTGTCTGTATGTAAAATCCTGTTTAAAGCCCACGTTACAGAAAGATATATGGGAGGGAGATGAATATATGGAATCTCTATGGGTTGAAATGCATGGAGGGAAAAATCCTAATAGGAGTTTTCTTTAGACCACTAAATATAACAAAAGCTACTGAAAATCTATTATTGAAGCAAATAGATGAAGCAGCAAATCACATAATTATTATGGGGGACTTTAAATATCCGGATATAAACTGGGAAGCTGAAACCTGCGGATCTCATAAAGTAACAACTTCCTGTCAATTACTAAAGATAATTAATTTACCCAGTTTGTACAGGACCCGACTAGGGGATGGCCATTTTGGGCTTAATACTAACCAATAGACCTGACACAATGACAGGGGTGCAAATTGCGGGCACGTGGGAAATAGTGACCATAATATAATACATTTCAACTTGTCCTTCAAGAGAGAGTTCTATAAGGGAGCTACAAAAATACTGAACTTTAGGAAGGCCAAATTCGGTCCGCTTAGTGATGCCCTTAACCTTATCGACTGAGATAATGTCCTCAAAAATAAGAGTACAAACAATAAATGGAAACATTTAAAAACATGCGAATCACTTACTGTGAGAGGTTCATATTTTACCAGAATAAAAGACCTAAGGCCCATTTACACGCAAAGACAGTCTTTCAAACGATTGAAAGATTGACAGTTTTAGCAATCGTTTTGCATAAAGTGTTAATGGACACTAATGTCCATTAACACTTTATCAGCTTCATCTGCATGTAATAGGGCCTCTGGGAGCTGTTTGCAGAGCGCAGCATATGGTCTGAACTCTGCTCACAGGTCCATTGTTCTTGCATGGGCTGTCGGCAGAAAACAATGTAATCTCCGATTCCCGTGCAGAACACAGCGTGTGGTCCCTGTTATCTCTCTCCGCCTGAACAATGGATTTTAAGCTCACCTTAAAAAAATCATTCAGCCAAAGAGCAAACGACGGCAGCGTTTACACGCAACGATTATTGCTCATATGGCATCGTTTAAACAAATTTTGAGTAAGATGGAACCTGGTCCTTGTCCAGCTGCGCCTGACGGGAAAATAAGCTGTGAAGTTGGCTGTGTCAATGGTCTGCTTGCGCCCTACTAGAAAGAGTCTGCGTGAGAGGCAGACCCACACTTCTGGAACAGCGAGACAGGCCGATGTAGCGTGAGTGGCTTGTAACCTTGTCTTCAAGAACTGAATATTCTTCCGACAAGTATGTGTTCAGAGCAAGGTTCAGATAACTTTTACTGACCAATGCGGCTGTGTGATCAAGACAAGGAAAAGTAGACTGTGGAAAGGGAAAGTTAGAGCAATGCGGACTGTTGTTAAACCACTGAGAAAACGACTGTTGAATAGGACTGTTTAAATACCCGTGTCCGTGAATGTTATTGTATGCAATTTGCAAGTTACAGTAAAAATGTGTACATCAGGTTTTGCACACACTGACTTGGCTTGGACTCTTTTATTACCTAACCAGGTTAATCTTAGAGGTACTGGCGTCACGTGACTACTGCTCTAACCCCTTTGTCGAGTGATCCGTTGGCCGCAGGAGCCATCATGGATGGTCAGGTGGCCACCACCATGACACGTTTCCAAATCTCCCCACTCGGGACATCCCTGCCAATATTCAAGAAGGGGTCAAAAAGTGAACCTGGAAACGACAGGCCAGTAAATCTTACTTCTATTGTGGGTAAAATGTTTGAGGGGTTTCTAAGAGATGCTATCCTGGAGGACCTCAAGGAAAATATCTGTATAACTCTGTATCAGCATGGGTTTATGAGAGATCGCTCCTGTCAAACCAACCTGATCAGCTTCTATGAGGAGGTAAGTTCTAGACTGGCTTAGGGAGTCACTGGATCTTGTGTATCTGGACTTTTCCAAAGCATTTGATACTGTGCTGCATAAAAGGTTGGTATATAAAATGAGAATGCTTGAGTTGGGCGAGAATGTGTGTAAGTGGGAAAGTAACTGGTCAGTGATAGGAAGCAGAGGGTGGTTATAATTGGTACATACTCTGGTTGGGTCACTGTTACTAGTGGGGCACCACAGAGGTTGGTTTTGGGCCCTATGTTGCAGTTGCAAGACGATCTGTATAAGTTAAGGGCAGAAAAGTGGCAAATGAGGTTTAACACTGATAAATGTAAGGTTCTGCACGTGGGCAGAGGAAATACATGTCACCATTACACACTAAATGGAAAGCCACTGAGGAACAGGGACATGGAAAAGAACATGGGGTGCATCTGAAGTGTCCGAGGAGCGGGCCCCAGCCTAGGGGGTTGAGTCAGTGGGGTAGAGTTTGGGCCTTCTCACGGTGGCTTTACCATCTCCCACCCGGAGGGTAACCAAGGACATGTCCAAGGGGCCGAGGGCAGGCTATTAAATGGGGTAACCCAGTAGTGGTTTAGCTTAGTCCTTTTGTCATGAGTGACGCCACCGTTCCGTCCTCTGCGGTGAATTCTAGATGATGGAATAAAGAGTCCACATACGTAGAGTTGAGGTTTAAAGGCTGAACCGGGAACGGTCGTTAAAGCTGTTTACTTGTAACACAACTTGAAACAATCCAACAACAGTTTTATATCCCCTGGCAAGACATTGGTGCAGGAGGACACATGGCGTGACAGGGAGGAAACACGGGAGGACAGAGGGATTTCTACAGGCCAAGTTATCTGTGGATCTCTGTTCCTGTACACCTTACTATGAACACTCTCCAACTCTCTACATGCAGCACTGCACGGTGGGGACTAGCAATTCTTGCGGCTTCTCTCCCTCTTAATTCTCTGCATAGGGAAGAAGAAGGGATCCACAACACATACAGGCTATACTTTCAGCCTCCTCCATCTTTCCTGCAAATAGACTTAAGGTGTCTGATGCTCACAGCAAGACTGACGGGAAAGACAGCTGTAAGAAGAAAGCTCCACTGGTGCACCTTGCAACCACATATATAAAACAAGGTCACATGACATACAAAAGATACATTTCCAGACATAACCCAGACAGTAACCCATTCAGTGCTGCAGCTATGCAATGCACGTCATATTCATACAACACAGAGACACTGACAATACATAGAAGACATACAAGACAAATACATTCATGCTTATGGAGGGGCCCCACTAACTCTGGGCCACTACATATCAACAGTGGTCTAAGGGCACATAGGGAGAACATTGTTCTTCCTCTATACAAGTCACTGGTCAGACCACACATGGAATATTGTATACAGTTTTGGGCACCGGTACTTAAGAAGGACATATCAGAGCTTGAGCGGCTACAAAGGCAGGCAACTAAAGTAATTAACAGAATGGGCGGACTACAATACCCTGAGAAGTTGTCAAAATTGGGCTTAGTTTAGAAAAGAAGCCACTGAGTGGCGACCTAACAACTATGTATAAATATATCAGTGGACAATGCAGAGATCTCTCCCATCATTTATTTATACCCAGGACTGTAACAAGGGGGCGCTCTAATACCTATGTATAAATATATCAGGGGTCAGTACAGAGATCTCTCCATCATTTATTTATACCCAAGACTGTAACAAGGGTGCACTCTAATAACTATGTATAGTGTTAGGTCATTCTCCTGGAACCTGTAGTACTATGGGTTTCCAGGAGTACACCTCCACAGTTGTGGCAGGATTGAGTTGGCTGGGTGTGGTGTTCTCCAGCCAGCCAATCATCACTGGTCTGTTGCATATAATTATCCGCCCTCTGGCTGGAGGGATCTGGTGTTCCTCATTCCCCCTTGTGTTTGCATTCATGCTTGTTGCTCTGTGGGTGTGAGTTGTGGTGTGTTCTGTGTGTCTGTGCTGATTGCCAGACATGTGGTGTGAACAGTCCTGTTCAGTTTTGTATGCATTCTATGATGTGTTGGTGTGAATTGTATTCTGTGCTGCTTGGATCATTTACCATCTAGGACAAGTTAGGTCCATAGATTCCAGTGCGGGGCCGTCACTATCAGGACGATTGCCCTGCATGCAGGCAGGTTTCCTGGGGTTAGTTGTCTTGTTAGAGCAGGGACCCGCAAGACAATGAGGACCCATGAAGTGGGCTCGCGGGCTTATGTATCCTGGCCAAAATACGAATGAATACCATGTACATCTTATAGTTATTCCATCTGGCTATGTGTACAGGACTGTAACAAGGTCAATAGTCTGTGAAAGGATGTTTCACCTTTAGACTGCTTCTGCCTCAGTAAAATAGGACTATTACAAGGGGGCGCTCTAATAACTATGTATATTATATCAGGGGACAATACAGATCTTTTCTATGATCTGTTCGTACCCAAGACTGTGACTGTAACAAGGGGGCACTCCTACAGCTAGAGGAAAGAAGGCTTCTACACCGTAGAAAGGGGGTTCTTTACTGTGAGAGCAATGAGACTATAGAACTCTCTCCTTAGGATGTGGTCATGGCAAATTCTATAAAAAGAGTACAAGAGGGCCCTAGATGTCTTTCTTGAGTGTTACAACATTATTTGTTTTAATCATTAAAAATGTCAAGAGTCTGTGATAGGGGGATTATTTTAATTGCCAGATTGGAATCCGGAAGAAAATTTTCCGCTAAATGAGGAAAATTGGCTTCGACTTCATTGTTTTTTTCCCCCTGCATCAACATTGGGGGGTAATAGGCTGAACTGGATGGATATATGAGAGAATCGTTTAAACAGTATGTCTATGGACGGACATTGCTGCGGAAATTGCGGTGGGTGTCTGACCGTGATTTCTGCAGCCATAATCCGTCCATGGGCATTCAGCCTAGGAGTTTGTCTTTATTAGTATCTTATCACATGCTGCTATGGATCACAGCTTTGTTTTTTTCTTCTGATACAAAGCTCCAAACTCCCTTATGTAAGTCATAGAGTTACATAATACTATTTTGGCTGCCTACTGCCACCACTAGGAGGAGCTACTGAAATAAGTCACAGGTAGGACCGCCCTGCTTGCAGGTTACACAATGACGTAGCAGCTGACAGATGGAGCCGGAGGCACTTACCTTGTAAAGCACCATTGTCATTCTCCATAACTCGGCCTATTGTACTTTTGGAGATCTGCTGGATATAACGGACATGGTGGACTACAGAATACAGATCCTCAGTCTCATCTTACGCACCTTCCCCAGTCCACATCTGTCTATCCGTTTTTGTCCCTAAAGTGCGTCCACTGAATCGGTGGAGGCTGGTGATCTGTCTTGACACTTGATCCTGCCCCAGTTCATGGCGCTGTCATCTGCTCCCACGCGGGAGGCTAGCCTTCTTTTTCTTCCAGATGTATCTTCATCGTCAGCCCTGGAGTTGTCTCGGCTCTCTGATTCTCTCATTTGGGCTGCTGGTCACCCCCAGTATGGGGAACGGTCACACTTACGGCTTGTGCTGCTTTTCTATCCATTGCTGCTGGCCTGTCAACTGCTGAGGATGTTGGCATCTCTTGCAACAGTTCCCTTGACAAGGGAACATGGCCTTCACCGGTTCCCTTAGTGTGTGGCCTCCGCCACTTTAACAGCTCTCTGCAGCTGGACGTTCTCTAAGCTGCATCCACGTTTTTTTAATATAGAACTTGCAGCACCCAGAAAGTTTGCGCTCCATGGGTGGGGCTCAGTTAAAGGGGTTGTCCCGCGGCAGCAAGTGGGTCTATACACTTCTGTATGGCCATATTAATGCACTTTGTAATGTACATTGTGCATTAAATATGAGCCATACAGAAGTTATATACTCACCTTCCCTGCACTGGCGTCCCCGTCTCCATGGTGCCGTCGAATTTCAGCGTCTAATCGCCCGATTAGACGCACTTGCGCTGAAGGGTCTTCTCCCTTCTGGTCGGTCCGGGCACGGGCGGCGTTCTGGCTCCGCCCCTTCTACGCATCATCACGTAGCTCCGCCCCATCACGTGTGCCGATTCCAGCCAATCAGGAGGCTGGAATCTGCAATGGACCGCACAGAGCCCACGGTGCACCATGGGAGAAGACCCGCGGTGCATCGTGGGTGAAGATCCCGGCGGCCATCTTGGAAGAAAAGAAGGAAGAAGTTGTAGAGAGGGGATTGGGGTAAGTAAAATTTTTTTTTTAATTTCAACACATCCCTTGGGTTTGTCCTCCGCTGAACGGGGGCCTATGCAAAAAAAACAAAACCTGTTTCGGCGTGGGACAACCCCTTTAAGTTTACTATACTCTACTGTGAGCTCAGTCTTCCCCATCCATGTCATTGAGCGGGCAGAGCCTTCTCTCTTCTGCACTTTTAATGCTTGTCTCTCCCCCTATTTGGCTGCTCAACTGGCAGGGGGCTGGGTTTATGTATAGTGTAAGAAGCGCCCCAACTCTTGTGCATCCATGCTCCACAATCCAGCACATAGCTCTCACTTCTGCCATGCTTCCCCCGTCCTGTATAACAGGGGGGCGTAGTTAACTGCAGAGTTCTGACCGGAGCTTGCTGCAGAGCACCGCTGCAGTAAGAGTGGAGCAGGGCACTGTTCACCACACTTACAATACGCTGCTTACAGCATTATTGAGTTTAATGTGTAAACAGAATGGACTAAGCAGCTCCCCCTAGTGGTGGTGAAAGTCAGGCAGAATTTTATTATAGAGTGAGGCCTCATGCACACAGGGCAAATTGAATTGCGGATCCAGCACTTGTCACCGGGCGATCTGATGCTCCATTTGCCCATAGATGTGTGTGGAGATTCCTCTGCTCCCCGCACACAAGCAAATTTTATTTGCAGACACAACATGCGGAAAATCAAATTGCAGCATGCTCTATTTTAGAGCAGGATATGCAGGGACAGCTTCCATTGAATGAGCATTGTAGAAGTGTCGCGGGATCTGCGTCTAGCGTTGGCGCAGGGAAATCTGTACTGCGCATGTGCGCCAGCAGCACATCTGCAGTACAGAAGAAATGACAGGTAAGCAGGGTCGCTGGCAATGAGCACAGGTGGATTCCGTGTGGGATTCCTCATACGGAATCCATGCGTGCCATGTGCATGAGGCCTTAAATGAAAGAATTCTAGGTGCCTGCAGGCTCCACTAGGGGGAGCTGCTTATTGCATACTGTTTATACAGCTCAATAATGCTGTAAGTGACTTAGCTCCCCCTAGTGGTGAACATAGGTAGCTACAATGATATTATGGTAGCATTTTGACTGCTCGTTGCTACTTCTAGGGGGAGTTTACTGTATGCTATTTATACAGTAATCTCAATACAAGCACAGTATTCAATAAGCTCCTCAGCTCCCCCTAGGGTTGACCGTAGGCAGCCAAAAGTTTAGCATTTAACTCTTCATTTTTCAGCATATTGGTAGCTCCGTATCAGCAGATTGGAGCTCTGACTACTATAAACCTTCATCTAAAATGCTCTAAAGGACCACAAATTATATAAAGGACTAAAAATGGAAATACATAATGACAATAAATGGTTCATTTGACCCAAAACAGGAAGTGTGGGTGACTCTTATAGTGCGGCACAAGATATTGGAGAGGTGGGGGGCTGATGGGAAACTGTAACGTGCGCCCCATAGTATGGAATATTTGATGCGGTATTAATATACAGGAGGAGCCGCTCCAATGACTGCGAATTATAATCCCGTGTTACCACAAACCTCTGGGGAAACAGCAACCTTCAAACAGCCTAGCTCCATGTTTTACTGTAGAGCTGCAGAACATCGCTTGGTCCTCTCTACCTCCTGATACATAGCGATATATCCTGCAGAATATTACACCACTGACCTTTCTAGAGATCTGCAGAACATCGCTTGGTCCTCTCTACCTCCTGATAGTGATATATCCTGCAGAATATTACACCACTGACCTTTCTAGAGATCTGCAGAACATCGCTCTGTCCTCTCTACCTCCTGATAGTGATATATCCTTCAGATTACTACACTACTGACATGTGTAGATATCTGCAGAACATTGCTCTGTCCTCTATACCTCCTGATACATAGTGATATATCCTGCAGAATATTACACCACTGACCTTTCTAGAGATCTGCAGAACATCGCTTGGTCCTCTCTACCTCCAGATAGTGATATATCCTGCAGAATATTACACCGCTGACCTCTCTAGAGATCTGCAGAACATCGCTTGGTCCTCTCTACCTCCTGATAGTGATATATCCTGCAGAATATTACACCACTGACCTTTCTAGAGATCTGCAGAACATCACTCTGTCCCCTCTACCTCCTGATCGTGATATATCCTTCAGATTACTACACTACTGACATGTGTAGAGATCTGCAGAACATTGCTCTGTCCTCTCTACCTCCTGATACATAGTGATATATTCTGCAGATTATTACACCACTGACCTTGCTAGAGATCTGCAGAACATTGCTCTGTCCCCTCTACCTACTGCTAGTGATAAATTTTGCAAAGTATTAAACCACTGACCTGTGCAGATATCTGCAGAACATCGCTCTGTCCCCTCTTCCTCCTCATAAAGATAGATGCAGCAGATTATTACACCACTGACTTCTAGAAATCTGCAGAACACCGCTCTGTCCTCTTGACTACCTTATAGTGATATATCGTGCAGATTATTACACCACTGAACTCTCTAGAGATCTGCAGAATATCACTCTGTCCTCTCTAACTCCTGATACATAGGGATATATCCTGCAGATTATTACACCACTAAGCTCTTTAGAGATCTGCAGAACATCGCTCTGTCCTCTCTACCACCTGATACATAGGGATATATTCTGCAGGTTATTACACCGCTGACCTTTCTACAGATCTGCGGAACATTGCCCTTTCTGCTCTTCCTCCTGTTACATAGTGATAGATCCTGCAGATTATTACACCACTGAGCTCTGTAGAGATCTGCAGAACATCACCTTGTCATCTCTACCTCCTGAAACTAGGTATATATTCTGCAGAGTATTGCACCACTGAGCTCTTTGGAGATCTGCAGAACACTCTGTCCTCTCTACCTGCTGATACTTAGTATATACCCTGCAGAGTATTACACCACTGACCTCTAGAGATCTGCAGAATATCGCTCTGTCCTCTTTACCTCCTGATACTTATTATATGTCCTGCAGGTTATTACACCGCTGACCTCTCTACAGATCTGTGGAACATTGCCCTTTCTCCTCTACCTCCTGATACATAGTGATAGATCCTGCAGATTATTACACCACTGAGCTCTTAGGAGATCTGCAGAACATCTCCTCTCTACCTCCTGAAACCTAGTATATATTCTGCAGAGTATTGCACCACTGAGCCCTTTAGAGATCTGCAGGACATCGCTTTGTCCTCTCTACCTCCTAATACATAGTGATGCATCCTACAGATTATTATTCCACTGAGCTCTTTAGAGATCTGCAGAACATCGCTCTGTCCTCTTTACCTCCTGATACGTATTATATATCCTGCAGAGTATTACGCCACTGACCTCTAGAGATCTGCAGAACATCGTTCTGTCCTCTCTACCTCCTGATATTTAGTATATATCCTGCAGAGTATTACACCACTGACCTCTAGAGATCTGCAGAACATCGCTCTGTCCTCTTGACCTCCTGATACTTATTATATATCCTGCATGTTATTACATCGCTGACCTCTCTACAGATCTGTGGAACATTGCCCTTTCTCCTCTTCCTCCTGATACATAGTGATAGATCCTGCAGATTATTACACCACTGAGCTCTGTAGAGATCTGCAGAACATCGCTCTGTCATCTCTACCTCCTGAAACTTAGGATATATTCTGCAGAGTATTGCACCACTGAGCACTTTAGAGATCTGCAGGACATCGCTTTGTCCTCTCTACCTCCTAACACATAGTGATGCATCCTGCAGATTATTATTCCACTGAGCTCTGTAGAGATCTGCAGAACATAGCTCTGTCCTCTTTACCTCCTGATACGTATTATATATCCTGCAGAGTATTACGCCACTGACCTCTAGAGATCTCCAGAACATCGCTCTGTCCTCTCTACCTCCTGATACTTAGTATATATCCTGCAGAGTATTACACCACTGACCTTTAGAGATCTGCAGAACATCGCTCTGTCCTCTATAGCTCCTGATACTTGGTGTGTACTTTGCAGAGTATTGCACCACTTAGCTCTTAGGAAATTTGCAGAACATTGCTCTGGCCTTTCTACCTCCTGATACTTAGTATATATCCTGCAGAGGATTGCACCACTGACCTCTCCAGAGATCTGCAGAACATCGCTTTGATTTCTCTATCTCCTAATACATAGTAATGCATCCTGCAGATTATTATTCCACTGAGCTCTTTAGAGATCTGCAGAACATCGCTCTGTCCTCTCTACCTCCTAATACATAGTGATGCATCCTGCAGATTATTATTCCACTGAGCTCTTTAGAGATCTGCAGAACATCGCTCTGTCCTCTCTACCTCCTGATATTTAGTATATATCCTGCAGAGTATTACACCACTGACCTCTAGAGATCTGCAGAACATCGCTCTGTCCTCTCTACCTCCTGATACTTAGTGTATATTTTGCAGAGTATTGCACCACTTAGCTTTTAGGAGATTTGCAGAACATTGCTCTGCCCTTTCTACCTCCTGATACTTAGTATATATCCTGCAGAGGATTGCACCACTGACCTCTCTAGAGATCTGCAGAACATCGCTTTGTCCTCTCTACCTCCTAATACATAGTGATGCATCCTACAGATTATTCGACTGAGTTCATTAGAGATCTGCAGAACATCGCTCTGTCCTCTCTACCACCTGATACTCAGTATATACCCTGAAGAGTATTACACCACTGACCTCTAGAGATCTGCAGAACATCGCTCTGTCCTCTCTACCTCCTGATACTTAGTATATACCCTGCAGAGTATTACACCACTGACCTCTAGAGATCTGCAGAACATCGCTCTGTCCTCTATAGCTCCTGATACGTATTATATATCCTGCAGAGTATTACGCCACTGACCTCTAGAGATCTGCAGAACATCGCTCTGTCCTCTCTACCACCTGATACATAGTGATGCATCCTGCAGATTATTCCACTGAGTTCATTAGAGATCTGCAGAACATCGCTCTGTCCTCTCTACCACCTGATACTCAGTATATACCCTGCAGAGTATTGCACCACTGACCTCTCTAGAGATCTGCAGAACATTCTCTGTGCTTGCTCCTTGCAGAAAAGAAAAAAAAAAGAATCAAAGGGGGCAATCACTGCAACAAATACATTTAACACTTTGTCGGCTGCAACCCCACCTGCGTCCTTCACCTGCCTCGCAGCGCCGCGAACATTCACAACCCTTCGTCTACGCTGTCCTGACAGGAAGACGGGACGCATTTCCAAGTTGTTCAATTATTAAAGCAAACTGCGAAGCGCGTTATTAGGAAAACCGAAATAGAAAGGAAACGTATTTTGCGCATAACTCATCCGCCCATAAAGTAATAATAATGATATTACGGCGTTCATTATCTGGCGGTGTAATAACCAGCTTTTTGCTTGTAGCCTATAAAGTATGTATGGTGCTGCTGCGGTGCGATCCCCTCCGGTATGAAACGCTTCACGCCGTGTGACGCTCTCCGTTAACGTTGCAGCTTTTCGAAATAGTACAAAAGTTCACGAGATTCTGCCCGAAATCAAACTTTATTAAGAACCCTCGGTAGAAGGAAGTGCGAAGACCTGACGGTAGGCGGGTAAGGACGTGGCGTGTAGGGTGGTTATAATGCCGCGGCTCATCCCGTCTGTCACTTTCTCCTGATTGACTGTCCCCGGCCTGTGTATCCCGGCTCCCTCTCCCTCCTATCTATCCCCCTTCCCTTTATGAAATATGCATGCCGAACAGATGTCCTCATCCCCCAGCCAGTCCTGGTCCTCTCCCTCTGCCCCTCAGCCAAGTCACAGGAGCTGTTCCAACGCCTCCCTCTCCCATCCCCAGGGTTTTCCCGTTCTGCCAGCCAATGTCTTGCCATCCCAGCTGTTTAATATGTATGATAGAAGGCTCTGCGGTGGCCAATGAGCGCCGCCACCTCTTCCTCATGTGGTGTGCTCCCTGTCACCCTATATATATAAATATATGGGACTGCTATACACATGGGTGTATGTCTGCCGCCGTCCTATATGCCTGGCTGGGATCTCACGGAAGAAACTTCACACCTGGACCTGAGGAAGGAAACTTTACCTGACACTGAGCTGCTCCCTCCATACATGGATACCTGAGGAGGAGGAGGCAGATCCGGCGCAGCGCTAGTACAATGTGCAGGTAAGGGACGGTTTATCTAGATACTTTAGAAAAACTCGCCTGGGGAAATAATGGACATTTTTGGGGCATCATTTCATTGATTGAGGGATAAAGCTATATCTATCTATCTATCTATCTATCTATCTATCTATCTATCTATCTATCTATCTATCTATCTATCTATCTATCTATCTATCTCATATCTATATATCTATCTATCTCATATCTATATATCTATCTCATATTTATCTATCTCCTATCTATCTCATATCTATCTGTCTATCTATCTATCTCATATTTATCTATCTATCTATCCCATATCTATCTATCAATTGCATATCGTATTTATCTATCTATCTGTCTATCTAATATCTTTTTATCTGCTTATCACATATCTATCTAACACATATTTATCTATCTATCTCATATCTATTATCTATCCATCTATCTATCTATCCATCTATCTATCTCTCATATCTATCTATCTATCTCATATCTATCTATCTCATATCTATCTATTTATCTATCTCATATCTATCTATCTATCTATCTATCTATCTATCTATCTATCTATCTATCTATCTATCTATCTGTCTATCTCATATCTATTTATCCATCTATCTTATATATATCTATCTCATATCTATCTATCTATCTATCTATCTATCTATCTATCTATCTATCTATCTATCTATCTATCTATCTATCTGTCTATCTCATATCTATTTATCCATCTATCTTATATATATATATATCTATTTCATATCTATCTATCTGTCTCATATCTATTTATCTATCTATCTATCTCATATCTATCTATCTATCTATCTATTCTTCTTTCTATCTGCACTGGGCCAACAAGGGTTAACATATCCATTTGTCTAGAAACTTTATGGATCTGCTCTGAGTGGATGGCACTGATCATCACCTAGCATCTGTCAGGCTAATGTTGGAGTCGCCCAGTATCGGAGTCATATGCTTCCTCCCCGTCTAGGGTGGTTTCCTCTCCACTGACAACAAACATTGTTCAGCACCAAAACACAGTTTCCCACTTTGCCATAGGCAACGTATGAGCCGATGATACACTGTCATCAAACAGTTAACTTTCAGCAGAACCCCTCCAAATGTACTGTGCCTGCCACTGATTGAATGACAGCTGTCAATCAAGTTGTCATTTGCGATCAACGACCCAGAAAGCGAATACAAACGCCAGAGCGTCATTTTTATATATATATATTTTTTTTTTGTTTTAATCCATGTATTCATCTAGGAAATAAGCAGGTTTATATACTTGACACAAGAGCTTACAGTCACAGGTGTATGACGACGTAGTGGTGTTGGGTTTGGAGTGTCTACTGTGTATTATATAGTTATAGAAATTGTTGTATTTTGTAAGCCCGTAATCTGCAAAACTATTAGAGGTTTGATCAAGAAAAAAATTATTAACTTGGGGTTTAATTGCAGTGAAAAGAAAGTAATTTTATATTTTTATTGTAATTTGTTTTTGAAAATATGTTTATGATTTGTATATCATTATATTATTAAACATATTTACAAATATTTGTCTATCTCCTTTCCATCTCATATCTATCTATCTATCTATCTATCTATCTATCTATCTATCTATCTATCTATCTATCTCCTATCTATCTCATATCTATCTATCTATCTATCTATCTATCTATCTATCTATCTATCTATCTAATATCTATCTATCTATCTTTCTATCTATCTTTCTATCTATCTCATATCTATCTATCTCATATCTATCTATCTATCTATCTCTATCTCCTATCTATCTATCTATCTTTCTATCTATCTCATATCTATCTATCTATCTCATATCTATCTATCTCATATCTATCTATCTCATATCTATCTATCTCATATCTATCTATCTATCTATCTCCTATCTATCTATCTATCTATCTCATATCTATCTATCTCATATCTTTCTATCTATCTATCCATCTATCTATCTCACATCTATCTATCTATCTCATATCTATCTATTTATTTCACATCTATTTATCTATCTATATCTGTGTCTCATATCTATTTATCTATCTATCTATCTTTCTAATATCTATCTATCTCCTATCTATCTATCTATCTCTCTCATATCTATCTATCTATCTATCTATCTATCTATCTATCTCATATCTATATATCTCATATCTATCTATCTATCATATATCCATCTCTCTCCCATATCTATCTATCTATCTATCTCATATCTATCTATCTCATATCTATCTATCATATATCTATCTCTCTCCCATATCTATCTATCTATCTCATATCTATCTATCTCATATCTATCTATCTATCTCATATCTATCTATCTCTCTCATATCTATCTATCTATCTCATATCTATCTATCTATCTATCTATCTATCATATATCTATCTCTCTCTCATATCTATCTATCTATCTATCTCATATCTATCTATCTATCTCTCTATCTATCTCTCTCATATCTATCTCATATCTATCTATCTATCTATCTATCCCATATCTATCTATCTATCTCCTATCTATCTATCTATCTATCTATCTATCTCCTATCGATCTATCTTTTCATCCATCAATGTATCTATCTCTCTAGTCTAATCTAATCAAATCTATCTATCCACATGTGCATTGTATAGAAGGTGGACGTCTGTGAGGATTTCACTGGCAGAGGCTTTATTGTACACAAAGGGACAATTACCAATTCTGTACAATTGATCACTGACAAACTCCTAACTTGTGACAGATGGGCGATTCAATACGGAGCCGTATGTCAGCCTGATAATCTTTTCAGATGTTTTGTTTGTCCTGTTGAATGTAGCTTTCAAAGTTATTTATAGAATTCAGAAATTTCACATTTAATTAAGTAAAAAAACAAATTTAAAAAAATTCTAAAGTTTGAAGCGGATGTCAAATAGTGTAAAGAAATTCAAAACATAACACAAACTGTGAATTATTTTGTCACAGGTGTTTTTAACAATTTATTGTGTTAGATTACCAAAATAGTTCAATTTCAACGAAAACGGTGAAAGTGCGAGAAAATTAAGAGCAAAAGCGCGTGAAGCAAATTCCAATTTTGTTGAACATCCCGATTTTCCTGCATTTACCTATTTTCTTAATTACTCATTTAACAAAACGTTGTTTTAACACAAAATTTATGTGACCTTTTATTTGCTACCACTAATTATTTTATTATTTAAAAAAATGATAAGCAAAATGTAACTTTCAGAAAGATAAGGGGAAAAAAACTAAAAATACCGAAAACCTAAAAATGTTAAATTAAATATAAAAATTCAATTAAGAATTAAATTTAATGTAAAAAATTAATATTTCTATATATTTTAATGCTAAATTAAAACATTTCATAAGATAACCAACTTACTTTCCTTTTTTTTCTCTAGTTTATCCCTAATTAGAAATATATTTCCCTTTTAAATTTATATTAACCCCTTAGAGCTCTGTAAGAGTTCTACATCCTGGAACTATTTGTAAAACCCACCGTGGTCCTGTTTTTACTCCATTCTATGGATTTATAAGCAATTAGGGATTTTTCTCAAATCATGTTAAGTTCCAACTTTCCTTGTTCTGTCACTGTAGGTTTTTTTTTTTTTCAGAAGCTCACATTTCATTAAGCAATAAACACCTCTAACGAGGCCCCAGTGGGCCGTGTGATTCCTTATATACAGAGACTCAGCAGCCGGTATAAACTAGATCTACCTCTTACATTTCATTTCATAGTACACGGTTTTCCGCATTGAGTATGACACAGGACTATAGAAAAAAAGGTTGTTGGACTTTACGACATGCGTTACTCTGTCAATGGCCTCGCGTAAAGATCTTAAAACCACATTAATGCCGGTAATATCCCATTAAGTCCCGGAGAAATTTCAGTACATTAATCCCATTGTCCGCACTAATGAGCTGAAAGTGGAGCTACTTCACTCATTTAAAAAAAATGCCATCTCCTCATTATTCAGAACTCAATTTTTGGTATTTTCTTTGAGAATTGATAGAAATAATAATTTTTGGAACCATTTTTTGTAAAAAAGTCTAAAAAACATCTAAAAATTCTCATGAGGGCCATAAGAGGGAACATTCTTCCAATGGACACATCATTTCCTATCTATTTTAGGTGGTTATATACTATAATAATTTACCAAATCCAACCGAGGTTAAATAGTCATCATGATGAAGAAATTTAAATTGAGAAGTGGAAATCTGTCAAAAACTTTCTTGGATGGGCTACCGGTCAACATGTCGGCAAATAACCGGTTGAGCTTTTTATTGGTTGATATTAATTTAAAAAATTGACCGCTCCCCTGTAGGTATTTCCTATGCCCAAACTCTTACATTTTCCTAATCATGGGTTCTTCAAGGCAGGTGCTTGCTTATGGTGTAATACACCCAGGGAATGACGGCCGCACTTCTTGAGTCACGTGACGCAAGTTTTACCTCGTTTGAGTCTCATTACACTTTTTTCTTCCTTCAATGAATTGATGGAAATGTTGTAGCTTCATGTTTGGATAAACTTCTGTGATTTAGCTATCTTTGTGTCTTTTTTAAACTAAACTTTATTGATACTAGACGAGCCCTGAAGATGGGCCCATACATACATGGATATACTCATATGTGGTGTGCCTGCTGTAATTTGATGATGACAATTGTTATAGATGATGGCTGCCGAAATGAAATAAATGTCTTCTCTCCTCTGTGTATTTTGCACCTTAATCCCCTCAAGATTACATTACTGGTAAGCAAGGTGCCCTGCAATCCGGAGCGCTCAGCCACGGTAATCAGATGAAATTCTCTGGCCTAGTATAAAAAAAGAGGCCATATTTATCCTGTTTTTCTCCTGACAATAGGTGTGCCCATTAATCATCCCCGACTCCACCGCCTACCTCCATGTCACCATGGAGTAAGATGGAGAGAGGAGAATGGCATACGGGTATTATCTAGAATAATTCACCAGAGACTATGAGCACTTATTTTAAGTGGTATAGACAAGGCCCCATATGTGATCTGAGGATGTAAAACTAAGATAGATAGATATGAGATAGATAGATAGATAAATGTGAGATAGAGAGATACATGTGACATAGATTGATAGATAGATAGGAGACAGATAGATAGATAGATAGAGAGATTAGATAAGTGATAAATAGATATGACATGGATAGATATGAGATGGATAGAGAGAGAGATATGAGATAGAAAGATATATAGATAGATATGAGTTAGAAGATATATAGATATGAGATAGGTAGATAGATAAATGTGAGATAGATAGATAGATATAAGATAGATAGATAGATAGGGGATAGATAGATAGGAGATAGATAGATAGATAGATTAGATAAGAGATAAATAGATATGAGAAAGAAGATAGATATGAGATAGATAATAAATAGATAGATAGATAGATACATGTGACATAGATGGATAGATAAATTGATAGATAGGAGACAGAGATAGATAGATAGATAGATAGATTAGATAAGTGATAAATAGATGTGAGATAGAAGATAGATATGAGATGGATAGAGAGATAGATATGAGATAGAAAGATATATAGATAGATATAAGTTAGAAGATATATAGATATGAGATAGAAAGATAGATAGATAAATGTGAGATAGATAAATACATGTGAGATAGATAGATAGATATGAGATAGATAGATATAGGAGAGATAGATAGATAGATAGTTAGATCAGATAAGAGATAAAGATATGAGATAGATAATAGATAGATAGATAGATATGAGATAGAAGATAGATATGAGATACATAAATATGAGATAGACAGATATATACATGTGAGATAGATAGATAGATAGATAGATGTGAGAGAGAACGATAGATAGATATGAGATACATAGATTCGAGATGTGAGAGAGAAAGATAGATGTGAGATAGATAGATAGATAGATAGATAGATAGATAGATAGATATGAGATATAGATGTGAGATAGAAAAATGTGAGAGATAGATATGAGATATATAAATAGATGTGAGATAGATAGATATGAGATAGATAGATAGATAGATAGATAGATAGATATGAGATAGATAGATAGATAGATAGATAGATAGATATGAGATAGATAGATATGAGATAGATAGATAGATATGGGATAGATAGATAGGAGATAGATAGATAGATAGATATGAGATAGATAGATAGATAGATAGATGTGAGATAGATAAATAGATAAATTTTTTCTTTCTATCTTTCTCTCTCATATTGACAGTATCTATCTTTTTGTGGTTCTCAGATCTATCTATCTATCTCATGTCTATCTATCTCTTTCATGAATTTTGGAATTTAGATTGTGTGACCCACTGTGGACAGGGATAGGTATGCCCTATATAAATTAGTAAAATAAATATTAAGCTTTTTTTCCCTATTCATTCTATGAAATAGAGATAAGCGCTGACAACATTGCTTGGCCTCAGTGCTGAAGAGGTTAACATTAATCCCAGCTGTTGGTGCTAGGTAAAGCATGAAATTTGGAGTTTATGGTAGATTAGGAGAACATTGTATAGCCGCCAGCCTATCTCATGCTTCCTCTCGCCTCCAGTTACTTCCCATTATAGTCAAGAACAACCTGTGGATGTGACTTTTCCAGGTGCTTCCAAACAGGAACCTCTAAGCTGCAAATCTAACTACTACGAAGAAGTCAAGCGACTTTAAAAACTGTGAGGCAAGAGGGTCACATACACTGGAATCAAAGTCATAGAAGAGCTGTATGCTGTAGATAGATAAATAAGTAGATGAGAGATAGATAAATAAATAGATGAGAGATTGATAGATACATAGATAGATAGATAGATAGACAGATAGAAATGAGATAGATAGATAGATAGATAGATAGATAGATAGATAGACAGATAGACGGATAGAAATGAGATAGATGAGATGGATAGATAGATGAGATAGATAGATAGATAGATAGATAGATAGATAGATAGATAGATAGATAGATAGATATGAGATAGATAGATAGATAGATAGATATGAGATAGATAGATATGAGATAGATAGATAGACATGAGATAGATAGATAGATATGAGATATATAGATAGATAGATAGACATGAGATAGATAGATAGATAGATATGAGATAGATAGATAGATAGATAGATAGATAGATAGATAGATATGAGATAGATAGATAGATATGAGATAGATAGATATGAGATAGATAGATATGAGATAGATAGATATGAGATAGATAGATGAGATAGATAGATATGAGATAGATAGATAGATAGATATGAGATATATAGATAGATAGATAGATAGATAGATAGATAGATAGATAGATATGAGATAGATAGATAGATATGAGATAGATAGATATGAGATAGATAGATAGATAGATAGATATGAGATAGATAGATATGAGATAGATAGATAGATATGAGATAGATAGATAGATATGAGATAGATAGATAGATAGATATGAGATAGATAGATGAGATAGATATGAAATAGATAGATTAATAGATAGATAGACTTGAATTGTTGTTTACATGGACCATAAGGAAGCTATATTGGGAGTGGCTTATATCTATGTCACATTCCCACTGGGACCCCCATGGAGTTTAGACCTTTTCAGACACATTGCATAAAACAGCTGTGTTGGGTTCCATATGTCTCCAGTGGTAGAATCTGTGACATACGGGCTAATTTAATATACACCCCCCACCCCCAGACCCATTCTCCTTCCCCCTCCCTCTGTCTCTCCTTCCCATCCATCCACCACCTGTCCTGTCTCAGGAGACCCCAGAGAGAAAAATGCATTTTCATTTACATCTATCTTTATGAAATGTGCTGCGTTCCCTGCGGGCTCTGGCCAGTGCCTTTGGGTGCTTGGTTCCATCTCTCTCATTTGTCCTCCCCGTCAGCTCCACTTAGTGTGAGAGGAGAAGACACTTTACTCTCTGAATAATCTTTGACGGTCGGATATCAGCGCATTTTTTCCTCTGGCCTGTCATCCATCTTTCCCTTGTTCCAAGCTCATTTCTGGGTTATTTTCTCTCCATTAATGTTTCCGCCACCTTCCCCTGACACATTATATATTTGCCATTACGATGACATCTTATTTTTCATGACTAATGCCTTATAGTGTACATGTGTGTGGACAATTACGCCTTCTCTCTTATAGGTATTTCAACATTTCCCTGCATCAATAAGTCCTTGAGTCATTCTCTTTTGCCAATTTGGTAAAAATCCATTTTGTTAGTCTTATCTGGGAAAGCTGGGTGGAAACTAATATGGGTGCTATGACCACTTTTAATGGGGTTAACCAGCTTTTTCAGACTCCTGAATGGCATATCTAGCATAGCTGCATCCCCAGTCTGTTATAACAGGAATATGCTACTTTGACACACCTATAAATGTGACTTGGAGTACTACACCATTCTTCATATCTTTATGATGGGAATTGGAGTTCCACAATCCATGCACTGCCATAAGTAACCTTCATGTAATGTATAAAATGGATGGGTAGATGGATAGATAGATAGATAGATAGATAGATAGATAGATAGATAGATAGATCCCTTACTTGGATAAATAGTAACATCATGTCATGTCATTGGTGCTTCATCATCCAATGATTCATGCATGATAACTCTCTAGACCACTATATTTTCATAGCTATTCTAGACCCCTTATTACAATATAGTGTACAACATCATTTGCCACATCTTTACAGAAAACACCAATATTTAGGAGCAAAATCCCATCATTAAGAAGGAATGGGCTTGATTTGGACCCCATTACGGTACCACCACCTAGCCTTTCTCCCCCATACTACCAATAAAAGTCAAGCAGCTAAAAGATACACCTTCAATAGCTGATAGCTGTTGGTTGAATGATCAACATTTACCCAACCATCACATCAAAAAGACCTTGACTTCTTCAACCACTGTCTCAAAGTGCCTATACACTTTCAATAACTGCCGTCTGAACAGTTCCGGTTCCCTCAGTTGCATGAATGCTTGGTTCAATCCAGTGACAAAAGCCGCAGTCTGACACTCCTGGTGGCAGTTTATCTCCAGAGGGATGAAAGGATTGGGTGTTGAAATTTAGCATGCCTGATCTTTCTTTACCCTTGACATAATTTTTCAGGGAAAGTTGCAAGGCTCCCATACACACACCAGAGTCGTCTGGTCCCGCCAAAATCAGCAGATTTGGATGACTGCTGTATAATGTATATGGGGGCCTTAAGGATGACCATAAACTTTTGGATGATGGCCCCATTAGACAGCCCAGTCCACAAGTCTTCTATGATCTGGGTTTCCCCATGAGAAAATCAATGGATATTTTGAAATGTTGGAAGAGGTTACTTCACATGTAGAGATTACCAATTTAACACTGTGTTGGTCATGGATTGTGCTGATAATCTGATTAATCAACCGAAGTAGCAGTAGGGGCAATAATCTATGCTCACAAAATCTTTTTGAAAATTTGGATATTCTACGATTGGGTGGGAATTTTCCATTTGAAATGATCTTTTCTGTGGTTGGAACCATCTTAAGTATCTAGATATCTTTATATGTATGTGGTATAAGGGGTTACTGTGTTGCCGCGATATAATAGTCGATCTATTTATTGCGCCTCGAATAAACCTCTGTTAACACGCTGTTCATGTTATGAGGTTCCTAATCGCGTTATTTCTTTTTTATGTAGCTTTCTATTCTTTTCTATGGTTTTATTCTTCTCCTACATACCATAGTATTGCTGCTACATTCGCTTTGTATCTCGTTGGCACAATTCCCTTCATAGCCATTAAGGAATCCTTTTATAATTTCTCTATTTCTCTTTTTGTTCCAGGGGGAAAAACAAGAATGAGAGAGAGCAGAGAGGAAAATAAAATCGTAATCTCGGCTGAGCACTTTTACAAGTTACATTTTTTCTATTAAGCGCATTTTGTGAGCCCAGAAACGCGTCACGTACCTCAAAAAGAACGCGTTTCACAGCCTACACGTAATGTTCCAAGGTAATCCATGAGATCCGGAAGATACGATCTTTTGTGAAGCACTTTTATCTTTTGATCTGGGGGACACAATCTAAAAAAAATCTTGAGAGAGGAATGATGTTAAACTCCGAACAGACAGAAATCCCCGCTCATTCAGAGACGGAGTCCGTGTTTAGTGATTGTGGAGGCGGAGGAGGACTAAATGACGCAGGCGGCATCAGTTTATGTGGAGAAACACGGATTTGCGAAGCGAGCGATGCGGTAAAACGAGAGCTTCAGCACTTAAGTCGAGAGGAGAGACGAAGACGTAGGAGGGCAACAGCCAAGTACCGCACGGCGCATGCTACACGGGAACGCATACGTGTGGAAGCATTCAATTTGGCCTTTGCAGAGTTGAGGAAGCTTCTTCCAACTCTTCCTCCTGACAAGAAATTGTCCAAGATCGAGATCCTACGACTAGCTATCTGCTACATCTCCTATCTCAACCATGTTTTAGATGTGTGATAGCTCCAAGGTGCACTAGATGGGGTGATAGCTCGCCCTCTTTATTTTATGCTGCTGTATTCAGCTACAAACTAGGACTTTATGACAGAGGACAACCTGTGGAACTATATGTTATCTCCTCTGTCAAGGATTTTTGTAGAATCTCCACCTCCCAACCTAGAATGTAAAGCTCCTGCCTTTCAGATATCACCCATCCCTGTCACCTGTTTCTCCACAAGTATAGTCAGTGTAGACTCATATCATTGATATAGGGTTATCACATGGCCTCAAGACCATCAATCCTAGCTACCTACAAATATAGTTTACACAAGACCAAGACTGGTTCATAATACTGTCGTTCATCTATGAAGAACTTCTTAAGAGTCTTGAATAATTGCTAAATTTCTAGACTTACGGTCGAGTTGCACTTGTACATTTTACTGAAGGCTGATCTACAAAACTCCATTTAGCTAAGATATTTCCACTTAGACAGATATGTACAGGGCACACAAATATATCAATGGGATGTGAGGAGACGGGGCTTTGAGTTCTTCATCTTTGCCAGCATCATGAGATGAACCACGACGGGTGGGAGGACTCTTCCCAAAGGTGAATCTCTAAAGCACCATTTATTGATCCATCCATATGTCCCATATGGATATCATGTGGCACTCAAAATCAAAACATATGTCCTACATATAATGACCTCTTGCCCTTCTTCTGTGCTACATTGGAAAAACTACTGCAACTCCCCCATGTACAGTCTCCTATTGGTATAGTTAAATAAATAGCCAGTTTCTAGGCAGGAAGTTACTGAGAATATAGTATCAAATGTGCACTTTCCTTTCATATGAAAGTCAATATCTAGTTGATTAGTCTTTGTTCATTGATGGTAACGAAGAAAGCTACTATGTCTACAAGTCTAAGTTGCTTGTGGTTGGTTGATATATCTTAGTGGGTCTTCAAGATGCTGTCTTTAAAAGTTACATCAGTACATCGACAACATCCTTAAACTTTTCCCTTAGCTTATCTATATCGAATAGAAAATGAAGGCCATCTCCAACCTCAAGCAACTTATAGTCTAAAGACTCAACGCAACAACCAATACTACCTACTCTAGATAGGAGCATGTTGGACAACAAAATGTAGATTACAAAATGACCTCATAGCCAAAGGTAACATAATCTCCTTCATGACTAGATAGTTTAATTTTGCAGATAGAATGTTCTACCTTCTGGACAATGACATATATACCATGAAAGCAGCCCTGAGCTGCTCCTACCAAGCCAGTACAGGGCAACTCCACAATTAGGGGGAAGCGGATCGAGGGTTACACCACCCTACAAGGATTAGGAAGGTGATCAAGCACTGGGACCATACATGATTATATATTTTTGATATTTGCTATGGACCAATTCTCCTGGATGTAATCACCAACTTAAATAGGTTGTCCAGTTGTAAACTATTGATGACCTATCCTTAGACTAAGCCATCAATAGTGGATAGGTGAAGGTCTGTTGCCTGAATCCCCCGCCAATCAGCTGTAACTGGGCCATCAATGCCTGTAATACCAAGCCCGGCTACTGCAGTGGGAACGGAGCTGTTTGCTTCTTGCAGAAATTAGCTCAGTGCATGAGCACAAAGGCTTAGTTATAGCTGATTGGTGGGGTTTCCAAACAGCAGACCCTCCCGGATATAGTATTCATGGTCTACCCGAAAGATAGTCAATCAGTAGTTTTCAACTGTATAACCCCCTTTAATTAAGGGGTTGTGCCAGAATTTCAAGTTATCCCCTAGATAGGGGGTTAGCTTGCTGATTGGTGGGGCTCTTATTGCTAAGATTCCCACTTATCTTGGGAACAGGACTCCTGTGTCCAGCTCTCCTGTCATTGTGGGGGTTGCTTCTCCGCCCCCGCTCCCTCCCCTTCCGTAGAGACATCACACTCCATTAATTTCAGTGGGGCTAATGGAACCCGAGTGGAAGTCCCATTGAAAGTGAATGTGCAACCAACTCTCCAGTCTGTGGGGGGTGCAGTAACCCTGCAGTGAGGAGGGTGAGAAGTATGGAACCCTCTTTCTTGAGGTCAGCGATAGTCTCAACAGTGAGACCCCACTCATCAGCAAGTTATGCTCTATTCTATGGAGAGGAGATAACTTGAATTGCTATTACAAACCCTTTAACCCAAATTGCCATGAAGCCTTCTTCAGTCCATAAAATGTACCAATCAATGATGAAAATTTTCTGAGCCGAGGGTCACGTCCCGTGGAGCTGAAGGGGTTACACATTACGGATCCCCCAAAAAATTTCCGAAAAATCACACAACCCATATTAGTCGAAGGCTACGTTTTCACCTTACATTGGGCGCTACACTTCCACCCTACTTCTATTATCTTTCCTGCTGTGGCTACCGTTGCCATCGTTTCTTGTTCGTCCCCAAAAATGTATGTGCCAGGAATGACCAGATTGATTAATTTATTTTTATTTATTTATACGCCTCATTATTTATTTGCTGTGTTGTGCACTTTTTTTGTTTTACAAAGAAATATTCAAAAACATGACAAAAAATTTTTTCAGCAGGACTTGGGCGCTGGCCTCCAAGCACAGCTGGCCGGGACTCAAGTCTTACCTCCGTTCTGCCACCAAGAGCCTCGATTCTTCTGTAGATATATGTTCGATGACCTTGAAATGAAGAAATCTGTACATACGGTGACGATGTTTTATGTGTTTAGAACGGATACAGACTATTTATGGTTTCTTAAAAAAGTCGAAGGATTCAATTAAAAAAAAGTTTTTAAAGGAGAAACGCGTTTTGGTCTATTTTTTTTTGTCTCTGTGACCTGTTATTATACATTTATACTCTATGGGTGACTTACACACATAAACACTGCGGTCGGGAGGCTTAGCTTAGAGAAGTCAATGATCTGTAGGTTCGGTGCCCCCGTCAGGATGAAGCCAACTCAGGACTTCTGTACCCACTTGAGAGTCACTTGTCTGCAAAAAAAATACTCCCCCTGCTGGACAAGTGTGAATCTGCCGAGGCTGTATTTTCTACTATGGCAGACTGGTTAGGTAGCACTTAGGGGAACTGAGAGACTTCCAAATTTTGGCTAAAGTTGAATTTTCCAGGGATGATTTATGCAATTCTGTACTGCGTCCATGTAATACTGATCCTGTCTGCTGAGCTCGTGTATCCAAGCCTGTTGTGTGTGATACTGTCTGTTGAGTTTTTGTATCTAAGCCTACCATGAGTGATACTGTCTGCTGAGCTGCTGTATCTTATCCTCGTGTATCTGAGCATTTAATGAGTGATATTGTTTGCTTAGCTTTTTTATCTAAGCTTATCTTGTGTGATACCGTCCACTGAATTGGTGTATCTAAACGTGTTGTGTCGTGTTGTGTGTGTGTGATCTACTATAAGAGGAGGACATAGCACTGAGTTTCTCCATGGTGGATTGTATTTAAAGGGGAACACTTCACTATTGTTGCATGATAGCGCAGCTCTTCGACCGGAGGGGGTGGGGACAATATCAGACATGATGGGTTTAGATACCTCAGTTCAGCAGACAGTATCAGACATGATAGGATTAGATACAGAGCTCAATAGACAGTATCAGACATGATGGGTTTAGATACACAGCCCAGTAGACAGTATCACACAGGATAGGATTTGAGGCACGGCTCAGCAGACAGTATCACACAGGATAGGATTAGATACACGGCTCAGCAGACAGTGTCACACAGGATAGGATTAGATACACAGCTCAGCAGACAGTATCACACAGGATAGGATTAGATACACGGCTCAGCAGACGGTATCACACAGGATAGGATTAGATACACAGCTCAGCAGACAGTATCACACAGGATAGGATTAGATACACGGCTCAGCAGACAGTATCACACAGGATAGGATTAGATACACAGCTCAGCAGACAGTATCACACAGGATAAGATTAGTTACACAGCTCAGTAGACAGTATCACACAGGATAGGATTAGATACACAGCTCAGCAGACAGTATCACACAGGACTGGATTAGATACACAGCTAAGCAAACAGTATCACACATGATAGGATTAGATACACACCTCAGCAGACAGTATCACACAGGATAGGATTAGATACACGGCTCAGTAGACAGTATCACACAGGATAGGATTAGATACACAGCTCAGCAGACAGTATCACACAGGATAGGATTAGATACACGGCTCAGTAGACAGTATCACACAGGATAGGATTAGATACACAGCTCAGCAGACAGTATCACACAGGATAGGATTAGATACACAGCTCAGCAGACAGTATCACACAGGATAGGATTAGATACACAGCTCAGCAGACAGTATCACATATGATAGGATTAGATACACAGCTCAGCTCAGGGGTGTGTAGGCTTTTTATATATAATGTACATAGCTGTTAAGAGCCACTGTCAGTGATACAAATGTATTAGGAAGTGCCGCCTCCAAGTTCCCATAGATTTCCCCAGTTTCCGGTGTGCATTATAGTAAATCTGATGGACCCCACACAATCACGCCTACTTAAGCTAAGCCACACCTACTTTTTAAAAAAAGTGTTGGGGCCTGTTGCCCCAAAAGTTGTAATTTTGGTGCATGGAAACTGCCCTACATATACAAACATACATGTCTCTGTAGCACTGCAGACAGTATCCCAAATGATATGTAGGTACACCCGCTGGAGATGATGTATGACGACATACAGTACAGGGAGTACATATGTTGTAGATTTGGATACACCCCTCATACAATGCATTTGGAAAGTCCTCACATCCTCTCACCTTCTTACATGTTGTATGTTGTGACCCCATCATTCTGCACTCAGTACCCCATAATGACAAAGTGACAACAGAACAGGAGAAATCTTTTTTTTACATTAAAAAAAAAAAAAGAGAAAAGCCCCCATTCCGCACTGACATAAGTATTCACACCCCTGTACTCAGTACTTAGGGGAAGCCCTGCTGGCAGCGATTCCAGCCTCAATCTTCTTAAGGATGATGCCACAAGGTTTGCACATCTGGATTTGGGGATTTTCTGCCCTTGGTCAGGTTGGATGTGGGCCGTCTGTGGACAGCCATTGTCAGGTCTCTCCAGAGATGTCCCATTGGGTTCAGGCCACTCAAGGACATTCACAGAGTTGTCCCTAAGCCCCTCCGGTGTTGTGTTGGCTGTGTGCTTAGGGTCATTGTCTTGTTGGATGGTGACCCTTCTGCCCAGTCTGGGGTCCCCTGCACTCTGGATAAGGTTGTCATTATCTCTCTACTGTACTCCATTCAGCTTTTCATCCACCCTGACCGGTCTTCCCTTCCCCAGCATGATGCTCCACCACCAGGCTTCACTTTAGGGATAGTAGTGGGAGGTGATGAGCGGCGCCTGGTTTCCATCCACCCTGTCCGGTCTCCCCACCCCCAGCATGATGCTGCTACCACTAGACTTCACTGTTGAGATGGTATTGTGTAGGTGATGAGCGTCGCCTGGTTTCCCTCCACCCTGACCAATCTCCCCTCCCCCAGCATGATGCTCCACCACCAGACTTCACTGTAGGGATGGTATTGGGCAGGTGATGAGCAGCACCTAGTTTCCCTCCACTCTGACTGGTTTCCCCTCCCCCAGTATGATGCTCTATCACCAGACTTCACTGTTGGGATGGTATTGGGCAGGTGATGAGCGGCGCCTGGTTTCCCTCCACCCTGACCGATCTCCCCTCCCCCAGCATGATGCTGCATCACCAGGTGTCATTGTAGGAATGGTATTGGCCAGGTGATGAGCATTGCCTGGTTTCCCTCCACCCTGACCGATCTCCCCTCCCCCAGCATGATGCTGCATCACCAGGTGTCACTGTAGGAATGGTATTGGCCAGGTGATGAGCGTTGCCTGGTTTCCCTCCACCCTGACCGGTCTCTCCTCCCCCAGCATGATGCTGCACCACCAAGTGTCACTGTAGGGATGGTGTTGGGCAGGTGATGAGCAGCGCCTAATTTCCCTCTACTCTAACCGGTCTCCCCTCTCCAGCATATTGCTCCACCACCAGGCTTTACTGTAGGGATGGTATTGGGCCGGTAATGAGTGGTGCCTGGGTTTCCTCCATCCTGACTGGTCTCCCCTCCCCTAGCATGTTGGTCCACTAACAGGCTTTACTGTAGGGATGGTATTCGGCAGATGACGAGTGGCACCTGGTTTCCCTCCACGCTGACTGGTCTCCCCTCCCCAGCATGATGCTCAACCACCGAGCTTCACTGTAGGGATGGTATTGGGCAGGTGATGAGCGGCGCCTGGTTTCCCCATCATCCTGACCAGTCTGCCCTCCCTTAGCATGATGCTCCACCACCAGGCTTCACTGTAGGGATAGTATTAGTCAGGTGATGAGTGGCACCTGGTTTCCCTCCACCCTGACCGGTCTCCCTTCCCCCAGCATGATGCTCTACCACAAGGCTACTGTTGGGGTAGTATTGAGTAGGTGATGAGTGGCGCCTAGTTTCCCTCCACCCTGACTGGTCTCCCTTAGCATGATGCTGCACCAACAGGTGTCATTGTAGGGATGGTATTGGGTAGGGGATGAGCAGTGCCTGGTTTCCCTCCACCCTGACCAGTCTCTCCTCCCCCAGCATGATGCTCCACCACCAGTCTTCACTGTAGTGATGCTATTGGACAGGTGATGAGCAGCGCCTGGTTTCCTCCAAACAGAACGCTTAGAAGCCATAAAGTTCCATCTTGGTGTCATCAGAGCAGAGAATCTTGTTTTTTTTTTCGCAGTCTGAGAGCCTTTAGGGTCTTTTTGGTAACTTCGGGGGTTTCTATGTGTCTTACTGAGGAGGCTTCTTTCTGGCCGCTCCACCATACAGCCCAAATTGGTGGAGGCTGCAGTGATGGTCAATCTTCTGGAAGTGTCTCCCATCTGCACACAGGATCTTTGGAGCTCAGCCAGAGTGTCCATTAGGCTCTCGGTCACCTCCCATACAAAACCCTTCTCCCCCTTAGTCTGGGGGGTCGACGGCTTTAGGAAGAGTCCTGGTTGTTCCTCCATGTAAGTATTTTGGAGGCCGCTGAGCTCTTGGGAACTTTCAGGTCAGCTGAGATGTGTTTTTAGCTTCTCCAGATCTGTTACTCCACACAATTCTGTCTCTGAGCTCTACAAGCAGTTTTCTCCTCCTCCTTGGTTTTGGCTCTGATCTGCATTGTGAGCGGTGAGACCTTATGTATACAGCGGGGTCTTTTATGTCCAATCAGATGAATTTCTCACAGGTGACTCCAATCAGGGTGTAGAAACATCTCAGAGATGATCAAGAGAAACAGGAGGCCTCCAAAGCTAAATGTCACGTGTCGTACCAAAGGGTGTGAATACTTATTTCAGGGCAAAATGGGAGTTTTACATATTTAAATATTTACAAAGATTTCTCCCATTCTGTTGACACTTTGTCATTATGGGGTACTGAGTGCAGAATGATGGGGGCACAACATACAACATGTAAGAAGGTGAGAGGGTGTAGGGACTCTGAATGCATTGCATACGTGTGTGCTGAGCTCACTGCGGATAATGATATTCGTGGAGCAGAGTGTTACATCTGTTGTATGCACACTCTACATAATTCATAGGGACGGGGCCAGATGAATTTCCAGGGGACGGACCTGAGATTCCATTCTTTGTAAATCAAACCTGATTTTGCCGATGTCACAGGACGACAAGATTAATCAGGAGATTGAATTTATAAGAGAAGATGTGAGATCTGTGGCGGTATTAACACAGCTACATAATGCCTGCTGACAGAACCAATATCTCAGCGCTGGCCAACACATAAACTCTATCTAGAAATATCCTTGGGAAGATAATAACAAGGCGGAGCAGCATTTACATTTTACATCATACTATCTGTAAACTACTGGGCATAAAATTGTCTGCCCTTTAAATATTTAAAGGGCCATCCCTGCTTTTTTCCCATTCACATAGTGGCATCTGTGCCACGTGTTCCAGGCCCCTCCGCCAACTGCTGACGATAGTCATGAAAGTGCACAGTCCATTAATCCGACACCCAATGGTCCAGCTATGCTACATGATACTAGAATACATGACTGTGATATTGCATATGTGCTATGTCTGCAATATGCCCCTTCCACATCCCAAACTGAGGCTAGGTCATCAATATCTGAGTGCCAGATAAACCCTTTTAATGTAATGAACATTTTAATCTGGTGAGAAATACTGACCACTTAGAATATACCATAATACCTGAGCACCAGTTCCAATAAGTCAGCTTTGGAAGTCCAAGGTTCTGCCTTCCAGTTCATTTTTAGAACCTGCTCCTTAGGCCCGCCCCTGAGGAACAAAAACAGCCATTGACCGTAGCATTTAATTGAAGAGAAGTGGCCATACAGTACATCTTATAGACTTTAATCAGCGCAATCCTTAATCACCTCTCCGCAGGCTTCCATGACAGATTATTAGCACACAAAGCCCTCACACCACCATCTAGAATTATATTTAAGCATGGGCGGTGCTCCAAGCAGGAGTGATTTGTTCCATCGACCATTTACCTTATCTAACGCGTCCTAGTATTGTGCTGCACCAATGGAAGTGACCTAGTAGGACTTGCTCACCCCTTACCTAAGCCTACACCTACACCCTGACCAAATTATTAACCTCTACAGCGACTAGACCAACCAACGCATTCACTTATCTGAGGTTTCATTCTGGACGCCAACCATTGTATTCACAAAAGACCCTGAACTCCTTCCCCCAGGATATGTGTTCTGGATGCTGCCCACTGTAAACTCACACAGGACCCTGGAAACATTCCCCCTTCACTCTCGGTGTCGATCAGCAGCCACTATTATTACTGGGGCAACTAACGGGGACACTATTACTATTGGGACCAGTAATGGGGACACTATTAATACTGGGGCCACTAATAGGGTCACTTTTAACATTAGGACCACCAGTGGGGTACAGTATTACTGTTGGGGCTACTAATAGGGTCACTATTTCTATTAGGGCCACTAAGGGGAACATTTACTATTGAGGCCACTACTGGGGGCATTATTACTATGAGGACCACTGATGGGGGCACAATTGCTAGTTGGGGCCACTGGAATAACGTAATTAAAAACATACGTAATGAAAAGCCACACCCCAAACCACGCCCCCTTTTACCTCGGCCAGTATTTCTTTGTGACAAAGGTGGCAACCCTCATGCCACTTTAAACCGGCACAACCATTGCACCAGTTTTTGCTTACCCACCAGCTATTGCAACTAACATTGCACCTTATGTGGCGATATTGAAGCCGGCATAGCATCTTTTCTATTCGGGCCTCTACAAATGTCGGGAAGCCATAATGGCGGCCATATTGAAAGTCACCCAGCTTTTCCAGCAGACGGCTGAAGAGCATTGACATCACGTTCAGATACAGATCTCTATTTGGCCACATTATAGACCTCGGTTATTGTTCGGCCTGAGTGGCGACTTCCCTCGCTCAGCTGGAGCCTGTCACTTTGTATAGAGGGGGGGTGTGAAGATGAAAAGCCAGAGGGGAGATAAAGGCAGGAGCGAGGGGTGGGGGGCATGTGGGGAGATGGCATGAGGAGACAGGCCCCTCCATGACTTAAGATCGCACGAGCCGGGGTCAGCTGTGTAAGTTTTCCCCGAGGAGAGCGTTGCCCAGCCTGGTGTAGATGGCGGCGGTGACAGCAGGCCCGGGGCGGAGGGGTGTGCCTATTTATCATCAAACAAAGCAGCTGGGCAGGAGACGGGGTCATTTTTACATTGCTCAGTCCCACATGGGAGGCGATGAGGTCACCCGGCCTCGCCTGATCAATACTTGTAATTGAGTCTTTGAAGTCGCTGTGATTGGTAGATGCCGCCTTGTTAATATCATCCGCCATCGAGAGGCGAATCTCGCTCCAGAGGTCATTCTGATGGATTCTTATTTGTGAGCCCCTGGACGCAGCTGTCCGGATATTAACCCCTGCACCGCTGTGGATTGTCCCATGTAAAAAAAAAAACAACCAAACCTGGGCTCCTTATGGAGGGAGCCTTCACGCGGGATGGAATATTGCGCTGTTTAAAAATCCGCAGGTCTAAGGACTCATTCACACGGGCGAATTTTCTGTCCATATTCCGTCCGTATTTTTTACGGACTGAATACGGACAAAAGGGGCTCCTACAGATGAGCGATTCTGTGTGCGTGCAAAATCGCTAGCGCAAACAGCTGACAATAGAACCTATTGATTTCAATTGGGTTCCCTTAATTCTGCGTCTTTTCGCTATATTTTCGCGCGTGTGAAAATTTATGCGACATGCTCTATATTTGTGCACCCCGACCGCACAATAAGGTACACAGAACTGCACGATTTTGCGGTATTAATTTATAACATTGATTTCAATGGGTTCGTATACATTTCCATATATCGCACAAATGCTCTATGTTTATGCGCATTTGTACAATACAATGTGCCGACACACTCAAAAAAAGCAGACTGAAGACGAGATGCGTTCATTTGAATAGGGTTGTTTTGGCAGCCATCACATGATGATTGATAGTCGCAGAAACTTCTGCACCAAGTCTGCTGTTACTGACTGGTCACAGACCGGTGACTTCCCTATTACCCATAGTCAACTGACTGCTTGGAAAGCTAGGCACCAAAAGCATGACTGCTTTATTCTTGAAACAGCGCCACACCTATTTACAGGTTGTGTCTGGTATTGCAGCCCAGCTCCATTGTAGAGAATGAAGTTGAGCTGCAATACCACATGCAACCTGGAGATAGGTGTGGCACAGTTTTTGGATGATGGCAGTCATGTTTTAACCCTTTAACCCTTTAATGATGTGCCTTTTTATAACTTTTTCTTTCCAAAGTAGAAAAAAAAATCATAATTCTTTATTTATCCATCGACGTAGATGCTTGCGGGTTTTTTTTTTTTTTTGCGGGACTGTATTTTTCAGTGGTGTATGTAATGTACCATATAATGTACTGAGGAACTTGAGTTTCTAAATGGAGTGAAATGGAAAAAAAACACAATTCTGCCATCTTTGGGTGGTCTTGTTTTTACGGCGTTATTTTCATAGATCTGACTTTTATGGAAGCAGTGAATGAAACCAAATACATTTCTGTTCTTTCTTTCGTTTTGATTACTTATTATATTTTTTTCTAACTTTTAACTTCTTACTGTTTATTTTTTCTAATAATTAATAAACCATTTTTTCACTCATTAAAAAAAAAAAATGTTACCCCCCCCCCCAGGGACCTTGAATTTGCGATTGTTTGATCACTCATACAGTATAATGTAATACCGTAGTATTACATTACACCACGTTCTGACAGGCAGCCCATGAAGACATGCCACAGGCATGACTTGATAGGCATTAGTTAAAAGGGTTGTCCCGCGAAAGCAAGTTGGGGTATACACTTCTGTATGGCCATATTAATGCACTTTGTAATGTACATCGTGCATTAAATATTGACCATACAGAAGTTATTCACTTACCTGTTCCGTTGCTGGCGTCCCCGTCGCCATGGTGCCGTCTAATTTCAGCGTCTAATCGCCCGATTAGACGCGCTTGCGCTGTGCGGTCTTCTCCCTGGTGAATGGGGCCGCTCGTGCCGGAGAGTTGGTCCTCGTAGCTCCGCCCCATCACGTGTGCCAATTCCAGCCAATCAGGAGGCTGGAATCGGCAATGGACCGCACAGAGCCCACGGTGCACCATGGGAGAAGACCCGCGGTGCATCGTGGGTGAAGATCCCGGCGGCCATCTTGCAAAGGTAAGGAAGAAGTCGCCGCAGCGCGGGGATTCGGGTAAGTACTAAACTTTTTTTTTTTAACACATGCATTGGGTTTGTCTCGCGCCGAACGGGGGGCCTATTGAAAAAAAACAAACCCGTTTCGGCGCGGGACAACCCCTTTAATGACAGCACTGGGGGCCTTCTGAAAGCCCCAGGCTGCCATCGCAACCAAACAGCACCCTGCAATCTCATTGCAAGGGGGAGGACGTTCAGGAATCCCAAACAGCGATTGGGACATTTAAACGCCTCTGTTAGAATTAGCAGCGGCATTTAAGGGGCTAACAGATCGGGGCTATTGCCTGTGATAGTCAGCTATCGAAGACAGCTTATACCTGCTATGTAGAGATGAGCGAGCGTACTCGGAAAAGCACTACTCGCTCAAGTAATTTGCTTTATTCGATTATCGCTGTGCTCGTCCCTGAAGATTCGGGTGCCGGCACGGAGCGGGGAGCTGCAGGGGAGAGCGGGGAGGAACGGAGGTAAGATCTTTCTCTCCCTCTCTCCCGCCCGCTCTCCCCTGCTCCCCGCTGCGACTCACCTGTCAGCCGCAGCGGCACCCGAATCTTCAGGGACGAGCACAGCGATACTCGGATAAAGCACATTACTCGAGCGAGTAGTGCTTTTCCGAGTACGCTCGCTCATCTCTACTGCTATGTATTGAGTGGGATGGAATGGGAGTGGGATCCTGGTACATACAAGCTCCCCACGCTTAGGGCTATTTCAGATGACCGCATATCAGCCAGGTATTCACGCCGGCCGATATACGGCATCTCTCTCTGCAGGGGGAGGAGGCTGGAAGAGTCGGGAGCAGTGCTCTGAGCTCCCGCCCCCTCTCTGCCTCCTCTCCACCCCCTCCCCGCCCCTCTGCACTATTTGCAATGAGAGGAGGCGGAACGGTGGTGGGGCTAAGTTCCATGAATTAGCTCTGCCCTGTCCCGCCTCCCCTCATTGCAAATAGTGCAGAGGGGCAGAGAGGGGGCGGGAGCTCAGAGCACTGCTCCCGGCTCTTCCAGCCTCCTCCCCCTGCAGAGAGAGACGCTGTATATCAGCCGGCGTGAATACCCGGCCGATATACGGTCGTCTGAAATAGCCCTTAGGATGTAAATGTACACCCTGGGTCGTTAAGGGATTAAAGCAGGTTCAATTTTAGGGCAGTCTGTCAGTAGACAGCGCCTACCTATTGAAAGTACTGTATGCAACATAACTAAGGGTCAGATGTTGACTTGTGGGGTAGCTACCTTCCAATAGGCGGCACCAGAGAGTCCATTTTCCTCCTTGCTGGAAGGAGAGATCATTTGCATACTTTCTACCCAGCACAGCATGGCCTATAAACTCCCTATGTCAACTTGGTGTTCTCCACAAGGAGAAAGAGTATCTGCCAAGACTCTCTTATAAAGAAACAAAAGATTGCTCCCCTGATGATAGAAATTAGGGAAATTCTGTCGTCTCCCAAATGGATTAGATTAGTCTTGAGGCGTCTTGATATTTATTTACCACAGCTGCAGATCAATCACGGGCAGGCTGAGACCACTCTGGGCCTAAACATATCAATGAAGCTGAGCCTCTTACCAATCAATCATCTGAACAGCACATTCCAGAGAAATGGTGCAGTTTGAGAAAAGTCTTGGAGATGGGAGTGCAAGGTTTGGATTATGGAGCATGTTGGGTTAGAAAAACGGAGAATAAGAGTAGAGTGGTAGACAGAGATGTAGGGGGAGATATTGGGATGTGCAGCACTGAGGAGAGCTTTATGGATGAGAGTGATGAGTATAAATTGTATTTTACAGTGGACGGGCAGGCAGTGCAGTGACTAGCACAGGGTATGGGCATCAGTGCAGATTCAAAGCATGGAGGTGTAAGAGGGGTGAGCAGCGTCCTGCTATTCCACTTACTACAGAGGCTCACAGCTGCTCTACCAGCACCCCAGATGAGGGGAACAGGGAGACAGAGAAGAGACACTGTGAGCGCTGGGTAGAGGCCACCACCCCCTTGCCAGTATAGGGGCAGGGAAAGGGGAGAAGTAAGAAATAGGAGGCTTGCCAATGCCAGATGAAGAAGAATCCATCTCCTTCGATGATGGAAGTGGTGACGCGACCATAGCATCACTGCTGTAGAGATGGCCCCACTGTAGGAAAGTATTCCCAAGCCAATGGGAACATTCTTGGCGCCCTAAGGTGAGTAGCTGCACCACAGTGAATAGTGATGCAGCAGTGGAGAGATGCAGAGCAACAGAGACTGTTAAAGTGGCGGAGGCTGCAAATGAAGGAAAGCCACAAAAGCCATTCCCCCACCAGGGTGGTAGCTGGGAAAACATCACAATGCCAGTAGTGGTGTGGCCAGCAGCAATGGAGACTGAGAGTCGTGCCAGCTAAAAAGTGCAACTCTTCCCCAGACTGGGGAGACTGCCTGGGGCCAAACAATGGAGAATCCAAGAGGACCAAAGGGCCCTGATAACTTGGGCCCAAAAATGACAGCAACATGCTGGGTGGAAGAAGAGGAAAACTACCATCCTGTATGGGATCTGGTCCAGGAAGAAGCTGACGGCACCATGACCCAGGGCGAAGAGCAAGCTGCCAGATACGTGAGACCGATCTCCAAAGATTAAGTGTGTGCACGCTGTAAAGATATTGACGTATGTGGACTGGAGGAGTACCTCCCCATGAAGGACTGTTACGGCATTTTCCACAGTAAGAAAAGAACAAATTCTGGAGATGCTTTTCAAGTGCAGGTGACAAAAGTGAGCAAGTGATTGAGTGTAGGGAGTGAAGGAAAAGAGCAGGCTTTCTGCCGAGGAATTATGGTGGTACCACATACTTAAATCTAGATATCAGGATTACATCGGTTAGTAAATGGCTGAAACACAAGTAGCTCATTCTTTGAAAGATTCAGTGTCAGAGAAGGACATGATGATGTCTAGGACAGCGGTCAGACAATCACTGGAGTTTTGCAGTAGTGAAGGGGTGCAAATGCTTGAAGAGTCTGTGCTGCCCATTATCCTAGTTGGGGAATACCTCAGCAGGCTTTACCTTTTGACCCACCATAAGTAAAAAACACCATGAGTGGTCGAGACAAGTATGTTTAATATATCAGACAGATGATTGACAACTTCTGCGGAAGCATTTTTGGACTGATTGCTTTAACCAGAGCCCACGAAATAGCCTGAAAACCTCAAGTACGTGCAGAGGTCCTCACAGTGATGCCTTTTCAGCACTCGATGCTTGTGACCAGGGAGGAAGGGGTTAGTTCTGCCACGATTTTTGCTTTTGTTTACCCTCAGAACATGGGGGTCCCCTCAGGGAACGAGGGCTGCAGCTGTTCGTTCAGTTGCTCCAAATTTCTTCAGAGAATCGGTTGGACACGGTAGCATCGCTTCCCAGCAGGGACGCATTAGATCAAAAAATAGGCAACATCAGAGTGAAAAATCGAGTGAAGGAGTGTGAAATGGCCATCCGCCATCCAAGGAGATGAATTTTAATAAACGCTCCAGTGAGCGGGCAGCCATCGGACCCTCGTAGCTTCCAAGTGACGAAATGAGTCACTGGCTCGAAGTGGACCTCGCCGTCTCTTGCTGTGGTCTATAAATGTTTGCTAAAAGCCTACGACGACCCTCTCAAGCCAGTGCATCGCCCCGGCTCTGGGAATGAAGAGTAGAAGGAAGCACAGAGGGGGGCGCAGAGATTGAACCCATCGCCTGGCTGAATATTTACTGTGCTGGAGATAATATCACGACGGGGGCAAGATGTGTCTGAGGAACTTCTTACGAGATGCAACCTGGAGATCCTTAGGTAAACATTGAGGGATATTTAAAGAATCAGAAAACCGGAAATGTTACAAGTCGTCGCCGTATATTCTAAGCGGATGCGGAAAGATGCTGGATGAGTCTACGGCATTATGGAAATTCTTAGTTTAGGTGGTGTTATAAATTTGGCAGATGTGACCTTTAGAACAATGAAGAAGGCGAGAAAAGATTACCAATCCATCTAAAGCCGAGTGCTCATAAAGCCCAGGTACATGGCGATTCCTGTAATACTATGTGCAAATAGGACGCAACTACTTAAATCAACTTTATCCAGGGACAGGATGGGGGAAGTTATATAGGGTGGGCCATAGAAAAGTAGCCTGGCACCACGCTCTTATGGAAGCTGTCTAGAAGAAAATCTGTCTTTGTTGCCCATAGCAATCAATTACAGGGCAGCTTTCGTTATGTGGAGATGCGGTAGCAGCTCTTTAGCATGGCAAGACAAAATTTCTAAATCAAGTCACTGTGGTGTTAACGATACACAAGAAGGGTCCAAGGTGGTGGAGACTCGGACCCTTCTTGCATACTGGACTTCTATGGTAGATCAAGGTAGAACCCACCCCTAATGGTCCTTTTACATGAGCCGAATTCTCTTCTCAATGTAAAAAGCGGCGATTGACACACCTCAATAAGAACTCGTTTCATTTTCTTTCAAGCGGATAGGTCAGCAATAGTATTTTGCAAGGAAAACCCCTTTTAGAAGATAGCAGAAATAACTAAAAAGAAGAGACTAAGCAGCCATCTCTGTAGCACTCTCTCATAAGTAGCAGCATCGTGGAGTACATTATACATCAGCACTGAGCAGTGTAGATGTGATTTCAGTAGCTGTTAGACAGTAAATGACTTATTATTAGGATAGTGTATGTTTACCGTATATTACGAGTGCAGTGTATGCGCATGTGATATGTGGTATTCCACAAGTAATCAAACACATTGCCTAAGGCCTCATGACCACGGGCGGGTCGGATTCCGCATACGGGAGCCTGCAGCAGAATCCGACCCTGCCAGTGGCGGGCGACCCTGCGTAACTGTCCAGGTCTTCTATTTTCTGTACTGCGGAAACATGTGGAAGTGCCGGCCAGGGCACATGCGCAGTACAGTTTTTTTTTTCGACTCCTGCTTTCCCACGGAATTCGCGGCCCATCCGTAATGTCATAGGAGGGCTCCGTATCATACGCAGAACAATAGTGCGCGCAGCTTTTTTTCTCTCTGCCGTATATAAACACTGTGTCCACACGCCGGTGTGCATGGAAAAATGAAAGTCCATTGACTTTCATTGCCTCCATGCATTGCGTATCACGTAATCAATGCCGCACATGTTCTCAGCGACAGCATGGGAAATATAACATAGGAAGACTGCGAATGACAGCCTGCACTGCAATATCACTGCCAAACCTGCTGATAGGCTGGCTTACCACGGCTGCAGAGCGGTATAACGGCCTTAGCTGCAGCATCTCTCCTACTCTACAACAGCCTCCTCCTTCGTAGACTTCTATGGACAACATGAGTCAACACCCCTCCCACTTCCTATAATCTGACTGGGTGTCTCTGCTACTAGAGACACCTAGTGGCCAGCAACCTAGACTGATTTTTAAGCACAAAATCATCATTTTAGGTAAATAGTTTGATATACACATTAGCTGGTTATCATATTGGCCATCACAAAAGTACTAATTTATTGAAAACTTATTGAAGAGAACCTAGTGTTCTTCTGACACATATACACAGTAGCATAGCAAGGCATCCCACTGCGCCAGACAATGGCATCTAGTAATGCCTGCAATAGCAGCAACAGTACCTCCATAACGCCAAAGGATAGATAGATAATAGTGTAGTGTCCCAGAACGTCATAATGGTCCCCTCCATAATTGTCATACATGTTCTGTCTCATGTGGATGCACTGTGCAAAACAGTCATGTCAATTTTCTGTATGTACCGTGTTTCCCCGAAAATAAGACACCCCTCGAAAATAAGACACCCCCCAAAATTTGCAGAAGTCCCAAATATAAGGCACCCCCCGATAGTAAGGCATAGTAAAGTGTGCAGGCAAGTCAAGAGGCCTGTCCCCTGCTGCCATCCCGTTGTCTCCTACCTCCAGATGTATAGGTAGATCTGCAGAGCTCTCCCTGGTGGCCGGAAGCTGCAATACCATCCCTGCTTACAAGTGGTACAGGAACTTCTGTCTGCAGACAGGTACGTTACTTTACAGCCCTTTTTTTTATGGCTCTGTGTGTCAGGCAACCTGTGTGTGATTCTTAAGGCTGGGTTCTAACAGAGCGTATTTCCAGCGGAAATCTCGCAGTTTGGCCACAGCGATAAACAGCAAGATTTCCGCCGGGAAAGCGCTGCTTCAAAACCCACGGCACTCAGCCGCTTGTTTTGAAGCGACCTGGCTGCACGCTTTTCCGTTTCTGTGTCCGGTGAATCCGCACCACAACAGCGGCTTCTCCCAGCTTTGCCGTGACAGATTTGCTGTCCCATGTGGACGAGATTTCTGAGAAATTTCGTCCACAAAGCTGGCCAATTGAGGGATTAGCGGCCACAGACGGATTTGCAGCGGCGAAATAAGACACCCCCTGATAATAAGACATAGCAAAAATTAATATAAGACGCGTCTTATTTTCGGAGAAACAGGGTATGTTGCAGAGCTGCGGCGTCTGAATGGTTAATTCCCTTAAAATCATTGCTTGTCAGCTCTGCGGATGAATGTATCTTTCCTACTGTGTCACGTGGTACAAGTGAGGATATATAAGTGAGTGTCTGAGAACGGGAAGGAGTTCTATCTTCATCTTGGGTGCTAACACAGAGCCGCCAGGAAGCACTTTTGGCTTTCATGTTGGTGAAGATAGAAGAGGAGGAACGACATCCTGCAGCGTATAGAGAGTGGATGTGAGGGGAGTGCGTCCCTTCTAGAGAGAGAACAAAAGAAACCCCAGTTTTACTACAAACAGGTACCCATTCACACTACAGGCATTATATTTCCTGCGTGTCCGTCCGTGTTTGAAGACTTCCATTGAAGGAGAACTCCCCACCTCCTGTGGTAACGTGTTCCACTTATTGATCGCCCTCATTGTCTAATATCTAATCTGTGTCTCCTTTCTTTCAGTTTCATCCCGTTGCTTCTGGTCTTTTCTTGTGCAGATGAGAATAGGACTGATCCCTCTGCAGTGTGACAGCCCTTTAGATATTTGTAGACAGCTATTAAGTGTACTGTCAGCCTTCTTTTTTGCAAGCTAAACATTCCCAGACCCTTTAACCGTTCCTCATAGGACATGATTTGCAGACCGCTCACCATCCTGGTAACTTTTCTCTGAACTTGCTCCAGTTTGTCTGTGTCTTTTTTAAAGTGGGGTGCCCAGAACTGGACACAGTATTCCAGATGAGGTCTGACTAAGGAAGAGTAGAGGGAGATAATTACCTCACGTGATCTAGACTCTATGCTTCTCCTAATACACTTCAGAATTGTATTTGCCTTTTTGGCTGCTGCATCACATTGTTGACTCATGTTCAGCCTATGATCTATTAGTATACCCAAGTCTTTTTCACATGTGCTGCTGCTTAGCCCAATTCCTCCCATTCTGTATGTGCTTTTTTCATTTTTCGTGCCCAGATGTAGGACTTTGCATTTCTCCTTGTTAAATACCATTCTGTTTGTCGCCGCCCACTGTTCAAGCTTTTCTAGATCTTTTGAATACTCTCCCTCTCTTCCCTAGTGTTAGCTATCCCTCCTAGTTTTGTGTCATCAACAAATTTGATCAGTTTCTCATCAATTCTCTCCTACAGAATATTTATAAAAATGTTGAACATCACTGGGCCTAGGACAGAGCCTTGTGGTACCCCACTTGATACATTCTTCCACTTGGATTCCATTTATGACCACTCTTTGAATACGATCACTCAGCCAGTTGGGAATCCACCTAACAGTTGCCTTGTCAATCCCATATTTGGTCATTTTTTCAATAAGGATGGTATGAGATACTTTACTAAAGTCAAGATATACTATATCCACCGTATTTCTCTGATCAACCCAGTTGATGATTCTGTCATAGAAGTAAATTAGATTAGTCTGGCATGACTTGTTTGTTACAAATCCATGCTGGCTCTGGTTAATTACTCCATTCTTACCTAAGTACTTGCATACGTGCTGTTTAATAATTTGTTCAAAGATCTTTCCTGGTATAGAAGTCAGGCTCAAAGGTCTGTAGTTTCCTGGATCCACCTTCTTCCCATTTTTGAAGATAGGGACAATATTTGTCCTTTTCCAATCCCCTGGGACTTCTCCTGTTCTTCAGGAATTTTCAAAGATTATGTTGAGTGGTTCAGCAATTACCTCTGCTACTTCCTTTAGTATTTTAGGATGTAATTCATCTACATCTTAAGACTTGAATTCATTTAAGTTAACTAAGGGATCCCACACCATCTTTTTGATTATAGATATGCAGCATCCCATAGGGTGACTCTGGACACAGGGCATACGTTGAGGAGCTGGGAGGGTAGAGTGGACACTTCTCAAGGTGGCACTTACCAGGCTCCCTCCCGGAGGGACACATGTAGCCTCGGCCAGCACAGCGCTGGGCCTCTTCTGGACACCCATAGGGGAGAGATGGCCAATAAACATGAGAACAGGAGAATAGGTTGTCACAGGTGACACCACTGTTCCGTTACCCACTGGAATGACCCTCGGTGGTGAATAAATGAACCGCAGACAGTGTAACATATCTGTGGTCCCTGGGAATGGTCAGGGCCTGGCAAAACTTTACTTGGGAACTTTATCAGGATACACTCAAGAATACACTGGTGCAGGTAAACAGAAGATTAGAGGTCAGGGAGGAAACACAGGATGACACTGGTCCTGCAGTCATAGTTATTTGCTAGGGACCATTCCTGGAGGGGAACACTCCAGAGGAGGATAGGGGTAGCGTCACTCCACCGACACTCTCTCGGAACAGTACCTCTGCATGGTAGTTTTGGCTTTTTTTTTCTCACGCTCACTCTCAATCACTCTGTCATGGCTGGTTAGGAATGAGTGACTGGAAGTCCCTACAACCAATCCTCTCCCCTGTCCCTACCTACTTGCCCCCTGGGCTAACCCCCAGGGTGACAACTGGGTGGCGGTCCCTACACTGCACTGAAGGAACAGGGACAGGAGAGCCCAACTAATCAGAAGAAAATAACAAAAAATCCAAGTCAGAACTAAGAGAGTCAATCACCACCAAAGAACTATCAAGGAATCCAGAGGGAGACAAATAGGTCAGAGCAAACCGAGTCAGCAGCCTGGAGCGAGCAACCTGAGCAGGTGTTAGCTAGAGGACAATTAGCAACCACTGGCAGGGACTGACAGTGTCTGCGGAGCTAAATACCCCAAACCCCACCCAAGTCCCCTCCTGACACACTCCCTCTTACCTCTTCTCACTAACTGTTGGCTCCTGGTATTGGGGTACTCAGGAAACTTCTCTTCTTCCTCCATTCTTCACCACATGAGGGTTGAAGGTAACCCCATGTGGCTGGCACTCTCAATCAGGAACCCAGAAGACTCTCACTACCACACCAAAAACACTCATATTTATAGACAACATAGATCATGTCACTAGACAAATATTGATACATTGCAGGCATCTCCCGGTTTCATGCAAACATTAAAGGAGTTGTCCGGCCACACAGGGTAAAAATTTTTATAATGCTGCTGCTTTCCTTTCAGTAAGGATAGTAACAGACAGCATACAGGGGCTCAAACCGGCCAGTAGATCAGCTGCAATGTCAGTTTCTTACCTTAGATTCTGATCTTCACTGCAGCTTTCAAAGATGGCGCCTCTCTGCGCTCTCCCTCTTCTGTGTGCACGCTCCCGATGGTAGTAAGAGACATGAAAAGGCAGGATTTCATGGCCTCCCAAAGCTCACGTCCTAGCCCCGCCCATGACACGCCCACCTCTATTGAACTGCTCTACAGTCTCTCCCCGCCCAGGCCCCGCCCCCTGCTGCATACTATAATCAGAGGGGGTGTGGCCAGGGGAGACTGCGTTATACACTCATGTCAGGATAAAATCCTGGCATGACTGTAAACACTAGCACTGCGTATAGTGAATGCAGAGGGGCGGGGGAGAGCCGAGAGAGAACTCTCCTGCAGCCCCCCACTGCAAGGCTACCTACTGCCCCCCCACCCTGCTAAAGTGAAACAAAACATTTCCCCACACACACATGCCCTCATAGTCCCCCTCCCACAGCGACCCCCCCCCTCACAATGACCCCCCCACAGTGCACTCTCCCACAGTGCCCCCCTAATGATCCCCCACAGTGCCACAAACAGTGCCCTCTACAGTACCCCCTACACATGTCCCCCAGTGTCACCCCTACAGTGCCCTCCAAAGTAGCCCCCCTCATTCCCCCCAACCACAGCATTCTCCACAGTCCCCCCTCAACAGTGCCCCCCCCAGTATTCCCCCCCCCCCCCCACAGTGCCCTCCGCAGTACCCCCCCTACACATGCCACCCCCCCCGGGACTTCTGACAGCCACTGGCACACACACATCCATCCATCCATCCTCCCCCCTCCCTCCCTCCTCCCCCCCCCCCACGAGAGCCCGCCCCTCCTCTCATTCTTACCTTGGAGTTGAAGAGCCAGCAGACACGCCTCCCCTGCAGGCAGCTTCCCAGGCTGAAGTTCTTCTGCACCTGCGCAGAGTTGTGCTGGAGAGGCGCGTCCCCGGTCGTCCCGACAAGAAGAGGAGAAGAGACTTGTCGGAACCAGGAACAATGGCAACCAAGGAGCAACACAGGGGGGGGGGCAGCCAAGAGGTAAGTGAATAACTTCTGTTTGCCTAATTTACAATGCACAATGTATATTACAAAGTGCATTGTATTGGGCAAACAGAAGTAATGAGACCTAATGTTTATGGCCGGACAACCCCTTTAACCTCTCATTTGCTGCAGCTGTGCAATACACATAACAAAATGACTAGACAACTTTGCACAGCGCATCTACAAAAGACATGACATGTATGATATTTATGGAGGGGCCAGCAACATAGACTTCTGGCCACTACGGATAGCCTGCATTCTTTTATTCCCCCAATAACACAGGGAAGATCAGCTGATGTTCCATCTACTTTCTGAGAGAAAACAGATACAAAATAGGAACATCATTCCAAACCAATTCACCATTTTCATCTTGTAAGCATCCAATAGCGTGTTTGACTTTTCTTTTGCTTTAGACATACCCCCAAAATCATTTTTATTGCTTTTTGCAAGCATCAATTCATTATTAGCTTTAGCTTTTCTGACACTTGCCCTACAGTTTCTGCAGACTGCATTATATTCTTTTTTATTTTTGTGTTCATCCATCCTGGTCTCTTTAAATGCTTCCCATTCTTCCTTCTTTTAGGGATAGTTACTGATTGTGCTTTGAGAATCTAATTTCACAATATTTCCCAACCTTCTTGGGCATTTCTGTTTTTAAGAACATCCAGCCATTGGATTCTTCCTATCCTTCTTTCTGGGTTCATTAAAATCTGTTTTTGTGAAATCCAACCTTGAGGTGTGAGTCTTCTCACATCTTCCTCCTCTTTTTATCCAAAATCCAAGGATAGCATGATCACTGCCTCCTAAGGACCCAGACACTCTTACTCCCTCAACCATTTCCTCCATGTTATCTATCTATAGATAGATAGATATAAATAGATAAGAGACAACTAGGCAGATACAAGATAGAAATAATTTAAGAGATAGATAAATAGATAAGATATAGATGGATACCAAATTGATAGATAACTACATAGATATGAGAGAGATAGACAGATAGATAGATTTGAGGTAGATATATAGATATGAGATAGATTTGAGATAGATATGAGAGCGAGAGATAGATAGAAGGATAGATAAGAAATAGGTTACAAATTGATGAATACATAGATATGAAAGAGATAAATAAATAGATAGATGGATATGAGATAGATAGATAGATAGATAGATATGAGATAGATAGATATAAGATAGATAGATATGAGATAGATAGATAGATAGATAGATAGATATGAGCTAGATAGATAGATAGATAGATAGATAGATAGATAGATGGATATGAGATAGATAGATAGATAGATAGATAGATAGATAGATAGATAGATAGATAGATAGATATGAGATAGATAGATAGATAGATAGATAGATAGATAGATAGATATGAGATAGATAGATAGATATGAAATAGATATTAGATAGTAGATAGATATCAAGTGATTTTGTTTATCCCTTTAAGTTACCAAACCACCTTCTCTTCTACAACCAGCTGACACCCCTCATGTCGTGCTCCTTTAAGAGATAACACTACTCTGGAAGTGCCTGTGGTTTTGCTGGTGTTATTACTAGCTCATGGACAATGGAATTTTTTGTCTCATCTAATCTAAATCCCCTTTCCCCTCCTCCTCTGAGCTCTGGTGCAGTAAACCCATATAGGGCCCGGGGTCGGGGGCCCCTCCCCATTACTATTGCTCCCCCAGAGGTTGTATGAAGTATGTGCAGCGCAACAGATGATTAGCTGTGAGGAGTGAGAACATTCTGCCACTGCTCCTGGCCTTCTGGGATGTCCATTGTTACCGCCACTGACATATGGTCACCATTGTGCGCCACACAAAGCCTCCACTTAATGCTTATTCAGCTCCATGGTCCGTCCTGATCATGCCGACAGACTGGCTTCTCAGTATGCTCATTCCAAGAAGAAGAAGAAGAGCTGAGGAGGGGGCCGTGTCCTGAAGAGGCTGCCTGAGTGGTCTCTGAGCCCGGGCACAGCTGGACTAGAGAACCGTTTTAGCAAAATGAATGAAATTCAATTGTTTGCCCGAGTCAGTTTCATTAGATATTGAAAGGAAAGGCCTGATTGAGCTGGAGCCCTCTACACGGCACAATCACAGGCGGCAGAGTGTCCCCGCGGACAGGAGGCGCACGCCAGCCCGCTACCATGAGATCCGCTCGCCTCCAGATTCATTATAGGAGCACAGGGAAGAGCATTTCCCCATGTCCTCTAGCTTTATTTCTGATCTTTTGTGGAAGACTCTGGGAAGCTGGATGACAACCAATATGGCTGCCATTACATTAATATTCCTCCAGATCTTGTCAACGTTTCTTTAAATAACTCCTTAGTGGCAATTAGCTGATCTGCGCAGTGATAGAGCAACCAATCATCTATTACAGCACATTTGTCATTCCGAACTCCCGGAAAGTTGGGTAACAAATTCCTGGTGGTGATAATGATGAGCAAATTTGTTGCCGCTCAGAAACTCCCATTCAGTCTTATATCTGTCTCCGGTAAAACATGGTGACAACCAATACGGCTGCCACTAGGACTATCACTTTGTAAGAGGGGTGAGCAGCGCCCTGCAACCCCTCTTACAAGTAGGGTTGCCACCTTTGTTACTAAAAAATACCGGCAAAGGTCAAGGGCGGCGTTTTTTTGGGGTTTGGTTAGGGCGTGTCTTTAGCTCCATTATTTTAGTGGACCAAACTAGTGATTGTGCCCTCCTTAGTGGTCCCAATACTAATAGCGCTCCCAGTAGTGGCCCCAATAGTAAGAGTCCCTCTTAGTGGCCCTAGTGGTAATAGTGGCATTGTTAGTGGCTCTAGTAGTAAAAGTGTCCTTGTTAGTGACCCCAGTAGTAATAGTGCCCCAACAGTGGCCCCAATAGTAATAGTGCCCCAACAGTGGCCCCAGTAGTAATAGTGGCATTGTTAGTGGCTCTAGTAGTAAAAGTGTCCTTGTTAGTGACCACAATAGTAATAGTGCCCCAACAGTGGCCCCAGTAGTAATAGTGGCATTGTTAGTGGCTCTAGTAGTAAAAGTGTCCTTGTTAGTGACCCCAGTAGTAATAGTGCCCCAACAGTGGCCCCAATAGTAATAGTATCCCCCATACTGGCCCTGGCAGTAACAGTCACCCCCCATAGTGACCACAGTAGTAATAATGACCCCCCCCCCCCCCTAGCATAAGCCCCTGGAAGCAGTTAGACCAGCAAGTGCATTCACTTATCTGAAGTTCGGTTCTGGATGCTATCAGCTGTAAAATTCCTCCCATTCTGTATGTGCTTTCTTCATTTTTCTTGCCCAGATGTAGGACTTTCCATTTCTCCTTGTTAAATACCATTCTGTTAGTCGCCGCCCACTGTTCAAGTTTTTCTAGATCTTTTTGAATACTCTCTCTCTTCCCTAGTGTTAGCTATCCCTCCTAGCTTTCTGTCCTCAGCAAATTTGATCAGTTTCCCATCAATTCCCTCCTCCAGATCATTTATAAAGATGTTGACCAACACTGGGCCTAGGACAGAGCCTTGTGGTCCCCACTTGATACATTCTTCCACTTGGATGTGCAGCCATTTATGACCACTCTTTGAGTACCATCACTCAGCCAGTTGTGAATCCACCTAACAGTTGCCTTGTCAATCCCATATTTGGTCATTTTTTCAATAAGTATGGTATGAGATACTTTGTCAAATGTCCTTTTTTCCTGTTGTTCTCTTCTTGTATTCTTACCCAAGCAGTTTCTACAGAACTCCCATGCTCTGAAGCTTGAATCTCTGTGGATGTGAATGTTTTCCTAACATACAACACAACACCTCCTCCCCTTTTATTAGGTCGGTTTCTTATAAATAAGTTGTATCTTTCAAGCCTTGTATTCCAATCATGTGTATCATTCCACGAAGTTTCCGTGATGCGTATGACATCACATTTCTGTTCCTGTGTTAAGAGCTCCAATTCCCCTTGTTTGTTTCCCATTTGTGCATTTGTATAGAAACATTTTAGTTTGTGATCGGTGTCTCTTGCTCCTCTACTTTCCTTCTGAATTTTTTGCCTCTGTTCTTTCTTTCCACTTGGTAGAACGAGAAAAAGATTTGGTACTGTGTTAACCAGTAGATCAATGTGTGATTGTTCTCAGAGAGCGAAACCAAGTTGTCTTGTAGATATTTTGTTAGCCATTAAAAGGTATCATATCTACATGATTACTTGGTTTCTCTCACTGAGAACAATCACACATTTTTTCCACTTCTAATAGCAAGGTTCTCAAATGTATTAATTAACTGTATATCTTTACCTGGCCTTTCAATTCCCTTTCCATATTGGATAACAGGAGGGATGACGGGCAAAAAGCGTGATGTCTGAAAGTGAGGTTGGGGCTCATCCAGCGTCGGATGACCCAAAGTTTTGTAAGACTATAGGAAAGGTGGGAGGTCACCTGGGGTCAGGTGGACTGCAGAGTGGTTCTCTGGTGAGCCCAGAGGTGGGGGTTGCCTGGCGGCGCTTGCCCTAAAAAGCAGATAGAGAAGGCAGGGGCTCAATCAGCATCAGGTGGCCCCAAAAGGGCCCTGCAGTGGGTTGAGAGGGGGGAGTCACCCAGCATCGGCTGATCCCAAGACGGTGTAGGTCATCTGGCATCAGGTAGCTCTCAGAAGAGCCCTGCTATGGGCCCAGTGAAGAGTTGGCGACCAGCATTAGGTGGCCTCTCTTCTAAGAAGGTAGATTTGGTGGTGCTTTGGTGTTTTGTGCCCCCCTGAAATCCCCAGTGGTGGGTAACAGAGAGGGGGGCTGCTAGGCTTCGGGCCACCCACGCGGAGTTACAAATATAGCAACGGGAAGCAGAACTGAAGGCAGTTTTTTTGGGGCAGCTGGAGGTTCTGTTTCCCATCAGGGTGATCGTAACATTTCCCATCAAATTTCTTTTGGTGGGATCGCGTTGGCGGGTGACGTGGCGGAAGGCCGTCCAGTGTGTGCGGCCTGAAGACCTGTTTTCTGATTTAGTAAAGGGGGAACTGGTGGTGGTGGCTTGGAGGAAGCTATCTTTAAGAAGCCTATCCTGTGTTGCTGTACTGCAGGTGTGGGGGCAAGTATCAGGGGTCCTCTGGGCAATCATGTGTCTCTTACTCCCTTGGCCAAGTGGAGAGCTATGACTGGTCTGGTCACAGATAAAGGTGTGAATGATGAGGGGAGGAATAATGGAGATAATATGGAGTGAAAAGGATGGAAAGGAAAGTATGATAGCAAGTGGTGTGAGAGAAGGAGAGGCTGGGAGTATGAAGAATCTGTTGGGTGGAGTTGCGTCTGATTCTGGTGTGTCTGATGGAGTTGCGTCTGGTTCTGGAGTGTCTGGTGGGGTGTCTGGTGGTTTGGGGAGTAGTGGGGGCCCTGGTCCATCTGCTCTTTCCCCCTGTGGTGGTGGCTCCTAGGAGCTATGAGAGTGTTTCTGCCAGGTAAGGGGAGCGATCATTGCCTCCTGGCTTCAGGGACCCCAGGTCACATGACCCCTTCCTGTCCCTCTTACAGAGAGGAGAGAGGTTAACCACTATAGACTCTGAAAAGCGCAACCTGTCTCTTTGGATAGATAGGTTTGGCACAGGGGCCTTCCGAGAACAACAGCAGGGAGAAAAGGCATGGTCGCTTCCTACAGCAAGGGGGTTCCAGGAGTAATGTGGTCTGTCTCCGATGGAGGGACGCTGATGCCTGCCCTAGCCTTGTTCGTTGTCAGCTTCATTAGAGGGGAGGGGCTTGAGCTCTTCTCATCAAAGTACGAGCTGGCTTAGACAGACTGGATTTTTCGGTTCAAGCAATTTGTCGCAAAAATGATACTAAGAGTGATTGTCTTAACTAGTAACAAGTCTCTCTCTTATGTTATCATCATGACCTGGATGATTCGGTATGGGGATATTCTCTATCCTCCACAGAAGAACAGGGACGCACAGAGTATCAGGTCAGAGGCCTAGACTTTCATGGTGAATTTTGAAACATGCAGGTAATTCTGTTCACCACGTCCCTTCTTCTGTGTTCCTGGGAAGGGACAGGATTCTGGTTTTCTACTGTAGTAGCCCAGAGTAGCGGGGCCCCTCCATAACTATGAATATGTTTGTCTTGTGCAATTCTATTGTTAGTGTCTCCTATGTGTGTGATTTGATGTATATTGCACCCTTGCAGCACTGAATGGGTTAACATCTGCATTATGCCTGAGAAATGGATATTGTTGTATGTCACATGACCATGTTACTTATATATATAAGAGTGAGAGCTAAGCTAAGCAGAGTTAAGTCAGTCTAAGTTGGAGTCTTTGGAAGAGAGAGCTTGCTAGTGAGTAGGAGAAATTATGCCTCGTCCTACAAGGACCCCCCAAGATGGAAGAGGCTGAGTGATGCCCTAATATCTGCCCTGGGAGCAAATCACCCAGGCCTCATTGTTGCTAAAATAGAGAACTGAGAGAGAGTCAGAGGAACCACCAAGCAGATAAACGTGAGTGTGTACCGGTAGAGAGCTGGAGTGAGAGTACAAGAGCATTGCCAGGAGCAGAACCCCTCAGATAACTGGGACTGTGGACTCGCCTGCTGTAATGGCACATAAACTGTTTAGTTTCAGGCTGCAATAAGTGTATGTATTTTGGATCTTATTCGGACTATTGAACCTTATATAGAAGATTATACCTACGCTGTGCAGTGATAGAAGCAAGGATCAAAGTCAACAGAAGATCAGCAATCCTGAACTATGTTGAGATAAAAACATAGTTTGACAGCAAAAATAAGACTATAATGAGATAACAATACTATGGCTGAACCTATTTTTTGTCTAGGTGAGCCTTAAGACCTTTGAGACTGTCAACAGATATCAATAAGCCTTATGATCAATAATTTGTAACCTTTGTAAGATTACCCTTTGTATGATAACACCCTGTCTCTTTCTGTATAAGAACTTGTAATGTCTTCAAATAAACAGAATTCTTGTGAGTTCGCATGACAAGCGTCTTGCTGTAACACGAAGTGCTTCATCTTATTCATAGATACTGCTAGCAATCTTCTCATTACAGGCTTTCATACCTACCAATTTGGAACCTGGCAATGAGGTTGGAGGATCGGTACCGGTGTGGTTCGATAACATCTGCGATCCTGTGAATCCTCCGTGCCACACCACAATTCTGTCTACACCGGTGTCCTGCTGGCTGATGTAAAGTTTTGTGGACTGTAAACAATTAATTCAAGTAAATGAGCTCTACCGACCATTCCTGGTTTTGCTCAGAAATTTATCCCTGTGTGTGGACTATTTATTTCCAACTTCTGGATTCACCTTAGAGGATGGAACGGTGGAGTCACGAGTGACAAAGGACTATAAGGTAAACTGCGGATTTGGATTTTCCCTGTTAAACTCCCCCCGCCGTAGCTTGGTGAAGTCCTGTGCTACCCCCAGGGGAGGAGATGGTAGAGCCCAATGACAGGGCCTCAATCTACCCCGCTATCTCCTCAGCTGTGGGCCCGCTCCTTGGACGCTGCACTACAAGGGGCAGCAAAATGTCTACACAGGTGCGGTGACCCCACACATTTCAGCGCAATGTGTAAGGTGATGATGTGTTTGCTGTGTGTGAGCAGAGATCATCCACCCTCATCCTGTGGAGACATTTGGCTTTAGGGCACCCATTCAGTTACTGTCCCTTCTGTTTTTTGCCAACACCAGTCAGGCACAGATGGGTGGTCAGCAGGCCCGTTCATCTGGAAGCGAGGCTGGCAGGGGCGAAGAGGAGGAAGAGCTACTGGGTCTCCGTGGGGTGCTTAACCAGCTCAAGTGGGAGGTGTGTCGAACTGCTAGGGGGAAAGATAAGTCCAGAAAATCTGGGATTGCCTCTGGCAGGAAAATATACCCACTGCTGAGGCCCGGAGGGATAGTGATGTGGATGAGGAAACCAGAAGGATGGACAGAGAGGAGATGGCTCCCAGTTCCGCTGCATCCTTCCATGAAGACAGCGTGGATAAAGAAAGTGAAAAATTGCAAAGACAAAAAAAAATTTTAAGGAAAGAATAAAAAGGAATGACAGAGGTTCTTGCTCTCTAGAGTGGGATGATTTGGTCCCACTCACTCTGATACAGATACCTAGGGAATGCCCAAATGGTTCCCTTCTGGTTGACCTCTCTAACCAGTTCCCAGCTCTCGATAACACCTACTCTTCTTTGTCAGGGGTAGAGGCTAAGGGTGAGGTTCCAAAAGGTAGTAGCAGGTGGCAGTGGAGGTCTTTCAAGGGGGAACCCGGGGGACACTGGATCTATTTCTGGAGGTCTGATTTCCTCTGGGAAGGGGGCTGCCCTGGGGCAAGAAGGTGAAGATGAGGAGGTGAGTGGGAGTACAGGTGGAGGTATGGATATTCCTGTTTGTTTAAAAAGAAATAAAGGGAGACTTCTTCCTCTAATAGAGAGGAAAGGGAGAGTAAGAGGAAAGCCATTCATCTTGATCACCAATGGCGGCACCCACCCTGATAACGCTGGCATCCATTAGCTTTGCCAGTATTAAATCAGATAGGGCTAGGTTTGCGGCCTTTGATTTTCTTAGCCGAGTTGAAGCTGACATTTTATTTCTGCAAGAGACCAGGCTGACTGACTTGTCAGCCATATACAAAGCCAAGCGTGAATGAAGGTGTGGAGCCTCCTATTGTTCTCTTGTGGCGGAGCTGTATAGCGAGGTGGCAGTCTTTTTTAGGACTGCATAGGTAGAATAGAGATGGGTTGGAAATGGGGAGGAGCCTGGTCTTGAATATTCTCATGAAAGGTCAAAAGTTGTGCCAAATCAACATCTATGGACCCCAGTCAGAGTGGGAGTGCAAAGACCTCTTCATGAGAATTAAGCCTCATCTTTTTACAAGCAAGCAAGTGGTCATTGGAGGAGACTTTCATAACGCAACAAGGCTCTGTGATAGAGGAGGCTGGCCTACGATCGTATTGCGTTAAGTAGCATAGATAGGGAGGCACGTCTTGAGGATGTCCACGTTCAGCATACTCCAGGGCGCACAGGTTCACTTACTTCAAAGGTCTAGGATAAATAGGTTTTATTTCCAGGAGGAAGCAGTCTCCTCACTGTTATCGTTGGTGGAGGTGAAGTTCTCTGATCACTGTATGATTCTTTTTTCTCTGAATGTCACAGAGACCCCTCAGATGGGCAAAGGTTTATGGAAGCTGAATTCGTCACTCTTGGAAAAAGTGGAAAAAACACAGTCATTTGAGGATTTTCTTTAGAGCCAGGAACCACTACTGGGCCTATGCAGCAGTAATTCAGAGTGGTGGGAGATGTTTACACATTGGATAAGAAGGTTCTTCCGACAGGTTTCCAACATCAGAAGCTTGTCCAGAAAGTGTATGAATCACAGCCTGAGGAGGAAACTCGAGCATTTGGTCTTGACTGGAGGTAGCCGTGAGATCTCCAGGGTGAAATCTTTGTTCAAGAGATGTCAGTATGAGAGACATGCATTTTTGGTTTTTGAGAGGGATTTTGGGAAGTATCGCATGTACTGATTGGCTTAGGTCCAAAACATCGCCAGGCCCTGATCCAAGTTTTATAAACCCTTCAAGCAAATGTAGGTTTCCCTCTTGACTGAGGTTTTTAGTGAATGTCTATACTCGGGCATTCTGCCTGAGTCAATGAGGAAGTCCACACTAATTATTCTGTCAAAGGGTAAAGATCCATTCCATATTGAGAATTGGCATCCCATAGCGCTCCTCAATGTGGACAAAGATTCTGGCAAAAGTACTTTTCAGTAGGTTGGTGAAATTTGTACACCAGCTCCTTTCTAGGGCTTAGCACTGTTGTGGCCCCAGCCGAAGCACATTTAGCGCCATCCTGAGTGACCAGGGGCTGTGGAGCAGGACAGAGTAGGCTTTTGGAAGGGGTACTTAATTTCCCTAGATGAGGCAAAAGCTTTTGACCGGGTAAATCATGAGTATCTTTGGTCTATCTGGTGGGGTTTGTAAATTAATTTAAAATTTTGTATTCAGAGGCTGAAACTTTCTGACTTGTGAACGGTTGGGTTGGTTATCCTATTGGGGTTGGGTCTTGTGTCCACCAGGGATGCCCTCTGAGCCCCTTGCTCTACGCATTCACTGTCGATCCCTTCATCAGAAGGCTAGATGGGGACCCTTTGTCGGAATGAGGATGGACCCGGAGTCCTGGTTCGGCACTGGGGACATTGGCATACGCTGATGATGTTACTATCTTTGTCTACTCCTTTGAGGGGGCAGGGTGGGTGATGTCGGAAGTTGACTGCTACTCGGATGTCTCTGGGTCAAAAATCATCAGGAAAAGTGTGAGTCTCTTGCTGGGAGAGACAGATCCTGATTTTGACCTTCCAGACATTCTCCAGAACCCCAGTTTCTGCTAAGATTTTAGGCATTGAATTTGATCAAGGGAGTTATCCCAAGAAAGGGCTCATGCATACAGCCGTGACGGGCTCCGCAAGCAGAATAATGCAGCGGAGTCTGTCACGGCGCCCCCCTAAAACCCCATACTCACCCCTGGATCCGCTGTGCGAGTCCCACAAGACGCGCCAGCACGCATGACACGCCAGCAGTGTTATATGACTCAGCCGGCAGTGGGCGGGGCGCGTATTTATGCTATACTTCTGCTGTGCTATAGCGGAAGTATAGCGTGACGGCCGGCTTCCATTGACTACAATGGAAAATAGGACATGCGGCGGAAATCCGGTCGTGCGCATTAGCCCAAAAACTGGAAAGGCAGATTGAGAACCCTGACAGAAGGGGTCTGCTTGATCAAAACCTACCTGCTCCCTTTATTAATATATGTGGGAAGTATATGCATTTTGCAAAGACCTCTTTGGCCGTGGGTCTACAGCCTGTTCTTCCAGCTGTTATGGGTGAATATGTTGAACCCAGTCAAGAGGGAGGTTACGTATTGTATGAAGAGACTAGGTGGGTTGGGTATGGTCAACCCAATGGTATTCCTCATGAATACCTTTTTGAAAATTAATATCACAAACCTTTGGACAGAGAGGGCTCCTCCATGGGCATCCTCCTGGAAGGGATGGTTTCAGCCTTTCTTCCAAGGGGTGGGAGACAGGAGAGCGAGTGAAGGACCTCTGTACACTGCACGGACATCTTCCGGCTTTTGTTGCACAAGTTCTGAAGGTTTTACGCCAATGGGGGCTGACTATGTGGAAAGTCACGGTGCTGGCTAGGCATTGCAAATCTCTGCATTGTCTTTCACATATGTATTGGTAGGTGTTGGCAGTGGACCAGGGTATGGCGTACATGGTATGGTATAGGGTACGTGTTTAAATATGATAACTAATAAACTATATGGACAAAAGTATTTGGACACTGCAGAAAATCAGCAAATATGCAAATACTGAGTTTACCGAACAGTATGCTGGGAAAGGAATGGGTAAAACAAAAAGCTGCTCATTTTGTAATAACTATTCATTCATCCGATCGAGCACTTGTGGGACGTACTGGAGTGACGGGTACGACACTGCCACCCATGCCCATCTGCACAACAACCTCTTCTCACAACCTTGCATGAAGAATGGTGAGCTATTCCTGCCCGGACTCACAGAGAACTTGTGGAAAGTATCGCTGGGCACACTACCACTGAAATACAAGCAAAAGGAGGGCCGACACGTTACTAAATAGAAGAATAAAGCACTTTTACGAAAAAACATGCAGTGTCCAAATTCTTTTGTCCATATAGTGTACCGTATATACCGGCGTATAAGACGACTTTTGAACCCCGAAAAATCTGCTCTGAAGCCGGGGGTCGTCTTATACGCCGGTAATACAAAAAAAAAAGTGTAAAAAAAAAAATCATTACTCACCTCCCCCGGCGTTCTGTCGCGCTCCGGCAGGATGTCGCTCGCTCCTCGTCCCCGGCGCAGCATTGCTTTCTGAATGCGGGGCTTGAAATCCCCGCCTCCAGAAAGCTAATACACACGCCGTCAGCCAGTTACAGCCATTCAATGACAGCATTGAATGGCTGTGATTGGCTGAAGGCGCACGTGTGTTAGCAATCACACCCATTCAATGATGTCATTGAATAGTGTGATTGGCTGAAGCCACGTGTGTTTTAGCCAATCACAGCCATTCAATGATGTCATTGAATGGCTGTAACTGGCTGACGGCGTGTGTATTAGCTTTCTGGAGGCGGGGATTTCAAGCCCCGCATTCAGAAAGCAATGCTGCGCCGGGGACGAGGAGCGAGCGGCATCCTGCCGGAGCGCGACAGAACGCCGGGGGAGGTGAGTAATGATTTTTATTCTTTGCTCCACTGTATTACCGGCGTATAAGGTGAAAGTTGGGGGGTCGTCTTATACGCGCCGTCGCCTTATACGCCGGTATATACGGTATGTGTTTTTGTGTTTTCTTTTTAGTACATGGAGTCTGTGGAATTATTAGTTGTTTTTTTTATATATTTTGTTTGCATTTAAATTGATATGCATGAGAAATGTATGAATGGTTCTGCGGCCGGACCGGTTGTCTTCTCTTGGTTTTGTAATATATTATAAATATACTTTATTTGCTTTTGATTATGGTATATTTTATGACTTGGTTGGTATATTAGGTTTTATTTTATTTTTTTGGGCAATTTTTCTGTAATTTTGGTACCCTCTTATGTTTTTTACTTTTATAATAAAAAGATTTGCAGGTCAGTGGTGTAATAATCTGCAGGATATATCACTATGTATTAGAAGGTAAAGAGCGATGTTCTGCAGATCTCTAGAGGTCAGTGGTGTGATAATCTGCAGGATATATCACAATTTACCGTGGGCTAGAGAGGACAAAGTGATATTCTGCAGATTTCTAAATGTCAGTGGTGTAATAATTTGTAGAATATATCACTATATATCCGAAGGTGGAGAGGGCAGAGCAATGTTCTGCAGATCTCTAGAGGTCAGTGGCGTAATAATCTGCAGGATACAGTGCATCACTATGTATCTATCGAGCTGAGATACTCTGGTGTGTCGAGGCCTTGAGACGTTTTGGTTCGGACTCTTCCGTCTGTCATGTGGTATAACAGCCTCTCCAGTTATCCAAGGTCTGCTCTTGTGCGGAGCCGCATCTGCTTCTCTCTATTGACTCTGGGATTGGATTTTCCTGTAGAAGTCGGCAGGAGAGCAGCTGCTCCGCTCCTCGCACACCCCGCAATAATCTTGTGTGCACACACGGATATGTTTGCACACTTTGTTTCATAACACGGGTCTTTGTGGCTCTGCCATCTGGGTTCCTGGACTGGCACCCAAGTACGCAGAGTGGCAGCTCATCGACGCAGGGATAAATCACAGCAGAGTGTTCTATTATCATTATCATTATTATATACTAAGGAACAATAGGGGTCGTCTGAGGGGCCCCCGGGGGCCATTTTTCCCAAATGTTATGCAAGGACGTATTATTTAATGTGGCTATTTAAATGCGTCTGACTTTTGTAGGTTTCATCTTGTTTCCCATAACATCTGTTACACAAGGTTGGCAGACACTTTACATATTGCATTGGTGCCAGGCTGGCATGCCGGAGTTTGGAAGCTATGGTAGTAGAGAAGATTACAGGTTGCCCGTAGCTCTACATGCCAGAAAGAATGCCCGCTCTGCTTGCAGACAAGACTCTGATCTTTTAATACACTACCCAAAAAGATAAGTAACCTCAGAAAATTTTTTTTAATAGCAATACTTATGCCCTTGCAGATAGGGGGTAGTAAAAAATGTAACTACTGTATAATGGCCCCCCATATATATAACCATAACTACTAAAATAGTGTTCCTATATTCAAGAATATAACTGTATAATACTGCCCCCTATAGCAAGAATATAATTACTATAATACTGTTCCCTATGTACAAGAATATAACTACTATAATACTGCCCCCTATGTACATGAATATAACTACTATAATACTGCTCCCTATGTACAAGACTATAACTACTATAATACTGCTCCCTATGTACAAGAATATAACTACTATAATACTGCTCCCTATGTACAAGAATATAACTACTATAATACTGCTCCCTATGTACAGGAATATAACTACTATAATACTGCCCCCTATGTACATGAATATAACTACTATAATACTGCTCCCTATGTACAAGACTATAACTACTATAATACTGCTCCCTATGTACAAGAATATAACTACTATAATACTGCCCCCTATGTACATGAATATAACTACTATAATACTGCTCCCTATGTACAAGACTATAACTACTATAATACTGCCTCCTATGTACAAAAACATAAATACTATAATACTGCCCCCTATGTACAAGAATATAACTACTATAATACTGCTCCCTATGTACAGGAATATAACTACTATAATACTGCCCCCTATGTACATGAATATAACTACTATAATACTGCTCCCTATGTACAAGACTAAAACTACTATAATACTGCTCCCTATGTACAAGAATATAACTACTATAATACTGCCCCCTATGTACATGAATATAACTACTATAATACTGCTCCCTATGTACAAGACTATAACTACTATAATACTGCTCCCTATGTACAAGAATATAACTACTATAATACTGCCCCCTATGTACAAGAATATAACTACTATAATACTGCCTCCTATGTACAAGAATATAACTACTATAATACTGCTCCCTATGTACAAGAATATAACTACTATAATACTGCCCCCTATGTACATGAATATAACTACTATAATACTGCTCCCTATGTACAAGACTATAACTACTATAATACTGCTCCCTATGTACAAGAATATAACTACTATAATACTGCCCCCTATGTACAAGAATATAACTACTATAATACTGCCCCCTATGTACAAGAATATAACTACTATAATACTGCTCCTATGTACAAGAATATAACTACTATAATACTGCCTCCTATGTACAAAAACATAAATACTATAATACTGCCCCCTATGTACAAGAATATAACTACTATAATACTGCTCCCTATGTACAGGAATATAACTACTATAATACTGCCCCTATGTACAAAAACATAAATACTATAATACTGCCCCCTATGTACAAGAATATAACTACTATAATACTGCCTCCTATGTACAAAAACATAAATACTATAATACTGCTCCCCTATGTACAAGAATATAACTATTATAATACTGCCTCCTATGTACAAGAATATAACGGCTATAATACTACCTCCTGTGTACAAGAATATAACTACTATAATACTGCCTCCTATGTACAAGAATATAACTACTATAATACTGCCCCTATGTACAAGAATATAACTACTATAATACTGCCTCCTATGTACAAGAATATACCTACTATTGCAATCCTCCCAATGCACAAGAATATAACTACTATAATACGACTCCCAATGTACAAGAATATAACTACTATAATACTGCCCCCTATGTACAAGAATATAACTACTATAATACTGCCCCCTATGTACAAGAATATAACTACTATAATACTGCCCCCTATGTACAAGAATATAACTACTATAATACTGCCCTCTATGTACAAGTATATAACTACTATAATACTGCCTCCTAAGTACAAAAATATAACTACTATAATACTGCCCCCTATGTACAAGAATATAACTACTATAATACTGCCCCTATGTACAAGAATATAACTACTATAATACTGCCCCTATTTACAGGAATATAACTACTATAATACTGCTCCATACATACAGAAAAAAAGTACTATAAAAGTGCTCTTAATGTACAAGAATAGAAGAGTTATATTATTGTACATAGGGGGCAGTATTATAGTACTTATATTCTTGTACATAGGGGGAGTATTATAGTAGTTATATTCTTGTACATAGGGGCAGGATTGTAGTAGTTATATTCTTGTACATAGGGGGCAGTATTATAGTAGTTATATTCTTGTACATAGGGGGCAGTATTATAGTAATTATATTCTTGTACATAAGGGCGGTATTATAGTAGGTATATTCTTGTACATAGGAGCAGTAGTATAGTAGTTATATACTTATACATATGAGCCAGTATTATAGTAGTTATATTCTTGTACATAGGGGCAGTATCATAGTAGTTATATTCTTGTACATAGGGGCAGTATCATAGTAGTTATATTCTTGTACATAGGGAGTAGTATTATAGTAGTTATATTCTTGTACATAGGGGGTAGTATTATAGTAGTTATATTCTTGTATATAGGGGGCAGTATTATAGTAGTTATATTCTTGTACATAGCGGGCAGTATTATAGTAGTTATATTCTTGTACATAGGGGGCAGTATTATAGTAGTTATATTCTTGTACATAGGGGGCAGTATTATAGTAGTTATATTCTTGTACATAGGGGGCAGTATTATAGTAGTTATATCCTTGTACATAGGGGGCAGTATTATAGTAGTTATATTCTTGTACATAGGGGGCAGTATTATAGTAGTTATATCCTTGTACATAGGGGGCAGTATTATAGTAGTTATATTCTTGTATATAGGGGGCAGTATTATAGTAGTTATATCCTTGTACATAGGGGGCAGTATTATAGTAGTTATATTCTTGTACATAGGGGGCAGTATTATAGTAGTTATATTCTTGTACATAGGGGGCAGTATTATAGTAGTTATATTCTTGTACATAGGGGGCAGTATTATAGTAGTTATATCCTTGTACATAGGGGGCAGTATTATAGCAGTTATATTCTTGTACATAGGGGGCGTTATTATAGTAGTTATATTCTTGTACATAGGGGGCAGTATTATAGTAGTTATATTCTTGTACATAGGGGACAGTATTATAGTAGTTATATTCTTGTACATAGGGGGCAGTATTATAGTAGTTATATTCTTGTACATAGGGAGCAGTATTATAGTAGTTATATTCTTGTACATAGGGAGCAGTATTATAGTAGTTATATTCTTGTACATAGGGGCAGTATTATAGTAATTATATTCTTGTACATACGGGGTAATGTTATAGTAGTTATAGTCTTGTACATAGGTGGTAGTATTATAGTAGTTAAAGTATTGTACATAGGGGGCAGTATTATAGTAGTTATATTCTTGTACATAGGGGGCAGTATTATAGTAGTTATATTCTTGTACATAGGGGGCAGTATTATAGTAGTTATATTCTTGTACATAGGGAGCAGTATTATAGTAGTTATATTCTTGTACATAGGAGGCAGTATTATAGTAGTTATATTCTTGTATATGTAGGGCATTATTATAGTAATTATATTCTTGTACATAGGGGGCAGTATTATAGTAATTATATTCTTGTACATAGTGGCAGTATTATAGTAGTTATATTCTTGTACATAGGAGGCAGTATTATAGTAGTTATATTCTTGTACATAGGGGGCAGTATTATAGTAATTATATTCTTGTACATAGGGGGCAGTATTATAGTAGTTATATTCTTGTACATAGGGGGCAGTATTATAGTAGTTATATTCTTGTACATAGGGGGCAGTATTATAGTAGTTATATTCTTGTACATAGGGAGCAGTATTATAGTAGTTATATTCTTGTACATAGGAGGCAGTATTATAGTAGTTATATTCTTGTATATGTAGGGCATTATTATAGTAATTATATTCTTGTACATAGGGGGCAGTATTATAGTAATTATATTCTTGTACATAGTGGCAGTATTATAGTAGTTATATTCTTGTACATAGGAGGCAGTATTATAGTAATTATATTCTTGTACATAGGGGGCAGTATTATAGTAGTTATATTCTTGTACATAGGGGGCAGTATTATAGTAGTTATATTCTTGTACATAGGGGGCAGTATTATAGTAGTTATATTCTTGTACATAGGGGGCAGTATTATAGTAGTTATATTCTTGTACATAGGGGGCAGTATTATAGTAGTTATATTCTTGTACATAGGGGGCAGTGTTATTGTAGTTATATTCTTGTACATAGGAGGCAGTATTATGGTAGTGTTATTCTTGTACATAAGGGGCAGTATTATAGTAGTTATGTTCTTGTTCACAGGAGGCAGTTTTTAGTAAAAACCATACAAGAAATAAACAATACGTTTATTCCAGAAATATCAACACAAAGAATTATGTAACAATATACATGCGTATAAAAAAAATGAAACAAAAAACCAATACTTTTAGCAACTTTAAGGCCTCCTTCCCACGAGCGTGACGGGCTCCGCAGCGTAATATTCCGCTGTGAAGCCCGTCACGGCGCCCCCCAGAGCCCCTATACTTACCTGCGGGAGATAGCGTGAAATCGCTTCCCCGCCCACCGCCGCGCGTCACCGCCCGTCACCGCCCACCACCGCCGCGTCACCGAGCGTGTCACGTGACGCGGCCGGCCGCGTCACGTGACGCGGCCGGCCGCGTCATGTGGCGTCAGATGACGCGCGGCGGTGGGCGGGAAAGCGTTTTTTCACGCTATCTCCCGCTGGTTACAGCGGGAGATAGCGTGAACGGACGGCTTCCATTGACTGCAATGGAAGCCGTCAGTGCGTACAGCCCGTCCTCACCCGCAGAAAATAGAGCATGCTGCGGGTGAGGACGGGAGAAATCGCGGTGCGTAATTCCGCGGTGGAATTACGCATCGTGAGCATTGTGCTATTAGGTTCAATAGAACCTAATAGCAGCGGGCAACGCAGCGGATTTTCGCCGCGAATTACGCGGCGGAAATCCGTTCGTGGGAAGGAGGCCTTACTTAGTTAGAGTCCATTGCTGTTAAAGGAATAGAGATAGAATAAATAAATAAAATGTGGTTTTCAAACATAACACAAAGTATCTTACATTAGGTATAATGAAAACAAAGATCTGATCCAATCCATTTAAGCCGGAAGAAGTACCCTGCGTTGGTACGAAAGCTCGCTATTATTACATCATGTATTTTTGTTAGCCATTAAAAGGTATCATATCTACAAGATTACGTTGTTTCTCTTGCTGAGAACAATCACAAAGTATCTTACATACACCTACCCCACATTCATAAATATGTGTATTTCTCCACAATTCAGAGTTTTTAGCATTTTTATTAACTTCTAACTTTTTAACCCACGTCAGTTCAGGCAGAATAAGGTTCACTGCTGACATGTGATCAAATGGCTCATTATGGATGGACACTCTTGTTCTTGTGTGCCACTGGTAATATTTGATGATGGTAATAATTATATACATGGTCTCTTGGTTGATGCCATTTACATTTGATGGTACTCCATAGATAATATCTGGGTATTTTAGAGACTGCCGCCTGGGTAATCTTAGCTTGCTGGATATTTTTTCCCATATTTGTTTCCCTCCCCAGAATCAGATATAAAGTGTGCCATTGTCTCCTCCTGCAAATAACCTAAAGGACACTTCCTTTCTGATATGCTCAAACATTTTAAGTTCCCTCTAAAAAGGAGCTTCCCATGAAATGACAGCCAAGCGATCTCAAAAAACGTAGCAGGGAGTCTCACTCCATTGAGAAATCTCAAACTTCTCTGTATGGTTGCAGTTATACAGTCTTTTAGTATTGGATGTAAGCAAAAAAAAAGTCCTACGTACACTAAAGTATAAGTCCTTACTGGTCTTAGTCGTTATAAAGGACTTGACTATACCCCATTTTTTCAGACACCTAAGTCCATAGTCTAGATACTGGGGAAGGTAGTCACGAGTCCATCTCCCCCTCTTGAGACTGCCGCCTCACATCTAAGATTCTGCAAAAGGCAATATCCAATCCCTGACACTGTTTACCCACGTGGAACTCTCGTTTGAGTCCAGGTTTCCAAAATTTACTTTTAAAAACATGGAGTCAAAGAACACCCTTGGATTTAACATATTCAGCCCCCCCTCTCTCCACCGTAGGTAGGTTATCCCTCTTTTTATTGGATTCAACCTGTTCCCCCAAAGGAGCTGACAAAACAGACTAAAGAGCCTAGCCGAGAAGGATTCTGGCAAAGGAAAAACAACAGAAATGTACAAAAAGACAGGAACCAGGTAAGTCTTCAACATTTTAACCCTTTCTCTATAGGTCAGCTTCCAGTTTTTCCATCGCTGAACATTCGCATTTCCGGTTTCCAACCTCTCCTCCCAATTTAGTTTGGCACTATCCTCCCTCCCAAACTTAACCCCTAAGATTTTAATAATGGTGGAGGCTTTCACAAACTGTGGCAGATCAAAGTCAGGATCAGCATTCAATGTCCAAAGAGCTTGACTCTTTTCAAGGTTGACCAGAGACCCTGAGGCCCCCGAGAAACTTCTGATTGCAACCAATAACATCAGTACCTCTTGAGGCCCAGATATCACCACTGTTACATCATCCGCATAGGCAACAACTCTCAGAGGCAGGCAGTGGGGGACCGGTACCCCCCGAAAATCACACCTCTGCAGTGACCTCAGGAACGGGTCGATGGCAAAAACATACAGCAGTGGACTCAAGGGACAACCCTGCCTCACCCCTGCCTCAACTCCAAAAGTGTCACCCTGCCAACCGTTGATCAGAGGAAAGCTCTCCGCCTCCTGATATGTTTTCAGCCAATCAACAAAATGTCCAGGAATACCATACTTTGACAAAGTGGCCCATAAGTACTCATGATCTACTCTGTTGAAGGCTTTAGCCTGGTCAAGACTCACAATATATCTCCCACACCCAAGAGCTTTACATCTCTCAAACATTTCCCTTATGGAGATAACTGCTCGAGAGATGTTCCGCCCTTTAACTGTGCCGAACTGACAGCCTGCCAACAGTGACGGGGACAAACAGACTAATCTACAAAACATAATCTTTGCCAGAATCTTCTTGTCAACATTCAAGAGGGCAATCGGCCTCCAGTTCTTGATGTCGCTAGGCTCCTTACCTTTAGACAGCAGAATCAACAAGGAGACTCTCATGGATGGAGGCAGCAGGTGATTTCCTAGACAAGTTTTGTACAAATCCACAAGGATTGGAGCCAGGAGGTCTCTAAACTTCTTGTAAAATTCTGCTGATATACCATCAGGACCTGGTGACTTCTTTAGATGTAACTTATCAATAGCCTCCTTAACCTCTTCCACCGTTAATGCTGCTGTCAAAGGAGAAAAGTCCAGATCATCTTCTCTTTATCCAAAACCTTCCTCTGAAACAAGTCAGCATAGTAAGATCTCACCACACCCGGGATTCCCTCCCGAGATTTCTGCAGAATGCCCTGGGAGTCAGTGAGACCTGCAACCACCTTGTTTGCCACTCGCTCCCGGCAGTTCTCAAAGGGATCAGGTGCCCCTAAGGACCCATAATCCCGTTCAAGAACCAAGGATGTATACCGGTTGTACTGATACTGCCTTATCTCAGATTTCAGTTGGTTGAGCTTTTGTTGGTCATCCTTTCCCGCCAAATAAAGTGACTCTAATTCTTTATGCAGCTTGAGATACTGGCTATACTTACTCTTCCCTTTCTTTACTGACAGTCTCCGTAATAGGGATCTGATCTCCTCCTTGACGTCCTCCCACCAGTCTGCCATGTTTTCATAAAAGTGCACTCTAGTTGGTTCTGAATAAGAGAGTGAACAATATTCTGAACATGAACATCATCCAGGACACTAGAATTAATTTTCCATAATCCTCGACCAACATCTGGTCGCTCAGTGACTCCTAAGCAGAAACACAAGGCTCTATGGTCTGAATAAGGGACGGTTTTCTCACCTATCCTGCTAACTGTTTCAGTAGGATTAACAAAGGCAAAATCTATCCTACTTCTTCTGTCAGCACAGGAATATGTGAACTGTGGCCTCCGACCACCCTGTGTGAACACATCACTCAAGCCAGCCTGTAAAACTATTCTGTTTAAGACCCTGGAGTCTCTGGTCACTGGTCGCCCTGAGGATCTGTCAGCTGATGTCCTGGCAACATTAAAATCCCCAGCCATTATCACAGGTACCAAGGTAAAGAGATATTGCTTCACTTCTTCAAACAGCTGAATTCTGTCACTGTCTGTGGGCCATAGATATTAATGAGCCGGAGCCTTTGACCATGGATGGTGACTTCTAGAACCAAGCATCTTCCCATAGTCACCTCTGTTAACCTATGGACCGTCACATTATTAGTGTTGAATAGTATCGCTACTCCGGCAAAAGGCTCCACAGCCAGTGACGAGAAAGAAGGACCAGATCGCCATTCTCTTTCAGCCTCACGTATGAGCCCTAATGTGGTCAGATGTGTCTCCTGCAAAAAGTAGACATCTGCATCTAGATATCTGAGATGATCATATACAGCATATCTCGTCCTCCTCACTTTAATGCTATTCACATTGCTCGATGCAGTTTTTAATGTGAGCCCCGCCATCATAATGCAACAGCAAAAGAGCAGAAAAATAGATGCCATCATCACATGTCTGTATCTGAGCCATCCTGCGCACCGCCGGTCTCCATATCAGACTCTACATTACAGAGTTTCCTTTTTGGTGGAGGATGGTCCTCCATGTCCCCGTCACACTCCTTGTCTATTTTTCCAAGTTCTTGCTCATAATCACCATCTGATTCTGATAGAACGTCATATCTATTACATAACACCATAACACCGGTGTCATTACTGACCATTTTCTTGGGTTTTTCGTCGCTGTTAAAGTCTCTCTCCGGCTTACGGGAGGACTTTTTTTTCCCCCTCTTTCTCTGTGTATTTTGACGTCCTTCAGATACAGATGGTGATATAGAAGTCACCTCTGGCTGCTGCTGCCCCTGATGGACAACCTCTACGTCCTCCTGAACACTCTCTGAGGGCTGCAGTTCTGGTGCTGCATTACCCGACCCCTGCTGGACCTCTTGTCTTGTCAGTATTGCCCCTGACATCAGAGCCTCCTCCTCTTCTTCAGCATCTGCCCCCAACACAAGCTCCTCATCAGGAACTCCTTGCAGATGTTGTGCCAGGCGTCTGGGCAATCTCTGTGAGAATGGCCGACATTTCCACACAGAGTGCATCGGATATTGTGGCAATCTGCACTTGCATGGCCGACCTCACAGCATAGTTTACACTTTACCACCGTGCAGATACTCGCCACATGACCCACCTTGAAACATTTAAAACACTTACGAGGCTGGCCAGGATTAAAGCAGACACCCCTCTCCCTGCCAATAAAGAAGGAGTTGGGCAAATGCAGTGTAATGTTGTTATGTTGGCGCAGTTTGATGAGAACCTTCCACCCACCAGTCCAAGTGCCATCAGAGTCCCTGTTCTTGGTCTGGTCAGACATCAGGTCACAGTGCCTCCGGAGCCACACCACAATGTCCTGGGGGGGGGAACAGACTTATTCCAGAAGATGACATTCACAGTAACTGTATCTGGCTTGGAAATCGGAATGAATATGAATTTATTCCACCCGTCTGTGTCCCTGAACTTGGGGAAGTTGGCCCAAAACCTATCCAGGTTGGACATGAGCTTAAAACTGATATCATATCCCTGCCAGTCTGGTAGATTAATTACTGCCAATATGTCTGCTGGCACAAACCCCATCTGGTGGCACAGGAGTTCCCGGATCACAAACCTCCTATCTGGAAGGTCTTCTTTAGCGCCTCTGTGCTTGAACCTCACCACATTCCTCCTCTTAAAAGCCTGACCTGTATAATTAGCACTAGAGGTGAAAGATGGCGCACCGCGGCTCCAGGCGTTCCTGGGAGTATCCCAGCGGGTTTCACTGCCCGGGTTTACAGGGTGAGTGTCTGCTGATGGGGGAACCGTCACACCTTGCGTAGGTAGAGGGGGGAAATTCTGCACATCATTCTGTACATTGTCCTTAGACAAGTCCACCTCTACGTTATCTCCTGACTGTTCTATGTCCCACACAGACTGGGAGCTCCCAGCAGATACATTAGTTCAACCATCCCCAGTTGGTGTCCACACAGTAGAGCTCTGTTGTGTTACCTTATTGTCCAGCTGCTCAGCCGTGCTCTCTGGGACTTGTGGTACTTCTGCTGACTCCTGAGGCCCATGCTCCTGCTCAGGGATAGCTGCAGACATATTGCCCTGCTGCTTGGCCATACTTTCTGGGACTTGTGGTACCTCTGCTGACTCCTGAGGTCCATGCTCCTGATGAGGGGTAGCTGCAGACTCTTGAGGCTGTTCCTGTATTTTAGCAGGCTTGTATATTTCTCTTCCTTGAAATGAGAAGCTTGCTGGATTTAGTATGGGTCTTGTCATCTGTTGGTGGTGAATTGTAGAGGTAGGTGACTGATACAGAGGTTCTGAGGACCTGGATGGGAATTCAGAAATGCGCCTTTGCGCCATAAATCGTTCTTGGTTCCTGTATGTTTCAGCCAGCGGTCTCATTCTCTGCAGGATACAGTCTATCTCTGTTACCACGGTGGCGAGGTCCAGGCCGAGTGCATGAAGGTTCTGCACATAGCGGGCCTCATCGTCTGGATTTACAGTCTTCATCTTGTAGATACAGTCCATCTCTGTTACCACGGTGGCGAGGTCCAGGCCGAGTGCATGAAGGTTCTGCACATAGCGGGCCTCATCGTCTGGATTTACAGTCTTCATCTTGTAGATACAGTCCATCTCTGTGACCACGGTGGCGAGGTCCAGGCCGAGTGCATGAAGGTTCTGCACATAGCGGGCCTCATCGTCTGGATTCACAGTCTTCATCTTGTAGATACAATCTATCTCCAGCTGCAGTAACTGCTTTTGTTTCAGTAACTTCTCCATCTTCTTCACCAGATCTGGGATCTCCTCTGCCAGCAGCAGCTCAGGTGCCGTCTCTCTTGCTTGTTGTCTCGGCTGAGGGGGCTTCTCAGGCTGTTTGCAGTCAGCAGACCCCTTCTGTTTTCCCGTTCCTGTTCTCAGGGATCCTCCACCGGCTGCAGTCTGACTGTCAGGTGCTGCACTTGCATTGTACCCTCCAACCATTTTGGGAATAATTGGGGAGTTTACTGCAGACTTGGTTTGTATCACATCCACAGACTTCCCAGCACTTTTACTGCTCCTGCTGCCATACTGCGATCTTGTGCGGCCTGGGCACGCCATGCTGGTGACCACTTCATCCTGCCACAGGTTTTCCTGCAACGTTTGCCTCTCCAGTGATGTTCTACGCTGTCTGTGTACTGGATGAGTTGGCTGCACACCTGCTGCATGTGTTGTACTCTGCCCTACTGCGGGGGCACCTGCTGCATGTGCTGCACTCTGCCCTACCGCCGGGGCACCTGCTGCATGTGCTGCACTCTGCCCTACCGCGGGGGCACCTGCTGCATGTGCTGCACTCTGCCTTCCCGCCGGGGCACCTGCTGCATGTGCTGCACTCTGCCTTCCCGCCGGGGCACCTGCTGCATGTGCTGCACTCTGCCTTCCCGCCGGGGCACCTGCTGCATGTGCTGCACTCTGCCTTCCCGCCGGGGCACCTGCTGCATGTGCTGCACTCTGCCTTCCCGCCGGGGCACCTGCTGCATGTGCTGCACTCTGCCTTCCCGCCGGGGCACCTGCTGCATGTGCTGCACTCTGCCTTCCCCCCGGGGCACCTGCTGCATGAGCTGCACTCTGCCTTCCCCCCGGGGCACCTGCTGCATGCGCTGCACTCTGCCTTCCCCCCGGGGCACCTGCTGCATGCGCTGCACTCTGCCTCCCCCCCGGGGCACCTGCTGCATGCGCTGCACTCTGCCTTCCCGCCGGGGCACCTGCTGCATGCGCTGCACTCTGCCTTCCCGCCGGGGCACCTGCTGCATGCGCTGCACTCTGCCTTCCCGCCGGGGCACCTGCTGCATGCGCTGCACTCTGCCTTCCCGCCGGGGTACCTGCTGCATGCGCTGCACTCTGCCTTCCCGCCGGGGCACCTGCTGCATGCGCTGCACTCTGCCTTCCCGCCGGGGCACCTGCTGCATGCGCTGCACTCTGCCTTCCCGCCGGGGCACCTGCTGCATGCGCTGCACTCTGCCTTCCCGCCGGGGGAACCTGCTGCATGCGCTGCACTCTGCCTCCCCGCCGGGGCACCTGCTGCATGCGCTGCACTCTGCCTCCCCGCCGGGGCACCTGCTGCATGCGCTGCACTCTGCCTCCCCGCCGGGGCACCTGCTGCATGCGCTGCACTCTGCCTTCCCGCCGGGGCACCTGCTGCATGCGCTGCACTCTGCCTTCCCGCCGGGGCACCTGCTGCATGCGCTGCACTCTGCCTTCCCGCCGGGGCACCTGCTGCATGCGCTGCACTCTGCCTTCCCGCCGGGGCACCTGCTGCATGCGCTGCACTCTGCCTTCCCGCCGGGGCACCTGCTGCATGCGCTGCACTCTGCCTTCCCGCCGGGGAACCTGCTGCATGCGCTGCACTCTGCCTTCCCGCCGGGGCACCTGCTGCATGCGCTGCACTCTGCCTTCCCGCCGGGGCACCTGCTGCATGCGCTGCACTCTGCCTTCCCGCCGGGGCACCTGCTGCATGCGCTGCACTCTGCCTTCCCGCCGGGGCACCTGCTGCATGCGCTGCACTCTGCCTTCCCGCCGGGGCACCTGCTGCATGCGCTGCACTCTGCCTTCCCGCCGGGGCACCTGCTGCATGCGCTGCACTCTGCCTTCCCGCCGGGGCACCTGCTGCATGCGCTGCACTCTGCCTTCCCGCCGGGGCACCTGCTGCATGCGCTGCACTCTGCCTTCCCGCCGGGGCACCTGCTGCATGCGCTGCACTCTGCCTTCCCGCCGGGGCACCTGCTGCATGCGCTGCACTCTGCCTTCCCGCCGGGGCACCTGCTGCATGCGCTGCACTCTGCCTTCCCGCCGGGGCACCTGCTGCATGCGCTGCACTCTGCCTTCCTGCTGGGGCACCTTATTGGCTCTGCTTTACACCTTTCATATTCCCAATAAAATTTACTTTTTCTGTGTCACTTACTTGTGCAGGAAGCTGTGTGCCGCGGCCGGCAGACTGTGCAGCTCCACTCTTCTTAGCTGCTCCTGATGTTTCTTTTACTTTACAGACTTACAATTCTCCATCTTCCTTCTTTGTACTTGTAGTACATCCATTCTCCCTTTCTCTATGTAAAACACCTTTCTTGGACTTGTATCCTTGCTTGAAAGTACTTTGGCATTGTCTCGCAGCACAGGCCTGGAAGCCTGGGTCTTGCATAGGGAGCTTCCCCCCCCCCCCCCCCCCAGGGTGGCCCCTCTCTGGGCTAGCTCCAGACATCAGGAGAACCACCAGCACACAACCTCTCAGATAGGAGGCAGCATTATAGTAGTTATAAGCTTGTACATAGGGGGCAGTATTATAGTAGTTATATTCTTGTACATAGGGGCAGTATTACAGTAGTTATATTCTTGTACATAGGGGCAGTATTATAGTAGTTATATTCTTGTACATAGGAGGCAGTATTATAGTAGTTATATTCTTGTACATAGGGGCAGTATTATAGTAGTTATATTCTTGTACATAGGGGGCAGTATTATAGTAGTTATATTCTTGTACATAGGGGACAGTATTATAGTAGTTATATTCTTGTACATAGGGAGCAGTATTATAGTAGCTATATTCTTGTACATAGGGGACAGTATTATAGTAGTTATATTATTGTACATAGGGGGCAGTATTATAGTAGTTATATTCTTGTACATAGGAGCAGTATTATAGTAGTTATATTCTTGTACATAGGGATAGTATTATAGTAATTATATTCTTGTACATAGGGGGCAGTATTATAGTAGTTATATTCTTGTACATAGGGGGCAGTATTATAGTAGTTATATTCTTGTTCATAGGGAGCAGTATTATAGTAGTTATATTCTTGTCCATAGGAGGCAGTATTATAGTAGTTATATTCTTGTACATAGGAGGCAGTATTATAGTAGTTATATTCTTGTACATAGGGGGCAGTATTATAGTAGTTATATTCTTGTACGTAGGGGCAGTATTATAGTAGTAATATTCTTGTATATAGGGGCAGTATTATAGTAATTATATTCTTGTACATAGGGGGCAGTATTATAGTAGTTATATTCTTGTACATAGGGGGCAGTATTATAGTAGTTATATTCTTGTACATAGGGGGCAGTATTATAGTAGTTATATTCTTATACATAGGGGGCAGTATTATAGTAGTTATATTCTTGTACACAGGGGGCAGTATTATAGTAGTTATATTCTTGTACATAGGGGGCAGTATTATAGTAGTCATATTCTTGTGCATAGGAGTAGTATTATAGTAGTTATATTCTTGTTCATAGGGAGCAGTATTATAGTAGTTATATTCTTGTCCATAGGAGGCAGTATTATAGTAGTTATATTCTTGTACATAGGAGGCAGTATTATAGTAGTTATATTCTTGTACATAGGGGGCAGTATTATAGTAGTTATATTCTTGCACATAGGGGGCAGTATTACAGTAGTTATATTCTTGTACATAGGGGCGGTATTATAGTTTTTATATTATTATACATAGGGGGCAGTGTTATAGTAGTTATATTCTTGTACATAGGGAGCAGTATAATAGTAGTTATATTCTTGTACATAGGAGCAGTATTATAGTAGTTATATTCTTGTACATGGGGGGCAGTATTATATTAGTTATATTCTTGTACATAGGGGGTAGTATTATAGTAGTTATATTCTTGTACATAGGAGGCAGTATTATAGTAGTTATATTCTTATACATAGGGGGCAGTATTATAGTAGTTATATTCTTGTACATAGGAGGCAGTATTATAGTAGTTATATTCTTGTACATAGGGGCAGTATTATAGTAGTTATATTCTTGTACATAGGGGGCAGTATTATAGTAGCTATATTCTTGTACATAGGGGACAGTATTATAGTAGTTATATTATTGTACATAGGGGGCAGTATTATAGTAGTTATATTCTTGTACATAGGAGCAGTATTATAGTAGTTATATTCTTGTACATAGGGATAGTATTATAGTAATTATATTCTTGTACATAGGAGCAGTATTATAGTAGTTATATTCTTGTACATAGGGATAGTATTATAGTAATTATATTCTTGTACACAGGAGCAGTATTATAGTAGTTATATTCTTGTACATAGGGGGTAGTATTATAGTAGTTATATCCTTGTACATAGGGAGCAGTATTATAGTAGTTATATTCTTGTACATAGAAGCAGTATTATAGTAGTTATATTCTTGTACATAGGGGGCAGTATTATAGTAGTTATATTCTTGTACATATGGGGCAGTATTATAGTAGTTATATTCTTGTACATAGGTGGCAGTATTATAGTAGTTATATTCTTGTACATAGGGGGCAGTATTATAGTAGTTATATTCTTGTACGTAGGGGCAGTATTATAGTAGTAATATTCTTGTATATAGGGGCAGTATTATAGTAATTATATTCTTGTACATAGGGGGCAGTATTATAGTAGTTATATTCTTGTACATAGGGGGCAGTATTATAGTAGTTATATTCTTGTACATAGGGGGCAGTATTATAGTAGTTATATTCTTGTACATAAGGGGCAGTATTATAGTAGTAATATTCTTGTACATAGGAGCAGTATTATAGTAGTTATATTCTTGTACATAGGAGCAGTATTATAGTAGTTATATTCTTGTACATAGGGGGCAGTATTATAGTAGTTATATTCTTGTACATAGGAGGTAGTATTATAGTAGTTATATTCTTATACATAGGGGGCAGTATTATAGTAGTTATATTCTTGTACACAGGGGGCAGTATTATAGTAGTTATATTCTTGTACATAGGGGGCAGTATTATAGTAGTCATATTCTTGTGCATAGGAGTAGTATTATAGTAGTTATATACTTGTTCATAGGGAGCAGTATTATAGTAGTTATATTCTTGTCCATAGGAGGCAGTATTATAGTAGTTATATTCTTGTACATAGGAGGCAGTATTATAGTAGTTATATTCTTGTACATAGGGGGCAGTATTATAGTAGTTATATTCTTGTACATAGGGGGCAGTATTACAGTAGTTATATTCTTGTACATAGGGGCGGTATTATAGTTTTTATATTATTATACATAGGGGGCAGTGTTATAGTAGTTATATTCTTGTACATAGGGAGCAGTATAATAGTAGTTATATTCTTGTACATTGGAGCAGTATTATAGTAGTTATATTCTTGTACATGGGGGGCAGTATTATATTAGTTATATTCTTGTACATAGGGGGTAGTATTATAGTAGTTATATTCTTGTACATAGGAGGCAGTATTATAGTAGTTATATTCTTGTACAAAGAGAGCAGTATTATAGTAGTTATATTCTTGTACATAGGGACCAGTATTATAGTTGTTATATTCTTGTACATAGGGGGCAGTATTATACTAGTTATATTATTGTATATAGGGGCAGTATTATAGTAGTTATATTCCTGTACATAGGAACAGTATATAGTAATTATATTCCTCTACATAGGAGGCAGTATTATAGTAGTTATATTCTTGTACACATGAGCAGTAATATAGTAGTTATATTCTTGTACATAGGGGGCAGTATTATAGTAGTTATATTCTTGTACATAGGAGGCAGTATTATAGTAGTTATATTCTTGTACATAGGGGCAGTATTATAGTAGTTATATTCTTGTACATAGGGGGCAGTATTATAGTAGCTATATTCTTGTACATAGGGGACAGTATTATAGTAGTTATATTATTGTACATAGGGGGCAGTATTATAGTAGTTATATTCTTGTACATAGGAGCAGTATTATAGTAGTTATATTCTTGTACATAGGGATAGTATTATAGTAATTATATTCTTGTACATAGGAGCAGTATTATAGTAGTTATATTCTTGTACATAGGGATAGTATTATAGTAATTATATTCTTGTACACAGGAGCAGTATTATAGTAGTTATATTCTTGTACATAGGGGGTAGTATTATAGTAGTTATATCCTTGTACATAGGGAGCAGTATTATAGTAGTTATATTCTTGTACATAGAAGCAGTATTATAGTAGTTATATTCTTGTACATAGGGGGCAGTATTATAGTAGTTATATTCTTGTACATATGGGGCAGTATTATAGTAGTTATATTCTTGTACATAGGTGGCAGTATTATAGTAGTTATATTCTTGTACATAGGGGGCAGTATTATAGTAGTTATATTCTTGTACGTAGGGGTAGTATTATAGTAGTAATATTCTTGTATATAGGGGCAGTATTATAGTAATTATATTCTTGTACATAGGGGGCAGTATTATAGTAGTTATATTCTTGTACATAGGGGGCAGTATTATAGTAGTTATATTCTTGTACATAGGGGGCAGTATTATAGTAGTTATATTCTTGTACATAAGGGGCAGTATTATAGTAGTAATATTCTTGTACATAGGAGCAGTATTATAGTAGTTATATTCTTGTACATAGGAGCAGTATTATAGTAGTTATATTCTTGTACATAGGGGGCAGTATTATAGTAGTTATATTCTTGTACATAGGAGGTAGTATTATAGTAGTTATATTCTTATACATAGGGGGCAGTATTATAGTAGTTATATTCTTGTACACAGGGGGCAGTATTATAGTAGTTATATTCTTGTACATAGGGGGCAGTATTATAGTAGTCATATTCTTGTGCATAGGAGTAGTATTATAGTAGTTATATACTTGTTCATAGGGAGCAGTATTATAGTAGTTATATTCTTGTCCATAGGAGGCAGTATTATAGTAGTTATATTCTTGTACATAGGAGGCAGTATTATAGTAGTTATATTCTTGTACATAGGGGGCAGTATTATAGTAGTTATATTCTTGTACATAGGGGGCAGTATTACAGTAGTTATATTCTTGTACATAGGGGCGGTATTATAGTTTTTATATTATTATACATAGGGGGCAGTGTTATAGTAGTTATATTCTTGTACATAGGGAGCAGTATAATAGTAGTTATATTCTTGTACATTGGAGCAGTATTATAGTAGTTATATTCTTGTACATGGGGGGCAGTATTATATTAGTTATATTCTTGTACATAGGGGGTAGTATTATAGTAGTTATATTCTTGTACATAGGAGGCAGTATTATAGTAGTTATATTCTTGTACAAAGAGAGCAGTATTATAGTAGTTATATTCTTGTACATAGGGACCAGTATTATAGTTGTTATATTCTTGTACATAGGGGGCAGTATTATACTAGTTATATTATTGTATATAGGGGCAGTATTATAGTAGTTATATTCCTGTACATAGGAACAGTATATAGTAATTATATTCCTCTACATAGGAGGCAGTATTATAGTAGTTATATTCTTGTACACATGAGCAGTAATATAGTAGTTATATTCTTGTACATAGGGGGCAGTATTATAGTAGTTATATTCTTGTACACAGGGGGCAGTATTATAGTAGTTATATTCTTGTACATAGGAGCAGTATTATAGTAGTTATATTCTTGTGCACATGAGCAGTAATATAGTAGTTCTTTTCTTTTACATAGGGAGCAGTATTATAGTAGTTATATACTTGTACATAGGAGGCAGTATTATAGTAGTTATATTCTTGTACATAGGGGGCAGTATTATAGCAGTTATATTCTTGTACATAGTGGCAGTGTTATAGTAGTTATATTCTTATACATAGAGGGCAATATTATAGTAGTTATATTCTTGTACATAGGGGGCAGTATTATAGTAGTTATATTCTTATACATAGGGCGCACTATTATAGTTTTTGTATTCTTGTCCTTTGGGGCAGCATTATAATAGTTACATTCTTCTACATAGGGGTAGTATTAGATTAGTTATATTTTTCTACATAGGAGAAGTATTAGAGCTGTTGTTCGAAGGCAATAGTTCATTGCGTTATCCGTGGCGATAATCTGGCCGAGGGTAACGCAGTAAACACTTTCCATAACTTCGCGAAAGAAAGTGCAATCCCACTGTCCACGAGCGGAAAATCATAGCGATTCTTCACGCACGGGATTCAGATTGCAGCATGCCGGGGTTTGTTGCAATTGTCCGTGGTGAGCGTGTCTCTCAGATAGGCTCAGCACACAGACCTGACAGCTCTCCCCCCTGCTCCCCCGCGGCGGAATATCGTCACGGCCGTGAACAGGGCGCCTTATAGTAGTTATATTCCTGTACATAGGGAGCAGTATTATAGTAGTTATATTCTTGTACACAGGGGGCAGTATTATAGTAGTTATATTCTTGTACATAGGAGCAGTATTATAGTAGTTATATTCTTGTACACATGAGCAGTAATATAGTAGTTATATTCTTTTACATAGCAGCAGTATTATAGTAGTTATATTCTTGTACAAAGGGGGCAGTATTTTAGTAGTTATATTCTTGTACATAGGGGGCAGTATTATAGTATTTATATTCTTGTACATATGGGGTAGTATTATAGTAATTGTATTCTTGTACATAGGAGCAGTATTATAGTAGTTATATTCTTGTACATAGGAGGCAGTATTATAGTAGTAATATTCTTGTACATAGGAGGCAGTATTATAGTAGTTATATTCTTGTATATATAGGGCAATATTTTAGTTGATATATTCTAGTACATATGGGGCAGTATTATAGTAATTATATTCTTGTACATAGGGGGCAGTATTATAGTAGTTATATTCTTGTACATAGGAGGCAGTATTATAGTAGTAATATTCTTGTACATAGGAGGCAGTATTATAGTAGTTATATTCTTGTATATATAGGGCAATATTTTAGTTGATATATTCTAGTACATATGGGGCAGTATCATAGTAGTTATATTCTTGTACATGGGGAGCAATATTATAGTAGTTATATTCTTGTACATAGGGGGCAGTATTATAGTAGTTATATTCTTGTATATAGGGAGCAGTATTATAGTAGTTATATTCTTGAACATAGGAGAAGTATTATAGTAGTTAAATTCTTGTTCATAGGAGGCAATATCATAGTAGTTATATTCTTGCAGATAAGAGCAGTATTATAGTAGTTATATTCTTGCACATAGAGGCAGCATTATATTATATTCTTGTACGTAGGCGGTAGTATTATATTACTAATATTCTTCTACATAGGAGCAAGATTTTAGTAGTTAAATTCTTGTATATAGGAGCAATATTATAGTAGTTATATTCTTGTACATAGGAGGCAGTATTATAGTAGTTATATTCTTGTACATAGGGGCAGTATTATAGTAATTATATTCTAGTACATATGGGACAGTATTATAGTAGTTATATTCTTGTACATAGGCAGCAGTATTATAGTAGTAATATTCTTGAACACAGTGGAAGTATTATAGTAGTTATATTCTTGTACAAAGGGGGCAGTATTATAGTAGTTATATTCTTGTACATAGGGGGCAGTATTAAAGTAGCCATATTCCTGAACATAGGAGTAGTATTATAGTAGTTTAATTCTTGTTCATAGGAGGCAATATCATAGTAGTTATATTCTTGCAGATAAGAGCAGTATTATAGTAGTTATATTCTTGTACATAGGAGGCAGCATTATATTATATTCTTGTACGTAGGCGGTAGTATTATATTACTTATATTCTTCTGCATAGGAGCAGTATTTTAGTAGTTATATTCTTGTACAAAGGGGGCAGTATTATAGTAGTTATATTCTTGTATATAGGGAGCAGTATTATAGTAGTTAAATTCTTGTACATAGGAGCAATATTATAGTAGTTATATTCTTGTACATATGGGGCAGTATTATAGTTGGTATATTCTAGTACTTATGGGGCAGTATTATAGTAATTATAATCTTGTACATAGGGGTAGTATTATAGTAGTTATATTCTTGTACATAGGAAGCAGTATTATAGTAGTTATATTCTTGAACACAGTGGCAGTATTATAGTAGTTATATTTTTGTACATAGGAGTAGTATTATAGTAGTCATATTCTTGAACACAGGGGCAGTATTATAGTAGTTATATTTTTGTACATATGGGAAAGCATTATAGCAGTTATATTCTTATACATGGGAGGCAGTATTATAGCAGAAATATTCTTGTACATAGGGAGCAGTATTATAGTAGTTAAAATTCTTGTACATAGGGAGCAGTATTATAGTAGTTTAATTTTTGTACATAGGAGCAGTATTATAGTAGTTATATTCTTGTACATAGGGAGCAGTATTATAGTAGTTATATTCTTGTACATAGGGAGCAGTATTATAGTAGTTATATTCTTGTACATAGGGAGCAGTATTATAGTAGTTATATTCTTGTACATAGGGGGCAGTATTATACTAGTTATATTCTTGTACATGGGTGGCAGTATTATAGTAGTTATATTCTTCTACATAGGGAGCAGTATTATAGTAGTTATATTTTTGTACATAGGAGCAGTATTATAGTAGTTATATTCTTGTACATAGGGAGCAGTATTATAGTAGTTATATTCTTGTACATAGGGAGCAGTATTATAGTAGTTATATTCTTGTACATAGTGGGCAGTATTATAGTAGTTATATTCTTGTACATAGGGGGCAGTATTATAGTAGTTACATTCTTGTACATAGAGGGCAGTATTATAGTAGTTATATTCTTGTACATAGCGAGCAGTATTATAGTAGTTAAATTCTTGTACATAGGATCAGTATTATAGTAGTTATATTCTTGTATATAGGGGCAGTATTATAGTAGTTATATTCTTGTACATAGGGAGCAGTATTATAGTAGTTATATTCTTGTACATAGGATCAGTATTATAGTAGTTATATTCTTGTATATGGGAGGCAGTATTATAGTAGTTATATTCTTGTACATAGGGGGCAGTATTATAGTAGTTATATTCTTGTACATAGGGAGCAGTATTATAGTAGTTATATTCTTGTACATAGGATCAGTATTATAGTAGTTATATTCTTGTATATGGGAGGCAGTATTATAGTAGTTATATTCTTGTACATAGGGGGCAGTATTATAGTAGTTATATTCTTGTACATGGGAGCAGTATTATAGTAGTTATATTCTTGTACACAGGGAGCAGTATTATAGTAGTTATATTCCTGTACATAGTGGGCAGTATTATAGTAGTTATATTCTTGTACATAGAAGCAGTATTATAGTAGTTATATTCTTGTACATAGGAGGCAGTATTATAGTAGTTATATTCTTGTACATAGGAGGCAGTATCATAGTAGTTATATTCTTGTACATAGGGGGCAGTATTATAGTAGTTATATTCTTGTACATAGGGACCAGTATTATAGTAGTTATATTCTTGTACATAGGGGGCAGTATTATAGTAGTTATATTCTTGTACATAGGGACCAGTATTATAGTAGTTATATTCTTGTACATAGGACCAGTATTATAGTAGGTATATTCTTGGGGGGGGGGGGCGGGGGGTTACAATTAATCACAGGCAATACAATGCAGCAGTGTTTTCCTAATTTAGCTATACACATGACACAAAATATTTCGGTTCTGCAATATAGTTTTGTGACCTGTTAAATTTTTTAATTCTTTTAAATTTGCTCTAATCTCTTTATGATGAGGATGTGAATCCTCCTTTATGGTGATGGTCTGTCCTCTCTATACATTGCTCAGTTGTATTATTTCATCGTGAATGTATTATCGTTATAATGGTGACACACCCTAAGAAATTCTTTAGCTTTTACTGCCACCTTGTGTCCAAATGTAGGTAAACCCTCATAGCCAAATAGGAGTGATTGCTCACTTCACTGTAGTATAAGCATTGTCAGAGGTAAGTCTAGGTAGTCCCCTGGAAATACAACTGCAGGGAGGAGAGCTTACTCCTATTCTTTTGAAAGGAAAAAATCACCATAAATAACCGTAATCTGACTATATAATAGCACCATACAGTACCCACGTAATAAATTATTGTATCTTGCACACGTTGTAGTGTTATATTGTTCTTAGAGTCACATTGCCTACATATAATAGTGCCGCAGAGTGACATAACACATCGTTCATATTTCCTAACTTTTCAACAGTAAAAGGATAAACAAATGTAGCAGTGCGCTTAGCGTGCCATGACAAATTGATATGATAGGTCATACCCCTTTTAAACTAAGCCACACCCCCTCTGTATTCCGTAATACTGCCCTTCAGTGACCAATCAACAAGAATAAAACTTGCAATGTGCGTTTTCTAGCACATCACACAGTCCCCCCATTAGCAGTCTCAGCAGTATTAGTGCTCCACATATGTGTCCCAGTAGTAAAACCGCCTCCATAGTGATTTTAATAGTAATAGTGCCCCCATTAATGGCCCCAGTAGTATTACTGCCCCCATTAATGGCCCCAGTAGTAATAGTGCCCATGTTGGTGGCTCCATAATAATAATGTTCCTGTAAGCGGCCCCAACAATAATAGCACCCCTGTAGCAGCCCCAACCGTAATAGTGTCCCCGTTAGTGGCTACAGTCACCTCTCCGCTGTCTCTCTGCTTGCTGTTCCTTTGGATCCCACTGATCTCCCCTGGCTTCAGTCCTGACAGCCAGTCACATGCTTGATCGCTGAGGGCCGGGATTGCAGCAGCACGTGACTGGCAGCAGGGATCATCAGTATCAGAAGGGACTGTGAGTGGAGCAGAGGGGCAGCGGAGAGGGTGAGTATAATATGTGTTTTTCATGTCAGTGGGGAGGCGGAACATGCCTCCTGCTGCCCATCACTGCGAGACAACATTTCAAATTCAGCCCTGTCCCGCAGATTACGAGACAGTGGGGAGACATGCACATGTCTATGTAATGCTGGCACAGATCGCCTACATAATAGTTTCATTCGGTGATAATACATGCATACAGTACTACATAATAGTGCCATATTGTGAACACATAATAGTGTCATAACAAAGCTACTAATTAACAAAGATATAGCTATTCATGAATGAATAGCTAAGGGCTATGTGTGATTGGCTGAGCGCTCAGCCAATAGCTAAGCAGTAGCTGCTATTGGCTGAGCCCTCAGCCAATCTGCAAAGCCCTTTCAGGAGGTGGGGATTTTTTAAAACCCCGACTGCTGAAAGAGCTCAATAGTAGTGCCGGGGAGCCAGCGGGAGGATGCGGCTGAGAGCAGGAGAGGTGAGTATAATTTTTTGTTATTTTTCACACTTTTAGCAGATTATCGGGGAAGGGCTTATATTTCAAGCCCTTCCCCGATAATTATTCCACGGGGCTTGCCAAAGCAGTGCTTTCAATGGGATTGGCAGCTGTGCAGATCCCATTGAAAGCAATGGAATAGAATGCCGGGGACTTCTGCCACAGCTGTGACAGCTGTGGCAGAGGATCGCGGAGATGAAGGAAACTCCTGCCACAGCTGTCAGAGCTGTTACAGCTGTGGCAGAAGTCCTCGGCATTCTCCATCTCTTTTCAATGGGGCTAGCACTGCTGCCGCTGGCCCCATTGAAAAGACTGGCGATATGTCGGCGTGATGCCGATATCCCGGCGTCATGCCGATTTTTTTCTGGCACTGCGATGCGAGACTTTAACTTTAGAAACGCATTGCAGTGGAGAAAATCTCGCCAGTGGGTGGGAGCCCTAAGTCTGACTCCTTGCCCCGCTTCCCCAGTGAGTATAGGGACCGTCACCCAGTTGTCGCCCTGGGGCCTAGCCCAGGGGGGCAAGTAGGTAGGGACTGGGGTCACGGGTAGCTTTTAGGGACTTCCAGTACCTGTACCCCAGTTCCCTGACAGTTACTCTGTTTGCAGCACTGCAGCAATCACTCGGCAGGCAGTGAAGCCAGCCTGAGAGGAAGCAAAGAGGAGCAGGAGAGAGGAGAAGGGAGGCAGCCACACGAACCAGCAGGAGGTTGAGTACAGTGATGACGTCATCATCGTGCTGACTCTGCCTCCTGCTGTACGGCGGCACAGATGATCAGACAATGCACCCTAGACAGGGCATCAGCATTACCTTGTGACTTGCCTGGTCTATATTCGAGGGTGAACTTGAAGTTCTGAAGCGAAAGAAACCACCTCATCACCCTTGCATTCTTTTCCTTATTTTGCTTCATCCAGGTCAAGGGGTCATGGTCTGACACAAATTTGAACTCTCTCCCCAAGAGATAGTACCTTAACGTTTCCAGTGCCGATTTTACTGCTAAACATTCACGTTCAACAATAGCGTAATTCTTCTCCGCAGGAGATAGCTTCCAGCTTAAATACAGTACTGCATGTTCTTCCCCATTTATGGACTGGGACAACACTGCACCCAACCCTACATTAGAAGCATCCGTCTGCACAATAAACTGTTTCGAGAAGTTGGCCGTTATCAATACTGGCTGTTGGCAAAGAGCAGACTTTAAATTTTGAAAGGCCTGCTCGGCCTCGACTGTCTATGCCACCATTACTGACTTGCCCCCTTTCATCAAGTCCGTAAGTGGTGCTGCAATGGAAGCAAAGTTAGGCACAAACCTACGGTAGTACCCGGTCATTCCTAAAAAGGCTCTGACCTGTTTTTTTGTTAAAGGTCCAGGCCATGCTTGTATGGCCTCTACCTTGTTGACCTGGGGTTTAATGACACCATGGCAAATAACATAGCAAGGTACTTGGCTTCCTCCAGGGCTAGCGCACATTTTCCAGGGTTTAAGGTTAAACCTGCCCTTTTTATGGCATCCATGACCGCCTGTACCTTCCCAAGGTAACTCTCCCAATCGGCACTATAGACTACGACATCGTCTAAGTACGTGACAGAATAGTTACGGTGAGACCTCAAAATCCGATCCATTAACCTTTAAGGTAGCAGGCGCGCCATGTAGTCCAAACGTCATGCCTTTGTACTGAAGCAAGCCCTCTGGGGTTGAGGAGGCCGTTTTCTCTTTGGCCTTGTCAGTCAGAGAATTTTGCCAGTACCCTTTGGTAAGGTCCAGTGTGGTGATATATCTGGCATTACCCAGTCTCTCAATTAATTCATCAACCCTGGGCATGGGATATGCATCAAATTTGGAGATTTCGTTTAACTTCCTGAAATCATTGCAAAACATCCAAGTACCGTCTGGTTTGGGGACTAACACAATGGGGCTTGAGCACTTGCTTTTTGATTCCTCTATCACTCCTAACTCCAGCATGCGCTTAACCTTGGTAGAAACTGCTTCCCTACATGCTTCTGGAATCCTGTACAGTTTTAAGTTCACCTTCATCCTGGGTTCGGCTATGATATGTGTTTTGACGTGTGTACGACCGGGCAGGTCAGAGAATTTGTCTCTGTTTCTTTGTAGGAACTCTTTTGCCTCCTGCCGTTGGCACACCAAGAGGGCCTCACCTACTCTAACATCGGGCAGGGAGGGCTGCGACCCACCCCTCCTGATGCTTGAGGTAGCCAAAGCTTCTCTGTTCTTCCAGAGTTTTATTAAATTAACATGTTACACCTGATACAGCTTCCTTTTCCCCGGCTGGTGCACTCTATAGTTTACAGTGCCTACCTACTCAACAATTTCGTAGGGACCCTGCCATCTAGCGAGGAATTTACTCTACAGTAGGCACCAAGATGAGAACTCGGTCACCGGGACTAAAAGTTCTCACCCTGGCAGAACGATTGTACATTCTGCTTTGGGCCTCCTGTGCCCTCTGCAAGGGTTCCCTGACCATGGGCATTACAGTATTAATGCGGTCCTGCATCTGAGCCACCTGCTCGATGACGCTCCTATAGGGAGTAGACTCGGTCTCCCAGGTTTCTGTGGCTATATCCAACAACCCTCTGGGGTGCCGACCATATAGAAGCTCAAATGGCGAGAAGCCTGTGGTACTTCCCGTATGGAGAACATAAGATAAGGTAACAGGCGGTCCCAGTCCCGACCATCTTTCTCTACTACCTGCTTTAGCATTTGCTTCAGGGTCCTATTGAACCTCTCCACCAACCCGTCCGTCTGAGGGTGGTATACCGAGGTTCGTATGTGATCAATTTTAAAGAGTTGGCACAATTTTTTCGTTACTTTGGACATGAACGGGGTCCCTTGGTCTGTGAGGATTTCCTTGGGAAGACCTGCTCTGGAGAACATAAGGGACAACTCTAATGCAATGTTTTTGGCAGTAGGGCTTCTTAAAGGGATTGCCTCAGGGTATCAAGTGGCATAATCTAACACGACCAAAATGTATTGATGTCTTCTAGCTGACTTGACTATGAGACCCACTAAATCCATTCCAATTCTCTCAAAAGGAACCTCTATAATCGGGAGAGGCACTAAGGGATTGCGGCAGTGCAACACAGGAGCGGTGATCTGACAGGTGGGGCACGACTCACAGTACTCCTTTATGTCCTTGTACACCCCTGGCCAGAAGAATCTTTGAAGAATTCTACCCTGTGTTTTATCAGTTCCTTAATGTCCTCTTAATACATGATTATGTGCTTAGTCTAACACCTTGCACCTGTACGGCTTCGGCTCGACCAACTGTTCCACCACTTTCCCGCTTGTTTTTGTTTCTGTATACAAGTTATTATTCATGGCAAAATGGGGAACCGTTGGTCAGAACCCGGTTCCTGTAACACACCATTTATCACTACGACATTTTCTTTGGCATTGATAAGAGTGGGGTCCCTTAACTGGGCTGTTCCAAAGTTCCCAGGCGCATCCTCTAGATCGGACACATCCTGAACCGAGGGATAGACTTCCTCCTCAGCGTCATCTCCAGCCAAGACCTGTAAACAAAAAGTTATATTCCCGGTTCAACGTCCACATTTACCCCGCTATCCTGCGGAGGTGTAAGGTCAGCTGGGTTTACGTCAGTCTCTTTAGCAGGGATTATCATTTTTCCCCACAAGTCCCAGAATACCGGAAAATTGCGCCTTAATATCACGCTATGCATCAATCCTTTGACAACACCTACATCGTAGGTCACAGTTCCGCCATAAGTCTCAGAGTTACACTGTGCCATAGGATATACCCTTGTGTTACCGTGTATACATACCACACTTATGTGCTTACCCGGTATGAAGCCTTCTACTATCAGGCTAGCATGCACTAAGAGGACCAGGCTACCCAAGTCCAGTAGAGCCTCCACAGAATAGTGGTTTACACTTATGCGACACAGTTGTGGCTCAGTCTCTAGTCTCTGTGAGGCACTGCAAACAGGCCGAGCGAACAAGGATCAGTACCAAGCACCGTCACACTCCATACGCTCATCAGCCATAGGGCACCAAGCCAACACATGCCCGAGCCCCTGGCATCTCCAGCACCTCAGAGGCCCTGGTTTCCTCTGCTTAGCAAACGGGTTGGGGCTACCAGGGGCTTTTAACTCCAACAGTGCCCCTTCCGGTGGCCTGACCTCCTTCCCACCATGCCACAGCTTTCCTCCAGCATCTGGTGGTCTTTTACCCTGTGTAGGCCTGGAACTCGTAGCGGGGGTCTGGATGGAATGGATGTCCTAGAGGTAGTTCTCAGTCACAGTGTAGCGGTCGACCAGATCTACCAGCTGGTTGGCATCGTGGCAGGGCACGGGTATAACGGTCCGCCATGACCTTATCGACTATCTGGGCGGGTGTGCACATGTCCAGCTCCAGCCATTTTTTTACGAGATGGTACAGGTCAAACATCTGCGACCTGGCTGATGGGTCAGACCTGTAGCTCCAATTGTGCACACTCAGCGCCCGAACTGCCGCCGTAACACCCAGACGAGCCAGGATCTCTGCTTTTAATCTGGCATAGTCATTTACCTCGTGGGTACTGAGGTCTTGGTATGCCTTCTGTGGTTCCGCAGTGAGGAACGGTGCGAGAACCTCAACCCACTCAGCCTTGGGGAGTTTCCCTCGTTCCGCGGTTCTTTCAAACACGGTCAGATAGGTCTCAATATAATCATTAGGAGTCATCTTTTGTGGAAATTTCTGCACAGTCTCTCTGTGCCTGGCTCCTTCCTTCCTTAAGGCCGGATGCTTTAGGAGGACATCAGTCAGCCGGTCCATCTGCGCTAACAGCTCCTCCATGGCTGGGGTTGGTGCCTGCATTGTAATTGCAGACTTCAGCCAGGACATTCACCAGGTGCCGTCCGGATCGCGGCCCGCATCCGAGCACCAAATGTAAGAAGTCCTCCAGGGGGTGGGGATGGCAACAACACTCTGGACTCGAAGGTGCGTAAAACTTACTTCAGTTTTTATTTTTAAAGCACACTCCAGGCAGAAAGCAACAGAAAAGTCCATATAACACAACATATGCAGCACCACACAGGGTGCTGAGAGGTTTCTCTGGGTCTTGCTGTGAAGTGGTACTCCCTCCTCAGGCTGTCAGACACTGACTCCCTAGAGCTGCAGTCTTTTATGCCCCAGTAACGGGGTCAGTGCCTACAGCTGAGTTCTCTGGGGACCAGGCAGAAACTCTGGACTGGATCCCCACCCTATCATCAGTCTCATATCAATCTGTCAGTCGGTCTATCTATGGCTGATATAAATTATATGTCTTCCTGTATTTACTGTATATAATTTCACACTTTACACACAATTAAAAAAACGCATCAAAAACACAGGCAGTTTTTAATAGTGTTTGCAGCTTCCTAATAACGTACGTGTTTTTCTTAGTTGTGGTTCTAAAGTACAAAAACATGAACACACCCTAAGGCCGCTCTCACATGTGCATTCAGAAAACGCAGCTTGAAATTGTAGGATTTCTACCAGAATTTCAAGCAGCGTTTTTGAACGGATTGTACAGCGTTTGACAGCGCTTTTTAGTACACCCCATCATTGTGATGGGTGAGGAGGTCCGTTAAAATCGCAAAAATAGCACAGACAGGTCTCAAAAATCGCGGCATCAGGAACACGGCATTTTAGCGCAGGTTTGAGTAACCCCATTAAAATCAAGGGGCTACAAACTAATTTTCATGTAGTGCAGGAAATGCATCATGTTTGAAAAGATTACACCAAGGGGCTGGATTATGTATGCAGCATGATCTAGGTATGGGTACAAGGGGGGGGGGGGGCGCCCGGGGGGGGGCCTAAGCTGAACTTTTGCACCCAGGCCCCTGAGCCTTTAGGTACACCCTTAATTACAGGCCTAGCCAGTAGCCCTAGTGTCCAGTAAGTAGATTGGGGCCACAAGGGGTATATTTTTGAACACGGGGCAAACAGGGGTATCCATTTTTGTAATTTTTTCCTTCTGCTTTGCTTAGATTCATTCAAAAGCTGTAGCGTCTAAATACACAGTACACCCCTAGATGAATTTGTTAAGAGGTCTAGTTTTCAAAACGGGGTCATTTATGGGGGTTCTCTATAGTTTTGGCCGCTCAAGGGGTCTACAAGTGGGCAATGGGGCCTTAATCGCCTTCAAGCAAAATGTCTGTTCTGAAAGCCACCGGCTGCTCCTTTCAGTTCGGGCCCCTTTGTGCATACAGACATAAGATTAGGGCCACAATGGGTATGTCTCTGAACATGGGACAAACAGGGGTATCCATTTTGGGGTGTAAATACTAATTTTCATGTGCACTATAGAAAAAGCCTGCCTTTAAAATGACATATTTGCAAAAATATGAAATTTTATTTGTTCTCCTCTAAATTGCATTATCTTCTGAAAAGAAACTGTTGGTTCAAAATACTTCTGACTAGAGATGAGCGAACGCGTTCGTCCGAGCTTGATATTCGTGCGAATATTAGGGTGTTCGGGATGTTCGTTATTCGTGACGAACACCATGCGGTGTTCTGGTTACTTTCACTTCCTTCCCTGAGACGTTAGCGCGCTTTTCTGGCCAATTGAAAGACAGGGAAGGCATTACAACTTCCCCCTGCAACGTTTAAGCCCTATACCACCCCCCTGCTGTGAGTGGCTGGCGAGATCAGGTGTTCGCCTAATATAAAAGTCGGCCCCTCCCGCGGCTCGCCTCAGATGCGGTGTGAGTTAGATGAGGGACAGTGCTGTTTATACCGGAGCTGCTGTAGGGAAAGAATTGGTAGTTAGTGTAGGCTTCAAGACCCCCCAAAGGTCCTTATTAGGGCCACTGATAGCTGTGTGTTGGCTGCTGTTAGCAGTGGCATTTTTTTTTTCTCAAAATCGCCTCTGCAGACCGTTGCACCTGGCATTAGGGACAGAAGTGCTGCATAGGCAGGGAGAGTGTTAGGAGTGAGTGTAGCCTTCAAGAACCTCAACGGTCCTTTCTAGGGCCATATTTATCCGTGTGCAGTACTGTCCAGGCTGCTGTTGGCTGTGCTGCATTTTTTTTTGGCTTCTCAAAATCGCCTCTGCAGAGCATTGCACCCTCCATTGATACTGCAGGGAAAGAATTGTATAGGCAGGGCCACAACACAGTTATTATTCATAGAATATACGCAGTGCTGCCTGTTGGTGGGAAAAAACTGAAAACAAATCTATTTGTCCAGCCTGTGTCCGTCCTTACGGGCGGTGGAGACGTGTGAGCTGCGTGAAAAACATTGCTAAATCATACGCACCCAGCTACGCTTTACTGCTGGCTTCGCCATTTGCTTTCCTTAATTGGGAAAAAAAATACCTGCTCTGCCACAGTTAATAACTCTGCTACCCTCACGTTCTGTGACACATAAGCAGGGACACAGCACAGTTATTAAACTTCGCAGGTTCATTGAATATACGCAGTGCTGCCTGTTGGTGGGAAAAAACTGAAAAGAAATCTATTTGTCCAGCCTGTGTCCGTCCTTACGCCTGTGGAGACGTGTGAGCTGCGTGAAAAACATTGCTAAATCATACGCAGCCAGCTACGCTTTACTGCTGGGTTCGCCATTTGCTTTCCTTAATTGGGAAAAAAAATACCTGCTCTCCAAGAGTTATAATAACTCTGCTACCCTCACGTTCTGTGACACATAAGCAGGGACACAGCGCAGTTATTAAACTTCGCAGGTTCATTGAATATACGCAGTGCTGCCTGTTGGTGGGAAAAAACTGAAAAGAAATCTATTTGTCCAGCCTGTGTCCGTCCTTACGCCTGTGGAGACGTGTGAGCTGCGTGAAAAACATTGCTAAATCATACGCAGCCAGCTACGCTTTACTGCTGGGTTCGCCATTTGCTTTCCTTAATTGGGAAAAAAAATACCTGCTCTGCCACAGTTAATAACTCTGCTACCCTCACGTTCTGTGACACATAAGCAGGGACACAGCGCAGTTATTAAACTTCGCAGGTTCATTGAATATACGCAGTGCTGCCTGTTGGTGGGAAAAAACTGAAAAGAAATCTATTTGTCCAGCCTGTGTCCGTCCTTACGCCTGTGGAGACGTGTGAGCTGCGTGAAAAACATTGCTAAATCATACGCAGCCAGCTACGCTTTACTGCTGGGTTCGCCATTTGCTTTCCTTAATTGGGAAAAAAAATACCTGCTCTCCAAGAGTTATAATAACTCTGCTACCCTCACGTTCTGTGACACATAAGCAGGGACACAGCGCAGTTATTAAACTTCTCAGGTTCATTGAATATACGCAGTGCTGCCTGTTGGTGGGAAAAAACTGAAAAGAAATCTATTTGTCCAGCCTGTGTCCGTCCTTACGCCTGTGGAGACGTGTGAGCTGCGTGAAAAACATTGCTAAATCATACGCACCCAGCTACGCTTTACTGCTGGCTTCGCCATTTGCTTTCCTTAATTGGGAAAAAAAAATACCTGCTCTGCCACAGTTAATAACTCTGCTACCCTCACGTTCTGTGACACATAAGCAGGGACACAGCACAGTTATTAAACTTAGATAATTCATTCACTAGAGGCAGTGGGGCCTTTCGTTTTCCAAAAAGGGCAAAAATTATATTTGGCCTGCAGTCTTGCGCCAATTTATTTCCTGCCTGGGAAATCTAATCACTGGTAATACAGCATGCTGAGGGGTAGGGGTAAGCCTAGAGGACGTGGACGTGGACGTGGCCGAGGACGCGGAGGGCCAAGTGAGGGTGTGGGCACAGGCCAAGCTCCTGATCCAGGTGTGTCGCAGCTGTCTGCTGCGCGATTAGGAGAGAGGCACGTTTCTGGCGTCCCCACATTCATCGCCCAATTAATGGGTCCACGCGGGAGACGGTTATTAGAAAATGAGCAGTGTGAGCAGGTCCTGTCCTGGATGGCAGAAAGTGCTTCGAGCAACCTATCGTCTACCCGCAGTTCTGCGCCGTCCACTGCTGCCAATCCGAATCCTCTGTCTGCTGCTCCTCCTTCCTCCCAGCCTCCTCACTCCACTACAATGACACCTGCTCAGGAGCGGGAACACTCCCAGGAACTGTTCTCGGGCCCCTGCTTAGATTGGGCAGCAGCGGTTCCTCTCCCACCAGAGGAGTTTATCGTCACTGATGCCCAACCATTCGAAAGTTCCCGGGGTCCGGGGGAAGAGGCTGGGGACTTCCGCCAACTGTCTCAACAACTTTCTGTGGGTGAGGAGGACGATGACGATCAGACACAGTTGTCTTGCAGTGAGGTAGTAGTAAGGGCAGTAAGTCCCAGGGAGCAGCGCACAGAGGATTCGGAGGAAGAGCAGCAGGACGATGAGGTGACTGACCCCACCTGGTGTGCAACGCTTACTCAGGAGGACAGGTCTTCAGAGGGGGAGTCAAGGGCATCAGCAGGGCAGGTTGCAAGAGGCAGTGCAGTGGCCAGGGGTAGAGGCAGGGCCAGACCGAATAATCCACCAAGTGTTTCCCAAAGCGCCCCCTCGCGCCATGCCACCCTGCGGAGGCCGAGGTGCTCTAAGGTCTGGCAGTTTTTCACAGAGACGCCTGACGACCGACGAACAGTGGTGTGCAACCTTTGTCGCGCAAAGCTCAGCCGGGGAGCCAACACCAACAGCCTCACCACCACCACCATGCGCAGACATATGATGGCCAAGCACCCCGCAAGGTGGGACAAAGGCCGTTCACCGCCTCCGGTTTGCACCCCTGCCTCTCCCCCTGTGCCCCAACCTGCCACTGAGATGCAACCCCCCTCTCAGGACACAGGCACTACCGCCTCATGGCCTGCACCCACACCCTCATCTCCGCTGTCCTCGGCCCCATCCAGCAGTGTAGTTCAGCGCACCGTTCAGCCGTCGCTTGCGCAAGTGTTCGAGCGCAAGCGCAAGTACGCCGCCACGCACCCGCACGCTCAAACGTTAACCGTCCGCATCGCAAAATTCATCAGCCTTGAGATGCTGCCGTATAGGGTTGTGGAAACGGAGTCCTTCAAAAGTATCATGGAGGCGGCGGCCCCGCGCTACTCAGTTCCCAGTCGCCACTACTTTTCCCGATGTGCCGTCCCAGCCCTGCACGACCACGTCTCCCGCAACATTGTGCGCGCCCTCACCAACGCGGTTACTGCCACGGTCCACTTAACTACGGACACGTGGACAAGCACAGGCGGGCAGGGCCACTACATCTCCCTGACGGCACATTGGGTGAATTTAGTGGAGGCTGGGACAGAGTCAGAGCCTGGGACCGCTCACGTCCTACCCACCCCCAGAATTGCGGGCCCCAGCTCGGTGGTGGTATCTGCGGAGGTGTATGCTTCCTCCACTAAAGCACCCTCCTCCTCCTCCTCCTCCTCTGTCTCACAATCAAGATGTGTTAGCAGCAGCATGTCGCCAGCAGTCGGTGTCGCGCGGTGTGGCAGCACAGCGGTGGGCAAGCGTCAGCAGGCCGTGCTGAAACTACTCAGCTTAGGCGATAAGAGGCACACGGCCCACGAACTGCTGCAGGGTCTGACACAGCAGACCGACCGCTGGCTTGCGCCGCTGAGCCTCCAACCGGGCATGGTCGTGTGTGACAACGGCCGTAACCTGGTGGCGGCTCTGCAGCTCGGCAGCCTCACGCACGTGCCATGCCTGGCCCACGTCTTTAATTTGGTGGTTCAGCGGTTTCTGAAAAGCTACCCACGCTTGTCAGACCTGCTCGTAAAGGCGCGCCGGCTCTGCGCACATTTCCGCAAGTCCCACACGGACGCTGCCACCCTGCGCACCCTGCAACATCACTTTAAGCTGCCAGTGCACCGACTGCTGTGCGACGTGCCCACACGGTGGAACTCTACGCTCCACATGTTGGCCAGGCTCTATGAACAGCGTAGAGCTATAGTCGAATACCAACTCCAACATGGGCGGCGCAGTGGGAGTCAGCCTCCTCAATTCCTTTCAGAAGAGTGGGCCTGGTTGGCAGACATCTGCCATGTCCTTGGTAATTTTGAGGAGTCTACCCAGGTGGTGAGCGGCGATGCTACAATCATTAGCGTCACCATTCCTCTGCTATGCATCTTGAGAAATTCCCTGCAAACCATAAAGGCAGCTGCTTTGCGCTTGGAAACGGGGGCGGGGGAAGACAGTATGCCGCTGGATAGTCAGGGCACCCTCCTGTCTATTTCTCAGCGCGTACAGGAGGAGGAGGAGGAGCATGAGGAGGATGAGGAGGAGGGGGAAGAGACAGCTTGGCCCGCTGCTGACGGTACACCGGCTGATTGCCTGTCATCCTTTCAGCGTGTATGGCCTGAGGAGGAGGAGGAGGAGGAGGATCCTGAAAGTGATCTTCCTAGTGAAGACAGCCATGTGTTGCGTACAGGTACCCTGGCACACATGGCTGACTTCATGTTAGGATGCCTTTCTCGTGACCCTCGCGTTGCACGCATTCTGGCCACTACGGATTACTGGGTGTACACACTGCTCGATCCACGGTATAAGGAGAACCTGCCCACTCTGATTCCCGAAGAGGAAAGGGGTTCGAGAGTGTTGCTATACCACAGGACCCTTGCGGACAAGCTGATGGTAAAATTCCCAGCCGACAGCGCTAGTGGCAGAAGGCGCAGTTCCGAGGGCCATGTTGCAGGGGATGTGCGTAGATCGAGCAGCATGTACATCCCAGGCAGTGCAACAGTCTTTAAGGGCCTGGCCAGCTTTATGGCTCCCCACCAAGACTGTGTCACCGCTCCCCAGTCACGGCTGAGTCGGCGGGAGCACTGCAAAAGGATGGTGAGGGAGTACGTAGCGGATCGCACGACCATCCTTGGTGACGCCTCTGCCCCCTACAACTACTGGGTGTCGAAGCTGGACACGTGGCCTGAACTAGCCCTGTATGCCCTTGAGGTGCTTGCTTGTCCTGCGGCTAGCGTGTTGTCGGAGAGGGTGTTTAGTGCGGCTGGGGGAATCATCACAGATAAGCGTAGCCGCTTGTCAACCGACAGTGCCGACAGGCTAACACTCATCAAGATGAACAAAGGCTGGATTTCGCCAGACTTCTGTTCTCCACCAGCGGACAGCAGCGATACGTAAGCAATACGTAGGCTGCACCCGCGGATGGAAGCTACGTTCTCTCTCACCATCCAAAACGGGGACATTTGTGCTTCATCAATCTGTGTCTAATATTCCTCCTCCTCCTCCTCCTGCTCCTCCTCCTGAAACCTCACGTAATCACGCTGAACGGGCAATTTTTCTTAGGGCCACAAGGCTCACTCAAATAATTTTTCAGAACAATTTTTATAAGTTTCAATTAGCTTAAAAGCGTTGGAACTTTAACTTGAACCAATTTTTCGTTACACTGGGCTGCCTCCAGGCCTAGTTACCACTTAAGCCACATTAACCAAAGCGATTCACCTGCCATCTTGGTTGGGCATGGCCAATTTTTACTGAGGTACATTAGTACTGTTGGTACACCAATTTTTTGGGGCCCTCACCTACAGTGTAATCATAGTAATTTCTATGTTCTTCGCCTGCACTCATGGTACAGAAAGGTGTGTGGGGTTGGCCTACAGTTTAGCTACATAAATGTCACTTGTGCCTTGGCTATACTAAGGCTACTGAAATGGAACGAAGACTGCGCTCCCGCTATACTGCTGCTTCAGAATTGTTACTGGGGCCTGTCTTGAGTGCTACTATTGCTTACATGGAACGAAGACTGCGCTCCCGCTATACTGCTGCTTCAGAATTGTTACTGGGGCCTGTCTTGAGTGCTAATATTGCTTACATGGAACGAAGACTGCGCTCCCGCTATACTGCTGCTTCAGAATTGTTACTGGGGCCTGTCTTGAGTGCTACTATTGCTTACATGGAACGAAGACTGCGCTCCCGCTATACTGCTGCTTCAGAATTGTTACTGGGGCCTGTCTTGAGTGCTACTATTGCTTACATGGAACGAAGACTGCGCTCCCGCTATACTGCTGCTTCAGAATTGTTACTGGGGCCTGTCTTGAGTGCTACTATTGCTTACATGGAACGAAGACTGCGCTCCCGCTATACTGCTGCTTCAGAATTGTTACTGGGGCCTGTCTTGAGTGCTACTAGTGCTTACATGGAACGAAGACTGCGCTCCCGCTATACTGCTGCTTCAGAATTGTTACTGGGGCCTGTCTTGAGTGCTACTATTGCTTACATGGAACGGACACGTGGAGAGGACACGTAGTGCCTCAAAAACATCCCCCTCCTCCTCCAACAGGGAAAACATTGTTGGCAAATGCCTTTGCATTGGTTCGTCTGGCGGCAGTCCAAGAATTTCACCTTTACCGACACTACAAGAGAGCCCCCCCACCATCCCCCCGCCACGGCCCACTTAATCCTGGCCACATTCCGAAAACCAACAAAATACAACCGTGGTACTAGGTCCGCAGTCACCACCACATTACCACCAACGCGGTTACTGTTAAGGTGCATATAACCAGTCTGACTGGGGCATGCAGACACCTTGACAGAATGAATAGTGTGTGGCACATAGGTTCCCCATTGCTATGCCCACGTGTGCAGCTCCTGATGGCGGTGGCACAGGATTGTATTTCTCATTGCTTCTGTACAGCATTGTGGGCTATCGCCCCGCCCCTATTAAAGAGGGTCGCTACCTAGCCGTGCCAACCCTGTGCAGTGTGTGCCTGCGGTCCCTCGTCGTGGCAGACGCACTTCTAAATAGACATGAGGGTGGTGTGGCATGAGGCCAGCTGAAGGCTGCGCAGGGACAGTTTGGTGTGCGCTGTGGGGGGGAGGGGGTGCGGTTGGGCAGCATGTAACTCAGGAGAAGTGGCAGTGGAGTGTCATGCAGGCAGTGATTGTGCTTTGTTGGAGGTAGTGTGGTGCTTAGCAAAGGTATGCCATGCTAATGAGCGCTTTTCAGAAGTAAAAGTTGTTGGGAGGGGGGGGGGCCCACTCTTGCCGCTATTGTGGCTTAATAGTGGGACCTGTGAACTTAGGATGCAGCCCAACATGTAGCCCCTCGCCTGCCCTATCCGTTTCTGTGTCATTCCCATCACTTTCCTGAATTGCCCAGATTTTCACACATGAAAACCTTAGCGAGCATCGGCGAAATACAAAAATGTTCTGGTCGCCCATTGACTTCAATGGGGTTCGTTGTTCGAAACGAACCCTCGAGCATCACGGGAAGTTCGTTACGAATAACGAACACCCGAACATTTTGGTGTTCGCTCATCTCTACTTCTGACCCCCCTCAGTGAATACATTTAGGGGTGTAGTTTTTTAAATGGGGTCATTTGTGGGGGTATCTATCATTCTGACACCTATGAGCCTTTACAATCTTGGCTTGGTGCCGGAAAACAAAATGTTCCTCAAAATGTTAATAATTAACGTCAAATTTGGACGTCTTCTAAATGGTTAAAAAAACTAACGTTTTTCCAATGTGCGCCCAGATTAAAGTAAACAGATATATACCTCATCAAACATTTGTGCAGTATGTTTGTGTAGCGTCCAAGGAGCAGGTTCACAGCCGAGGAGATGGTGGGGTAGATCTAGTCCTTGTCACGGGGCTCTACCATCTCCTCCCCCGGGGGGGTAGCACGGGACCCATCCAAGTTACTGCTGGGGGAGTTTCACTGGGTAACCCAATCGGTGGTTTACCTTTATGTCCATTTTTCACTCGTGACGCCGCCATTCCTTCCTCTGTGGTGAATTCTGACGTTGCAAATAAAGAGTCCACACACAGGGATAACAATTTCTGAGCAGAACTGTGAACAGTCGGTTAAGCCCGTTTACTGGTGTTAACTTTCAACAGTCCAAACAACTTGATATATACATGCCATCAGGACACTGGGGCAAACACATTAGTGGTGTGACAGAGAGAAATCACAGGATTACAGACGAGTCTACAGTCCAAGTTATCTGTGGGGTTTTGTTCCTGGCCATTCTCCTTCACTCTCTCTAGTTCTCTACCGGTCAACACTCACGCTTACAGAAGGGCACTCAGAGCTGCATGGCGGCTTCTCTCGCTCTCCCAGTTCTCCAGGTCAACAGCAGAAAGGCCTGGGTGAACTGGGCCCAGGGCACACATCAGGCCATCGCTCAGCCTCTTCCATCCTAGGGCTCCTCGTAGGACAAAGCACACTCACTAGAAGTCTATCAGCTCCTCAGACTCCAGCCAACTTACAAACTAACATTTGCAAGAAGAACCACTAACTGACTCTCCTCACCTCGCATCCTTGCATTCACATATATAAAACATGATCACGTGACATACAACAAGATACATTTTTCGGACATAACCCAGACAGTAACCCATTCAGTGCTGCAGAGATGCAATACACATCAAATTCATGCACATAGAAGACACTGACAATACAGATGCACAAAACAAACTCACTCATACTTATGGAGGGGCCATGTTAACTCAGGGCCACTACATTTGCACATATTTGACATAATGTAGTTGAAAAAGTTTTCAAAATTTTAGAACTTTTAATAAATATACACAAATTCTATTGGTCTATTTGTACCACCTAAATGAAATACAATATGTGTCGAAAAAACAATGTCAGAATCACTTAGAATAACTCCGTAAAGGTTTTGCATATCCAAGTTAAAGTGACACATGTCAGATTTCCAAAATTTGATTTGGTAATTAAGGCACAAACAGGCTTGGTCACTAAGTGGTTAAGGACATACTACCTGAACAAAGAAAACAACATCATACTATCATGAAAGGGCCACTCCAGGGATATATTTTTTCATCCTTTATGGAGCTACCCCCAGTATATATGTCACTTAGTGTTAATCTCGGTTAGTTTTTCCTTTCTTTCTGAAGCTCCTGGCTTCTTTCTCCTCAGATGCTCATGTTATCTCATTCTGACAGCTCAGATTTGCTTGGATTTATGGATTCAGTTTCTAGTCAGATTCTTAGTCTTTGTGATGCTGTTACATTGATCTACCACAGAAACTGCCCTAGAGGAGAACACAGGCACTCCTATCACAGTTACTGATGATGATAACACAGGTATAATAGATGAGATCACAGCTCATCCTCCTGACTGTATACTTATGGGTTGTAGCCTATTTAGATAAATATAGAAGGTAATAATTAATTTCCCCCCGACCAGCAGGCGGAAATGGCACAGCTTCTAGCTAATGCTGTGCTGGTGCATCATGGAACTGATGTAAAAGTGAAAACCAAAAATATCACTGTTGAGATAGTGCCTGATATGCATCAGACAGGGGGCTGCACTGGATAGAAGTGGTTGCAATACACAGAGAAGACGTCCAGAACGTGAGAGGCAATCAGGTGAGAGGGAGCAGGGATAGAAAAAATGTGATAAACAGCAATAAACCCCTTAGAAGAGCATAACAATCTGGGAGGGGGCCATTCACTGTATCCTCTTGTACTCATTTGCTTGATAGGTGAAGGTACAGGGGGGAAATCAGGCTGTGCCTGTATTACCAGCCTAAGGGATGTGTATGGCAGTAGCAGCGTGGTTTATATGTAATGGAAGGGCACTACCTGCTCTTTCCCTTACTGTTTGCAGCGGCAGCTGGTCGTTGCGTTAGGCTCCATCCCCTCGAATATGGGACTCACTTGGGATGGGGGGGGGGGGGCAGGAAAGCAGGAAAGCAGGAGACTGGCACTTATCAGCACTGTTTGCAGAGGTCCCCTATGCTGGGCAGAGTCACAGCCGGGGAGAGGAAAAGGAGAGGCTTGCTGATGCCGGTGTGATTGGCACGTCACCATCTAGAATAAAATAAAATTAATTTCTGCCGCCATCTTCTGACTGCTATAAGTTTTTACATTTTCCATCAACACAGTTGTGCGAGGGCTCGTTTTTTCGCGGGATATCCTGTAGTCTCTATTGGTAACTGGGAGGGCAAGATGCTGGCTTGTCACGGCAGCACTTACCACACTCCCTCCCGGAGGGATGGACACAGCCAAGGCCAGAGCAGCGCTGGGCCTCTTCTGGACACCCCTGGCATGGGGATGCCCAATAAACAATAGAACAGGTGAAGGGATTGTCACGGGTGACGCCGCCATTCTGGCACCGACCGGCATAAATATCGGCGGGGAAATAACTGAGCCACAGACCGTAGTATAGTACCTCAGGCCCTGGAAATAACTTTACTTGAAACTACAGCAGTACAAGGCACAAATGACAAGTTTGGAAAGTGCAGGATTTAGATAAGACAAAGTACCTCCACACGGCAGACTCAGACTTCAGGCCGCCTGTGTGTGACTAAATAAAGACGCGTACCTCCACTCAACAGGACCCAGACTTCAGGATGTGTGGGTGTGAAACTGTTAGGACAGAGTACCTCTGCACTAGGCCTTGGAATTAAACGCTCACGCGTTGTTCACTCACTGTCTTTTGGGGGCCCACTCCTTCAACTTCATGGAAACAGACACTCCGGGAAACCTCTCTTCCTCTTCCATCTTCAGCACACGAGGGCTGAAGGTCCCCTCATGTGCCTCTGTACTTTGCTTTCAGCTCTAGAAGATGAATTCTCTTTCCGTTACCCACTGGTATGACTCTCAGTGGTAAATAATGGAGCCGCAGACAAAAGTAGCATATTTCAGGTCCTTAGGAATGGTCAGTGCCTTTGTTGAACACAAGTTCCAGGTGATAGTACAATTTAGGCTGGGTTCACACAGGGGGGATTTGCCGCGGAAATTCTGTCCGGAATTTCGCCGTGGCAAATCCGCCTGCGGGCGCTTATCTCTGGATTAGCCAGCCACGTGAACGAGATTTCTCAGAAATCTCGTCCACACTGGATGGCCAATCCGCTGCGGTTAATCCGGCCGATATCGCAGCTGCGGTGCGGCTTTGCCGACCGCAGCCACGGCTTTGCCGACCGCAGCATGTCCATTCTTTTTTCTTTCCGCTGCGGCCGCGCTGTCCTCTATGGGAGCGCCAGCCGCAGCGGAAGAGCGAGCGGCCGGGCCACTTCAAAGCCGCCGCGGGTTTTTCCGCGGCGCTTCTCCCGGCAGAAATCTCGTGGTTTTTGCAGCGGCCAAACCGCGATATTTCCGGCGGGAATCCGCCCCGTGGAAACCCAGCCTTACACAAAATTGGCAGTGCAGGTAAAGAAGTAGACTTGAGAGTACCTCCACCCAGTGATCCCAGACTTCAAGCCAGATGTATAAACAAATGGGTGTACTTTTACACAGTGATCCCAGACTTTAGGACGGCCGTGTATGAAAAATAATCATGTAGTACCTCTGCGCTAGGCCTGTCCGTATGCTCTTTCTCTTGCGCCTGGGTATATTTCTGAACACAGGACAAACAGAGGGATTCATTTTGGAATGCAAGTCTTCATTTATATGTGTGTTGTACGAAAAAAACTTTTGAAAATGATACAATTGCCAAAAAAATGAAAATCATAATTTTTTCCTTCTGCTTTGCTTAGATTCATTCAAAAACTATGAGGTTAAAATACACAGCAGACCCCTAGATGTATTCTTTAGGGGGTCTAGTTTTCAAAATGGGGTCATTTTGGGGGTTCTCCATTGTTTTGATCGCTCAAGGGCTCTACATGTGTGCTATAGGGCCTAAATCACCTTTCTAGCATTTTAGAAATGTCTGTTCTAAAAGCCACCTGCTGCTCCTTTCAGTTTGCGCCTCATTGTGCATACAGATTCGAGATAAGATTAGGGCCCCAATGGGTATTATTCTGAACACAGGACAAACAGGGGTATACATTTTGGGTTGCAAATCCTCATTTTCATGTGCACTATAGAATAACAACCTGTCTGTAAAATAAAATATTTGCAAAAATATGAAATTTTATTTTTTCTCCTCTAAATTGCATTAACTCCTGAAAAGAAACCATGGGGTCAAAATACTCCTGACACCCCAGTGATTATATTAAAATGTGTATTTTTTTAAATTGGGGTCATTTGTCGAAGTATCTATCATTCTGACACCTATGAGCCTTTGCAATCTTGGCTTGGTATAGAAAAACAAAGTTTTCCTCAAAATGTTCAATTTGTACGTCTCCTAAATGGTTAAAAAAAAAAACAACTAAAGTTTTCCAGTGTGCTTCCAGAATAAAGTGAACAGAAGGAACTATATATCTCATCAAAAATTTGTACAGTATGTTTGCACATATTTGACATATTGCAATTGAAAATGTGAAAAAAATGACAATTTTTTCAAAATGTTACCAATTTTGGCACTTTTAATAAATATACACAAATTCTATCAGTCTATTTTTACCACCTAAATAAAGTACGTTATGTGGCAAAAAAAACAATGGCAGAATTACTTGGATATGCAAAACCTTTACAGAGTTATTCTATGTTAAAGTGACACATGTCCGATTTCCAACTCGAAGGGTCTCCTGTTGCCTCATTTATTAAATGCTGTGCTTCAATTGCTTTCAGGAATGTGTCCCACAATGTCCTCCACCACCTGGCAGCAACTGTTCTGCAGAGTATGGTACCCGCAGACCGTCCTTCCAGCAGCACTTCCAGCCACTACCACAATCTCTGCTCTCTGCCTGTGTTGCAGCAAACAATTCCTTTTATAGTCCAGGCAGCAGCCAATCAGATCGTGTTCTCCTGAGCATGCTCAATTCAAATTGTTGCATGGGCCAATTTGTTGCACAAATTGTCGCATCTCCCAGTCCATTGCCATGGTAGACAGTTAACCCCTTTTGGGAAGCCCCTTACACTTCAACACAACAGAACTAGAAATAACCTACTTACATGCCACACCCCACCTTTTATACCAAAATGGGCACCACCCTACATGGGAAGACATGTCCTACCATTCATTCCCCAGACTCACATGTCCCGCCATGCACAGTGACCTAGGGAAGTACATTTTCCAATGGCTACAAAGTCTGGAAATAGGTCAAGATTACGGAACAGCCTAGGGCCTATTGTCCAATTACTCTACCAATACTTATTTAAGTACATTTCTGGGTAAGGAAAGAAAAGCACATAAAATACAAACATTACCAAAGGAAGCAATAATTGCGTACTTGATGTGGGCCACTGATTGCCATGCATTAATGAAAAGTGAATAATATGTAATAAAATGGAATTATATGTTACACAAATACCGCTTTCATTTCTATTAGTCATCAGAATGCTCTCCATATTGTCTATTTAGTCATCAGAATGTTCTCTGTATGGTCTATTAGTCACCAGCATGTTCCCTATATTGTTTATCAGTCATCAGAATGCTCTATATATTATCTATCAGTCATCAGAATGCTCTATATATTTTCTATTAGTCATCAGAATGTTCTCTACATTGCGTATTACTTACTAGAATGTATGAAGAGCGTGCAATAGAAACACAGTTACTATATGTGGGCACAAAAAAGGCACAAATACAGAATGGTGGCAGTATAACTGTGTTACTTCAAGGGAACATTATGGCTATTGTGAGGGACTAGCGTTTAGGATCGGTAGCAACCTGGGCATAAGCAGTCAGAGACAGTGACACATAGGATAAAGTCTTTAGTCCAGGCTTTGCCTGGGTTTATTTCCAAGCAAACAAAGCAAAATACAGGCCTTTACATCAGGCAAACATAAAGTAAATCCTGCTCGTCTGAGCACTTACTATACATGGAGCGTCCCTGTCTACGTACTGGTAAACAAATGGCTCCTGCACACCGCCAGCCAGGACTCTCAGACCTGCAAAGGTCTCAGCTCTCCCCCTGGCCCTGTAGGCCCAGGCTTTATAAGGCCTGGTACCAGCCCCACCTGGTACGTGGGAGTGACCATCCCACCCTTCACTTTGGTCACTCCAGGAAAAGCCAGCCCGGATTATGCGGCTTGGAGCCACTTACTTGCTACAACGTGTCAGTAACTTAGTGTTACTGACACCATACTGCCGGCTTCCTCCACCGAGCCCAGGCTGCTCGGTGGCACGTATCTGCATAGGAGAGCATCCTAGGCGAAATATACCTGCCCTCCAGCACCTTGCCGGTCACCATCTCACACTATATACATCGATTGTCAAAAAATCAAGCACCAAGAAGTAGTTGTTGGAACTGAATTTAACTTTTTTTGTGATTGTAACATTGACATAAGTAAGTGATTATAATATCAGAGCAAAAGGAGAATTTATTAAAGATGTGATACGGGTGGGCATGGAGGCTCTAGTACCTTGTTAGGTACTGTTGTATATTGTCTCCACCAGTACAATGGGTGGAGACATGCTTTGGCAGTGCTGAGTTGAAGCACACATCCCCAGCGGCTGATTGGCTGCTGCAGACGTGCCCTCCTGAGCTGGACCTCCTGCCTCATCCTCCCGGTCCCCACACAGACATATGCCACTGGAAGCGGGGCCAGCCCTGAAGCCGCAGGGAGAAAGAGGAGAGTGACAGCGTTGCCGGCGGCAGCGCCAATGAGCCAGCACAACAGGGCCCTGAACAGCGCTGTTCGGAGGCAGCTCAGCGCGGACGGCATGGGACCATGTGAGATGGTGGGGAGAGAGAGGAGGGGGGCGAGGTCCTGCTTCAGTGTGGACGGAGGATGCAATGGGAGACCTCTGCAAATGTGACAGGTAGGTGGTGAGCGTATATGCCACCCCGCTGAGTGAATAACTCAAATCAGAGAGGACATTACTACAGATGAGCGAGCGTACTCGCTAAGGCAAACTACTCGAGTGAGTAGTGCCTTATGCAAGTACCTGCCCGCTTGTCTCTAAAGATTCGGGGGCCGGCAGGGGAGAGCGGGGAGGAACAGGGGTGGGGGATCTCTCTCACGCTCTCCCCCTCGCTCACCACTGCTCACTCCCGCAACTCACCGCTCTCCCCCGCCGGCACCCGAATCTTTAGAGACGAGCGGGCAGGTACTCGCGTAAGGCACTTCTCGCTCGATTAGTTTGCCTTAGCGAGTACGCTCGCTCATCTCTAGACATTACCTCTGATCACTGGGGCTATATGTGGTATTATTACTTATAAGGTCTTCAGACCGCATCTATGTACTGTATCGGTTATAGCAACGCTACTAGGACAACAAGCTGGGATGGGGGAGGGGCTGCAAGATCCAAAATTTGCCCCGGGGAGCATTTAACACTAGTTATGCCCCTGACTGCCTCCTATGTACAAGAATATATATTACAATGACTGCCCCTATAGAAAAGTTATGTTATTCTCATTATATATGATTGCATGCTAATTGGCATGGCTGTTACATAATATTCTGTAAAGAGCACTGTATTCTATCTCTCATGGATCATGACTATGCTCGTGCATACCCCGCCTCGGGCATATGCAGTCGACAGGTTGGCAGATGCTGTTATGTACTTGTTACCTGGCACGGTAGGAGATGTCATCATAAATCACTAAAGGCTGTGAGAAATTTCTATTAAATAACTAGTTGTGTACATACATGTTGGCTTGTCCCTACGTGTGAACTATTCAACATCCTGCCTGTTTTATGTATATATGGACTCTGCACGGTACAACTTCTGCTGTCCTCTATACATACACTGCGCAGTTCCACTTATCTTGTCCTCACATATGTACCTTCATAGCATTAGTTCTTCTAGGTACACTTGTACACAATTTTTGAAGGAACTCGGCAGGGAGGTTGTTCAAGACATCTTGGAGAACTAAGCACCGATCTTCTGTGGATGTAGGCTGCTCCAATCCTTCTGTCTCTGCATGTAATCCCAGAAAGACTGGATGATGTGAGATCCAGGCTCAGTGGGGCCAAAGCATCACTTCCAAGAATTCTTGTTCTTCCCAACGCTGTAGATAGTTCTTAATGACGTTGGCTGGATGTTTGGGGTTGCTGCCCTGCTGCAGAATACATTTGGAACCAATCAGATGCCTTCCTGATGTTATTGCATGATGGATAAGTATCTGCCTGTATTTCTTAGCATTGAGGACATAATTAATCCTGACCAATCCCGAACTCCATTTACGGAAATGCAGCCCCGAACAAGTAAGGAACCCCCATCATGCTTCACTGCTGCCTGCAGACACTGATTATTGTACTGCTCTCCACCATGCTTCGCTGCTGCCTGCAGACACTCATTATTGTACTACTGTCCACAATGCTTCGCTGCTGCCTGCAGACACTCATTATTGTACTGTTGTCCACCAGGCTTCACTGCTGCCTGCAGACACTCATTATTGTACTACTGTCCACGATGCTTCACTGCTGCCTGCAGACACTCATTATTGTACTGCTCTCCACCATGCTTCACTGCTGCCTGCAGACACTCAATATTGTACCGCTCTCCACCATGCTTCACTGCTGCCTGCAGATACTCATTATTGTACTACTGTCCACAATGCTTCGCTGCTGCCTGCAGACACTCATTATTGTACTGTTGTCCACCAGGCTTCACTGCTGCCTGCAGACACTCATTATTGTACCGCTCTCCACCATGCTTCACTGCTGCTTGCAGACACTCATTATTGTACCGCTTTTTCCCATGCTTCACTACTGCCTGCAGACACTCGTTATTGTACTACTCTCTACTATGATTTACTGCTGCCTGCAGATACTCATTATTGTACTACTGTCTATGATGCTTCACTGCTGCCTGCAGACACTCATTATTGTACTACTGTCCACCATGCTTCACTGCTGCCTGCAGACACTGATTATTGTACTGCTCTCCCCCATGCTTCACTGCTGCCTCCAGATACTTATTAGGCCGCCTGTGCAAGGGCGGATTTTTCATTATGGAATCCGGAACGGGTGTCCGCCTTCGAGTTTTCGCAGCAAATACTGTCCATAGCATGCTATGGAAAAGTGATTCTTCCTGTACATGAACGGAAACCAATTGCAGTTTTCGCTCGCAGAGGAAAAATCGCAGCATGCTCCATTTTGTGCGAATTCCACATGGACAGCTTCCATTGAAGTCAATAGAAGCCATCCAATCTGTGGCCCTTCCACAATTGACATTGCGGAAAGGTCGCAGATTGCGCATCATTGCCAGTCCAGAACACCTGCTGCCATTTTTCTGTATCCCAGTTCCTATGTTTTCATACCTAGTAGACTCACTGGCCTTATTTCTAAGTGGAAGTTATGGCTTTTTGGCTACAATTCTACCATGAAGACCACTTCTGGCCAGACTTCTCCAAACAGTACATGGGTATACCTGGGTAACACTGGTTTCTGCAGTTCTGAGCTGATGGCACCGTTGGACATATTCTGATTTCTAAGGGAAGAAAGCGTGATTGTCTCCTTGGCCAACCACTGTGCTTACGGTTCTCAACGTTTGTCCTTCTTCAGAAGATCTTAAACAGCACAACTAGAAACCCCAGTGAAATCTATGCCTGGGAGAGGCAGTATAACCTTGCTGATGCAGTATAACTACCTTGCGTCTTGTTGCTGTGCTTGCCATGGTGTATTACTTGTGACATCAAACTGTCTTCCACAACTTCACTTTTGTAGCTGAGCTTAGCCATACCTCACCCAATTTTAAGCCTCCACAGCTTTTGCTGTCTCAGTTTTGGTAAATGACTGTATTTCAACCTGCATATTAAAATGATGACAAAGCATCACAGAAAATGGCCATATACTTACTGATCCAGGAGGGCAGATATGTGCACCACTTCAAAATGCCGGTAGCTAAAATGTCAAATGGTATTAGTGTATCTTGACGCCACCAGAAGTAGTGGTGGAGTCAAGATACAGTGCGTTTGGCAGGTGGTTAATGCACCCTGTTCTTGATTGGCTGTCTCCCTGTCTTCCTGTGTAGGCCCTCACAGGTCCTGTTGGACGTCGCCGGCCTCCCTGCAGCAGTGGAACTAATGGGCTGCGCTCCATCCGGTGACTCTGCCTACCGGTTGCATCGTGGCAACTGACAGCCGCCAGTCGGCATTTATCTGTGCTTGTAGCACTCCCTGCATTGAGTGTGGCTGCCGGCTGCGTCAAGGCCCCTGACATCCGGCAGGCGCCATGTATCTGCCCTGCCCATGCACGAAGGGCAGAGCAGCCATTCGGCAGCGGTCAGCGCTGCTGTGCGACAGCTCAGCGCTGGCCGTTCACTAAGGTGACAGTCGCAGAACTTCAGTGAGGACCCGTGTTTAGCAGGGCCGAGAGCGTAGTGTCAGCAGCGGAGCTGGTTGGCTGCAACGGCGCGGGGGAAAAGGGCAACACTGGGCACAGGTGCTGAGCGTCGCAGGCAGCGCAGTGTCAGGAGCAGAGCTTCTTTCCGCAGCGGCACAGGGGCAAAGGGTAAGACTGGGTAGTGGTGGTGAGTGTGGCCAGGAGCGCTGTGTCAGCAGCGGAGCTTGTTGCCCGCAGTGGCGCGGGGGTAAAGGGGAAGCCAGAGGTTAATGTTTGCATCGGAGCTTGTTGGCCGCAGCGCCGCAGGGGAAAGGGGAAGACTGGGAAGCAGTGGTCAGCAGGGCAGGGAGCCCTGTGTCACCAGCGGAGCTTGTTGGACGCTGCTGCAAGGACCTTCGGGACTTTACCCAATAGGAAGCTAGAGGTGTGACAGGGGCGTTCTCCTGTCAAAACATAGCTCGTGGTGGCGTCAAAATACACTAACACCATGTCAAATGAGGAAGCCAAATACACCTGTGGAGGACACCAATGAGATAGCCACTCACACAACCTCCTAATATAGAGGGAGGTGGCTGCCTTGTGTATATACACAGAGTAGTAAATAAAGGGTGTCTGACCTTCTGATACATGTAGTGCACCATGAAGGCTAGCAACCTATTAGTGATGCCATATGAGTTCGGAAGGCTGCCCTGCACCCCAAAAGGTGAACCACATGGGTACTGGCAACCCAGGCTTCCCCGGCATTTAAAAGCCGCACTGCATGCCCAAAGGATAATGGTAATCATGTAAAAGCAAAAAAAAAGTTAAAGTTTCGCCTCCTGTCATGGATCCAATCTGTGAGGGGAGGTGAACTTACTTACCTAAGGCCTGCGGCAATGTCCCCTGATGGGATCCTTATCCGCGGACCTTTCCCCAGCTTCGGCGCATGTGCCTATCGCCAAGATGGCGGTCACAAGCGCAGAAGCTGAAGAGGGCCCGGGAAATTTAAAATCTCCTTGCTCCTAGCTACTGCAGGTAGCTGAGAGTCTTGGAGCAGTGAGCGGTCCCCGGTCACGTGATCACCGTTATTCAATGGATAATGGCGATCATGTAAAAGTTAAAAGACAGTCTTCATGTGCAGTATAGAAAAAAAGAACTGTCTTTAAAATTACATTTTGCAACAATGTGAAATTTTATTGCATTAACTCCCCAAAAAACTGTGAGGTCCAAATACTCATGACCCCCTTGGTGAATACATTAAGGGGTGTAGTTTTTAAAATGGGGTCATTTGTGGGGGGTATCTATCATTCTGATACCTATGAGCTTTTGCAATCTTGGCTTTGTGTAGGAAAACAAAGTGTTCCTCAAAATATTGGTAATTAATTTTGAATTTGTCTCCTAAATGGTTAAAATAAAACCAAAGTTTTTCAAATGCGCATCCAGAATAAAGCAAACAGATGGAAATGTATATCTCATCAAAACTTTGTACAGTATGTTTGCACATATTTGAGATATTGCAGTTGAAAATGTGAAAAAATGACAATTTTTTCAAAATGTTACCAATTTTGGCACTATTAATAAATATACACAAAATCTATCAGTGTATTTGTAGCACCTTAATGAAGTGCAATATGTGGTGAAAAAAGAATGTCAGAATTACTTGGATATACAAAACCTTTACGGAGTTATTCTATGTTAAAGTGACACATGTCATTTGGCCTGGTCATTAAGGTGCAAACAGGCATGGCCACTAAGGGGTTAAGACATCCATACCTCATGGTTTTTGAGTCAAAGCCAATCAATTACCAGTCTAACTTCCTCTTCCCTGATCTCTTTTGTCAAAACATCAAGAGACTCAGGGACTTCATTGAGACCGGGCTTCTGCCACTTGATTGACGCATTGCCAATGTTGTTCCAATATAGAAAAAGGGGTCAAGAAGAGAGCCTGGTAACTACAGGCCAGTAAGTCTCACTTCAATAATTGGAAAAATATTTGAGGGGTTTCTGAGAGATGCCATCCTGGAATACCTCAAGGAAAACAATGGAAAAACTACTCATCAGCATGGGTTCATGATGGGTTGGTCATGCCAGACCAACTGATCAGCTTCTACAATGAAGTAAGTTCTATGCTGGACCTTGGAGAATCTATTGAACTCGTATATCTAGATTTTCCTAAAGCATTTGCCGCATAATAGGTTGATATATAAAATGAGGCAGCTCGGTCTGGGTGAAAACGTGTGTAGTTGGGTAAAGAACTGACTCAGAGATAGAAAGCAGAGGGTGGTAATAAATGGTTCATACTCTAATTGGGCCAACGTTGCTAGTGGGGTGCCACAGGGTTCAGTATTAAGCCCCATTCTGTTCAATATAATTATCAACGTCCTGATAGAGGGGCTGCACAGTAAAATATCAATATTTGGAGATGATACAAAATTATACAAGATAATTAATACAACGGAGGACAATGTGCGGCTACAAACGGACCGAGATAAGCTGGGGGCTTGGGTAGAAAAATGGAAAATATGGTTCAATATTGATAAATGTAAGGTTATGCACATGGGCAGGGGAAATGGATGTCACCAATATACACAGAATGGGGTACTGCTAGGGTACTAGTGGACTGTAGACTTAACTGGAGCAATCAATGCCAGTCAGCTGCTGCAAAAGCAAGTCTTGGGGTACATTAAAAGAGGTATAGGGGCGAGGGACGAGAACATTATTCTTCCACTATATAAGGCACTTGTCAGGCCCCACATGGAATACTGCGTACAGTTCTGGACACCGGTGCTCAGGAAAGATGTTGCAGTGCTTGAGGGGGTTCAAAGAAGGGCAACTAAATTAATAAACAGAATGAGAGGACTAGAATACCCAGAGAGGCTATCAAAATTGGGATTATTTAACCTGGAAAAAAGATGGTTAAAGGGGTTCTGACATGAAAAAAAAAAATTGTACTCACCTTGCCTGGCCTGGCCCGATCGCCAGGCATGTCCCCTCCAGCCGGCATCTTCTTCTGTGCCTTTAAAGCAGAGCAGGAGCGGTCAAAAAGACCGTTTCCTGCTCTGGTCCGTCCGTCAGGCACTTCCGAGGTCAACGGACGGACCGCTCACAGCAAGCACGTCACAAGCAGTGCTTGCTGTGGGCGGCCCGTCCGTCCGGCTGAACTTCGGAGTGCTGCGCATGCGCAGTGGAGACGCAGACCGTCCTGACGCCTGTCAGAGGGCACCTCTCCACTGCGCATGCGCGCGATCCCGGAGCGGCGCGGCTGCTGGAGGAAGAAGACTGCCTGCCGGGAGCTGACCCCCCGATGTCAACAACAACAGAAGACAAGGTAAGTGTTATCTTTTTATGCTTTAGCAGCCATTAACCCATGGGTTCCCTGGGTCCATTAGGCAGACCAGGGAACAATGGCTGCTAAAGCATAAAAAAATTATTCATGTCAGAACCCCTTTAAGGGGCGAACAAATAACTATGTATAAATACATGGGGGGACAATACAAGGATCTCTCCCAGGATCTGTTTATACTCAGGACTGCGACGGTAACAAGAGGGCATCCGCTACGTCTAGAAGAAAGCAGGTTTCCTCACCAACACAGAAGGGGGTTCTTTACTGTAAGAGCAGTTAGACTGTGGAACTCTCTGCCTGAGGAGGTGGTGATGGCAAAATTCATAGAGGAGTTTAAGAGGGACTAGATGCCTTTCTAGAGTGCTATGATATTACAGGATATAGACATTAAATAACCAGCGGGTTGTTGATCCGGGTCTTACAATCAGGTAGGAACTATCAGACGTTGATCCAGGGATTATTCTGACTGTAATTATGGACTCGGGAAGGAATTTTTTCCCCCCAAAATGGGCTAAATTGGCTTCTCTTCTGCCTAATTGTTTTTTTTTCTTCTGGATCAACATGGGGCTGGAGAAAGGCTGAAATAGATGGACATTTGTCTTTTTTCGGCCTTGCATACTATGTTACTATGTATGTTATTGTGTCTCTCTATCTAGAGAGATAGATCCACCTCTCTTCCTCCAACTGTAATTCCGTCAAGCCTCCAGGAGGGGTTGTTTTAAAAAAAAGGCCCTCCCTAGAGTCTGGAGACATGGAGGACCGTCTCCTGTAATGAAAACATCCAGTAGGAGTTATACCAGTGTTGCTACTGGAGGGGTGTATGGACTTTGTGACCTCTCTTGCTTTGTTACATTGCCACCCCCTGAATACCTGAATGCACTTGTGTGGCCTCACAGTTGCCAGGGCTAGCGGAAGCACCAAAGGCTCAGCAGCAGTAGAGGAACAACCAGCATTGTCTCTCACATCCACCCCCACATCCTCTTCTTCTTTAGCCAGATCTTCTGGTTTATGGGTCTCAGCCTCTGCAGGCTTACAAGGTAATATCTTGTAATACCTTGTTTTTATTCTTATTCTGTTTATTTTCTCTTTTGGCCTCTGCATCACCGGAGGCCCAGGACCCTGTCTGACTTACTCCCTGATCATGGGAAACTCCATATTTTAGGCCAGCAGCTCCCAACGCTTCACAGGCACCGCTTGCTATGTTACTTGTGGCACCGCTGCCGCTTTCCTTGCCATCACCTCCAGCTGTACTGGCCTTTCCTGTGCCTTTCTTACTGACCTCTCCGTCCCAATTACCAACTAATACAGGGACAGGGGGTCTGACCAGCTCAGCCCTTTTCTTCCTATCGCACTGCTCCCAGCCCACTTCAGAGCCTGAGTCAGGGGGGTTCTTGGGCTCAGAACCCTGATCTGATTTTTTTTAGCTGGACCAGCGCTCTGAGACTGAAACAAACACCGACCTCTCCTGCAGCTTCTCTGGTTTCTTTTTTGTAGACCACTGAGTCATCTTCTAGCAAATCATTACTAAAAAAAAGCCCCCCATATCAGGAGAGACTTCTGGCCATGGAGTCTTCTGCACCTGCAGAACTCTTATTTTTCCATCTTTCCCCTCTACCTCAGATTTCCCTGAGGTAGGTGGTAGTCCAAACTACTCAGGCTGGAGACTTCTGGGACTTGTAGTGCTGCTCTGTGTCCAAAATTGCTAAGCAATGCACACAGGCTTCTCCCTCAGACTCTCCTGCACATCTTCATAGGCCTCCTCATTCGAGCTGTCACCATCACTCCAAGATCCTGTATGTTTATGACCACTACATCCTGCAGCCATCTTTGCACACTGATCGTCTCTGATCAGTTTCTCCATTAAAGGGGCGGCTCCTTTTTCCTTTCACCTCTTCCCACATTTTAATGCACTCTTATTACCCTCCAGGCTTCTGCTTTTTGCTCCTTACAGGCTGTCTGCTCTTTTACGAGCTTAGCAGAGCAAATATTTTGCCTTTGCCGGGCTATCTGTTTCCTTGCAATTTCAGTCTTTCATATTCGTAGCCAAACGGGAGGCCAACTCTACCACTGACTCCCCTCTTGCCTATCACTCCACTTTGCCAATCCAGGCAGTCTCTGTGGCATACCCACTCTCCTCACCGCTTCACTCTTAGCTCCTGCCTTCTTACATATTGCCACTGCTGACACCACTGCCTTTTCTGGCACCGCTGCTGATACTGCTGCCATCTTTGCAGGCTATAATCGGAGGGAGGAGGTGCGGGACTCAATTCCAAATGAACACCCAGAACATTTAGGGTGGAAAAACAAAAATAAATAAATGTGGTTTCATAAGTGTAAACACCCTCTTATGGGATGTGGTTCTGTTCAGGATTAGTCAATCACATTTAATGGTCTTCCAACGTGCTGCTTGCCATTGTCCTCTCATCCTGGCCCCTCACACGTCTGCCTATTCTGTCCTGGCTTGACACAAGGGAAGCCGGAACCGGGGCCCGCAGGGCTGTAGGTGAAGGCGAACATGACGGGGTTAACGGGGAGGAAAGGGTTAATAATTTTAAACGTAAATAAGGTGAGGTGGAGGTTAAAAGGGAGGGGGTAATGAGGGAGCAGAAGGATCATGGGATAGAAAGAGCGGGAAGGGAAGGGGGAGGAGTCATTCCGGGACCCGCAGAGGAAGAAGACGGACCTGGAGCCTGGACGGGGAGAAGAGTGAAGACCGAAGAAGGAAGACAGCAGTATAAGAATAGAAGCGTGGCAGCTGAAGAAGAACGGGAGGACCTGAAGCAGAGGACGATCGGGTGAAGACAGAAGAATTAGAAGACTTACCTGAAGACCGGAGCAGGAAGACCGCTTGGGAGAAGACCGGAGCAAGAAGACCGCTGGGGAGAAGACCGGTGCAAGAAGACCGCTAGTGAGAAGATCGGAGCAAGAAGAACACTGGTGAGAAGACCGGAGCAAGAAGACCGCTGGTGAGAAGACCGGAGCAAGAAGACCGCTGGTGAGAAGACCGGAGGAAGAGGACTGCTTAGGAGAAGACCGGAGGAAAGAAGACCGCCCCTGTGAAGATCGGAGGTTACAGCCGTTCAAGAAGAGCCTGAAGAGATGGAAGCGCTGATGGAGAGGATCCGGGCAGCGGCAGCTGAGCGAGGAATCGGGTGGCTCGAAAGACTGGCAAGTGAGGGAGAGGGGGAAGCGGCGGCAGTTCCGGAGAGGGAGAGGAGGCCGCATCGGGCGCGTGCGCCGGAGAGGCTTAGCCCCGAGCACGCTCCCGTGCGCCGGCGCCGCACAGGGAGCCCATCCGTGGAACCTCCAGCCGGGCCAGCCCCCGCAGCGGCAGGCGGGGGGGCCAGGGCTGGGAGGAATCCTAATCGGCAGCGTGGCGCTGCGTGCAGCGCAGGTACCCGGGCTGCGAGGGGGCTGGGACCTGCGGCTGCTCAGTCGGCTCTAGGAGCAGTTAGAGGGGGGGGGGGGGGGCGCTCCAGCGGTGAGGGTAGCAGAGAGGAGCGCCCTTGTCCCAGTTCGTCGAGAGGATCCGGGGCAGGACAGAGCAGAGGGTCCAGAGCTGCTGGAGGTGAGCAGTGTGGACTCAGTGGGAGGGTTAGCCGGGGGACCAGCGGGGGGAGTCGGAGCAGGTGTTCGGAGAAAGAGGGGGACAGCAGCAGGCTGGTCCGGAGGATGTTACTAATGCCGGTTTTTTGAGTTCCAGCGGGGCGGCTGCGCGCGCAGCAGTCGGCAGAGGAATCAGATGGACCGAGCGGGACATGGACGGATCCTAGGATGAGACGCCAGGAAGACGGAGTGGCGGCTGGTGGGCCCACAGCACCTGCGCAGCCCGGTGAGTTTACCACACAAAACACTTTAAATGTTATTGCTACATCTGTGCCTGTAGGGGGGGGTATAGGTAGTGGTGCGGTCGGTTTTGCCGGTGCGCATGGGGGGGATAACGATTTGAGGGCACTTGTAGGTTGTATGTGGGAGTTTCTGCGAAGGCAGGAAATGGGGTCGGTCGCTTTGCCTGGATCGGCGTTCAACGCGCCGGGTAGTGTGTCGTCTGGGGGGAGGGCTCCCCCACTGGGGCGACTGGGGGAGTGCAGGCAAGGGGAGCGGGAGGGTCGGCCGCGGGGCCATCGCCGGTGGCAGCATGGAGTACTTCAATGGCAACCCCTTCCAGTAGGGTAAGTACGGTAGGGGTCAGCTCGGGGGGGCAGAGGAAACGGCGTCGGGGGTGACGGTGGCCATACAAACGGAAAGAGATGGCGAAGCAGTGCGGTTGGACGATAGGGCGAAAGGGGAGGTATATGTGTGTTTTGAGGGCCCATTAAGAGCACATCTTAAGAAGGAAACGAAGGAGAAGATATGGCGGGACGAATTTGTAGAGATATTCTCCCTCTTGCCTTTGGAGAAATTTAATTTGGACAAAGGCAAAAGGACCGAATACAAGAAGGAGGAGGAAGAAAAACGCAGATGGCGTTTAATTCCTCAAACATTTAATAATTGGTTGCAGGCGTTCGCTATATTGGCCAGCGTAATAGGGGAGAAGGCGCCGGAGAACTGTTCCGGCCTCTTCTGTTATCTAGATTCTATAGGCGAGGCATATCAGGTTTACGGGGGTCAAACCTGGTTAAGGTACGACGAACAGTTTAGGCAACGTAAGGCGGTGAGGCCGTCAATCCGGTGGGACCAAAAGGATATTGGTCTATGGCTTCGGGTTATGGCACCTAGTCGATTTGGGCAGCCTTTTCACGGGGGAGCCGGGCCATCAGGCCTGGCTTCTACCTCACAGGGGGGAAACCAGGGGGGGTCAGTCGGGGGGTAACAGAGTCGGATTGTGTTGGCAATTTAACGAGGGCCAATGCAAATTTGGGCCAGGCTGCAGATTTAAGCATATCTGCTCACACTGTAATGCCGGGTCTCATGGAGCATCTAGATGCTTCAAGAAAGGAAAAGGAAAGGCCGCAGGGGGGGGGGGGGGGGGAAAGGGAGGACGCCGGTGAGACTGGGAGAGATGGTCAGGTTCCTAAATAGGTATCCTGACAGGGAAAAGGCAAAATTGTTGTTAGAGGGTTTTCGGGAGGGGTTTCATATTCCTCCCCCGATGCACGAAATTCCTTTCTCAAAAAAGAATTTACTTACGGCCCTGAGGAATCCAGAAGTTGTTTCGGAGAAACTCGCAAAAGAGATTAGTTTAGGAAGGATGGCAGGCCCCTTTCAGGAGCCTCCCTTCCGGAACTTCGTGGTGTCTCCTCTTGGAGTAGTCCCTAAGAGGGAACCGAATAAGTTTCGGTTAATACACCACCTTTCTTACCCGAAAGGGGCATCAGTGAACGATGGTATAGATCCTGAGCTCTGTTCGGTGGTTTATACATCGTTCGCTGCAGCACTAAGATGGGTAAGACGGTACGGGAGGGGGGCGCTGTTAGCGAAAGCTGACATTGAGTCGGCATTTCGTCTTTTGCCGGTTTCTCCGGATAGTATTCGCTTACTTGGTTGTTTTTGGGGAGGTAAGTATTTCGCCGATAGGTGTCTGCCCATGGGATGTTCAATCTCATGTGCATACTTCGAAGCCTTCAGCACTTTTTTGGAATGGGTAGTGAAAGACACTGCAAAGCTGCAGTCAGTAATTCACTACCTTGACGACTTTTTGTGTATTGGCCCAGCAGAGTCGCCGATATGTGCGACTCTGCTGGGAACGTTACAGTGGGTGGCGGACCGGTTCGGGGTGCCTTTGGCTCCCGATAAGACAGAGGGTCCCGCAACTTCCCTTCAGTTTTTGGGTATCTGGATTGATACGGAGGCGATGATATGTCAGCTACCGGAAGATAAGTTGCGGGACCTAAAATGCGAGGTGGAAAAGATACGGAGCGTTAAGAAAGTCACGCTAAAGGGGCTTCAGTCATTATTGGGCAAGTTGAATTTCGCTTGCAGAATAATGCCTATGGGGCGAATTTTTTGTCGTAGAATGGCGTCGGCCACGGCGGGGATTCAAGCCCTGCATCACTACATCAGAGTGGGGAGGAGTTTAAAAGGGGACCTAGGAGTCTGGGCATCCTTTTTAAATGCATACAATGGGAGGTCCATGATAATCTCCGAAGTAAGTCAGAACGTGGACTATGAGCTATTCACGGACGTGGCAGGGAGTGCAGGATTCGGGGCATATTGCCAAGGGCAATGGTGTGTCGGGGAATGGCCGGACGCATGGAGGGAGGAAGGTTGGACAAAGAATCTGGTATTGTTGGAACTGTTTCCAATAGTGGTGGCGGTGGCGCTTTGGGGCGATCGCCTTCAGAACAGGAAGGTGAGGTTCCATTGCGACAATATGGGGGTGGTGCAGGTGATTAATTCTTTGACCGCCTCATCACCCCCGGTGGTGAATTTGTTGCGCCACCTGGTATTGGAAACATTGAAGTTGAATATTTGGATAGTGGCGGTGCATGTGCCAGGGATTGAGAATTCAATCGCGGATGCTCTTTCTCGGTTTCAGTGGGAGCGATTCAGGACCCTGGCCCCCCAGGCGGAGGACCGAGGGAGGACGTGCCCGTCTCATCTTTGGAGTGTGGTAAGAGAGCAGTGGGGCACCTAATCGACAGGTCACTGGCTCGGGGTACCAGAGCTGCGTATATCGCGGCGTGGGAAGAGTGGGAAGGCTGGGTAGCACAGCTTAGGGTAGGAGAGAGGGAGGAGGATAGAGTGGGGGTGTTGTTAAGTTGGTTGGGAAAGGTAGAACAGGATTATGTTTCGGTGTCACGAGTTAACCGATTTATGGCAGGGGTAGCGTTTGGGTGCAAGTTAAGGGGGATGGGGGATATAACGAAGAATTTTGTAGTGAGACAAGCGTTGAAGGGTTTTAAGAGAGGAAAAGGGAGTGGGGATGTGCGGAGGCCAGTCTCGTTTGAGTTGTTAGAAAAGATTGGGGGGGTATTGGAAGTTCTCTGCGATGCGTTGTTCGAAAGATCGTTATTCAGGCTTGCTTTTTCACTGGCATTTTTTGGGGCATTTAGGGTGGGGGAGTTGGTTTCCCCTAGTAAATCAGTTGGGGGAGGTTTGCAGGTGGGGGATGTAAGGAAAGTTGATGATGACCAATTAGAATTGGTCATTCGCCGATCTAAAACTGATCAGGCCGGGCGGGGACAGTTGTTTAGATTGGGTAGGGTTCGCGGGTCAGTAATGTGCCCCGTGACGGCATGGGTTGACTATATTGGGGTAGCGGGCAAGAGATTAGGTCCTTTATTGCAGCATGAGGGGGGCCAGTTTTTGTCGCGCTTCCAGTTTACAGCGATCTTTAAGAAGGCGCTGAGGGAGCTCGGTTTAGATGAGTCGCAATTTGGGACACACTCATTTAGGGTGGGGGCGGCTACAGAGGCACAGGCGCAGGGTTTGTCGGGCGAGTCGATCAAAAAAATAGGCAGGTGGCAATCTGGGAGATATAAATTGTATGTTCGCCCCCAGTTGCTTTAAAAGTGTTGGGAAAAAGGGGGGTCTAATTATAATAAAGGGTGTTGGTCAATTTTTGTTTTTCCCCTTTTTGTTTCAGGTCCACAATCGGCGTTAGTGTGGATTATGGGCCACTCATATGTTTATTGGGGGGCGGAGAGGGCCAGCGTAAGGCAGGATGGGAGACAGTTGAGGTTTCCTAGGTCGGAGGCGGTCTTGAGATGGATGGGAATTAGGGGGATGTCTTGGTGCAAAGTGTTGGAGGAGTTTGAGAGGATGGTGGGTTTAGACAGGGCCCCGGACATAGTTGTTATTCATGCAGGGGGGAATGATTTGGGAAAAAGGCCGTTTAGGGATTTATCGAGGGATATCAGGTATGATATCCTGAGATTGTTAGCGGCGCACAAGAAGATGGTGGTGGTGTGGTCGGAGATTGTGCCTAGGCAAATATGGAAGTTTGTGCGGACTGCAAGAGGATTAGACAAAGCGAGAATAAAGCTTAATAGAGAAGTATCTCGCTTTGTGGGAAGGAATGGGGGGGGTCGCGGTGCGACACATAGATCTGGAGTCTGGCAGGGGGAATTATTGGAGACAAGATGGGGTGCATTTAAATGAGATAGGTTTGGATTTGTGGTTAGAGGCAGTTCAGGAGGGAGTGGAGCGCGCCTTGGTGTTGTGGAGGGCGGCGCAGGCTTGAGGTTTCAAGCCGTGCTGGCTGTGGCGGTTAGGGAGGGGTCCTTGGAGTCAATATACGAGGGGGTAAGGGGGGAGGCAGGGGTTAGTAGAGTTACCTCCTCCCCCCTTCTGGTTAGTTTTAAATTGTAGGTGGGTCTGTCGCCTCTTGTTTTGGCAGGGGGTTACCTGCTAAAGTTGTAGTTGTTGATAGCCGGGGTATGGCTAGATAGCCTCGGGGTCGGGAGGTTGGTGACTCGAGGTAAATGGCGAGTCTCCTGAGTCAGGTGATTGGAGACGGGAGGCGTAGTTTGAAAAAATAGGGTCTCCCGAGTCAGGAGTTGTAGGAGACGGGAGACAGTTACACCTATTTTTTCCTTGGTTGTTGAGGCGACAGATAGTGTTGTTGGGAACTCCAAGGATCTCTCCATAGTAGTTAGGATCAGGGTTAAAAAGTGTTATTCAGGATTTATTGTTGTATGTTATAATAAATTGGCTGCTGTGGCCAAATTTAATCCAAAAGAAGTTGTCGGTGTTTATTTTAGATAAGCTAGCTTAAAGGGGGTAAGGGGGGGTAAGAGGTCACAGCGACGACTCCGTTGTACCTAGTCATGCACCGCCGACCTGTCATCAATCCTTCTCCTGCACCATCTGCCGCCTGGCACACTCCCTGGAGTTTACCGTGGCTCTGCTACCACGCTGTCCCTGGTGCCCGGCTCGCCCCATGGCTGGCGCAGCCTCAGGTGACCTAACCGTTGCTCCATTCTTCACCAACCGCTGTACGACACTGCCGCTGTACTCCTTAGCCATCCTCACATGCTGACCGCGTTGCTGAATCCCCTCCCCGGCTGGTACATCACCAGGGGAGACGACTGTCTCTCTTTCGTTCATCCTGTAGCCTAGTGCCAAAAGCCCTGCACCCCCACCAGCATGGGGCACTCCGCTCACTGTCGCGCCCGGCAGCCTGCGCGGACTCTTTCTACCCTGCTGCCCCCTGCTCCAAGATGTAGACCTGGGGGACAAAGCAAAGGGTCCCCGGAGTGATTCCTCAGGCGGTGCTGAGCATGAGGAATACCCTCTTTAGCAATCAGGTGCGTGGCTGGCCTGCTCCTCCGCGTTGGCCGCTCCTGTGCTGCTTCACCTGCCGCTGTCACAGGACCACTACTAAGCGCATCTGCTACACAGTCCCGCAGCCAGCCTGTGCCATGCACACCAGCGGCTGCCCACAGCTCCTCCAGAACCTGCTCCACATCTGACATGGTCAGCTAACTTGCCAACTAACTGTCCTGTAAACTACCAAACTATTTCTAACTAAAATGGTGCTAACCTCACCTCCGCCTATCGTAACCTCTTATAACCTCAAACGCCCCCTTACCACCAACTCCCCCATCCCATTCAAAATCACCCTATCAGTCTCCTATTACTTTTTCCCATTACTTCACCCCATTAACTCTTACCTCTCCCTCGTTTCCTCACCACCCCAGTCATGTGTGTCCTACACTAAGGGAGCCTACGGTTCCCTGCTCCGGCCCCTACTAGAGAACTGCACACACAGCACCAAAAGGGAAGAACTGTGTACTGGACTCACGGGCAGACATAACAAATTACCCAAAACACTCACATGGCATACCTGCAGGCATACACAGATAAAATAGATTAGGTACGAGGTACTATTTTGTGATTTGGCCAAAACACCTAAGCCCATGAGCCCACAACAAGTGTCCTTGTTGTCTCACGGGTCCTTACTCTAACAAGACATCTAACCCCAAGATACCTGCCTTCAAGTGTGGCAATCGTCCCAATAGGGATGGACCAATGCTGAAACCTAGGGACCTACCTCACCCTAGATGGTAAATGGTCCAAGCAGCACAGGACACAGTTCACACCATACCAACACACCAGAGATAGCATACCACACAGAACATAATTTACACAGAACAGGACTGTTCACCTCTCATGTCCGGCCACCGGCACAGACATTCAGTACACGTCACTGAACACCCCTACACAATAACACTCTTTAACGCAAACACTAAGGTAGTGGGAAATCAGCATTCCTCTCTAGACAGAAGGGCTGGTTTAGATCTGCAGTAGATCAATGGAGATTGGCTGGCTGAAGCACACCACACCCAGCCAGCTTAATTATCCCCCACCCGTGGAAGTCTGTTCCTGGAAGACGTCATTAAGAAGTGGATTAAATTTGGCACAACAGTGACATTACCAAAAACTAGACATCGCTAAAACTTTGAAAAGACCAGAAGAACATTAGTCCAGGAGGCTTCCAAGAGGCCTACAGCAACATTAAAGGAGCTGCAGGAGTTTTTGACAAGTACTGGTTTTGTAGGGCATGTGACAACCATCTCCCATGTTCTTCATATGTCTTGGCTGTTTGGTAGCGGAGCAAGACGGGAGCCTTACCTAACAAAGAAGAACATCCAAGCCCGGCTAGGTTTGGCCAAAACCTAAATCAAGTCTGCCAGAAGTCTATGGAGAACGTGTTATGTCTGATGAGACTGAGGGGGAACTTTTCGGCCATAATTCCAAAATGTGCATTACCAGTAGACCACCATGTCCACAGTGAAGATGGTGGAGACAGCATTATGTGTGGTACTGTTCTTCTGCTGCAGTAACTAGGGCTTTAGTCAAGGTGGAGGGAATTATGAACAGTGATAAATATCAGTCCATGTTAGCACAAAACCTTCAGGCCTCGGCTGAAGATGAATAGGAATTTTACCTTTCAGCACAACAACGAACAAAAGCAGACTGCCAAATTTCCAAGAGAATAGCTTCACCAGAAGAAGATTGAAGTTTTGGAATGGCCCAGCCAGAGCCCAGACCTGCATTCCATTGAAGATTTGTGGGTGACCTGAAGAGGGCGCTACACACGAGATGTCCTCACAAGCTTTGGAACGCTTTTGCAACGAAGAGTGGGCAAAGATTTCCAAGTCAAGATGTGCCATGCTGATAGTCACCTACCCAAAAAGACTGAATGCTGTCGTAAAGTCAAAGGGTACATCAGCAAAGTATTAGTTTAATGGTGTCTATATTTATGCAACCACAATATATTTGTCATTTCTTTTCATTTTTCCATTCTAAAAAACTCTGGTTTCCAATAGAATTGACAGATAACGGGTCACAATGAGGGTGGAAATAAGTCTGAAATCTGATTATTTTCTCAGAGATGGCATTCTAGCTGCAAACTCAATTCAGGGAAATGTATCAACATAGTTGTGCCAAAAACTATGATTTTTTTAAGGGTTTATATCGGCTAGGAAAATTTTTTAAGTAGGCCGAGCTTAGCATTGGAGGCATGGTCTACCATGGCCCACCAAGTTTGCTACAATTTAAGCCAGAAGCTGACATAAATTATAGCTGAACTAGACACCAGCTTGCCACCAGTATAGACTGTAGAGATCTGGCAAATGGGCAGCCCGAAACATGTAACAGATGTACTAAAGAACTTGTGTACCTTAATACATTTGGCGTACTTCATGCCAGTATCATCTTTATAAAGCGTGGCATGAAGAATGCCTAAGAAAATACGCCTCATTATTATTAAAATTCACCAGCAGAGGGCCACACATCACCATGTACAAACCATGAGAAGCAGCACAAGCTCACTGTTACTTTCTTTCCACCCCAAGTATCTCTTCATATCTATCTATCTATCTATCTATCTCATATCTATCTATCTATCTATCTCATATCTATCTATCTAGCCTATTTTGCATGTTTTTAAGCTAAACTTAGTGATCAAGATAAATCTTGGGCCCCTCACAAGGTGTGCAAGCACTGTGTCAAGAGTTTACGGATGTGGATGAAGGAAATACGTGATAAGTTGCCATTTGGTATACCTATGGTTTGATGAGAGCGAAGAGATCATTCCAGTGACTGTGACTTTCGTATAGTGAAAACTTCAGGATATAACAAGAAAAATAAATATAAAAAAGAGTGTAGTGGCCCGGTACAACAGGGCCCCTCCATAACTGTATGCATGCATTTGTCTATTTAATGTCAGTGTCCTCTGTGTTGCATGAATGATATGTTTTGCTTAGCTGCAGCACTGAAAGGGTTAAGTGTCTGAAATGTCTGGAAAATGTATCTGTTTGTTTGTCACGTGACCTTATGTGATACATGTGATTGCAATGTGTGTGCAAGAGATCATTCTGTTCTGGGCTTGCGAAGGGAGAGAAGAGTTCTGCAAGAGGACCACACAGGCACCTTCAGCCTGTGCGGCCCAGAATGGAAGAGGCGGAAAGGAGTCTACTGCCAGCCCTGGGACTGCCATACCCAGGAGATATGGAAGGACCTTTCCCATGCTAGGAGAGAGAGAAAGAACTGCCATGCAGCGCACCCGGTTTTATGACATGTGAGTATTGACCGGTAGAGTGTCTGAGAGAAGAGAGTGTGTTGCCGGGATCAGGACTTACAGATAACGACACTGTGGTTTCTCCTGTTCACCCGTGCATCCTCTCTTTCACACCACTTTGATGTTTTTACACTGTTTTCCTGCTGGCGTGATTTTCAAAGTTGTACTCAAGTTACTACAAATAAAGTGACCAGTCGCCTATCCGTTTCCGGAGGCTGTGTCTTAAAAGAATCCCGTGTATGTGTGGATTTACTCTCACAGCTAGGAATTCCCCCACGAAGGCCGTACAAGGGTGAGTTTACTCCGCCATCCAGGAATTCCCCCGCAGAAGAAGAAACGGTGGCGTCACGTGTGACATAAGAGAAAGGTAATCCCTTATTGGGTTTCCCGTTTATTAACCTGCCCTCAGCCCCTTGGACGTGTCACCAGTTACCTTCCAGGTGGGAGACGGTAGAGGCACCGTGACAAGCCCCAAACTCTTCCCTGCTGTCTCCTAGGCCGTGGCCTGCTCCTCAGATGCTGCAAGAGCATCCTAGTCAACCATTAGCTATACCTCCAGTGTCTCATTCAGCTGAAATCCCAGTGCGAGTTTTCGTTGAACTGCCCTCTTTTGAAGAACATGATTATGGTGAAGAACTAAGTTATAGCAATGATAAAGATTTTTAAGCTGAAGATGACTTAGTTCTAAAGGATTTGATCAGCTTGAGCTGAATGATTTGGCACATGATTTGGGACAATCAAAAAAGTCTTCAGCACTCCTAGCATCAAGACTGCATGGGACTTGCTTGAAAAAGGAGCGAAGGTATCTTAATTTCCATCCATAGAAGTTGCATTTCTCCAATACTTTAGAAGTGACAGTGGCTTTGTGTATTGCCATAACATAAATGGTTTAATGGAGGAATTGGGAAATCCAATCTATAACTCAACTGAATGGAGACTGTTCTTCCATAGCTGAAAGCAGAGCTTAAAGTCAGTCCTCCTCCACAATGGCAACTTATTTGGCGCAGTAGCAATTGGCCATTGTTTTTCTCTTTGTGAAGAATATGAAGACATAAAGCAAGTCATTGAGTTGTTGCAATATCACAAACACAATTGGATCATCTGTGCTGACCTTAAAATGGTATGCTGCCTTCTGGGTAAGCAATGTGGATACACAAAATATCTGTGCATGGAGGACAGCAGAGCTCATGAGAATCATTGGGTGGAAATGAATTGGCCTCCAAGTTCTGACCTCAAACCTGGTGATCCAAGCATTCTACATGAGCTGCTTGTTGACAGAACATTATATTTCCACCCCGCACATGAAACTGGGTCTCATGAAACAATTCGTTAAAGCTTTGCCGACTGAAGGAGTCTATTTCAAGTATCTCATTTTGGCATTACCTAGTCTGTCATTTAAAAAAATAGAAGCCGGTGTGTTTGATGGTCCACAAATTCAGCAACTCATCAAAAATGAACATTTCATTGGGACAATGTCAGAAGTCCAAAGGAATGCTTGGTTATCATTCATAGACATTGTCAAGGCCTTTCTTGGAAACAAGCGAGCAAATAATTACACCGAAATTGTCCAGAAACTCCTGGAGAGCTACAAAATGCTTGGTTGCAACATGAGCATCAAGGTGTATTTTCTGCATAGTCATCTTGATAACTTCTCGGAAAACCTTGGTGCGGTCAGTGATGAGCAAGGTGAGCGATTCCACCAAGATTTAAAGGTCATGGAGGGACAGTATCAGGATAGGCGAGATTGTCCACAGATTGAACACTCTAGGGAAAGATAAGCATACATTTTTACTTTAAAGGGGTTGTCCCGCGGCAGCAAGTGGGGTTATACACTTCTGTATGGCCATATTAATGCACTTTGTAATGTACATCGTGCATTAAATATTGGCCATACAGAAGTTATACACTTACCCGCTCTGGTGTTGGCGTCCCCGTCTTCATGGCGCCGACCAAAGCCTTCTTCTGCCTGGATTAGACGCACTTGCGCAGTCTGCTTCTTCTGTCCCGCTGAAGGGGCCGCTCCGGCATGCTCGCGCCGCACAGGTCTTCTGTGCATGCGCAGAAGACCTCTGCAGCGCGAGCACGCCGGAGCGGGACATAAGAGGGCAGACAGTGCAAGTGCGTCTAATCCAGGCAGAAGAAGGCTTCGGTCGGCGCCATGGAGACGGGGACGCCAACACCGGAGGGGGTAAGTATATAACTTCTGTACGGCCAATATTTAATGCATGATGTATATTACAAAGTGCATTTATATGGCCATACAGAAGTGCTTAACCCCACTTGCTTTCGCGGGACACACCCTTTAACTACTACTACTTGCACACAATTTGATGTACAGAAACAATATATCCTTTGTATGGACCAAATAACTTTAACCCCTTAGTGACCAGCCCATTGCCTTTTTACGTCCTGGCCTGCTGGGCTTAATTCCCAGAGGATGTGAAAACATGCATCCTCTGGGAATGACCTCCCTGCAGGCTGTAGATGTGACAGCCCTATGCTGGCAGTTACCGGAGGTAGCTGACATCCTGGAGCTGTCATTTCGGGCTGCGGGACCCCACTCCCGGTCACGCAATCGCCAGTATCCACTGGATACCGGCGATCGCGTTAAAGTCTATGAAAAGTTCAAAAAAATTAAAGTTTTAGCTCCCCTTAAGGATCGGATCCGTAAGGGGAACTGAGAATACTCACCCCCTGTCCTCTGCGATGCCCAGCGTCTTCTTCGTTCTCCCCAGACCTGCCGCCATCATCTGCGCATGCGTGCCAGACGCATTAGGTCATGCGCATGTGCAGAGAGCTGGGAGGCCCCCAGCTAGTATGAGTAGCTGAGAGCAGGGAGCTGTCGCCGCTGTATGCGGTTCCCGGACACATGATCACTGTTATCCAATGGATAACAGCAATCATGTAAAAGTTTTTTAAAAAAGTTTTAAAAGGTGTAAAAAAAAAAAAAAAAAAAAGAAAAAAAGTTTGTTTCATTTCCCCTCATGGATCATATCCATCAGGGCAGATGAAATGAGGTACCTAAGGCCCCCGGATTTATCCGCAGACTTTACCCTGGCCTCTGTGCACCCGTCCGTCGCCAAAATGGCGGACGCAGGCGCAAAAGCGGCAGGTTGGTGGGGTATTTAAAATCTCCCCGCACCTGGCTGCTAAATGTAGCCAAGAGCCTGGAGATTTCATGGGGTGCCATGGTATGCGGTTCCCAGTTACGTTATCACCGTAAAAGTAAAAAAAAAGCTAAATTTTCACCCCCCGTCAGGGATCCTATCCGTGAGTGGAGGTGAAATTACTTAACCAAGGCCAACGGCGTTGTCCCCTGACGGGATCTTTTTCCGTGTACCTTTCCCCAGCTTTGGCGCATGCGCCCGTCACCAAAATGGCAGACGCAAGCACAGAAGCTGGAGAGGGCAAGAGGAAATTTTAAATCTCCTTGCTCCTGGCAACTGAAGGTAGCCGAGAGCTTGGAGATGTCACAGGGGGCCGCAGTGAGTGTTCCTCAGTCACGTGATCGCCGTTATCCAATGGATAATGGCGATCACGTAAAAGTTAAAAGACAGTTAAAATTTGATGTGCCGTTCAGTTTGGGCCCCGTTGTGCATCCAGACAGAAGATTAGGGCTACAATGGGTATATTTCTGAACACGGGACAAATGGGAGTATCCATTTTGGGGTGAAAGTCTTTATTCCTATGTATGCTGTACAAAAACTATTTTTAAAATGACACGATTGCCAAAAAAAGGAAAATTGTAATTTTTTCCCTGTGTTTTGCTTAGATTCATTCGCAAATGGTGGGGTCAAAATACTCAGTACACTGCTAGATGAATTTGTTAAGCGGTCTAGTTTTTAAAATGGGGTCATTTGTGGGGGTTCTCTATCATTTTGGCCGCTGAGGGGCTCTACAAGTGAGCAACGGGGCCTAAATCACCTTCAAGGAAAATGTCTGTTCTAAAAACCACCCGCTGCTCCTTTTGCTTAGGGCCCCGTTGTGCATACGGACAGAAGATTAGGGCCACAATGAGTATGTTTCTGAACATGTGACAAACAGCGGTATCCATTTTGGGGTGAAAGTTTTCATTCATGTGTGTGCTGTACAAAAAAACCTATTTTTAAAATTACATAATAGCTAAAAAAATTAAAATCGTAATTTTTTCCTTTTGCTTTGCTTCAATTCATTCAAAAACTGTGCGGTCAAAATATGCAGTACACCCCTAGATTAATGCGTTAAGAGGTCTAGTTTCCAAAATAAGATCATTTGTAGGGTCCTCTGCCATTTTGGCCGCTCGAGGGGTCTACAAGTGTGCAATGAGGCCTAAAACTGCTTCAAGCAAAATGTCTGATATGAAAGCCACTGGCTGCTCCTTTGGTTTTGGCCCCGTTGTACATACGGACAGAAGATTAGAGCCACAATGGGTGTATTTCTAAACACAGGACAAATGGGGGTATCCATTTTGGGGTGCAAATCCTCATTTTCATTACATTACAGTACATTATAGAAAAAAAAATCCTGTGTTTAAAATTACGTATTTGCAAAAATATAAAATTTTATTTTTTCTTGTCTAAATTGTATTAATTCCTAAAAAGAAACTGTGGGCTCAAAAAAAATCCTGACCCCCCTCAGTGAATACATTATGGGGTGTACTTTTTAAAATAGGGTCATCTGTGGGGGTATCTATCATTCTGACACATAAGAGCCTTTGCAATCTTGGCTTGGTGCCGGAAAATAAAGTGTTCCTCAAAATGTTAATAATTAATGTTAAATTTGTACGTCTCCTAAAGGGTTAAAAAAAAACGAACGTTTTTCCAATGTGCGCCCAGAATAAAGTAAACAGATGGAAATATATATCTTATCAAAAATGTGTACAGTATGTTTGCACATATTTGAGATATTGCAGTTGGAAATGTGAAAAAATTACGATTTTTTCAAAATTTTCCAATTTTGGCGCTTTTAATATATAAACACAAATTCTATCGGCCTATTTTTTCCGACTAAATGAAGTACAACATGTGGCGAAAAAACAATGTCAGAATCACTTGGATATGCAAAACCTTTATGGTTTTATTCCATGTTAAAGTGACACATGTCAGATTTCCAAAATTTGGCCTGGTCATTAAGGCGCAAACAGGCTTGGTCACTAAGGGGTTAAATAAACATTACATTGAGGTAATTTTTGATTTTCCATTGTATGTAGATTTTGTATGGTTTTTGAGAAAAATGGAGGGTATCCTATATCCTAAAAAGTTGATGTGATAGAGAAAAACTGGGGTCATTTTTGGATTCAGATGGCAAAAGTTAGGCTGCCCGCACACGGGCGGATTTTTGCTGCGGAATCCGCGGTTGGCATCCGTACCGCAGATCCGCAGCATACCGCTCATAGCATGCAATGGGAAATTGATTCTCTTGCAATCAATTGTGATTTCCATTCAGAAAGGAAACATTTACAGCATGCTCTATTTTTGTGCAGATTTCGCGTGGACCGCTTTCATTAAAGTCAATAGAAGCCATCCGACCTGCGGCCCTTCCGCCATGACATTGTGGAAAGGTCACGGCTACCCGTGTCATTGCCTAGCGATGGCGCGGGGAAAAATAAACATTTGAAAAAAAAACTGTACTGTGCATGTCTGACGGCGAGCAGCTGGGTCCATCCACAGTATAGATGAAAATGAAAAAACACAGGTATGCAGGGTCAACGGCCCCAGTCAGAGCCGGTATCCGCTGCGGGAACCCATATAAAGAATTCGGCACTGCCGTATGCCAGCGGCCTCAGTGCAAATCAAGTGTAAGATATAAGACAATTAAAATTGCATTCTCCAGTGTTCGTTCTATCCATGGCCACCTGCAGATGGCTGGGTCGGATCCGGCTGCGAGAATTCTCGCAGCGGGACCCGACCCGAGCGTCTGCAGAGAGCAGCGTGTCACTCACCTGCTCCAGTGGCCCCGTCTCTTTCATGTGCCGGCAGCCGGCGCATGCGCAGAGCAGAGCCGGCGGCCGATGAGTGACATTTCTGTGCGGGGCTCGCAGAGAAATAGAGCATGCCGCGATTTGTTTGCCTGTGAGATTTTGCGCGGCCAAATCGCGGCCATCTACCTAGGATTGCGTTTGTTAACGCAATCCTATGGCAGCTTCCAGGGGCGGAAATTCCACGGGAAATCCCGCTGCTGAATTTCCGCCCGTCTGCAGGCGGCCTATTTCATATTTATCTATCTATCCATCTATCTATCTATCTCATATCTATCTATCTAATATCTATCTAATATCTATCTATCTATCTCATATCTATCTATCTCCTATCTATCTATCTCCTATCTATCTATCTAATATCTATCTATCTATCTATCTAATATCTATCTATCCATCATCTATCTATCTCATATCTATCTATCTATCTATCTCATATCTATCTATCTACCTATCTATCTATCTCTCTATCTAATATCTATCTATCCATCATCTATCTATCTCATATCTATCTATCTATCTATCTATCTCATATCTATCTATCTACCTACCTATCTATCTCATATCTATCTATCTATCTATCTATCTAATATCTATCTATCTATCTATCTATCTATCTATCTATCTATCTATCTATCTATCTAATATCTATCTATCTCATATCTATCTATCTAATATCTATCTATCTCCTATCTATCTATCTATCTCATATCTATCTATCTCATATCTATCTATCTATCTCTCTCATATCTATCTATCTATCTAATATCTATCTATCTATCTATCCATCATCTATCTATCTAATATCTATCTATCTATCTATCTAATATCTATCTATCCATCAATCTATCTATCTATCTCATATCTATCTATCTATCTATCTCATATCTATCTATCTATCTATCTATCTATCTATCTATCTAATATCTATCTATCTCATATCTATCTATCTAATATCTATCTATCTCCTATCTATCTATCTATCTCATATCTATCTATCTCATATCTATCTATCTATCTCTCTCATATCTATCTATCTCATATCTATCTATCTAATATCTATCTATCTATCCATCATCTATCTATCTATCTCATATCTATCTATCTATCTCATATCTATCTATCTATCTATCTAATATCTATCTATCTATCTATCTAATATCTATCTATCTCATATCTATCTATCTATCTAATATCTATCTATCTCCTATCTATCTATCTAATATCTATTTATCTCCTATCTATCTATCTATCTCATATCTATCTATCTATCTATCTAATATCTATCTATCTATCTAATATCTATCTATCTCATATCTATCTATCTAATATCTATCTATCTCCTATCTATCTATCTATCTATCTATCTCATATCTATCTATCTCATATCTATCTATCTATCTCTCTCATATCTATCTATCTCATATCTATCTATCTAATATCTATCTATCTATCCATCATCTATCTATCTATCTCATATCTATCTATCTATCTATCTATCTCATATCTATCTATCTATCTATCTATCTAATATCTATCTATCTATCTAATATCTATCTATCTCCTATCTATCTATCTAATATCTATCTATCTCCTATCTATCTATCTATCTCATATCTATCTATCTATCTATCTATCTCATATCTATCTATCTCCTATCTATCTATCTATCTATCTATCTATCTATCTATCTATCTATCTATCTATCTCATATCTATCTATCTCATATCTATCTATCTATCTCTCTCATATCTATCTATCTCATATCTATCTCATATCTATCTATCTATCCATCATCTATCTATCTATCTCATATCTATCTATCTATCTCATATCTATCTATCTATCTATCTAATATCTATCTATCTATCTAATATCTATCTATCTAATATCTATCTATCTATCTATCTATCTAATATCTATCTATCTATCTATCTATCTAATATCTATCTATCTCCTATCTATCTATCTATCTATCTATCTATCTAATATCTATCTATCTCCTATCTATCTATCTATCTAATATCTATCTATCTCCTATCTATCTATCTCTCTCTATCTCTCTATCTATCTATCTTTCTATCTTCCTACCTTTTTCCCACATATGTATCACATTACATTTCTATACAATGCCTCCTCATTACTTATTTACTGTCTGGCTTTTCCTGTTAACTCTTTCCTTCCTGGCTCACCACGCCCTGCCTTCTAAGATGCCTAGGACAGTAAGTCACAGCTTTCGGCCCAACAAGGAGTTAACCCTCCTCTTTCTGCTTCCTATTCTTTTGCAGGATTTGTAATGTAACCAATCAGCAGTGAGAGGTGGGCGCTGTAGTGAATGCTGGTACACTGTGAGGGGGTGGGCATGGGCTGCAGAAGGTGGGGGTGTCGGTTAGTGAGAACCTGTGTCCCTGACTACTGCCTTCTGTCCTATTGAATAAAAGTGAAAAGGCTTTGTATGAGACTTGCCGTCCCCTTGGAGAACTGAAAGAAGTTGGTTAAAGCTGCCCCCCTCCTCCAGCTCCTTACCCTTTAACCCTTTCCTCTGACTCCCACCAGCGTCACATTCAGGATTGGGACATGGGAGATAATCCAATGTCATATGTGAACAATGAATTATTGTATGGTATTTCTATAGGGCCACCTAACCCGAAACGCGTGATGCCATATTCACAAAATTCAAGTTCCTTGAGTCTTCTTCTTAGAGTGGCACCTGTGAAAATAGCACAAAAGTCACCATCCACTTATCCATTGCACAGGGCTTTGCCCCAAGATGTCATCCATGAAACTGAGCAACCTGTTAAGGTTATTAGGGTTTAACCTCATTCAGACCCCTCCGGTTTTCAGTTCTGGAGGACCATCAGTGCCCTTTACTTTTGATGGGCACAGTGCAGTGCCATTGTGTTTCCTTGGCCTGGTGGGTTTCAGCAGTGGGACCTCCTATGATCAGGGACTTGTCAAATGACTTATGATTGACCCCCTTAAGGGCATTTTAAACACAATCTGGGAGGATTTTGCACAATAAGTGTTGATTTCCCACGGTCTTCATTTATAAGGGGCTGCAGGTGGTGGCTGTTTGCCATCTTGTTTGTGTATTTCGGAGGCACAGCGCCTGTCTCCCCGCTGTATAAGAGATGAAGGTAATTATGTCTTTCTTGTAAATTAAATGTGCAATGCTTCATTACCGCCGCCTTCCCCAAGCTGCACTGCCTCCATGCTCTGCGAAGAAGAAAGATCTGGGGTAAATCGGAATCAGTAAATCCATAAATAGTCTCCAGATTGACAAAAATAGGCATTCCCCACCCCGTGCCCCATAGATGCCAGCCACAGATGCCCCTATAGGTTCCTGTCAAGATTACCTCCTTAAAAAGTGATGGCATGTAGCTGATTGGTGGGGTCCAAATGAAAGTTGAGTATAGAGCTCTTTCACACTTTCTCTCTGAACAGTGGCACTCCCATCTACCCGCTGTGCAGGGAACAGGAGTTATGTCCTCTTCAATGTCTAACACACCTATAAGTGCCTGCCACAGAGGCAGTACCTGCCTAACGTATGCTCATAAAACAGCCAAACTAATGTTTGCCATAGATGCCCTCTTTAGTGTCTGCCATTAGTTTACCTATAACTGACCTATATAGTTCACCTATATCAGTGATAATCCCATAATTGCATGCCACAAATGACACCTTAGATGCCAGCTGCAGAGGCTCCTGTATGTACCTGCCTAAGATATCCTCATCAATCTAGCTATAGCTAGTTCTATAAGTGCTTTTCAGAGATTCCCACTTAAGTGTCTGCCACGGTCTCACCAATAAGTGCCTGCCACAGGTATCTTTTATTATGGATAGCAAAAGTAGACGCACTGTGCTAACCAACCAGCCTGGCTTTTGGACCAAACCTGGTGTGGCTGGTAGCTGACCCCAGTTGCAAAGTAATCTCAGATGGGGAATCTTGCCCTTAGCTAATCAGGAAGATGGGAAGACCCCTGCCTGAAAGCAGAGTAGGCATCTTGATAAGAATGGTCCCATACTGGAACCTCAGGGTTAACTATCCCTGACAGGACACAGGGACAAAGTACTGAACAGACGGCACACAGAACACAAAACAGGACTGACTTACCACAGAAGCGGGAAAGATGCACAGACTGGAAGAAAGTGGACAAACGCACACAGACTAAGGCACAAGGCAAAGAACATACAGAATAAACAAATACAGAACACAGATTACAGAATCAAATAGACAGAACAGTCCTGAGATAGGTGACCTAGATATGCTGAGTGTCTGAAACAAACACTCAACAATAGCGAGGGAAAGCGGAAGTGCATCAGCCCAGCTTAAATTGTAAAGTAATGTCTATTAACCCTACAGCTGGGCTGAGAGCAAGAGAATTGGTTAACTCCTTCAGTACTGGTAGAAAATAGAAACATAGAGTACATTCATACAGAAGAAACAGAATGACGCCCAAGTCTGCCCGGAACAGCAAAAGGGTGGCCAACACGGGTGGCAGACCTAATAGTACCTCCCCCTTATGCCCCTTCCTTCTGAATCTATGAGCTCTGGATGCATCTCCTGGTGCTATGGATTTACTAATATCAGAAATATTGTAGAGTAAGAATTGTGATCTTGACAAAGCTCAATACAACTATTTTCTACAGTAAAGCCATTCTGAAGAAAGCCCATGGCTTGTCTTTGATAACTCAAGTAGCTAGCTTTGCAACAAACACCTCAAGACAGAGAGCCCCATATGGAGTTGAACCGTCCATGGCTCCGTTCTTGATGCCAGTTGCGGACATGGGAACACGTGAAGCTATTCGGTTGTTTGGGAGGAGTGACATCGTCAAGTTGTTGCTTCCGTTTAGGTGAGCGAAGAGAAGACAAAGCATTGTTGTGACGAACCGGGGATCTCTGCATCACCTTTGCAGGATAGTGTAACAAAGAAGAATTTTCTGGCAGACCCTGGAGGTTCTGAGGCACCTATGGGTGACGAACAGGTCGTATTGGAAGCAGACACTTAGAATGGCAGGATAACCCCCAATGTAACACCCTGTCAGAGCATCAATCCAAGGTGGAATTATGCAGATGAAGCCAGGGCAGACCTAGTAACATGGTACTGGTGGATGTCGGGAGAACTAGCAAGGAAATTTTCTCTGAGTTGAGAGTAACTACTTTCAAATCCAGCAGCTCTGTGACAAACTGGATGGTCTCGGAAAGGGTACCTCCACTCCCAGTTGTCACCACCAGAGGTCTCTCCAGACGTCGGTTAGGAATCTGGTAGTGGTCCACCAAGGCCTGATGCACGAAATTCCCTGCTCAACCAGAATCCAGACAGGCTGACACAGGGAACTGCGTACCAAAGCAGACAACATCACAGGTAAATACAATCCTTGAGAGGAGTGCTTTATACCTAGGGCAGCCATTCCTACTGAACTTAGGCTCAAGAGTTTTCCTGACTTACAAGGACAGTAACCAAAATGATGAACCGAGGCTCCACAGTATATGCATAACTTTTTAGAGCATCTGCGCATGCGCTCCTCCTCAGTTAGATTGAGCCAATCAATCTGCATGGGCTCAGGGTCACCAAACAAAAAGGTATTAGGTGGGACAAAAAGCGTTCTCTGGTACTTGGGTGCCAGGCGGATCAAGCTCTTTCCTGGGTAACCTCATTTATCCTCTCCTGGAACCGGAGATCAATTCTCGTGGCCAGGGAAATCAAGGCGTCCAGGAAAGTCGAAACCTCGCAACCAGCCAACTCGTCTTTGATGCGATTAGCCAAGCCCTCCCAGAATGCCACTACCATGGCCTCAGTGTTTCAACCCAACTCTGTGGCCAGGGTTCTAAACTTAATGGCGTATTGCCCTACATTGAGCCTACCCTGACATGGATGTAGCAGGCAGGAAGAAGCTAAAATAGTATGACCAGTCTTATCAAACACCCTTCAAAATGTCTCCACAAATTTACTTATGTCATTGACCATAGGTTTGTCTTTCTTCCAGAGAGGGTTCATCCAGGCCAATGCCTGTCCGGAAAAGTGGGACATCATAAAAGCCACTTTAGCACAGTCACTAGGGAACTAGTGAGACAACAGCTCAAAGTGTAGGGAACACTGATTAATAAACTCATGACATTGACTAGGATCTTCCTCGTAACGGGTGTGGGGGGTGGGAGCAGATAATTGAGGACCAGATCGAGCCACAGAAACTGACTGTGGGAACAGAGTCAGAGTTGCGTCTGCTGCGGGAGACTGCGGTACTGCCGCATCAATAGATATGGAGTTCAGGCGAGCGTTCAGATTGTACAAGTATGACAAGATCTATTCTTGGCGATCTCACTGATGAACCAATTCTTGCAATGAGTCTGAGATTCCATCGTAGGCAGAGTCAGTGGAATCCATGGCCTCAGTATATTGTTATGGGTAGCAAAAGTGGACGCACTGTGCTAACCAACCAGCCTGGTTTTTGGACCAGACCTGGTGTGGCTGGCAGCTGACCCCAGTTGCAAGGTAACCTCAGATAGGGAATCTTGCCCTTAGCTAATCAGGAAGAAGGGAAGACCCCTGCCTGAAAGCAGGGTAGGTGTCCTGATAAGAATGGCCCCACACTGGAACCTTGGGGCTAACTATCCCTCACAGGACACAGAACAGAACGATGTACTGAACACAGGGCACAAAGAACACAGAACAGGACTGACTTACCACAGAGATGGAAACAATGCACAGACTGGATAGAAATGGACAAATGTACGCAGACTAAAGCACAAGGCAAGGAACATACAGAATAAACAGATACAGAACACAGATCACAGAATCAAATAGAAAGAACTGTCCTGAAACATACGACCTAGATATGTTGAGTGTCTGAAACAAACGCACAACAATACTGTGGCAAAGAGGAAGTGCATCAACCCAGCCTAAATGGGAAAGTAATGCCTATTAATTCTGCAGCTGGGCTGAGAGCAGTGCTGGTAGAAAATAGAAACATACAGTACATTCATACAGAAGAAAAAGAGTGACGCTCAAGTCTGCCTGGAACAGCAAGAGGGCGGCCGACACGGGTGGCAGACCTAACAGTTTTACCAGAAGTGAGCCCTTAGATGCTTAGATGCCAGTGCCGATGCTCTTGTAAGTAACTGCCTAAAATATGTACATAAATCCAGCCACAGACAGCCCCACTAATGCTTGCAATAGATGCCATTGGTTCACCTGTAAATGAGTGAATTGACTGTCACTGATAACTCCAGAAGCGTTGTTGTGTCCCAGAACGTCATCCTGGTTCCCTCCATAATTGTCATACATGTGTTGTCTTATGTGGATGCACTGTGCAAAACCCTTATGTCAATTTTCTGTATGTATGTTGCATAGCTGCAGCGTCTGAGGGGTTAACTCCCCTAAAAGCATTGCCTGTCAGCTCTGCTGCTAAATGTATCTTTTCTACTGTTTCATGTGGTACAAGTGAGTTTATAAAAGTGAGTGTTTGAGAGCGGGAAGGGAGTTCGATCGGTCTGTCTTCTTCTTGGGTGCTAACACAGAGCCGCATGGAAGCACCATTAGCTTCCATGTTGGTGAAGATGGAAGAGGAGGAACGACTACCCGTATCGCATGGAGAGTGGATATGGGAGGAGTGAGTCCCATACAGAGAGAGCACAACAAACCCCAGTCCACTTAAACAGGTACCCGTTCACACTACAGGCATTATTTTTCCTGTGTGGCCGTCCGATTAGCATCACCACACAGAGGTACATGATTGTGACACCCACTCGGATGTTGTGCGGGGTGTATTTTGGCCAAGCCTTTTCTTTAGTAATTGCCTGCCAGAGTGTATGTAGAGTGGGAATTATTGTATCTACACACCACCGAAAGTAGTGGTGGAGTCAAGATACAAGGTGTTTGTCATCGGGTTCACGCCCCCTGTTCGTTACTGGCTCTCCGACTGTGTGCCCCATCCTCATAGGTCTTCCTCATGAGCTGAGCGGTCCTCACAGGTCCCTCTGAGCTGAGCGGTCTGCAGCTGCCTTACCGTCCTCAGCCGCAGCGTTGCCCTCCCAGCAGCGGGGTTGCAGCAGCGCCGAAGAAGTACAGGGGTGTCCGGCTGTCTCTGCCATCCTGGGCCGCGGCGTCGGCCTGCCAGCAGCGCTCAATATGCTGAGAGCTCTCCGTCTGTGTCCCCCGTCCTCAGGCTCACAGTTACATTTGGCAGCAGTGAGGTGAGAGCCGGGGCTCGGGAGTTCTCAGCGCTGCAGTGCCACATGGAAGTGGTGCTTGTGCAGAAGCGGTAAGGTGGGAGTGTGTGTCTGGGGGTGAAATATCATGAGCAGAGCAGTTTGTGCCCATGGAGGAACGGTCACCGCCGCAGAGAGGTGGGGGGCGGCAGTGGTAGCACTGCAGTTGTTTGGCACATGGCAGTGGTGGCAGTGCAGGAGTGACCAGCGGTGGACAGTGGCATGGGAATGTACTTCAAGCAGCCAAGCAGTCTGCCAGCAGCAGTTGCGGGAAGTGTATGTTCTCCGGCAACAGTAATCCGAGCAGCCCAGCCAAAATGACATCTACAATCTGCAGCTAGCACCTACAGAAAGGCAGCCAATCGGGAGCTAGGGATGTGACAGGGGCATTCCTCCATGGAAGCCCTGTCAAACACCTAGCTTCCGGTGGCATCAAGATACAATAATACCTGTGCAGTGAGCCCTACCTTTTATCTCCTCCGGAGTATACTTAATTTCCAGGACTGGAGACAGGATAGCGTGGACTATAGAGCCGTATTGTTCCTGTGTGTTTTTCCTCCCAACCTCTGAGCTTCTGCCTGTAACTGCTGTCGTGAATGATACCTGTAGAATTTACCAGGTCTCAACCGTTCCTGAGGACCCGAGGTGCGATACACAAGTCTATGTGTTTATTAATCCGCTGTGTATGAATGCTGGTGTGAGGAACGGTGGCGTCATGAACTTGACAACTACTACTACCCTCATCCTGAGGACTACTGGCTCTATCCTTTGCAGCGGTAACTCCCTACGGGAGCAGGAGTTGGTAAGTGCCACTGTGGCAGGTCCATGCACTAACACCCTCCCAACTCCAGCCGTACGCATGGGTAGTGAGTCATTTCTCTGCAGGGGCACACCCGTTGACCCCATTGCAGCGTCTGTCACAAATGATGGCGTAGGTGACAGCTGCAGATGCTGCTGTAATTTTCTTCCCGAAAAATTCCCATAAATGTAGATACAAAATAGCCCCATAGGTGTCTGCCATAGATTCCTGTCTGTCATTGACACCTCTGTGACTGTTTCTGCTACCCCAATAAGTGCCAACCACAGATGCCCCCATAAGTGCCTGACGTAGCCCAACAACCTGGCATGGGCGAACACTGGAATCATCCTGTATTCAGCTCTTTATTTTCTACAAGTTGCATAAAAAATTGAAGGTCTGTGAATATCACGCCTCTGCAATCGTTACCAGCCTTGAGTACCCTCTATCACATAGCTTAAATATGTTATATGGTTGAGGGTCTAATTTTCCATCTCCTCCTTTTCTGCGCTCTAACACCCTGGTAACACTGGCATCCAAGCAATGAGAGTTGGCACCTGCTGAGGCCTTACAAAAGGTCTGGCCATTAAGAGATAGACAAAGTAGCATTGTTGTGGGCACCAGTGTGGGTGCCAGCTCACAGGCCCCACCAGTGTTATCTCCCAATTTGCCATTATATAACTAAAAGTGGAATTCCCCTTTAAGGAGCGCAGCACAGGCTGCAGGGAAAGCACCTTCATGCCTGCTTCCATGAACAGAGAGGACATGAGCAGCCTGATGGGGGTTGTTGTCTCCTTGTGCTTGACGTGCCAAATGGGTTCTGCAGCAGCTAAAGTGTGTATTATGATGTTCTGCAGAAGTGATGCGTTCTGAAATGTATATTGTGTAATATGGTGGAGGGGGCACTTCTCGCTCCCTTCACATAAGTGCCCGAGCAGGCGTTGCAGCGTCACTGGGTCTGAGCTACATGTCTGTCAGTGGGGCAGCCAGAACAGAAAGTGGGAAGAAGTGCTCGTAACACCAGAAGGAAGTCCCACCCCCAGCTAGTGATGCAGCTGGGCAACAGAAGTGGAGAGTCGTTCAAGGCGTCAGGTAAAAGAAGCCCCACCCCTTCGCTGTGTATATAATTCTGTAGCAGCTCCCGTGGCAACCTGTTCCACTCATTGATCACCCTCACTGCTAGAAAGTGTTTTCTAATATCTAATTTGTGTCTTCTCCCTTTCAGTTTCATCCCATTGTTTCTGGTCTTTCCTTGTGCAAATAGGAATAGGGCTGATCCCTCTGCAGTGTGACAGCTCTTCAGATATTTGTAGACACCTATTAAGTCTCCTCTTAGCCTTCTTTTTTGCAAGATAAACCTTTCCAGATCCTTTAACCGTTCCTCATAGGACATGGTTTGCAGACCGCTCACCATCTTGGTAACTGTTCTCTGAACTTGCTCCAGTTTGTCTGTCTTTTTAATTGAGGTGCCCATAACTGGACACAGTATTCCAGATGAGGTCTGACTAAGGAAGAGTAGAGGGGGATATTTGCCTCACATGATCTAGACTCTATGCTTTTCTTAACACATCACAGAACTTTTTGCTGCTGCATCACACTGTTGACTCATGTTCAGTCTATGATCTATTAGTATACCCAAGTCTCTTTCACATGTGCTGCTGCTTAACCCAATTCCTCCCATTCTGTATGTGCTTTTTTCACTTTTCTTGCCCAGATGTGGGACCTTGCATTTCTCCTTGTTAAATACCACTCTGTTAGTCACTGTTTAAGTTTGTCCAGATCTTTTTGAATACTCTCTCTTCTCTAGTGTTAGCTATCCCTCCTAGCTTTGTGTAGTCGGCAAACTTGATCATTTTCCCTTCAATTCCATCCTCCAAATCATTAAAAAAATGTTGAAAACTGGGCCTCGGACAGAGCCTTGTCATACCTCACTTGAGACATTCTTCCACTTGGATGTGCAGCCATGTATGACCACTCTTTGAGTACGATCACTCAGCTAGTTGTGAATCCACCTAACAGTTGCTGTTACGCACACAGAACCGCAGGGCACCAAGCCTCAGCACAGACGCAGGGCGGCGTTCACACAAATGCCAGAAGCACACATAAAATGCATATTGTACTCAAGGTAGGACTGCGAACTGGTCTCACGGGTAGACATAACATATCCCTACTCTAACGGAACAACAACCACGTGAAAACCTGCCTGCAAGCATGGTGATGGCCCCGATAAAGGCGATCCTGCACTGGAACCTACGGACCTACCTATCCCTGCATGGCAAATTATCCACAGCAGGACAGGATAGCATAATCACTGCCTCCTAAGGTCCCAGAAACTCTTAAGGTCCATTTACAAGGGATGACTGCCAGGCAAACGATGCCCGACGCTTTTCCCTGTGTGTCCACGCTCCCATGCTGCCACACGGGAGCTAGTAGTACTGGCTGGCTCATGAAGCGCCAAGCAGGGGGGCGGGGCAGTCCAAGAGATTTCTCTTCTCTCGCTCCCCCGCCCCTGTCCATTGACATAACACAGCAGGCGTTCAGTACTGAACGGCCGCACTGTTCAAACTGAACAATGACCGATCAGCTGATCGTCCATCGTTTATGCTGCATAAACGATGGACGATGAGCTCAGTGTTGTCATCGGTGTCTCTTAGTCCTTTACTTTCTGTCTGTACTTTTTGTCCGTATTCTTTCTTTCCACTTCTAATAGCGAGGTTCTCAAATGTATTACTTAGCTGTATATTTTTATCTGGCCTTTCACTTCCCTTCCCATATTGCTCTGGTTTAAAGCTCTCCTGATGAGTGTAGCAAGGCATCGCCAAATAGGCCTCCTTCACACTGCGTTTACTGCAGATTCTGCCTGGTTTTAGCAGCGCTGGCATGTGTTAAGCCAGCGTTTTGGATGCGTTTTCAGCACAGCTGAAAATGTAGCCAAGGCTGCTGATAAAAAAAAATTCAAACTCACCTAGCTGGTGAAGATGCGGTCCCTGCCGCCACTGTTGGGACCTTGTAAAGCTGGCAGATTGCTCTGATTGGCTGTCGGCTGAGTGACAGCTGACTGAGCCAATCAGAACCAGCGCTGGATGCGTCCAATCACAGCCATTTGATGAAAGAATGGCTGTGATTGGATGCATCCAGCGCTGGCTCTGATTGGCTCAGCTAGCTGTCACTCAGCCGGCAGCCAATCACAGCAATCTCTTGCTGGAGACGGGGATTTTCAATCCCTGTCACTACGAAAGTTCCCCTGATGGCTGACAAGTCCCAAGAGCACCGCCGGGGACAGCGACATCATCTCTATGGTGAGTATTAATTTTTTTTTTTTACTTAGGTAGTGTAGCTAGGACGTTTAGCGCTGCCAAAAGCGTGGTACCAAGTTGTACCGTGTTTTCGGCAGTGCTGAAACCACTGCCTATTAATTTCAATTGGCAACACAGGGCTGGAAACAGCCAAAAACAGAACATGCAACGCTGTCAAAGCGCAGCGTTGAAGAAGCTACGTTTTCAGCCCTGTGTGAGCAGCCCCATTGAAATGAATGGGAGCCTTGTACAGCATTTAGCGCTGGGCTGAAAAAGCACCATTAACCGCTGTACAAAAACACCTGTGAGAGGGAGGCCTAAGGTGCAACCCGTCTATAGCAAGGAGTCCATCATGTAAGTAATTCACTCCTTGTTCTAGAAATCCAAATATTTGCTGACAGCACCATTGACATAGCCAGTTGTTCACCTCTACAATCCTGTTCCATCTTCTGATTCCATGGCCATCCACTGGGAGGATGTATGAGAAGACCACCTGTGCTCCTAGTTCCTTCACCTTCTTTCCAAGGTCTTCAAAGTCTCTGCAGATAGGTCCTTTTTTGTGGTGTCATTTGTCCCTACATGTATTCGTAGGAATGGGTGGTGTTCTGTAGGACCAAAGAGTCTTGACAGTTTATCAGACTCTTCTTTGATTTGTGCGCCTGGAAGACAGCACATTGCTCGTGAGGTGTCAGGTCTACAGACAGCGGCCTCTGTTCCTCTCAATAGGGAATCCCACACAACCACCACTCTCCTTTTCTTCTTCACAACAGCACTTCTTTTTCTCCATCTAAGAGGATGGAGAAACTACCTTTTGAAAGACAAGTGGAAATGTATTATATTATGGTCAATATTTCCCAGATGCCCCCTAATCTACATCCCTATTATTCTTTCAGGTCTGTTGGTTAATATTAAGCCCACAATGGCCATCTCTTTATTTGGATCCTGTACAAGTAGGGTAAGGTAATTATCTTTAGTAATCGACAGAAAGTTGTTACCTTTATGAGATCTGCAGGTTTTGGCTTATAGTTAAAGTCCCCCATAATAATCACCTCATTGTGATTTGCTGCTTCATCTAGTTGTTTCAGCAATAGATTTTCAGTAGCTTCTGTTATATTTGTTGGCCTATAGAGAACCTCTATGAGGATTTTATTGTTGTTTTTCCCTCCACGTATTCCCACCCACATGTTCATCTCCCTCCCATATATCTTGCTCTAATGTGGCCTTCAAACAGGATTTTACATAGATACAAACCCCTGCCACTCTCCAGGTTTTATGATCCTTTCCAAACAGACTGTAACCCTGCAAGTTTACTGCCCAGTCACAGCTTTCATCCAGGTCTCAGTTATTCCCACTATGTTGTAGTTTTTCTCAGACATTATCACTACCAGTTTGTCTACCTTTTTGGTCAGACTTCTAGCATTAGTCCCCTTATTGGTCAGACTTCTAGCATTAGTCCCCTTATTGGTAAGACTTCTAGCAATAATCCCCTTTTTGGTCAGACATCTACCGGTAGCATTAGCCTCCTTATTACTCAGACTTCTAGCATTAGTCTCCTTATTGGTAAAAACTCTAACATTAGTCTTCTAATTGGTCAGACATCTAGCATTAGCCTCCTTATTACTCAGACTTCTAGCATTAGTCTCCTTATTGGTCAGACCTCTAAAATTAGTCTTCTAATTGGTCAGACTTCTAGTATTACTCACCTTATTGGTCACACTTCTAGCATTAGTCTCCTATTGGTCAGACGTCTAGCATTAGTCTCCATATTGATCAGACTTATAGTATTAGTCACCTAATTGGTTAGACTTCTAGCATTAATCACCTTATTGGTCAGACCTCTATCATTACTCACCTTCTTGGTCACACTTCTAGCATTAGCCTCCTTATTGGTCAGACTTATAGTATTAGTCACCCTATTGGTCAGACTTCCAGCATTAATCACCTTATTGGTCAGACTTCTATCATTACTCACCTTATTGGTCACACTTCTAGCATTAGCCTCCTTATTGGTCAGACTTATAGTATTAGTCACCCTATTGGTCAGACTTCCAGCATTAATCCCCTTATTGGTCAGACGTCTAGCATTAGTGACCATACAGTTTACCAGTTTTGGGTTATTTTTTATATTAAGTGTGTCCCTATTAACTCTTCTACCAGTTCTAAATGTACTAACCCCTCCCAACGCTGCACCCCCATTTCCATTACTTAAAGGGCCTTTTACACGAGCTGATAATCGTTTGTATTCCTGCGATCCAGTGAGAATCAGCACGAAGATTGTACAGTGTAAATGCACACCCCGAAAGAACGACGAATGAGAATTTGTTCGCTTTTTTGTTGTTCAGTTTCTGCATGCAGAAAACTGAACGATGATTCAGTTCGTGTAAACAGGCAGTGTCACTTCTGAACGGAGGCGGGCATAGGGAACCATGGGCGTCCACACTTGAATTTACACATGCGGATTTGTTTTTGGATTCCGTATGCAAAAAAATCGCAGCATGCTCCATTTCAGTGTGATTCCCGCATGGACAGCTTCGATTGAAGTCAATGGAAGCTGTCCGATCCGTGGCCCGTCCATAGTTGACACTGCAGACGCCTCGCGTTTTCCGCGGAAAAACAGAAGTTTGAAAAAAAGAAGTACTGCGCATGTGCGCTGGCCGGCACTTCCACACACATCCACAGTAAAAAGAAGACCCGCACAGGTAAGCAGGGTCCTCAGCTGCGGGTAAGGACAGATTCTGCTGCGGGCTTCCACATGCAGAATGCGACTCGCCCGTGGACATGACACCTTAAGGCCCATTTAGACACAACGATTATCGTTCAAAGCCGTTGCACTGACATTCTGTAGTTTTCGTTAAGCAGTCCCTTATCGTTATCTTTCAGCATGCTGAAAGACAATGATCAGCCTTATAAGGAAATCACAGCGGGATGCAGCTGATACTATTGTTTAAGCTGTATTCTGCTCCCTGAACACACCTGGGGTATGAAGAACACAGCTGTCCAGCTGTGTTCTTCATACCCCGCTCTGAGCGCTCGGCTGTATAACAGTTGGGCGCTCCGAGTGGAAAACAGCTGGATGCACAAGACAAGCGGCCCCGCTTGTCTTCTGAACCACGTGCTTGGAGCGTGATCGCTCAGCGTTTGAGCGATCACCTTGTGCTGAATGCACACAACGATTATCGCTCAAAGTCAAAAGACATCTTTTGAGCGATAATCGCTGTGTCAAGCAGCCCCTCCTAGTAATCTGTAAACCCGATCCGCGATGTGTCGCACTCAAGCACCAGTAAGACAACAATCCTAGTATTTGCAGCGGATTACCCTGTCTGTCCCCCAATAATGAAATCTTCCACTATCAGGACCTGTCTAGCCTGCCCTGCACTCCTGTTCCCCTTACTGGAATAGACATCTCTCTGGGGGCCACAGGACATGTCATGCTGCAGCAGTGCTAACCCTATAGTGCAGGGGTGTCAAACTCATTTTCACCGAGGGCCACATCAGGCTTATGGTGACCTTCAAAGGGCCAATTGTAAGGCTGCCTGCAGATGTCTGGGTTGGATCCCGCTGCGAGAATTCTCGCAGCGGGACCTGACACGAGCCCCTGCAGGCACCAGCGCGGCTCTCACCTGCTCCCGCAGCTCCGGCTCTGTGATGTGTCTGCTGCCGGCGCATGCGCAGAGTGGAGCCAGTGGCCGGGGAGTGACATTTCTGTGCTGGCCTCTGCAAGACCCGCACAGAAATTGAGCATGCCGTAATTTGTTTTCCGAGATTTCGCACGGACAAATCGCGTGCGTCTGCATAGGATTGTGTTTTCTAACGCAATCCTATGGCAGCTTCCATGGGCGGAAATTCTGCAGGAAATCCCGCCGCGGAATTTCCACCCGTGTGCAGGGGGCCTAAGACTGTATGGTAAGGGCCTGTTCACACAAGCGTATTTGTATGCATATTATGCAGTGGATAAAAGCCATTGATTTCAATGAGTTAATTCACATAATGTATATGTTCACACTGAATGACCTATTTTGTTGCGTACTACGCACCCCGATAGGCGATTAAAGTGAATGGGCCGCGCATATACTTACCTCCTCGTCGCTGTCAGCGCTTCTCCCCCTCTGCTCACGCTGAGCCCAGATGCACACTGACGTCAGTGTGTAGCCAGGAACGCTTCCTCCCCGAGTCCTCTCCTGCGGAACTGATAAGCAGGGGACTCAGGGGAGGAGGATCCCGGCTGCACACTGACGTCATTGTGCGCCGGGATCAGCGGTAACAGCACAATTACCAGCGGAGAGCTGCGGCACCCCTGCTGGTAATCGCTGCAGTGGTGAGCAGCGTCGGCATGCTGCGGGCGACATAATATGAGGCAGCGGGCCGTGTATTTGACACAAGTGCTATAGTGGCATCGCCCTCATCTGCCAACTTTGCAAGCTTGTCGGGGTGTGCAAGTTCAGGACCAGCCTCCTGGGATCTCTTACTTGAGCATCCGAGGAGCGGGCCCACAGCCGAGAAGATAGTGGGGTAGATTGTGGCCTTGTCACGGGGCTCCACCATCTCCTCCCCTGGAGGTAGCATGAGACCTGACCAAGTTACTGCTGGGGGAGTTTCACAGGAAAAACTCAAAGTCCTTTGTCACTCGTGATGCTACTGTTTCATTCTCTGTGTTGAATCCAGAAGTTGGAATAAATAGTCCACACACAGTGATAACTATGGTCGGTAGAGCTCGTTCACCTAAATAAACTTGAATACAGTGCAAACTTTACAACATCAGGCTGACACAGGTACAACAAGGCATAATGGTGTGACAGGAGGATACTCAGGATGTCAGAAGAAGCCACAGTCCCAGTTGTCTGTGGGGTTCTGCTCCCGGCGACTCAATTCTCTTTCTCACTCACTTGCTCTCTTCCGGTCCACGCTCACGAATAGCGTTGCACTCTGCATTGCCCAGTGGTTCTTCTCACTCTCTCTCAGTACTCCATACTAGCACCGAGGGGACTTGGGTGACTTAACCCTTTCCAATCCACTGTCTGACGTCTAAAGACATTCTGATTGAAGCCTGTACAGCTCCGATCCCGGAAGACGTCTGGCAGGGTATTCTTACTATAGATTACTGGCTGCTCTGTTGTCGGGGGCCTCTCCGACATGTCACATACTGCAGTACTGGCTCTTGCCAGAAGATGCCGCCATTGTATAATGGCAGAAAGAGAAAGCCCCCTAGGAAACCCTAAATCCAAAATTGGATTGCAAAGGGTTAAGCCCAGGACAGGAAGACAGGCCATCGCTCAGCCTCTTCCATCTTGGGGGTTCTTGTAAGACGAACCACACTTTCTCCTACTCAAGGAAAGTTCTTTTCAAGGCAGGCTCAGACTTAGACTTAGACTTGACTAGCTAGAATTTCTCTTCCACAGCATCCCTGCAAACACATATATACAACATGGTCATATGACATACAACAAGATACATTTCTCAGACATAACCCAAACGTTAACCCATTCAGTGCTGCAGAGGTGCAATACACATCACACATGCATCCACATAGAAGACGCTGACAATAAAATTGCACAAGACAAACACATTCATACTTGTGGAGGGGCCCTGTTAACTCTGGGCCACTACATTACCTCTACCCCTTCTAGCTGTCACCCAGCTAACTGCCTCCTCATCCTGTTCTTCCTACCTACCATCCACCCCCACATCTACCCCAGCGAGTGCTCAGTGAGCAGCAAACTACTTTCCATGATGCAAATGGATCTCAGTGTTGCAGTGTTATATAGCTCTTATTTGTAATGCTCCTCCTCTGTTTGTGTATGATGATGTTCTGCAGCAGCTGAGGTGTATATAATGGGATTTTATAGTAGATGATATGTGCATGTATGATGATGTTCTGCAGGAGCTGGCGTCTGTATTATGAGGTTCTGCAGCAGCTGTAGTGTGTATAATAGCATTCTGCAGCAGCTAAATGTGTATTTCTCGCTGCCCCCCCCCCCTTCCTTCCCGTGCAGACTTGCCGTTCAGGGTTGTATGAAAGCTGGGTGAAATGGTAAGTTGCCTGCTGGCGGTTTATTGAGAGTGTTACGCGTGGCAGTGAGTTTACAATACCTGGTTTATTGGCAGTAATTTAGTCTTGGAGGACCAGTAATTTACCTGTCCAGCTGTGTTTTATTACACTTGTCCTACAGCGACACTTCCTTTACTCAGGATAATGAAACGCGTCAGCGGTGACCTCATCCCTTACCGCGAAATCTACAGCTCCTGGCAGCCGAGCGCCAGGCGCCATAGGTGTTGCCGACGACGTAGCCACGCAGCTGTTCCTATGGGCACGCTGCCACCTTATAGAGATGTCCTACTTGGAACCCAACTACTAAGAAGGACCAACTCCAAGAGCTTCCCGGTGACAGATGTTTCCGAATACAAACAGATTGTCGCGCTTAACGTAATGCAAAGGCAAAATCAAGTGTTTCAGAAAAGTTTTTGAGAATTTTTAGACAACGGGATGCAGATTTTTAGGCACATTTGCGGTCACAATCAGCCATATTGGAAGTTATGGAGAACAGACTTTAGTCAACCGGTCACCCACCTGCACACCCAGACTCTTCCCTGCTTTCTCCTCCCTCTTCTCTCTTCATCTGTCAGTCTTGACAAAAGTATTGGGACACTCATAGAAGTTTATGAAATTTGATTATAACTAGAGATGAGCGAACGTACTCGTTTTGAGTAATTACTCAATCGAGCACCGCGATTTTCGAGTACTTCCGTACTCGGGTGAAAAGATTCGGGGGGAGGCGTGGCAGAGCGGGGAGTAGCAGCGGGGAACAGGGGGGAGCCCTCTCTCCCTCCCCCCCCCACTCCCCGCTGCAACCCCCCACTCACCCACGGCACCCCCCGAATCTTTTCGCCCGAGTACGTAAGTTCTCGAAAATCGCGGAGCTCGGGCGAAAAAGGGGCGTGGCCGAGTACGTTCGCTCATCTCTAATTATAACCCTTTAATGACACAGGACGTACATTTATGTCCTGGTGGTTTGGGGACTGTATAGAGCAGGGGTCGGGGGTTGATCCTGCGTCATGCAGTGCAGGTGTTCTGGGATCCCAAATGTCCCCCCACCTCCCCACAATGAGGCACGAGGTGTTGTTTGGTTGCTACGGCAGTCAGCCTTTCAGAACGCAGTGTAACACAATACTGTTGTATTACTTTATATACTCTGCATGATGTCAAATGGGTTAAAAAAAGGTTTTATTAGCTAATAGAAAAAATCACAACACTGAGCTCATTGTCCATCGTTTATGCCAGTGTTCCCCAACTCCAGTCCTCACCCCCACCAGGTCATGTTTTCTGGATTTCCTCAGTGTTGTACAGGGGATGTAATTACTATCGGTGCCTCAGACATTGCCACAGGGGTTCTTACCATAGGATATCCTGAAAACATGGCCTGTTGGTGGTCCCTGAGGACCGGAGTTGGGGACCCCTGGTTTATGCAGCATAAACGATGGACGATCAGCTGATCGCTCATTGTTCAGTTTAAACAGCGGCCGTTCAGTACTGAACGCCTGCTGTGTTATGTCAATGGACAGGGGCGGGGGAGCGAGAGGAGAGAAATCTCTTAGACTGCCCCGCCCCCCTGCTTGGCGCTTCATGAGCCAGACAGTACTACTAGCTCCCGTGTGGCAGCATGGGCGCGTGGACACACAGGGACAAGTGTCAGGCACCGTTTGGCTGGCAGTCATCCCTTGTAAATGGACCTTAAAGGGGTTGTCCCGCGCCGAAACGGGTTTTTTTTTTTTTCAACCCCCCCCCCCCCCGTTCGGCGCGAGACAACCCCGATGCAGGGGTTAAAAAAGAACACCGCACAGCGCTTACCTGAATCCCCGCGCTCCGGTGACTTCTTACTTACCTGCTGAAGATGGCCGCCGGGATCTTCTCCCTCGGTGGACCGCAGGGCTTCTGTGCGGTCCATTGCCGATTCCAGCCTCCTGATTGGCTGGAATCGGCACGTGACGGGGTGGAGCTACACGGCGCTACACGGAGCCCCATTGAGAAAAGAAGAAGACCCGGACTGCGCAAGCGCATCTAATTTGGCCATTAGACGGTGAAAATTAGACGGCACCATGGAGACGAGGACGCTAGCAACGGAACAGGTAAGTGAATAACTTCTGTATGGCTCATAATTAATGCACAATGTACATTACAAAGTGCATTAATATGGCCATACAGAAGTGTATAGACCCACTTGCTGCCGCGGGACAACCCCTTTAAGAGTTTCTGGGACCTTAGGAGGCAGTGATTATGCTATCCTGTCCTGTCCTGCTGCGGATCATTTGCCATGCAGGGATAGGTAGGTCCTTAGGTTCCAGCGCAGGATCGCCTTTATCGGGGCCATCACCATGCTTGCAGGCAGGTTTTCACGTGGTCGTCCCGTTAGAGTAGGGATATGTTTGCCGCAGCCGCGGTTTCAAAAGAAGCAGCATGTCTATTTACCTTTTCTTTTTTGTTTATTTTCGTCGCGGCCGCGCTCTCCTCTATGGGGGCGCCGGCCGCAACGGAAAAGCAAGCGGCCGGCCCGCTTCAAAGCCACCGGGCTGCTTCAAACGGCGGTTCTCCCGGCGGAAATCTTGCGGTTTTTGCTGCGGCCAAACCGCGAGATTTCCGACGGGAATTCACCTTGTGTGAACCCAGCCTTAAAGGGGTTGTCCTGCGAAACAAAGTGGGGGTATACACTTCTGTATGGCCATATTAATGCACTTTGTAATGTACATTGTGCATTAATTATGAGCCATACAGAAGTTATTCACTTACCTGTTCCGTTGCTGGCGTCCTCGTCTCCATGGTGCCGTCTAATTTTCAGCGTCTAATCGCCCGATTAGACGCGCTTGCGCAGTCCGGTCTTCTCCGTGTTGAATGGGGCCGCTCGTGCCGGAGAGCTGCTCCTCGTAGCTCCGCCCCGTCACGTGTGCCGATTCCAGCCAATCAGGAGGCTGGAATCGGCAATGGAACGCACAGAGCCCACGGTGCACCATGGGAGAAGACCTGCGGTGCATCGTGGGTGAAGATCCCGGCGGCCATCTTCGCAAGGTAAGTAAGAAGTCACCGGAGCGCGGGGATTCGGGTAAGTACTATCCGTTTTTTTTTTTCAACACATGCATCGGGTTTGTCTCGCGCCGAACGGGGGGGCTATTGAAAAAAAAAAAAACGTTTCGGCGCGGGACAACCCCTTTAAGGATCTGGGAATGTTTAGCTTGCAAAAAAGGCTGATGGAGACTAAATAGCGGTCTACAAATATCTGAAGGGCTGTCATAGTGCAAAGGGATCTGAAAGGGAGAAGACACAGATTAGATGTTAGACAGTGAGGGGGATCAATGAGTGGAACAGGTTACCACAGGAGGTGGGGAGTTCTCCTTCAATGGAAGTCTTCAGAGGCTGGACAGACATCTGTCTGGGTTGATTTAGTGATAGTGCATTGAGCAGGGAGTTCATAGACTGGTAGAGTTGGAAGGGACCTCCAGGGTCATCGGGTCAAACTCCCTGCTCAGTGCAGGATTCACTAAATCATCCCAGACAGATGTCTGCCCAGCCTTTGTTTGAACGCTTCCATTGAAGGCGAACTCACCACCTCCCGTGGCCACCTGTTCCACTCATTGATCACCCTCACCGTCAGAAAGTTTTTCCTAATATCCTGGAGGTCCCTTACAACTCTACTACTCTATGTGATTCCCTGGGTCACAGGTGTATGGGCGTTATACACTGCCTGCTGTGTGTTATCGTTGGGGTGGCATTTGCCCGTATACGCCCACCTCACCACCTCACATCGCTACACACATAATTTCTCCATATTATCAGGACAAATAACATTTGCAGAAACATTTGGTGATTTTCCGGTTAATTATCCGGATGCTCCCACCAGCGCTGCCGGTATCCGATGAAACCAGTACCCCTCCCCCCGCGATGGGATCGCAGCATTCATGTGGATAATTATTACATCTCTTATTTTTCAGGTTAATCCGTAATATACGGCGAGGCAGAGTGGCCGGGAAATGCGCAATTTCAATGTAATCTCGTAATCAGATCCATTATTCCCCCTCACGTGCACAGAAGGTAATTAGTGATCGCTCTCTTCCTGTCTGTGATCTCCGTAATCCGCAGGCTTTCATTCCAGGGAGCTTAGAAAGAGAGCGTTGACTCCCTCACAAAGTCACTGCACCCTCACACCTGCTCCTACATTATTGGCCATCCATCTTTTCTGTTTTGGCGTCACTCAAAAACTGCCGACTGAACATTACTGCTGTTCATCTACAGCTTCCTGCTTCGTGAGTAAAATGCTAGAACTGCGGTAATGACTGACACACCTTAGATAGTTGTGGGCTGAAGCCTTGATACCCTCAATTATCTGTACACCAGGATGAGCTCAACCTGCTGTCTATGAAGCCTCGCCCCAGATTTTTTACATTTCTGTAATTAAATCTCAATATTTGCTTTTTAACCCCTTAGTGACGCGTCCTATTTTGCTCCGAAGGATGCAACAATATTGGGGGGACTTTCTATTCTTTCATCGACATGGCCGTATGAGGGCTTGTTTTTTGAGTAGCAAGCTGTCTTATTTTTGGGTACATGTAATGCATTGTAGAACTTTTATTAATTATTTGGAGTGTAGGAGAAAAAACATAAATTCTGTCACTGTGGGGGTTTTTTTTTTTACAGCTTTAGGCTGGGCTCACACTGGGCAGATTTGCCGCTGCAAATCCGTCTGCGGCCGCTAATCCCGGGTTGAGCCAGCCATGTAGATGAGAGTCCTCAGAAATCTCGTTCCCATGGGATGGCGAATCCGTCACGGAAAAGCCATCAGAAGCCAGCTTTGGATTCGCCGGTCGCAGCATGTCCATTTTTTTTTTCTGTTGCGGCCGCGTTCTCCTCTATGGGAGCGCCGGCCACAACGGAAAAGCGTGCGGCCAAACCACTCCAAAAACCGTGAGATTTCCGGTGGTTTTGATACAAAACTGAGTCGCATTACTTCCTTGACTGCGGAGTGTCTCCCACTGTTTTCAATGGAAGATCTCGCATCATAAAAACGACAACATAAAAAAAAAAAAATACACAATGGCCTCTATGTAAGAAAAAAAGGTAATAAAAAGTGATCAAAAAGAATACCAATAGAAGCTGCAGGACGTCCTGCAAGAAACGAGCCCTCGCAGAACTATATAGACATAAAAAAGTTATGGCGGTCAGAAGATGGCGGCTCGCCCACAGAAGAATGTTATCACGTCAGTTTTGCCGCAGTGTTCACACCGTAGAAACAAGACTCCTCTGAAGGTTATTCAGTACTTTATACCATAGGCGTACCGGTAGGGGGTGCCGGGGTCGCAACGGCGACCCGGCCCCTGCGCTTGAGGGGGCCCAGAGGCCGCCCTCCAGCATATACAGTTTACTTTCGCTTTGTACTGTCGGTGGCCGCTTGCTCCAGCCGACAGCACAAGCCAGGAGGAGAGTAGGAGAAGGGAGGGGTGGGACTTGGAGAGAGAAGACAGGGGAAGAGGAGGGGGCGGGGGAGAACAGAGAGGACTTACCGGCACACGGGCACAGCACAGCAAGGCATCGAATGGACCAGGGATGATATCATCTCCCTGCTGCTTCCTTCCTGCTGACACTGCGTACACCTGCTCTCCTGGGGCACCAGGGTATGTATCTATCTTTTTGTATGTCTTTCTATGTGTCTGTCTATCTATCTTGCCTAGTCTCATATCTATCTATCTATCTATCTATCTATCTATCTATCTCCATATCCATCTATCTATCTATCTCCATATCCATCTATCTATCTATCTCCATATCCATCTATCTATCTATCTCCATATCCATCCATCCATCCATCTATCTCCATATCATCCATCCATCCATCCATCCATCTATCTATCTCCATATCATCCATCCATCCATCTATCTATCTCCATATCATCCATCCATCCATCTATCTCCATATCATCCATCCATCCATCTATCTCCATATCATCCATCCATCTATCTCCATATCATCCATCCATCCATCTATCTCCATATCATCCATCCATCCATCCATCTATCTCCATATCATCCATCCATCCATCTCCATATCATCCATCCATCCATCTCCATATCATCCATCCATCCATCTATCTCCATATCATCCATCCATCTATCTATCTATCTCCATATCATTCATCCATCCATCTCCATATCATCCATCCATCCATCTCCATATCATCCATCCATCCATCCATCTATCTCCATATCATCCATCCATCCATCTATCTCCATATCATCCATCCATCCATCTATCTCCATATCATCCATCCATCCATCCATCTATCTCCATATCATCCATCCATCCATCTATCTCCATATCATCCATCCATCTATCTATCTCCATATCATCCATCCATCTATCTCCATATCATCCATCCATCTATCTATCTCCATATCATCCATCCATCCATCTATCTATCTCCATATCCCTCCATCCATCCATCTCCATATCCATCCATCCATCTATCTATCTCCATATCCATCCATCCATCTATCTATCTCCATATCCATCCATCCATCTATCTATCTCCATATCCATCCATCCATCTATCTATCTCCATATCCATCCATCCATCTATCTATCTCCATATCCATCCATCCATCTATCTCCATATCCATCCATCCATCCATCCATCCATCTATCTCCATATCCATCCATCCATCCATCTATCTCCATATCCATCCATCCATCCATCCATCTATCTCCATATCCATCCATCCATCCATCCATCCATCTATCTAGCTCTAGCTCCATATCCATCCATCCATCCATCGCCATATCCATCCATCCATCTATCCATCTCCATCTCCATATCCATCCATCCATCCATCTCCATATCCATCCATCCATCTCCATATCCATCCGTCCATCCATCTGTCTATCTCCATATCCATCCATCCATCTATCTATCTCCATATCCATCTATCCATCTATCTCCATATCCATCCATCCATCTATCTATCTATCTCCATATCCATCCATCCATCTATCTATCTATCTCCATATCCATCCATCTATCTATCTATCTCCATATCCATCCATCCATCTATCTCCATATCCATCCATCCATCTATCTATCTCCATATCCATCCATCCATCTATCTCCATATCCATCCATCCATCCATCCATCTATCTCCATATCCATCCATCCATCCATCTATCTCCATATCCATCCATCCATCCATCCATCTATCTCCATATCCATCCATCCATCCATCCATCCATCTATCTAGCTCTAGCTCCATATCCATCCATCCATCGCCATATCCATCCATCCATCTATCCATCTCCATCTCCATATCCATCCATCCATCCATCTCCATATCCATCCATCCATCTCCATATCCATCCGTCCATCCATCTGTCTATCTCCATATCCATCCATCCATCTATCTATCTCCATATCCATCTATCCATCTATCTCCATATCCATCCATCCATCTATCTATCTATCTCCATATCCATCCATCCATCTATCTATCTATCTCCATATCCATCCATCTATCTATCTATCTCCATATCCATCCATCCATCTATCTCCATATCCATCCATCCATCTATCTATCTCCATATCCATCCATCCATCCATCCATCCATCTCCATATCCATCCATCCATCCATCCATCTCCATATCCATCCATCCATCCATCTATCTCTATATCCATCCATCCATCCATCCATCTATCTATCTCCATATCCATCCATCCATCCATCTCCATATCCATCCATCCATCCCCATCTCCATCTCCATATCCATCCATCCATCCCCATCTCCATATCCATCCATCCATCCATCCCCATCTCCATCTCCATCTCCATCTCCATCTCCATCTCCATCTCCATCTCCATCTATCTATCTCCATATCCATCCATCTATCTCTCCTATGTCTCTCTCTCTCCTATCTGTCTCTCTCCCCCCCCTATCTCTCTCTCTTAGGCCTCATGCCCACTTGCATGCATGAATTTCACTGCTGAATCCCGCAGTGAAATCCGTACATGCCCGTGGACATGGAGAGGGAAAATACATTATACTCACCTCTCTGGACGCTGCGGGGCTCCCCTCTGTGCAGGCCGGATTTTCTTTCTTCCGGTCGGTGGACGTGCTCGGCACACCGGCAGCGTGCCGCGTGCTTGCGCATCAATATTTTTAAAAATCTCCTGTTCTCCCGCGTATCCGCAGCACAGCACAAAAACAGCTGCGGCTGTGCCACGGATACAAACGGCTTCCATAGGCTTCAATGGAAGCTGCGGGAGCAGTCTTTGTGGCAGATCCGCAGGAAAATGGAGCATGCTGCGATTTCTTCCTGTGCCCCGCAAACCAGGTAGGAATCCCATCTGCATGCTTTTAGCTGCCCTACTGATGCCAATGCACATAGACATTGGCCCTCAGGCATAGATACGGGGTGAGGGGGAAATAGTACCTGGGGGGGGGGGGGGGGGGGCCCAGCTGAACTTTTGCACCCGGGCCCCTAAGCCTTTAGGTACACCCCTGCTTTATACGGTACGTTACATAGAACCACTGAAAAGTACAACTCGCCCCCCAAAGAAAATAACAAGCCCTCAGCCTGGATTCACACAAGCGTATTTTCATGGTGTTTTGCGTGCGTAAAACTAGTGCACACAATACGTAGTGGATGAAACCCATTGAATTCATTGAGTTTGTTCACGAAAGCATAATTTGAGCGTGCAAAGAAATATGCAGCATGCGCTATCTGTGCACGAAAATAACACATATGACAATCAATTGGAGCGTGCTTGTGTGCCTTTTGCACGCTTGAAAAGTATAGTAAAATACACAAACGCTCGTGTGACACCGGCCTCAGGCAGCCACAGCGATGGATAAGTAAGAGTTACGATTTCTGAAAGTGGAGGGGGAAGAACGGAAAATAAAAAACAAAAGGCTCGTGTCATTAAGGGGTTAAATCCGCAGCATGTCCAGTGATTTTTAGTGCAGATTCCACGTCTTCTAATAAGGGGGTGAATTCCGCAACAAAGTCTGTGTGGACAAATCCGCAACAAGTAGTGTGATTTTTTTTTATGTGGATCTTCTGCTGCTGATATTCAGCTGCCAATCCGTCCCACGTGGACATCGCCGTCCCGCCACCATACTCATCGTAAAGCCTGATACCCCAATAACCCCCAGCTGTACAATGGGGGACACTGAATGGCTGCAGTCTGCTTATCTCAAAAGGAAATAATACATTACTAGGGAATGGGATAAGCGGTGCCACTGGGACCACTGGTCGCTCTCTTCCCTCCGTTGGTATTAGTGTATCTTGTCGCCACCGGAAGCTAGCAGTGTGACAGGAGGAACGCCCCCATCACATCCCTAGCTCCCGATAGGGCCAAGGCACAAAGGTGCTAGGCTGACGTTCAGTTGCTTTTTTGCCTTACATTGTTACCTGTTAATGCTGCCATGTTTGCAAAGTCACATGGGAGCATGAACATGTAATAATGAAAGGCAGAGATGACAAGTAACCATCAGCGTAAGGCAGCAGTGCGGGCAGACATGGATGGAGACACAGCGGTTTCTCACCCAAAGTACCGCCCGGCATTTCTGCCATCCATGCCAACTCGCTGCTGAAAAGACAGCTTCCTCCATGCTGTTATGTCGTCCCTGCGGCCGGCTGTATCGGGTGCCGGGTGGTGATTCAGAGCTCCATTGCGGCCTGTGAGCTCCGTTGCCGGCTGCGAGTTCCCTGCCAGCCGGCCGCCACCACTCCCGCTGACTGCTGGCTATGAAGTACGATTCAGCTGCCTTAATTCTCTGTCACCTCCATGCTGCCCCAACGCTTCAGCACACAGTCGCCTTCCACTGTGTCACCCCTTGTCAATCTTGACTCCACCAGCTAGTCCACCACTGACCACCAGAGTAAGGAAGATCAGTCCACCACTGACCACCAGGGTATGGAAGATCAATCCACCACTGACCACCAGGGTATGGAAGATCAATCCACCACTGACCACCAGGGTATGGAAGATCAATCCACCACTGACCACCAGGGTATGGAAGATCAATCCACCACTGACCACCAGGGTATGGAAGATCAATCCACCACTGACCAACAAGGTGTTCAATATGCTACTGACCGCCACGAAAAAAGGCTCAAACCACCTCTGACCACCAGGGAAAGTAAAATCAGTCCACCACTGACCACCAGAGAAAAGAAGATCAGTCCACCACTGACCACTGGAGAAAGGGAGTTGAATTCACCACTGATCACCAGGGAAAAGGAGTTCAATTTACCACTGATCACCAGGGAAAAGAAAATGATTCCACAACTGACCACCAGGGACAGGGAGTTCAATTTATCACTGATGAGAAGAGAAAATAATATGATTCCACCACAGACCCCCAAGGAAAGGGAGTTTAATCTACCACTGACCACCAGGGAAAAGAAGATGATTCCACCACTGACCACCAGGGAAAGGAAGTTCAATTTACCATTGACCACCAGGGAAAAGATGATTCCACCACAGACCCCCAAGGAAAGGGAGTTTAATCTACCACTGACCACCAGGGAAAAGAAGATGATTCCATCACTGACCACCAGGGAAAGGGAGTTTAATCTACCACCGACCACAGGGGGAAAGAAAGATAATTCCACCTCTGACTATCACATGGTCTTCTCATCTGTGATGTTTTAGGTCTAACCTGGCTGACTGCAAGAAGTATAGTGCGGATTCTTGCATATATCAGAGAAAGGCAGGGCAGGGCACACAGGTGTAACCCCTGTTACCTCACCTGGCTCAGAAGTCACCTGAGACATTAACCCATTCCATGCACCAGTTAAGAAGACAGTATCACACATAAATTTAGATACACAGATCGCCAGATTGCATCACGCCTGATAGGATTAGACTGCTCAACTTGGCAGTACAGTGTCACATATAATAGGCTCAGCAAAAAGTATCACACAATAGGCTTAGATACACAGGTCAGCAGGCAGTATCACACATGATAGGCTTAGATACACAGGTCAGCAGGCAGTATCAGGCATGATAGGCTTAGATACACAGGTCAGCAGGCAGTATCAGGCATGATAGGCTTAGATACACAAGTCAGCAGGCAGTATCACACGTAATAGGCTTAGATACACGGAGCAACAGGCAGTATCACAGATGACAGACTTAAATACACAGGTCAGCAAGAAGTATGAGACATGACAGGTTTAGATATGCAGGTCACTAGGAAGAATCACAAATGATAGGCTTAGATACACAGCTCAGCAAACAGTATCAGACAGGAGAGGATTAGATAAAGCAGGTCAGCAGACAGTATCACACCGGATGGGATTAGATACACAGCTCAGCAAACAGTATCAGACAGGAGAGGATTAGATAAAGCAGGTCAGCAGACAGTATCACACCGGATGGGATTAGATACACAGCTCAGCAGGCAGTATCACACAGGATAGGATTAGATACACGGCTCAGTAGACAGTATTACACATAGTTGGATTAGATACACGGCTCAGCAGACAGTATCACACAGAATAGGATTAGATACACGGCTCAGTAGACAGTATTATACATAGTTGGATTAGATACACAGCTCAGCAAACAGTATCACACAGTAGGAATAGACACACAGCTCAGAGGACAGTATCACACAGGATAGGATTAGATACACGGCTCAGCAGAGAGTATCATACAGGATAGGATTAGATACACCGCTCAGCAGACAGTATCACACATAATAGGATTAGATACAACAGCTCAGAAGATAGTATCAGACAGAACAGGATTAGATACACAGGTCGGCAGAAAGTATCACACAGGATATGATTAGATACACAGCTCAGCAGACAGTATCACACAGGCTAGGATTAGATACACGGCTCAGCAGACAGTATCACACATAATAGGATTAGATACACGGCTCAGCAGACAGTATCACACAGGATAGGATTAGATGCACAGCTCAGCAGACAGTAGATCACAGGATAGGATTAGATACACGGATCAGCAGACAGTATCACATGGGATAGGATTAGATACACAGCTGTGCAGACAGTATCACACAGGATAGGATTAGATACAAAACTCAGCAGACAGTATCACACAGGATAGGATTAGATACACAGCTCAGCAGACAGTATCACACAGGATAGGATTAGATACACAGATCAGCAGACAGTATCACACAGGATAGGATTAGATACACAGCTCAGCAGACAGTATCACACAGGATAGGATTAGATACACGGCTCCGCAGACAGTATCACACAGGATAGGATTAGATACAAAGCTCAGCAGACGGTATCACACAGGATAGGATTAGATACACAGATCAGCAGACAGTATCACACAGGATAGGATTAGATACACAGCTCAGCAGACAGTATCACACAGGATAGGATTAGATACACAGATCAGCAGACAGTATCACACAGGATAGGATTAGATACACAGCTCAGCAGACAGTATCACACAGGATAGGATTAGATACACGGCTCCGCAGACAGTATCACACAGGATAGGATTAGATACAAAGCTCAGCAGACAGTATCACACAGGATAGGATTAGATACACAGATCAGCAGACAGTATCACACAGGATAGGATTAGATACACAGCTCAGCAGACAGTATCACACAGGATAGGATTAGATACACAGCTCAGCAGACAGTATCACACAGGATAGGATTAGATACACAGCTCAGCAGACAGTATCACACAGGATAGGATTAGATACACAGCTCAGCAGACAGTATCACGCAGGATAGAATAAGATACACAGTTCAGCAGAGAGTATCACACATGACAGATCAGATACACAGCTCAACAGACAGTATCACACAGGATAGGATTAGATACACAGCTCAGCCGACAGTATCACACAGGATAGGATTAGATACACAGCTCAGCAGACAGTATCACACAGGATAGGATTAGATACACAGCTCAGCAGACAGTATCACACAGGATAGGATTACGTACACAGTTCAGTAGTCAGTATCACAAAAGATGGGATTAGATACACAGCTCAGCATACAGTATTACGCATGATAGGATTAGATACACAGCTCAGCATACAGTATTACGCATGATAGGATTAGATACACAGCTCAGCAGACAGTATCACACAGGATAGGATTAGATACACAGCTCAGCAGACAGTATCACACAGGATAGGATTAGATACACAGCTCAGCAGACAGTATCACACAGGATAGGATTAGATACACAGATCAGCAGACAGTATCACACAGGATAGGATTAGATACACAGCTCAGCAGACAGTATCACACAGGATAGGATTAGATACACGGCTCCGCAGACAGTATCACACAGGATAGGATTAGATACAAAGCTCAGCAGACAGTATCACACAGGATAGGATTAGATACACAGCTCAGCAGACAGTATCACACAGGATAGGATTAGATACACAGCTCAGCAGACAGTATCACACAGGATAGGATTAGATACACAGCTCAGCAGACAGTATCACACAGGATAGGATTAGATACACAGCTCAGCAGACAGTATCACACAGGATAGGATTAGATACACAGCTCAGCAGACAGTATCACACAGGATAGGATTAGATACAAAGCTCAGCAGACAGTATCACACAGGATAGGATTAGATACACAGCTCAGCAGACAGTATCACACAGGATAGGATTAGATACACAGCTCAGCAGACAGTATCACACAGGATAGGATTAGATACACAGCTCAGTAGACAGTATCACACAGAATATGATTAGATACACAGCTCAGCAGACAGTATCACACAGGATAGGATGAGATACACATCTGAGCAGGCAATATCACGCAGGATAGAATAAGATACACAGTTCAGCAGAGAGTATCACACATGACAGATCAGATACACAGCTCAACAGACAGTATCACACAGGATAGGATTAGATACACAGCTCAGCCGACAGTATCACACAGGATAGGATTAGATACACGGCTCAGCAGCCAGTATCACACAGGATAGGATTAGATACACAGCTCAGCAGACAGTATCACACAGGATAGGATTAGATACACAGCTCAACAGACAGTATCACACAGGATAGGATTAGATACACAGCTCAGCCGACAGTATCACACAGGATAGGATTAGATACACGGCTCAGCAGCCAGTATCACACAGGATAGGATTAGATACACAGCTCAGCAGACAGTATCACACAGGATAGGATTACGTACACAGTTCAGTAGTCAGTATCACAAAAGATGGGATTAGATACACAGCTCAGCATACAGTATTACGCATGATAGGATTAGATACACAGCTCAGCATACAGTATTACGCATGATAGGATTAGATACACAGCTCAGCAGACAGTATCACACAGGATAGGATTAGATACACAGCTCAGCAGACAGTATCACACAGGATAGGATTAGATACACAGCTCAGCAGACAGTATCACGCATGATAGGATTAGATACACAGCTCAGCAGACAGTATCACACAGGATAGGATTAGATACACAGCTCAGCAGACAGTATCACACAGGATAGGATGAGATACACAGCTCAGCAGACAGTATCACACAGGATAGGATTAGATACACAGCTCAGCAGACTGTATCACACAGGATAGGATTAGATACACAGCTCAGCAGACAGTATCACACAGGATAGGATTAGGTACACAGTTCAGTAGTCAGTATCACAAAAGATGGGATTAGATACACAGCTCAGCATACAGTATTACGCATGATAGGATTAGATACACAGCTCAGCAGACAGTATCACCCAGGATAGGATTAGATACACAGCTCAGCAGACAGTATTACGCATAATAGGATTGGATACAACAGCTCAGTAGACAATTTCACACATGACAGATTGGATACACAGCTCAACACCAGTATCACACAGGATAGAATTAGATACAGGGCTCAACAGACAGTATCACACAGGACCGGATTAGATACACAGCTCAGTAGACAGTATCACACAGGATAGGATTAGATACACGGCTCAGCAGACAGTATCACACAGGATAGGATTAGATACACAGCTCAGCAGACAGTATCACACAGGATAGGATTAGATACACAGCTCAGCAGGCAGTATCACACAGGATAGGATTAGATACAGGGCTCAACAGACAGTATCACACAGGATAGGATTAGATACACAGCTCAGCAGACAGTATCACACAGGATAGGATTAGATACACAGCTCAGCAGGCAGTATCACACAGGATAGGATTAGATACACAGCTCAGCAGGCAGTATCACACAGGATAGGATTAGATACACAGCTCAGTAAACAGTATCACACAGGATAGGATTAGATACACAGCTCAGCAGACAGTATCACACAGGATAGGATTAGATACACAGCTCAGCAGACAGTATCACACAAGATAGGATTAGATACACAGCTCAGCAGGCAGTATCACACAGGATAGGATTAAATACACAGCTCAGCATACAGTATCACACAGGATAGGATTAGATACACAGCTCAGCCGGCAGTATCACACAGGATAGGATTAGATACACAGCTCAACACCAGTATCACACAGGATAGAATTAGATACACAGTTCAGCAGACAGTATCACAGGATAGGATTAGATACACAGCTCAGTAAACAGTATCACACAAGATAGGATTAGATACACAGCTCAGTAGACAGTATCACACAAGATAGGATTAGATACACAGCTCAGCAGACAATATAACACTATAACACAGGATAGGATTAGATACACAGCTCAGCAGACAGTATCACACAGGATTAGATTAGATTTACAACTTCTCCGGCAGTTGCACACATAAAAAGGGGTTAGATACTTGTAGCAGATCTGCAGACGATATCTCTTACACATAATATGCTATGATACACCTTGTCAGCATATAGTATCACACATGACGGAATTAGATACATGGATTCAGCAATCAGTATCACACGTGTAAAGCTTGGAGACATGGGATCAGCAGACCGTCCAGAATGACAGACTTTTATCCATCCAGTGAGAGTATCTCACATGACAAGAAGAGGTCACAGCCGACAGTATCCCACATTCTGGGCTTAGATACAACATTATAGCAAGCAGTATCACATGTGATAAGATTAGATACCACAGATAATAGAAGGGGTGTTACATAAGAGCAGGGCACTCCAGCCCGGCGCCCGCAGCCCTGGCATCAGTTATGAGTAGCTGCAGCGTGGCGGTAATATATTCAGTGTTTGCTATAATCAGCCGCCCGTCTGTCAGTGATCCTGCTGAGCAGCAGACAAATGTGCGCAGCGCCGGAGACGATAATTTGTACAGCGCGCTGGAATGTGAAACTACAAGGCGGCCGCTGATAGAAACACGCGAATCAGTGTAATATCCTGCAACCAAGTCCTCGCAGCGCCCGCAGCGCGCCAAACAACCACTCCGCCGCACTCACACGGGCAGTTTGGATGTGGTAGAAACCGCACTGAAAACTGCGTTTGCAAAATTGGGCGCGCTTTTCACGCAGTTTTTCCCTGTGTGACTGCCGCCTACGCCACTTTCACACTGACGTATTTGTGGAGAGTTTTGCGCACGCAATACGCAGTGAATAGAACCCATTGATTTAAAAATCATTCGTAAAGCGTATGTTGGGCATGCATTGCGTTTGCGCAAAAACTTTTCACGCCGATGCTAGGCGATTTGGAATCGCGATTCTGTGGATTCACGCGCATCACGAAAATCACAAGTCATCACGGGGCGGCCGTGACCGACAAAGCCAGAGTGCATTGCATCGCTGGACATGCCATTCGTATACGCATTTTTCACGAATACGAAAAATAAAAATCGCACTCGTGTGTAAATGCGGATGCGATGCAATGTTTTTTCAGCCATTGCAAACCATGGGCGAGCTTTCTTCGGAGTCGCCAAAAAAATAGAACACGTCGCGATTCTTCTAACTTGTAGCATCGCTGCGGGAGAAAAACCGCTCACGTAAACAGACCCAAGGAAAACAATGGCGCTTTATCAGTGCGAGTTTTGTGTCTCACGTCGCACAAAACTCACGCGACAAACTTGGCCGTGTGAACGCATCCTGAGGGAGTCCTTACATTAGATGACCTGTGAGGCACGAATGCCCGACAGTTTGTCCCGGCAACAGGGGCATTAGGACTAGAGATGAGCGAACCTACTTGGCCACGCCCCTTTTTCGCCCGAGCGCCGCGATTTTCGAGTACTTCCGTACTCGGGTAAAAAGATTCGGGGGGCGCCGTGGGTGAGTGGGGGGTTGCAGCGGGGAGTGGGGGAGAGAGGGAGAGAGAGAGGGCTCCCCCCTGTTCCCCGCTGCTACCCCCCGCTCTGCCACGCCTCCCCCCGCCCCCCGGCGCCCCATTCACACGAGCGTGTAAATTATTGCGCAAATTCTTTTTAGCGCGCATTTTACTGTACGTTTTCTGCGTGCAAGGCATATCTATTTTGCGCACAGCAAAAAAAAATACGCGACACATGGCTAATTAGTCTAAGGAGTTCCAGATGTGCTCATTTTCATGCGCATTTACGCAGCGTTTCACGTATCTCCAAGCGTATTTTGCGCGCTCTTGCGCCTCCTTGTTGACTTCTATGGTGTCAATAGGAATATAGAGCGTGCTGTGCGTTTTTGCGTGATCGAAATGCACAGAAAAAAGCGCGTGGGAACGAACCGACTGAAATCAATGAGTTCTATTCTCCGTGCGCAAATTTAGTCTCCGCAAATACGCTAGTTTGGCGCCAGCCTTATAGTCAGTGGGGTATACAGATAGGCCTTCTTTTACACGGACTGTAAAGTATCGCAGCGTGCTCTATTTTCCTGCGCATTTGCGAACCCAATGTCCCCGTAGAACGCAATGCGGTTCGCAAATGTGCGCAAAATGTGCTATGTGATGCGTGAAAAACGGCAGAATTGCGCTGGAACTCATTAAGACTTCTAAGTCATTTCAATCCGTGCGTCTTTGTTTGCTGCGCGCAAATGATCATGCGCAAAAAGTGCCGTAAAATACGCGGACGCACGCGCAAAAAAACATTGTTCATTCCGCAAATAACGCAGCGCTAATGTGCATACGCTTGTGTTTGGCGGGTGGTGGCTTGGGGGTGTATTCACACAGACGTTTGTAATTACGATCCGTGTAAAACGGACGAATCACTTGGAATTATCGCGCGATTTTTGTACATTTTTGCATTCTTCCGGCGTTTCTCATCCGTTTCGAATCAAATTATGACATGCGTAAAAAAAAAAAAAAAGAAACGCATAAATGCGAAGGCTCGGCACTTCCTGGTTCTCGTCATTTATTTTTAACGGTTACCATGGTTACAGGATTTAAAAAACGGATCATAATCGCATCAGACGAGTGCAATCCGTTTTTTAAAAACGCCACATAGACTTGAATGGATGATTTCATTCCAAAAATGTCAACCAGATAGGACATCGTGCGATTTTTCTTTTTGCTCAGACCGCCCGCCGCCTGCGTGGATTTAACCCTTTAAACACGGCGCTTATTTCTGTACGGATTTGGTCCCATTTTTTTCGGACAGAAAATGGGCCTGAAAAGTCACCTGTGCGACTATGACCTAATGCAGCTACAACCAAGGACCATAATGCTTTGCAGCAAACTTTTCCTGGTCTGGGCGGGGCTTCTACTGGTCTGCAGAGCTCCGCCCCTCCACATACAGAAGTAGAATTAAAGGGACAGCGACCCTGAAAACCATCAGGAGATGATTGTTCCCTTCGCAGCAAAATATTAGTCAGTCCTTGGATTTAAGCCCCAATCTCACCCGTCCTCTTCTGCTCCTGGGAAAGCTGGGTGACAACTACAGGTTCCTTGGGATTTGAACCCTGTGTTGTCCGGCTGCAGCTCTTTTGTATACAGAGAGATGATTCAAGGCATATCATTGCTGTGCAGGGTCCAAAGAAAGCTGGGTGATCTGTCATGACGGCTCTTCAGGAGACAAACTGGTTCGTGATCTTTGTACTGGCCTTTCTGAATTCCATTCCGCTATTTTTTTCAGTTATGTCTGATCTCAGGAAAGCTGGGTAACCATCAAATCTGTTGTCATTACAAGTATGAGTTTGTCACCCAACTTTCCTAATGCCGATTCAACATGCAATACATTAAATCTGAAATCCATATTGTCTTTGTACTGGCCTTTTTCTTTTCCACCCAGCTTTCCTAAATCCTTGCATGGAAAACCAGCCTTAGGGCTTGCATGGGTCGGATATTCGCCCTGATTGTCAATGGGCAAAATTTACGTAAGGAATTTTGATGTGGAAAATCTCCACATTTGGCGTCCGTCTTTGTAGTCGCCATTGACAGGGCAAATTCCGTGTGCGGATCGGGGTAAATAACTAGCGGATTTTAGAGGCAGAATTCACGATGAATTCCGCCGTGTGGACATGGCCTTAGGCCGCTCTCACACAACAACCAGATGGGAATTACGAAATCCGCGATCGTCACCCCGAGCGGACATTCCGCAGCCTTCTGCATGCATTAACAAGAATAGAGCCTTGGCATGTCCGCTCTGATGAGCGGACAGCGATTCCGATTTCCGCTTGCAGAAATAAAATCGCAGCAGGCTTTATTCTTGTGCGGATTCCGCACGGACGATTTCCATTGAAGTCAATGAAAGCCATCTGACCCGCGGCCCTCTCGCAATTGCCTAGCGGCAGTGCGAAAAAAAAGTTGGAAAAAAATCTGTATGGCGCATGTCTGCCGGCGAGCCGCCCTGACCGTCCGTAATACAGATGTATGATGTGTGATTTTCGTGTGATCGCCGCAGCAGTCAGGGTAGATTCCGTTGTGGGCTCCGCCCCCCTTGTGTGAGGCCGGCCCTAGTATGGATTTTGACGCTTTTAAACTCCAAGTATGCGAACATCGCCCAATGGTGCGTCCGTGCCCAAAACTGCGTCGAAACCCCCTTTTAATAGAAGTCTGCTGCGAATCAGCGGAAATAACCCGGATTTTGTTACAGATTTTCTGATGCGGAAAATCCGCAACATTCCCGCTATGTGTGACGTAGGAGGAAAATGCAGAAATATAGATGCCCACTTTTGCAGAGCTCCCCCCAGTGCCAGGGCAGTGACTCTACACCCAGTGCCAGGGCCACCACCATCAGCCCCAACAAAGGGACCTGTTGGTCTTCTCACTGAGCGGTGGTGCAAAAACATCAAAAACACTAAAACAACATGATAATGTCCCAAAATAAGCCAAGAGTGAAGAATTCCTGGAAGCAGGGAGAGATTAGAAAGAGAAAGGGGACTGGGATCTGAGACAATGGTGAGAGGGCAGGATCTGAGGAGGAGGAGGAGGAAGGGAAAGGGCCGTCCTTGGAGCAGCCAGAGGTGTACAATCTGCATTCTGAAGAGACACCCAACTAGCATACATCCATAGATCCTGGGGGATCACTTGATCACCCGCCGGGATCCACTCACCAGGATTGGAATCTATCCCCTTCCTCTTTATCCCCCCCCTCTCCATTAGCAGAATGTGGATTTTCTAACACAACCCTGGACAACAAAAGCTTCCTGATATAAAAGGAGAATCCACCAGCTCCCCTCCTCCTCCTCTTACAGTCCTGCTTCCCTCCCTTCCCCTCCTCCCTCCTTCTTTCCCAAGAAGTCATCCTTGAAGCTGGGGGATTGCACATGTCTGAGGCTTTTCCTAGCTGCTTGGGGTAAGCTGCAGAAAATCTGCACTGATATTGTGTTTTCTTTTGCACTAGTTGGGGGGTCTGCGCCGGTTGGAGAGCAGGGTGGGGGGTGGGGTTGGTTCTGGATACATTGTAACACTGAGCTGATACATTGTAACTGATCTGATGGGAGCCATTCTCTGCTCTCTCTCTCCCTGCTGCCATTAGATCTGTCTGATCCTGGTTTTGAGGGGTGGATTTAGGGGTGGTGAGATGTGGGATCTCCACGCTGTGAGCCTCTTATCTTCTGTAGATGTGCTAATCCACATCGCAATCTCATTAATATAATCTGGACATAAGGGGGTGGCTCTAATCCCATCTATTGGATTATAGGGCTATAGCGACGGCCGTTGCCCTACAGCAGGCCCCAAGGGTAACCTCGGACTTTCCTAAAGTCCCAGCTCGATGGGAATGCAGCTGGTCGGGGTTGGTCCGGAGAGGGAGCTGCCCACTAATCCCAGATTAGGCTTGTATTTGTGTGCCGTTGCTAGCCGCTCCGGTGTGACTTGTTTGCTGGGGGAGTGACCCCTTTTTGTTGGGCTAATTCCTCATTAGTGCTGTGTATTGGGGAATGGCCCTTTACTGTTCGGGGATATCGGGGAGCGTGTTAATAATTAACATTCCGGTACACGGACTAATACAGTGTCGTAGAGATCGGAGAAGGCGGCGGGTGACCTGCGGATAAAATGGGGCACAACATTACCATGTGCTCGCGTTCTTTACGGTCTTTGTTGCTTTAATCTGTAATTTAATTTGGGAGGCGAAGACAAAAGGTATCGTTTATGGCAGCGAGATCCTGGATATGGGGGTCTATAGTTGAGTTTGGGATCGTAGGTTCCTCTATGGTTGCCCCGCTATTGAGTTTGTGGGTTCCTCAATCATTGCTTCATCCCTTCTGGTTGTACCTTATTTGGGATTATAGGTTCCTCTATGACTGCCTTGTCCCTACTAGCTATAGATACCTGTCTATTGGGTTGATGGGTTCCCCTGTGACTGTCTGCTGGGTATGGCTACCTACTATTAGGTTTCCAGGTCCCTCCATGATTCTGTCTGTCCTTTCTGGCTGTAGGTACCCTACTGCTGGGACTATGGGGTTACTCTGTTACTTCTGGCTATGGGTACTACACTATTGTTCATAACTGCCTGGACCCTTTTAGCTACAGATATTTTGCTGGGGGGATCATAGCTTTTTGCATGACTGTGCTGACTATGGCTACTTCACTGTTGGGTTTATGGGTTCCTCCATGATTGCCTGTTTGTTTCTGGGTATGGCTACTCCGCTGTTGGGATTGTGGGTTCCTCTGTGGGTATTCACTATTGGGATCATGAATTTTTCCATGACTACCTGGTCCTTATTTTACTGGGTAACCCGCTATTAGGTTCATGGGTTTCTCTATGACTGCCTTCCAGTTATGTGTATATCACTATAGGGTTTTTGGGTTCCTCTGACTGCCTTGTCCCTTCTGATGTGGTTACCTCATTACTGGGTTTATAGGTTTCACCATGATTGCCTCATCTTTTTCTGGCTGCGGGTACCCCTCTTGGGATTATGGGTTCCTCCATGACTGCCTAGTCTCTTCAGCTATGGGTTCCACTATTGGTTTTATGGCTTCTGATATGATTGCCTGGTCCCTTCTAGCTATAGATACATTGCTACTGAGTTAATGGGTTCCTCGGCCTGCCTGCTGGCTGTGGCTACCTCATTAATGGATTCCTCCATGACTACCTCGGCCCTTCTAGCTATGGGTACCCACTTACTGTCTTTATGTTCCTCCATGAGTGCCTGGTCCCTTCTAGATATGGCTACCCCACTATTGGGTTTGTTTCCTCTGACTGACCCATCCCTTCTGGCCTTGGGGACCCTACTATTGAGTTTATAAGTTCTACCATGATTGTTTTTTTTAAATATATTTTCTAGCTAATACACTGTTGAGGTTATGGGATCCTCAATGAAGGTCCATTCCTTTCAGGCTATGGGTACCCCCTACTGTTGGGTTTATAAGTTCCTCCATGACTACCTGGCCCTCTCTTGCTATTGGGTTCCGTTCCAACTGTCTGGTAACTAAGGCTACCCTGCTATTGGGTTTCTAGGTTTCTCTGACTGCCTGTTCTTTTCTGGCTGTGTACTTTACTATTGGCATGTAGGTTCTTCTACAACTGTTGGCTGTGGGTATCCTAACCATTGGGATCATGGGTTCCTCCAAGATTGCCTGGTCCTTCTAGCTACTGGTACCCACTCCTGAGTTTATGGGGTTTGCTGTGATTGCCTGTTATTTTCTGGCTGTAGCTATCCGACTTTTGGCTTTATGGGTTAATGGGTTCCTCCATAATAGCCTGTTCCCTTCTGGCTATAGGCACATCACTACTGGAAGTCCTTTAATGCTTCTGCCAGTTATGGGGGTCCTACGGTTGATCAGGGTTCCCTATTAGTTAATCTGTGGCAAACTGCATGTGTGGACCTGTAACTTTGCATTTATAAGTAACCTCTTCATCTCGGGTATGGGGGTCTCATAATGACTTCTGGCTATGAGGGGCCTATGTTTTTTTTTTTGTTTTTTTTGCCTGGTCTCAACCTCAAAACTAACAGTCTATGGGGTCCACAGTCACAGCAATTGACCCCCGTAAGCAGAAGGTGACTATTAATGAATGGAGATCCAAGATCACAAGCTTTAAAGCAGCACCCCATACAAATAGCAGATGACTGTCACCTGTCAGCTATGGAGGCCCTACTATCATTTTCTGGCAGTCACTCGTTTTCATGGTTATTGGTACCATATTGTATTAGTCTATTGATTATGCGGTTCTACTTGGTCTGTCATTTGCCAAATCCCTTTGGGGAGACCTATAGTTTTGAAACTGTGAGCCTCTCTATAGTTGGCTGGTGGTGTCAAGCCCTATACTGACTGGCAGCCACCTGCTGGCCATGAGGGACCTGTTATGGAACTTGGAATCTCTTGTTGCACTCTGGCTTGGGGGACTCTCGACTAGATTTGTGACCTTGGGTGTCCGTCAAGCTTGTTGTTGGCAATGGGAGCCCAAGACTCTCAAAAACTGCTGGTTGGCAGAGCATGAGACATGTAGAGCAAAGCCCCAAACTGGAGCATCATCATTACATAGTCATCAAGCTCCTACGAGGTCTTATTCTTGTGTGTGACCTTGATAGAGTGATCATGTTATAGGAACTCATCTGTCTGCAGTAGCTTGCACCAAAGGGTTAATTTCTTAGGGTTACTTCAGCCAGGAAAGGAAAGTTACATGACCCTTCCAGAGGCGAAGACTTCTGTAATTGGATAACGAGGACTCTCACGATTATTATATAGCATCTTTGTCACAGAGAAAATCGCTGCTCAGCCTTAAGGCCCTTTTACATGGAACGATTATGGTTTGGGGGAAAAAAAAGGCATTTAAACAAGCGAAAATGAACAATAATCCAGTGAAAACGCAGCAATGATCGAACGATAAGCGACCAAATTAGCGTAAAAACCATGGTTGGCTCGTTCGCTAATCGTGCAGTTTAAATACGTTCATTCGTTCTCATTCATTGGTACGGAGAATGTGGATTATTCAGCGAGCGAACGATTTATCTGCCTGTATGAACGGGCTGCACGAGTGAACTCTGACAACGCTTCAGCGTTAGAACAATACATGGCTGTAACAGCACCTTAAGGTGATGTCTACTGCATCTTCTGCAGAAACTCTTTGGACTTGCATCGTCACCGATGGTGCACAGACCCATAATCCACACTGCAAATACATTCGCCAAGTGTTGTATGGTCGTTACTGATCAACTCTACGACTGTAGATCGTAGGGATTTGCATCAAAGGGCACCATCTTCTAGTCTTCAGTTGGTAGGGTCCTCGTTATGGTGGAGGATGGCCGATCAATGGTTGAGTCTTCTTGGGGTTTGTCCTGAGCAGATACGTCTACATCTGTGTAAGATATATGCTTTATTCGGCCGTTTGTTGTGCAGGTAGGTACCTGCGAGAACTTATCTCTTGCAGACCCAGCGATGGACTGAGTGCAAGTTGCTGGAAACCACAATACAAACCAAGATCTACTTTGCTAGACAGTCTTTATGGGTCCAATCGGACTGGTGGCTGTCGAATGCTGTTGGTATCGCTGGTCAAGAGTGAAGGATTATTGGTTGGTGATTACAATGGGTAATCTAGTATGTTATTGGAGGTGTCCGCCAAATGACCAGTAGCCAGGGGCGTAGCTAAAGGCTCATGGGCTTGGGTGCAAAAATTGACCTTTGGATAGTCCTCGGTGTTACAGTGGCAAGAGGGCTTGTGGACCCCCCTGGCTTGTGTGGCCCAGTTGCAATTGCAACCACCCTCCTATAGCTATGCCACTGCCAGTAGCCTCTGAGTACCTAGATTTATCTATGGCAGCTTAAGGCTGAGCCTACAAGACTTCTTCACATTCGCGCTAACCCATGGCTTTTGAAGTTGAGAAGCAATCTTGTCCATATCGGTGCTACTCAATGTGACCAAGATGACTTTCAGAAAAGTTTCAGTTGACCTAGTTCTACTACAGGATTCCTAAACGTTTGCCCTCAGCTGGTAGTCGGGAGGAGTCACCAAATATCAATAACGGACACTCCTGCCTTGGGATAACTGAAACTGTCGCCTGGGCTAAGGAATGCTTGGCACTATGTACCCAATAACTGCGCCCCTCCCAGTCACTTGACATCCTGGTGATGGAATGTGGAACTAAAGTGTAAAAATACAAATTGACTCCCAGCAAACTGCATCGGGAGAGTCCTAATATCTTCTACAACTCCAATGGATTTGATAGTTCAACTATCTAAGTTTGACTTTCGAGGGGGCTGGAAGCTACAGTATAGTAATCGACAAGCCGTCGTCTTTAACAACCCCCCTCCCCCACCCATGAATAGTACCGTGTTTCCCCGAAAATAAGACAGTGTCTTATATTAATTTTTGTTCAAAAATTTTACTTTTTTACATGTATAGCTGCCTGGACACTATTTAAATCGACTTTTTTAATTAACTGTTAGCAGGGCTTAATTTTGGAGTAGGGCTTATATTTCAAGCACCCTCAAAAAGCCTGAAAAATCATTTTGCATCCTCAAAAATTCTGGAAAATCCTACTATGTCTTATTTTCAGGGTGTGTCTTATTTTCAGGGAAACAGGGTAGTGGAGACCAGGGGAACCCTGACTGTGACATGGAGAGGATTCCCCTTTCTGAACTTTTAAAGTAGCTTTTGCCATATTCACATGGCTTCCAACCCTGGACCACCTCAAGTCCTGAAAAATTGGGACCGATTTGTTAAAAAAAATTTTTTCCTGCTCCTTTTCATACATTATGCATTTTTTTTTGTTTTTTTTTAAACGTACTTTATCATTAAAGCTTTTACAAACTGCACCTATAGGTTTGAATGGGCGATTGTCATCCAAAAAGTGCAACAAGATAGAACATGCTGCAAATTTATTATCCTTTTTCTCCACGGACTGTACGATTTAAAAATCACATGTGTGAATAAAATATGCATTATTTCTGGGGTGCTTTTTTTTTTTTTTTTTTTTTTTTTTTTTTTTGGGTCAGTCCAATATTTTTCTTTCAGTCTAAAACCTGGACAGAAAAATCGTTTGTGTGAATACACCCTAAAAGTTGTTTATTTTTTTAGCCTGCTGTGTTCACTGAGCTTCTGCCGAGATGGGCCTTAATATCATTGAGACATAAAGGTGATGAAATCGTTCTGCAGGAATATCGGCCCCTGTGGACAGGAAGCTTCTTGTAGTTGCTGCAGATTAGATGGCGGTCTGACATGTTCTGACCAGCTGACAGGAAGGGGTCAGCGACTCATGCTGCTTGCATCAAATTCTGACTTCCCATCAGCACGGGGCAACAGAAATCTGGATCCATCTGACCAGGAGATGTTTCTCCGCTGTTGAGTGATACAAGTTTTGCGCTCTCTTGCCCGCTGGAGTCTTGTCTTTCTGTTTCTCTCAGGCACAATGGCGCTGGAACTAGTTGTCTGCTGTCATAGCCCATCCGTGTGAAGAAACGGCGCGATGTTGTTTTTGGACGCTCCAGCGTTGTATTCGGCCGTTCTTGACTGTGTAGCACCTGTTGGTAGAATGATTCCTGACATCCTCCTCTGACCCCTTTTCAGAGATGAGTTGTTTCCATCCACAGGATCCCCTTTCACTGGAAGTTTTGCTCAATCACGCCTTTCTCTGTATACTCTCCACACTGTTACTCGAGAGAAGGCCCTTTGCGATTGGCAGTGAGACCTGGCTAGTCTAGCCCCGATGACCCAGCCTCGTTGGAAGTCGCTCAGATCGCTGAATTTTCCCATCTAATGTGGATTCGCACAAACTGATCCACGGAAAACTTGTTGCATGATTTTATGCCGCACTCCGGGGTCACGGGGAGAATGTCCATACAGGGAAGCCCAATCCTGAAAAGGCTGGGGACTCTAATAAAGGGGTCATTCAGTGTTCTATATATTTCTTCCCCTTGTTCATACATGTCTGTCCTGCAGTGGGGCAGAGGATGTTGAAGGGTAATCTTGATGAAAAGTCAATAGGGAAGCGGCGTGTAACACGAGAACGAGCATAGATTGTAAGCTGTTTGGGTTAGAGTATCCAGTTTCCGCTTTTATGTAGGTGAGGATGGAATTGATACCCAATATCCTGTCATTATTATGCAGCCTTTATCCCAGACTATAAACATCCTTTACATGTATCGTAGCTTATGACTTGAGACGGGTTCATAAACTTTCTTGGTGACCTTAAAGGGGTTTTCCGGTTCTAAACTATTGCTGGTCTGCCCTCAGAATAGGGCCTCAATAGTAGATTCGTGGGATCCATTGACTAGAACCTCCACAGATGAGCTGTTTGCCAGGCCGGCGTGTTTGTGTTCGGATCTTTTTTTTTTTTTTTTTTTTTCTTTTTTTGCAGGAAGCGGACAGCTCCATTCTTACTGCAGTGGCCAGGCTTGATATTGTAGGCAAAGTCCCAATTTATTTCAATGTGAACTTAGCCTGTAATACTAAGCCTGGCCACAGCAGTAAGAATGGAGCTGTCTGCTTCCTGCAGAATTTTTTTTTCAGTACATGAGTGCACCAGCCCAGTAAACAGCTGATAGGCAGTGGTCCAGGGGAAAACAACACTGCCAATCTACTATTGATGACCTATCCTGAGTATAGACCATCAATAGTATACAACCCCCCAAAAAATTTTTATTCTGATTTATTTTATATATTTTTCACCTTTTAGAATAAAAAGTGTTTCTATGACTTTAAAAAAAAAATCTGTTTCTTCGTTATATCTGATCCTGAGAAAGCTGGGTGACAACCTGCACAGCTGTCATGATGACACCATAGTGGTTGTCACCCAAGCTCTTTATGAAAAAGTCTAAAAGAAAACTTGTTTAAATTGCTCCAAACAACCAATCACAGAGCTGCTTTCATTTTGTATTCTGAAAGCTGTGCTGTGATTGGGGCAACGGAGGCGGTGTTTTTTTTGGACTCCTCTGCCCCTGGTGTGTAACTCTAGATCCAGCTACCACATCCCTTAACTATTGAAGAAAAGCTGAGTAATAGTCCCCTCTGATGGGGGTTGTAACAGTGTTAAATATTGGCACAAAAAGAGCATTGGGATGACCAGGCTTCCAATGATACTTAGCTCAGTGTAGGATGACCACAGCTGGCCTTGGCTAGGTGCGGTCCCACAGGGACCACCAGCTTCCAGGGGGGGCAGCAAGCTGATATAGACTTGGGGACATCGGCACCCTTTAGTTGGCTGGGCCAGATGATCTTCCTCCAGCAGTGTCTTGTGCAACTACATGAATCGTCGTCCTCCACTCTGGTGTTCAGAGGCGGTGCTGTCGGCCCACAGCACCCTGCAACACAATCGCTTGGTTCTGCTGCTGTACTTGTGTCACAAGCTTGGTTCTGGTATCGTATCTATGTACTGAGGTTATTTGTGGTGCTATATTCATGTTGTAAGCTTGCTTCTGGTACCGTATATATTCTCTAAGCTGTTTTTGTGGGTTCACTGCTAACAAAAAATTTTTTCCCACTTCTGGACAGGCAGAATACCTGTTGGCAGCAATATATATATCTCTATCTCAATCGTGTGTGTTTGTTTGTGGCTTATTTTGGTCTTTTTTTTGGGAGGGGGGGAGGGGGCGGGGTCATTACAGTAATAGCATGAAAAACTCAGGGGTGGGACCAAACCTTTGGAGCTACGCCCATGAGCAATATCTTAAAGGAGAACCTGCAATTTTATTAGCCTGCCAGTCCTGATTTCTTAGTGGATTGGGCCATGTGCGGGCAATAGATTATGGTGGGCAGTGGTGCTCATTACTTGTTGACCTTGCTGCATCAGGCACAACCTTTCCTTCTACCTTAAGACTGCATTCTGCTGTCCTTGAGGAGATCTTAAGATTTCTTTTCTGAGGACTGTCAAGAGACTGCGTTTATTTTCACCTCTGCCCCCACCGGGGACCGTGAAACAGACTGTATCTCCCTATAGGTACCTGGTTAATTAATAAGGGATATCTGCCCTGGAGGTAGCAGCCTTCCTTCATTCTTAAGGAGTGATCCACAGACAAAAGACGGTGTTAATCATTGACCCCGATTCCTTATATGCGGCCTGGGCTATGTCTCACCGAGGGGGCTGTTGGCCCAATGATTCATTCATGGCTCTGTTAGTACAGATGTGCTTACCTTTCATATGCAGATTGGTGGCATCATAGATGACCATGTTACCAACGCATCTGCATAGTAAAGGTCTATTGTGTACTGTGGCAGGACTACACCTCCCAGCATACAGTTTTGCAACATGGAATTTTTTTTTTCAAGTGTACTTTCCCTTTAAGGAAAAAAAACCGCCAGCTGTCAACACCCTTCCCAGACTGCTGGTTTGTATTTACCGACTGCTTCAGATACAGGCTGGTATATATAAATATTAGAGATCACCCTATCGCCTACACAGCGTATACCATGAGTCATCGCGGTGGCGCACGGTTCCCTCCTCGCCAGACTTCAGGCGTGTTTGGAGTAATTAGCATTTTTTTTTTTCTTTATATTTTATATCTCAAGAGTCTTAATTAAGAAATAAAAACCGGGAAGGCGAATCACACCCTAATTTGACGCCGTCAGAAGAAAACTAGCATCGCGGTCTGCCACCCCTCACCCCCCCCCCTCCTTGTATAATGATGGCGCGGCGTTAGTGTGAAACCCATTAGTGCTGGTGTGACACGTTACCTGCTACTTGACGAGGTGCAAGTCCTGATGAAATATTGATGGAGCTCTGGGAAACGTCGGCACGTGGAAGAATTTATGGCGGTCTGACGCGGTGCTGTACGGAATTAGACAGAAATGATGTATAATCATGTTCACCGTATGGCGGTATGTGGTTATTGTATGTATTATGGCGGTATGTTGGTAGTGTGTGTGTGTGTGTGTGTGTGTGTGTGTGTGTATATACAGTATTTACTTTTGCTATGTTGGTATTGTATGGCGGTATGTGGGTGCATATGTAGGGTATTATGTCGGCACTGTATGGCGTTACGTGGGTACATATATGCGGTATTATGTACCAACATATCGCCATAGAGTGCCGACACAATGTCCTACATATGTACCCACATGGTGTCGGCACTGCATGGCAGCAGAGTACTGGCAGTTTTCTTGAGCGCTCACTGGCGGTACGGTGTGGGACGTGCATGTACAGAGCTGCGGTTTATCTGTTCTTCGCTGTAGGGGATACTTACTAAATTCCACTGTTTAATAAATGCCTTTTCTCACAGACTTTTAAGCGCCCGCCTTCTGGCGTACGGCGGTCTCATCGTCTAGTACCGCATGTGTGTCAGAGATATATTATCCACCCACCCACTGGTCCCCATGCAACGCTCCTGTACTTGTTGAAGGCACCCAGTCTACATAAAAGCCTTAGGCCTCATGCCCACTGGGAAATTCGGGCCCGTGTGGATTCTCCATGCAGAATCCCGCAGCGGGTCCCTCCTTTCCCGCGAACGTGAGGCCTGAAAATTGATTTTACTTACCTGTCCGGACGCTGCGGGTTCCCGTCTGTCGCGGCCGGATCTTCTTTCTGTCCGCATGCATGCGCTGGGCACTCCTTTTTTCTTTTTTTGGAACTCTTGCTCTTCCGCGGCAGAGCAGAAATTCAGCTGCGGGTGTACTGCGGACCTGGACAGCTTCAATGGAAGCCTGCGGGAAGCCCGCTGAAAATGGAGCATGCTGCCGGTGATTTCCCGCACGGGCAGGAAAAAAGGACATCCGCAGGTATTTACTTACCTGCAGGTGTCCAATGCGTCCCTATGGGCGCGGATCACGTGTGCGGGACACCTGCGCGGATTTGGTAAATCGATTTAGCTAGTGGACCCCTCATGTCCATGGGGAAAATCGGGCCCGTGCGGATTTCTGCTGCGGATGCAATTATATTGTGTGTGTGTGTGGTTTGTTTTTTTTCTTCATGTGGGAGATCAATTGAGATATGTGCTCTTTAAACCCCCTCACCCCTGATCCGCACTAAAATGGAGCATTTAGCGGGTTTTTTTATGCTCGTGAAATCTGCAAATCACTTAAAATACCATCCGCAGCTATTTATTTAACCGCGGGTGGTCAATGCTTTCCTATGGGATGCGGGTTTGCGGTTTTTTTTTTTTTTTTTTTATGCGCAGAATTGCTTCGGCCTCATATCCACGGGGAAAATAATATTTTAAAATCTGCAGCGGATTACGCGCGCGCATGATCCACATGTAAAATTTCCCATAGGAATGCATTTACCACCCGCGGTCATATAAATAGCTGTGGATGGTATTTTAAAGTGATTTTAAAAATTTCATGTGCGTGAAAAAAAAAAAAAACGCAACATGCTCCATTTTAGTGCGGATCACGTGTGCGGGGGTTCAAAAGAGCACATATCTCAATTGATCTCCCACATGAAAAATAAAACACAATTACAGTGCATCTGCAGCGGAAATTCGTGGCAGGTCTCGTTTTCCGTGTGGACATTAGGCTAAAACTTACCTGTTAGACATGACTTTCCGTTACCCGATAACATGAGGGCAAGACCTGACTGATGGGGGTGTATCTAATCCTATCCTGTGTGATACTGTTTGTTGAGTCGTGTATCTAATCCTATCCTGTGTGATACGGTCTGCTGAACTGTGTATCTAATCCTATCCTGTGTGATACTGTTTGTTGAGTCGTGTATCTAATCCTACCCTGCGTGATACTGTCTGCTGAGCTGTGTATCTAATCCCGTCCTGTGTGATGCTGTCTGCTGAGCCGTGTATCTAATCCCGTCCTGTGTGATGCTGTCTGCTGAGCCGTGTATCTAATCCCGTCCTGTGTGATGCTGTCTGCTGAGCCGTGTATCTAATCCCGTCCTGTGTGATGCTGTCTGCTGAGCCGTGTATCTAATCCCGTCCTGTGTGATGCTGTCTGCTGAGCCGTGTATCTAATCCCGTCCTGTGTGATGCTGTCTGCTGAGCCGTGTATCTAATCCCGTCCTGTGTGATACTGTCTGCTGAGCCGTGTATCTAATCCCGTCCTGTGTGATACTGTCTGCTGAGCCGTGTATCTAATCCCGTCCTGTGTGATACTGTCTGCTGAACTGTGTATCTAATCCCGCCCTGTGTGATACTGTCTGCTGAGCTGTGTATCTAATCCTATCCTGTGTAATACTGTCTGCTGAGCTGTGTATCTAATCGTACCCTGTGTGATACTGTCTGCTGAGCCGTGTATCTAATCCTATCCTGTGTGATACTGTCTGCTGAGCTGTGTATCTAATCCCGCCCTGTGTGATACTGTCTGCTGAGCTGTGTATCTAATCCTATCCTGTGTAATACTGTCTGCTGAGCTGTGTATCTAATCGTACCCTGTGTGATACTGTCTGCTGAGCTGTGTATCTAATCCCGTCCTGCGTGATGCTGTCTGCTCGACCACTGTATCTCATCTTCCCACAGCTGAGGTGCGGTATGTGATACAGTCTGGTGTATCCAAGCCCATGGTGTGTGATACTTCCTGGAGCAGAGTCCTCTTCCGTTACACACGGTGGTGTATCTAATAATGGCGGTACTTCATGATGAGGGGGCGCGGTGGGTGGGCGCAGCTGTTGTTTCCCCTCTGCACAATGTCGCTTTTGTGCCCCTTTTATTTTGTATATACTTGAGTGGCCGATTAGAGAATCCCCTCAGAAGAGCGCCGTTTTCTCCCGCCGGGCGCCGCTTTTCAGACCTCTGCTGACTGAAACAACTTCTTGTGTTGTCCGAGTGTGACAGCGAGGGGCGCATGGCAACAAATCGAATGTCCCCGCAGGAGACCCGAGTGCGATGAATGCAGCGCTGTGTACACGCTCGGCCTGCTCGCTGCTGGAGGACAAGATGTGCGCTGTGGAGGAGAAAATCCCTTCACGTGTGGGGATTGCGTGAAATTAGAAAAAAGCGTAATCGCCCATCTTTCCCAGCCTCCTGAATGGCGCTACTGCCTGGTTATACGCGTATCGCGGGGTGTATCGCTGCACAGCTACGTGGATTTGACTCTCATCAGCCTGGGAGAAGCAAGCCAGCTACATGAGAAGCGGCGGACTACGAAGCGCAACGTGATGGCTGCGGAGATGAAAGGGTTACACTGCTGGCAGCGTGAGTCGTGCTGTGGCGGTCCTGATGGAGGGGCCGCGCTGACTCTCTGCTTTCATCATCCGAGCGGTTTGCCGAATGCAGATTTGAAAGTCTGAATCGCCTCGTCTTTACCCGACGGACGGGGTGGGGCGAGCGCTTACGTTCTGCGACGCAGCGAGAATCCAATAGCCCGGCCTCAGCTGCACCGTGACGGGCCGGACTACTGGATGATCCACGGAGAAAACTTGTAACCGCAGTGCAGGCGCGTGGGGTTGCCGGACGCCAAATCATTCGAGCTCCGTTTTTTTTTTTGTTTTTTAATTTACCGGCATGTTCTCTTTTAACCCCTTAGTGATCATTTGCACGCGGCAAAGAAGACACACCGAATGAAATAGTTTCAGGCGTATTCTCTTCCCAGCGGAATTACGCAGCGTATCACGCATCTCCTTCCGTATTGGCCGATAATCCGGCCGCGGGGAACGCAGCGAACACTTTCCCTAGACTTACTATGGAAAGCGCAGCCCCGCTGTCCACGAGCGGAGAATCATAGCGATTCTCCGCTCACAGGATTTAAATTGCAGCATGTTGCGAATCGCCACGATTTTCCGCGCTTAGCCTATCTGTCACCACGGAGAGCCGGCACCTGCTGCGGGATATCGCTACGCCCGTGGACAGGAGCCCTAAGTCTACCGTTTTGTCTGCGCGGCCATCTTGTATAATTGTGCCTTGTACAAAGTTCATGTCAAGTAAAGTTTTGCCAGGCCCTGACCGTTCCCAGGGACCTGAGGTACGTTACACAAGTCTGCGGCTCATTTATTTACTACCGAGGGTCATTCTAGTAGGTAACGGAATGGTGATGTCACCCGTGACAACCTCAACGCCTGTTTGCATGTTTATTGGCCATCCCTCTCCCAGGGGTGTCCAGAAGAGGCCCAATGCTGCTCTGGCCGAGGCTTCGTGTGTCCCTCCAGGAGGGAGCTTGGTAAGGCCCCCTGTCCGCGTGAGCCGCCGCCCCGGAGCAGGAGTCAGCAGACTGATCTCCGCTGTCAGCCTATATGACAGATAGGCTGACCGCGGAGAATCACGGCAATTCTCCGCTTGTGGACAGCGGGCCGGCGCTTTCCATAGTAACGCTATGGAAAACTGCAGACGGCGTGATTCGCCGTTGACTTACCACCGGAGGAATCATGCCTGTGGACAGGGGGCCTTGGTGCCACTGTGACAAGTGTCCACCTTAGCCTACCAGCTCCTCAACATATGCCCTGCGTCCAGGGTCACCCTACGGGATGCTGCACCTACATGTATGTGTTTTTACTATTTTTTTTTTTCCATGTCAATGTAGGAGACTTGAACCTGCGATGTAATGATTGCACTGATAATACACTGCAATACTTCTGTACAGCAATGCAAAGCGATTATAGGCTATGTCACACCTGGATACAATTACATTGCAGAGAGCCAATACCATTGCAGAGGGAGCACTCCCAACATTGATTGTATCATATAAGGGGTTAACATTGGCGATCAGTGTTCTCCACGATTCCCTGTTTCAGCGGGAGGCCATCTGTCTGTCAAGTCTTCCGCTGCGGATGGTATGGACTTGGCTTCTCAGTTTGCACCATCCATAAGACGTAAACTTGCATACTGGGGAAGGAACTACTCCCCAGCCAGGGTGTAAGTTTACGTCCTGTGGTGTTAAAGGGGTACACCCATGATTAGTGGCCTCTCTAGTTTTATCTGTGGCTGTGTTTTACTTGTATCTGTTCTTGGGACAGCCGGGTGGTAACCAATATGGTGGCCTTTACAGCATGGGTTGTCATCCAGTCTCCCAGTAAATGGGGTTGTCTAGGCTAGAAAAACATAGCAGCTTTCTTCCAAAATGGCGCCACACCCATCCACAGGTTGTTTGTGGTATTGCTGCTCATGCCCATTTATTTACCAGCCACAGCTTGTGGACAAATGTGGCGCTGTTTTTGGAAGAAAGCCGCCATGGATTTATAATCCTGCCACAAGGGAGGCATCCAGAGCAGATGTAAGACCCTTCGACCACGCAGCTTTCCCGGTCACCAGAATAGAGAATCTGCGAAGTGCTTCCCGTAGACGCCCGCTGCTGTATACGTAGATCGGCCTGTTGTAATGGTGGCCATATTGATCGTCACCCAGCTTTCCCAGAAAAAGGCGTAACCAGGGAGCGTCTCCTCGCCTCCCCGGTGTTTGCGGGCCTGAGGGTGTGACGCCGTCCCTTGAAGCCGCTCCAGATCCATTGTGGCCCGGACTGAGCAAACAAACCTGATCAAACACTTGTGCATTGTCACCGATGAAAGTGCTGAGGAAGCGGGAGGCCTGAGCGAGCGGGAGGGGCGGCGGGCAGGTAGGGTTCGCTTTCACGTTCATCTCTAGAGGTGATGGGAGAGGAATAATGGCTGCTGTAGGAATCTTAATGACTCCTGTAGACACATGTCCTTCGTCGCCTCCGTGGAAAAGGGGCGGAGCATGGCTCCCATGAAATCGTCAAATCTACGGAATGTAATTGTAGGGCAGCGACTGAATTATTGTGTCGCCTTCGGTTACATCTTCTTGAAAACGAGATCGGTTCCTCAAATAGTGACGGAGGATTAGATACGCGGTATCCCACATAGTAGGATTAGATACTGCGACTCTGCGTAAAGTATCACGTGATAGGGCGGCTTCAAATGAGCGTAATGCGTGCCTATCGCCCGCATGAGACAGTTGCGCAGGACGCACGCGTTATCTTTGGGTGTATGCGCACGTAATACGTGCCAAGAGAGAACACGCTGCCATCTTTATTGTGCGCAGATTTCATGTAACATGGGAGCCTATGGGAGACTGGCATAGCGTATTACGCGCGCAAAACCCTTGCTTGTGATACGCAGTCGCTACGCATTCGTGTGAGGGAGCCCTTCGATGCTCAGCATGTGTGATACTACACTGTATCTAATCCTGTCACGTGTTACGTTGTCCGCCAAGCATCTGTGTCCAAGGCGGGATTCACACAAGCGAATGCGATATTGATGCGAGAAAGGACGGGCTCACTCGTGGGGGTTGTAATACGCGGCAAAAAGAAAACGTGCTGCGTCCTTTTTGCGCTCGTGTATTATGCAGTGCTTACGTGTAAATGTGAACGGAACAGTGTAAGGCGATCTACTTGCCTGCGAATTACTGCGTATCACCCGGTGAACTTGCGATCGCGTGAGCCCAGACAAATTTGGACCGATGAGCGCACTTCTAAACTTGCGGTTTTGGATGTGACTGCGATTTTTATTTTTTTATTTTTTTGGTTTTACGTAAAAATGCATTCTCTGTCGCATTTGTGTGCAGATCGCATAATGTGCGAATGCGTTGGATTTTTGTAAAGCGCTCATCTTGTATACAAAACGCAAAATCTGTCAGACGTTTTGCGGGAGCGTTCTTCAGCACCCGGCGACCATTACTGGCGGAATTAGAAATCGAAAACGCACCGACTTCCCCTGTAATATTTGTTGCCGACGGTAACCAATCACAGCTCCGCTTTCATTTATCTCACAGCTGAGGTAAAATGAGATCTCGCCTGTCCGAGAGAAAAATGTCTTCCGTACGCCGCTGTTACGCATGCAGGGTCCTACCACACGATGGTGAGCCGGCCTCAGGCCGCCATGTGTGATGCTTCATCAGAACGTATCTGGTACTATTATGTGTGATGCTTTCCACAGAGCAGCTGCAGCTAATCTACACTGTCACACATAGTAGGATTAGATACTTTACATCTCTACATGTGTATCACACATAGTAGGATTAGATACTTTACATCTCTACATGTGTATCACACATAGTAGGATTAGATACTTTACATCTCTACATGTGTATCACACATAGTGGTGTTAGATACATTCTGAAGAACTGAAGCAGCGCGGCAGTAGATGTGTAGCGCAAACTGCAGAATCTAATCCTACCGTGTGTGATGCTTGGCCGCTGTATCTAAGGCTGCGGCGCGCGATGCTTGGCCGCTGTATCTAAGGCTGCGGCGGGTGATGCTTGGCCGCTGTATCTAAGGCTGCGGCGTGCGATGCTTGGCCGCTGTATCTAAGGCTGCGGCGTGCGATGCTTGGCCGCGGTATCTAAGGCCGCGGCGGGTGATGCTTGGCCGCGGTATCTAAGGCCGCGGCGGGCGATGCTTGGCCGCTGTATCTAAGGCTGCGGCGGGCGATGCTTGGCCGCTGTATCTAAGGCTGCGGCGTGCGATGCTTGGCCGCTGTATCTAAGGCTGCGGCGTGCGATGCTTGGCCGCTGCATCTAAGGCTGCGGCGTGTGATGCTTGGCCGCTGCATCTAAGGCTGCGGCGTGTGATGCTTGGCCGCTGCATCTAAGGCTGCGGCGTGTGATGCTTGGCCGCTGCATCTAAGGCTGCGGCGTGTGATGCTTGGCCGCTGCATCTAAGGCTGCGGCGTGTGATGCTTGGCCGCTGCATCTAAGGCTGCGGCGTGTGATGCTTGGCCGCTGCATCTAAGGCTGCGGCGTGTGATGCTTGGCCGCTGCATCTAAGGCTGCGGCGTGTGATGCTTGGCCGCTGCATCTAAGGCTGCGGCGTGTGATGCTTGGCCGCTGCATCTAAGGCTGCGGCGTGTGATGCTTGGCCGCTGCATCTAAGGCTGCGGCGTGTGATGCTTGGCCGCTGCATCTAAGGCTGCGGCGTGTGATGCTTGGCCGCTGCATCTAAGGCTGCGGCGTGTGATGCTTGGCTGCTGCATCTAAGGCTGCGGCGTGTGATGCTTGGCCGCGGTATCTAAGGCCGCGGCGTGCGATGCTTGGCCGCGGTATCTAAGGCTGCGGCGTGCGATGCTTGGCCGCGGTATCTAAGGCTGCGGCGTGCGATGCTTGGCCGCGGTATCTAAGGCTGCGGCGTGCGATGCTTGGCCGCGGTATCTAAGGCTGCGGCGTGCGATGCTTGGCCGCGGTATCTAAGGCTGCGGCGTGCGATGCTTGGCCGCGGTATCTAAGGCTGCGGCGTGCGATGCTTGGCCGCGGTATCTAAGGCTGCGGCGTGCGATGCTTGGCCGCGGTATCTAAGGCTGCGGCGTGCGATGCTTGGCCGCGGTATCTAAGGCTGCGGCGTGCGATGCTTGGCCGCGGTATCTAAGGCTGCGGCGTGCGATGCTTGGCCGCGGTATCTAAGGCTGCGGCGTGCGATGCTTGGCCGCGGTATCTAAGGCTGCGGCGTGCGATGCTTGGCCGCGGTATCTAAGGCTGCGGCGTGCGATGCTTGGCCGCGGTATCTAAGGCTGCGGCGTGCGATGCTTGGCCGCGGTATCTAAGGCTGCGGCGTGCGATGCTTGGCCGCGGTATTTAAGGCTGCGGCGTGCGATGCTTGGCCGCGGTATCTAAGGCTGTGGCGTGCGATGCTTGGCCGCGGTATTTAAGGCTGCGGCGTGCGATGCTTGGCCGCGGTATCTAAGGCTGCGGCGTGCGATGCTTGGCCGCGGTATCTAAGGCTGCGGCGTGCGATGCTTGGCCGCGGTATCTAAGGCTGCGGCGTGCGATGCTTGGCCGCGGTATCTAAGGCTGCGGCGTGCGATGCTTGGCCGCGGTATCTAAGGCTGCGGCGTGCGATGCTTGGCCGCGGTATCTAAGGCTGCGGCGTGCGATGCTTGGCCGCGGTATCTAAGGCTGCGGCGTGCGATGCTTGGCCGCGGTATCTAAGGCTGCGGCGTGCGATGCTTGGCCGCTGTATCTAAGGCTGCGGCGGGCGATGCTTGGCCGCGGTATCTAAGGCTGCGGCGGGCGATGCTTGGCCGCGGTATCTAAGGCTGCGGCGGGCGATGCTTGGCCGCGGTATCTAAGGCTGCGGCGGGCGATGCTTGGCCGCGGTATCTAAGGCTGCGGCGGGCGATGCTTGGCCGCGGTATCTAAGGCTGCGGCGTGCGATGCTTGGCCGCGGTATCTAAGGCTGCGGCGTGCGATGCTTGGCCGCGGTATCTAAGGCTGCGGCGTGCGATGCTTGGCCGCGGTATCTAAGGCTGCGGCGTGCGATGCTTGGCCGCTGTATCTAAGGCTGCGGCGGGCGATGCTTGGCCGCGGTATCTAAGGCTGCGGCGGGCGATGCTTGGCCGCGGTATCTAAGGCTGCGGCGGGCGATGCTTGGCCGCGGTATCTAAGGCTGCGGCGGGCGATGCTTGGCCGCGGTATCTAAGGCTGCGGCGGGCGATGCTTGGCCGCGGTATCTAAGGCTGCGGCGGGCGATGCTTGGCCGCGGTATCTAAGGCTGCGGCGTGCGATGCTTGGCCGCGGTATCTAAGGCTGCGGCGTGCGATGCTTGGCCGCGGTATCTAAGGCTGCGGCGTGCGATGCTTGGCCGCTGTATCTAAGGCTGCGGCGGGCGATGCTTGGCCGCTGTATCTAAGGCTGCGGCGGGCGATGCTTGGCCGCTGTATCTAAGGCTGCGGCGGGCGATGCTTGGCCGCGGGATCTAAGGCTGCGGCGGGCGATGCTTGGCCGCGGGATCTAAGGCTGCGGCGGGCGATGCTTGGCCGCGGGATCTAAGGCTGCGGCGGGCGATGCTTGGCCGCTGCATCGAAGGCTGCGGCGGGCGATGCTTGGCCGCGGCATCGAAGGCTGCGGCGGGCGATGCTTGGCCGCGGCATCGAAGGCTGCGGCGGGCGATGCTTGGCCGCGGCATCGAAGGCTGCGGCGGGCGATGCTTGGCCGCGGCATCGAAGGCTGCGGCGGGCGATGCTTGGCCGCGGCATCGAAGGCTGCGGCGGGCGATGCTTGGCCGCGGCATCGAAGGCTGCGGCGGGCGATGCTTGGCCGCGGCATCGAAGGCTGCGGCGGGCGATGCTTTCCACTGAGCCAGTGTGTCTAATCCTATCACATATGGCAGGATTAGATACACAACTGATGGGCTCATGGAATGCGTTGGGGCTTTCGCCACAGATCTGGCGAACCCAAAAACCCCATCACAGTTAACGGGGGGCCGTTGGGTGCCCTTCATGTCCAAGATCCGATACCTGAGGTTTTTTTCTGTTCGGTTGCTAGTGTAAACCTACCGCATCGCGAGTACACAGAATGACCTCTGTGGCGGAGTTTCCCGGGGTCTTCCTGGGCTGCTGCATGCTTGTTAATCTTCCGTGTCACGTCTGCATGTTTCTATCCGTGTGGCATCCGTGCTCGGGTCGTTTTCTACGTCCGTACCCCATCTGTTTTTCATGTTTCCCCCTCTCCTTAATTACACAGAAAGGTCTGATCAGTGATTGGCTACGGGGCATGTATATTTAACCCCTTAGTGACCGGCCTGTTATATATCGTACAGACCGGGTAATCTTCATCACATTGTGAGGGTGCGTTCACACGAGCGCATAAACGGCGCGTTTTTGCGCCCAATCGTATAAACGTGACCATCTGAGGCGTTGGTTTCCAATGTATTCGTTCGCACGGGCGATTTTACGGCGCGTAAAAAGGGCAACCCGAAAACAAAACGGAACATATGCGACCGAAATACGCGCCAACGCATATTCGATGGCCGAAAAGATAGTTTGCAAAGTAGGAACAAACGATAATACGCTTTCTAGCTCTGGTCATGATCGCCGAAAAACGTTCTTTCCGGCGATTAAACGATGCGCACGTGCGAACGTAAATACGCCTACGCTCGTGTGACCGCGATAGCAATGCTATGAGAAGCATCGGCTGGCGGTTTACCGCCGGCGAAATCACTGCCGTGGACAGGGGGCCTTAGTCCATCAAGGACTTGCAAATGTGATCGTTCAATCGCTAGTCTAGTTAGTACACTGCATTACTTATGTACTGCATTCTACTAAGCCATGACAGCAGCTTATTGGACTCTGCCAGACTTAAATGGCAGATATGAAGGCCTTTGTCAGGCTTCCGATTGCCATGAGAACCCATTGCAATCGCACTGCGGTGTCCTGATGGGTGACAAGAGGAGCGCCACCCTGCCACCTGTCATCTGCTCACATGCTGCAATTGCCATTGATTGTTGCATGTAAGGGGTTAAACTGTCAGGAATGGAGATGGTTAGAGCAGGAGCCTGGCTGTCAGTAGTTCACCAAGCCACCACCTTCTAAAGATGTATGTGCGGGTGTAAATCCCATTAGTAAGGTCCGTATTGCGGTCACTAAGGGGGTAAGCAGCAGCTTGTGGGAGCCTCTGTGTTTTGCTGTACATCTGATGGCACCTTCCCGGGTTCTAAAATACCCGCTGTACCGTCCGCTGCCCGCCAAGGATTTGTGGCCATGAGATTTTATTGTGTTTGCTATGATAAATGATTTTATTGATGACTGTTCGCCGTCAGACCGCAGATAATATCGCAAATCTCTTTATTGTGTCAATTTATGGACCATAAAATAAGATGGGAGATAAGCATCTGGGCGCCGCTGAGCCTGCGCATCGGCCTGCCATCGGACATTAGGGAACAGCTATATAAATGCATAACAAAGTAAAGGCCCCCCTGTGAACTGAGCGCCTCCGGCAGGTCTACAGCGAGTGAGCGCACGTAAATACTCTGTGCCGCCAGGTCATACACCCACCACCACCGACGAAAGTGTATGCGCACGCAGCAGAATCCAACGCCGTTTTTCCTCGCGGACTCCGCCTGCGCGATTTTTTTTTTTTGCTTTTTTTTTTTTTTGTTTCAGTTTTAGCCCTGACAATGGGCAAAATCAACGTACGGAATTTCCGCCACTATTCCGTGCGGCTCCGCGTTGTTACGTGTTACTACATAATGTGGATCAGTGTCGAAGTCCATATGCTGATTTTGCGCACAGACTGGGCTAAATCCATGTGTGAATCTGTTAAACCGTAGATTTCTGCCGCGGTTTTTAGAGTCTGCTCTGTATAATCCGCGTCAAATCCGGCATTGCGAACAAACCCTGAGGCCGCTCTCACACAGCTCGCTTTTTACCGTGATTAGCGCAGCATTTGAAACGCCACGATAGAATCCCGTGATTTTCGAAGACTGCTCATGTGCTGTGCGGGAAACTGAACAGCCTATGTCCCATTCTTGTGTGATACTCCGCGCGAAAATGGGGCATGCAGCGGTTTTTCAGCTTCAAACCGCGGGTTTGTATGAAAAATCACTCATGTGAATGAACTAATTTTTTGCGCAGGGTTCTGCCCTTGTCGTGACATAATCAGCCATGTGAATACTGCCCAAGTCTGATGCCTTCACCGGTCACTTCTTGACACTTCACCTTGGTTAGCAGTCATGTCCTCATTAACACAACTTCACAATTGGACCTGCTTGCTGCAACCCTCTGTGCTGTTGTGAGCACTCCGCAGGTCAGCGGTAAGACATGTGATGGCTGTCGCCGTCTTACCTGTTGGCAGTACGAAACAAAATGGTGGTTTTAACTCGCTGACTGCGAGTATCTTGGAATCACTAATGTTATTAAACTAAACGCCCTTTTACACACAAAGATGATTGCTCAAAAGAAGGCTTTTGAGCGATCATTTTGCATAAACTACTAATTGGTACTAATGCCGATTAGTAGCTTATGAATGCTTGTTAGCCACTGGGAGCTGTATGCAGAGAACAGTGGGTGGTCTGTTCTCTGAATACATTCCCTTTCATTCTGCCGCAGTGCTGAAAGCTAAGACAATGTTATCAGCCCTCCCCGCGGATAACATAGCGTGAAGTCCCTGCTATCAGCTCTTCTGCCGAACAATGGATTTTATGCCGAACACAGAAACATCATTGGGCAGAAAAGTGAAAGATGGGCACATTTACATGCAACAATTATCGCTCAGAAAATGGCTTTTGAGTGATCATCATTGTGTGTAAGAGGGCCTTAAAGGGGTTGTCCCGCGCCGAAAGGTTTTTTTTTTTTTTTTTCAACCCCCCCCCCCCCCCCCCCCCCCGTTCGGCGCGAGACAACCCCGATGCAGGGACGTAAAAAAAAAACCGCTCAGCGCTTACCTTAATCCCCGCGCTCCGGTGACTTCTATACTTACCGGTGAAGATGGCCGCCGGGATCCTCTTCCTCCATGGACCGCAGCTCTTCTGTGCGGTCCATTGCCGATTCCAGCCTCCTGATTGGCTGGAATTGGCACGTGACGGGGCGGAGCTACACGGAGCCCCATTGAAGAAAGCAGAAGACCCGGACTGCGCAAGCGCGGCTAATTTGGCCATCGGAGGCCGAAAATTAGTCGGCACCATGGAGACGAGGACGCCAGCAACGGAGCAGGTAAGTATAAAACTTTTGATAACTTCTGTATGGCTCATAATTAATGCACAATGTACATTACAAAGTGCATTAATATGGCCATACAGAAGTGTATAACCCCACTTGCTGCCGCGGGACAACCCCTTTAAGCGCCCTACCGCCTCGATGGGCGGCTCTGTTAATGCGTCTATAATGTTATAACTTGAGTGGTCCTTAGCAGCAATCAAAACATATCTTACTGCATATCGGTTTCATAATTTAACCCACCGTCCATTTCAGTAGTTTGTTTTTTTTTTTTTTTTTTTTTCATTTTTAGCAGGGAGGTCTTTCTGCTAATTTAGGGACTGTCCTCAAAATGGCTACCATGGCCACCAATCAGAGTATAGATTTCCTTTTTGGACTCCCATGAAAGCAGTGCGCTTTGCCCTAGAGCGGTCTTGTTAGACCTACCAGTAGGAGGACTTGCAGGTAGGTCTGGCCACTGACTTCTCCCATTAGACTGCAAAAAAACTTTTGGGGGGCATTTTATGCATTTAACCCTTTTCAATCCAATTTGTATCCTGGTTTTCCTAGGGGGCTTACTCTTTTTTTTCTGCCATTATACAACAGGGCTATATGCTGGCTAAAGCCAGTACTGCATGAGTTGACACGTTGGATAGGCTCCGGCAGCAGAGAGGCTGGCAATATGCAGTAAGAGAACCCCGATGGACATCTTCCAACATTGGAGCTGTATAGCTGTAAATCACGATGATTAGCCTTATCAGGGATTCACAGCGGGATACAGCTGATAGTATTGTTTCAGCTGTATCCCGCTCACTGATCACAGGCTGGGTATGAAGAACAGAGCGGTCCAGCTCTGTTCTCCATACCCGGCACGGAGCGTTTGGCTGTATAACAGCCGGGTGCTCCATGCAGAAAACATCTGGATGCAGAAGACCAGCGGGGACACCCCGCTTGTCTTCTGCATCCTCTGCTCAGAGAGCTCTGCTGTATAACAGCCGGACGCTCGGAGCGGGGAACAGCTGTATGCAGAAGACAAGCGGGGACACCCCGCTTGTCTTCTGCATCCCCCGCTGGCAGCGCAAGTTATCCGCTCATCTTAAGCGATCATCTTGCGCTGTAAATGACGAAAAGTCGCTTGAGCGAAAAACGTTGTGTCTAAATGGGCCTTTAGACTGTTGGAGGTGAGGCTTAATAGTCTGAGTTACATGGCAGATGTGAAGGCCTTTGTGGTCGGTTGGTAAAGAGCTGCCTTCCCCTGTCTTCTGCTTACATGCTGCAGTTGCTATGGTTTGTGGCATGTAGTGGGTTAAACTGTCAGCATCTGAGGTTTCTCTGCTCCTTACAGTTAACCAAAGCTACCGCTTTAAAAAGATGTCCGCAGGGGTAAAGCCCATTAGGGAGGTCAGTAAGCCGGGATATTGTGGTCATTAGGGGGTTAATTTGGCAAGTAGCGTTGCTCTGTCAGGTGGAGTCCCTCAGTTGGTTTGCCCAGACAGCGCGGTATGTGGCATCTGTTGATTCAACACTGAGAATTCGGTGAAATCCCAAACACGGACATCCGAAGGTGGTTCCTACAGCAAGCAATCCGGTGCCGGAATATTCCACAGGTGGATGGACACCTTGTCATGTGCAACTTGGTTTAAAATTGCAGAATTACCACAATTTTTCTTTGTGTGAAATATTGTTTGTGGGAGACTTTACTGTCACAGTAAAAACAACTTCCCTATTGGATATCCAGGCTTGAGAATGCTAGATGTCAAACAATATAATTACTATAACAGCTTCTACAGAGGTATAGTAGACCTTGCCTAACTGTGCACCTATGCAGACAGCTCCAATTGTACAGCAACACTACTATAATACCGCCCCCTATGTATAAGAATATAAGTTCGGTAATACTGCCCCCTATGTACAAGAATATAACTATTATAATCCTGGATCCTATGTACAAGAATATAACTACTATAATACTGCCTCCTATGTACAAGAATATAACTACTATAATACTGCTCCCTATGTACAAGAATATAACTACTATAATACTGCCCCCTTTGTACAAGAATGTAACTACTATAATACTGCTCCTATGTACAAGAACATAGCTACTATAATACTGTCCCTATGTACAAGAATATAACTACTATAATACTGCCCCCTATGTACAAGAATGTAACTACTATAATACTGCCCCCTATGTATAAGAATATAACTACTATAATACTGCTCCTATGTACAAGAATATAACTACTATAATACTGCCTCCTATGTACAAGAATATAACTATTATAATACTGCCCCCTATGTACAAGAATATAACTACTATAATACTGCCCCCTATGTACAAGAATATAACTACTATAATACTGCTCCCTATGTACAATAATATAACTACTATAATACTGCCCCCTATGTACAAGAATATAACTACTATAATACTGCCTCCTATGTACAAGAATATAACTACTATAATACTGCCACCTATGTACAAGAATATAACTACTATAATACTGCTCCTATGTACAAGAATATAACTACTATAATACTGCCACCTATGTACAAGAATATAACTACTATAATACTGCCTCCTATGTACAAGAATATAACTACTATAATACTGCCCCCTATGTACAAGAATATAACTACTATAATACTGCCCCCTATGTACAAGAATATAACTACTATAATACTGCCTCCTATGTACAAGAATATAACTACTATAATACTGCCCCCCTATGTACAAGAATATAACTACTGTAATACTGCCTCCTATGTACAAGAATATAACTACTATAATACTGCCCCCTATGTACAAGAATAGAACTACTATAATACTGCCCCTATGTACAAGAATATAACTACTATAATACTGCCCCCTATGTACAAGAATATAACTACTATAATACTGCCCACTATGTACAAGAATATAACTACTATAATACTGCCTCCTATGTACAAGAATATAACTACTATAATACTGCCTCCTATGTACAAGAATATAACTACTATAATACTGCCCCTATGTACAAGAATATAACTACTATAATACTGCCTCCTATGTACAAGAATATAACTACTATAATACTGCCCCCTATGTACAAGAATATAACTACTATAATACCCCCCCCCCCCCCCCCCCCTTATATTGCAAGTAGTGCTTGGAGACTGTGAGAATCCTTACAATGTAATATTTGCCTATGGCGTCAGTAAGTTGTACACTTTGGCACCGCTGAACTCTCCGGTCGGTCTTGGTGAATGTGTTTTTCATGAACACTGCGTCTGTTAATTGACTTTTTTGTAAACTATCGATATTATTGATCTCTTGATAAGCCTTTGTCCGTCTCGCAGACATTTCCTCTTCTTTCCATAACCTTGGGTAGCTCATTTAGAGCCGCTGCTTTCCTGGGACCTGAATAAAGGGCTGTCTATCAGAGGTGCGGGATTGGCCCGGCGGGGTACGGACACCATTGTTTGTTTGTGTTCAGATCCAATTAACTTGACCTTCACTCGGTTACTTAATCTGCCCTCGTCAGCTTCTGTGTTGTGGATCCGTCGTACGTGCCTTGCAGTGACTTGTATAGGCAGTCAGCGTGGCACAAATGAACGTTACATGGAAACTTGTTGAACCGGCTCCGGCCTTTGTTTATCGATGGCTTCCTTCTTGCTCGGTGTTAGATTTCTATAATCTAGCAATAGCAACGTGCAACAGAATAAACAAATAATTGAAAATAATAAAAATTTTAATTTTTTTAATTTTTTTTTTTTTTTTTTTTAAGCTAGGATTGTGTTGTGACTTGTATGTATAATAGTGTTTTACATGTTTCCAAATAACTCTGGGCCCGGGCCCAAGCCTGAGGGTGCAACCAGGAAAGTAGCTTTGTAGCGATGTCCCCTGTATCATCTTCTGACCCTAGAATTCCACCCCCTGCAATTTAATTATTCATGATGTGGTGATACGGGGGATGTAACAGTGTGGCTGGGGGCAAGTGATGTGGTGGCCCCCAAAGTCTGGCAGAGCGGAAGAGGGTGTGGAAGGGGTTGGTATTACTAGGCCCAGTTCCTTGAGCATGAACAGTGTCCCCCCGGTCAACATAACTAGAAGGTGGTGGAAGCAGGCCTTCCTGACCAGGATCAGGCTATACTGGCCTAGTATGGCCTACAGAGACCTGCATACACCGGCTATGGGAGACTTAGTCATAGGAGGCCATATTGACGCTCCGAAATGTTTAATCAAACCAATGTAACCGTTCAATAAGCAGATTAGTTCCAGTTTACGGAGCCAGTTGTGTCTAAAAGGACAATGTGTGAAGGAAACGTCTACATGTCCTGGTCTTTCAGAGATGGGTAAACTCATACCTTTCTGTACCCGCTCCTGGGCTGGATGTCGCCATTACGATCTGCCAGTATGTTGGGGATGGGAGGGGGGGAAGGGAGTGAGCCAAGTTGTGTCTGTCCGGGATTTCCATCCCCCCCCCCCCCCCCCCCCCCCAAGACAAAATTTTTTGAATCTTTTTTGAGATAATTCTGGAGCCCTGCTGACTCGTAATAACCATTTATGCCGCTCAGCATTAAATGGCCTCCAGAAGTACTGTGTGCCCTTTTAATTTATTCAGCAGAGCCAAGATGCCGCATGCAGTTCTAAATTTGATCATGCACATTAGATGGATGTTGGCCAAATCACCAATTTTAGTGGTGTTAGTCAACTATCTAATGTGTCACGGCTGCTGAACTGGCAGAAAGACTCTAAGTTGCTGCCAGAGGTGGCTGTCGGTGGCCTATTCCCCTCACCTAATTTAGATAAAATGCAGCCTTGTTGTCCCCCCCCCCCCCCCCTTCCTTTCTCAGAGATAAACCTTTTGCCAGAGCTGTCTTGCTGCAGTTTTCTCCACTGTCCTCATGTAGAACGCATGAACACTTGGCCGAACCAAGCCTTTATGTACATGGGAGTCAGGGGAAATGGATGTTGAGACAGACCATAAATACCGTCAATATCTGTTGGCCGAACGATTGTTTCAGCATCTAGGGGCATGACGGGCGTTCAGTCCTGCTAACACCTGTCACACTCCTAGCTTCCGGTGGTGACAAGATACAACAGTACTTACACAATATACTGCTATACCATAGTATTGCATTATACTGTAATTTGACAGGTAAACAATCATGGCAGCCTTGCATCCTTCAGAAGGCACCAGGTTGCAATGACACCCGAACAGCCCCCATGATCTGATCCGTGTGTGTGTGTGTGTGTGTGTGTGTGTGGGGGGGGGGGGGCACTTCATACTGTGACATCTGTGAAAGTATTGCAATGATCTACCATATGTTACACTTGTTTAGCATTTAATACAGTTTAGTCTTAAGCTCATGAACATGGCATAAACTGGACTGTTCTTGATGCTCGGGGCTTGAGCTTATCCTAGAGACCATATTTGGTCTTTGTTTCTAAATTACTAACTCTAATCGATGTAATGTATGCACACGTCACATTATGTATTCAATCGTCAATATTAAACTTTTGTCATGGTTTGCTACTTTTCTACTGGAATAAGGTGTAACTTGCGGTGTTGTCCCTTGTGATTGGACCACTAAACCTTTCTTTGTTCTACTTTTTGCAATAAAAATAGCTGTGAATGAGCTGCTACTTCAGAAAAGCTTTGGAAGAACTTCCTTCCTTCATGTTGTGTTCTCCGAAGTGCCATACCGACAGTTGGGCAAATCTGGTTGAGGCTTTGATGCCCTTTGAGCATCCCCTAAATTGAGGGATTACTCCAACACCCCAAACGTGCGACGTATATGCCGGGAAGTGGTTAAAGTGACAGTGTGGCAATCAACTATACACAATCCTTGTACTTCTGGTGAACAGTAAGGCTGTACACTGTTGAGGAGTTAATCCGCTCGTGCTGCCCCTTACACAGCTACCAAGATGGCGCCCTCCTGCGATCTCTTCATCTTGACCTGTTCTTGGAGCTATCCTGCTTCATTACAGGCTGTAATCCTGTGCAGAACATCTCAACATATCTACTCTCCTCCATGTAGTAGGCTGATTATAACTGTGTCCGGTCTCTAAGGCTTCTTTCCCACGGACAACGGCAATTTGCATGAAAATCACAAGTTCATGCGATGCAATAAAAAAGGAGGATACTAGAAAATATTACAAATTGCAGCAAGTTAGAGCATGCCGCACTTTTTAGTTTTTTTTTCTTGCAAGATGGCATTAGAAAAAAAACATCTTTAATGTGAAGGAACCCGTTCGAAAGCACGGGCTTCACATACTTGTGTTTTCTTGCACTATTGCATCTTGGCAAAATCGCATGATTTTGTCTCGCCCATGTGAAAGCGGCCTAAGGGAAATGGAATTTAGATTTGATGTCTGAAGATCCGATGCGAAAACCGTAGTGATATTTATTTATTGGGCAATTTTTTTCTATATTGCATACAGCTAGGTTGCCATATTGGAAACTTTCCACACTTCCTGCTTTAAAGGGGTTGTCCAGCGCCGAAACGGGTTTTTTTTTTTTTCAATAGGCCCCCCGTTCGGCGCGAGACAAACCCAATGCATGTGTTAAAAAAAAAACCCGTTTAGTACTTACCCGACTCCCCGGGCTGCAGCGACTTCTTCCTTACCTTAGCAAGATGGCCACCGGGATCTTCACCCACGATGCACCGCGGGTCTTCTCCCATGGTGCACTGTGGGCTCTGTGCGGTCTATTGCCGATTCCAGCCTCCTGATTGGCTGGAATCGGCACACGTGACGGGGCGGAGCTACGAGGACCAGCTCTCCGGCACGAGCGGCCCCATTCACCAGGGAGAAGACCGGACTGCGCAAGCGCGTCTAATCGGGCGATTAGACGCTGAAATTAGACGGCACCATGGAGACGGGGACGCCAGCAACGGAGCAGGTAAGTGAATAACTTCTGTATGGCTCATATTTAATGCACGATGTATATTACAAAGTGCATTAATATGGCCATACAGAAGTGTATAACCCCCACTTTGTTTCGCGGGACTACCCCTTTAATGGCATATTTGTTGGTTTCCCTTTATAAAAGTCGAAATGTCTAAGGCTGGGGTCACACGGGGCGTATTCCTGCTGGAAATCCCGCAGTTTGGCTGCAGCAAAAACCGTCAGATTTCCGCCGGGAGAACTGCCGCGGAAAAACTCACTATCAGCTCTTCCGCTGCGGCCGGCGCTCCCATAGAGGAGAGCGCGGCCGTGGCGTAAAAAAAAGTAGACATGCTGCATATTCTAAAACCACGGCTGCGGCCGCCGCAGTCGCGGTTTCAGCCTGATTTACCGCAGCGGATTGGCTGTCCCGTGTGGACGAGATTTCTGAGAAATCTCGTCCACACGGCTGGCTAATCCCGAGATTAGCGGCCGCAGGCGGATTTGCCGCGGCGAAATTCCGCACGAAATTTCTGCGGCAAATCCGCCCTGTGTGAACCCAGCCTAAAAGATATGTGTGTGTATATAATATAAAAATATAATTTGTTTTGGATTTTTTTTTCTAATGGCCCATCTGGTCGCCTTTCAATAAGCTGTTTGGCACGGACCGCCTGGTTTGCATATATGTGAGGTGCCTCCTTCCCTGGCACAGGCCCTGCAGGATTACATGCCCTGCATATACAGCCGCACTGTTTGTTTATGCAGCTTGTCCTTCGGGGTTTGTCTCCATGTGCTTTTGGGTTAACCAAATTTGGTGCGGGAGGTGGAGGACTTCTTTGTGCTCCTTCTTTCATCTTGGCTGGCTAATGTCAGATCCGTTTGTGTGTTGGGTGAGGGGATGGGTTTCTTCAGGGGGGCTTCATCTGAGGACCCTGCATGAGAGAATGATGGATGACACTAAATGGTTTTAGTGCGGTGGAAGCAGCTGGCCGGTCTCCACAGGACAGCAGGTTGCAATGGCTCCGTCCTTGGCTACATGTTGCCTTTTGTGCGGATTGCTACTTGTAATGAGGAAAACGGGCGAAAACCCTTTTTAGTCTTAATCTATTTGTCAGCATCCAATTTTGCTACGTGACGACCGGATTAAAAAAAACAAACCTTTTTTTCATGAGCGTCAAAAATAATCTTTGCAATTTTTTTAATTTTTTTGCATTAACCCCAAAACGTATTCTGTAAACACAATGTATGTTTTTTGTAAAGAGCAAAACAATTTTGTGACCCTAGAAGCTATTTTGTGCATCTGCAATAGGCCGAATGAACACGGCCGGTTGGATTCTGAATGGAAGGTGTCCGTGTGAGTCTCGCACCAAAAAGGAGCATGCTGCAATTCTTCCCCTGGAACAATCCTTTTACATCGCATGCTATGGACGGGCATTGCTGCGGAATCTGTGGCCAGATGCCCGCTGCGGGTTCTGCAGCAGAAACCCGCCCATGTGCATTGTGCCTTATGCGTACCACCCTTCAACTTTCGAACAATGCAAAAAAAAAAGTGGCCAGTACTGCTGCGTGTATAATATATATTATAACTATGCCCTTTGGTCCCTTAGTAATGGTGTCTCCTGGTGACAAAAATCAGTACTGACGCCTCCCATATACAGCTCTCACCTGCCCCAGACCTCTTGCCTACCTTACTGGTCAGACTAAAAATGAGAAGACCATGCTGAGGCTAAGCATGCCTTCACCCTTCATCTCTGCACTACACCTGCTCATGGTTGTGCCCAGGAGCTATAGTTAATTCTTCCTATTGGAGTTGTCCATCATAGTTTTTCTTCTCTTTGGGTCCAGGCCACCATGAAGACTTCCTCCAGCCACCAATTGTCTCTGCACATGCTTTCCATCCTACTATTTCCTCCAATACCTCTGTGTTCCCCCATAGTAATAGTGCTCTCCCATTGTCCCACTACCAGGCCTTGCTCCGGTATTCCATCTGGCAGCAGCAGAAGCCTCTTCATCCCTCACGTAGGACTTACCAGTTGCCGTGCTCTTTACAGAGCATAACTTGACCCCTCCACCTTGCTCTAGAAACCCTACACTTCAAGAGGGGCGAGAGTCAAGTTATGGTCTCTACAGACTGCGGAAACCAGCAAGTTGTGTGTAAAGAATTAAAAGGCTTCTGCAAATGGACCGAATACTGGAGCCCGGTCTGGCAGTGTGATTTGCAGGGAAGTAGAATTTGCAGCAGGATAAACCCCAAAATTCAGGATTTCCCTGCCAAATCTGGGATGGTTTGGAGGGAATAGGCACAAAATTCTTCTTGTGCTATAAATCTGTACTTCCTGGGCTCTAAATGAACGACTGTGACTTGGCACATTTATAATGTTGAGTAGATGTCCGCATAAACCCATTAAGGAAACTCCGTTCTTGGGTGATTCCTTTTGGTTCTGGACCCAAAGACGTCTCTGTTTACATCTGGCACTGTTCACATCTGCTCTACGGATTCAGTTATGAGAACAGAAAAAGTGAATCCCCTGGATGAACGGATCCATCTTGTAATGGAACCAAACTGTGCTGAATGGAACCAGTTTGACTATAATGGGTTCCGCTTGGTTCCTGCACATGTTCCATGATGGAACTGCACCATAGGCTAAAAAAAAATGGAGTCCCCGACCCAGATGTGAATAGAGCCTTAGACAGAATCTATAGACAGGTAGCAGCAGGCCTGGGATTAGTCAGAAGAGCATTCGATGAAAGATTTGATTGCCCCGAGAAGATCACTGTCTTAATTCTCTGTATAGCAAATCATCTCTTGACAGAGGATTTTTGGCGAGTGTGTATTATTTGTGCTCTTGTAATTCTTAAATCTTCTCATAATTATACTTCAGGCTATAAGAAGGTTAGTCATTTGATGGAAAGAATTAGATGCACGGCTATGATGTACTTTTTTTGTTTCTTTATATCTCTTAATACGAAGACTCTTCAGTGTAGGATCAACTCAGCGAGTGATAAGTCTTAAAGAACCTGGATTATAGTTGAGTGTTTCCAGTACGTCAGTCGAACAGCTACTGGATAAGAGATGCTGAGAATAAGTGTGTGGTTTTTTTTTTTTGTTTTTTTTTTTTCCTCCAGTGACCTCCAATTTCAAAGGGTGGTCCCCAGGTCCTGTTGAACCTTCCTCAGACTATTATAGCCACCATTCGAAAATGAGGAAGACCCAGCATGAAGGTCAACCTTCTCTTATTTGCGTTCCTTTCCTAATATGAGACTCTTCAATGGGGGTAGGGACCGATCATGATTTTGATATGGGGTGTCCAAACCTCTTCAACATATCACTGTTGGATGGAGATAGACCCATTTCAACTGTGTGCACAAATGCATGCTTTAAGATGTAGGTAAGAGTAGACCATGCCAAAAGTTCCGACTTGGCCACACGTGACTGTAATTAAGGTTGTCCAGGAGACTGACCAGTAGATTTCACTGTGTTTTGCAGTTGGTTTATCGTTCATGTAAACTGCTTTCGTATTGCCCTGAAACAGGGCAGCACCAACCTCCACCATGGCAAGCTAAGCTGTGGCACAGTGCTAATGCCCAATAGATCTACTCCAAAATGAGGTTGAGTATGTTCACTACTTTTGAGTCTTTTCCTCGTTGTAGTTTTTAGCTTTTGTTGTTCATGGACTTGCAAATTTTTTTTTTTTTCTTGGAAATATTCTTGAGGTCTGAGGTGACACCAGTCACCCCTTTTGGCCATGTCTCCTCTATCGAATGAGTATCTTTTCAATCAGTCGGTAGGATGCTGGAAATGAACATCTTCCTTAAAACCACTGATATTGTTGATGGAGGACTGTCAAAAGGGAAAATGCCTAGGAATCTCAACTTATGGACCCTGACTTGTTATATTTTGAAAGTCTGGATGTTGGTTTGGGGGAATAAAGTATTTTATATAGGCCACACAATGCTTCTTGGGGAAAAAGCATGCGACTAAGAGATGGGAAAGTACCTCCACAGCATCACGTATTTGCTTATAGGGAAGTCTTCTTCCAATGTCTGGCACAGGCCATTCAATATGACTATGGATATAAGCCAAACAAGAATCTTCTGCAGAAGGAAAAGAAACTCATCTTCAGACAGGCTTTTTTGGGGCGTTTGTCCTTTTTCGATGCAGGACAGAGTAGTGGTTGGCTAGGTGAGGTCTGTGATGGTTCGTCTTGAAGTATAAGTTCTAATGGACAGCTCCAAGCTTAAATTCACAGTCTTATATATATATATAGGCCCATTAACATCTCAGACGATAAGTTGAAATGGAACCTTTCTTTGAAGTAACCCTCCAGTTCCGGGACCAAATTCTATCCCAAACTGTAACGAATGGATCCCATTTGACTACTATGGGGTCCGTTCAGTTCCTGCACCTGTCCAGCAGTTTTACCAGTTGAAAAAGTTTAGCATGCACAACATTTTCATCAGGACTGGAGGGGTGTATTACCTGCAGTTGTTCTTCTGTGCTATGCCTTTGATCCACCAGTTCCATGTCCTACTTTCAGTCATCCAAGGTGACAGACACAATCTTCATACCACCTTATCTCCACAGTAAATTGGTAGTGTTAGACGTGCGCTGTGATTGGCCAGCACTGCTTATGTGATCAGCACTGGCCAATCTGAACAGTGTGCATTAGGTAGTTAGAAAAGTGCTGCAGACATCTTGGATATCCAAAAATGGGACCTAAAACTGTCAGATCAGAGTGACGGCAGAGAAAACAGCTGCAGGTAATATACCCCCTCCCCTCCCAGGCCAGAACTTAGTCCAGAAACTAGAAGGTCAATTAAAGTACTTTTATTCCACCTATCACAGTTTCTTGTTGTCACTCGTCCTTCACCTTTGGCTATAGACCTAGTTTAGACTCTTGACCCTGTAAGTTAAATTTGAACACGTGTGATCCACTCAGCGAGGCCCCCCAAGCCACTGATGTTTTTGACTTGAGTTAATACCCAACAGATTTTCTTTTTCTACCTAATGACTGTTGTCCATGCAGCTCTGTTTTATGTACGTGTCACGAGTAATGGCAGATGCTGGATAATATCATTCTGCCGGCATGTTGGGTAATTGGTAGTAATTACAGATGAGAAGGGCATTTTCAGGGCAATGTTTTTTTCCCAGAGACCTAGATCAAGAAGATACTTTGGGGTTAAGTTGTGATCGAACAAACTTGAATGGGGGTGTGGGGGGACTGAAAATGAATTAAGCCTGGTCTTGGAGTTGGAGTGGGGGGGGGGGGGTCCAGGCATTTTATATTTTGCTAGATTAAATTTGGCAAAAATACTGACTTGGTCCATAAAATGTTCACCATCCCAGAAGAGCTTCAGCTGATGTACAAGTACATGGCAGAATGTGCTACACAGTGAACAGTATGGCAAATGCTGGGCAACATTTGATTTTATTGGATTGTTGTACAAGTTTCTTACCAAGGTCCTTCTCTCCCCGATGACTTAGTTTGGTGGGTCGGCAGCTCTAGGAAAAGTTCTGGTTGTTCCATACTTCTTCTATGTAAGAATCGTGGAGGCAGCTGGGCTCTTGGGACCTTTCAGTGCAGCAGAATTGTTTCTGTAGCTTCTCCAGATCTGAGCCTCTGAGTTCTACAGGCAGTTCTTTCCTTCTCATGGCTTGGTGTTGGCTCTGATATGCATTGTGAGCAGTGAGACCATATATAGACAGAGGAGGTATCTTGTAAAATACCCAATCAACTGAATTTTCCACAGGTTACTCCAATCAGGGTGTAGAAACATCTCAAAAAACAATATTTAGAGAAATGGGAGGCCTCCAAAGCTAAATTCGAAGAGTCATACCAAAGGGTGTAAATACTTATGTCAATGCAAAACTCAACTGAGAAACTGCCAAAGATTTCCACTGTTGTAACTTTGTCATTATGGGGGTACTAAGTGCAGAATGAGGGGGGGGGGGGTGGACTCTTTAATTTTTTTTACATTTTGTTATATTGTAGCATTTGAATGTAAAAGAAAAAAAAAAGGGGGGGGGGGGGTTTAAAGACTTTCCGATCTCAATGTACGTTGCAAGCTAATCTCTTCTACAGTGACCAGACCGCGAACTTGTCCTAAGCAGTGGTCTGCTGACACGATACATTTACTGTGCAACTTTGAGAATAAATACGCAGTGCTTTGTACACAGGATGTGAATTCTGTCTGGAAAAGCACATGAGTTGCTGGAAGGGAGAGGTCACCATCGGGGTTCTCGAAAAACCGTCAAGTATCGCTTGTACAGTATATACCTGGACATACACACAGCAGTTATTTCTACAGCTTTACCATGAATACAATATCTAGATCAGGAAGTTTGGCCGGAAGAGACGTGGCTGGTGCGATAATAATTTTATATATACATTTTTTAACTTTTTTTTTTTTTTTTTTAAGACAGCAAAGGTTAAAAATGGAAGTGGTTAAACATTATCATCTTGAATGGGGGGGTCTTTTGTTTCAGTGTGTAATATTTTGTTGACCTCCCGATTCCTTCCCCTCTCGCTGCCAAAAAGTTGTAGTTTGTACAATCCCTGCAGTACGTTTTCTATAAGGGTGAAAGGTTCATGCCCCCGGGTGCTGGAAGGAACTAAACAGTAGAACAATACAAGATTATACCCTGGCAGCCTTGGCGTTGTTAAACATGAGTCGCTACAGAGTTTCTCTGATTGATTTAGGGCGTTATGGCTGAACGTTCCCGTCCCGGGATTGGTTCATGAGGCGGCTGCTGGCAAAGCAGAGTTTTATTGGCTGGCTATGAATTATGTCTCTTTTATTCTTACTTCATACAATACGGCAGTGTTGGGAGATCGCTGCACAATTCTGGAACGGGTTTAACTTTGTGTTTAAAAAGTGGTACAAAAATTTCTTTTTTTTTTTTTTTCTTTTTTTTTTGCGCTTCTTTTTCCTACTTTGTCTGTCTCTTTTTGCAACTTGGCATTTTATGAGTGAGTAAATCCTGTAATTTCTGGTTATGGATTCCTTCCGCTTTATATTCCTGTAAGAACTTGTGTTATTTTGCCTCGGTTGTTGATGTATCTCTTTTTCAGCTTAGAACTAAATGGAGCCAAAAGTATCACGGGGGGGATTTTTTTTCTTTTTATAGAATTTTCATAAATTTTAATTTGCAGATTGTTTGTTATCTGATCCGCAGACTATTTTTCTATTAATTTTTTTTTTTGTTGTTGACTAGGCCAAGTGTTTTTCAGCCCCTGGATTGTATAGCTGGAGAGATGTCACAGTGTGACGGTTTAGTGAGATTCCGTCTTGTCTGAGACAAAAGCCTTTTGATCTTGGCATTGAAATTTCCCATAATCCTCTGTTCTCGGGTCTCTCAGTAAGATTTATTACACACACAGGATGGCCTTATCAATTATTTACAATGTGCCAGCTTCGCTCCCCGGGGCTGTCTGAGGCCTTCAAAATCCCTAAAACCATTCTTTACAAAAAATGACAAAAAAAAGGATTAAATATTTTCCCCCCATAGTCGCTGATATTCTCCAAAATAAATTCTTTTTTTTTTTTTTGTTGTAGGTTGGATATAAAATAATTTCCCTGCAAGACTGTAAGAGTCCTTGTGGGATTGGTGGGTTTGAATACTAATAGGCCCCAGACCGCGTGCGGCTCTCTACAGTCTACCACACTTAATGATTCCTGTCAGCCGGGCCGCTGTGTATTCCACGACTCCAATTGTCAGAGAATTTCATGAGAAAATGAATAGGAAAAATAGATTAAAAAAAAAATAAAAAAAATCACAAATTTTACAAAAAAAACCCCCAACTTAACCCGTAATGTAACAGTTGCATAAATTCTTGAACCCTGGCCATGGTTTTAAGACGGAGATTGCAACAGTTCTGGCAAGGCGGCTCCAGTGATGACTTATAAATCTTTTACAGTGTGCTGTTCCAGACGGAGTGAGAAAAGCTCCCATGACACACAACTGTTTATATTATTGCCCTCCGCCTCCCGGCCGCGCACACTCAGCAGATTTGAAATATACAGAATTTGCACAAGACATTTGGGTTATTTTAAGGAAATAAAAATATTTGGTTTGTACTCGGAACAAATTGGGGGGAAAAAATAAATATTTTCGGCTACTTTTAATATCCCTTTAATTTGGTTTAGAAAACTGATGACATTTTTTATTTTTGCTATTTTAACTTTTTTTTTCTGACCCTTTTTATACAAATGGCGGCAGACAAATTGTGGCGACAGCAGAGACCACATACTATATTAGTGGGCTTCATTCATTCACACAAATCTTATTTGCATAGCACCAAAGTATTCCGCAGCGCTTTCAAGTTGACTTGACAAAGATCGCAGATAGCGGTCGAAACGTCAACCATTTTGGGCATAATAAAGCTGAAGTCCGTTATCATTATTCTATCATTTGCTCAGTTTTTATTTTGTTTCACTAAATACCGTACACTTTGGTTACTCCATCTGCTGCGTTGTATCCCGATTCCTGTGTACACTTTGGTTACTCCATCTGCTGCGTTGTATCCTGATTCCTGTGTACACTTTGGTTACTCCATCTGCTGCGTTGTATCCTGATTCCTGTGTACACTTTGGTCACTCCATCTGCTGCGTTGTATCTTGATTCCTGTGTACACTTTGGTCACTCCATCTGCTGCGTTGTATCCCGATTCCTGTGTACACTTTGGTTACTCCATCTGCTACGTTGTATCCCGATTCCTGTGTACACTTTGGTTACTCCATCTGCTGCGTTGTATCCCGATTCCTGTGTACACTTTGGTTACTCCATCTGCTGCGTTGTATCCCGATTCCTGTGTACACTTTGGTTACTCCATCTGCTGCGTTGTATCCCGATTCCTGTGTACACTTTGGTTACTCCATCTGCTGCGTTGTATCCTGATTCCTGTGTACACTTTGGTTACTCCATCTGCTGCGTTGTATCCTGATTCCTGTGTACACTTTGGTTACTCCATCTGCTGCGTTGTATCCCGATTCCTGTGTTGCTATGTATCTCCACCTGCAACAGATCCCTTTTTGGGACCCCTTTAAGACTCTCTACTCTGTCTGCACAGTCAGGCTGGTTTCGCGCAATGAGACAGATTTACCAAGACCCAAATAAGGCCAATTCTGGGAAGGAATTTCCCCGGCCTCCATCTCTGGAGCATATTCACTATTGTTTAACAAGAATGATACATGTAAGCTTCTGTTCTGTCAACTGCTCTTCCACATTCCTACTAGTTCGTGGTGTTTTTCTTTATATATACATTTTCGTGCTCCTGTGCCGATCTTGAGCTTTTGAATTTTTCGTGTTTTTTTTTTTTTTTTTTTTTTTTTTTTTTTTTTAAATCCGAACAATTTGAAGTGACTTTTCTTAGTTTCAGGCAACAATGAAGTCCAGTGAAGACCTCTACAGAAGAGCGATATTTTAGTGCTTTCTGTAGGTGGTGATAATGTTGTGACAATAGGCTTAAGAATTGCTAATGTCCCGTCCTCCCTGGCCAGAAATTAAATTTATTGCTCTCTGAGTGGAGATCTGTGGTTAAGAGTGGAGGAGGGGGCTTGGGGGTCCTTCGTCTTCTCCTCTACATGTGCACGCACTATTAAACAGACTTGACAGTGGTTACAATACGCCGGAGATCTGGTTTGTTCTGGACACAGCTTCTCGTATAACCCGGCTTTTTTTTTTTCTTTCTCAGTCTGTTTTTTTTCCCCCCTATTTCCAGCTTTACCAATATATTTGAAATTAAATGAAACATAATTTTTTTTTTGTTTTTTGAAGTATTTCCTTCCCTTTTTTATTACATTTTAGCCACATATTTTTGTTATTACTTTTGTGTGGATTTTTTATATTTTTTCTTTTTTTTTTTTGTATTTTTTTCCCCTTAAGTCAGGTGCTTTAAATTAGAGTATATTGCATTCCTTTTTAGATGTTCACTAGGAAATTGTGTGTTTTTTAAGACGTGTTTATCAAAGTACAATACTAAAGGGGTTTTTCGGAACACAATAGGCTAAAAAAAATTTCTGACTGCAGAATGGTGTAAATTAAATAGAGGTCCTACTCTCCTCCTTCAGTGCCCCTCCATGCAGTGCTAGAACCCCCGTCCCTGCTGCTCTGAATCCAGAAGAGGCTCGCAGTCCTCATTGCTCATGTGACCACTTGGCCATGAGCAGAATTGACACCTGTGATTGGCTGAGCACTCGCATATACATTGATTGCCTTCTGTGCTTGTTGCGGAAAACGTGACTCCAGCGCTGGATGGGGAGCCACCAAACGAGGATAGTGTGCCTTTGTTCTTAATTTTGCGCCATCCCACAGCCATAGACTCAATATTTTTCTGAGTCCCAGAAAATCCCTTAAAGTATCTTATGGTGCGGCTGATAGTTATTCTACGCCCTAATATCCATACATGTGGGTCGGCCAAGCCATAATGTGGTCTCGGTGGGAAGGGAGAGTCGATGCTCTTCTACACAGGCTGACGATTGGGGATGAATGCTCCTTGGCTCAATTATTGCCCTTTATGAAGTTGCACCCATTGAAAGAGCAAATGCTGGTTTGTTGGCTGATCACCCCTTTGTGCAGCCCCCAAAAAATCACTGTCAGCTGCACATCTTCGTGTGCCAACAGCGATGATTCTCGATGAAGGAACGAATGATTGCATACTTGTTCGCGTGGAGTCGGCCCGTGTAATGGCCAGGTAGACTAGCACTGGTTTCGTTCATCTTGTATACTGCCTATAAAAGGACCCTAAGCCTCTGCCGGACACCACCTAGCAGCAAGTTATTTACCCTTGGGAACAAAAGTATTGGATGTTGAGATTCTTCCTGCTTGATCGTTCCCCATTCCCCGACATCATAAGTTGGGGGAGAGTTGGCACGCACCCATACGAATCCGTGAGCCCAGCACTTCATATAAAATAATGTATTGCCACCTTATAAAGTTGTTAAGGGCCCTTTTGCACGAAATGATGATCCTTCATATTCTTGTTGAGTCATGAGAATTTGACCAATAAAAGTGTAGTGTGAATGTGGCCAGTGACTGAATAATGAATGATCATTCATTCACTTATTGTTTTTCCCCTAAAAATCAAACCACGATCACTTTGTGCAAAAAGGTCGCTGTTCGTCATTGAACGACGGCCTGTTTCCTGTGAATAGTGGCGGGTGGCCTTGTGTGAAACCCCCAGAGTGATTATCACTGGGTTTGCTGTTGGGCATTGGAACGCCCGGCAGTCATCTGTGTATGGGGATGGGCGTGTGGATGCGTGAAATCAGTGTATGGAAGCATATAGGATACACATGCACCCTCAGTGTAAGGATATGGACTCCCCAATCCAACGGAAATCTGCAATAAACCAGGCCGGAGCAGCATATAAGGTGCAAAAAGATATTCTTCACATCAACAAGGACGTGTCTTTATTGTATCCACAAAAAATAGCGCGGCGTTTCAACCACACATCATGGTCTTTCTCAAACTTGAGAAAGACCATGGCGTTTGGTTGAAACATTGTGCTATTTTTTGGTGGCTACAATAAAGGCACATCCTTGTTGATGTGAAGAATATCTTTGAAGTATAATCTCAGGCGGCCCTTGTGACGCTCAGTAACTATTAATAAAAATAGTTGAACGAACAAATGAAGGGAACGGAAAAAGTGTGTGTTGCGTTGCCTTGCCAACTTATTTCGCAGCGCTTTCAGGTAATTTATTACCCCCTAGCAAGCTGGGTGCTTATTTTTCCAACCTCGGAAGAATGGAAGTCTGAGCCAACCTTGAGCTGGATACTGGAACCCAGCGGGGATTGAACCTGCAACCTTCAGGTCGTGAGTGAGAGCTTAGGTCTGCATACTGCTGCCTTAACACTTGGGCAAGGGAAAAACTGTCTTCAGTAGTCCCAATCTGCTAATACTTGGCATTCGTATACCTCTTTATGCTCACTTGTGGGGCTAATGTCGGAGACCACGCTGGTATTATCCATATGAGTAGTGATGTGGGAGTGAGAAGAACATTGCCTCTGCTCGGGAATCCAACCATCTTTGTATCAAACTTGTCAATCTGAGACAAATCAGGAGCCCAAATGCCAGTGGGGCCGCAGCCGTCCCATCCAAACTGCTTTGTGGAGCATCCCCAGTTGTTGAGCATGTAGCATGGCTTCCTCCCCCACTTTGACAAGAATATATATCACCCCTGCTACCACCCCACCATATACCAAGGAGTTTGACTTCACAGATCCTTTACCATTGCTTTGATTTGTGATATCCGTTATCAGTGGAGATCCTTCTGGATGAGGCCTGATATATCTGGCATCTCCAGTCTTTCTCGGGCTTCCTCCACAGCCTGCCCTTCAGGCCTGTGCTTTGTAACCCGTCTCCCGTCCTTTGTCTCACTGCCTGTGTCATTTCACGGATAATGTACTTTGTTCCTTCTCTTCATACCTGGGTTTGTGTTCTTTCTCTTTTTACAATGGTCACTGCATGAATAGAATGCCACATTATTCTCTGGTGTCGTAGGACTTTTTAACTCCTTGTAGACCCTAGAGGAGACCATACTAGATTCCCTGGGTTAAAGGTGAGGGGTATATTGATGGTAACTTGAAATGCAAATGCTCCATTGTATTGTCTTCTGACCCTGTTAATCTCTTCATGTTCCTTTTTTAGTGCCTTTTTGGGGCCTATTGGTTGACTTGCTGCCCTCTGGATCACCTCACTTATTGGATACAGTCCTTGTACGTTTGCTGCCCTTAAAGCCTTGTTACATAGCCTGATTTATTGGACATTAATAGAGATGAGCGAGCATACTCGTCCGAGCTTGATGCTCGTTCGAGTATTAGGGTGTTCGAGATGCTCGTTACTCGAGACAAGCACCATGCGGTACTAGTCTCGATTAAACGAGCACTGACTATTGAATTCAATGGAGCCGGCAATACAGCCGGCTCCATTGAAAGCAATGGGCTGCCGGCGATCTCAGGATGAATTTTCGGGAAGGGCTTAAAAATATAAGCTCTTACCTGAATCATCCTAAAATGTGTGTTTAAAAAAAAAAAAAAAATGTATACTCACCTTTCCGCTGCAGCCGGAGTTCAGCCGCGTCTGGCCGGCAGTTCTCCCGAACTGCTCTCTGTAGTATTCAGCAGGTGGGGATTTAAAATCCCCGCCTGCTAAATGAGCTGCCTCTGATTGGTCACAGCCTCACCAATCAGAGGCAGCTCTCACTCACACCCATTCATGAATGGGTGAATGCTGCCTCTGATTGGCTCAGCGCAGGGACCAATTAGGGGCAGCTCTCACTCACACCCATTCATGAATTCGCTATTGTGGCTTAATAGTGGGACCTGGGAACTTGAGATGCAGCCCAACATGTAGCCCCTCGCCTGCCCTATCCGTTTCTGTGTCGTTCCCATCACTTTCCTGAATTTCCCAGATTTTCACAAATGAAAACCTTGGCGAGCATCGGCGATATACAAAAATGCTCGGGTCGCCCATTGACTTTAATGGGGTTCGTTACTCGAAACGAACCCTCGAGCATCGTGGGAAGTTCGACTCGAGTAACGAGCACCCGAGCATTTTGGTGCTCGCTCATCTCTAGAAATTAACATTTTTTTTAGTGTCCAGTCATCAGATGTCTATGTTCATTCGTCAACTGATCCTTGATATTCAGTAAACCTAAAAATGCTCACCGGTCAGCTGTACATCTTCCTGTGTGAACGAAGAGACCTACAACTGACCTATCGGGACAAATGGTCATGCTATAGGTAGTTCATCCCCATAGCAGCGATTCTCAGTCCGGCGATAACTAAAGTAAATAAATGCATTCTTGTTGATCACCCTCATTTACATCCATCCCAGAATTGCCCTAGTGAAAGGGCTTTTTGTATCGTGTTGCTTCATTGTCACCATGGCACCTCCTGTTCGACATGGCATCTTGGGCTGCCTCCCTTCTGTGGGTAACATTTTTCCTTTTTGGCTTTATCCATTAGTTTCCCCATTCGGGTTCTTTCCCTTTTTGTTCACAATTCTAATTGTCAAAGGCCAAAAATACCCATAGGTAATATCCCCTAAAATCTTATATAAATATGTTATTCAAAAAAGACAAAGACCACATTGAATGATATTTAAAATAAAGGGGCAAATGGTGGTGGCAGTGAGATGTGACCAGAAGTCATCAATAAGTATCGTCTGTAATTGTGCATATACGAGGGTGCACACTAAAAGGCAGACCTGGATGGCAACCTTCCAAAAGCCCATCTGGAAATTAATAAATCAGCACCTCCAAATCCCTCTTTAAATCTGCTCTCTAGCCTTCCCCCAACGCGTTTCGCCTTGTGGCGTCCTCAGGTGGAGCAGAAAACCAGGACTAGAGCCACTTCTACGATCTCTTTGACCTCCACCAATTTAGTGGCTAAGCTGATCTTTTCTCTACCTCTTGGAAGAAACTAGAGATGAGCGAGCATACTCGCTAAGGGCAAATACTCGAGCGAGTATAGCCTTTTGTGAGTACCTGCCCGCTCGTCTCAAAAGATTCTGGTGCCAGCGTGGGTGAGCAGGGGGGAGAGAAAGATCTCCCCGCCGGCACCCGAATCTTTTGAGACGAGTGGGCAGGTACTCGCAAAAGGCAATACTCGCTTGAGTAATTGCCCTTAGCGAGTACGCTCGCTCATCTCTAGAAGAAACCCAAGTGGCCTACTCTGCTCGGAGTAGGCCAACACATAAGGCCTTCATACATGTTAATATTTAGTTGTCCATTTCCATTGATAACAGCGGGGCCGGCGACTATCTGATGTGTATTGGAGCAACTTAACGTTTCGCCAACAGATTATGTCGGGGGGAAAAGAAGGATCTGGGATGTTGAACTTGATCTCTAGATTTTGTTACCCAAGAGATAAGAGTGAGGCAGCTTACCTCCCTAAACACACAAACTTTCTGCCAAGCTGAACTTTCATGTGTATGGTAGAACTAGGAGAAATGATTTTGTTTTGCTGATATGGTAGCGGTTGTGCACTTACCCTGTTTCCCTGAAAATAAGACATAGCATGATTTTCCACAGTATATGTTGGTGTTTCCTTCAAGGCTGTGGCTGTGGAGATGGTCTGGAGCTCTTTAGGATGAGGCTTCCCGACCTAAAGTAGTCCTCTGCCTTTTTGGTCTTCTTACTTTCGGCCTTTAATTCTTTCTCGATCTCCAGTTGTTTTTGCTGGAACCTGTGCGTTTTTCTCCCATTTTTTTCCAATACCTCTCCATGCTGCTAAAACATCTGAAGGTCCATCCCATTGCTTGTACTCTGTGCAAACCTTTTGTCTCCATTTGCTGAATTAAATCAATTTTCTTCTTTTTGCATTTGTGAAATTCCTCTGTCGCTGTATCCCCGGCATAATATTTCATAGCTCACTTCCAGAAAGCAGTAGGAATGCTGGGGAGATACTGAGGATTTTTATGGCTGCCGGTCAGTAGGCAGACATTAAGAGCTGCTGATGATGGATGAGGTTGAGATGAGGTAATGAACTCTCATCATGTGAGCGTGGGACTGGCAATCTAGGATTTCCTAATGTCTGCTTGGATTCCCAGAGCCAGGAAAGAATTAATATTTTTTTTTAATTATGTCTTTCAGCTCATACCCGGCATGCCTAGCTCTTCACAGGCTCATTGTCAATGTTAAGTGCTAATGTGTGTCCGTTGCTGTACTTGTCTGTTCATTCATCATGTTGGCAGCTCCTGGAATACTATACATCAACTACACTAACGTGCCAAAAGGCTTGAGATGGCAGTCTGTAAATTGATGATGAAGTGGCGCTACCTCAGGGGACGGCTTGGGAACGCCCACACCTATATAAGTTGGGGGTGTTATCTTGTGAGTGAGGTTGAGCACTGCCTATCATGCTCATGGCAGGTGGCGTGAAGTATTAGGAGTTGGAGAACGAGGTGTTATATTGGGTGCCAGACAGATGGGACATTCCATTTCTGAAGTTGTGTGGGCATTTAACATTCCTCAATCTACAATGTCACGAGAAATACGTTATAGAAGACCTTGCCACCCACAGTGGACCACGCCGTGACCACCCACGGGTGCTTAATGATTGCCACCAGCAGCGTCTGGCTAGAATTGTCCATGCGAAAAGACAAGCTGCAGAATTCGCACCCAGAAGACCGTTTCATGAGGTTGCTAAATAGACCCTAGAGGACTGGCAACATGTACTGTGGTCTGATGAGTCATGATACCAGTTGTTTTGGGCTGATTGTTGGGTTGGTATGTTTCATAGATCCAAATTATCAACAAGGCACTGTGCAGGCTGGTGGTGGCTCTATCCTGGTGTGGAGTGTTCTCATGGCATGGGTTGAGTCCGCCCGTCTGCCTAAACAGATTATTAATCAGCACCAGTTATGTTTCACTGACTGGTGTCCATTTTCAGCCCTTTATGGACATCATGTATCCCTACAATGATCAGGTATTCCAGCAACATAATGTACTTACAAATAGGTTAACATTTTTGTATAATGCTGAAGTCTAGAAGCTGAATCCCACCATGTATGTAGGGTTGAACATTATGCCGGTGTCATGTTCCTAAAAATGTGACTATAAGAATTAGTAGGCTGATATCACCACTTTCTGTCTTATTTTTGAACCTATTTAAATCACTTTATGGTCCGTTTCAGACAGGCACATTATAGGTGTATTTGTGCACCAGTAATATGGACGAATGTCCCGGCTCAACTGCCGGTCTACTGATTTGATCATAGGGTTCTATGATCGTTTGAGTCAGTTGACCTACTGTTGGGCTGCGCCACTCGTCCGTATAACTAGAGCTTTTGTGTATCTGTAATACAGAAACTGTTGCGGCCCAAATGTGGCTCTGCTGATCCAAACTCAAAACCTCAAAGAACCCCATCATGCTATGAGGTCCGATCCTTAGGCCTCATGTCCACGGGGAAAATCAGGCCCGCTACGGATTCTCCATGGAGAATCTGCAGCGGGTCCCTCCTGCCCCGCGGACATGAGCGCTGAAAATAAGAATAAATCAGAATTAACTGACCTCCCGCACGCTCCGGATACTTTTTTCGCTGCGGCGTCATCTTCTCTGCGTCGCGGCCGGATCTTCTTTCTTCGGCCTGGCGGATGCGCAGGTTGACGTCGGTGACGTGCCCCGCACATGCGCCGTCCCGAAGCAAAATGATCCGGCCGCAACTGAGAGAAGATGGCGCCGCGGCGAAGAGAAGAAACGGAGCAGGTGAGTAAAATCTGATTTTTGTCTCCCGCGGATCCGGACGGCTTCCATAGGCTTCAATAGAAGCCTGCGGGAGCCGTCCCCGCGGGAGACCCGCATAAAAATGGAGCATGGTCCAGATTTTTTTCATGCTCCATTTTTTTTAAGGCCATCACAGATATAGAATTTAAAATTTCACTTTTATTTAGAATTAATATATAAAAAGGGTCAGGGCCTACTAACAAAACAAAACATAGAACATATAACACAAGACAGACAGATCCACGCCAGTGGAGTCCCGGGGAATATAGGGGAAGGAGAGAGGATCTCAACAACTCCCGTATATTCTTTCCCAGAGAAGCACCAAGAGTCTTTATTTAAAAGACTTTTATGTGTAAGAAGTTTAGATGAATGTCTTTTGGTGTATTACACTTTGTTAAATGGTGCGTTTCTTGTACTTTTTTTCACCATTTCTCACATGAAAACTCTCCAAGACAATAAAGTGAGAGTTTTATTGGTATAGCTCATGTACAAGAAATTTCTGTTATTACGTAGATATAGTTGTTGCTCGAAGGATGAGAGCTTTTTATTTTATTGCTCATATAGAGAACTTCTGCTTTTGCTCAACAATAAGAGCTTTTTTAGAGTTTGTTTTTGCTCGTATAGAAAGCTTCCAATAAAACTCTCACTATACGGGAATATACGGGAGTTGTTGAGATCCTCTCTCCTTCCCCTATATTCCCCGGGACTCCACTGGCGTGGATCTGTCTGTCTTGTGTTATATGTTCTATGTTTTGTTTTGTTAGTAGGCCCTGACCCTTTTTATATATTAATTCTAAATAAAAGTGAAATTTTAAATTCTATATCTGTGATGGCCTCAACTTTGGACTAATATAGATATTACATACCACTGTGACTTCGTATCCATTTTTTTTAAAAATCACTTTTATTGACCATCCGCGGGTATTTATCTACCTGCGGGTGGTTGATGCATCCCTATGGGGTGCGGAACAGCGGGCAGGAGAAGAGTTAAAATCTGCTGCGGATTTTAATTCTTCTTTTGCCCGTGGACATGAGGCCTTAGACTCCCGATTGGGCCGAGGGCCTTGTCAGTATTATGGTTGCACTACTGCGCCCTGAAACTGGCTGGGTTCTGTCGAGGCTTCATAATCATGGTTTTTAGGTAGTGGAGAAAAGGTGATGCATTTTGTAACAAAGCTTTATCTTTCTTCCGGTCTGTAATCTGATCTTTATTTCTTTAGGAAAGTTTTAATGTTTCAGTCTAACTTTTTTTTTTTTCTTTTCTTAAAACCATTTTAAATGTTCTCTTCCACCATCATCTTCAGTTTAATCCGTGTATGTATATTGGGTACTTTGTTTAACTTAGTGTATTTTTTTTTCTTCTTCCCTGCAGGTTTTTGATCTTACAACAAAGAGTCACCTACAAGAAAGATCGATGGTGAATAACTAAGGGAATGTGTTTTTTGGTTTTCTTCAAATTTTTAAACCCAAGTTCCACTTTTAGGATGCATGAAGGATCGTAGGAATAGCTTTCACATTCTGAGACCGTCTTGCCTGTGATACTAACCTGGTGAGTGCCCATGTACAACATATATATTGTTCTGTTGTCTGTTCTCTAAATTGGGAAAGCCATATTTATTTTGTAACTTTAAAAAAAACCTTCCATACAAGTGAGCGATGGAATAATCCTCCACACCTCCCAATTTATGACCTTTTAACAGGCCTTGCAACCTGACTATGAATGTAAGCCGAAACGGAATGCTAATGTACAGACAGCTGTTTCGAGGATCCTGCCTTTTTAAGAGTAGGCTTTTGGTTAGCTGGATTGAGAGGCCATTGGGGCATAACAATCGCAGTCACAGGGCATATTACCCGGGACGGAGGGGGCCCGTGTTGGCTGAATTTAGCAGCATGAAGGAGGTACCTGAGGCGGACTCGTCACTCCTTCCAGTCCAATCCAGAGGCAGGTCCATGACGGTCAATCACTCTTGTGTCCTCCTCCAAATCGTTAGAACGCAGCAGCCGTTGGGTGAGATGCCAAGAGTATCGGCTAACAGTGTGTGGCCAACTGTGTCTTGGCACAGATTTGGAGTGTGAATCATGGGCAGCAGGAGGGTCTAGGCAGGCTCAGTGCTACTGCTAACCGTTCACATTAAGGACCCATTGAAGGATGATCTCTTTTGCAGTGTACCTCAGGGGGTCCCAGTATAAAGTTGGCCATAGAACGTTTTAGTTAGGCCACTGAAGGCAATCGATGCGAGTCTAGAAGGGGGGAATGTTGTTTTTCTTCTGGAGAGCACCATGAAGATGTAGAGAGGCTTATAGACCATTTAATGCTCCCTGGGTAAAAGCTAAGCAAGGGATGGAATAATCCTCCAGAGTGCCACCTAAAAAGGTTGGACATTGACTTGCAGGATAGCTGCCTTCTAATAGGTGGCGCTGTGGAGGATTATTCCATCACCTATTTAAATGTTTTTTTTTTCCAGGGAGCACTGCATGGCTTACAACACTTCATACACCCTTGTGGTGCTCTCTACAAGGCGAAACATACCCCCCGACTCTTTAACAAAAACTATTATAAGTAATTCTAAGCTATTGTTGTGTTATCCCTCCAGATAATATATATTTGTTGTCCTGGGACTATAGGAACACTGGGGTATAGTCTGATGCCTTCTTGAGTCATCTTTCAGCGCCTTTCCATTTGTAAACTGTCATAAGATTACTACATACTCTTCTGTCAGTGTGAGATTGGAGGAAAGATGAGGAGGAGGGGAGAGGTTGATGCAGGGTTGATATGCAAACTTTCCTGGCCAGCACTGTGATTGGCTATCCATGATGTCATTGGGACCTGAAGCGGTTGTTGGTAACCGCCTGTTTTCGGGTGTTTGATCCGCTCTGGGGGGAGTGGATGACCAAGATGTACGTCACTGCTGCACAGAGCCCAGGCAGCAGCGATGTAAATTTACAGTCGGTCACGAAGGGGTTAAATTACTGGCTAATTTTCTAAAACGTATTGGGCAAAACCAGTTGGTATGTTCTTAGATTTGGAGTATTTGTGGGGTTTTATTTAATCAAGGAAGGATTAAAATGTGGAGGTTTATATATATATATATAAATATTTTATTATATATAAATATTTTTTTATTTTTTTTATTTTTTTTTTACATCCTCCTTCCATTTCTGCTACCATTACTTGTGTCCAAATGAAACTTAATATTTTTGAATTGTTTTGGCAAGTCAAGGTAAAAAATCTGTCTGGCACCACTGAAGACCTGATGGCAGTCATTGCCTGGTGACAGGAGTTTGGCGTAGGTTGCTGTACTGTAATTTTATCCCCTCTCCCAGCTTTTAGATTGGTGGCTAACAATAGTCCTTCTTCTCCAAAGAGTTGGGGCTGTTAAAATTTGATTATATATATATAATGATTGGTCCAGTCATTCGCCGTGCATAAAGAACAGACATTCACGTTCCTGAACTCCTGGTATCTTGCTCAGGATGTAAGCATTGATGCCAGGAGAACTAATAGTGGTGGTGTAGCTTCTCATTGGCTGCAGCAGTCACCTGATTTCCTGTGACATCTGTCACAACAATCACCGGGACCACAGCGGGGCTACAGCGCTAGATCCCGGTGGCCATGGGGGGGTAAAAATAGTTCTGTATTTTACTAAAGGGGATCCTATTGAGGCTGGGTTCTCCAGTAACCAGACAATCCCTTTATTTAACATCCCTCTGGGACACCATTGGCGAGACATCAGATTTCTGCATGTAACAACCCATCCGTTTTTCTTTACTCTCCTTGAACGGACTGCACTTTGTTTTGTTGGCTTCATATCGGTAGCAAACAAAGCTTTTAACCGCACATGCAGACAGTTACACGAAATATACCTGTACGGAGCCGCGTAATTCTGTTAGTAATATATAAAGCTTGGCATTTGTTAATTCGCCCTTAAATCTGACCAATGTTCCTATAATTTGAGCAATTATACGTATAACCATTAGTTCTATGGACACCTGTAGAAATGAGCGGCTAATGGTTACATTTTTTAGATGATTGAACATATTACACATTTCGTATATTATTGTGTTTTTTTTTTTTCTTTTCCAATTTTTTTTTTTGTGGCGACTTCTACACAAGGTGATTTGATGTGATCCTCTGAAATCATCTACTTATCACCTGTTTGTTCTCAGAACTCCACCACACTACAAACTTGATCAATTTGCCTGTTTTTGCAATGTAATTGTAAAGGGTTTTTCTGCCCTTTTTCCAACCGATGATCCATCCTCTGGATAGGCCATGAGGACAGGGGTCCGCCACTCGGGACCCTTGTCTGTCAGCTGATAGTCTGGTCCAGTGCAGCAGGCCGAAATTTGTCTTCGGGCATTGTGCATTGCTGGCCTTAATTGTGGTAGTACCACAATTGACTTTTATAATCTATCCATACAATACAGGTGAGTAGTCCAATTGGTACCATTGAGACCCCCACTGATCCTGGAACAGGGGTCTCAAGTCCTCCCTCTTATCAACAATAATATGGAGATTGAATGGATTGACAGTTTGTGTATATGCAGTTCTGCTCCATTCCTCTCAATGAGGCTGATGTGAATGGCCGAGTACAAGCGTTTGGCTATCTCTGGCAGTCCCATTGAAGATCAATAGAGCCGCGCTGCATATGTGTGACCGCCCCTCCATTCAATGTCGTCCTCACTGTGGGGTGTGCAGTGAGGAGCAGAGGGCAACATGGAACCCTTATTCACAGGATAAGTTGGGCATTTTTACCTAATTGTCATATGTAAAAAGGACCCTAAGGTATGTTCCACCCATCGGACTGCTTGTGCGTAATCTGCATACGGTGTGGGATCTTTGTAAGTGGTGGTTTCAGGGCTACACAGATATGGACCATAAAACAAGAACATGTGGTTTGGTTTGTCTACACTTCCTCCATCTTTGGTTAGTATTGGTACATGAGCTTGGCCAGGGCGGAAATGTGACGAAGAGCTCTTTTACGTGGGGATGACCTGTTGGACGCAGATTCCCGGCAGGTCGCCCCAGCGATAACAGTTCTTGTGCTTTTACACAGGAGCGATCATTGCCCATTTACACAGACCGATCCCTCGTTTTCTGCATGCATAAACTAAATGAGAAGCGAACAAATCCTAGAAGGGCCCCAAGATCCTTTAAGCTGGGGCATAGCCCTTTTGTAAGTTTCTGGCCATCGCTGTTTTTCGGCCGTTGGCGTGTTGTGTGTTTGACTCTCCGTCTTGGAATGGTGACGGCTCTGAAGCATTTGCATCCGAAACCAAACCGCAGTGAATCGTCCTATATTTTATTGATCATGTGCAGCTCATTAAAGAAGAAAATGTTGCAACTGGAAATTGTTAGCCTGGCCATAAAACTTACAAAATGATTCAGAATGTTCTTGGCCTTGTGACATACTGTATATATTTAAGATGCTAATAATTTACGTACTGGGGGCCTCTTAAAGGGGTTCTCCAGAGCACTGCAAATAGTTTTTTATTGGAGATGGTGGCTATACCAAATGTATAAAAAAATTTATATGTATAGTCCTCATGTAAATGTATCCACCTGATTCTGAGATTCATGATGTTGCCTCTTGGGGCCAGGTCCACTGTCTTAGGTTTTGGCTGCTAAACTACGTTCAACTAGGTTATTCTGCCAAAATCAGAAGATCAAATCGAATCTAGATTTGGACAAAGATCACAGGCTAAACCGTTTTTGGTGGTGCAGAGTTTTTTTTTTTTTGTTTTTTTCTTTTGGATCTTAGGTCAACACTTTGCAACCAGCTCTCGAGCAACCATTTTGAACTAGTGGCCTATCAATAGGAGTTGCAGATGCCTTCAAGGTCTTATACATTTGGGGGTCCTGCTTAATGTGTTGCCGACACCTTTATTAAACACTTCTCTAGTGGCACAACCTAGTTGTATACTACTTTTTAGCAATTCTTGGATTTCTTATTGGAAGCCTACTACTTCTCTACTGTACAAGTCAAAATCGTTTAAAGGGAGCACGCCACCAAGATGGTCTACCAAACAAGAACCCAACTGATGGGTCTTCAAGCTTTGGCATTCAAAAACATGATGTGAACCCTGCCCAAGGCTCCTAAGAGACTGAGATATTCTTAATTTTTTTTGTTTGTTTCAAGGAGTCAAGGTGCAAGGGGGTTTGTAATTTCTTGAGCAGTTATGGAAGGGTGGAACAAATGCATCAAGCTATTATTTTTTTTTTCTTCCAGGACCACCATGGGCAATTCTGTGGTCACAGTTGAGCATCACTTTGGTATTCTCCTTTTTATATGGGCTACTGCCTCACTCCCATTAGACACAGATACACCTTCTGAACACTATCGTCATATCCACTTTGTGACCCCCCCCCCCCACAGTAATAATGCCCCAAACACTATCATAGTGCCCTCTTTGAATGGCACACAGTATTAGTGCCCACTTAGTGCTCCCTTCACAAAAGGTGTCGTTCCCCCTCCCCATAGTATTATGCCTATTCATTGTAGCCCCCCCACCACCACCACCACACACATGGCTAAAATTGCCCCCGGTGATGCCCCTAATGCACTGTAAGGACCTCCATACTGAAAAGTATGGGCCTTAACTTCTGGGATCACGACGGTTTTCTTCTGTTCTCTGGAGCCACTGCACTGGGTCCTAACAGATGACGTTTGTGCCAATGCACACGTCTTGTCACACTTTGACTTTAGGACAGCTACAGAGATGGGGGAGTGTTGAAATTAAGAGGACAGCAGCCTGAAGACAGCCTTCCTGAGATGGTGTGACAACATCTGAAATCTGGGACTGTCCCACTATATCCAGGATGGGTTTGAGAGGGCTGGTGCCGTATTACAGGGGGAGAAGTCCATATACCACCCAAAATGTGAAAAATCCTATGTAGAACATGTAGCCACCGATGCTTCCTATCACTGTCCACTTGTGATGCCCTCATTCTACCAGCCATGGATTCACACAGTTCTGTGCTCAAATGTATCAATTTCCAAAGTTTCTCCAGCTTTTACTTCCTGGTTTCATTCAGAATGTGCCTTGTAGGTATATTTTTTGCATCATACTCAAGTCTAATGAAAAAAGTCTACCACCCTACATTTAATGGTGCTTGAGAACCATTGCAGCTCATTGCTGAAGCAAAAGTATGGCTGCCCAATGCCTTTTTATTAGGCAAACAATGCACAGACTTGCTTTTCAGCATTGATGTGCTTTTAGGTTTCTCGGTACATCTTGAAGTAGTGTCTAATGTGGCTCTCGCACGTCTTTCACGTTTTAAGAGAAAAAAGTCGAAGGCCAAAAATGCATCTTCCTATAACTATAGGGACAAGGCTTCTTGTGGTTGTATGTAGGTATACAGGTCTTGTACCTGTCAGACTGTCTTGGTAAACTTGGATGTTCCACTTTCCTCCTACCCTTCCATACATAATCATACCATCATTGATTTCATATTTAATTTTGAGTTGAGGTGGAACTGCGATAACTTTACGACCTCCGATGGCAGAAATAGCAGTGCATGTATGACACTAACCTAATTTCCTTTCAAAATGATGGAAACTATGAAGGCGTCCCAATGGAATCCACTGTAAGTCAAGCGTCTTTCTGTTGCTTTGTTCACATCTAAATGGAAATCAGGATGGATCCCAAAGTCTAAAGGTGCCTGAGCATGTTAAATGGATGGCAGCCAGGCTGATGATTTCAGTGGGACTGGTCAATCCTTTAATTGGAGGTGGAAACAAGACAGGTGGCTAACGAAGCTGTGGGTGGAGATATGACACTCAACAACAACTAATTGCAGAGGCACCTCTTGACCGTTACTGCCCAACGGAATCAGTAACAGCCCTAACAGATAATTAAAGAGCTGTGGCATGGTTCTCTCACACTTGGGAACTTCTCCTTGCCCACCAAATCACTGCGGAAAAAGTATTTTGGCAACCTTTTGGGCTGGCAAACCTGAGATTGTAGTCTTAACTTGGTCTCTGCTGTTTATCGGTTTGTTTTCATCCTGTGTCACACTAATGTGGCACCAACACTCCTCTTCGTGAAATCCATTCTACTTCAATTCCAGTCCTGTGACCAGGTTTATGCTTGCTGCTTCCCAGTTCCAGTGACCTATTTGGCAGAGGGCGTCCAGAGTCCTAAGGACTCCCATGCGATGAGGAAATGCCCCAACATGCCCAAGGCCTCATAAGGACTGTACTTCACTCCTGGCTCTCTCTTAATTATGTATTCGGGGAAAGAACGATTAAGCATTTATCAACAACACAAAGTATAACCCACCATCAGATGTGTCTGGCAGCAACCAATTTCCTTCTAACCAATGATAATGCCCACTCAGCCATCCATATGGCTGGTGATGGGTCTACTCATTTGGCCAAGAGTGATCTAAGGTGTCACCTTCAGATTGTGGCTCTCGAACTTTGTCAGGCAGAGTTTGTAAATCTCAGTGTTCTACTGATTGTCCAGATTCAGTACTTAAGAACGGGAATGTGAGCGCTTGATGTCGTACTTTCACATTTCTCTGTAGTCCATATTGCATTATAATTTGTCTTTTTTTTGGTTTGTTTTTCTGCTCCACCAGCCTCCTGGTTGTTGGTTTCACTGGGTGTCGTTGGCTTGGGTTGGTGTAAAATTTTTCTTTTGTGTCTCCAGGATTTTTCATGGTCGTCTCCCTGGAGAAACTTGATCCCTTTTTCTGAACAATGGGCGAAGAGTTACAAAATAAAGGCTGTTGTGCCCCCCCACCTTCCCCAGTTTCACTCCTTCCTTACCCTACACCCTTCCTCTACCACGCTTCTCTTCATGCACTTGCTTGGGAGAATGTTTCTAGGCCTGGCTGCCATTACCTAGGAAACCAAAAGGGTGCATGTGGGGGAGGTGTATGGAGACTGGGTCTTTTGGGTTTCCATGGTAATAGATGCGAAAAATCTGGCATTCAGGAAAAAAAGCCTTCACTGACTGCAGCATCCTGACCCTGTCCATCCAAAAACAGTGGCTGGAAGCAGGACATGATTAGATCTTTTTTTTTATTTTGGCTGTGTTTTTATGGTCACTGAGCATCGTCTCGTTTTCTCCAGTCGCCGCTGCTGTATACGTCGCAGAAGGTGTCACATAGGATGTTCTTCAAAATCCTTACCCTCCTTAATCAATGTAGTAAAGATTTTTGGGTTGGTTCATCATAACTTGGTAATTATGTTTTTGAATTTTCATTACATTTTTGGGCAGTTGGCCAATTTGAGCGTGTTAATGGGGGTCAGCTTCTCCCCCTTCTAGAAGCCCAGAGATGCATTAAGTGAGGATTTCTGCTCTGGAGGATTATCATTTTTTTTGTCCTGCAGATGTATATGGAATGTTTACATGTGGTTTTCTGGGACTATAATTGGGATAAGCCATCAATATTCGATCAGTGAGGGTGTGACTCACGGATACTAGGAGGCAATACCAGGCGCAGCCACTACAAAATGTACAGAGCTGTGCCTGATAAACAATGAAGGGGATCTTGTGCTCCTTCAATAAGCTGGTGAGTGGGGCTACTGGGAGCTAGACCTCCTACGATCTGATATTGATGGCCTATCTTAACGATCCGTAGGATAGAGGATTTAAGTCTGATCAGTGAGGGTCCCCATAAAGCCGATCTGCCGTTTGTGAACAAGCGCCAATCAGTATGCTTGGTCCTTGTAAACGGGCCTTTATCTAATTTTTCTACTGAAATCTGGGGTAGTTCATAATTCCACTTCTCTATCCTCATCAATCCTGATGGCTTCTCTGTTCTGTACTACCATGGTGACTAAAATGAGCATTCCTAGGTACCAATGGTCCTCCCGAGGTGGAAGATATGCAAGTCTCATTAGCAAACTAGGAGGGATCCAAAATGGGACAACCTTTTTCATGACTACTACGGGACATAAATCTTGAGTTATGACCTTGTGGGTGAAACCTGCTGGACTGGTGCTCGATTCCCGGGAGGATCAGTCTAGAGGAATTTACATATCTCAAGTATACACACTGCAGGGCGACCCGTATAGCAGGAAATCGTAAGGCTTTTTTATGGCCCTATGTTGTTGCGTTGCTTTTTGATGTGGCAGCGGGCAGAGAACACTGTTCAATTGTGTCTTGTTGTAACCATAGCCAGCACCTATTAACCACATTTGAAGGCTCTCTTGGTTCACTCTGTTTGATGCTTTCCTGGTATTCTCAGTGTTCGTGGCAGTCTTATAGTCATATCTGACCTCCTGCCTTCAGGGAAACATTCCCACAACGCAAATAACTCATGAAAAGGCTTCTACAATAGAACTATAGTATGTACACAAACCCTTCCGGAAAGACCTGATTCACGCAACCTCATGACACTCAACACTATAGAAGGATTGCTTAAAGTTAGGAGTGATGGAGTGTTTACCAATGACGACAGGTAAAGGTGGGCATTACTACCTATTTAGGGGGGAAAAAGCATGCGATTAGGGGACCGTATTACAGTAGTTACATTCTTGTACATAGGAGCAGTATTATAGTAGTTATATTTTTGTAGATAGGGGGCAGTATTATAGTAGTTATATTCTTGTACATAGGAGGCAGTATTATAGTAGTTATATTCTTGTACATAGGGGGCAGCATTATAGTAGTTATATTATTGTACATAGGGGGCAGTATTATAGTAGTTATATTCTTGTACATAGGGGGCAGTATTATAGTAGTTATATTCTTGTCCATAGGAGGCGGTATTATAGTAGTTATATTCTTGTACATAGGGAGCAGTATTATAGTAGTTATGTTCATGTACATAGGAGGCAGTATTATAGTAGTTATATTCTTGTCCATAGGAGGCGGTATTATAGTAGTTATATTCTTGTACATAGGGGCAGTATTATAGCAGTTATATTCTTGTACATTGGGGACCGTATTATAGTAGTTATATTCTTGTACATAGGGGGCAGTATTATAGTAGTTATATTCTTGTACATAGGGGGCAGTATTATAGTAGTTATATTCTTGTACATAGGGGCAGTATTATAGTAGTTATATTCTTGTACATAGAGGGCAGTATTATAGTAGTTATATTCTTGTACATTGGGGACCGTATTATAGTAGTTATATTCTTGTACATAGGGGGCAGTATTATAGTAGTTATATTCTTGTACATAGGGGGCAGTATTATAGTAGGTATATTCTTGTACATAGGGGGCAGTATTATAGTAGGTATATTCTTGTACATAGGGGGCAGTATTATAGTAGTTATATTCTTGTCCATAGGAGGCAGTATTATAGTAATTGTAGGTATTAGTGTATCTTGATGCCACCGGAAGCTAGGGGTTTGACAGGAGGAACGCCCCTCTCACACCCCTAGCTCCTGATAGGCGGAAGATTTTAAGGTCCTAGGACAGTGAGCCTTAGTATGTTAGACAGCGCTGATGTGCTGCACCGCTGTCACCCGGGTCTCTGTCACAGACCTTGCACTGTTGCCTTCCTGTGGCAGTTCCCACCGCTGTAGCCTTCCTTCATTAGTGATGCACTGAGCCGTGTGCCTAGCGCCGATGTGAGATCCGTCCTCTTCTCGTCCGTTTGCTCTCAGTGTGTCAGCGCCCCCCCCCCCCCCCCCCCCCCCTCCGGGCAGTGGCCTCCCAGAAATCTATACTGTTTTGTGGAGATGGCCTACACTTGACACACATCCTACACTGTAGTGCTGATATTGACCCCTGGCTTTTGCTATAGTGTTGGATCTACTACTGCTTTGTTCTTTCCGAATTGGTGGCGTTCCCTAAAGGTCATAAGGACTCTGTCAAGTGTTTCTGGACCACTGAGAAGTACCATTGATTCTTCTGTAGCTGAGCTAATTCCTTCATTGCAATTTCCGTTTGGCCACCGTGCCAGAATAGTTGGAAGCATCAAAATGTCCTGGTAAGCCAGAAGTAGAACGATGTGTGGAAGGCATAATTAAAGGCCAAGCTTATAGGTTCTATTTAATTTTTTTTTTTTGTCATTGGCTACTGTTAAACTTTATGATAGAGACCTATAACCAAGGTGGTGACCATATAGATTGCACATGTATGCTTTGTATGATTAATTAATAATTTGCATGATCAGACTTTCCGAAAAGGCTTGCAGGTTGCCTGCTTCATGTTCTTTGAAAACATTTTAAAATTGGTGTACCCCACTCATCAGACATAACCGGCCATGTTTTTTTGAAGCTTTTTGAAGCCCTAACATTAAAGGGTCTGTCTTGTAATGGCACAGAGTGTTAAGGCAGCAGAAATGCGGTCTCTTGATCACAACCTGAAGGTTGCAGGTTCAATCCCCGTGTGGTTCAGGTAGCCTTCCATCCTTCCAAGGTTGGTAAAATAAGTACCAAGCTTGTTGGGGGTTAAAAGGATGACTGGAGAAGGCAATGGCAAACCACCCCACAAGAACCGTGCCAAGAAAAACTCACAATGTGACGTCACCTGAGGAGTCAGTCAAGACTTTACCTACCTGGTAAAGGGTAACATCTAAAGGGAAGTTGCTCCTTGGCATCATCTAAATTAAGAAGTGTTTTTTTTTTTGTTTTTTTTTTTTCCTACTCCAAAAAGTTGGCTACCTTTTTAATAAAATAAAGAGCCAGAACTCTAATAAAATGTTTTTGGAAAGAAAAAAAAAATGTAGATTTTGTGTTTTTAGTATATATTTATAATAATTAAAATATTATTGTATTTATTACATTTAATCACAGGAATCTACTACTAGGGCTGTGTTTTATTTTTGCACAATGCTGGATATTACAGCTTCCAATTTTATATTGTTCCACTCTTGACTGACAAATTAAACCCGCAAGGGAAAAAAAAAACGCCAACTGTTTCTCACAGACATGTTGTGCATCTTTAATTAATTTACCTTCATTATATATTCTTGGCAATTTTAAAAACGGAGGGAAATGCAGCCATTTACAGTTCCGGGGAAAATTCTGGAGCTGTAGAAATCAAAAATAGACTCTTTAAAAATATATATATTTTGGCTTAACTGCTGAATTTTTATCAACTTCTGTCACTCTGGTTAGTGCTTTGGCCATAAATTGTGTGACCGTTGCTATGTGCCAATATGTATAGCATGCAGATAATGTGGTCAATGTGACAGATAACACGCAGTTGTGCTGCTTTATTTAAAATGCGCCTAAAAAATCTTATGCATCTGAATCAACTAAATGGAAATCTTGTTGTAAAACTAAGAATGCTTTAATATTTTCTACATTTTTGGTGCATGTTGATCGGTGCTCATTTAACTTTCTCTTACCTGAACCAATAATCCGTTTACAGGGCAAATGATTAGAATTATGATTGCTCATCCCGGTAGGCCAACTGGGTATTAGTGTATCTTGACGCCACCAGGAAGTCCTGGTGTAGACAAGGCTGACTGCTTAGTAACGCCCCCAGAAGCTAATTGGCTGCAGAGAAGGCTCGGCATCAGGTCCTGGCAGCACAGTTAAATTATCCTGTCCCCTGTGAATACTACTGTATGCTCCTGCTTTGCATTGGCGGCCCTCAAATCTCCACTGCAGGTTTTCTCTCCCAGCTCCCCGGGTGTTAATTGTGCCCCTATACTGTCCCACCGCTGCTGTTCACTCCTACTGGCTCCCCAGGTGTTAATACTGGTCTCCGCACCTGGCTCCCCTGCTGTGAATAATGGTCCTTGCGTGAGGTTCCCTGCGTGCCAATACAGGTTCCTCGTGCAGCATCTGGCATCCCGGCTCCTAAAACAGTTCCCCGCGCCTGGACTTTGGTGTCCGCCCCTGTAATCCCCGCTCCTGCTGTTTGCTGTCCGCCGCTAAACTCCCACATGCTGCTCTTTACTCCCTGAACCTGCGCTCTCCACTGCTGCAGCTACAGTCACCGATCGGTCCAGGCTGCGGTTCCATATCCCCGCTCACAGACAACTTGACAGCTACCGTCCCGCCACCTCTGTGCGGATTTCCGGACCTCCGTTATGTCCTGCACGCCACCGTCTGGATATCCACGGCAGTGCGAGATATATTGCAGCTTCCTGTGTATTGATTGCTGGCTGCTGTGGACGGTTAGGGCTGATGTTATTTTTAGGCTTACATTATTAGTTTTTAATATTTCCATCTTTTAACAAAATATGCAATTATTTACAACAAATGTAAGGCAAAAAGGAACATCATTCCTAACGCTAACAGTCCACGGCAGCCAACAAGCAATACACAGTATGCTGCTAGGACCTTTCTGATGTCGCCCAATCGGGAGTTGGGGGTGTGAGAGGGGCATTCCCCCTGTCAAACCCCTAGCTTCCTGGTGGCGTCAAGATACACTAATACCGGCCAACTGTACATCTTCCCCTTTCCTGCCCCTCCCTCGCTCGGCCCTTTCCTGCCCCTCCCTCGCTCGGCCCTTTCCTGCCCCTCCCTCGCTCGGCCCTTTCCTGCCCCTCCCTCGCTCGGCCCTTTCCTGCCCCTCCCTCGCTCGGCCCTTTCCTGCCCCTCCCTCTCGCTCGGCCCTTTCCTGCCCCTCCCTCTCGCTCGGCCCTTTCCTGCCCCTCCCTCTCGCTCGGCCCTTTCCTGCCCCTCCCTCTCGCTCGGCCCTTTCCTGCCCCTCCCTCTCGCTCGGCCCTTTCCTGCCCCTCCCTCTCGCTCGGCCCTTTCCTGCCCCTCCCTCTCGCTCGGCCCTTTCCTGCCCCTCCCTCTCGCTCGGCCCTTTCCTGCCCCTCCCTCTCGCTCGGCCCTTTCCTGCCCCTCCCTCTCGCAGGATATGGTTTAAAATTTGGGGCATAAAGATCCTATATCACGTCGTGACGCCACCGTTCCCACACACTGTAAGGTAAGATGGAACCCTTCTCTAGCACCGACTGCAGAAGATGGACCTTTTCCCACTCAGACACCACATTTATATCCTCACTTGTACCACGTGACACAGTAGGATAGATACATTCAGCAGCAGAGCTGACGGGCAATGGTTTTAGGGGAGTTAACCCTTCAGACACCGCAGCTGTGCAACATACATACAGAAAATTAACCTGACCGCTTTGCACAGTGCATCCACATGGGACAATACATGTATGACCATTAAGGAGGGTCCAGGATGTTGTTCTGGGGACACTACACATGCTTGTAGTCCTATCTGCCAGAACTGCAATTTTATGACCAAATAGCTCCTTAGATTTTCTTCCTTTGAGTTTGGACTAACAAATCGACCTATTTATGCAGCAATTCCTAATATTCCACCCCCACCCCCTACTCCCCTCTTTGTAGTACATGTTCTTTGAAGCTAGATGATCTCTTTTGGTCAACCAACTTGACTGAAGAGGAAAGTATATTGCCTTTTTAACCCTTTAACACTACAGGATGAGATCGTAGGTTACTGTGCAGGTGTCATGGCAGCCGGGGGCCTTCTGAAAAAGCCTTCAGACAGTGATGGCGATGGATAAATAAAAATTGTTATAAGAGTTTTTTAAAATGAAGGGGGGATGAAAATGGGAGTTGTGGGGGGTGAAAAGGGCCGTGTCCTTAAAGGGGTTGTCTCGCGGCAGCAAGTGGGGTTATACACTTCTGTATGGCCATATTAATGCACTTTGTAATGTACATTGTGCATTAAATATGAGCCATACAGAAGTTATACACTTACCTGCTCCGTTGCTAGCGTCCCCGTAGCCATGGATCGGTCTAATTCTGATGTCGTCTTGCTTTTTTAGACGCGCTTGCGCTGTGCGGTCTTCTCCCCTTCTGCTCGGTCCAGGCACGAGCGGTGTTCTGGCTCCGCCACCTTCTACGCATCATCACGTAGCTCCGCCCCATCACGTGTGCCGATTCCAGCCAATCAGGAGGCTGGAATCGGCAGTGGAACACACAGAGCCCATGGTGCACCATGGGAGAAGACCCGCGCTGCACCATGGGAGAGAACCGCAGTGCATCCCTGGGAAAGGACCGGTGGCCATCTTGGGAGAGGATTTTTTAAAGTCCTTATTTCGTCGGATCGGTAAGTAGCAAGCGGCTTAAAAAACGCTTTACTTTGCTATTTTATGCCAGGGGGGTGACGGGGAATGGGGTAAGGTAAAATTTTGAGGTTTGCCGCGAGACAACCCCTTTAAGGCAGGGGTATCAAACTCTTTTTCACCAAGGGCCACATCAGCCTTATGGTTGCCTTCAAAGGGCCGATTTGTAATTGTATAGTTATAGTATAGTATATAGTAATACCGGTAGTAATAGAAAACCCCATAGTGGCTGAGTGGTAATAGGGACACCTATAGTGGCCCCAGTGGTTATAGGGTCACCCATAGTGGCCCCAGTAGTAAGTAACTCCTATAGTTGACCCATAATGGCTCCAGTAGTCACAGTGCTCCTATCGTGGTCCCAGCAGTAATGGTGACCCCCATAATGGCCTCTGTAGTCATAGTGCTACTATGGTGGCCCCAGTAGTAATAGTAACCCTCATAATGGCCCCAGAAGTCAGTCGTCCCATAGTGGCCCGAGTAGTAATATTGATCCGTGTGTGCGTGCGTGCGCAGGCACACACTTCTATATACACACAATATTATATACGCACACTTTTAGGTATAAATATATATACATGCACAGACGCATATGAAAAAAAAAATATGTATATACACAGGCGCACACTTTTATAATATACACGGACACTTGCTTTTTTATACACAATGCAAACACATATGTTTATATACCAGGCAGAACAATCTGTATACTCACCTGCATCCAATATGGTCCCAGTGGCAGGTATACAGGCTCCTTTCAGGCTTTTTGGGGCCCTCCTGCATACTTGGGCCCCCTGCTGTCTCCCCAGATCTGCTGGTGAGAGAGGAGGTCCGTGCTGACCGGCTCTCATCCTGCAGCTGCTCCTCCTCAGTCCTGCTCTCCTTGCACCAGGGATCATGTTATATGCAGGCTTCTTCCCTCCTCCGCGGCCAGTGTACTATCGGCACTCCTCTGTTTGTGTCTGCCAGACAGAACAAGCTGATAGACTATCTGATACTGACAGCAGCATGGAGGGTGAGGGAACATGCTGCACAGCCGGTGGGCCACATAAAATGAGGTGGTGGGCTGGATTCGGCCCGTGGGCGTTGTTTGGCACGTGTACCTTAAGGGGTTAAGTACTAGCGGAGTTTTTTTTCCCCCTAAAATGGCTGCCTTCCCTTAATTAGCCTCCCATTGATTATTTACTATGATTTATGAGGAAACCGGTTACTGCATCTGTTTACATTACTCAGCTCGGTACGACTTTTGTAGAGAAGGTCGAATGCAAATGTTATACGGAGTGGAGATTCCCAGTAGCTTAAACTGGAAGTTGCCTTGGGGGCATTGATTTAGTAAATAAGACTGAGTCTTTGGTTGGCTCAGGATGACAGGAAAGTCTCCTCGCAGCGGACTGGTTCTGCAGGTGGTGGGCTCACGCATCATTCCTACCTTTTTTATGTTTGAAGTTCTTTTTATTGCGTAATGGTGGTTTAATTATAAAGAATTGGGCGTATCCCGGCAGACTTCAGCGCGTACATTCCCTTTTCATGGAGTAAAATCCCATCAACGTTTAAAGGTTCCCAGGTGTCGGTAACTTCAAGGAATGCACTCCGTATTAAAGGGGCCGTCAAATATTGATGGCCTATCCTAAGCCCGGGCCATTAATAGTAGATCAGTGAGAACCTACTCTTTGGGACTTAAGCCTGGTTTAGACACAACGATTATCGCTCAAAAAATCTTTTGAGCGATAATCGTTATGTGCTTTTTAACATTGAGCTATCACCTTGCGCTCAGAGCGGGGCCGCTTGTCTTCTGCATCCAGCTGTTCTCTGCTCAGAGCGCCCAGCTGTTATACAAGTGAGCGCTCTGAGCGGAGGATGCAGAAGACAAGTGGGGTGGCCCTGCTTGTCTTCTGCATCCAGCTGTTCTCTACATGGAGCTCCCAGCTGTTATACAGCCGAGTGCTCTGAGCAGGGTATGAAGAACCCTCTGTTCTTCATACCCAGCCTGTCATTGGGGAGCGGGATAGTAGGCAAGTAGACTTGTGCAGTGAGCTGATTTCTGCAGGAAGCAGAAGGCTTCATCCCCACTGCAGTGGCAGGGCTTCGTATTACAGGCAAGTTCCCATTGAAGTGGACAGAAACTTGCAATACCAGGCTGAGCCACCGCAGAGGGAATAGCACTGTTTTTTTTTGTTTTTTTTCCCCCACAAGAAACTAGCTGATTGAAGGGTAACTTGGGCAGTGGACCCCGCCAATCTACTATTTGTAGCCTACCCTAAGGATAAGTAATCAATCGTTTACAACTGACTTTTCATTTATCTCATATGACTTTAGATATATATCTTTATGACCATATTGACCTTTTATGTTCAGTATTCTCAATGCAATTCCTGTTGGGGGTCCAACCAGTCAAATTGTTAGAAAAGACTTAAACGTACATTTCGTATAATGTAGACAGGTAGGTATACGTTGTTTGACCCCCGTTGAGAAACACAACAACTTGTATGTAGATCGGCCAACCCTACTCATTTTGGTAGGACCGGAAGATCGTGTGTGAGGGCCTCCCGACTGTCCTCCAAAGGCAGATGCTTTGTTTTCAGGGAGATAAGCCACTACCAAACACTTCTTTTCCCCTCCCTACATGCAGAACACATGCACAGTTGGCCAAGTTGAGTGCATGGGGGTATCGAGCAAGGCTTACGTAGACCGAATGACTATGTATGGCCACTCTTAAGAACTGGTATTCTTAACACAAAGATAGTGTGGCACTATGTAGTGTAGGACAGGGGTCCCCAACTCCAGTCCTCGGGGCCCACCAACAGGTCATGTTTTCAGGATATCCTATGGTAAGAACACCTGTGGCAATGTCTGAGACACCGACCATAATTACATCACCTGTGCAATGCTGAGGAAATCCTGAAAACATGACCTGTTGGCGGTCCCTCAGGGCTGGAGTTTTGGAACACTGGTGTAGGAGACCGCAGGCAACACTTCAGTGTTCTCCTCATCCGGATCAGTGCCAGCCCAACTGGAGTCGAGATGACCTGCTTCCATAGTAGGCAGGGTCAGGGCAAATGTGACTTGACAGGGCTACAGTCACTTTATCTACATATGTGGCCATTTACAGCACTAGATTTATGACCTGGTTCTGGCCACACTGGTTCAATTGAGGGTCGGACTTTGAAGTGGGCCTGATTAGCAGCCATGGCTCCTAGACTCCGTAGATAACTGATCTGACCCAATGAGGTCGACGTTGCTGCACAAACAATGGTTGTTGTTTTTTTTTTTTTTTAACACGAACGAGAATTATAGACCTTGTGTCCTGGTAATCTGGGGTAACTCAGTCTTTGGAAACAGAGATCCGTACAAACTGTCCTGTACCCTGTTGACCGTGATTGTCTTGCTGAAAATCCGTTGATACGGGCTCACAGTATTCAGGAGGGCTGGAACGGAGGAACTACTTGCCGCCTGGCTTCAACGCTTCCTAGCTTTCCTCAATTTGTTTGTTCCTTCCCCAGAGGGCAACATCCGTAGGACCATTACTGCTACACTGTAGCACCAAAATGAGACTCTCCCTTTCACCTCCGCCATGCACCCACCAGGCCCAATTCTCTATCACTTTTTGTCTTACGTCCTACTCTACACCGTTCCTCTTTTCCTGTCCCCTCTTAAAGATACAGCCAACCAATTCACACCAGGATAGAGAGAGAAAAAACCATAACAATCCTTACCCACCTTACAGTAGAGTATCTGAATCTTAATACTGTGGCTTAGGCCAATCGCCATGTTTTAGATTGCCAAAGTAGTTTGGAAATTTGCTATTTGCACCTAAGAGCCCTTTTATACGGGTTAAGAATGAATCGGTCTCATATAACAAACACTGATGAACATGCTATATAAATTGTTACTAGCATTCAGTGGCAAAGGATTGCTAGTATAGGGACGAATGATCCTTACAATTGTTGGATGTGCTGCTAACAAGCCATCCTTTATGTGCCAGTATGTAAGCTCCATCAGCTGACCACCAGCATATTCAGATGGACCATTGATCGGGCGAATGAATATTCAGATGAGGATTCTTGGCCCCTGTAAAAGGGCCTTAACTTTTTGAATGCTTTTTACTGTTCTCTGTGAGAACTTCTTATGGATATGTAGTGGCCCAGAGTTAACGGGACACCTCCATAAGTATGCATGAGTTTGTCTTCTGCATTTGTGTTGTCCGGGTCTTCAAAGTGTGTGCATTTGATGTGTATTGCGCTTCTAGAGCACTGAATGGGTTATGTCTGGAAAATGTATCTTGTATGTCACATGATCATGTTATATATATGTGTTTGCAAGGTGAATGCAAGTTAGTCCAAGGGAGAGTGCAGAGAGGGAGTTTTGCCAATGGTCTTGCCAAGACAAGCCTGCAAGAGTCTGAGTTGGAGACTGTGGAAGAGTAAGATCTTTAGTGAGTAGGAGACACTGTACCTTGTCTTATGAGGAGCCCCAGGATGGAAAAGGGCTGAACGATGGCCTAATTCACCCAGCCCTCCTTGCTTTTAATATGGAGGACTGAGAGGAACTGCCAGACAGCGCTGAGTGCTGCTTCCAAATGTGAGTGTTGACCAGTAGAGAGCTGCAGAGAGTGGTCGAAAACAGAACCCTACAGATAACTGGGACTGTGAACTTGTCTGTTCTGTGCATCCTCCCTGTCACACCACTATTTTGTCTGCATCGGTGTTCTGCTGGCTTGTGTAAAGTTTTGGACTGTAACAGTTTATTTGAGTAAAGGAGCTTTACCACTCCTATCCGGTTCTGCTCAAGAAAATTATCCCTGCGTGTAGCCTATTTCCTAACTTCTGGATTCACCGCAGAGGATGGAACGGTGGCGTCACGAGTGACAAACACCGGTGCTACCCCCAGGGGAGGAGATAGAAGAGCCCCGTGACAAGGCCTCAATCTACCCTGCTATCTCTTCGGCTGTGGGCCTGCTCCTCAGACGCTGCAGATAGGCCACTAAAAAGCCAAATTGGTTCCTTGGGTAGTCCTGATATGTCTATTTGAAAAGTGACACATTGATAAACTTGGTTGCTTCTGCAGACTTTTTCTAAATTCCTAAGTGTATTTATTGCTTTTTGTTTTGCACTTTAGGTCCCCATACTTTTTCTTATGAGACGGACCAAGACCTCCAATCAAAATAGAGTCCCTCAAGGTGAAAGTCGATTTTCTGACGGCGCCTTTTGGCCTAAAAAAGCCTGTGCTGAAAGAGGCGGCAGCAGTGTTGGCTGCAGTTCCAGGTTCAGGGAAACCGAAATCCGTCAACGTGGATCGCCACAAAGGTCGTTACTCTGAAAACATGGATAACGAGTCCCAATATTCTGGGTACTCGTATAAATCCGGGCAATCCCGGAGCTCACGCAAACACAGGTGAGCTATTCTACTTTAGTCATAACTTCTAATGTTGGAGGATTAAGTGTTTTTTTTAGATATCTTACTCATTTATAATATATTTGTTTCTAAATACTGCGAATTGGTCCTAAAAGATTTTGGTTTGGCCAAGAAAATGGCTGCTTTTTTTTTCTTGGAAGCCAAAGTTGCTCATAGGCCCACAAGGAGGTATAACTACGGTAGTACTGAAAGCTTGTCGCCTACAATAAGAACTAAGAATAATTATTGCCCAGTTAACGGCCTTTTACTTGGCCCCATGATGAGGCAAGACTATTGGTAAGAGCTCTCATTTGCCCGATCATTGAGCGGTGTGGAGGTGTCACTGATCACCGACTGACAACCAAATGCTTGTTTGGGTGATCGCATCCTTTATGCAGCTCGAAAAAATTCTCATTGAGAATGTGCTGCTGATGGCAACCAAACAGTATGGGGGATGAACAGTCGCTAGACGTCCATGCTGTCTATATCCGCCTGTGTGAAGGCCAGGTAAGCGAGTGTCAATATTGTTGACCACAACTAATTAGACAGCCATCATGCCTTATATTGTATAGTTGTGTCATGGTGCCATTGTGCAGGTTATCTAAATTCCCTCTAGGGGCATATGAGCATCATAGAAGCAGGAGACAGAATAGGGGGCTGCCCTGATTACTATTACTACAGGGCAACACTATTACTACGGGGGGGGAACTCTCTAGCGGGACCCGTATTACTACGGGGGGTGGGGGGGCCTCTAGCGGGACCCGTATTACTACGGGGGGTGGTGGGGGGCCTCTAGCGGGACCCGTATTACTACGGGGGGTGGGGGGGGCCTCTAGCGGGACCCGTATTACTACGGGGGGTGGGGGGGCCTCTAGCGGGACCCGTATTACTACGGGGGTGGGGGGGGCCTCTAGCGGGACCCGTATCACTACGGGGGGTGGGGGGGGCCTCTAGCGGGACCCGTATCACTACGGGGGGTGGGGGGGGGCCTCTAGCGGGACCCGTATCACTACGGGGGGTGGGGGGGCCTCTAGCGGGACCCGTATCACTACGGGGGGCCGCTGTTACTCTGGCATTTCAGACAAGTCCCAATGGTTCAAGTGTGTGTTGGTTATCTTATGTACTGGTGCTTTCAATACCTGTAAACGTGTTTTTTGTGGGGCAGCATAAAGGCTTGGGCGTCTCTAGTATTTGAGAATTGTTTTTTTTTTTTAAACTTTTTTTCTTTCTCATTTGTAGAGATCGAAGGGAAAGGCATCGATCTAAAAGTCGGGAGGGCAGCAGCCGGGGAGATAAGTCTGTCACTATCCAAGCTCCCGGAGAACCTTTATTAGACAACGAGTCCACGAGAGGAGAGGAACGGGTACGGTTTCTAACTTCTATTTTCTCCAGCATTGTAAACTGTCCGCCGCACGCACGTCCCGGCCATTTTTCCATCCTCTTTCCTCCTGACTGCGGCTGGCATTGTTCGCTGACAGCAGCGCTCATTCATTGCTTCCATCATGGGATTTTCCATATTCAATGACAAACAAGCATTTAACCCATTCACTTCCTACATGGAATATTCAATGCTCTCTCCAAATTTTCTGACGCTCCGCGAAGCGTCGCCACCACTTCTACCCCCCTCCCTCCTCCCGCTTGACAGCTCTTGTGGCTAATTATTTTCCATGAGTGTCTGCAGAGGTAATTAGCAGGAGGGTTTATTGATTTAATTTTTTTTTTTCCCTTCCTTCTTGCATACTTTACTTCCAGTCGCCATCCTAAAAGCCGTCACATTGCAGGGTTAATATTACCAGGCAGCTGGGTACGTAGGCGAAAGGTGCCCCCGGACCTGTGCACCTCTGGATGGTTGCCGGGGAGAGCTAATGAGCTGATCCAAAGTCGCATCGCGGTGCACAGGGTAATTGTTAGGACTCTTCTATTGGGCGGCGGTGATGTCATTGTTTCCCGGTCTCGTCAGGAGGATACAATGTGCTGTGGCCATGTGCCGTACTGTGGGAACTACATTATCCAGCAAACTTCTCCTAAGCTCCATTACATTGTGACTTGTAAAGGAATAAATTGGGACCACCCGAAGGAGTGCATGTAGGCTGTTGCTGCTGAAGGGGGCGCCACAGATGGCCTGGCAGGCCATGACTATCATCTAAACAAATCCAAATAGGATAGAGCGGTAGCATTTAATGACCGGACAGTGATACTGGATTAGTTTATATATGAAACTTTTAATTGGTTGCTGTATGATGGTGTTACATAAGCACCATATGGCTGTATTTCTCTCACTCACTCACTCACTCACATACATACATACATACATACATACATACATATTTTCACCATATGGTGGTATTTACTGCATAGCATATTTTTGTCCATGTATGTGTTAGCAGCACTATGTAACAGTGTTATTTAGCCATCTGCATGCAGTTCTAATTAAGCACTATATGCTTATTTGTACACTATATGATATTGGGGGCACCAACAGTAGGTTACAAATGAAACAGCATAAGGCTGGACGTAGACCAACTTAATGAGCTTCTCTGAGGTACATCCCCAAATCTCTCTTGGGGTACAATGGTGCAGTTTTTTTTTTTATTATCGCCAGTCAATGTGCTCTAGCTGCGCACACTGCAGATGAATGTCAGAACCGCCCATTTCGGACGGCCAATTAGTTGATCTTCATTTCAAAATTTGGCACCTACCTGTCTAAAAGAAGTTCTTTTAATTCTTCTAAAAGTTTCACATATGCCAATAACGTCATTTACGGTACAATTACAAGGCGTTTACGAAGGACTGGAGCCAGGGAAGGCGAGAATCGTTCTACCAAGATTATTCCAAGCTTCTTCCACAATGAAATCACTCAGGGCTGTGTAATTGGCCGCCCTTCCACCTGACAGGGTGAGACTTGTTCAGTCACTTTCGGTTATGAGAGGTTTTGATTGTTTCAAATCTTCTTAAAGGGGTAGAAAAAAAACAAAATCTAAACCTTCTTTACATAACAAACTGCAAATTAAAAAATTCCCCCCAAAATATGACTTTTTAAAAAAAAAATTCTTTTGATACTTTTCAAAAATTTCCCACTAAAAGCTAAATTTCTAACCATTTTTTTCCCCTTTTCCACAGGATGACAATTGGGGTGAAACCACTACAGTTGTCACAGGGACTTCTGAACACAGCATATCCCATGATGACATCACACGTATCACTAAGGACATGGAGGATAGTGCCAACTTGGACTGCTCCCGGCACTTTGGGGTCATCATCGGTGGAGCGTTGGCACTCATCTCATTCCTGACCCCTATAGCCTTTATGCTGTTGCCCAAAGTTTTACCGTGGGATCTGGAAACCTGTGGTACACCTTGTGAGGGTCTATTTATCTCCGTGGCCTTCAAACTCCTCATCCTTCTTGTTGGCAGCTGGGCACTTTTCTTCCGTCGGCCCAAAGCTTTCTTCCCTCGAGTGTTCGTCTTCCGAGCTCTGATCATGGTCCTCATCTTCTTGCTGGTGGTGTCCTACTGGCTTTTCTACGCAGTCCGTATCTTGACGACGGCGGAGAGGAATTACCAGGGGATAGTACAGTACGCCGTATCGCTTGTGGATGCACTTCTATTTGTTCACTACTTGGCCGTTGTCTTGCTGGAACTGAGACAACTCCAGCCTCAGTTCACCATCAAGGTTGTCAGGTCCACGGATGGAGCGAGCAGACATTACAATGTTGGCCACTTAAGGTAAGTCAGCCATGAGCATGGTGCCTAAAGTAGAAAGGCTCCCAAAAACTTCAAAAATGTAAGATATTTCTACAACATCTACTACCTTTAATGTTGGGAAACTCCATCGAAGAATCGATTTTTGGCCCATTTCACTGATTTACAGGTGGCCATTAGACTAGAATAGTGAAAATTGACTGACTATTATAGGGAGGAATCTAGCGCTAGACCGCATGGCGATGGTGGCGCTAAAAGCAGTTTTTATTGTTATAGCTGTAAATGATGAAATGGAGGAAGTTTTGTTTATTGTTGTGCTCCATCATTTGTATTGGTAATGTAAATTTTTTTGTGGTATTAAAAGGGTTGCCATAGTAACCTCACAGAATTTTTTTTTAATGAGCTATGCAAAAGCGGTAATGGGAAATGAGCGGAATGTAAATGAACCTGAAAACAAATGTAGCCCATAATGCACCCAATGGGGGTCAGGGAGTTCTCATCTCTGAAGTCGATGTGTCTCCCTGCAGATTTTCCTACTTACTAGACTCTGCAACTGGAATGTTTTTCACATTTTCTTACAAAATTGTAAAAAAAGGTTATAACGTAATGCTTATTCTGTTTTCTAGTAGGAAATGCACCACCATACCTTAGTTATACCTGACCCCTTTCACAGCTTGAAGGAGATATACAGAATCACAAAAACATGGCTGATTTCTTTCTAAAAACAGCACCACCTCTTTCTACAGGTTTTGTCTAGTATTGCAGCTCAACTTCAGTTCAGTGGAGCCCAGCTGTAATACCATGTGCAAAACCTGTGGACACGGGGGGGAGGGGGGGCCCTATCTTTTGGAAGAAATCATTCATGCTTTTCTGATGCTACACATGCCTATTAAAGGGGTTATCCAGTTGTAAAGTATTGATAACCTGTGCTCAGGATAGGTCATCAATAGATTTGCGGGGGTCTGCCGCCCAGGATCCCCACTGAACAGCTGTTCATCCAGTTAATATGCTTGTGCATTGATATAATTTCTGCAGGAAGCAGACAGCTCTGTTGTCTCAGCAGTGGCCAGGCTTGGTATTGCAGGCATTGAAATGAATAGGATCTTTGCCTGTAATACCAAGCCTGGCCACTGCTGTGGAAATGGAGATGTCTGCTTCTTGCAGAAATCAGATCAATGCATGAGTACCTCTGTCTGAACAGCTAATTGTTGGGGGGGAAGGGGTTTCTGGATGGCAGACCCCTGCAAATTTAGTATGGAGGCAGTAGTTTATAAGTGGACAACCCATTTAAAGTGGGTTTATACATGTTTGAACCAGCGTAAAATAGACGGTGGTCTTGATTAATGGGTAAAATGGGGAGCAGCCATTATAGTGCCAGGATGTAAGTGTTGGCTTCTCTGCGCACTCCTTCTAAGAAGCCAGGGCTAGCTCAGCACTGTTCTGGCACAAGTTCTCCACCCCGCAACAAAGACCATTTGACCAGCTCTCTCCACGAGCTCCATGACATCTGCAGCGGCTCCTTCCATAGTATGCACACCCTTGGTTTGAACCCTTAGTGTCTTCTTAAAGAGGTCCTGTCATGTTTTGGGGTCATCGGGTCTGGCAGGTGACATCGGATTCCTTCAGCCCGCTGATGTCCGTCATCAACCGTTTCACAACTAATGGAGGAATACACAAAACACGAGCTGCACCAGAACCAGTGGGGCTTCAGCTGCTTAGCCGGTCCTGCTGAGCGGAGGGCAAGTCCTCATTAAGATGTTGGATAACTATGCTCTGCACTACGGGGACGGCAAACCACTCTTAAAGGAGCCCTAAACACAGAAGATCGCAGCGCTTCCTCCCTTCATCTCCTCCTTTCCTTATGATCCTAGTTGATCGCCTATTACAATGTAATCTCTTAGTGACAGCGATTTTCATTCATTGGTGACCCATAACTTGTTTACATACTCGTATAGGGCTTGTTTTTTGTGGGAGAAGCCACCAGAAGGGGTACATTAGAATGTGTTGAACTTTTCTATTACATTTTTTTTAATGAGAGGAAGATGGGTGACTTCATCCCCTCCTCCTCCCCAGAATTCTGCAATTGTTCGTTGGGCTTCGTTTTTCCGGTGTTCATCATTCAGTAAAAATGAACATGATAACTTTGTTATCTGGACTGGCACGATTACTGCAAAACCAAGTTTATATAGATTTTTTTTTTTTTTTTCTTTTTTTATATAATTTTAATTTTATTTACTACTTTTGAACACTGAAAAATAACCTTTTGAAGAAAAAACATTTGACTCCGCATCTTCGCAGTCTAGGACCCAGGACATTTTTCTTTTTCCGGCAGTGGAGCTCAGAGAGGGCTTTTATATTGCAGGAAGAGTTGTAGCTTTTATTGGTACCGTTTTAAGTTACGTGTGACTTTTTTGGATTGTTTTCTATTGCATTTTTTTCGGAGGCGAACAAAAAGAAAATGGCAATTCTGGCATTAGTTTTTAAAATTATTTGTATGTGAGAGAAGTATTTTCATTGTCAGAGTTGCTATGAAAGCAGTAACACTTATGTGTTGCTGCTTAAAAAAAAAAATGAAAATTTCCTCATAAAACCCATTTTTTAAATGGAAAAAAATACCAGAATTTTATTTCTTTAAACTGTATCTTTTTTTCCCCCTAAATTAAACTTGTACTGAATTCTTTTTTTTTTTTTTTTAATTTAGTCCCTCAAAACTAAAAAATGGCGATAATTTGTTCACTGGGATAGTACATTGCATTACATATGTAGTGCATACTACTATATCTATGACATCAGCCTATTGTACTTTTCCAGAGGCAGGATCTAATAGACTAAGTTACAGGGCAGTTAAGTAGGTCTTTGTTAAGCCTCTGGCTGCTATGGGAACCCATTGGTACTTTGTGGTCGCTGTGGAGGGTGTGGATGGGTGACAGAAGAAGTCCCCTCCCCTGTCATCTGCTTACATGCTGCAGTTGCTATCGATTGTGAAATGTAAAGGGGATTAAACTGCAGGATCTGAGGTTTCTCTGCTCCTGGCTGTTAGAGCAGGAGCCTGGCTGTCAGTCTGCCAAGCCACCATTTTTTTAAAAATGTATGTGCAGCTTTAAAGCCCATTCAAGGGTCAGTAAAAAGGTGAATTGGCGGTCACTAAGAGCTTAAACTGAGAAATTATATATAAAGGAAATCGGTTTTCCAGGAGATCGGCCATGTCCCTTTCCTCGTCATCATCCTTACTGTTCTGTGCCTGGGTGTAATACAGCTGACTGCAGCAGGAGCCTCTCCCCTCTGATAAAAAATTAAGCCCTGCCCCTTTGCCTAGCCTTGCTCCAGCCATACATGGAGCCACTCAGCAGGAGATTTAATGGTGTTCTCTGTGGGATTTCTCCCAAACGGATTTGCAGTAATTTCTGCATGTTCTTGAAATGGTAGTGCACCTATATTTCCTCTTTACTTTTATCATTCTTTTCTAGGTTGAGTGTTACTTTTTAAAGTGGACCCCCGCTGTCATCGTTTCTTTCCGAACCCCTCTTCATTTTTCCAACATGGCCTAACACGATTTGATGCACACTGCACATTGGTACTCTCAAATGAACAGTACTGGCCAACCAGAGCAGCCGGTAATGTCTGAGGCACCAGTAGGGATCAGTGTGGATTAGAATTTTTCTGGCCATCTTGGAAGAACTAAAAGTAGCCCCAGGGACAAGGACAACTGCATCCAAATGGGTTGAAAGTACAGCAGCATGTGATAGTAACACTTAAAGGAGTTGTGTAGTTGTAAACTATTGGTGGTCTTTTCTCAGGACAGGCTAATATTAGTAGATCAGTGGGGGTCTGCTGCCCAGGACGTCCACTGATCAGCTGTTTGCCAGGCTAGGACACTTGTGCACTGGACTGATTTTTCCTGGAAGCGGACAGCTTTGTACCTGCTAAAGTGGCCAGGCGTGGTATTGCAGGCCGAATTCCCACTCCTTTCAATAGAAACTTGGCTTGTAATACCAAGCCTAGACACTGCAGTAGGAACGGCGCTGTCTGCTTCCTGCAGAAAAGCAGCTCAGTGTATAATTTTGCAGCCCCGGTGAACAGCTGATTGGCAGGGGCCCTTTGCAAGCTGTCCTGAGGATAGGCCATGAATAGATTACAACTGGACAACCCCTTTAAGACTGCTCATAGACTTTAGCTGTAGCTTCCTAAACCTATTAACGTTCAGGTTTCCCTATTATATCACGAATGAATATTAGGACACCTCTTGATCTCTTCCTTCACCATTCAGGTAAAAAGAAGGTTTTACTTAAGAAGAATCCAGCATACTTGATTCTCTTGTTCTGCGGTGCCAGCAGGTTACCCTTAATGACTCTTTACTGGCGCTCCAGTATAAGGTGGTGCATTTCCTACTGTTTGTTCACGCAGACTCTTTCTGTAATGTGTTTTGCTTTTCCTCATTGGTTCCCGTGACCCTTTCGTATTCTCCTTGTGTCTCCTTTTTTTTTTTTTGCCTCCTGCCCTACACAATTTTATATCTATTTTATTTTGGCACCTGGTCCTACCCTGTCCTGTTTTCCTCTCGCAGTATCCAACGAGTTGCTGTATGGATTTTGGAAAATTATTATCACGACTTCCCTGTCTACAACCCTGCTCTCCTGAACTTGCCAAAATCCATCCTGTCCAAGAAAATGTCTGGCTTCAAGGTCTACTCCCTCGAGGGTGAGATGTTGTTTCCCCCCACTAGAACACCCCAGTCTTCTCCTTAATGTCTTCACCTGATGTCCTCTAATCTGTTATATATGATTCCATGTCAACATTGACTTTGTCGCTTGCAGTCTCTAATAACTCGGGCAACTCTTGTCTTAGAAAACATGTCGAATTTTTATTTTATGATGAATGAGCGTTTCATGTGGTTTGGACTCTTCGACGGCAATGTGCCATGCCAAAATGTCTGCCAAAAGGGGCATTGAACAAAAAAGCCTTTCCGATATTGATTTGTTGTAATGTTGCATTCAGTCCAATGTTATAGTATCGGCTACATCGAGATTGGATCAAGTTGCTTGTCCACCTTAGATGATCTACATTTGGTGAATCAGCTTCTCTTGACAACTTGAAGAAAATAATTAATTGCTTTTCCCTTGTTGAAAACTCTACTTGGCTGGTGTATTGTTAAGATCGAGTGGATCATCTGAAGCTTTGATACCTTACCATGTAACACATTACCTTGGGAATACACTTAAAGTAATTTTTTAACTTGGAGTGTATGACAACTTGAGTTGACCTCTTGGGCAACTTCTTACGGACCTCTAAATATGACCATATTGAATGTTGGCCAAACCAAGCAATCTTGGTGATACTATTTGACCATGAAATGTGTGAGGATGTCTCAACTCTCCCCAATGGTAAATAATGGGGCAAGAAGGGTCAAGGGATGTTGAATTTCATTATGCTCAACTCCCTTTTTTTTTTTTCTTTTGTTCTCAGGACAAATAAGATTCCATTGGAGGGATTTGGCAGTGGTTTAGAGTACTTTTACATGACACTTGCTCCTGTGCTTTCACACAGGCGTGATAGTTCTGTAAATGGAAGAAGAGCATGGTGGAGCTCTACTCTGGCCGCCCGCCTCCATTCACCGTGAACAGGAAGTCATTCATAGACGAACGACTGCCTGTTTAAACTGAGTGAGAAGTCACTCATCTTTTCATTTCAGTGAGCTGAAACAAAGTGACTAGCAACTGAGCGATTTCTTTCTCAGTACCTTATCAGGTCCTGCTTTTATTGGCGATGGTTGGCCCATGTAAAAGCTTCCCTTCAGTCATTCCGTGTAAAGGGACTTTGAGATCTTTTAGCCACTCACCTCCATTCACTGCAAACAGGTAGTAGTTTATAGATTTACACAGTAGACAAACGCCAATCAATGAGATTAGGGCTCATCTACATTACCTTTACATTGCCGATTTCAGACTTGGTCTGTGAAAATTAGTGATTGTGTCTCTCCAACCGATCCCCCACAATAGAGAATCCTCTATCAGCAACACATCCCCTGTTTACATGGGGAGTTGATAATCACACTGTCCGATAGTCAAACAAGCATTCTTTTGAGCATTAGATCTCTTGTCCTAAGGCCAGGTCCAAGTTTATATGCCGATTTTGGTCAAACCTTCTAGGATCCTTTAAGTGGTGGCCAAATGGGAGACTGAACAGGTAGTATTTTATTCAGCAAACTTCCTTAACGGTGAGGGAGGCCATTCTCTAATGGGTGCACAGGATTCCAATGAACCTTTACGTAGGATCCAATTTACTCTTCTCATTCTCTTTAGTCATGGGAACATTCTGATTATAGCACACAGGCATTTCACACTTTCTGTGGTGGACACATGAGACTCAACGCTTTTTTTTATATAAAATGCGGTCCTACAAAAAGACTCTTAGAAAATGGAGCTATCGCCGGGGCTACCTCCACCCATTTCACTTCCATGACCTCTATAACTGTCTAGAATAGTAGACAAAGTAAAAAATCCTTTGGTCTTCTAGGTCTCCTTCCATTGAATAGCTGTTGGGAGGGGGCCTCTCTTTATGATGGAGGTTGCAGAATTCCACCTCCTGAAATCGCGGTCCCTTTAGGGCACTGTGAGTTGAATATCAAACCTTGAATTTCTGAAACTTCAAAGCCAGCCTGTCACATGCATTGAGGCCTCATTAAGTTTCTGTGCTGACTTGAAATATAGGTTGACACGTCGGGCTCCCTTTTTTATATTAAGACCATGTTAACCCCTTTGAGCCTACCTCTAGTTTGTAAGCACTCATCTTGGAGCATTCATCCTACCAACTTTTACAATGTAAGGAGAGCTCGAAGATGTCTGTACAAGGGGCTACATATTTCGGGTGAGAATCTAACCACCCACCCCCAACTCTCAAAGACTTGAGAAAAGTTAACATTGGTTGCTTTTCTTGGAAGTGATGGGTAGTCCTGCGTTCCTTAGGATGACTCTAACCAGAATTGAGGACAAGCTGAAGATGCACAACTTGTAGTCTATCGAGAGAAGTCTTCAAAGATATTCTACTGGTTATAACCCGTAGTGACTTAGAGTTGCATTGCAAAGGCTATAACTCAGTAACAGCCATATGAGGCATTCTTTTTTGTGGGTGGGTGGGTGGGGGGGTGATGAGGTTAATTTTTAATGGCAGCACTGTGGGCTGCATATAATATGTTGTAGAACTTTTTAGTGCATTTGTTAGGAGATCAGAAAACCTTCCAGAAATTCTGCCATTTGATTATTTTGGTTTTGTTTTCACGGCATTCACCGTTCAATAAAAATAGGATGATCGATTGTTTTTTAAAGGAAATTTCCAATTTTTGTTGCTACCAGTTTGAGGTACATGTGACTTCATGTCATTTGCTTACATACCGTAGTTATTTATTGTGGCATGTTAGGCCCCATGTCCACAGGGAAAATCAGGCCCGCCGTGGGTTCTTCATGTAGAATCCATAGCGGGTCCCTCCTGCCCCGCAGACATGAGGCCAAAAAATAAGAATTAACTCACCTCTCCGGACGCTGCGGTTCTTCCTTCCTTCCTGGCCGGATCTTCTTTCTTCGACCCGGCGGATGTGCTCGGCACGCCGGCAGCGTACCACGCACAAGCGCCGGACACATCCGCTGGGCCGAAGAAAGAAGATCCGGCCGGGAAGGAAGGGAGACCTGCAGTGTCCAGGACAGGTGAGTTTTAATTATGGTGCGGGTGTTCCGCGGATCCGGACAGCTTCCATAGGCTTCAATAGAAGCCTGCGGGTGCCGTCCCCGCGGGAGACCCGCATGAAAATGGAGCATGTCCGGATTTTTTCCCGCACACGGATCCACGCCTTAAAGGAAAAATGACATCTGCAGGTATTTAACTACCTGCAGGTGTCCAATGCATCCCTATGGGGCGCGGATCCGCGTGCGGGAAAAACGCTGCAGATTTTAACCCCGTGGACATGAGGCCTAAGAGTTTTCTCCATTAACGGCAGTTAGAGCAGGAGCCTGGCTGTCAGTAGTCAGCCAAGACAAAAAGGTGTTTTAGCCGTCACGAACAAGTTAATTTACTGCACAAGTTAATTTTTGCAATTTATAGTTGATCAGTCTAATTTACTAGGCAGAAGACCATGAAGACCTGCCTTGTAAGATTTGTCTACCAGTTAAGCAATGCTGCAAAGTTCAGTAGACCAACGACATCGTTAATGGTGACTTAGTTCCCCTCTTACACTTTATGGGTGACATTCCATGTTCTCCATTTCTTACCATCAATTCCTTAAATCATTCTTTCTAAAATGTCCAAATGTCTCAAACTCTTTGGTTGGGGTTACATTTTCTTTCCTTGTTCTCTTTAATTCTAACTTCCATTTTTAATTCTAACTTCCATTTTTTCTTTTTTTTTTTATAGAAAATTCTACTAACAACTCAACAGGTCAGTCCCGGGCGGTGATAGCGGCTGCCGCCAGGAGGAGAGACAACAGCCACAATGAGTATTATTACGAAGAGGCCGAACACGAGCGAAGAGTGCGGAAAAGGAAAGCAAGGTAACTCCACAAAACCTCTTCAATGATGGGGCAATCCCATCTGGGTGACTTTTACCATGATATGCCAGGGCATAGCTAATGCTGATAATAGTACCCGGTTATAGATGGATGAGATACATTGAAGACGATGGGAACAGACTACAGGTTATGTTGCAAACCCACCCAATCTAATGACATGTCAATGTGGCCAGCCTAAGGATGTGACCTCTGCAGTCATACGTGGTTACATTTCTTACTGCCCTTATGGCCCGGGCACCAAGAGCTTGTACCCCCGCTTTATTGACTTGACAGTATTATTTGGCCAACTATTTGGTATCTTTGGCAGTTTTATTTGTGCACTGTACAGTAGGTTATAGCTACAGCATAAGGGAAGGGGGTATCAATAGAAGTTCCTACGCAGGACATCCTCCAACCAAAGACTGGTTCTGCATGGCAAGGCTGGCATCACCGTGTAACCAAAGCTTTACTAATAAAAACTGGTAAGCAACAACTTAAAAGGGAACCTTTTAAATACCAAACTTGGTTCTTTATTGGGCCCCTGAAGACTTGGTGTTGAGAGAGGATTTTGGTTACACTTTAAAGAAGTTGTCTGGTAACAGAGGTTTTCCAGGGAAATACTATTAATGACCTATTCTCAGGGATAGCTCATCAATAGTTGATAATAATAATAATCTTTATTTGTATAGCGCCATCATATTCCGCAGCGCTTACATAGACGGGGGGGATACAGAAAGACAAAAGTACAAACATTACAGAACCACGGTTACATAGTAATCAATTGATGGAAAGAATAGGGGTGCGGGTCCTGCTCCAACGAGCTTACATACTACAAGTAATGGGGTGATACAGAAGGTAAAGGGGCTGGAGATGTGCATGGTATGGTGGGGTGGAGATGTGCACGGTATGGCGAGGTGGAGAGTGAGCGATGTTCTACACATAGACAATGGTCAGACATTTAGCCGTGTGATGGCAGAAACAGTATGACTGCAGGAGCGGTTTATGATGGCTAGCAGGGATTGCAGTCAGTAGGTCAGGGAGCATGTTATCAGGCGGAGTACAGAGGGGTTTGTTTAGGGAATGCGGTATGCCTCCCTGAAGAGGTGCGTTTTTAGAGCACGCCTGAAGTTCTGCGAGTCCTGGATTGCTCGGGTAGCCTTTGGTAGTGCATTCCAGAGGACGGTGCTGCTCTGCAGAAGTCTTGGAGGCGGGAATGAGAAGTTCGAATTAAAGAGGTGCTCAGTCTGGTTTCGTTAGCAGAGCGGAGAGCCCGGGCTGGTTGATGGATTGAGATGAGGGAGGCAATATAGGGGGGCGCTGCACTGTGGAGAGCTTTGTGGATGAAGGTAGCGAGTTTAAATTGAATTCTGTATTTAACGGGCAGCCAGTGCAGTGACCGGCACAGGGCAGAGGCGTCCGAGTAGCGGCTGGACAGGAAGATGAGCCTGGCTGCCGCATTGAGGAAGGATTGGAGAGGGTAGAGTCTGGTGCAGGGGAGGCCGATCAGCAACGAGTTGCAATAATCGAGCCGGGAGTGGATGAGGGCAACAGTGAGCGTTTTTAGCGTGTCCACAGTGAGAAAAGAGCGGATTCTTGCGATGTTCTTGAGGTGCAGCTGACATGTTCGGGCCAGAGATTGGATGTAGGGGGTAAAAGAGAGATCAGAGTCAAATATGACCCCAAGGCAGCGGGCATGTTGTCTAGGAGTTATGGTGGCGCCACACACTGAGATGGAGATGTCAGGATGAGGTTGGTTAGTGGAGGGTGGAAATACCAGCAGGTCAGTTTTAGAGAGGTTTAGTTTTAGGTAGAGAGAGGACATGGTGTTAGCGACAGCGGACAGACAGTTAGTGATATTTTGGAGTAAAGGTGCAGAGATGTCACGGGCAGAGGTGTATAGCTGGGTGTCATCAGCATACAGGTGGTATTGGAGGCCAAATCTCCTGATGGTTTGTCCAATAGGGGCTGTGTAGATAGAGAAAAGAAGGGGGCCGAGGACCGAGCCCTGGGGGACCCCAATAGTAAGGGGAAGAGGAGGGGAGGTAGAGCCAGCAAAGGAGACACTGAAAGAGCGGTCAGATAGGTAGGAAGAGAACCAGGAGAGGGCAGTGTCCTTTAGGCCAATGGAGCGTAGCAAACTGAGGAGGAGTTTGTGGTCAACAGTGTCAAATGCTGCGGAGAGGTCGAGGAGGATCAGTAGGGAGTAATCGCCCCTCAATTTGGCTGTCAGTAGGTCATTGGATACCCTTGTAAGGGCAGTTTCTGTCGAGTGTTGAGGTCGAAAGCCAGACTGTAGGGGGTCTAGGAGAGAGTGCTCTGATAGGTAGCTTACAAGGCGGGAGTAAACCAGGCGTTCTAGTAGTTTGGAGATGAAGGGGAGATTTGAGATGGGTCGGTAGTTGGCAGCATCAGTCGCGTCCAGAGATCAGCTGGGGTCCGCCACTTGAGACCCCGGCTAATCTCGTGCCTGTTATTGGCCACTACACACAGAGGTACTTGGTGGAAGCTGCTGCTTCGACCCCCATGTAGTGGCCGGAGCTTGTAACTGCAGTCTGAGGTCTCTGGTAGACACTTGCTTAAATATTATTTCCTTATCCTGCTGAAAGGTTATCAGTAGTCTACAACTGGACAACCCCTTTAAGGGCATCTCCATTTTGTTGCTGCATTTCATGAAGGATCATATAATACCATATAGTGCCAAAATATTCTAATTAACTGCTGTAGAAAATCCTCATTTTGGCCCACAACGGAGCATCTGTGACAGGTTTTAATCTAGTTCAGACATCCTTGGATTAGTGAAGATTTATGGTATGTCTTTTAAGCTTGTCTGTAATACTCTGCCTCCTCTTATGTCAGCCGAGTATGTCTTACCCCAGACTGGTGTCGAGTAAGACCTGTACTGACCTGCAGCTCCATCTATCATCATCTGCCTCTTAATGATGAACTCTGCGTAGATGCATGTAATTTACAATAATTGTCAACAAGTGAAGCCCTGGAATTTGGCGTGATGGTCTCACAAAAAGTTTCACCTTGTTGCCTTTATTACCAACAGAGTTTATTAAGAGGGCACAATGATGGCTATACAGCATGTAGTCAAAAAGACGGATCCAGCGCTAGATCTCACTATTGGTGTCCTATATGGAAATAACCATAGCGTACTTGAATAGGAAGGCATGAATGAACCTACAGGATGGTATGGCACACGGGCCCCTGGAGACCCCAGAACAGGGATTTCAATTTTGTGTTGTGGCCCCTGTAAGAAGTGGAAGAGAAGTGCGTGAGAAGCAAAAATCCACTTTCTTCGTTGCTCTGCGTTCCGTGGGATCACTGCTGTGACTGAAGTAAGGAAAGTCTACTGGAAGTGGCCTCCTACGATACATGCATGGAGCCAATTGATTGTGCAGTCTAGGGCTGACGCTATCATTGTGGGACTGTGTTAATTAATGGTGAAGCGCCAATTTAGTGCAGATGCAATGCAAATACTAGTAAAAGCTGAACCCAATCAGAAGACAATGCTGATTTCAGTATGAACATGCGAGTTGGAATTTGGTGTGATCACCTCATTATACCGGTGTTCATTCCAGGGAATCAACGTGAATCCGTACCTGAATCTCCTGCAGATGGTGGATGACCTCTCCCTATCGTAGGAGAGGGATATCCCTTCCAGTGCACTTTCCATAATTCAGCTATAGCAGTGGTCCCACGGCACTTGGAGAAATGCATAACACAGTCGTTGACACGGGCCCTAACTCTCTCCACAACACACAATTGAAATCCATGTTCCGAGACCCCCAGGGGCCCGTGCACCATAGCTTTGTAAGGCGCTTCCATACCTTCTTAGTCAATGTAGGACATCAGTATTGAGATATAGCACTGGATCAGTCTTTTTGACTCCACCCTGTAGATGTCGGCTATTGCCAACTTGCATATTTTAGAGTCAGGTTCACTACGTTTGCCCTGCATTGTTTACTACTTTCAGTGTTGGAAAAAAGACTAGAATGAACCCCAAAGAAAGGAGATGTAGGGAGGTTTTAGAAGTCGTTTTTTTTTGGTTCCATTATTTCACTCGAGTATGTGGATATGGTGGCAATTCTTCAAGAGGATTGGACTCAAATGAATACAGGATTCTTACTTTGGTGGAACATGAAGCCAGAAACAACCAAAATTGAACGGTGGGAGTTCCAGATTATTGGATGTTGTACCTCAATAGTCTTTCCTCACAGAGGGGTATAAAGTTATTATAAGTATTGGAGGGGGCAGAGCTGGGCTGACAGTGAGGGGTTTATGGCAGGGGAAGACGTCGGTGAGATGACTCACTTGAGCCTCTGGGTGCAACTATGGAAATGGCTGGAGTGGACTCGCTACATAGACATGGTCATCCATCAGATATGACCCCCATTAAGGGCAAAGTTAGTAGGCAAATGGAATGCGACCACTTGATAGCTGTCTGCCAGATAACTCAGAACTTTGCCAGTGACTTGCCAGCAAGTGGTTACAAAGGAAGAAGCACCATACAGAGACTTTGAGGTCTCTTGGCTGTAGCTTGCTGTGTGTTTCTTAAGCAGTATAGCCGCACAATGGAGCCCCAGCATTCGTGGTAGGTCGGGCGTTGTGCACAGCCAATTATTTCCAATTCCAAGGTAGCGTAGTCATGGAGCAACAAACGGGTCGGAAGATCCCCACACGTTTTCACCCGGGCCCACTAGCACACATTGTAAGTGTGCAGAACTCGCCCTTTTTAAATCCTCCTCCCTCTTCTTGCATTGCCCGAGAGCTCTTACCCCTGTGCGGCACTACCTCATCCATGTTTAAAATAAACCATAAAACCTGTCACATTATACACTTGGAACAACGAAACAAAATGAAACCAGTAAAGAGCAATAGAAATGAAGAGGTCCTCTCTACACAAACAGTTATGAAGTTCCACCATCACCAAAACTGGGGTGTAGGAAGAATGGTTGGCCAATGATATGTGGCTATTATGACATTAGAATGTGCAAAGGTTTTTTTTAAGATGGTTGATTTTGTCATCCTAGGTTGGTAGTTGCTGTAGAAGAAGCTTTCACTCACATTAAGAGGCTACAGGAAGAGGACCAGAAAAACCCACGTGAGATCATGGACCCCAGAGAGGCTGCCCAGGCTATCTTTGCCTCAATGGCTAGAGCGATGCAGAAGTATCTCCGGACAACAAAACAGCAGCCGTACCACACCATGGAGAGCATCCTGCAACACCTTGAGTTCTGCATCACCCACGACATGACTCCAAAGGTTAGTGGGGGTAACCTTTTAATGGCCATATATGTCTAAGAGAGTGGTATCTTTCTGCTGTTAAAAAAAAATTAAGCTGGTGGTATCCTCATTTATAGAACCTCTATACCAAATATTGGCAAAGCAGATCTCGAAGAACCTCTTCTTACCTGCTGCTGTACAAACTCTAGACCTTCTCATCTACGTTATCTCTTCAGCTATGACTTAATGATCTGACCCAACTTGAAGTACTTGTCGGACAACCCCAGTTATTCCTAGTCGGAGATGTCAAACACCTCTCCGGTTCCAGATGTTTAACCCATTAATGATACAGACCTTTTTTTTTTTTTAATTTTTGGTATTTCCTCCCCATTTTCCAACATTGTAACTTTTGTGCATCCATTGACGTAGCAGTTTGAGGGCTTGTTTTTTACAGGTTGAGTTGTTTTTTCTTTTTTTTCTTTTTTTCATTGTAGAGGCATTGTTCCATTTCCTCATTGACAGGCCTTGTAACATGGCTAGCAAGCCAAACCAGGGTACCGAGGAATTTTGTGCCTCGTCGGGGCACACAGTAGGGTTCTGCTTGGCTAGATGAGAAGCCGCCAACTTGAGTCCAAGTAGTAATTCCTAGATAGCAGGTGGCATTGGAACATCCAAAAATCTGGCTTCATCCTGGTACATTCCTGAATGTTTTTGACTGCAGTTACCAGCTTAATTGTCGGTCCTCCAAGCTATATTTCCCAATGGGAGTCCGGCGCTAGCGTTACTGGATGCCGCTCTATTTTCTCCTTATGTGCCCTACGAAACGTTTCCTGCTGAGGTGTTAAGCTTGTGTAGGACAACTTGCTAAACTGTGGCTTAAACTCTGTCCCTATTAAGCTGTAAATTCTCTACACGTAATCTGATATTTTAGTTTTTCTTCCGCCTTTAAGATGCAAACCTGCCCCCTAGTGTTCACGAATATGAACTACAGCACAAGTGTCAACTCCCGTAGGATAACAAGGCTATCGGTTTCACGCAGGCAGGCTTTACTATCCCTCACGCTCACATTTTATTAAATATTCACATCTCTCATTCATATTTAATCATGGGCTCTCCGCAGAAGCCTTTGTCGTACGTCGAGCAGATGCGCGGATCGCACCCTGAAGCCTTTAATAAAAGGCCGTGAAAAGCTCTGAGACCTTTTAAAACAACCATTCCTCAGATCGTAAACACTTGGCTTATGTGTCAGGCGACGGGTTAGAATAGAGTTTGTATCCTTGCAATTTTTTTTTTTTCCTTTCCATTGAATTTTTAACTCCGCCTCTTGGCTCCGACCACAACGGTCTGCTGCATTGAGTCTGTAATCCCCAGCTGGCTCTTGGGGTTAGGTCTTGTCCAACAAGTTGACTACTTGTCTCCCAGTTGATGCAAGTTTTTCTGAAATGTTTTTTGGACTAAAAAAAATTGTAGAACATTGTAATTTTTTGTATTTTGACTCTTTTAATGTTCTTTAGTTTGGATTGCAAATAAGGGGGATGGAACAATACCTCTGCAGCGCCACCTATTGGATGGCAGCATTCCTGCAAATCGATGTCCGACCCTTTTTGACGTGTGGCGTGGACTCTACTCCTGAGCCCGCTACATGCACACTTCACAACTGCCTGATGTAAATTTACATTAGTTGGTCATGGGGCCGGACAGCCACACCTACAGAAAGGAGAAGCGGGCTAAGTGATCCATTGCTATTCTTACTATACCTACCAGCAGGGCTACCGTCTTGTAAAAAGTGACTCTTCTTAGGGGGTTATTCCCCACTAGTCTATGGTTCAGGGGAGAATTAGTTCTGCATCATGGCTATGGTACACAACACTTGACCCTCTCCTGTGCCAGACAATGGCCTTCGGGTTTGCCATGGTTGCTAATTAAAAAGAATAGCGATAATAAACTGCAGTACAAAAGTACAACTGTGTATTATCTAAGAAATCATAAGATCACAGGTTCAAGTCCCCGAGAGAGACAAGTTTAAAAATAGTTTTTTATATTTTATGGGGTCTTTTAAAAACTTTTTGTATGTCTTCCCTTTAGGCCTCCTGCACACGGGCGCGTAGGCCCACGCATGCGGGTTTCACGCAGTTGAGTTCGACCCAGTTCCCAGCCGGTGACCTCTGCATACCTGTCCGGCGGCTTCTTTCTGCACCGCGGATGTGCTAGCTGGCACTCCGTTGTGCATAGCAGCAAGCGCTATGTGATGACGCGGATCCCATGATACTTTCGCAGTGCTCATTGCGGTAGTGCTGCAGGATGGACGGCTTCTATGGAAGTAGTCAGTGCGCAGCCCGCACAGAATTGCTGTGATTTCTTCTCCGCGAGCGGAAAATCGCAGTCTATTTTGCCATAGCATGCTATGGGGTGGTATTTGATGCGGATGTCCACCGCGGACTCCGCAATGCAAATCTGGCCGTGTGGAGGAGGCCTCCTTCATTCATATGCATCCTAAAACGAAAATGGTACCTATAAAAATTAGTTTGTCATGCAAAAGAGCAGGCCCTCACAGAGCTCCATCCATGATGGAATAAAATGTTCTGAATGCTGATGGTTTTATATTATGCAAAGGTAGAAAAGCCTAAAAATACAGTGGACTTAACTTTTTTTTTCTTGTTGGTTTGTATAATTATGACAATCCAAAAATTAATGTCGCATTGCATGGTGAACGCCATAACAAAAGAAAAAAAATCTATGGCAGAATTGAATTTTCGCCCTGCAGAAATTAAAGGGGTTGTCCCACGAAACAAAGTGGGGTTATACACTTCTGTATGGCCATATTAATGCACTTTGTAATGTACATTGTGCATTAATTATGAGCCATACAGAAGTTATTCACTTACCTGTTCCGTTGCTGGCGTCCCCGTCGCCATGGTGCCGTCTAATTTTCAGCGTCTAATCGCCCGATTAGACGCGCTTGCGCAGTCCGGTCTTCTCCGTGTTGAGAAGAATGGGGCTGCTCGTGCTGGAGAGCTGCTCCTCGTAGCTCCGCCCCGTCACGTGTGCCGATTCCAGCCAATCAGGAGGCTGGATTTAAGTACACCAACATGGTAACCATAAAAACTACAGCTTGCCATGTAAAGCACAGGCCCACATACGGCCATGCCAAAGAAGAAAGAAGTTATGGCTTTTGAAAAGTACAATAAGGAAGTAGCAATCTTTTTGGATTATTCTCTCTAAGTCCCAAACTAGGCCGAGTCCTTAAATGGTTAAACAAGCATACTTTTTTGTTTTTAAACTAACTATAATACTGGCATTGCTGTGGAAAAGGTCTTTTTTTTTAATTCCTGTTCCATATGCTAATTAGGCCCTATGGTCCAGTAGCCGTACCCAGACCATTCGAGCCACCCACTTGATTGCTGTGGATGACATGCTTCCATCATCCATGAGCCGTTCCAGATCTCCTGATCGGAAGCCCACGGTCAGTGCCACAACACGGTGGTACAGAGTGGAAGCAGTTAGCTCCAACCTCGGTGTAGTGGCTGCCACTTATAATTGTGAGCTCAACTGTCATTAATTTTATTGAGAGTTGTACCTATAATTACCAGTACCGGCCCCTACACGGGTCAGAGCTCCTGTTTCTGCTCCATAATTCTGGCATTACTAGTTGCCCGGAAAACCCGTTTTTGATTGATGGAAATAAAAATATTCCTTTCCGACTCCTCAAAATCTATTTAATTGACACAGGTTAAAGGGGTTGTCCCGCGAAAGCAAGTGGGGTTATACACTTCTGTATGGCCATATTAATGCACTTTGTAATGTACATTGTGCATTAATTATGAGCCATACAGAAGTTATTCACTTACCTGTTCCGTTGCTGGCGTCCCCGTCTCCATGGTGCCGTCTAATTTTCAGCGTCTAATCGCCGGATTAGACGCGCTTGCGCAGTCCGGTCTTCTTCTTTTCTGAATGGGGCCGCTCGTGCCGGAGAGCGGCTCCTCGTAGCTCCGCCCCGTCACGTGCCAATTCCAGCCAATCAGGAGGCTGGAATCGGCAATGGACCGCACAGAAGCCCTGCGGTCCACCGAGGGTGAAGATCCCGGCGGCCATCTTCACCAGGTAAGTAAGAAGTCACCGGAGCGCGGGGATTCAGGTAAGCACTGTCCGGTTTTCTTTTTTAACCCCTGCATCGGGTTTGTCTCGCGCCGAACGGAGGGGCTATTGGAAAAAAAAAAACCCGTTTCGGCGCGGGACAACCCCTTTAACTGCATGAGTGCTTGTTTCGTTATGTTGACAGAGTAATCCTAAAGTGCTACAATGGACTTTCTCTTATCTTTAGGTTTTCTTCCCAACAGCAAAACCACAAAACCTGAAAGAACCCACATAAGCAAACCATATACAAACTCCATGCAGATGTTGACCCTAATCAGATTCGAAATTATAATCTCATACCCCAGTATTAACCTTTGTGCCCGATGCTGCTTTCCTAATAGTTTTGACTATACTTGCTTACTGTGTCCAATTGTTAATGGTTCACACGATTATAACACCTCGGCATCAGTGCAGTTTCAGAAGTTCTCCATGTGCCATTAGTTATGAAATATGATGAGGTGGGTTTGTTCTCTCTCCCCCCCCCCCCCCCCCCCTCCTCCCCAAAAAAGGCAATAAGTTTTGAATCTCTTAACTCCTTTTTTTAAAAAATTTTCTCTTTCCTCCCCAGGCTTTTCTTGAGAGGTACTTGGGCCCAGGACCAACTATCCAGTACCACAAGGATCGCTGGCTGGCTAAACAGTGGACTTTAGTCAGCGAGGAACCAGTGACCAATGGATTGAAAGACGGTGTTGTGTTTGTTCTAAAGCGTCAAGACTTCAGCTTGGTGGTTAGCACTAAAAAGATACCCTTCTTTAAGCTCTCAGAAGAATTTGTAGACCCCAAATCACATAAATTCGTAATGAGGCTTCAGTCAGAGACCTCAGTTTGAAATCTAAGGACCTTCACCCACATGGAAGTGGAATACAAAGGAAAGATGGCCACGACTTTTGTACATCTCTGGTTGTCTTTATTCCTTGGTGGCTTTTTACGAACTCTAAGTTGACTTTTTACAAAAACCTCAACATGCCTTCCTTGGGTATGCACCAAACAGGAACTACTGGTAAGTCTGTTATCACCCATCAAAACTTAAGGACCTACGTGGAATCTCATTACTTCCATTTCAAGAAGGGAATTAGACCCCTTTCTTCTTGCTACCAGGGTGCTCAATGACTCTCACCATAGAGCCGGTGCTTCTGTCTGGTTCCTAAGTAGTATTATTTTTCGTCTGTCCATCTTGGCAATAATTGAGATCTACTACTGTTTGCATCAGCCGAAACTTCAGGAATAAGACCACCTACTCCGGAGTTTCTTCAGGACCTCTCGATAAACATCTTCACCAGCCAAAGGCCATAAACGGATACAAATGTTTGGTGCCAAAAAACAAAGGGCTATCAGTTGATGCTTTTTCTATCTTCTGAATTTCTTGGTGCTGTCCTCACCGAGGTCCACCTCTAGCTTTTTGAAGCATGGAGTGCTCCAGAAGATACTTTGAATCTATGGATGTGGTTTATTCCAGATGATGATCCTCTATAACTTAGCAGCTTTCAAAAATACCGAAGTGAGGGTTGGCAAAAAAAGCTTTCTTGTTGATTTTGAAATAATTTTTTTTTTTAATTTTTTTTTTTAAAGTCCAGGCAGGTTTTGTTGAAAACCACTAAACTGTGGCACTGTTTTTTTAAAAAAAAATATTTCTAATTTGTACAAAATAGAAACTTCAAATCTGTAAATGTACCCGTACATATGTAGGCAGAATATCAACTTTTTTTTTGTATACCATTGAGATTTGAGATTGTAAATTCACCAACATAGTATGTCATAAACTTCTCCAATAGCTTTTTTTTTTTTTTGTTTTAGTTCACGCACCACTTTTTCTGTTTCAAAGGTGCCAACCAGGAAATTACCAACAGTTGCATTCCAATATGATGTCTCTGGATTAACTCCATAACACTCGAAGTGCACTAACAGCCTTGTCATCTCGTTTACAGTCTATAGACCCCTCTGATTGGCTTGCCTATTTATGTTGACATGATCATTTTAGTATTTTGCCATCTTTTTGGGGGGAAAAAGGTGGGAAAAAATTGTAACACTTGTGTCTTTTTTTTTTTTTTTTTTCTTAATTTTCAAATTCCTTTTTTTGTTTTCCTCTTCTCTGCGAGGAGAGGCAGTAGGATGTGGTGTTTACAAGAATCCATTTACATTTTTTCCCTCCATTGTGATGTCTCTCACTTTTAATATAAAAAGGACTTTAAAATTTCTAGCTTCTCACTACTGAAGGACGTAAAAAAAAAAAAAGATAAAATAAAGTTGTTTTTACACTACCTAACTTATTTGTTGACAAATGAGTAAATCGATGTGTGAAAGGTATCTTCGTCTATTTTTATTGGGTTGGGTTGAACTTGGCCTAAAAATTAATTCTAAGGCTACGCATCTCATCCAGCACCAGACACATCTCCAAAATGGAGAATCCTCTTGATATTCTTCTTCCTACCGCCAGCATGTTAAAAGAATAGATTTTCACGTTGACTTGCATCAAAGGGCGTAAATGTCTTTGTTGACTTCACAATATTGCTGCTTACGTATTTTTCAAAACTTTTGTATGTGTTGTCTACCTATTAACTATTGATGACCTATCCTTAGGACCTCAGTATAGATTATCAATAGTTGATCGATGGTGGTCCACCGCTTGGGACCCCAGCTGATTAGCTGTTCTTCTAGCAGCTGTGTATGAAGCAGAGGGAAGACAACTTCATGCACATTGCAGGGCCTGGGTTGGTAATACAGGCACTGTTCCCATTAAATTCAATACAATATCAATTGTGGTGGCCTAATAATTGTCAACCTTCAGCAGATCACTGTGACTTGAGGGGGTTGTCAAGGGAGGGGACATACTTACCCTGTCCAGCAGTATCGGAGCTTCCACTTCAGGCCCAGTTTCAACACAAAGTCAAATGGTTTTGGCTCTTCCATTGCCCATGATGTCTTGGTGGTTTGAAACATTTCAAGTTAGCTAGCCTTTTTCTCATGATGGTGGTTGCGGATTGGCTATGGGCCAACCAGGTGGAGATCAAAATACTGATAGTAAGCAGTGAAGCAAGGGACCAGGTCTACCTGGTTACGTGGCAGTCCATGTTCCCAGGAGCCTCCCATGTAGGGTATGGGCAGAGACCACAAGACCACATCTTAGACTTTATAATAACTTTAATTAATGCTGTACTTCACCCCCCACAGCCACTTGCTTAAAGCAACTAGTCTACATTATCATAATAGGCAAAATAACCATGGAGTGGGGGAATAAACAAAAGCAGAACAAGAAAGAGGGCCTATACCCCTGTTGCAGAGAAAGGGTCTGGCTTGGTTATTGAAATGAGCCAAATAGCCAGCCCCCTACAATGACTTCATGGGCAATGAAAGGACCATGCCACGTGACTGGGTGTTGACCATGGGTCCACTCTCTGGACAACCACTTTAATTTTATGATTTATTTGCTTGCTGTTTTGGTTTGGGTGCAAAAATTATGAAAAAAAACTTCATCTTCTCTATGGCCTTGGCTTCAATATTGGTGGCTTTCTCTATTAAGATAATTCATAGGACTGACTCTTGTGCTTTCATGAGTTTTCAAAAATTTGTCACATTATATAAATTTGCCTTTAATATACCACAATAAATCCTTTCTACACATGGAAAGTAATCATTGGATTGGTTGTCCACAGTCTTCGAGAAGATGGTATGCACAAGGAACATCGAGAATGAAGGTTTCTCTGATTCAATGTCCCCATGTGCTAGACACTGTGCGCTGTCTTGTCGAGAATCTCTGAAAAGTGCCCATACTTACTGAGGCAAAGATGCAAGGGCAGGCGCAAACACCAATTCCCAGAAACACGCAGAAGGCAAAATGTCATGAGTAGCATTTTGCCTTCTGCATGCTGCTGGGCCTTGGTGATTGTGCCTGCCCTTGCGCCTTTGTATCAGTAATTATGGGCACTTTTCAGGGTTTTTTTATGTATGGATTTGATACCTTTTTTCAGTGATCAGTTTGTAAAACTCTTTTCATGTAGATGTGACCTGTCCTCTCACTAGTATCCAGTACCTTGCTGACAATAAATGCCTTCAGGTCAGATAGTGCCATTATGTGTTGAGGCAATCGGCTGGCATACAAATTGGTACACCTGCCAAAATAGCTGCTTGTGTGGTTGATGACCTCAAAGAAGCTCTAGAAGACCGACATAAAACAGCATATTTGCCACTTAATGTAAGACAGGGGTGTCAAACTCCTTTTCACTGAGGGCCACATCAGGCTTTTGGTGATCCTCAAAGGGACGATTGTAAGGCTGCCTGCAGACGGCTGGGTCGGATCCCGCTGCGAGAACCCGAGCCCCTGCAGGCACCAGCGTGGCACTCACCTGCTCCCGCTGCTCCGGCTCTGTGATGTGCCGGCTGCCGGGGCATGCGCAGAGCGGAGCCAGCGGCCGGGGAGTGAAATAGAGCATACCCCGATTTGTTTTCCGCGTGGACAAATCACGACTGCCTGCATAGGATTCTGTTTTCTAACGCAACCCTATGGCGGCTTCCACGGGCTAAAATTCTGCGGGAAATCCCGCCACGGAATTTCTGCCCATGTGCATGGGGCCAAAGACAGTACAGTAAGGGCTCGTTCACAGAAGTGTATTTGCGTACATAATATGCAGTGAATAGAAGCCCTTGATTTCAATGAGTTCATTCACATGATTATATTTTCACACAGCATGACCTATTTTGTTGCGTACTACGCACCCCAATAGGCCATTGAAGTGAATGGGCGCGCAAATACGTGGTGAAGGCGCAGGAAACCTATGTATTCACTGCATATTTGCGCACCATTTCAGTGGGCCCATCTGCTTTCCTTTTTTTCGTACGCAAATATACAGGCATAAGCGATTTTCGATTGCGCAAATACGCAGCGTTTTTGTGCGACCGAAATACAATTACACCTGTGTGAACGAGCCCTAATAGTGACCCTGATAGTGGCCCCAGTAAAAATAACGACCCCACAGTGGCCCAATTAGTAATATTATTGCACACTGACGTCAGTGTGTGGCCCGGCACGCTTCCTCTCCGAGTCCTTACCTGCGGAACTGATAGGCAGGGGACTCAGGGTAGGAGGATCCCAGCTGCACACTGATGTCAGTGTGCGCCGGGATCAGCGGTAACAGCGCGATTACCAGCGGGGAGCTGTGGCACCCCAGCAAGTAATCACTGCAGTGGTAACGAGCGTCGGCACGCCGCGGGCCACATAACATGAGGCAGCAGGCCGGATTCGCCCGCGGGCCTTGTGTATGACACATGTGATGTAAGACGTACACTTTGTCTTCTACTATATTTTATACCAGCCTAGTGCCTTGTTTTGATTCCAGTTTTCAACTTTTTTCATTCTTTAGTGTAGCTCCAAGTCTTCTCCACTCCAAATATTTAACTTTGAGGATGTAATTCCTGACTTCATTCATTATTTTGCACAAGGTTTCAGCTTTGAACACATGTAAATTGGTGAGAGAGGTCCATATTCATCTAAAAGTAGGAGGAGCCACCTGAGGATAATGGTCATGGAGACGTCTTCCTGTCTTCAGTTCTTCACGATGGTGTGCTCCATTCTTCCCTCTTCTCCAGAAAGGATCCTGTCCATTGCATGAAGAGTTGTCAACATGTTGGGATATTAAGCCCTTACAATGCCCTACAATGGCTTGTTATTCCTCCTCACTCTCACAAATTCCCAGTCTTTTAAATTATCATCTCACAAATGTATACAAGTATTGTCAAATTTGAGTTTTTGAGAACTGTTCAGTTTTCAAAAGTGTCCAACTCTTCCTTGCCCAAATACACCATCTTACTGACCTCACTAATGGGCATTAAACCTGCACATACATCTTTTTAAGGCCAAGGCTTAGCTGCCTACTGACAAACGGGATCCTGCCCTAACTGTCACTAAGGGGTTAAGTAATCACTCCCATACCAATTTTAAAGTGGTTGTCCCGAGAAAGCAAGTGGGGGTAAGCACTTCTGTATGGCCATATTAATGCACTTTGTAATGTACATCGTGCATTAAATATGAGCCATACAGAAGTTATTCACTTACCTGCTCCGTTGCTGGCGTCCCCGTCTCCATGGTGCCGTCTAATTTCAGTGTCTAATCTCCCGATTAGACGCACTTGCGCAGAAGGGTCTTCTCCCTTCTCTTGGGTCTCGGCACGAGCGGAGTTCTGGCTCCGCCCCCTTCTACACGTCATCGCGTAGCTCCGCCCCGTCATGTGTGCCGAATCCAGCCAATCAGGAGGCTGGAATCGGCAATGGACTGCACAGAGCCCACGGTGCACCATGGGAGAAGACCCGCGGTGCATCGTGGGTGAAGATCCCGGCAGCCATCTTGGTAAGGTAAGTAAGAAGTTGCCGCAGAGCGGGGATTCAGGTAAGTACTAAACTGTTTGTTTTTTTTTAACCCATCCCTTGTGTTTGTCTCGGGCCGAACGGGGGGCCTATTGAAAAAAAAAAAAAGCCGTTTCGGCGCGGGACAACCCCTTTAAGGGTTTTTCTAATCTGGTTACTTGAAATTTTCTTTGATCAATTAACTGCTATGGTCAAAGGAGGAAGCCAGTACATCAATGTTACCACGTCGGCATGGGCGGGCCATCCTTTCTAGCTGCTTTAGTGGATTCAGGACAACTTTTTTATAAGGCCAATTTTTTTTTTCTTCAACCCCAAACAACATATGAAAATCCCAGATAATCTCCTCTGGACGAGACTGGCCTCTTCTGACTGACACATTGTTGTGTCCTAACTTGAGAAACGTCCAGAGATGGGTGATGAATTTCCTGAGGTTTACTGATGAGGCTGTGATTGTAAAATAACACTTTTGTACATTAATTTTACTGTTTTTTATTCTTTTGCAGGCAGTTTTATGTGCATGTCTGTAGAATACTGTAAAATGTAATTTTTTAATATATACAGAGCCTGTTTTTACAGTTTGCAGTGATTTGAGACCGTACGGCATTAGAGGGTTTTTTTTTCTTAAATTTAGAATAACACTGTACAAATTTTTGTATAAAATAAACACATTTTGAAATTTTCTTTCAATTTTGGTTTGGCATTTTTGGGAGGATTGGAGAACTTTAGAGTACAGTACTAAGGCCGGTCTCACTAGAAGGGATTTGAATTGAGGTTTCCGCGATTGGCTTCTGTGCATATGATAGTCATTCAAATGAATTGACTTTTGCGGTTTCGCTCACACGTGAGGGTAGCAATTGGGGATTCTATGAGAAGAAGAAAAGTCCCAGCATGTTCCTTTTTACCGTAGGAGCTCCATTGATCACTATGGATGAGTTCGATATGCAGTGCATACGCAATTACATTGCGTATGCACTGCGGATTAAACGCAAGTTGCTAGGAGACCAGATAACAAATGGAATAAAGAAAGCTGGAATTTGTGGGAAGATAATGCAGGACAGAGTGTTGAAGCAATACACCTGACTCTGTCCTGCATTGTGTTTTTTTTTTTTTTTTTTCTTTTTTAAAGTAGTTTATACTATTTCCAAAAAAAGTAGTATAAAACCAACCAAGCCTAGAGAGCAGTATCTCGTCCTGAAAGCTCTCAAATCAGCTCTCGACACAAGAGAATGTCACCTGGGCGATAGAAGGGTCTTTACAGGGGGTTGAGCAACTTTCTGATGTTATTCCCTGCTTGTCTTCGTTCTTCCGCACGGACAAAATGCTGTAATCTGCATGCATACACGACCATATGCAATTCGCTATCGCGATCACATGCAGATTATCCACTGTGGATATCCGCTCAAGGAATCCTGCCCATTTGTGTGCATCCAGCCTAATAGATATATTTTCTATGTGTTGAAAAAAAAAAGTTAAAAAGTTAATAACGCCCCATAAAATCAATAACTAGAAATATAATTGTATTTGGATGGTGCTCTGCCCATTATAATGATACAATAAAGGGGTTGTTCAGCCCTTAGAGGGTCAGAATGAGTTAAAAAAAAAAAGGATGATTCAACTCAGCGATCTTCTGATGCTTCTTGGTCCTCCCTCAGTCTGTACTTCCCAGTTCTCCTCGACACAGGCAAAGTGACCGTTGAGCCAATCATTAGGCGCAGTGCTGACTTGCCTCATCCAGTGTTTGGCGGAGTGCAATCACTTTTCCATGTTAGGAAAAAACAGGAAGTAGGGCCTGAAGGGGGACTAAGAAGCGTTGAAAAGGAGCAGTGGGGGAACCCTGAGGTAATCATGGGGACAGACTTTTTAAATTTAGCCTATGATCTGGTTTCAGAAGACATGAATGTGGTCGCATTTCAATGCCTATATTATAAACCCAAGACTCAGCTCTGTAGTTTTATATTCATGTACATAGAAGGCAATATTAGGGAACAGTATTACAGTATACAAGGATATAACAACTATAATACTGTCCCCTATGTACAAGAATATAACTACTATAATACTGCCACCTGTGTACAAGAATATAACTACTATAATACTGCCTCCTATGTACAAGAATATAACTACTATAATACTGCCCCTTATGTACAAGAATATAACTACAATAATACTGCCTCCTATGTACAAGAATATAACTAATATAATACTGCTCCTATGTACAAGAATATAACTACTATAATACTGCCCCCTACGTACAAGAATATAACTACTATAATACTGCCCCCTACATACAAGAATATAACTACTATAATACTGCCCCCTATGTACAAGAATATAACTACTATAATAGTAATCCCTATGTACAAGAATATAACTACTATAATACTGCCCCATATGTACAATAATATAACTACTGTAATACTGCCCCCTATGTACAAGAATATAACTACTATAATACTGCCTCCTATGTACAAGAATATAACTACTATAATACTGCCTCCTATGTACAAGAATATAACTACTATAATACTGCACCCTATGCACAAGAATATAACTACTATAATACTGCCCCCTATGCACAAGAATATAACTACTATAATACTGCCCCCTATGCACAAGAATATAACTACTATAATACTGCCCCTATGTACAAGAATATAACTACTATAATACTGCCCCTATGTACAAGAATATAACTACTATAATACTGCCTCCTATGTACAACAATATAACTACTATAATACTGCCCCTATGTACAAGAATATAACTACTATAATACTGCCTCCTATGTACAACAATATAACTACTATAATACTGCCTCCCTATGTACAAGAATATAACTATTATAATACTGCCCCCTATGTACAAGAATATAACTACTATAATACTGCCCCTATGTACAAGAATATAACTACTATAATACTGCCTCCTATGTACAACAATATAACTACTATAATACTGCCTCCCTATGTACAAGAATATAACTATTATAATACTGCCCCCTATGTACAAGAATATAACTACTATAATACTGCCCCCTATGTACAAGAATGTAAATACTATAATACTGCCCCCTATGTACAAGAATGTAAATACTATAATACTGCCCCCTATGTACAAGAATGTAAATACTATAATACTGCCCCCTATGTACAAGAATGTAAATACTATAATACTGCCCCCTATGTACAAGAATGTAAATACTATAATACTGCCCCCTATGTACAAGAATATAACTACTATAATACTGCCCCTATGTACAAGAATATAACTACTATAATACTGCCCTCTATGTACAACAATATAACTACTATAATACTACTCCTATGTACAAGAATATAACTACTATAATACTGCCCCTATGTACAAGAATATACTATAATACTGCTCCCTATGTACAGGAATATAACTACTATAATACTGCTCCTATGTACAAGAATATAACTACTATAATACTGCCCCCTATGTACAAGAATATAACTACTATAATACTGCTCCTATGTACAAGAATATAACTACTATAATACTGCCCCCTATGTACAAGAATATAACTACTATAATACTGCCCTCTATGTACAAGAATATAACTACTATAATACTGCCCTCTATGTACAACAATATAACTACTATAATACTACTCCTATGTACAAGAATATAACTACTATAATACTGCCCCTATGTACAAGAATATACTATAATACTGCTCCCTATGTACAGGAATATAACTACTATAATACTGCTCCTATGTACAAGAATATAACTACTATAATACTGCCCCCTATGTACAAGAATATAACTACTATAATACTGCTCCTATGTACAAGAATATAACTACTATAATACTGCCCCCTATGTACAAGAATATAACTACTATAATACTGCCCCTATGTACAAGAATATACTATAATACTGCTCCCTATGTACAGGAATATAACTACTATAATACTGCTCCTATGTACAAGAATATAACTACTATAATACTGCCCCCTATGTACAAGAATATAACTACTATAATACTGCTCCTATGTACAAGAATATAACTACTATAATACTGCCCCCTATGTACAAGAATATAACTACTATAATACTGCCCTCTATGTACAAGAATATAACTACTATAATACTGCCCTCTATGTACAACAATATAACTACTATAATACTACTCCTATGTACAAGAATATAACTACTATAATACTGCCCCTATGTACAAGAATATACTATAATACTGCTCCCTATGTACAGGAATATAACTACTATAATACTGCTCCTATGTACAAGAATATAACTACTATAATACTGCCCCCTATGTACAAGAATATAACTACTATAATACTGCTCCTATGTACAAGAATATAACTACTATAATACTGCCCCCTATGTACAAGAATATAACTACTATAATACTGCCCCTATGTACAAGAATATAACTACTATAATACTGCCCCTATGTACAAGAATATAACTACTATAATACTGCCCCTATGTACAAAACTATAACTACTATAATACTGCCCCTATGTACAAGAATATAACTACTATAATACTGTCCCCTATGTACAAGAATATAACTACTATAATACTGCCCCTATGTACAAGAATATAACTACTATAATACTGCCCCTATGTACAAGAATGTAACTACTATAATACTGCCCCCTATGTACTAAAATGTAACTACTATAATACTGCCTCCTATGTACAAGAATATAACTACTATAATACTGCCCCCTATGTACAAGAATATAACTACTATAATACTGCCCCCTATGTACAAGAATATAACTACTATAATACTGCCCCTATGTACAAGAATGTAACTACTATAATACTGCCCCCTATGTACTAAAATGTAACTACTATAATACTGCCTCCTATGTACAAGAATATAACTACTATAATACTGCCCCCTATGTACAAGAATATAACTACTATAATACTGCCCCCTATGTACTAGAATATAAATACTATAATACTGCCTCCTATGTACAAGAATATAACTACTATAATACTGCCCCCTATGTACAAGAATATAACTACTATAATACTGCCCCCTGTGTACAAGAATATAACTACTATAATACTGCCCCCTGTGTACAAGAATATAACTACTATAATACTGCCCCCTGTGTACAAGAATATAACTACTATAATACTGCCCCTATGTACAAGAATATAACTACTATAATACTGCCTAAAATCCTGAAAAATTGTGCTAGGGCTTATTTTCGGGGTACGTCTTATTTTCAGGCAAACAAGGTAGGAGTGAAGAAGGCATTCGCACTACTTCCTCTGGTCACTGATGATGACATCTGGCTGCACGGTCAGTGGGCCAGACAATCCAAACAGAGGAGGAGCAGAAGTGTTACAGACCAGTGCTATATAAAACACCACATAAGTCTGTGTGCTGTCTTCTAACTATACGGTCTTCTAAAGTGTACTGTGTCTTAAGTGTGTGACTTGGGATCAGTGGAACTGCTGAGTGTATATTTCCCTATTTTATTTGCATTTATTTGTGTTTTATATCACGTCACAGTAATCATTATAGCTTATACATTGTGCTACATCGTCTTTTTTTCCTACTCACAAATTTGTTTACATCCCTAAGGCCTCATGTCCACGGGGAAAATCAGGCCCGCTCCGGATTCTCCATGGAGAATCTGCAGCGGGTCCCTCCTGCCCCGCGGACATGAGCGCTGAAAATAGGAATAAATCAGAATTAACTTACCTTTCACACGCTCCGGATACTTCCTTCGCTGCGGCGTCATCTTCTCTCGTCGCGGCAGGATCTTCTTTCTTCGGCTCGGCGGATGTGCATGATGACGTCGGTGACGTGCCCCGCGCATGCGCCGGGCCGAAGCAAAATGATCCGGCCGCGACTGAGAGAAGATGGCGCCGCGGCGAAGAGAAGAACCGGAGCGTGTGAGTAAAATCTGATGTTTGTGTCCCGCGGATCCGGACGGCTTCCATAGGCTTCAATAGAAGCCCGCGGGAGACCCGCACGAAAATGGAGCATGGTCCGGATTTTTTCATGCTCCATTTTTTTTAAAATCACTTTTATTGACGATCCGCGGGTATTTATCTACCCGCGGGTGGTCAATGCATCCCTATGGGGTGCGGATCCGCGCGCGGGAGAAGAGTTAAAATCCGCTGCGGGTTTTAATTCTTATTTTGCCCGTGGACATGAGGCCTAATAGTTTAAAACAAATTGATTTTGCGGGTTTGAGCCTCTTACTAACAGAATTAATTGATACTGGTCTAGAATAGTTACCGAGAGATTAACCACCTCTAAAGTCTCATACACAGTTGGTGTTTCTAGTGTTTGTGATTGGGAAACCTCCTCCTTGCGATGTTTATGTCCAGCTCTCCCCCTCCATTGTTTGATGAAGACGAGGTTTTAATACTGACATAATTATTGAAACTTGGACGGTGAGCTGATTTGATTAGAATAAAACAAATTCCAATTCTCCTCCTGACATGCAGTGCATATAACAAGTCTACATGTTTTCTGTCATGTTAATTCTGACAAAGATGAATCATTTCAGATTTGTTTCTACCTTAATGTGACTTGTTATCTGTACAATTACACTAGTAATTAGGAAATTACAGTACCAGTGTTTCTGGTAGCGCAATGCACCACACAGTTGTGCTAACTGGTACATCCATTATTATGCCCACACATCACACAGCTCTACTACATTCATTCTGACCCCACACATCACACACAGCGCGTTACACACACAGCTCTACTGCATCCATCCTGACACCACACATCACACACAGCTGTACTAAATCCATCTTGATTAACATACATCATATGCACAGCTGTACTATATCAATGTTGATGCACAGACATGACACACACAGCTGTACTACATCCATGATGACCCTCACACATGACACACACAGCTGTACTACATCCATGCTGATTCCCATACATCTCACACAGGTTTACTGCATGCATCCTGATTCCCACACATTACACACACAGGTTTACTGCATGCATCCTGATTCCCACACATTTCACACACAGCTATAGCACATCCACCCGGATTCCCACACATCACACACACACACAGCTGTGGTACATCCATGCCGATTTCCAGACATCAGCTCAGCAGACTTGTGGATACAGTGCTCAGCCCCTGGTCATGTGATCCTTGACTCCACCCACACATGTAATCACATGACTGTGATGTCATCACAGGTCCTGGTGGCTGCTGTCAGTTTATCCAGTATACAGTACGCATATATAGGATTTCAGCCGCACTTAAGCAGCGCTGCTGATTAGAGCCACCTGATTGGCTCTTCGGCACCACGTGACTACACAGCGTGCACGCGGATTGCCTTCAGCAGCCGTGCACTACACACTACAGTTAAGCAGACGTGCACTACACACTACACTTAAGCAGCACGGGGTTAGGGTTGGGGTTAGGGTTAGGTTTAGGTAACCCTAAACCTAACCCCGTGCTGCTTAAGTGTAATGTGTATTGCACGGCTGCTGAAGGCAATCCGCGTGCACGCTGTGTAGTCACGTGGTGCCGAAGAGCCAATCAGGTGGCTCTAATCAGCAGCGCTGCTTAAGTGCGGCTGAAATACCAAATATGCATACAGTACTTTATACCAAACTGCAGAATGGCTCCCCCCACAGCAGTGATGTCACCGCAGGTCCTTCAGCCCACCGCATCTTTTACCAAACTGCAGAATTGCTCCTCCCACTGCAGTGACATCACCGCAGGTCCTTAAGCCCACTTGATCTTTGTAGTGGCGGTAGGTTGGTATCTTCTGTTAAGACTGCTGAGTTGTGTCTGAGATAATAACAGTTTAGTTGTATTCTTGTTTTGTTATTTTTGTCCTCCCCTTCTAAGAGCCCTAACTGTGGTTGTTCTTCTGTCGGTCTGGCTCTATGTTTTATTTATATATTGTATGACCTGTGATGACGTCAACAGGAGTGGAGCATGAAAAGCGCACATACATACATACATACATACATACATACATACATACATACATACATACATACATACTAACTGATAAGTGGTCGTTAGTAGTTTGATTTGAAAAGCAAACTGAAATCTTTTAGGTTGGAAAAAAACTAAAATAATGTGGTTGCATAAATATTCACACCCTAAAACTAATACTTTGTTGATCCTTTGACTTTATGACTTTTTGCGTAGGTGTCTATTAGCATAGCATATCTCGACTTTGCAATCTTTGCCCACTCTTTCCTGCAAGTGTGTTTTCAAATCTGTCAGCTTGTGTGGGTATCTTGAGTGTAGCGCCCTCTTCAGGTCACCCACAGATCTTCAATGGGATTCAGGTCTGGGCTCTGGCTGGGCCATTCCAAAACTTTGATCATCCTCTTTTAACCCCTTCCCATGTAAGGGTACATCCTGCTTCCCGCAACTGGACGTACCCTCACATCATAGGGATAGCGTGAGATCATAAGAGATCTCACACTATCCAGCCTCCCTCTGCAACAGCAGGGGTGCATCGGAGATGCCCCCCCCCCTGCCGCTAAGCCCTTCCCTCCTGTTGATCTATGTAGATCGCCGCATGAGAAGGGTTCACAGAGGGAGCGTGCTCCCTCTGTGTCATTGCCGGAGTCTCGCGATATAATCGCAGAGAGCCCGGCTGGTTGCCCTGGCAACAGGATGCCACCTACAGGCGTCCTGTATTACCATTACCTATGATCGCTGTAATACCGTAAGCGATAAGGCATTGCAGGAGAGAAGTCCTGCAATGCCTTATCTTAGCGATCAGAGCTGGCATGGTGTAAGCCCTTCAGAGGGACACAAATGGTTAAAAAAAAAAAAAGAAAAGAAAAATGTACAAAAATTAAAAATGCAAAAAAAAAAATGTAAACCCCCTTTTTTGGGGCTTTTTGTCATATTGGCATAAAAAAAAATAAAGAAAAAAAATCACACATCTGGTATCGTCGTGTCCGTAAAGACATGTACAATTAGTTGAACATGCTTTTTATCCTGCACGGCAAAAAACAAAATGGTACCAATAAAAACTACAGCTTGTCTCGCAAGAAATAAGCCCTCACAGAGCCCTGTCCATGGAAAAATTGTGATGCTAAAATGTGAAATTCCTCTTCGTCTTCAGCTTTTTAGCCGAGGCCTGAAGGATTTGTGCTAACATGGATTGATATTTATCACTGTTCATAATTCCCTCCACCTTGACTAAAGCCCTAGTTACTGCAGCAGCAGAACAGCCCCACACACAATTGCTGTCTCCACCATCTTCCCTTGGGGTACTGGGGTTCGTCTGGTGATACGTAGGTTTGGCACAAAGCCAACACTATCTTTTGGAATTATGGCCAAAATAGTCCAACCTTGTTTTCATCAGACATAACACGTTCTCCCACAGACTTCTGGCAAACTTGATGTGGATGTTGGTAACACATAGCTGGGCTTGGATGTTCTTCTTTGTTAGAAGAGGCTTCCGTCTTGCTCCCTACCCCCCAACCCACACATATGAAGAACATGGGAGATGATTGGCATATGCACTAAACAACCACGACTTGTCAGAAACTCCCTGCAGCTCCTTTAATGTTGCTGTAGGCCTCTTGGCAGCCTCTCAGACCAATTTTCTTCTGGTCTTTTCTTAAATTCTTGAGATACGGCCTGGTCTTGGTAATGTCACTGTTGTGCCAAATTTAATCCCCTTCTTGCTGGCCATCTTCACTGTGTCCCATGGTATATGTAATGCCTTGGAGATGTTTTGGCCCCATTCTCCTGACTGACACCTTCCAACAATCAGATCCCTTTGATGTTCTGTATGCTCTTTACCGACCAACTACGAAAATGTCAGGAAAAATCTCCTAGAAAAGCTGAACTTTATATGGAGGAAATCAGAACCCCTGTAACTAATGGCAGCGGAGTACTGACTCCTATTTATCATGAGCTTAACCCTTTCCAGTCCAATGTCGGGCCTGCCCCGACATCATAATTTCCCTCCACAGCTCCGATGTCGGGACAGGCCCGACACTGCAATGCAGGAGTGGATCTGCACCCAATCATCAGAAACATCGGGTGCAGATACACTCCTGCACTGATCCTCATCAAGGACCCCTGAGGAGAAGGCAGAAAGGGTTTTTAACCCTTTCTGCCTTCTCCTTTACACATTACATAGCGCTCAATTAGCGCTATGCAATGCATAGAGATTCCGGCCGGCGATCATGTGACCGCCGGTGTCACCAGACCCCCAGCTGTCACATGAACGCCGAGGCGGGGGCCTGCACCGTGGGGGGGGCCTGCTTACCTGTCCGGTGTCTTCCGCATTCTCCCTTCTGTCTCTCGGCTCGGCGATCATGTGACCGCTGGATGCCACCTGACCCCAGCGGTCACATGATCGCCGAGGCAGAGGGAGAATGAGGAAGACGCCGGACAGGTAAGCAGGATCCCCCATAGTGCAGTGAGCACCTGCACCCTCCTGTCAGTTCAGGAGGGTGCAGGGAAATATATTTTTTCTCACCCATTCTGCCCAGCTCCAATTTATTTGGAGCTGGGGAGAATGGGTGAGAAAAAATAAATGGATTGGAAAGGGTTAAATCTGATTGGCAAATCCTGAACCCAACCGTATCCTCAAATATAAGAGGGTGTGAACACTTATGCAACCACATTATATTAGTTTTTTTTGTTTCAGTGGAATTGTACAGATAACGGGTCACATTGAAGATGAAAATTAATCTGAAATGATTCAACTTCGTCAGACTTTTTAACATGACAGAAACCAGGCAGCATAATAGGGGTGTGTAGACTTCTTATATCCACTGTACATTTTTTGCAACACATGTGTACCGGGACATATTAAGGACACCAAGTTTTTTTTTTTTACAAACTATGGACAAAATCAGTTGGTCCAAGGATTTCTCATGGGTCCCATATGATGTGCAATCATTATATTCCATTATTCCACATGACAACGCTCTGACTTGGTTACTACCGGAATAAGTATCGCAATTACCCTGTGATTTGAAGGAATGTATTCTCTCATTTTTTACTTACCCATAACTTGGTCTCATTGAATAATTGTTTCTATTGGTATGTTTGTAGATGCCCAATGGGCTACTTTTTTCTCCCGCATTAGCCAATTTTTATATAGCCTAGTTGTAGAAGAGTTCCCTATATATCTCCACACATGTTGGGTGGTATGGGGGGGGGGTGGGTATAGATGACATCCTTATCTAGCAGTCATCATCTGGCCCAATTTACGATTTTTCTAGATATATTAACAACAGTGATGACAATTTAATTTTTTCTCTTGAACATCATCATAGATGTTCAGGAAATAATAATAATGGAAGAGAGTCCAAATTATTCCGGAAGCCTAGTGCTGGGAATACAGGATGTCATTAAAGGGGTTGTCTCGCGAAAGCAAGTGGGGTTCAGCACTTCTGTATGGCCATATTAATGCACTTTGTAATGTACATCGTGCATTAAATATGAGCCATACAGAAGTTATTCACTTACCTGTTCCGTTGCTGGCGTCCCCGTCTCCATGGCTCCGTCTAATTTCAGCGTCTAATCGCCCGATTAGACGCGCTTGCGCAGAAGGGTCTTCTCCCTTCTGGTCGGTCCGGGCACGAGCGGCGTTCTGGCTCCGCCCCCTTCTACGCGGCATCGCGTAGCTCCGCCCCGTCACGCGTGCCGATTCCAGCCAATCAGGAGGCTGGAATCGCCAATGGACCGCACAGAGCCCACGGTGCACCATGGGAGAAGACCCGCGGTGCATCGTGGGTGAAGATCCCGGCGGCCATCTTTGGAAGAAGTTTTATAAGTTGATGAAACGCTAGAACGGTGAGTAGATACTAGAGATGAGCGAACGTGTTCGTCCGAGCTTGATATTCGTGCGAATATTAGGGTGTTCGGGATGTTCGTTATTCGTAACGAACACCATGCGGTGTTCGGGTTACTTTCACTTCCTTCCCTGAGACGTTAGCGCGCTTTTCTGGCCAATTGAAAGACAGGGAAGGCATTACAACTTCCCCCTGTGTTGTTCCAGCCCTATACCACCCCCCTGCTGTGAGTGGCTGGCAAGATCAGGCGTCCGCCGAATATAAAAGTCGGCCCCTCCCGCGGCTCGCCTCAGATGCCTTGTGAGTTAGATGAGGGACAGTGCTGCTGGTACCGGAGCTGCTGTAGGGAAAGAATTTGTAGTTAGTGTAGGCTTCAAGACCCCCCAAAGGTCCTTATTAGGGCCACTGATAGCTGTGTGTTGGCTGCTGTTAGCAGTGGCAATTTTTTTTTCTTCTCAAAATCGGCTCTGCAGAGCGTTGCACCCGGCATTAGGGACAGAAGTGTTGCATAGGCAGGGAGAGTGTTAGGAGTGAGTGTAGCCTTCAAGAACCTCAACGGTCCTTTCTAGGGCCATATTTAACCGTGTGCAGTACTGTGCTGGCTGCTGTTAGCTGTGCTGCATATTTTTTTTCTTCTCAAAATCTCCTCTGCAGAGCATTGCACCCTCCATTGATACTGCAGGGAAAGAATTGTGTAGGCAGGGCCACAACACAGTTATTATTCATTGAATATACGCAGTGCGGCCTTTTGCTTGTAAAACAAGTGAAAATAATTCTATTTGTCCTGCCTCTGTCTGTCCTAAGGGCGGTGGGCACGTGTCGGCTGCGTGTGCAACGTTTAAAAATCAGACGCACCCAGCTACGTTTTACTCCTGGCTTCGCCATTTGCTTTCCTTAATTTGGAAAAAAAATACCTGCTCTGCCAGAGTTATAATAACTCTGCTACCCTCAAGTTCTGTGCCACATTAGCAGGGCCACAGCACAGTTATTAAACTTCTCATGTTCATTGAATATACGCAGTGCTGCCTTTTGGTGGAAAAAAACTGAAAAAAATTCTATTAGTCCTGCCTCTGTCCGTCCTAAGGGCGGTGGACACGTGTCGGCTGCGTGTGCAACGTTTAAAAATCAGACGCACCCAGCTACGGTTTACTGCTGGCTTCGCCATTTGCTTTCCTTAATTGGGAAAAAAATACCTGCTCTGCCAGAGTTATAATAACTCTGCTACCCTCACGTTCTGTGACACATTAGCAGGGCTACAGCACAGTTATTAAACTTAGATTATTCATTCACTAGAGGCAGTGGGGCCTTTCGTTTTCAAAAAAGGGAAAAAATTATATTTGGCCTGCAGGCTTGCGCCAATTTATTTCCTGCCTGTGAAATCAAATCACTGGTAATACAGCATGCTGAGGGGTAGGGGTAGGCCTAGAGGACGTGGACGCGGCCGAGGACGCGGAGGGCCAAGTCAGGGTGTGGGCACAGGCCGAGCTCCTGATCCAGGTGTGTCGCAGCCGACTGCTGAGCGATTACGAGAGAGGCACGTTTCTGGCGTCCCCACATTCATCGCCCAATTAATGGGTCCACGCGGGAGACGGTTATTAGAAAATGAGCAGTGTGAGCAGGTCCTGTCCTGGATGGCAGAAAGTGCTTCGAGCAACCTATCGTCAACACGCAGTTCTGCGCCGTCCACTGCTGCAAATCCGAATCCTCTGTCTGCTGCTCCTCCTTCCTCCCAGCCTCCTCACTCCACTACAATGACACCTGCTCAGGAGCGGGAACACTCCCAGGAACTGTTCTCGGGCCCCTGCTTAGATTGGGCAGCAGCGGTTCCTCTCCCACCAGAGGAGTTTATCGTCACTGATGCCCAACCATTCGAAAGTTCCCGGGGTCCGGGGGAAGAGGCTGGGGACTTCCGCCAACTGTCTCAACAACTTTCTGTGGGTGAGGAGGACGATGACGATCAGACATAGTTGTCTTGCAGTGAGGTAGTAGTAAGGGCAGTAAGTCCGAGGGAGCAGCGCACAGAGGATTCGGAGGAAGAGCAGCAGGACGATGAGGTGACTGACCCCACCTGGTGTGCAACGCCTACTCAGGACAGGTCTTCAGAGGGGGAGTCAAGGGCATCAGCAGGGCAGGGTTGCAAGAGGCAGTGCGGTGGCCAGGGGTAGAGGCAGGGCCAGACCGAATAATCCACCAACTGTTTCCCAAAGCGCCCCCTCGCGCCATGCCACCCTGCAGAGGCCGAGGTGCTCTAAGGTCTGGCAGTTTTTCACAGAGACGCCTGACGACCGACGAACAGTGGTGTGCAACCTTTGTCGTGCAAAGCTCAGCCGGGGAGCCAACACCAACAGCCTCACCACCACCACCATGCGCAGACATATGATGGCCAAGCACCCCACAAGGTGAGACGAAGGCCGTTCAGCGCCTCCGGTTTGCACCCCTGCCTCTCCCCCTGTGCCCCAACCTGCCACTGAGATGCAACCCCCCTCTCAGGACACAGGCACTACCGCCTCATGGCCTGCACCCACACCCTCATCTCCGCTGTCCTCGGCCCCATCCAGCAGTGTAGTTCAGCGCACCGTCCAGCCGTCGCTTGCGCAACTGTTGGAGCGCAAGCGCAAGTACGCCGCCACGCACCCGCACGCTCAAACGTTAACCGTCCGCATAGCAAAATTCATCAGCCTTGAGATGCTGCCGTATAGGGTTGTGGAAACTGAGTCCTTCAAAAGTATCATGGAGGCGGCGGCCCCGCGCTACTCAGTTCCCAGTCGCCACTACTTTTCACGATGTGCCGTCCCAGCCCTGCACGACCACGTCTCCCGCAACATTGTACGCGCCCTCACCAACGCGGTTACTGCCACGGTCCACTTAACAATGGACACGTGGACAAGCACAGGCGGGCAGGGCCACTACATCTCCCTGACGGCACATTGGGTGAATTTAGTGGAGGCTGGGACAGAGTCAGAGCCTGGGACCGCTCACGTCCTACCCACCCCCAGAATTGCGGGCCCCAGCTCGGTGCTGGTATCTGCGGAGGTGTATGCTTCCTCCACTAAAGCACCCTCCTCCTCCTCTGTCTCGCAATCAAGATATGTTAGCAGCAGCATGTCGCCAGCAGTCGGTGTCGCGCGGTGTGGCAGCACAGCGGTGGGCAAGCGTCAGCAGGCCGTGCTGAAACTACTCAGCTTAGGCGATAAGAGGCACACGGCCCACGAACTGCTGCAGGGTCTGACAGAGCAGACCGACCGCTGGCTTGCGCCGCTGAGCCTCCAACCGGGCATGGTCGTGTGTGACAACGGCCGTAACCTGGTGGCGGCTCTGCAGCTCGGCAGCCTCACGCACGTGCCATGCCTGGCCCACGTCTTTAATTTGGTGGTTCAGCACTTTCTGAAAAGCTACCCACGCTTGTCAGACCTGCTCGTAAAGGCGCGCCGCCTCTGCGCACATTTCTGCAAGTCCCACATGGACGCTGCCACCCTGCGCACCCTGCAACATCACTTTAAGCTGCCAGTGCACCGATTGCTGTGCGACGTGCCCACACGGTGGAACTCTACGCTCCACATGTTGGCCAGGCTCTATGAGCAGCGTAGAGCTATCGTGGAATACCAACTCCAACATGGGCGGCGCAGTGGGAGTCAGCCTCCTCAATTCCTTTCAGAAGAGTGGGCCTGGTTGGCAGACATCTGCCATGTCCTTGGTAATTTTGAGGAGTCTACCCAGGTGGTGAGCGGCGATGCTACAATCATTAGCGTCACCATTCCTCTGCTATGCATCTTGAGAAATACCCTGCAAAGCATAAAGGCAGCTGCTTTGCGCTCGGAAACGGGGGCGGTGGAAGACAGTATGCCGCTGGATAGTCAGGGCACCCTCCTGTCTATTTCTCAGCGCGTACAGGAGGAGGAGGAGGAGCATGAGGAGGATGAGGAGGAGGGGGAAGAGACAGCTTGGCCCGATGCTGACGGTACACCGGCTAATTGCCTGTCATCCTTTCAGCGTGTATGGCCTGAGGAGGAGGAGGAGGAGGAGGAGGAGGAGGAGGATCCTGAAAGTGATCTTCCTAGTGAAGACAGCCATGTGTTGCGTACTGGTACCCTGGCACACATGGCTGACTTCATGTTAGGATGCCTTTCTCGTGACCCTCGCGTTGCACGCATTCTGGCCACAACGGATTACTGGGTGTACACACTGCTCGACCCACGCTATAAGGAGAACCTGCCCACTCTCATTCCCGAAGAGGAAAGGGGTTCGAGAGTGTTGCTATACCACAGGACCCTTGCGGACAAGCTGATGGTAAAATTCCCAGCCGACAGCGCTAGTGGCAGAAGGCGCAGTACCGAGGGCAAGGTAGCAGGGGATGTGCGGAGATCGAGCAGCATGTACATCCCAGGCAGTGCAACAGTCTTTAAGGGCCTGGACAGCTTTATGGCTCCCCACCAAGACTGTGTCACCGCTCCCCAGTCAAGGCTGAGTCGGCGGGAGCACTGTAAAAGGATGGTGAGGGAGTACGTAGCCGATCGCACGACCGTCCTCCGTGACGCCTCTGCCCCCTACAACTACTGGGTGTCGAAGCTGGACACGTGGCCTGAACTAGCGCTGTATGCCCTGGAGGTGCTTGCTTGTCCTGCGGCTAGCGTCTTGTCGGAGAGGGTGTTTAGTGCGGCTGGGGGAATCATCACAGATAAGCGTAGCCGCTTGTCAACCGACAGTGCCGACAGGCTAACACTCATCAAGATGAACAAAGGCTGGATTTCGCCAGACTTCTCTTCTTCACCAGCGGACAGCAGCGATACGTAAGCAATACGTAGGCTGCACCCGCGGATGGAAGCATCGTTCTCTCTCACCATCCAAAACGGGGACATTTCTGCTTCATCAATCTGTGTCTAATATTCCTCCTCCTCCTCCTACTCCTCCTCCTGAAACCTCACGTAATCACGCTGAACGGGCAATTTTTCTTAGGGCCACAAGGCTCACTCAAATAATTTTTCTAAACAATTTTTAAAAGTTTCAATGCTCTTAAAAGCGTTGGAACTGTAACTTGAACCAATTTTTCGTTACACTGGGCTGCCTCCAGGCCTAGTTACCACTTAAGCCACATTAACCAAAGCGATTAATGGGTTTCACCTGCCCTCTTGGCTGGCCATGGCCAATTTTTGGGATGTACATTAGTACTGTTGATACAGCAATTTTTGTGGGCCCTCGCCTACAGTGTAATCAAATTAATTTTTAGCTCACCTGCATTACAGCTGACGTTACCTCAGCTGTGTTGGGCAATGCAATGGGATATTTCTATGTACCGCCGGTGGCTTCCTGGCACCCACCCATGCTGTGGGTCCACAGGGAATTATAAATGCATCTGTTTCCACTTCTAAAGAACCCCAGTCAGACTGGGGCATGCAGTGTGGGCCGAAGCCCACCTGTATTACGCACGACATTACTACCTCAGCTGTGTTGGGCAATGCAATGGGATATTTCTATGTACCGCCGGTGGCTTCCTGGCACCCACCCATGCTGTGGGTCCACAGGGAGTTTAACCTACATGTGTCCACTTCTAAAGAACCCCAGTCTGACTGGGGCATGCAGTGTGGGCCGAAGCCCACCTGTATTACGCACGACATTACTACCTCAGCTGTGTTGGGCAATGCAATGGGATATTTTTGTGTATCGCCCGTGGGTTCCAGGGAGCCACCCATGCTGTCGGTCGACAGGGACTTCACAATAGGGAGTTGTACCTGCCTGTGTCTATGAATTAAAAAGCCCGGTCTAACTGGGGCATGCAGACACCTTGACAGAATGAATAGTGTGTGGCACATAGGTTCCCCATTGCTATGCCCACGTGTGCAGCTCCAGATGGAGGTGGCACAGGATTGGATTTCTCATTGTTTCTGTACAGCATTGTGGGCTATCGCCCCGCCCCTTTTAAAGAGGGTCGCTGCCTAGCCATGCCAACCTCTGCAGTGTGTGCCTGTGGTTCCTCCTCATGGCAGACGCACTTCTAAATAGACATGAGGGTGGTGTGGCATGAGGGCAGCTGAAGGCTGCGCAGGGACACTTTGGTGTGTGCTGTGGGGGGAGGGGGAGCGGTTGGGCAGCATGTAACCCAGTAGAAGTGGCAGTGGAGTGTCATGCAGGCGGTGATTGTGCTTTGTTGGAGGTAGTGTGGTGCTTAGCTAAGGTATGCCATGCTAATGAGGGCTTTTCAGAAGTAAAAGTTGTTGGGAGGGGGGGGGGGGGGCCCTCTTGCCGCTATTGTGGCTTAATAGTGGGACCTGTGAACTTGAGATGCAGCCCAACATGTAGCCCCTCGCCTGCCCTATCCGTTTCTGTGTCGTTCCCATCACTTTCTTGAATTGCCCAGATTTTCACACAAGGAAACCTTAGCGAGCATCGGCGAAATACAAAAATGTTCTGGTCGCCCATTGACTTCAATGGGGTTCGTTATTCGAAACGAACCCTCGAACATCCCGGGAAGTTCGTTTCGAATAACGAACACCCGAACATTTTGGTGTTCGCTCATCTCTAGTAGATACCATCTTTAAAAGCCATTTACACTTGTGCATAGTAATGTTTGCTTGAGAAGGGGGACCGTGCAAAAAAAAAATTTTCACTTTTGCCTCGGGACAACCCCTTTAATTTACCTGTGAGTGAATTTGTCAGAGAGTGAGAGGTTGCACTCTTGTCCAAGACTAAGAAATACATCCCAGTTTATTTCATCCAGGCTTAGTAAAAAGTTGTATTCTAAGGAGATCCTAAAAAGGGCGGAGTCTATGACAGATAACAGATCAAGAAGTTATTATCTGACAGATGTAATGACCCCAATACTGGGTCATTATCACTTGTTGTTTTTTCTACCCTTCATAGTGTTAATTTTTCCACCATTTCTAAAATGATCTGCAACAATTTGCCTAAATTGTAACATGATGATTCCTTCGCTCACATTTTGGGTTGAGATGTCATTTTTGTTGCCAGGAAGGCTTGTACTATTAACAACAGAACTTCTTGTAGTTTATATACCTGTTCTTCTGTCAATAGAAATTGGCTTAGTTGCCACCGCTGCTTTTGTTGTGGAGGCAACAGATGTAATTTATGCTGTAGGATTCTACAAATAAAGGAATTGCAGTCTTTACTAATGCTACATATATAGTCCCGCTGTCATATATATATATATAGTCATTTGCTACATATATAGTCCCGCTGTCATATATATAGTCATTTGCTACATATATAGTCACGCTGTCATATATAGTCATTTGCTACATATATAGTCCCGCTGTCCTATATAGTCATTTGCTACATATATAGTCCCGCTGTCATATATAGTCATTTGCTACATATATAGTCCCGCTGTCATATATAGTCATTTGCTACATATATAGTCACGCTGTCATATATAGTCATTTGCTACATATATAGTCACGCTGTCCTATATAGTCATTTGCTACATATATAGTCCCACTGTCATATAGTCATTTGCTACATATATAGTCCCACTGTCATATAGTCATTTGCTACATATATAGTCCCGCTGTCATATATAGTCATTTGCTACATATATAGTCCCGCTGTCATATATAGTCATTTGCTACATATATAGTCACGCTGTCATATATAGTCATTTGCTACATATATAGTCACGCTGTCATATATAGTCATTTGCTACATATATAGTCCCGCTGTCATATATAGTCATTTGCTACATATATAGTCCCGCTGTCATATATAGTCATTTGCTACATATATAGTCACGCTGTCCTATATAGTCATTTGCTACATATATAGTCCCACTGTCATATAGTCATTTGCTACATATATAGTCCCGCTGTCATATATAGTCATTTGCTACATATATAGTCCCGCTGTCATATATAGTCATTTGCTACATATATAGTCCCGCTGTCATATATATAGTCATTTGCTACATATATAGTCACGCTGTCCTATATAGTCATTTGCTACATATATAGTCACGCTGTCCTATATAGTCATTTGCTACATATATAGTCCCACTGTCATATATAGTCATTTGCTACATATATAGTCCCGCTGTCATATATAGTCATTTGCTACATATATAGTCCCGCTGTCATATATATAGTCATTTGCTACATATATAGTCATTTGCTACATATATAGTCCCGCTGTCATATATAGTCATTTGCTACATATATAGTCATTTGCTACATATATAGTCACGCTGTCCTATATAGTCATTTGCTACATATAGTCACGCAGTCATATATAGTCCCACTGTCATCTATAGTCATTTATTACATAAATAGTCACGCTGTCATATATAGTCATTTATTACATATATAGTCACGCTGTCCTATATAGTCATTTGCTACATCTATAGTCACGCTGTCATATATAGTCATTTGCTACATATATAGTCACGCTGTCCTATATAGTCATTTGCTACATATAGTCATGCAGTCATATATATAGTCATGCTGTCATATATAGTCATTTATTACATATATAGTCACGCAGTCATATATAGTCATTTATTACATATATAGTCCCGCTGTCATATAGTCATTTGCTGCATATATAGTCACGCTGTCCTATATAGTCATTTATTACATATATAGTCACGCAGTCATATATAGTCATTTATTACATATATAGTCACGCAGTCATATATAGTCATTTATTACATATATAGTCACGCTGTCCTATATAGTCATTTATTACATATATAGTCACGCTGTCATATATAGTCATTTATTACATATATAGTCACGCTGTCCTATATAGTCATTTGCTACATCTATAGTCACGCTGTCATATATATAGTCCCACTGTCATATATAGTCATTTATTACATATATAGTCACGCAGTCATATATAGTCATTTATTACATATATAGTCCCGCTGTCATATAGTCATTTGCTGCATATATAGTCACGCTGTCCTATATAGTCATTTGCTACATATATAGTCACGCTGTCCTATATAGTCATTTGCTACATATATAGTCACGCTGTCATATCTAGTCATTTGCTACATATATAGTCACGCTGTCATATATAGTCATTTGCTACATATATAGTCACACTGTCCTATATAGTCATTTGCTACATATAGTCACGCAGTCATATATATATAGTCCCACTGTCATATATAGTCATTTATTACATATATAGTCACGCAGTCATATATAGTCATTTATTATATATAGTCCCGCTGTCATATATAGTCATTTGCTACATATATAGTCCCGCTGTCATATATAGTCATTTGCTACATATATAGTCACGCTGTCATATATAGTCATTTGCTACATATATAGTCACGCTGTCATATATAGTCATTTGCTACATATATAGTCACGCTGTCATATATAGTCATTTATTACATATATAGTCACGCTGTCATATATAGTCATTTGCTACATATATATATAGTCACGCTGTCATATATAGTCATTTGCTACATATATATATACATATATAATCACGCTGTCATATATAGTCATTTGCTACATATATAAATATATATAGTCACGCTGTCATATATAGTCATTTGCTACATATATATATAGTCACGCTGTCATATATAGTCATTTGCTACATATATATATAGTCACGCTGTCATATATAGTCATTTGCTACATATATATACACATATAATCACGCTGTCATATATAGTCATTTGCTACATATATAAATATATATAGTCACGCTGTCATATATATAGTCATTTGCTACATATATAGTCCCGCTGATATATATATATAGTCATGCATTAGTTATCATTCTTCATATATTAAAACATAACCTAAAATAATGGGCAGATGAATCAGAACAATATTATTCTAATATATTATTTCCAACTCTCCTCCCAGATCAAGTGCATCTAATTGTCCAGGATAAGGAGGTGAAGAAGCACAAGATGTCACACCTATCGCCTTCATCTAATATAAAAAGCCTACAGGCTTATTCTTGCACCACACTTTGACCCCTTTGCGTGACCTTTGCTGGATGATTTTGATGACATTAGATTTGTGATATTGCAGCGGCCCGGAAGGTTCTACAGGATGTCATCCAGTCACTAATTTTAAAACTCCTGTTTATGTACTCCTCAGGAGACATTTCTGGGGTTGTCTGTCAGAGAAACCCTGTTTCTCCCCTTTCCCCACAGACAACGTCCTAATCTGCCCGGCTGCGTCTGTCTCCTGATTGGTTAATGTCACACTGATCGCTGATTGGTTGAGGGGATCCAAGCCTGGGAAAAGAGAGCAGTGCAAGTTGGGATAGGGGAGGAGTTATGTGTTTTTTTCAGTTAGAGTTTGAGCGGGAAAGTCAGTCTCAGTCAGAGCTGGAGAGTCTCAGTCAGGGAGTCGGTGAGAGAAGTAGTCTGTGAGTCAGACATAGTCAGTCAGAGCCGGAGTGTGAATAAGTCGGTCAGAGAGGAGCCCGAGGAATAGGTCGGTCAGAGAGGAGCCCGAGGAATAGGTCGGTCAGAGAGGAGCCCGAGGAATAGGTCGGTCAGAGAGGAGCCCGAGGAATAGGTCGGTCAGAGAGGAGCCCGAGGAATAGGTCGGTCAGAGAGGAGCCCGAGGAATAGGTCGGTCAGAGAGGAGCCCGAGGAATAGGTCGGTCAGAGAGGAGCCCGAGGAATAGGTCGGTCAGAGAGGAGCCCGAGGAATAGGTCGGTCAGAGAGGAGCCCGAGGAATAGGTCGGTCAGAGAGGAGCCCGAGGAATAGGTCGGTCAGAGAGGAGCCCGAGGAATAGGTCGGTCAGAGAGGAGCCCGAGGAATAGGTCGGTCAGAGAGGAGCCCGAGGAATAGGTCGGTCAGAGAGGAGCCCGAGGAATAGGTCGGTCAGAGAGGCGCCCGAGGAATAGGTCGGTCAGAGAGGCGCCCGAGGAATAGGTCGGTCAGAGAGGCGCCCGAGGAATAGGTCGGTCAGAGAGGCGCCCGAGGAATAGGTCGGTCAGAGAGGCGCCCGAGGAATAGGTCGGTCAGAGAGGCGCCCGAGGAATAGGTCGGTCAGAGAGGCGCCCGAGGAATAGGTCGGTCAGAGAGGCGCCCGAGGAATAGGTCGGTCAGAGAGGCGCCCGAGGAATAGGTCGGTCAGAGAGGCGCCCGAGGAATAGGTCGGTCAGAGAGGCGCCCGAGGAATAGGTCGGTCAGAGAGGCGCCCGAGGAATAGGTCGGTCAGAGAGGCGCCCGAGGAATAGGTCGGTCAGAGAGGCGCCCGAGGAATAGGTCGGTCAGAGAGGCGCCCGAGGAATAGGTCGGTCAGAGAGGCGCCCGAGGAATAGGTCGGTCAGAGAGGCGCCCGAGGAATAGGTCGGTCAGAGAGGCGCCCGAGGAATAGGTCGGTCAGAGAGGCGCCCGAGGAATAGGTCGGTCAGAGAGGCGCCCGAGGAATAGGTCGGTCAGAGAGGCGCCCGAGGAATAGGTCGGTCAGAGAGGCGCCCGAGGAATAGGTCGGTCAGAGAGGCGCCCGAGGAATAGGTCGGTCAGAGAGGCGCCCGAGGAATAGGTCGGTCAGAGAGGCGCCCGAGGAATAGGTCGGTCAGAGAGGCGCCCGAGGAATAGGTCGGTCAGAGAGGCGCCCGAGGAATAGGTCGGTCAGAGAGGAGCCCGAGGAATAGGTCGGTCAGAGAGGAGCCCGAGGAATAGGTCGGTCAGAGAGGAGCCCGAGGAATAGGTCGGTCAGAGAGGAGCCCGAGGAATAGGTCGGTCAGAGAGGAGCCCGAGGATTAGGTCGGTCAGAGAGGAGCCCGAGGATTAGGTCGGTCAGAGAGGAGCCCGAGGATTAGGTCGGTCAGAGAGGAGCCCGAGGATTAGGTCGGTCAGAGAGGAGCCCGAGGATTAGGTCGGTCAGAGAGGAGCCCGAGGATTAGGTCGGTCAGAGAGGAGCCCGAGGATTAGGTCGGTCAGAGAGGAGCCCGAGGATTAGGTCGGTCAGAGAGGAGCCCGAGGATTAGGTCGGTCAGAGAGGAGCCCGAGGATTAGGTCGGTCAGAGAGGAGCCCGAGGATTAGGTCGGTCAGAGAGGAGCCCGAGGATTAGGTCGGTCAGAGAGGAGCCCGAGGATTAGGTCGGTCAGAGAGGAGCCCGAGGATTAGGTCGGTCAGAGAGGAGCCCGAGGATTAGGTCGGTCAGAGAGGAGCCCGAGGAATAGGTCGGTCAGAGAGGAGCCCGAGGATTAGGTCGGTCAGAGAGGAGCCCGAGGATTAGGTCGGTCAGAGAGGAGCCCGAGGATTAGGTCGGTCAGAGAGGAGCCCGAGGATTAGGTCGGTCAGAGAGGAGCCCGAGGATTAGGTCGGTCAGAGAGGAGCCCGAGGATTAGGTCGGTCAGAGAGGAGCCCGAGGATTAGGTCGGTCAGAGAGGAGCCCGAGGATTAGGTCGGTCAGAGAGGAGCCCGAGGATTAGGTCGGCCAGAGAGGAGCCCGAGGATTAGGTCGGCCAGAGAGGAGCCCGAGGATTAGGTCGGTCAGAGAGGAGCCCGAGGAATAGGTCGGTCAGAGAGGAGCCCGAGGAATAGGTCGGTCAGAGAGGAGCCCGAGGAATAGGTCGGTCAGAGAGGAGCCCGAGGATTAGGTCGGTCAGAGAGGAGCCCGAGGAATAGGTCGGTCAGAGAGGAGCCCGAGGAATAGGTCGGTCAGAGAGGAGCCTGAGGAGAAGTAGGGTCGCAGCGTGGAGGAGAATAGGTTTGAATCTTTCTACAGAACAGGGAGTGTGATGAGCCCCTGTTATATACTAATGTCAGTCAGGGGAAAGTCCAGCCTCTCCCAGGTCTCTATTACCCACATGGTCTGCCTCACCGACTAGTACAAACAAACCCTCAGATAACTCAAACTGACAGGAATCCTGTAAAGGAGAGCTAAAATAGAGAGAGAGAGAGAGTGCATTGAAGATAACTCTGATAAAGGTTCTAGGAAATACTGAAGTCAGCGTGTTATCCTGTATAAACCCTTTCCAATCCAATTTGTATCCTGGTTTTCCTAAGGAGGCTTACTCTTTTTCTGCTATTATACAATGGCGCTATCTGCTGGCTAAAGCCAGTACTGCATGAGGTGACACGTTGAATAGGCTCCGACAGCAGAGAGGGTGGCAATATACAGTAAGAGAACCCCAACGGATGACTTCCAACATCGGAGCTGTACAGCCTTAAATCATAATGCCTTTAGAGGTCAGACAGTGGAGTGGAAAGGGTTAAACTAAAAGTTGCATTTTGCTGTGAATTGTACAAATGTTCTGAGAGAAAAAGGAAAGAAAGACCGTTAGTAAAACTGCGAACCTTATGTTTTGCAACAGAAAACTGTGGACTCGTCTCAGTTATTTTCGTGTCATCCAATGGGAGTTTACAACCTAAGGGTACTGGCGTCACCCGTGACCAAAACGAGTCGACAGTAGTAGAGCTAAGTTCCCAACCCTTTATAGCTGTTCGTGCATGCATTCCCAAGTGAGGCCTCTGCAGCGGCCATTTTGTGGAGAGAGACCGCAGAGCCACCCGTGGCCACCATCTTGTTTTATGCCCGCTGGCTCGCTTCCACTGTGACACCGCAACCCAGTTATTTTTTGGCATCTATGAACAGGATATGTTGCCTCTGTGACTGCAAACACATTGCTGCGTTACTGCTGCCTATTTAAAAGACCAGCACCCAAAAAATGGGAAAACTCAAAAAGTTGAAAAAGTGTTCTAATCACTTAAACAAGACTCTACTGCTGCTCCAGTAGTCGCCCCCAACCCCGTGCTTGCTGCTGCTCCAGTAGTTGCCCCCAACCCCATGCTTGCTGCTGCTCCAGTTGACGCTGCACAGAGGGATGCTGCTCTGCCCGTCACTAGTGCTCCAGGCTTCGCGCCATTAACGATGCCTTATTGTTTAGGTGCTCCATGGTTCCCCCGATAGAATAGGGGAAAGCACACTTTAAGAGACTTTAGGGAAAAGATGTCGGTGGTGTTTAGACTCTATCCGTTAGCAGTAAAACAGAAGGTAGAGATATTAGCAGGTCAATTGGAAGGAGCTGCAGAGAGAGAAGTTAAGACATGGCCGCCGGAGCACAGGAAAATGGTAGAGGGTATTATGGAGAGGTTGCAAAGGATCTTCGAGGTGCACACCATGTCAGAAATTAAAGAGAACTTTTTAATAAAAAGCAAAACCCTGGTGATTCTTTCCGAGAGTACGCCCTATGTCTGCAGGGGCATATGAAGGCAATTGTACAGGCCGACCCTAAGGAAGCTGAATGTGCTGATCAGGCTTTATGTGAACAATTTATTGAAGGGACCCTAACAGAAACACCATGTAGTCAGCTGAGGATGTTGTCGGTACAGCACCCCAATAGTACGTTTCTGTCCTGTAAGGAATTAGCCATCCAAGTGCTGAGTACAGAGTCGCTAAGTTGGTCGATTAAAAATCCTGCATGAGTCTCATGGGGGGGATCAGTTGCCCCGCCCCTTTAAACGTGACCTGTGTCGACAGGCTGCACTGGCCAGCGTACCCGCTGAGTAGCCTATGCTGGAAATGCAAAAACAGATTGCCGAATTGACTCGTAGGGTCATCGCTCTTTGTAAAAAATTGGGGGACCTTGAGAACCAGCATTAACTCCTCGACCGGCGGTCTCTGAATGCAGGTTGCCACCTGAGCTGCCTATGCCCCGCCCCTTCTGTAATTATTGCCGTAAATATGTGCACCAGGAAAATACGTGCTGGGCTTTAAACAGGTGTCTCCCCGGCAGAAGGACCACACCCCAGGTGGACAACCAGTTGGTCCACAAACCACCGACAAGTTTTCTAAATATGTTGGCCCACGCCCCGAGGTCACTATTTCTGTGGACGGTGTCCCGTTGCCTGCTACTATCTGCCAACAGGACTTTGAGAGATTCTGGTCCCCTGAGGCCTTAAGCTGTCCACCTAAGCAATTATTTAATGTAATGGTTTGCCCGTACCCATAGTAGGGTATTGAGAGACCACTGTTATAGCGTGGAGAGCAGAGCTGTATAGACGGGGCATCTTGCTCGTGGATGTCCCTGATAAGAATGCCCCTGTGGTTATCCACGGCATGAACATTCTCCGCAATTGCTAAGGTGAGATGTTGAAAACACTGCAGAGCTCCATACCAACTGCACTACAAGCTCAGCGAGTAGTTCTAAAAATCACCATAAAGGAGTTGTCCATGCACCAGCGGTTTGTAAACCCAAAGAGTTATGTAGGAAGAGCTTGGGTTAAGGATATTCAGAGCATAATAGTCCCACTGGAATCCCAATTTTTGTTGTGGTGCCAGCCTTGTCCTGGTTTACAAGGATGTGAGTATGAGGTGTTGGTAGAGCCCATACCAATAGACGGTCACCCTTTTCTCATGGCTGACAGAAACCTGGTCACTGTTGTAGACGGGAGAGTCCTGACCCGTCTAATAAATGTCGTAACTGTCCCCATCTCCTAAAGAAAATATACAGCAGTGGTACAAGTTTCATTGTTAGCTCCTGAGGATGTGCTAGACTGTGAGGAGAATAACATACAGCAGGGGGAGCAACAAATCAGTTCTGATCCGGGTAGCACACAGCAGTGGTATATATAGCAAGGTCAGGTGGTACCCTCTGCAGAAAATTTTTTTGGCAGCCCCCCCCCCCCTCCCTGCCCCAATTTTGAATTTATTAAAAGAAGGTAAGACAGGATGCTTACACTTACAAGTGTAATTTTCTGGTTTATGTACTTAACATTGTGGGCATGAACACTTAAAACCTTTGTCTTCTAATTTTGTTCTCAATCGCATCAACCAAATCAATTCTTTTCGCTACTTTGTTTTCAATTGACAAGTCAGAGAGCCGAGCCTGACTCATGGTGGACCTAAGATTGCTCTTGATTAATTTTAGTTTTGTAAAACTCCTCTCACATGATGATGCTAAAACACATAACGTTAACAAGAATCTTAAGGCTAAAGTCACAGCTCCCCTCCTCCACCTCCCTGCACAGGTCACAGTGCATGCTGGAATTGTCTCTCGTAAGAATTAATAGTTTAGCTTCTGTCCACTGTGAGAAAGGCCCATGAATTCTGCAGTAAAGCATCTCTCTAAATGCTGTGAACTGCAGTAAAGACAAGATGGCCGCCCCGTAGTCGTGTACGCACAATAGAAAAAATCTATAATCAGAAAATAAAAATAAGAGAAAAAAAAGGAATACATTTTACTATCTGGTTTTCTTTAGTAAAAAGTATACAGATGATACATTTCCTTAAAGGCTTCCCTGAACCATCAATTTTTGGGTGATTTTTAAAAAAAATTTTTTTCCCTCCCCCAAAAATGGATTTAAAAAATGTCAACATTTTTTTACCCAACACGAGTTTTTCACAAGTGTTTTTGGGTGGTGATTATTTGTTTACTTATGTTTAGCATGCATTTTTTCTGCCAATATTCATGGAGAAGTCTAAGCAAAAACATAAAAAAAAAAAACCCCAAAAAATAGACACTGACCCAAAAAACACAAGTGAAAAATACGCTATTTGTATTCTGTTTACCGTTTCCCTGCTGACTTGCAGCTAAGCTCGCAATCCTCTGCTGTGGCTGTGACAGCCGCATCGGGATTCCCTCCATCCCTGCAGTCATGCGAGGCTGTTTTCACATGAAAACTGCTTGCATCCACAGGGCTTTCACATGGGGGGGGGGAGCTCGATATCGGGCCGTGATTCAAATATCGTGCTCGCCCATATGAAGGAGCCCTAACCTGGGTATCTCCTGTATATTATTATGTGTGTACAGCTTCTGTATATAGTGATATACCAGGTGATACAAGCATCGTCCATATCACTATATACAGTAGATGTCTAGTTTATACCAGTAGTACATATATAATTATAAACAGTAGATACCCAGATTATACCAGCATGCTCCATATCACTATATATAGCAGATATACACCCCCTGTATATAGTGATATAACCTGGATATGTCCTGTACATAATTGTATGTACAGCTGGTATAACGTATACCACCTAAACATACAAGATTACATGCAGTACATGGTACATACCTCGTTGTACCACATTTACTGCTACTCTGCTCTCATCTTCGGGTCCCAACACTGTCACTGCATGGCAGGCCGGACGTCCATCCTGACCTCCACACATCGCACACACACAGCTCTGCTACATCTATCCAGATCCCCAGACATCACACACAGCTCCGCTACATTCATCCTGCTCCCCAGACATCACACACACAGCTCCGCTACATCCATCCTGCTCCTCAGACATCACACACACAGCTCCGCTACATCCATCCTGCTCCCCAGACATCACACACACAGCTCCGCTACATCCATCCTGCTCCCCAGACATCACACACACAGCTCTGCTACATCCATCTTGCTCCCCAGACATCACACACACAGCTCAGCTACATCCATCCTGCTCCCCAGACATCACACACACAGCTCCGCTACATCCATCCTGCTCCCCAGACATCACACACACAGCTCCGCTACATCCATCCTGCTCCCCAGACATCACACACACAGCTCCGCTACATCCATCCTGCTCCTCCCCATACATCACACACAGCTCCGCTACATCCATCCTGACCCCCAGACGTCACACACACAGCTCCGCTACATCCATCCTGATCCCCACACATCACACACACAGCTGCACTCACTCCATCTATCCATCCTGACCCACACCGCTCCAACACACACACAAACAGAACCCAGCAGAGTCCTACATTTACTAATCTCCCCCGTGGTCATGTCATCCCTGACTCCTCCCACACAGGGTATCACGACAGTGACATCACCACAGGTACTGGAAGCTGACGACTCTGCAGGTCTGCCTGTCCCCTCATTACAGGACTGCCGGGGGAGGATTAACTGGTGCTAGGGGGCAGTGCAGGCTCTTCTAGCAGACTGGACTGTACAGGGAAGCTCTCCTGTGGCAGTCAGTCACACGTGTCACCGGGCAGAGTGTAGGCAGGGTGGCCAGCAGGCACTGGTTCTCCTACAGCAGCTCCAATAGTAGCTTCTCCACCCGCCACCACAGCTGACTGGCTGAGCTGTCAACCCCTCACTGATAGCACCCGGGGCGTCCCGTACCTCCCGCACCCAGCTTGCTACGCTACTGGTTCACAGTCCTGGGTGACTGAACTGCATATTGGGGATGACGAGACCTCTGAAAAACAGGTGTAAGGTGTTGATGTGGCCGCAGAAAAACAAGAAGCCAATTGTACTTGTGCACAAAGACGATTACTCCTTGCCCTGTATAGAGGAGTCCCTTACGGCCCTGTGCTCTGCCACTTACTTCTTGACTCTAAATTTAACCAGCGACTACTGGCAAGTCCCTAGGGATATGCTAGATAGGGAAAAGACCAAGTTTACCCCTCCTATGGGGCTATTTGAATTCAATTGTATGCCCTTTGGTCTTTGTAATGCCCCGGGCACATTTCAGAGATTGATGGAAATGTTTTTGGGATATCGAAACTTTGAGAGTGTCCTCCTGTATTTGAATGACATAATCGTATATTTAAAGACCTATGAGGGCCACTTACAGCATCTGGGAATAGTGTTTCAAATTCTGATAAACCACGGCCTAAAGTTAAAACCCTCAAAATGTCACTTATTGCAAACACAGGTATGTTACCTGGGTCATATACTTAGTGCCGATGGTGTGTACCCTGATCCTGATAAAACTGACATGGTAAAGAATTGGCCCACTCCCAAATCAGTATAAGACGTTTGTGGACATTGTGGCGTGCACAAAACTGAGGCCACAGTTTTATTCTTGTACCTAGGCAGCAGTATTATAATAGTTATATTCTTGTACATAGGGGGCAGTATTATAATAGTTATATCCATGTACATAGGGGGCAGTATTATAATAGTTATATCCATGTACATAGGGGGCAGTATTATAATAGTTAAATTGTTGTACATAGGGGGCAGTATTATAGTAGTTATATTCTTGTACATAGGGGGCAGTATTATAATAGTTATATTTTTGTAGGCCAGGGGCAACATGCTGGGCTGCATCTCAGGTTCCCAAGTCTCCCTATTAAGCCACAATAGCGGCAAGAGTGCCCCCCCCCCCCAACAATTTTTTTTTGTATATATTCTTTATTTTGATTGGTAAAAACAGGTGGAGGGGGGTTACAGAAAAAAAAAAAGAATCGGGATAAACAGTGGATAATCACAGATAAAATAATCAATCAGATACATAACAAAACATGAAACGGTGACAGTTCTGTTGAGAGTGCAGGGGGTAATAGCCTATGAGGGGCGGAGGCTGAGTGGGGGGTCAGCAATAGTGAATAATGCAGTTAATGCATGGTTAAAGAGATACCTCATTGGTCAGAGGGTGTAGCGAGTTGTGGGGGTGGGCTATGTATATGGGAGAGCCAAGCTTCCAACGGCTTTTGAATCCTATTGGGTCCCCTGTTCGTTTAGCCTTGACTCTCTCAAAGGAACATATCGTGTTCACCTCCCTGTACCACTCCGATATGGAGGGGATAATGCTGTCTCTCCAATACCTGGGGATTAGGATTAGAGATGAGCGAGCGTACTCGGATAAGCACTACTCGCTCGAGTAATTGGCTTTATCCGAGTATCGCTGTGCTCGGGGCTAAAGATTCGGGTGCCGCTGCGGCTGACAGGTGAGTCGCAGCGGGGAGCAGGGGAGAGCGGGTGGGAGAGAAGGAGAGAAAGATCTTACCTCCGTTCCTCCCCGCTCTCCCCTGCAGCTCCCCACTCCGTGCCGGCACCCGAATCTTTAGACCCGAGCACAGCGGTACTCGGATAAAGCCAATTACTCGAGCGAGTAGTGCTTATCCGAGTACGCTCGCTCATCTCTAATTAGGATCTTAGCTGCATTTATAAAGAATGGGAAAATGCGTTTGGGTTCGGGTGTGAGGCCAGGAGTATCTAGGTTTAGGAGAACAGCCTCGGTGGTAAGGGAGATGTTGGATTTGAGGATGGTGCTTAGTATCTTCTGCATCTCTTCCCAGAATGGTTGTAAAAGTGAGTATGAGAACCATATGTGAGGGTATGAACCAATGCCGTCCAGGCATCTCCAGCAGAGCGGAGAATAATCTGGGTCTATTTTATTTAGTAGAACTGGGGTTTTATACCATCTGGATATTATTTTATAATTAAGTTCCTGGAACCTAGTGGAGGAGGAAGCCGAGTGAGACCTGGATATGATGTAATTAATCTCGTCTGTGGTAAAAGTCGTGCTTAGTTCAGATTCCCAGCGAGCTATATAAGAGGGTTTAAGTTTGTCATGTGTTAAGGTCCTATATATTTTCGAGATTGGACTCTTGATGGGCTGGAGACTCCAAAGTAATTTATGGAATAGCAATTTTTTATCTGTGTCTATGATGTCTGGGGAGTGCAGCACCACTGAGTCTCTAATGATGTGTAGATCTTCGGGTTTAAGTGTAGCATCCCCTAGATGGTTTAGGAGCTGAATATCTTGGGGTACAGATTTGTCCCTAATAAGGCCACTGCATTGCAGCATCTTAAGATAGTGGTTGCTCATACGTTTTTGTTTGAGAGCTTTGAATTTGTTAGGTATTATTGGAGGCAAAGGGGTATAACCACTGATTTGAGGTATTAGTTTATATTTCTTATTTGATTTATGCCATAGGCTCAGGGTTAGCCTAGTGTAGGGGTTCTGGATTTCTTTCAGCTTAAATTTGTTGTATGGAATGGGCCACGGTGGGGAACCCTGATCGCTGTTTAGTGCAAGGAGCTCCATTTCCACCCACAGTTTGGAGTGTGTCTGGTGGGACAGGTCAACCATGTGGTTCAGATGTGATGCAGTCCAGTATAGTTCAAAGTCTGGGAGTCCGATTCCACCGCATTTTTTGGTTTTGATAAGCGTGGTATGTTTGACGCTGTGTCCCCTGCCCTGCCATATAAATTTTGCTACTAGGTTTTTAAGTTTAGTGAAAAAGAGCCGTGGGACCTCTATGGGAAGCGTTTGTAGCGTATACAATATTCTGCGAAGATAAATCATTTTAATCAGGTTCTTTCTGCCGAACCAAGAGATCAGCAGGGAGTTCCAGGAATTGAGGTCCTTCTCCATTTTCTCCAGTAGGGGTATATAATTTAAATTGTACAGGTCTGATGCATTCTGTGATATTCTTGCCCCTAAATATGTGATTTGTTTACTTGTATTTTTAAATGGCGAAATCTTGGAGCTCTCCAGCCAAGAATCTTGTTTAATGTTTATGTTTAATAATTCTGATTTTGAAAGGTTTAGCTTGAAATTGGAGATCTGACCAAAGCTCTTGAACTCATGCAGAATTTCGGGGATTGCGGTTTTGGGGTCCGTGAGGAAGAACAGCATATCATCTGCATATGAGGCCGATTTGTGTTCCCTGGAGCCGCATTTCATACCTGTAATTTTATTGTTTTGTCTGATTTTTTTCTAAGAAGGTTTCCATAGTTAGGATGAATAATAGAGGGGAAAGAGGGCAGCCTTGCCTGGTTCCGTTATTAATTCGGACTGTTGGGGAGAGTTCGGAGTTGATTTTGATTTTGGCCGAGGGGAGGGAATACAGGGCCATGATCTTATCGATAAATGTTTCTGGGAAACCGAATTTTAAAAAGGGACATTCGTAGAAATAGCCAGTCAACTCTATCGAAAGCCTTTTCGGCATCTGTGGTGAGTGGGGCAAGTGGAGAGTTGTGGTGTGCTGTATGTATTATATTGAGTAGTTTTAGGGTGTTATCCTTCGCTTCTCTGTTTGGTACAAAGCCCACTTGCTCAGGATTAATCAAATCAGGTAGGAACACCTTGATCCTGTTAGCTAGGATTTTAGCATAAATTTTAATGTCATTATTGATTAGGGATATGGGTCTATAACTACTGCATAGGGAGGGGTCTTTTCCTTCTTTGGGGATTAGTGTGATGTGTGCCGTCAAAGCCTCTTTAGGAAAGGGGCTTCCTGCGGGGGTAGAATTGAAGTAATGAGCCATGTGTGGGGTGAGGATCTCTTTAAAGGTTTTTGAAATACAAGGATCCAAAACCATCTGGCCCAGGACTTTTCCGTTCGCATATTTGGGATTTCAGCCGCACTTAAGCAGCGCTGCTGATTAGAGCCACCTGATTGGCTCTTCGGCACCACGTGACTACACTGCGTGCACGCGGATTGCCTTAAGCAGCCGTGCACTACACACTACAGTTAAGCAGATGTGCACAGACCCCCCTTTAGGGTTAGGGTTAGTGCTAACCCTAAACCTAACCCTAACCCTAAACGTAACCCTAAACGTAACCCTAAACCTAACCCTAAACCTAAAGGGGGGTCTGTGCACAGTTTCTTAACTGTAGTGTGTAGTGCACGGCTGCTTAACTGTAGTGTGTAGTGCACGGCTGCTTAAGGCAATCCGCGTGCACGCAGTGTAGTCACGTGGTGCCGAAGTGCCTTAAGTGCGGCTGAAATCCCAAATATGCTTCCCGTTCGGGGATGCTTGTACACATTCCTCCACCTCTTGGGGGGGTAATCGGCTTGAGGAGTGATTGTAAATGAATTATGGGTACGCTGGGAAGTTTGACCAAATCTAGGAAATCTTGTATTTTTTGTTGTTTGTCTCTGGGGTTTTGGATATTATATAGGTCAGAGTAAAACATGTGGAAAATGTTTGCAATCTCTGATGTTTTGTGGTGTATCACATAATTTTTATCTTTTATTTTGTAGATAAAGGCTTTCACATGTTGTGTTTTAATTAGGGCTGCTAGCTTTTTCCCACACTTATCCGCAAAGGCATAATGTTTATATCTTGGGAAAAAGAGGTATTTTTCGGATTTTTGATTCAGGATCTCTTTTAACTTGATGCGCAAGTTGAATAATTGTTTTTCGTGCTGGGATGACACATTTTTCTTATTGCAGGTTTCTATGTTGTTGATTTGTTCTGTAAGAAATGTAACCTCCCTCTCCCTTTCCCCCTTTTTTCTTGCGCCCAATTCAATGAAGAGGCCTCTTATTACCGCCTTGTGGGCTCCCATAGGGTCACGGGGTTACACGAATTTGTCGCGTTATCTTCAAAGTAATGTTGTAAACCCTTTTGTATGTATTCGATGTCCTCTTTATGTTTTAACAGGCTGTCATTTAACAGCTATTTGGACGCTGATCTCTTTTTGGGGGAGATGGCAATCTTCATAAAAATAGAAGCGTGGTCAGAGTATAAAATAGTGTTGTAGTAAATTTTAGTGACTGCGTCTAAGAGAAAATCTTTAACATAAAAAAGATCTATTCTTGAATATTTTTTATGAACTGAGGAATAAAAGGAATAGTCCCTGGAGTCAGGATTGAGAACTCTGCAAGGGTCTACTAGGTGGAGGTCGGCCAGTAATTTTTTAATTTTTCTGATTTTGGAAAGTGGGACCGCTGAGGAACCATTAGACGTATCTAAGGTGGGGCTAAGCGGTATATTAAAGTCCCCGCTTATAATAATATCCCCCTCAGAGAATTCTTGTAAATGTTTGGTGACTGTTGCAAAGAAGGCATCTTGGTTGGAATTAGGGGCATATATATTTGCTAGAGTAAGTACTCTGTTGCCAATTGAGCCCTTGACAGAAATAAATCTGCCTTCTGGATCGGATAGGACGTTTAGTGTTTGAAAGGGAACTCTTTTGTGTAGAACAATAGCTACGCTTCTGTGTCTTTTCAGGGGAGTAGAGGCGTTGAACCATTTGGTGTAGGATTTGTTTTTAGCGGGAGGGCTGTAGTTTTTTTTAAGTGAGTTTCTTAAAAAAAGATTTGTTTCTCTAGGACCTAGAGTCTAGGTAGTGTAATATTTGCGACCTTTTTTGAGGGATATTAATACCTTTTACATTTAACGAGGCTAAGTGTATATCAGCCATGGATAAATTTTGGTGTCAGCAGAACTCTCATGAAAATTCAAAACACATAAAAAAAGAAAAACATAACCATAACAGCTGGTCTTTGTTGGACCAGTAACAAATGAAATTATTATAACCTTTTGCTGCTGGACCAGGTTTGTGGACATAGTCCTTACTGGAACCAGATTATTGAGCAGAGATTAGAGAGATTGTGGGGACGTGGAGTAGCGTAGAGGAGAGAAACCACAGCTCCCAACGTAGTCTGAAAATTCTGTGGGTATAAGAAAGTTAAAGGGAAACAGAAATGTATAGTCACATAACAACTATAAGGCAAACAGTGTTATCAAGTAGAAGAGGCAGTGATGCTGAACGTCTCTTGTATAGTTATTTAGTGGGAGGTTCAAGTATCATTGTTAAGCGGTCCTCTTCTGGGAGGATTGTTTGGGCTCGTATCAGGAGTATGAGATTTTTTGGTTTCGCGCGGCGTTGCTGATGACCAATTCTCGCAGGTTGGAAGGGCGAGAAGGTTCAGAAGACTCTCAGCTGTGGTCCAGTCTGGTACTTGGATATGGCTTGGGTCTAGCTTAGACAAGACGTGTGGTAGATCCTCGGGGGTTCTGATGGTCCATGTCCTGTTGGTGCCGGAGATAGCCAGGCCAAAATTGAATAGCCATTTATAGACTATAGCTTTATCTCTTAGAGCTTTGGTTAAAGGCTGGAGTTGTCTTCTGAGGTCGAGGGTCAATCTGGATAGGTCTTGGAATATCATGAGCTCCTTGTCATTGTATTCTATTCGTTTCGCTAATCTATCTTCATGAAGGATTTCTTCTTTAATTTTGAAGCTTTGCAAGCAACAGAGTATGTCTCTTGGTTTATTTGCATTGATCGATCTCGGTCTGAAGACGCGGTGTGCTCTCTCGATGCCCAAGTTGAGACCTTCAGTTTTGTTCAATAATCTGTGAAAATAGCTGAAGGCACTGTTGGTATTTCTTTATCTGAGACTGTCTCTGGAATTCCCCTGACCCGTATATTGTTTCTCCTAGAGCGATTTTCGAGGTCATCAATTTGCAGTTTCTGAAAAAAGGCTTCTTTTTGTTTATCAACAAGGATCTCCATCACCCTCTCGGAGTGGTGTGTCATTTGTGTGTAGCTATCCTCCAGTGTTTGCACCCTTGAGTAAATTTGTTTGACGTCTTTTCTTAGTTCTGAAATTTCTTCTTTTATTGTCTGGGTGAATTCCCTGAAGAGGTCTCTCATGCACTCTTTGGTGGGTAGTGCTTTAATATAGTTTCTCAGTTTCACCTCATGTGTTTGCATCTCCTCTTCTGAGTCACTGTCCAGGTCTGATGGTAAAGTCGACATAGACGTGATTTTGTCTTCTTCTATGGTAGATTTTGTTCTTGTAGTTTCTGAGTAATCAGGCATAAGTCTTTTGCTTATTTTTTCATTTTCAAGTGATTTGTTAGGTGTTTTAGAGCTTTTGCTTGTCTCCGAATTAGCGCTCTTAGTATTTTCCCTCATTGTATCTGTTTCCTAATGTCACTACGTTGGGAGGAAGGTGTATTTTTTATTCACATTAATATAGCGTTGTTTAACGGGTGTTTTGCGGGGTGAGCCACTTTCCCCGCTTGGCGATCTTTAATTGCAGGGGGGTGAGATATTCTAGAGTTTTTCTTTGCCTGACGGCTAGGATTGGCTTTAAATGGTAGTTAAGAATGCTTTGAAGAAGGGATGAGTAGGATTTCAGGTCCTGCTTATATTAATTTTGGCCACTAGATGGTGCTGTGGTGCACTTTAATGAGGAGACTGGAGTTTTGCTTAATGCAGCCTGCTGTTGACCGAGAGTCCTGAGAAGCAAGTCTCCGTGCCCCTGCTGGACTTCAAATGCAGTCAGTAAAGCCATGGGGTGTGGGTTTTACTTTATATTCCCCTTTGTTGCCGGTGTGGATGTGCTGGAGTTGCAGATTTCTCCCTGCCTGGCTTTGCTGCCCTGCTCCAGTAGCGCTGTGCACGCAGGGTGATTTATTGAGCAGTCTGTTTATGCAGGATGGCCGGCTCCTCACAGAGCTGGACGCCGGGCTGGACGCTGATCTGCAGGTGCACATTCCCGTGGAGCCCTGTTAATTGCTGCTTCCGAGGAGCGCGCGGGGTGGGGGGTTGAGTTTGTTATGGGTCGGTGGTATACTTAGCGGGAGTGCGGCCGCCGATAGTATCGGAGGTTCCCCTCTCCGGGGATTACCTTAGGCTGCTCTCCCCTGCCTGGAACTCTGCTGATGTTCTCCGCCGGGTGTCTCCAGACGCGGGTCTCCTGGCACAGCCTGCAGGCGGGCACGCGCCGCTGTGCAGGGCTGCGGCTCTCCGGCTTTTTCCCGGTGATGAGGGACTCCGGGTAAACTCTCCCCAGGTCGGGTGCAGGTTCTGGAGGGTCCCTGGGTGTTTTATCTCTGTTTGGGTCCCTGGATTGGGTCCAGAGAAGGCTGAAAATGCGGGTTCTGTCGAGGAGCAGGGCAACGTGCGTCCTCTCTCTTCGCTTGCTAGGCCACACCCCCCCCCTCTAACAATTTTTACTTCGGACAAACCCTCATTAGCAAGGCACACCTTAGCTAAGCACCACACTACCTCCAACCAAGCACAATCACTGCCTGTGGGACACACCGCTGCCTCTTCTCCTGGGTTACATGCTGCCCAATCCCCCCCCCCCCCGCGCGCACGACCCTGCGTCCGCAGCGCACACAAAAGTGTCCCTGCGCAGTCTTCAGCTGCCCTCATGCCACACGCTGGCTTCATAGCCACACCACCCTCATGTCTATTTATAAGTGCGTCTGCGATGAGGAGGAACCGGAGGCACACACTGTAGAGGATTGGCAGGGCCAGGCAGCGACCCTCTTTAAGGGCGGGGGGGGGGGGGGGGCGATAGCCTACAATGCTGTAGAGAATCGATGAGAATTTGACGTTTGACCTTCATTCCAATCCTGTGCCACCTCCGTCAGGAGCTGCAAACATGGACATAAAGGGGACTCCTCTGCCAGCCCAGCACTTCTACACATCTCCACAATGCAGAAATACTCGGTGTGGGAAGTATGTGAGCGGGCCCTTGGCCAGGCTCTGTCCCAGCAAACACCTTGTGTGGCCCAAGGTGCTGCGAGTGACATCGCAATGGGGACTCCATGTGTCCACACACTACTCATTCTGTTTGGGTGTCGGATACCTCATCGACAACGCAAGGGGAAAGCCATCTGCACTCTACACCCTACCCAAGTCTGTAGGGTGTAGTGTTTTGGGGACAGACAGGCAAAACACCTATATGGGAAGTCCGTGTGCACCCACAGCATGGGTGGCTCCCAGGAACCCACCGATGGTACATAAGGAAATCCCATTGCAGTGCCCCGGATAGCTGTGGTAACGTGAGAGAAAATACACGTTGGCTTCGGCCCACACTCCATGCCCTAGTCAGTCTGTTTTTTTTTTTTAAAGTGCCAGGCAGGTACAACTCCTCTATGGGAAGTCTGTGTGCACCCACAGCATGGGTGGCTCCCAGGAACCCACAGACGGTACATAAAGAAATCCCATTGCAGTGCCCCGGATAGCTGAGGTAATGTGAGAGAAAATACATGTTGGCTTCGGCCCACACTCCATGCCCTAGTCAGTCAGTGTTTTTTTTTGGACCAGATAGGTAAAACAACACGATGGGAAAACTTAGTGCACCCATAGTATGCACAGACCCCTGTAATATTCCTGTAGAAAAGGTATAAGCTGACCCAAGTAACAGTTATGTTGCAGAAGTCTAGGGAGACCCCAGTAAAATTTCTGTGGTAACAGTATAGACAGACCCCAGTAACATTTGATTAGCAGAAGTATAGGCAGACCCCTGTAACATTTCTGTAGCAGAAGTATAGGCTGACCCCTGTAACATTTACGGGGCCTGTACTTTAGCCCGGGGATTCTCCTGGAGGAGTAGGCCGCGATTCGGCAGATGCGGCCGGAGAGCTCCGGGTGGTCTCTATCGGGAGCTCTCCCTCCCGCAGTGTCAGCGGTGTGCTTTTGGCCCTTGGATTACACCTGAGCCGGGTGCAATCTCATTCGGAAGAGCGTCCAGCTCAGGAGCCTCTGAGATGGCGCCCGTTCCCGCTGCCGGCTAGGCCACGCCCCTAAGAAGGAGCTTTTATTTTAATTTTTTTTTTAAAGAATACAGGCTATATAGCGTGTATATGACTTCCCCTCTCTCAGTGGCTGTGGCCGTACGCTGTGCGTGAAGTTGACGGCAGACACAGAGCGGTGTAAATAATTATGGAATTATTTGCGTACAGTTGGAGGCTGACAGCAGTATTGTAACGCTAACTCCAGGTAGAAGCAAAAAATACAGAAGGCTGCAAATAGGCCTAGCCCTGCAATAGTGATGCACTACAACTCCCACCAGACAACCTGTAAAATGCACACGGTCACAGGTAGCCCTAAGAAGGAGCTTTTTTTAAAATTTTTTTGAAATGGAATACAGGCTATATAGCCTGTATATGACTTTCCCTCTATCAGTGGCCGTCGCTGTACGCTGTGCGTGAAGTTGACGGTAGACACAGAGTGGTATAAATAATTATGGAATTATTTGCGTACAGTTGGAGGTTGACAGCGGTATTGTAACACTAACTCCAGGCAGAAGCAAAGAATACGGAAGGCTGCAAAGAGGCCTAGCTGTGCAATACTGATGCACTGCAACTCCCACCAGACACCCAGTAAATTTCAGATGGTCAGGGGTAGCCCAACGAAGGAGCTTTTATTGTAATTTTTTTGAAAAAGAATACAGGCTATATAGCGTGTATATGACTTTCCCTCTATCAGTGGCCGTGGCCGTACACTGTGCGTGAAGTTGACAGCAGACACAGAGCGGTGTAAATAATTATGGAATTATTGGCGTACAGTTGGAGGCTGACAGCGGTATTATAACGCTAACTCCAGGCAGAAACAAAGAATACAGAAGGCTGCAAACAGGCCTAGCTCTGCAATAGTGATGCACTACAACTCCCACCAGACAACCTGTAAAATGCACACGGTCACAGGTAGCCCTAAGAAGGAGCTTTTTTAAAAAAAATTTTTTAAAAAGAATACAGGCTATATAGCGTGTATATGACTTTCCCTCTATCAAGGGCTGTCGCTGTACGCTGTGCATGAAGTTGATGGCAGACACAGAGCGGTGTAAATAATTATGGAATTATTGGCGTACAGTTGGAGGCTGTCAGCGGTATTGTAACGCTAACTCCAGGCAGAAACAAAGAATACAGAAGGCTGCAAACAGGCCTAGCTCTGCAATAGTGATGCACTAAAACTCCCACCAGACTGGGAGTCACAGAAGGAAGTGGTAATGCCTTCCCTGCATGTCTATTGGCTAAAAAATGGCGCTAAACATGCAGGGAAGGAAATGGAATTGACTCGAGTACCGCATGGTGCTCGTCTCGAGTAACGAGCATCTCGAGTACTGAACGAGCATGAAGCTCGGACATGAAGCTCGGACGAGTATGCTCGCTCATCTCTAATGCTTGTACATAGGGGGCATTGTTATAGTAGTTATATTTTTGTACATAAGGGGTAGTATTATAGTAGTTATATTTTTGTACAATGGGGCCAGTATTATAGTACTTATATTCTTGTACATAGCATGCAGTATTATAGTAGTTATATTCTTGTACATAAGGACAGTATTATAGTAGTTATATTCTTGGACATAGGAACAGTATTATAGTAGTTATGTTCTTGTATATAGGAGGCAGTGTTCTAGTAGTTATATTCTTGTACATAGGGGGCAGTATTATAGTAGTTGTATTCTTGTACATAGTGGCAGTATTATAGTAGTTATATTATTGTAAATAGGGGCAGTATTATAGTAGTTATATTATTGTACATAGTGGCAGTATTATAGTAGTTATATTATTGTACATAGGGGCAGTATTATAATAGTTATATTATTGTACATAGGGGCAGTATTATAATAGTTATATTATTGTACATAGGGGCAGTATTATAGTAGTTATATTATTGTACATAGGGGCAGTATTATAGTAGTTATATTATTGTACATAGGGGCAGTATTAGAGTAGTTATATTATTGTACATAGGGGCAGTATTATAGTAGTTATATTATTGTACATAGGGGCAGTATTAGAGTAGTTATATTCTTGTACATAGGGGGGCAGTATTATAGTAGTTATATTTTTGTACATAGGGGCAGTATTATAGTAGTTATATTCTTGTATATAGGGGGCAGTGTTATAGTAGTTATATACTTGTACATAGGAGACAGTGTTATAGTAGTTATATTCTTGTACATAGGAGCAGTATTATAGTAGTTATATTCTTGTACTTAGGGGGGAAGTATTATAATAGTTATATTCTTGTACATAGGGGGGAAGTATTATAATTGTTATATTCTAGTTAGAGATGAGCGAACACGTTCGGCCCCGCCCCTTTTTCGCCCGAACACCGAACTTTGCGAACACCTCGGTGTTCGGGCGAAAAAGTTCGGGGGCCGCCGTGGCAGCGCGGGGGGGTGCGGCGGGGAGTGGGGGGGAGAGGGAGAGAGAGAGGGCTCCCCCCTGTTCCCCGCTACTGCCGCCCGCGCCGCCGCGCATCTCCCCGCCCCCCGGCGGCACCCGGACACTTACGCGCGAACACTGCAGTGTTCGCTAAAGCCGGTGTCCGGGTGCGGATGTGTCCGTTACGGACACGTTCGCTCATCTCTAATTCTAGTACATAGTGGCAGTATTATAGTAGTTATATTCTTGCACATAGGGGGCAGTGTTATGGTAGTTATATTTTTATTGATTGAGGCCAGTAATATAGTAGTTATATTCTCGTACATAAGGGGTAGTATTATAGTAGTTATATTTTTGTACAATGGAGCCAGTATTATAGTAGTTATATTATTGTACATAGCAGCAGTATCATAGTAGTTATATTCTTGTACATAGGAGGCAGTATTATAGTGGTTATATTCTTGTACATAGGGGCAGTATTATAGTGGTTATATTCTTGTACATAGGGGATAGTTATATAGCAGCTATATTCTTGGACATGGGCAGTAACATCTATGTATTAAAAGGTGAAAGCCCTTACTGACTGACTGACTCACTCATTCATTCATTCACTCTCCCACTCACTGACTGACTCGCCACTAATTCTCTAACTTCCAGGTGTTGTACAAAATTGAAATTTGGCAAAACCATTCAGGCCCTAGAGAGGAAAAGTAAGGGGTTACAAGGAGAGATGAGCAAGCACGCTCAGATAACGCAACTTGAGTGAGCATCGCCCTTCACGAGTAACTGCATTCTTCTCCGAGCAGGCTCGGGGGGGTGGGGGGAGAGAGTGAGAGAGATCTTTCTCTCTCACCCTGGCTATCCCCCGCCGCCCTCCCCCCCCCCCGAGCCTGCTCGGACAAGAATGCAGTTACTCGAGAAGAGCGATGTTCGCTCGAGTAACTGCCTTATCTGAGCATGCTCGCTCATCTCTAGTTACAACTTGATTATTTAATGCTAATTGCAAAAGTAAGTGCAGCCCTATGTTATATAACTTCCGTAACTAGTGTAAAATGTGAAATTTGGCACAACCATTTTTAATCTCCTAAATAGGATAAGTAAAGGGGTTACAACTCGATTTTTCAATGCTAAGAGCAAAAGTATTGGCATCCCTATGTAATGTACCCAATCTTATTCTCTTCCTTCCCAGTGTTATACAAACCTGAAATTTGGAAAAACCTTTATGTATGTCCTACATAGTAAAAGTAAAGGGGTCACAATTTGATTTTGTAATGTTAAGTGCAAAAGTAAGTGACCTCTTATGTTATGTAACTTCCCGTTGTCATACAAACGTGAAATTTGGCATGACCATTATTTAGGTCGTAAATAGGAAAATTAAAGGGGTCACAACTTGAATATTTAATTCTAAGTGCGAAAGTAAGTGACCCTTTGTGTAATGTGACTAATAACACACATTTAAACCACACAAACATGAAATTTGCCACAACCATTCTTTACGTCCTAATATGAAAAGTAAAGGGTTGAAACTCCAATATTCAATTCTAAGCATGAAAAACTGTGAAAATCAGCGATACGTCTTTTATCAGAAACCATAAAGCCTAGGAAAATAAATTGTATACTGAGGAGAATCTACGTCACCTCTGTGCTTATATACTAAGAAGAATCTACCTCACCTCTGTGTGTATATACTGAGGAGAATCTAACACTCCTTTATGTGTATATACTAAAGAGAATCTAACTGACCTCTATGTGCACATACTGAAAGGTATAAGTACCTCATATAGACCTATTTTCTAATTTATATTAACCAAGCATTAGAGATGAGCGAGCACCAAAATGCTCGAGTGCTCGTTACTCGAGTCGAACTTTAAGTGATGCTCGAGAGTTCATTTCGAGTAACAAACCCCATTGAAGTCAATGGGCGACCAGAACATTTTTGTATATCGCCGATGCTCGCTAAGGTTTTCATTTGTGAAAACCTGAGAAATTCAAGAAAGTGATGAGAACGACACAGAAATGGATAGGGCAGGCGAGGGGCTACATGTTGGGCTGCATTTCAAGTTCCCAGGTCCCACTATTAAGCCACAATAGTGGCAAGAGTGAGACCCCCCCCCCACTGTCAGCTAAAGATCGTTCTCCTCTGCCACAGGGGCAGCTCTCAGCTGACTGACCAATCAGAGGCAGCTCATTCAGCAGGCGGGGATTTTAAATCCCCGGCTGTTGAATACTACTCACAGCTGTTCAGAGCAGTTCAGGAGGACTGCAGCCGGCCGTGCTGAACTCCGTCTGCCGGGACCAGGTGAGTATATATATTTTTTTTATTTTTACACATTTCTGGATGAATTGCAGGGAAGGGCTTATATATTTAAGCCCTTCCCGACAATTCATCCCGCGATCGCCGGCAGCCCATTGCTTTCAATTGAATTCAATGGTCAGTGCTCGTTTAATCGAGACGAGTACCGCGTGGTGCTCGTCTCGTGTAACGAGCATCTCGAGCACCCTAATACTCGAACGAGCATCAAACTCGGACGAGTATGCTCGCTCATCTCTACCAAGCATTTATCCTGATGCTTGATAGTGTATCCCTATTGGTAGTTACTACTGCCATATTCAGAATTTAAATCTCTGTCTGAAATTAAGGGGAGCGACTCAGGCCCCATTCAGTCATTTTTTCCTATATCCTTGACCACCTGGTTCCTGAAGAGTTGTAGGTCCAACTGAAATGCATTGAACCATTCAAATCACATTCTATACAGTTCAGTGGATCGTCCCAATATAGGAGGTTTTTCACTGAACTGTACTTACGCTTCCGAACATCAGGATTTGACCTTTACGTTTAGGCTAAAATTATAAATATTTTGTCCAGTTAACCAGTCCACAAGACTCTACATCTACAGTTGTTCTGAGTATCATCATCTCCCTACCACTGGGACTGAGTTTAGATACTACTGGAAGTTGATGATTTTTCTCTATGGCATCTCCATTCAAAAATTAAAAATAAATTGAGTCTGATACTCAAGACTAATTTATATAGTCCCATATAGAACCTTCCTATTGGATTTTTGCCACATATATGAGTATATCTGTCGCTTTGTCTTTTTCTTTATTTTTGGTTTGTCCAAACGCCCAGTGTTTTAAATATATAGTAATAAAAATTGATTTTAGGGATCTCCTGTGATTAGGGCTTTAATTATTAAGTTCCCTCTGCCTCAGTGAATTTCTCGTCTAAAGTAGATAAGTAGGCCATGGCTGCAGGGATGAAGCATGCCTCTAATGATAAGGGTAGGTTTACACAAGATGAATGTTGGGCAAACAATGCCTGACACTTGTCCTTTTGTGTCCTCGCTCCCGTGCACAGGAGTTGGTAGTGCTGGCTCACCCACAGAGTGGTCAGCAAGAAAGAAGGGAGGGGGGGGGGGCAGCTGCAGGAGATTTCTCTCTTTGCGCTCCCCCGCCCCTCTCCATTGACATAACACAGCGGAAGTGCAGTATTGAACGGCCGCTATTTACACTGATTATGTAGCATAAACGATGGACGATGAGCTGATCGCTCATCGTTCAGTCTTCAGTGTACATAGAAGTGTCAATAAGAAGGGGCGGGGGAGAGAGAGGAGAGAAATCTCCTGCAGCCTCCCCGCTGAGCTCCTGTGCAGGTGCATGGGTGGTTGTATGTGAGGGGAGGAGTGTTGGGCATGGTTTTCCCAACACTCATCCCATCTAAAAAGGGCCTTTAGAAGGGGCTGTAACCTGCAGTCTGGGGGTAAATTTGAATAAAAAGGGGTGTTACCTTTACGTGTAGAAAGAGAGGAGAGTGGGAGGGGTGGCACATTCTGCGGAGGGACATCGGACATTGGTACATGCAGCCAGAGGAGAATCTAACACTCCTCTATATGTGTGTATATATATATATATATATATGTGTATATATATATATATATATATATATCTTATTCCTCTGAAGCAGCCATGACTTCAGGAAAACTTCCTTGTGAACAACTGGTAAACACCTGTATCACATTAACTCAGGCAAAGTCAGGTATATCAACTAGTATTAAATGGATTTCCTGGCAATATCAAACATGGGCACCTGTTTAACATAACATCACTCCCTTTTTCGCTATGCAGAACATATAATGCAAAGTTAAACAGAGAAATGTGTGGAAGTTGTTGATACAGGGATTATTCTGATTGCCAGACTTGGAGGTATTATTCTGAGCTGGATGAATACCATATATACCGGCGTATAAGACGACTTTTGAACCCCGAAAAATCTGCTCTGAAGTCGGGGGTGGTCTTATACACCGGTAACACAAAAAAAGAAAGTGTCAAAAAAAAAAAAATCATTACTCACCTCCCCCGGCGTTCTGCGGCGCTGCTGCAGGCTGTCGCTCCCTCCTGGTCCCCGGCAGAGCATTGCTTTCTGGACGTGGGGCTTGAAATCCCCGCCTCCAGAAAGCTAATACTGTGATTGGCTAACACGCCATCAGCCAATCACAGCCATTCAATGACATCATTGAATGGCTGTGATTGGCTGAAGGCACTTGTGTTTTAGCCAATCACGGTATTAGCTTTCTGGAGGCGGGGATTTCAAGCCCCGTCTTATACGCCCCGTCGCTTTATACGCCGGAATATACGGTATGTATTTTTGCAGCCTTTCACAATGTTACTATGCTACAATGTGTTCCTGGAACATACAAACAAATGACATAAAGTGCAGCAATCTGAACTATACCCAGAGGGACACCACAACAAGTGGTACATGTCTGTACATGTCTATTCTAGTCCAACTGGAAAACAATATTATATCGCTGTAAGCCTTTCATGAATCATTTTTCTCTGATCCACTCTTTGATTCGGTAGCAGGAGAAGAGCCCATCATGTTTAGTGCTCCTCAGGTTGAGATACTCATCAACGAAGTCTCCCAGAACCTACACCAATTATTTGGGCCTAATTCAATAGAGAACAGAAGCAGTGCCTGGGAAAAAGTGATGGCGGAAGTGAATAGAGCAGGTCAGACAAGCCAGACCATTAAAGAATGTAAAGTTAGATGGAGTACTTATAAAACAAAGCTGAAACGCCAAGTCAGAAAGAAATCAGGAATCCTTCACCTGCTGGACACTATTTTAAGTGAAAGAGATATGAAGATCGTCAAATATTTTAATATCGATGAAGAAATTGCCAAGGAACCTAAGGGGAACCCTTCAGGTAAGTGCAGAAGTAGTTTTGGTCATAATCATGGCTCCAAACACCGTTGTATGTCAAGAATTTTTTTTTTTTAAAGCTTTTTTAGAAGTTTGGGCAGGTTGGATGCGGAAGGGTAATCTAAACTAAAAATAATGACTGTGCTAATATAGCATGTGGCTTTTCTTTCACAGGCTGATTGATTTTTTTCTCTATCATTAGGCCACACCATTAATCCACGGGTTTAGTGTCCACTAATTTTTTGTGTCCGTTCCAAATAGAAGAGGGACAGAAGTGCTACAGCTAAGTGCTGTATCATTCTAAAGCTAAGTGATCGTGTGAGCTGAGTGATTGTGTGAGGCTGTATGCTAACTGTTCTGCATTGTAACTACTGTGTCATAGGTGTGACTTGGGATTAGTGACGTTAGTATCAGGAACTTTGAAAAAGTCACATATTTATTCACTGTTTAGCTCTTTGAAGTTTTGCATTTACTACTTTCATCTAATCTATCTCCATGGCCCCCATTTAGAATGTGCTCCATGCCTGACAGTGCCATCCAGTGTACATCTTGTACCATGTATGTAGTCCGTGACCAGCTGGCAGCATACTGCTGGACGAGATGTGAGCGTGTTGCACATTTGGAAGCCCAGATCCTGGATCTAAATGAGCAGCTTGTAACATTGAGATCCATTGGCACCATAGAAAGGCGTTTGCTGCTCACTGAGCACTTGCTGGGGTAGATGTGGGGGTGCAAAATTATCGGGCATTCGCTGGGGTAGATGTGGGGGTGGGTGGTAGTTTGGGAGAGCAGGATGATCAGTCAGCTAGCTTGGTGAGAGGAGGAGGGATATAGGGAAGAGATCTGGTGAGGATAATCCTGAACTGGCACACTCTAACAAGTTTGCAAAGTTGGCAGATGAGGGGGATACCATTACAGGATTAGCACTGCTGCAGCATGGCATGCCCTCTGACTGCAGGGTGATTTCTGCTCCAGGGAGAAAGGAGCAAAGACAGGCTAGACAGGTCCTGGTAGTGGGATACTCAATTTTTAGGGGAACAGATAGGGGAATCTGCCACAAAGACTGGGATTGGTGGATCCATCGGTCACGGTATACATGACATCAAATGGCAAAGTTAGAGATAGGTGGAAAGTCTTTCCGGAAGCTAGGATGTAAGTTTAGGTGAAGACCTCCAAATTAGTATTTTCTAAAATACTACTTCCAAAGCAGAAAGGCAGTCGGAGATTAGGGAACTAAACAAGTGGTCCCAGAGTTGGTGTAGGAAGGAAGGATTTGGTTTCCTAGAGAACTGAGCAACTTTTCTGTCAGCTACAGTTTCTACCATAGGGATGAGCTGCATCTCAATGGGGAGGAGACAGCTGTGCTGGGGAAGAAGATGGCTAACAGTTTGGAGGAATGTTTAAATAGGGACTGGGGGGAAACCAGAGAGATACTTGGGAAGATAGTGTTGACGATAACCTTGGACTTGGTAATGAGAATTAAGGTGGAGCTATGGGAAGGGTTGGTACAGTTAGAACTAGCAGAATGGTTAATAGGGATACCCTTAAAATAAAAAAAACCCCTTCTAAATTGTATAGTCGCTAATAACAGGACTAATGCTAGAAGTTTGACCAATAAGGTTGATGAACTGGAAGTAATAATGTCTGATGAAAACTATGACATAGAGGGAACAACTGAGACCTGGTTGGAAGAAGCTGTGACTGGGCACCTAGGAAATAATACATTTTAACTTGTCCTTCAAGAGAGAGTTTTAAACGGGAGCTACGAAAATACTAAACTTTAGGAAGGCCAAGTTTGATCAGCTTAGTGATGTTCTTAACCTTATTGACTGGGACAATGTCCACAAAAAGAAGAGTACGAACAATAAATTGGAAATGTTTAAAAACATCCTAATTATTTACTGTGAGAGGTTTGTACTTTAAGGCCTCATGGCCACGGGCAAAAGAAGAATTAAAATCCGCAGTGGATTTTAACTCTTCTCCCGCCCGCGGATCCGCATCCCATAGGGATGCATTGACCACCCGCGGGTAGATAAATGCCCGCGGATGGTCAATAAAAGGGAATTACAAAAAATGGAGCATGTAAAAAAACGCGACATGCTCCATTTTCGTGCGGGTCTCCCGCGGGGACGGCTCCCGCAGGCTTCTATTGAAGCCTATGGAAGCCGTCCGGATCCGCGGGAGACCTAAAATAAGAATAACTTACCCGCAGCGGACCGGGCATGTCTTCTCTTCCTCACGGCCGGATCGTTCTTGCTTCGGCTTGGCGGATGTACCCGGTGAATGCGCATGGCACGCCGCCGACGTGCCGAGTTCATCCGCCGGCCGAAGAAAGAAGATCCAGCCATGAGGAAGAGAAGAGGTGCCCGGCCCGCTGCGGGTGAGTTAATACTTTTAAATTCTTATTTTAAGCGCTCATGTCCGCGGGGCAGGAGGGACCCGCTACGGATTCTACATGTAGAATCCGTAGCGGGCCTGATTTTCCCCGTGGACATAGGCCGAATGTCCTTGGCAGGTTTGATTTGCGGAACCCATGTGGGAGATCCGCAAATCAAGCCACCCATGATCCCTATGCCCCAAATTAATTTAGGCATGCAGATTTTTTTTGCGTTTTGTTTGGTCCGGAAAACAAATCTCACCATGCTCCAGTTTATGGCGGATCCCGCAGGGACGGCTTTCATTAAGTTCAATAGAAGCCATCTGATCCGCGGCAAACCCGCAGTTGACACTGCGAACGTGCCACAGAACCAACGGGAAAGCAGGAGATTTTTTAAAAATGGACTGCGCAGTACAGCAAACCTACAAGTGGAGGGATTAATGCGGATGCCGCTGCTGGGGAAAACAGGTAAATAATGCTCAGGTATGGGCTGGATTTCGTGCAGGATTCCTTGCACGGAATCTGACCTGCCAGTGGACATTGGGCCTTTATAATAGCAGAAAACCAATATGGCTTAATAAAAATGTAAAAGAGGCAATAGACAGCAAAAAACAAACAAACATTTAAATTACTAAAACAAGAAGGCAGTGAAGAAGCGCTAAAAACCTATATGGAAAAAAAATATGTAAAAGTCAGAAGCACAGATGGAGACAGAGGGACTCAATGCCAGAGAAAGTAAAACTAACCCCAAACTGTTCTTCAACTATATAAAAAGTGAAAAGATTAATACTAAAAAGTTGTTATATCCGCCGGACACACCAAAGCACCATGCCTCAGTACGGATGTAAGGCAGCGTTCACACAAAAGCCATAAGCACACACAATACATACTGAATACCATGGTAGGACTGCGAACTGGTCTCACAGACAGATATAACAGATCCCTACTCTAACGCGACAATCACCACGTGAAAACCTGCCTACAAGCAGGGTGATCATCCTGATTAGGACAACCCTGCACTGGAACCTAGGGACCTACCTATCCCTAGATGGCAAAAGATCCACAGCAGGACAGGACACAGCTAACACCAACTTGCATAACAGGACTGTTAACACCTAATGCCTGGAAACCTACACAGACACTGAACATGTCGCTGTTCACATCAACACCCCAGAGACTTGTATGCAAGATAGAACAGGAATAGAGATGATCGAGCACCAAAATGCTCGAGTGCTCGTTACTCGAGTCGAACTTTCAGTGATGCTCGAGAGTTCGCTTCGAGTAACGAACCCCATTGAAGTCAATGGGCGACTCGAGCATTTTTGTATATGACTGGTGCTCCGCTAAGGTTTTCATTTGTGAAAATCTTAGCAAATCACCAAAGTCATGTAAAAAAACACAGAAATGGATAGGGCAGGCGAGGAGCAACATGCAGGGCTGCATTTCGGGCTCCGAGGTCTCACTATTAAGCCACAATAGTGGCAAGAGTGAGACCCCCCCCCCCCGCACTGACAGCATAACGATCGTTCTCCTCTGCGCTGAGCCAATCAGAGGCAGCACTCACTCACCCATTCATGAATTCATGAATGGGTGTGAGTGAGAGCTGCCTCTGATTACTGAATACTACAGAAAGCAGTTCAGGAGAACTGTCGGCCAGACGCGGCTGAACTCCGGCTGCAGCAGAAAGGTGAGTATACATTTTTTTTTTTTTTTTTTTTTTACACATTTTAGGATGATTTTCAGGTAAGGGGTTATATTTTTAAGCCCTTCCCGAAAATTCATCCCGCGCTTGCCGGCAGCCCATTGCTTGAATTCAATGGGTTAACATCGTTCTACCCGGACAAGATGAGTATATATTTTTTTAAACTTTTTACACATTTCTGGATGAATTTCAGGGAAGGGCTTATATTTTTAAGCCCTTCCCGAAAATTCATCCCGCGCTCGCCGGCAGCCCATTGCTTTCAATGGAGCCGGCTGTATTGAGTCGCTGAGTGGGTGTGTTCAGAGTATAATACTAACACCTGTTAAGTAATGGGAGCTGGGGGTGGATTCCAGGGGGTTAGTATAAAACAAAACAAAAGGTAGGGAAGAAAGCCAGGCATAGAAAAAAATAAAGATAACAGTAATCATGTATATAGGGATGTAAAAAAACCCAAACATATAGATAGTATACATTGGCATATATAACATATGCAATATACATACCCTCCGATGTCAGATAACAAACATAATTTTATACACAAAGTATCACTGGATCAGATCTATAACATATATATTATAGTTTCAATATGGTGTTTATAAATCTATACCGCAGATTAAAAAATTAATGACTTTTAGGTTATAGGAACTGAACACAGAATTAGCTGGAAAAAAATTCTTATTACCAGACATAAGCATAGAGTAAGATAAATGGAATAGCAAAGAAAAAAAAGCAATAAAAAAAAATTACTAAATAATACAATTAAAACTAATAAATATAAAATAAATCAGTTCTATAGTTCATCCCATGTGGATATCAAGTGTCCCATTCCAGAATCCAAAAAGCCTCCCTATGGAAGATATCTCGCATTTCCACCTTCTGCTTTCTATTTCTACACACCCTTTCAATGCCAAAGCATGCAAATCCTTCCACCTTACCATCCTGTGTATTAATAAAATGGTTAGCAACCCCTGATTTGCCTACATATCCCTTCTGAATATCCCTGAGATGCTCCGCCATTCTGATCTGGAATTTTCTAGACGTGCATCCTAGGTAAAGTAGGTTGCAATGTGTACATAGAATAATGTAAATAATATTTGTGGACTTACAGTTAATGAAGCTTTTTATCTCATACTTCTTATTTCCATCTGAACTATTAAATATCTTGGTTTTGTTCAGTGTATAACAGCAACATCCACATCGAGGGTCCGCACCCACATCGAGGGTCCGCACCCACATCGAGGGTCCGCACCCACATCGAGGGTCCGCACCCACATCGAGGGTCCGCACACTTATAAAAACCATTGGTTTTTATCCAGTTGGTATTTGGTTTGTTAGATACATTATTTTTTGACATTCTATTACCAATAGTTTTATTTCTGCGGGGCACAACTAGAACGCCACTATCCAATATTGTTTTCACTTCATTATCCTGCTTTAGAATAGGGAGAAAAGTATAAAATCATTTTTTGATTTCAGGAAATTCCCTACTGTAGGGTGTGGCAAAAACTATTTTATCAGATTTGTCCTTAGAATTATTTTTTTCGCTATAGAGCAATGTTCTTCTATCTTTCATTTTTACTTTATTTTTCGCTCTTTTCAGGATTTGCTGCCTGTAACCTCTATCCGATAGTCTCCTATATATCTCCATTTCCGATGTTTTATAAATTTCTGCATTAGTACAGATTCTTTTAGCTCTAACAAACTCTGTGATAGGTATAGCATGGATCGTATGCTTAGGGTGGCAGATAGACGCTTTAAGTATAGTGTTGCCACTGCCCGGTTTACGGAACAGTGAGATGTCTATACCATTTTTGGCTGCATTAACTTGAAGTGAGAGATCCAGAAAATTAATTTTCTCCCTATCATAATTCAGTGTAAATTTAAGATTACAGTTATTCCCATTAATATACCCGAGAAAATCCTGGAGTTCGCACGAAGTTACTGAGCAGCAGTCATATGTGCCTTCCTTCCATATCAGAATAATATCGTCCAGATACCTAGCGTACCACACCACACCACCTATGAATGAAATCATGCCCTATCTACTTGCTCTTTGAAATTGATATGATTGATAGTGGAGCAGGAGTAAAATATATTGGATACTCTTAAATTGGAAATCAAATCTTCTGAATGATGAATATGAGAAGATTTTACATAAAATCAATGGTAATATGTAGAGATGAGCGAATATACTCGTTTCGAGTAATTACTCGATTGAGCACCGCGATTTTCGAGTACGTCCGTACTCGGGTGAAAAGATTTGGGGGCGGGGGGAGGCGTGGTGGAGCGGGGGTAGCAGCGGGGAACAGGGGGGAGCCCTCTCTCTCTCCCTCTACCCCCCACTCCCCGCTGCAACCCCCCACTCACCCACGGCGCCCCCCAAATCTTTTCGCCTGAGTATGGAAGTACTCGAAAATCGCTGCGCTCGGGCGAAAATGGGGCATGGCCGAGTAGGTTCGCTCATCTCTAGCAATATGCACAAATTAGAAGAGAATATACTACAGGTAAAACGCTCTAAACTTGAATGAGATAGAAGGGATTATATGGAAAATAAAGTATATGAATGAAAAAACATACCAACACTCCACCGCCCAAGATCTATTTTGAAAAACAAAAGACATTCTGGTAGTGGAAATTCCACGGTTACCTTTTCTTCCTCTGACCAGGAAGGGTCAGAAAACGTTTATGACACATCTAGCTGGGAATGTTCCTACTCTGATGATTCAGAATAGAACCGCAGACGTAAGAAGAAGATATCCATCCAGAAGACCCAAATAGAGGGTAATAATGTCATCTGCCTAGCTCCACGCATTCAAACGCAAAACCAAATCAATGTTCTGAATAAAGGATTGAATTTTGTTCCTTAAATTTCTTTTAATTTATTTGAAACTATTTTGGATTTAAATAAATTTATACGAAATGTAATGGTTAAAAAGCATTTTTTGAATAATGATGGACCCATTGCCAGCAGTAATTCTGATGTACAGATTACAACTAGAGATGAGGGAACATACTCGTTTCCAGTAATTATTCGATCGAGCACCGCGATTTTCGAGTACTTCCGTACTCTGGTGAAAAGATTTGGGGGTCGCCGGGGGGCGGGGGAGGCGTGGCAGAGCGGGGGTAGCAGCGGGAACAGGGGGGAGCCCTCTCTCTCTCCCTCTCCTCACACTCCCCGCTGCAACCCCCCACTCACCCACGGCGCCCCCCGAATCTTTTCACCCGAGTACGGAAGCACTCGAAAATCGCGGAGCTCGGGCGAAAAAGGGGCGTGGCCGAGTAGGTTCGCTCATCTCTAATTACAACACAGGATGCATTTACTGATCAAAATCCGATGGATATATCTCCAAACGATGTAAGTTCAGAAGGGCAAAGAGAAATTACTATTCCAACTACATCTATGCATATGACAAATATGAGGATTCCAAACCCACATTTCTACCCAACACGAGTCCGTACACAGGCAATCGAGGATTTCCAAATTATTTTGGAGAAAGAACTAAAATTGTTATATACCAAAACATAGGAAGATGTCTACAAGAAAGACAACCTGAGAAACCTAACTGATCGAGAAAAAAATCGATCTGATGCACCTGTCCAAAGATGAAAATATTACTATACGCCAATCAGACAAAGGCGGTAATATCACAATCTTGGATACAACTCTATACAGAGACTGTATCAACCGAATCCTTGAAGACAAAATTACGTATAGAAAGTTGGAGGGGGACCCTACACCACTCTTCTCCAAACAATTACAGAAACTAATACAAACAGGTTGTGGTTTGGGTGTTATATCCTCCAATATGGCTGATTATCTTGTCCCCACTAATCCGACAGTTCCAGTCATGTATGGCTTACCTAAAACACATAAGGACCCCCCCCCCCCATGCACCCTATAATTTCGGGTATTCAGTCTCTGTTAGTGCATGGTTGGATAAGAATCTACAACCTCTGTCTATCCACACATCCCGTTATTTGAAGGACAGTGACAGCGTCATAAAAAATTGGATGATTTTCCATGGCAGGAGAAGTATCTATGGGTGACATGCGATGTGGTGTCCCTTTATAACTGCATACCACACCACACTGCCTTACGAGCTCTTAGTTTTAAAGGGGTTGTCCCGCGGCAGCAAGTGGGTCTATACACTTCTGTATGGCCATAATAATGCACTTTGTAATGTACATTGTGCATTAATTATGAGCCATACAGAAGTTATCAAAAGTTTTATACTTACCTGCTCCGTTGCTGGCGTCCTCGTCTCCATGGTGCCGACTAATTTTCGGCCTCTAATGGCCAAATTAGCCGCGCTTGCGCAGTTCGGGTCTTCTGCTGTCTTCAATGGGGCCGCTCGTGCAGAATGCCGACTCCGTGTAGCTCCGCCCCGTCACGTGCCGATTCCAGTCAATCAGGAGGCTGGAATCGGCAATGGACCGCACAGAAGCCCTGCGGTCCACAGAGACAGAGGATCCCGGCGGCCATCTTCAGCAGGTGAGTATGAAGACGCCGGACCGCCGGAATTCGGGTAAGTACTACCCGGTTTGTTTTTTTAACCCCTACGGGTTAAACGGGGGAGGGGGGGGGGGAAAAAAAAAACAAAAACCCGTTTCGGCGCGGGACAACCCCTTTAATTTAAAGGAATACAGTAGTTACAGTGAAGGATTGAAAGAGTTTATTTTGGATTGTACTGAATTCCTTTTGAAACATAATTTTTTGTATTTAATAACCAATATTACTTACAGTTGGTTGGAGCCCCCATAGATTCTAAATTCTCACCCACCTTAGCCATATTGTACATTGCATGGTGGGAGGAATCCTATATTTTCTCTTTAAATAACCCCTTTATAGGCAGTGTGGTGTGGTATGCTAGGTATCTGGACGATATTATTCTGATATGGAAGGAAGGCACATATGACTGCTGCTCAGTAACTTCGTGCTAGCTCCACGATTTTCTCGGGTAAATTAATGGGAATAACTGTAATCTTAAATTTACGCTGAATTATGATACGGAGAAAATTAATTTTCTGGATCTCCACTTCAAGTTAATGCAGCCAAAAATGGTATAGACAGAAACTGGAAGAGTTGGGAGCAGTGCACTGAGCTCCCGCCTCCTCTCCACTCCCTCTCCGACCCTTGCCACAATTTGCAATGGAAGGGGGTGGGACGGGGGTGGAACTAAGTTCCTTTTTTGCATAACTCCGCCCCCATCCCACCCCTCACATTGCAAATAGTGGCGAGGGGCGGAGAGGGGGTGGAGAGGAGACGCGAGCTCAGTGCACTGCTCCCGACTCTTCCAGCTTCCTCCCTCTGCAGAGAGGGAATCCGTATATCGACTGGGCGTGATAACCCAGCCGATATATGATCGTCTGCTTATGTACATGATTACTGTTATCTTTTTTTTCTATGCCTGGCTTTCTTCCCTACCTTTTGTTTTGTTTTATACTAACCCTCTGGAATTCACCCCCAGCTCTCATGACTTAACAGGTGTTAGTATTATGCTTTGAACACACCCACTAAGCGACCATTGCCAGTGCAAGTGTCGTCACACCAAGGGAAAATAGTCAGACACCATACTGACAGAGAGGGAACAGTGTCAGGCATCACCCATCTAACACACACGTAAGACATCAAACGTCTGGAGGCCACATCTGTAAAAAGGGAAGGTAGAGGGGGTCTGCATAAGACGCAGATGGTGACTAAAGGTATCCAGACCATTCTCAGGGAAGGTGAGAGACACACTACAGATTAGATATGCATAAAGCCAAGCTCTGAGTAAGATTAACACAGAATGCATAAACATGATAAAATGACCAGCATTCTCTGGCAAGAGAAGCTGGTATTTATGTGCTGCAGACCAGAGGGATTGGCAAAAAAATACCACATCCAGCCAGCGCAATTAACCCCCAGCTGTGAAGCTGTGTTGCTGGAAACTTTTAGAACCAGAGGTCCCAGCAGCACAACCTAACAAAAGTGCTGGCCCTTTAATAAATGATGTAGGAAAAATTGTAAAGGGTGATGAGGAGAAAGCAAATCTATTAAAAAGTTTTCTCTACAGTATATTCACAGAGGAAAATGACATGTCAGATGAGATGCAGAGTTATAAAGTGAACTCTCAATTAAAATGTCCCAACTCTAACCCAGGAAGAAGTGCAGAGCCGTCTAAAGAATATTAGAATAGACAAATTGCTCAAGTTCTAAGGGAATTAAGTAGTGTTTCTCATATTTAAGGACTCTATAATAAGGGGTTCTGTTCTACTGAATTGGTGCATAGCCAATGTGGTGCCAATTTTCAAAAAGAAGTCAAAAAGTGAACCTGGAAAATAACCTGGATCAATAGCTGATCGGCTGGGGTTGGTCGCTCGGGACCCCGACTGATCTGCTGAATGTGCACATGCTGTCAGCACCGCAGCGGAAGTCTCAGCAACTACTTCTGTGCAGTGGTCGGCGCTTGTAACTGCAGTCACAGCTCTCATTGAAATCAATGCAAGCTGTACCTACAGTTACAAGCGCCGGCCACTGCACAGAGGTCAGCGGGGAGATTTCCGCTGTTTCAGCTCCAACCTGTGTGTATGTGCGGCGCTTACAGCATTCGCCCGATCAGCTGATCAGTCGGGGTCCCGAGCGACAGACCCCAGCCGATCACAAATTGATGATCTATCCCGAGAATAGACCATCAATAGTATTTTCCCGTGGAAAACCCCTTTAACTGTGGGGGCTGAATGGGGCACTTCTCCTGCAGGGTCTATGACTCACTGAAGTAAACCGCTGACCGACTTGTCTGCTCACAAAGCTGCATATAGCAGAAATCACTCAGCTCCCTTGCTATTTAACTCCATTGACAGGCACTCTTAACTCTTCTCTCCTGCTGCTGCATTGTTAGGAGTGCTGAGGCTGAACCGAGGCATGACCCACAGCAATCAGTTCCTTGGACTGGGAGAGTGGGTAGGCAAACGGCACAGCATTAATCTCTGCAATTTCATTAAACCAGGCTGCAGAGCATCGGAAAGAAGAGTCAGAATGGAGCACGGAAAAGTAAATTTTCAGCATCTACTGCTGTGCTGCCAGTGCCTCCCATACATATCCTTCTAGTTGCACCAGGGGCACATGCCCCACCTGCCCTCACACTATGCCCCTATCTAGGGCTCTTTGTTTCTTCAGCATGGAAACACGATGGGGAAAGACAGAGACCAGGGTCCTCTGAGTTTGTTTACAGTGGGTGACATCTGGAATGGAACATCAGTTTAGTTAATATGCTGGGCTGGGCTGGCTACTTATGTGCCAGGGCTTACTGTATGTGGGTCACAATTACTACTTGAGCAACTGTAGAGCACTATTACAACTAGGGCTACTCTTGGGGCTTTTTTACAGCCGAGGCACCTAGCGAGGGCCACACTTACTGCTGGCACAGCTACACAGGTCATGCCATAAGATTTTGAGCTGGCTTTAATGACCCTACATGGCCTACCGATATAAACCTGCTATTACTGCACGGTGGTGATTTATGGGACTAAAAAGTTATATTTCCCTTCTAAGTTGGCTATAAGTACTGCAGAAGAGAACTGTCTGAAAAGTGCTTGTTAGGTTGCCAGATATTATTCCCAACTCTACCACATGCATCTAATTTGGTGTTTTTCTCTAGATGAAGTGATTGTTGGAGATAGCCCTGATGGAGGACCGCTCTCTGAGTCCGATAATGATAGTTGGTCTGAACTGTTTCTATCTTCAGAGGAATTCTCAAGCTCAAACCCAGATGGTACAACTGATTTCGCCACGGCTGATGAATCTCAACAGCGACCACTAGATTTGGATGCTAAAGAGCAGTTAATTGAACTGCAAAAATGCCACAATGACCTCCTGACAAGTATAAGGGATGGCATTCGTGACAGTGTGGCTCAACAGAAGGAAATGCTACATATGCAGAAGAAAATGCTACATTTGCAAAAGCTTATGTCCACTCAGGAGACAGCGAAGGATTACAGTGGTGTCTATGAAGTTAGTTTGAAGAGGCAAGAAAAGAAACAAAGACATGGAGAAGACAGACCTGAGGAAGGAGGGAGCAGCATTGTGATGTAGAAGTCAGACAAGAGGCTCCATGAACTGGTCAATAAAGGAGCATCAGCAAAATGTGCAAATCCTAGAGGGAAGGTCTCAATTTATTAAATTAAAATGACATAATTTCTCAACATGCTCTGCTTCAGATAACTCCATCATTCACATTGGCTGTAATGAAGTTAAAAAAACCACTGTGTTAACATTAGAGCAAATAAAATTATGTTAAAGTGAAGCACATCGTTTTTTTTCTGGTGAAATTCTCCATCAGTTTAATATATCACACACCAACCTTCTCACTGGGAAAATCAGAGTTAAATCCAAGATGATGGCATTCAAAATGGATGCCATGCTGGTGACATGACCTAACGTTTTTTTCCCCCCATAGCTTGTGTGCAGAATTGAATCTCCGTCTGCCAAACCATTTTCATTCTATATGAGAGTTTTCCCACTTCTCGGACATCCGGTGCTTTATTAATGGAATGCCTACAGTTTGATATTATCAATAAATATGCTGTAATTACTACTAAACTGCTTTATGGTAAGAGCTACACTACATATTCAGCTCGTCCTCTCACAGTACAGAATGGTATAGGAGACCATGGAATATTCCTTCATTGCACCAACTACTAAAAGGTAGATTCCCTTAAGTCCAGGTGGTCAATGCTTCTCCTGATGGAGAGCACTGTGAGGGTGTAGGGAGTCTTAAAGACCATGCAATGCTCCCTGGGAAAAAAGCTTTGCAAATGAGCGATAAAATATTCTCTCATAGCATCACCTACTGTCAGGGAAATTCTGTGTACAGCACCAATCAGGCCCACCACAATGCCGGCGGTAAAGAAAAAAACACCACACACAGAGGTCTGGTATAGTTCCTCATAGTTCAAGCATTAGGGTACTTGAGATGCACGTTACTCGAGACGAACACCACGCGGTACTCGAGTCAATTGCATGTCCTTCCCCGCATGTTTAGCGCCATTTTCTAGCCAATAGACATGCGGGGAAGGCATTACCACTTCCTGCTGTGACGTGCCAGCCCTCTCCCACCCCACAGTAGTGAGTGGCTGGGCCGATCAGGTAACCACCGAGTACTTAAACTGGTCCCGCCCGCGGTTCGCCTCCGATGCATGCTGGCAGAGGTTAGGGAAAGTGCTAAGGCTTATACAGGGAAAGTGTTAGAGTAGGATCCTGTCTTCAAGAACCCCAATGGTCCTTCTTAGGGCTACTCCTCATAGTGTGCATTACTGTTGTGGCTGGCTGGAAGCAGTAGTGCACCAAATTTATTTATTTTTTCATCTATGGCTGTGCAGGCCATTTCAGCTTTAGCGTTCTCAGTCTGCAGTGTATTATGCAGAGTTTAGGGACAGAGCTGCCTATATAAGGAAAGTTATGCAGTCCTCTTGATCCTCTGTGCAAGAAACCCAACGCTCCTTCTTAGGGCTACATCTGACCGTGTGCATTATAGTTGTGGCTGGCTGGGAGCAGTAGTACATCAATTTTTTTACGCATCTAGGCCTTTTCCCAATCTTTCAGCAATAGCTTTCTTAGCCTGCAGTGCTGTACAACCAGCTCTCACCGTGAAGCTGCACTCTAAAATTTCCTAGCCTACTGCAAAGTAGTTCAGTTATATCGTTCTGTGCCTGCAGTGCATTAGACAGAGGTCTCACCGCTAAACAGTACTGTAATATTTCCTGGCCGACTGCAAAGTATTTCAGTTCTGCCGCTGTGCAGAGCATCTCACAATACCCTTTCCTTGGTGGGGCTGAGATAGCCGCAGTTACCAGCACTTTCCACTGGCTTTAGAGTCTTCTCCCACTCCATACAGCCTCTCTTATCTACAAGTCTCTGCGAGCTGTAAATTACCCCTAGGTATCAGCGCAAGACAGTGGGTTAATTTTTTCAAGTTACAGCATAGAGCCTCCGCTATCTACAAATCTATGTGTGCGGTGAATTAAGCCACAGTTGTCAGTGCTGTATAGTGGGGTAATTTATTTGGGCCTGCTCTATTCTTAATCCACCATGAGGAGGAATAGGGGTAAGGGTCGAGGACGCGGGCGTCCAAGTGAGGGTGTGGGCACAGGCCGAGTTCCTGGTCCAGGTGAATCACAGCCAGCTGCTGCGGGATTAGGAGAGAGGAAAATTTCTGGGCTCCCCAACTTCATATCCCAATTTACGGGTCCGTGTAGTAGACCTTTATTACAAACAGAGCAGTGCGAGCAGGTCCTGTCGTGGATGGCAGAAAACGCATCCAGCAATGTATCGGCCACCCAGTCTTATACGCAGTTTCCCTGCTAGGGCTAGTACCCAAGAAGTAAGCTAGCAAATATCGCCTAATACATCAGTTGTCCTTCCCGGAGGGCGATTCAATAAACGGCAGTATCCCAAGAGAGCAGGCCGCGGTGAAGTACACTTCGTTTCATTGCGCAGTGTAGTTGGTCCGGGCGGCCGGGAAGCGGGCACAACTCGCTAAGGCGGACATTGAGTCTGCTTTTCGCCTGCTACCGGTACACTCTGATTGTTTCCATCTTTTAGGATTAAGGATCGATGGACAGTTCTTTGTAGACGTGTTTGCCCATGGGATGCTCCATATCGTGCTATTATTTTGAGTTATTTTGTTCGTTTTTAGAGTGGATGCTGTGTGAGGGTATATGTATATATTGCCATATATTTTTTATGCTTTTATACCTGTATGCAAGTTCTATTCAATTCTAAAATGAGAAAAACTTAATACGTCGCCTTACATCAGATATTCCAAAGGCCTTGCAAGGCGAAGACAAAATGTATCTTGAACACCGCAAGGAAGAACCGGATACGAAGGCCGTGTGCTTGGCTGTTTTCCCAGAGGCGCCATATCTAGATAACGACTGTTCAACTATGCATATGACCTCCAGTGCCTCGAGCACAGCTGCGGACTTTACATATATGGTTATGCGGTGAATTTGAGCCAATGAGACCATTACCCATTCCTAGTGATGTGACCAAAGGGTATAAGACCCCATGTAATCTGTAATAAAGAGCGCAGTTATGTCCCCGTGTGAGGAACTATACCAGACCTCCGTGTGTGGTGTCTCTTCTTTACCGCCAGCAGCGGGGCAGTGGGGTGGGCCTGATTGATGCTGTACTGGAAATTTACCTGACAGTTGGCGCCCAACACTGTGGGGCGGTAAAACCGGAGCCGTGCAGCCCTGTCCACCCGGATCCATGCCACGGGGAAGCCGTCCTGCTGCAAACCGAGCCTGATCAACTCACAGAACTCCAGGTAAGACCAGCATATATTTATGTTGTGTTTTACACTAAGAGTCTTGCAGCAGGAGGGACTATCTGTGTTTTGTGACCGGACGGGTTGGGTTAAGAGTTCTACACGGTAACTCGTGGGCTTCGGGTTTGCCGTCACGGACCACTGACCGTGATAAGCGCATCAATCACTCACCCAGGAACTAGTCTGTAGTGTATTTGTACTCTGAAGTCCGTAGCGTTTTAGCAATTGTGAAGGTTGTTTGTTGTATCTGCAGAATTTTTTTTCTCTTTCTCTTTTCATTTTGTCTTATAGAAGGAAGGGACCCTTGGTTTTAGTTTAGTTAGTTGTTGATGGTTTAGCTGAGGAGAGGGATGCACTCTATGGGACTGGTTCCATAGAAGGAGATACCTTCGGTTGTTTTGCCGTATATAAGGGGTCAGAAGGATGCACTCTATGGAGCGTGTTATTATTATTATTATTATTGTTGTTGTAATATGTGTAAGACCTTATTAAAGAAGACGGATCCCCTTATGGGCCGCCGCCGTGCGGATCAATTGATGGCGGAGAGACAAGGGTCCAAATTTGTAAAATGTAAGAAAACTCTTAGGAGATTACAGCATGGTGTCTGGGAGGAGGTCTTCAGGACCAAGAAGGGCGCCTTGAAAGACCAAGGTTTGCTAGAAAGTGCTGAAGTGAGGAGGAGAGAGACAGTCAAAGAAAGTTAAGTATGTACACATTATTTGTTTAAGAAAGTATCCGTAAGTGAAATGTTGGAAAGTACAGTAAGTGATCAAGAGGTGTCGGGAGAGTGTCTACTGAAGGTTACATTGGCAGTTAGGTAGGGAGAGAAATATGGGGAACAAGCAAAGTCGACAGGAAAGTTACAAAGCATGTGATTTGTTGGCAGAGAGAGAGAGAGGAAAAGGTTTATAATACTAGGTGGATAGATATAGATGTATGTGTGTGTGTATATATGTATATATGTACAAATGGTTAATTGAGCTCGCTTCTAGTGAGAGAAGGATTGTTTACTTGAAGCTGCAGTGTCTTAGTCTAGCTTCTCAAGGCAGAGAGATAACAGTTATTTTGCAAAGGTGGGGGCTTTCAGATTTCACTCCAAGCTCAGGCTCACAGAGAGAGAAGGAAAGGCAGGGGGGGCTGAAAGATACCTACAGATTCTAAAATATATCAGCGTTTAATATAGCATATAATAGCTTCAGTAAATAAGATATATAGAATGTCTCAGTCACTCAGCAAACTTTTTCACATAATTTGTCAAATATAGCGCTCATTCACAATCTCATCTCAATAGAATTGTGTACTTTATAACATTATAGCACTCACCTCAATGTTTTTCAACTGATGTATGTTTGTTTGTCAAACTTTTTTTCTGTGCATCTGTATGTACTGGTACACCTTCAATGGGGGTGACGGGGCAGACTTGAGTGCATGGATCGATGAGAGTTAATGCCCAGTGTTCAGGCTACGGTGAATGTAAAATGTGTGATGCGGATATTGACTGGGGATAAAAGTTCCTACCCCATGCATAAGACTTTACTTGTTTGTGATGTGGACGTGCAGACTGTTAAGCTTAAATGAAAGTGTGTAGAAAGAAGCAAGCGGACAATATCAAGGGGGTGGAGCTAGATAATGTAAAAGTACGTAATGGGTCATCCCTCTTGTCCACAAGGGAGGGGGTGAGAATCTCGAGCATCTAGTAAAAGTATTTTTTTTCCCACAAATTTGATAAGACATTGCAGGCAGGATCAGATTAATAATGAATTGACTTAAAGAATATCACATTTCAAATATTAATAGGTGTTTGTAGATTATTCTGCCCTGATGTAACTCATGTCTCTGTTGTTGGTGCTGACATCTTACAGGCCTTATCTGCATCCATCAAATCTTTTTCCAATGTTGTACTACCTTGAACCTGGCTACTCTTCTTCCAATTGAGTACCCTGGTTCAAAGGGGGGAGGAGAAGGCATAGGTGATCTAGGTATTGCAAATCAGCCATTTTAAAATTTTTTACAAGATTCTGATCTATTTGAAATATGATACCAGCATGATTGTCTAGCAGTGATGCAACAAGAAAATTTAAATTTTAAAAAGTTACTGAAAGCCCTTGTTAACAATGCATATTTTGAGTTGTTTTTTATAGATGGTACCAGGGGATATTGACGACTCCACACTGGATATGCAGTAGTCACACAACAAGATGTCCTAAAAGCAGAAGCTCTGCCTCCGCATGTCTCAGTACAAGAAGCGGAACTAAAGGCCCTCACTGAGGCGAGTAGAGTGGCAGAAGGTAAGACGGCAAACATTTACACTGACTCCCGGTATGCATTTGGCATAGCTCATGATTACAGCCCAACATGGAAGGCCAGACAGTTTTTTACCTCAACAGGACAGCCAATCAAAAATGGTGCAGCGGTGCAGAGTCTCACGGAGGCCCTACTTCTACCTAACAAAGTGGAAAGCTCACACCAATCCCTACACCGGAGAAACAAGAAGCAACACCATCACAGACCACACAGCAAAGGCAGCGGCCCTCAAGCCGTGGAAGAAAAGAAGAATTTAACAATAACTTTGGACTTTGATAAAAACTTTGAACTTTGATATGCTAAAGACTTTACAGTTACAAGCCAGAAAGGAAGAAAAAGACAAATAGAATAAATATGGGAGCAGCAGAAACAGGACAGCGTATGGTGAACAGTCAACAGTGCCCCATGATGGCCCAGCTGATGCACAGAAAGACGCACCTCTCAAAGCAGCAATGATGTCGATGCTTGGACAAGGACGGGTGGCTCCTGGGTTTTCTGTAGCTGCTGCATCATTTGTCCAATTTTGCATGATCTTTGCCGTAAGCAACAGGGCAGAAGTAAAATTTGCCACACAACACTTGCCGGAGCCACTCTACCCATTTCAGGGATTGCGAATTGACTACATTTAGCTCCCACTTGTTGGGAAGTATGAATATGTACTTGTTGTTGTTGATTTCCTTTCAGGTCGGAGACCTACCCTGTTACCAAAGTAAATAAGCAGGTAACCACACAGAAGCTCATGAATGAGGTATTCTGCAGATATGGGGTACCAGAAGTGATTAAGTCAAACAAAGGTACACACTTCACAGGTGAAATAATACAACACATCATGTCTGCTTTGGGTATATTCCAGGCTTTTCACACACCCTACCATCCGCGGAGTTGTGGGAAAGTAGATACAAAAGGCAATGAAAAAACGGGCAAATTTTGAATTGAGTGTCTTCCATTAGTTTTTTCTTTTTCTCCGGAGGGTACATGCCACAGTGGCCGAGTTTGGGAAATCATTTTCTTGTTAATTTTGTCATAGGCATCTCCAAGGAATTGTCAATAACGCATTCTGTAGTCTCTGCTTCTCACTCAGGTCCTACAGACGAGTGTCACAATCTGAAACCAGGTGACAGGGTCTATGTGAAAAAGTTTGAGAGAAAAGCCCGGTTTAAAGGTCCCTACCAGATGTTGCTCACCACCCCAACTGCAGTCAAGCTCGAAGGAAAGCCCACTTGGATCCACACCTCGCACTGCAAAAAGGCCCTGGGTCCCGGAGCACAGAACTCATGATCCTGCATATCCTTTACATGCTATGGGCAGGGTTGGGGACCTTGGCGGAAGTGGCTTTCACAGTGACATTGTGGTACAATTCCTCTAACATACACCTTTGACTACTGTACACTAGCCCCCTGTTTCAGGGATCAGAACAAATTAATACAATCAAATGTGCAATATGAAGCCTACACTGAGGATGAGAATCCAACACCGCATCGTACTAAGAGAGAAGTTAACACTCCAGGTGGTAGATTTGATCCACATGAATACATAGATGCAATAGGAGTGCCAAGGGGGGTGCCAGATGAGTTTAATTCTAGAGATCAGGTTAAAGCAGGTTTTGAGTCCTTATTTGCTATCGTCACTGTTAATAATAATGTAGATTGGATGAATTATATCTATTACAATCAGCAGAGGTTTGTAAACTACACCAGGGATGCTTTGCAAGGGTTAGCTGACCAGTTAGGGCTTACTGCATCTATGACGTTCCAAAATAGAATGGCCCTGGATATGATTTTAGCAGAAAGAGGCGGGGTATGTAATTTTCCTGTACGTGTATTATCCCTTTGATCAAAAAGAGTATGAGTAAGGGACTAGATAATGTGACACCAACATTTCCCTTGTTTGAAAAAGATGGAGAGCCAGTTCCGATAATGCCAACCACATACGTTACCAGAAGAATGGAGAAATGTACTAGTACTATGCCTACCCCGGTCTCCTAAGATGGACTGTCAGTGGAATTCCCATTTGCCTAGGGATAGTGCAGAAGACCTTAGGTTCCGGCGAGGGCACACTCTGCGGGGGTTAACTTGTACAGATAGAGGGTATGGATGCCCAGAAATGAGCCCAGGGAATCCATGGCCTCCTTCTGAGGTGAGGTAGGGATCCCCCCTCCTAGGAGTAGGGCCTTACGGGCAGTGGAGAAACCCTGATGCAAGGGAGAGGTGACCGAGGAAGAGTGCAAGGTCTGGTGCTTGATCTCCATATTAAGGCGTATCTAGATAACGGCCGTTCAACTATGCATATGACCTCCAGTGCCTCGAGCACAGCTGCGGACTTTACATATATGGTTATGCGGTGAATTTGAGCCAATGAGACCAATACCCATTCTTAGTGATGTGACCAAAGGGTATAAGACCCCATGTAATCTGTAATAAAGTGCGCAGTTATGTCCCCGTGTGAGGAACTATACCAGACCTCCGTGTGTGGTGTCTCTTCTTTACCGCCGGCAGCGGGGCATTGGGATGGGCCTGATTGGTGCTGTACTGGGAATTTCCCTGACAGTTGAAGTACGAGACAGGCATCCCATCGGTCATTCACTATTTAGATGATTTTTTGTTTGTGGGGTCAGAAGCATCAGGTGATTGCAATTTTTTTTTTACTGTCAACCTTTCGTAAGTTGATGCGTCGGGCTGGCGTTCTGCTGTCAGAAGAAAAAACGATGGGTCCAGTGCATCGTATTAGTATTTCTGGGCATTGAAATCAACACGGTAGAGGTGGTTTTTCGGCTTCCGGCGGATAAAATTGCACGGCTGCGACAGACAGTGGACTTAATGGCAAGTTGTAAAAAAACGACATTGCGACAAATGAAAGTTCTAATGGGTCTGTTAAAATTCGCATGCTGAGTGATTCCAATGGGCAGTGCATTTGCGAGAAGGCTATCTTTGGCGACGGTGGGGGAAAAGGAGCCTCATCACTTTGTGCGAGCTGATCTTCACATATGGAAAGTTTTCTTGCATGCTTTCAACAGGCAGGTGATTTGCCAGAAGGAAGGAATAGTGGGTAGTGAGCTCAGCTTGTTTTCAGACGCAGCTGGTTCCGTCAGTTTTGGAGTATTTTCCAAGATTACTGGTGCAGGGAGTCCTGGCCAAGGTTGTGGATTGACAGATGCTGGACCAAGAATGTGACGTTGCTGGAATTTTTTTCCTTTGGTTGTGGTTTTGGAGATATGGGGTTCGCAGTTGGTTGATCATAAGATTTGTTTCTGGTCAGATAATGCAGCCGTGGTTCAAACCATTAATAAACAATCCTCTTCTTCTTTGGTGGTGTTGGCTCTGCTTAGACATTTTGTGTTGTGTTGCTTGCAAATGAACATATGCTTTAGGGCCAAACATGTTCCTGGTTGTGAGAGCGGGGCGGCTGATGCACTCTCTCGTTCGTAGATGGAGACGTTCAGGGAGCGTCACCCGACGGCGGATGCTGAAGGGATACGTTGCCATCATTTCTTATGGAGTCTAGCAGAGGAGAATTGATGACATTGGTGCGGACGTCAGTGGCTGAAGCGACATGGAGAGCTTACAACGCAGTGTGGTCGGCTTGGTTGAGGTATATTGGCGGAAAAGTGATGGATGGAGAAAGAGCATGGACGGCAACGTTAGACATGTTAACGTCTTTACTTTTAAGAGAAGTTACACTTGGAGTGGCTAGAAAACATCTGGGGGGAGTGGACTTTTTCTTGCAACTACATGGCAAAGCGGACGTAACAAGAGTTTGTTTTTCGGCAAATAGTAAAGGGTTGGAAGAAGGAGGGGGGACGCATGGATACATGTTGCCCCATCACCTTTTCCCTTTTGATGGAACTGTTGGAGGTGTTGGAATCAATGTGCATGGATAAACAGACTTTGTTATTTAGGGTGGCTTTTGCTTTGGGGTTTTTTGAGGCGTTAAGAGTTAGTGAATTAGTGCTGGCAAGTAAAGTTAAGACGGGCGGGGGGGGGGTTAAGGAGCGCAGATGTGGCAGTGACAGAAGGGGTCTTAAAAATTTGCGTTCGTAAATCGAAAACGGACAAGTACGATAGAGGTGAGTGGTTATCGATAAACAAGTTAGGCACTGGCTGGTGCCCGTTAAAATTAGTGTTACAATATATGGCTATTCGGCCTATAAGTCAGCATTTCTTAGTACATGCCTCCAGTCTTTCACTGACTCAATTACAGGTCACAGCGGTTCACCTGTGTTACGCAGGTTGGGTTTGAACCCAATTGAGTTTGGGACGCACTCTTTTTGAATAGGGGCCGCCACCATTGCGTACGCCTGCGGTATGCACGGGGACGGAGTAAAATGCCCTGGTAGGTGGAAGTCAGATGCTTATAAGTCTTACGTTCGACCCGGTTTAATTATTCGTAAAGGTAGTCAAGTTTGTTAAATGGCGGTACTTTTTGTTCTTCATTATACATTTTCGCGACAAATATTCCTGTAGCCTTTGTTGTTGCAGCTGCTGAACGGTGGACGGTGTGGATTGTTGGGCACTCCTACGTGCATTGGGCGGAGAAGCGGGCCCTGGTTCGTCCAATGGGAAAGAACTTAGGATTACATGGAATCACAGTGCATTGGAATGCGATAAGGGGGCTCCAATGGCCCAGGCTATTGCACAAAGTTATGCAGATCAGCAGGTGGACCCCCCGAAGAGTTATCCTAGTAGTTCATGCCGGGGGGAACGACCTAGGAAAAATAGACATGGGAGAGCTTCTGGTCCTGATGAAGCAATACATGCTGCGATTTAGAGACTGCTTCTAGGATTCTGTCTTGGTATGGTCAGACATCGTGGCAAGAAGGTGTTGGAGAGATGCTAGGGATCCGGAGGCCATCGAGCGGGTTCGGAAGCTAATCAACTTAATGACACAGTTCGTTCAAGCGTTGGGAGGGATAGCAGTGAGGCATTGGGAGTTGGAGGATAGAGAGAAGGGAGCACTAAGACAAGATGGGGTACACCTTAACGAGGTTGGGTTGGACACGTTTTTTTATCCGGTTTGCAGGATGGTGTAGAAGCAGCTTTAGTTTAGGCCTGTGAGGTGAGGCAGCCTGCGGCATAGGGGTATGCGGCATCCCTGATGGCGTAGAGCTTCCATGCTTGATGCGTTTTGAGGAGGGTTAGCAAGCCCGAAGGAGATCGGGGCTTTCAAGCATCCCAGGGTTTTCCGGATGATAAAATTTGTTAAATATTACAGCATGGAAGAGTTTAATATTTTAAAAAAATTTCAAAGAATTAATTGCCATTAAATATAGTTAATATAGCTATGGCCTACCCCACATTCTAACTGCAATAAGTGGTTGGTGAGTTTTTGTCTTAAGTTAAGTGAGTCAAGTTGGGTTATGCTAAGTGCCCACAGTCTGAAATGCAGCAGAATGCATAATGCGGCTGCATAGGGACTGGGGGCTTAGAAAGGGTTAGTTTGAAGAGAACGAGCGTAGTGGGAGAGAGGGTGGAGTTAAGGGAGGAAGAGGAGGAGTGAGGGAAAAGAAGAAGAAAGGAAGAGAAGACATTGGAGAAGGATCGTCGGGTGAAGAAAGTTAAAAAGAAGATTAGGAAGACACTCGCCCACCCACCCCTGGAAGGGCATCAGCCGGTTTTGATTTGGTCATTTGAAGTAGTGGAGTGGTTGAGGAAGTCGTCACAGCTTGTGCAAAGGCCTAGAGCTTCCATGCTTGATGCGTTTTGAGGAAGGTTAGCAAGCCCGAAGGAGACCGGGGCTTTCAAACATCCCGGGTGTTTTTTCCGGATGATAAAATTTGTTACATGTTACAGCATGGAAGAGTTTAAAATTTTGAAACAATTTCAAAGAATTATTTGGCATTAAATATAGTTAATAAAGCTGTGGCCTACCCCACATTTTAACAGTTTGAGTTTTTGTTTTAAGTTAAGCAAGTCAAGTTATGTTATGGTAGGTGCCCACAGTCCGCTCTCAGCAGGGCCAAAAAAAATTCTAGTGTGTATACTGTTGTTAGATGGCGGAGATTCACAGCCCGCAGACACTGGTATATAGAGTACGCTATCAGCAGGCCCAGAAAAATTTAAAACAGTGCATACTGTTGTTAGCGGTGTTCACACGAGCCTGTTTTTGTTTTTGCGTGCATACACACACACACAAAAACACGCTTGTATTTGCAACAAAGCATTCCCTATGGTGTGTTCACATGTCCGTACTTTGCAGGTGTGTGCCTGCAAAGATAGGACATGTGTGCACCATTGGAAATGCATGCAGTGTTTTCAATGGAGCCGTTTAAAAAAGTCCTTCCCTGAAAAGAAGGACATAGACAGCAGACAAGCGCTGCGTGCGGGCTGGAACCAATCACAGCGGTCCCTCCCCCATGATCACTGTGATTATTCAGTGAAAAACTCCCTGACCAATCACAGCGCGGCAGCGGAGATCGCACTGTTTACAGTAGGAGCTCTGTCTGCAAGCACCTCAGTGTGTTTCCGGTGCCTATAGACAGAGCACCTACTGTATAGTGTGTGAGAAAAATGAGCGATTAAAGCGTAGAATAGGCAGGGAGGGAGTGATCAGCAGTGTAGTGTAGTGATCAGCAGTGTAGTGAGTGAGTGATCAGAAGTGTAGTGTAGTGATCAGCAGTGTAGTAAGTGAGTGATCAGAAGTGTAGTGTAGTGTAGTGATCAGCAGTGTAGTGTAGTGTAGTGTAGTGATCAGCAGTGTAGTGTAGTGTAGTGTAGTGATCAGCAGTGTAGTGAGTGAGTGATCAGCAGTGTAGTGTAGTGATCAGCAGTGTAGTGAGTGAGTGATCCGAAGTGTAGTGTAGTGATCAGCAGTGTAGTGAGTGGGTGATCAGAAGTGTAGTGTAGTGATCAGCAGTGTAGTGAGTGGGTGATCAGCAGTGTAGTGTAGTGATCAGCAGTGTAGTGAGTGGGTGATCAGCAGTGTAGTGTAGTGATCAGCAGTGTAGTGAGTGAGTGATCCGAAGTGTAGTGTAGTGAGTGAGCTGTAGTGTGTGATCAGAAGTGTAGTGTAGCTGGGCCCTGTAGTGAGTGAGTGATCAGCAGTGTAGTGTAGTGATCAGCAGTGTAGTAAGTGAGTGATCAGAAGTGTAGTGTAGTGATCAGCAGTGTAGTGTAGTGATCAGCAGTGTAGTGAGTGAGTGATCAGCAGTGTAGTGAGTGAGTGATCAGAAGTGTAGTGTAGTGTAGTGAGTGAGCTGTAGTGTGTGATCAGAAGTGTAGAGTAGTGAGTGATCAGAAGTGTAGTGTAGTGATCAGCAGTGTAGTGAGTGATCAGAAGTGTAGTGTAGTGATCAGCAGTGTAGTGAGTGAGTGATCAGCAGTGTAGTGAGTGAGTGATCAGCAGTGTAGTGAGTGAGTGATCCGAAGTGTAGTGTAGTGTAGTGATCAGCAGTGTAGTGAGTGAGTGATCAGAAGTGTAGTGTAGTGTAGTGATCAGCAGTGTAATGAGTGAGTGATCAGAAGTGTAGTGTAGTGTAGTGAGTGAGCTGTAGTGTGTGATCAGAAGTGTAGTGTAGTGTAGTGAGTGAGCTGTAGTGTGTGATCAGAAGTGTAGTGTAGTGTAGTGAGTGAGCTGTAGTGTGTGATCAGAAGTGTAGTGTAGCTGGGCCCTGTAGTGTGCTGTAGAGTGTGATCAGAAGTGTAGTGTAGTGATCAGCAGTGTAGTGAGTGGGTGATCAGAAGTGTAGTGTAGCTGTGCCCTGTAGTGTGTTATCAGAAGTGTAGTGTAGCTGTGCCCTGTAGTGTGTTATCAGAAGTGTAGTGTAGCTGTGCCCTGTAGTGTGCTGTAGAGTGTGATCAGAAGTGTAGTGAGTGAGGGATCAGAAGTGTAGTGTAGCTGTGCCCTGTAGTGTGTTATCAGAAGTGTAGTGTAGCTGTGCCCTGTAGTGTGTTATCAGAAGTGTAGTGTAGCTGTGCCCTGTAGTGTGCTGTAGAGTGTGATCAGAAGTGTAGTGAGTGAGGGATCAGAAGTGTAGTGTAGCTGTGCCCTGTAGTGTGCTGTAGAGTGTGATCAGAAGTGTAGTGAGTGAGGGATCAGAAGTGTAGTGTAGCTGTGCCCTGTAGTGTGTTATCAGAAGTGTAGTGTAGCTGTGCCCTGTAGTGTGTTATCAGAAGTGTAGTGTAGCTGTGCCCTGTAGTGTGTTATCAGAAGTGTAGTGTAGCTGTGCCCTGTAGTGTGCTGTAGAGTGTGATCAGAAGTGTAGTGAGTGAGGGATCAGAAGTGTAGTGTAGCTGTGCCCTGTAGTGTGCTGTAGAGTGTGATCAGAAGTGTAGTGAGTGAGAGATCAGAAGTGTAGTGTAGTGAGTGACCTGTAGTGTGCGACCAGCAGTGTAGTGTAGAGCAGCGTGTAGTGTAAGTGTATCCCTTGGTGTAAAAAAAAGAAAAAGTTCCGTTTGTTCCCATTTCGTTACCTATCCCGTCACCCGTCATTAGTTAGTGTAGCATGTAGTTAGTCTGTCTAGTGTGTAGTGTGTATTTAGTCCGTGTAGTGTCAGTGTATTCGTCTGTGTAAAAAAAAAAAATACAAAAACTAAAAAAAGTTCCTGCTGTTCCGATTTTGTTACCTATCCCGTCACCCGTCATTAGTGTAGCGTGTAGTTAGTCCGTCTAGTGTGTTGCATGTAGTTAGTCAGTGTAGCGTTTAGTCTGTCAGTGTTAAAAAAAAACCTGTGTGTGCTCAGTGCGCTATTGTTCAGTGTGAACACGCCACATAAGTTTCCGCTGTCTTTCCGACCCCCGTCCCGTGGTCACCCCATTCCGCAGTGTCCTATCCAATAAAACTTTTTCCCCATGTGCCCAATTCTATATTACTATGGCCCGCAGGAGGTTCACTGCAGAGGAAGCGTATGCAATCATTCCATCAGAATCAGATTCAGATAGTGGTGATGACCCCACTTTTCTGGCATTTTCCGACTCGTCATCATCATCATTATCATCATCATCATCATCATTATCAAGCGAATCTGAGCTCCCTACACCCCCAAGAAGGCGCCCAAGGACTGCCACTGACCCCAATGTATCTGATGCTCACTGGAGTACCCCTGAAGACTTTATTGGGAACCCAGGGATTCAATTTAATACAAAAAGGCTCAAAGGGAAGGACTTCTTCAAGTTTTTTTTTTCAGAACAGTTTATTGCCCACATTATTACCCAGACTTATTTGTATGCCCAGAATTTTATAGAAAAAATCCCACCTCCAGCTATGCCAGACCCGATAGATGGACTCCAGTGGATGCACTAGAGATAAAAAAAATGTTGGGGGCTTATACTAACTATGGGGCTTATAAAGAAGCCAACGATCAGGGCGTACTGGACTACCGATATTTTGTACCACACCCCAATGTTCCGCATGGCGATGTCGAGGACGCGCTTTGAAAGTATTTTAAAATTCCTGCACTATAATGACAACCAGCAGTGCCTCCCCCCCAGCGATCACCCCAATTACAATCGGTTGTATAAAATCAGGCCCGTAATAGACCATTTTAACTTCAAGTTTGCCCAGACGTATGCCCCAGAGATGAATATAGCTGTAGATGAGTCCCTGGTACACGTCAAAGGGAGGCTAAAATTCCGCCAGTACCTGCCCAGTAAGCGGGCACGGTATGGCGTGAAATTGTACAAGCTGTGCGAAAGTGCATCGGGGTACACCCACAAGTTCCGCATTTATGAGGGGAAGGACAGTAAAATTGAGCCCCCAGAATGCCCCCCCGTGCTGGGAGTAACAGGAAAAATAGTGTGGGAATTGGTGCACCCACTATTAGACCAGGGTTACCATCTGTACCTGGATAACTTTTATACCAGTGTCCCCCTGTTTCAGTGCCTCGCTTCCAGAGGAACAGTGGCATGTGGCACTGTTCGGAAAAATCAGAAAAGCCTCCCTAAGACGCTGCTTGGGCAACTGCTCAGAAGGGGTGAGAGCCGGGCCCAATGCAGCGACAATGTATTGTGCGTTAAATATAAGGACAAGAGGGATGCCCTTATGTTGACGACAATACACGGCCACAGCAGTACCCCCTGCCCAGTACGAGGTACCAGTGCAGAGACCCCCAAACCAGACTGCGTCCTCGACTATAATAAGTACATGGGAGGGGTCAATCTATCAGACCAGGTACTGGAGCCCTATAGAGCCATGCGGAAAACACGGGTGTGGTACAAAAAGCTGGCCGTGCACCTAGTACAGATGGCACTGTATAATGCCTACGTGCTGTTCCGAGGTGCAGGCCATAGGGGGACATTCCTTGAATTTCAGGAAGAAGTCATCAAGGACCTAATATTTGGGGACCAGGAGGTGGGGGAGCAGCCCAGTACTTCTGGAAGCGAGGCCACGAGGATTGTACCAGGGCAGCATTTTCCCAGTGAAATTCCTTAAAGTGCGCCAAAGGGAAGGACCCAAAAGAGGTGCAGAGTGTGCTACAAACAGGGGATAAGAAAAGACACCATATACCAGTGTGAAACGTGCCCCACACAACCCGGCCTCTGTATAAAAAACTGTTTTAAGATCTACCACACGTCCCTGAAATTATAATTTTATTATTGCCCTGACGTTTTACCCCGATGTACTTCGCACAGCTTGTACATAAAGCCACATGCCAAGTCCTTCCCTTCTGAGCCCTGCGCCCTAACAACAGTTTACATCCACATATGGGGCATTTCCCTGTTGGGTAACACATCATGGGGTACTTTATCTCCTTCTGCCACTGGTAAAAAATAAAAATCTGGGCCTAAAGCTGAACATTATGGGAAAAGTTTGAATTTTTCGTTCTCAACTCAAATTGTTAAAAAAATTCCTCAAATACCTGTGGAAACAAACCGCTCACTACACCCCTTAATAAATTCCCTGAGGGGTGTAGTTTCCAAAATGGGGTCAGTTGTTGGGGGTTTCAAATGCACTGGAGCTCAGGGGCACTGTAAACACTACATGGGGTCTGAAAATTATTCCAGCAAAATCTGCATTCAAAAAAAGTGCTTCTTTCCTTCTGAGTCCTGCCATGTGCCCATACAACAGGCTACGTCCACATATGGGGCACTTCGGTGCTCGAGAGCAACTGGGTAACGCATCATGAGGTACTTTTTTTCCTTCTGTTCCTGGTAAAAAATAAAAATCTAGGCCTAAAGCTTAAGATTATGTGAAAAATTTGATTTTTTTTTGTATTGAACTCAAATTGTTAAAAAAATTCCTCAAACACCTGTGGGTTCAAACTAGGGATGAGCGAACACCAAAATGTTCGGGTGCTCGTTATTCGGAACGAACTTCCCGCGATGCTCGAGGGTTTGTTTCGAACAACGAACCCCATTGAAGTCAATGGGCGACCAGAGCATTTTTGTATTTCGCCGATGCTCGCTAAGGTTTTCATGTGTGAAAATCTGGGCAATTCAAGAAAGTGATGGGAACGACACAGCAACGGATAGGGCAGGCGAGGGGCTACATGTTGGGCTGCATCTCAAGTTCACAGGTCCCACTATTAAGCCACAATACCGGCAAGAATGGGCCCCCCCCCCCAACAACTTTTACTTCTGAAAAGCCCTCATTAGCATGGCATACCTTTGCTAAGCACCACACTAGCTACAACAAAGCACAATCACTGCCTGGATGACACTCCGCTGCCACTTCTCCTGGGTTACATGCTGACCAACCGCCCCCCCCTCCCCCCCACAGCGCACACCAAAGTGTCCCTGCGCAGCCTTCAGCTGCCCTCATGCCACACCACCCTCATGTCTATTTAGAAGTGCGTCTGCCATGAGGAGGAACCGCAGGCACACACTGCAGAGGGTTGGCACGGCTAGGCAGCGACCCTCTTTAAAAGTGGCGGGTCGATAGCCCACAATGCTGTACAGAAGCAATGAGAAATAGAATCCTGTGCCACCGCCATCAGGAGCTGCACACGTAGGCATAGCAATGGGGAACCTATGTGCCACACACTATTCATTCTGTCAAGGTGTCTGCATGCCCCAGTTAGACCGGGCTTTTTAATTCATAGACACAGGCAGGTACAACTCCCTATTGTGAAGTCCCTGTGGACCGACAGCATGGGTGGGTGCCAGGAAGCCACCGGCGGTACATAGAAATATCCCATTGCATTGCCCAACACAGCTGAGGTAGTAATGTCGTGCGTAATACAGGTGGGCTTCGGCCCACACTGCATGCCCCAGTCAGACTGGGGTTCTTTACAAGTGTACAGATGTGTTAAAAACTCTGTGTGCACCTACAGCATGGGTGGCTCCCTGGAACCCACCGGCGGTACACAAAAATATCCCATTGCATTGCCCAACACAGCTGAGGTAGTAATGTCGTGCATAATGCAGGTGGGCTTCGGCCCACACTGCATGCCCCAGTCAGACTGGGGTTCTTTAGAAGTGGACACATGTAGGTTAAACTCCCTGTGGACCCACTGCCTGGGTGGGTGCCAGGAAGCCACCGGCGGTACATAGAAATATCCCATTGCATTGCCCAACACAGCTGAGGTAGTAATGTCGTGCGTAATACAGGTGGGCTTCGGCCCACACTGCATGCCCCAGTCAGACTGGGGTTCTTTACAAGTGTACAGATGTGTTAAAAACTCCGTGTGCACCTACAGCATGGGTGGCTCCCTGGAACCCACCGGCGGTACACAAAAATATCCCATTGCATTGCCCAACACAGCTGAGGTAGTAATGTCGTGCGTAATACAGGTGGGCTTTGGCCCACACTGCATGCCCCAGTCAGACTGGGGTTCTTTACAAGTGTACAGATGTGTTAAAAACTCTGTGTGCACCTACAGCATGGGTGGCTCCCTGGAACCCACCGGCGGTACACAAAAATATCCCATTGCATTGCCCAACACAGCTGAGGTAGTAATGTCGTGCATAATGCAGGTGGGCTTCGGCCCACACTGCATGCCCCAGTCAGACTGGGGTTCTTTAGAAGTGGACACATGTAGGTTAAACTCCCTGTGGACCCACTGCCTGGGTGGGTGCCAGGAAGCCACCGGCGGTACATAGAAATATCCCATTGCATTGCCCAACACAACTGAGGTAGTAATGTCGTGCGTAATACAGGTGGGCTTCGGCCCACACTGCATGCCCCAGTCAGACTGGGGTTCTTTACAAGTGTACAGATGTGTTAAAAACTCCGTGTGCACCTACAGCATGGGTGGCTCCCTGGAACCCACCGGCGGTACACAAAAATATCCCATTGCATTGCCCAACACAGCTGAGGTAGTAATGTCGTGCGTAATACAGGTGGGCTTTGGCCCACACTGCATGCCCCAGTCAGACTGGGGTTCTTTACAAGTGTACAGATGTGTTAAAAACTCTGTGTGCACCTACAGCATGGGTGGCTCCCTGGAACCCACCGGCGGTACACAAAAATATCCCATTGCATTGCCCAACACAGCTGAGGTAGTAATGTCGTGCATAATGCAGGTGGGCTTCGGCCCACACTGCATGCCCCAGTCAGACTGGGGTTCTTTAGAAGTGGACACATGTAGGTTAAACTCCCTGTGGACCCACTGCCTGGGTGGGTGCCAGGAAGCCACCGGCGGTACATAGAAATATCCCATTGCATTGCCCAACACAACTGAGGTAGTAATGTCGTGCGTAATACAGGTGGGCTTCGGCCCACACTGCATGCCCCAGTCAGACTGGGGTTCTTTACAAGTGTACAGATGTGTTAAAAACTCCGTGTGCACCTACAGCATGGGTGGCTCCCTGGAACCCACCGGCGGTACACAAAAATATCCCATTGCATTGCCCAACACAGCTGAGGTAATGTCAGCTGGAATGCAGGTGGGCTAAAAATTAATTTGATTACACTGTAGGCGAGGGCCCACAAAAATTGCTGTATCAACAGTACTAATGTACATCCCAAAAATTGGCCATGGCCAGCCAAGAGGGCAGGTGAAACCCATTAATCGCTTTGGTTAATGTGGCTTAAGTGGTAACTAGGCCTGGAGGCAGCCCAGTGTAACGAAAAATTGGTTCAAGTTACAGTTCCAACGCTTTTAAGCGCATTGAAACTTATAAAAATTGTTCAGAAAAATTATTTGAGTGAGCCTTGTGGCCCTAAGAAAAATTGCCCGTTCAGCGTGATTACGTGAGGTTTCAGGAGGAGGAGCAGGAGGAGGAGGAGGAATATTAGACGCAGATTGATGAAGCAGAAATGTCCCCGTTTTGGATGGTGAGAGAGAACGATGCTTCCATCCGCGGGTGCAGCCTACGTATTGCTTACGTATCGCTGCTGTCCGCTGGTGGAGAAGAGAAGTCTGGGGAAATCCAGCCTTTGTTCATCTTGATGAGTGTTAGCCTGTCGGCACAGTCGGTTGACAGGCGGGTACGCTTATCTGTGATGATTCCCCCAGCCGCACTAAACACCCTCTCCGACAAGACGCTAGCCGCAGGACAAGCAAGCACCTCCAGGGCATACAGCGCTAGTTCAGGCCACGTGTCCAGCTTCGACACCCAGTAGTTGTAGGGGGCAGAGGCGTCACCAAGGATGGTCGTGCGATCCGCTACGTACTCCCTCACCATCCTTTTACAGTGCTCCCGCCGACTCAGCCGTGACTGGGGAGCGGTGACACAGTCTTGGTGGGGAGCCATAAAGCTGGCCAGGCCCTTAAAGACTGTTGCACTGCCTGGGATGTACATGCTGCTCGATCTACGCACATCCCCTGCTACCTTGCCCTCGGTACTGCGCCTTCTGCCACTAGCGCTGTCGGCTGGGAATTTTACCATCAGCTTGTCCGCAAGGGTCCTGTGGTATAGCAACACTCTCGAACCCCTTTCCTCTTCGGGAATCAGAGTGGGCAGGTTCTCCTTATACCGTGGATCGAGCAGTGTGTACACCCAGTAATCCGTCGTGGCCAGAATGCGTGCAACGCGAGGGTCACGAGAAAGGCATCCTAACATGAAGTCAGCCATGTGTGCCAGGGTACCTGTACGCAACACATGGCTGTCTTCACTAGGAAGATCACTTTCAGGATCCTCCTTCTCCTCCTCCTCCTCCTCCTCAGGCCATACACGCTGAAAGGATGACAGGCAATCAGCCGGTGTACCGTCAGCAGCGGCCCAAGCTGTCTCTTCCCCCTCCTCCTCATCCTCCTCATGCTCCTCCTCCTCCTCCTGTACGCGCTGAGAAATAGACAGGAGGGTGCCCTGACTATCCAGCGGCATACTGTCTTCCCCCGCCCCCGTTTCCGAGCGCAAAGCAGCTGCCTTTATGGTTTGCAGGGAATTTCTCAAGATGCATAGCAGAGGAATGGTGACGCTAATGATTGTAGCATCGCCGCTCACCACCTGGGTAGACTCCTCAAAATTACCAAGGACATGGCAGATGTCTGCCAACTAGGCCCACTCTTCTGAAAGGAATTGAGGAGGCTGACTCCCACTGCGCCGCCCATGTTGGAGTTGGTATTCGACTATAGCTCTACGCTGTTCATAGAGCCTGGCCAACATGTGGAGCGTAGAGTTCCACCGTGTGGGCACGTCGCACAGCAGTCGGTGCACTGGCAGCTTAAAGTGATGTTGCAGGGTGCGCAGGGTGGCAGCGTCCGTGTGGGACTTGCGAAAATGTGCGCAGAGCCGGCGCGCCTTTACGAGCAGGTCTGACAAGCGTGGGTAGCTTTTCAGAAACCGCTGAACCACCAAATTAAAGACGTGGGCCAGGCATGGCACGTGCGTGAGGCTGCCGAGCTGCAGAGCCGCCACCAGGTTACGGCCGTTGTCACACACGACCATGCCCGGTTGGAGGCTCAGCGGCGCAAGCCAGCGGTCGGTCTGCTGTGTCAGATCCTGCAGCAGTTCGTGGGCCGTGTGCCTCTTATCGCCTAAGCTGAGAAGTTTCAGCACGGCCTGCTGACGCTTGCCCACCGCTGTGCTGCCACACCGCGCGACACCGACTGCTGGCGACATGCTGCTGCTAACACATCTTGATTGCGAGACAGAGGAGGAGGAGGAGGAGGAGGAGGGTGCTTTAGTGGAGGAAGCATACACCTCCGCAGATACCACCACCGAGCTGGGGCCCGCAATTCTGGGGGTGGGTAGGACGTGAGCGGTCCCAGGCTCTGACTCTGTCCCAGCCTCCACTAAATTCACCCAATGTGCCGTCAGGGAGATGTAGTGGCCCTGCCCGCCTGTGCTTGTCCACGTGTCCGTAGTTAAGTGGACCGTGGCAGTAACCGCGTTGGTGAGGGCGCGTACAATGTTGCGGGAGACGTGGTCGTGCAGGGCTGGGACGGCACATCGGGAAAAGTAGTGGCGACTGGGAACTGAGTAGCGCGGGGCCGCCGCCTCCATGATACTTTTGAAGGACTCCGTTTCCACAACCCTATACGGCAGCATCTCAAGGCTGATGAATTTTGCTATGCGGACGGTTAACGTTTGAGCGTGCGGGTGCGTGGCGGCGTACTTGCGCTTGCGCTCCAACAGTTGCGCAAGCGACGGCTGGACGGTGCGCTGAACTACACTGCTGGATGGGGCCGAGGACAGCGGAGGTGAGGGTGTGGGTGCAGGCCAGGAGACAGTAGTGCCTGTGTCCTGAGAGGCGGGTTGCATCTCAGTGGCAGGTTGGGGCACAGGGGGAGAGGCAGGGGTGCAAACCGGAGGCGCTGAACGGCCTTCGTCCCACCTTGCGGGGTGCTTGGCCATCATATGTCTGCGCATGGTGGTGGTGGTGAGGCTGTTGGTGTTGGCTCCCCGGCTGAGCTTTGCGCGACAAAGGTTGCACACCACTGTTCGTCGGTCGTCAGGCGTCTCTGTGAAAAACTGCCAGACCTTAGAGCACCTCGGCCTCTGCAGGGTGGCATGGCGCGAGGGGGCGCTTTGGGAAACACTTGGTGGATTATTCGGTCTGGCCCTGCCTCTACCCCTGGCCACCGCACTGCCTCTTGCAACCTGCCCTGCTGATGCCCTTGACTCCCCCTCTGAAGACCTGTCCTCCTGAGTAAGCGTTGCACACCAGGTGGGGTCAGTCACCTCATCGTCCTGCTGCTCTACCTCCGAATCCTCTGTGCGCTGCTCCCTCGGACTTACTGCCCTTACTACTACCTCACTGCAAGACAACTGTGTCTGATCGTCATCGTCCTCCTCACCCACAGAAAGTTGTTGAGACAGTTGGCGGAAGTCCCCAGCCTCTTCCCCCGGACCCCGGGAACTTTCGAATGGTTGGGCACCAGTGACGATAAACTCCTCTGGTGGGAGAGGAACCGCTGCTGCCCAATCTAAGCAGGGGCCCGAGAACAGTTCCTGGGAGTGTTCCCGCTCCTGAGCAGGTGTTATTGTAGTGGAGTGAGGAGGCTGGGAGGAAGGAGGAGCAGCAGACAGAGGATTCGGATTGGCAGCAGTGGACGGCGCAGAACTGCGGGTAGACGATAGGTTGCTCGAAGCACTTTCTGCCATCCAGGACAGGACCTGCTCACACTGCTCATTTTCTAATAACCGTCTCCCGCGTGGACCCATTAATTGGGCGATGAATGTGGGGACACCAGAAACGTGCCTCTCTCCTAATCGCGCAGCAGTCGGCTGCGACACACCTGGATCAGGAGCTTGGCCTGTGCCCACACCCTGACTTGGCCCTCCGCGTCCTCGGCCGCGTCCACGTCCTCTAGGCCTACCCCTACCCCTCAGCATGCTGTATTACCAGTGATTTGATTTCACAGGCAGCTAATAAATTGGCGCAAGACTGCAGGCCAAATATAATTTTTTCCCTTTTTTGAAAACGAAAGGCCCCACTGCCTCTAGTGAATGAATAATCTAAGTTTAATAACTGTGCTGTTTTCCTGCTAATGTGTCACAGAACGTGAGGGTAGCAGAGTTATTAACTGTGGCAGAGCAGGTATTTTTTTTCCCGATTAAGGAAAGCAAATGGCGAAGCCAGGAGTAAAACGTAGCTGGGTGCGTATGATTTTTACAGGTTGCACACGCAGCCGACACATGTCCACCGGCGTTAGGACGGACAGAGGCAGGACAAATAGAATTATTTTCCGTTTTTTTGCACCAAAAGGCAGCACTGCGTATATTCTATGAACATGAGAAGTTTAATAACTGTGCTGTTTTCCTGCTAATGTGTCACAGAACGTGAGGGTAGCAGAGTTATTAACTGTGGCAGAGCAGGTATTTTTTTTCCCAATTAAGGAAAGCAAATGGCGAAGCCAGGAGTAAAACGTAGCTGGGTGCGTATGATTTTTACAGGTTGCACACGCAGCCGACACGTGTCCACCGGCGTTAGGACGGACAGAGGCAGGACAAATAGAATTATTTTCACTTGTTTTACAAGCAAAAGGCAGCACTGCGTATATTCAATGAATAATAACTGTGTTGTGGCCCTGCCTATACAATTCTTTCCCTGCAGTATCAATGGAGGGTGCAATGCTCTGCAGAGGCGATTCTGAGAAGCAAAAAAAAATGCAGCACAGCTAACAGCAGCCTGGACAGTACTGCACACGGATAAATATGGCCCTAGAAAGGACCGTTGAGGTTCTTGAAGGCTACACTCACTCCTAACACTCTCCCTGCCTATGCAGCACTTCTGTCCCTAATGCCGGGTGCAACGCTCTGCAGAGCCGATTTTGAGAAAAAAAAAATGGCACTGCTAACAGCAGCCAACACACAGCTATCAGTGGCCCTAATAAGGACCTTTGGGGGGTCTTGAAGCCTACACTAACTACCAATTCTTTCCCTACAGCAGCTCCGGTACAAACAGCACTGTCCCTCATCTAACTCACACGGCATCTGAGCCGAACCGCGGGAGGGGCCGACTTTTATATTCGGCGGACACCTGATCTTCCCAGCCACTCACTGCAGGGGGGTGGTATAGGGCTTGAACGTCACAGGGGGAAGTTGTAATGCCTTCCCTGTCTTTCAATTGGCCAGAAAAGCGCGCTAACGTCTCAGGGAAGGAAGTGAAAGTAACCAGAACACCGCATGGTGTTCGTTACGAATAACGAACATCCCGAACACCCTAATATTCGCACGAATATCAAGCTCGGAAGAACACGTTCGCTCATCTCTAGTTCAAACTGCTTACTACACCCCTAAAAAAATTCCCTGAGGGATGTAGTTTCCAAAATGAGGTAAGTTATTGGGGGCTTCCAATGGAATACTGTGTACAGTTCTGGACACAGGTGCTCAGGAAGGATTTTGCAGTGCTTGAAGGGGTTGAAAGAAGGGCAACTAAGTTAAAGGGGTTGTCCCGTGATAGCAAGTGGGGTTCAGCACTTCTGTATGGCCATACTAATGAACTTTGTAATATACATCGTGCATTAAATATTGACCATACAGAAGTTATACACTTACCCCTCCGGTGCTGGCGTCCCCGTCTCCATGGCACCGACTAAAGCTGCCTTCTCCCTGGATTAGACGCGCTTGCACTGTCTGCCTTCTTCTGTCCAGCTCCGGCGTGCTCACACTGCAGAGGTCTTCTGCGCATGCGCTCCCCGAATCTTTTCGTCCGAGTAGTCCGTTACTCGGAAAAAGAGGTGCTAGAGTGCAAAAACACCTGAAACGAGTACGCTCACTTATCTCTAGTGCCTACCTATAAGAATGCTCCTCCCTTGGGACTAAACCTACAAATAAAACTAGGGAAGGTAGGAGACCATTTATACGGTCCAATAGGAGGGGCAAAAGGTAAATGGGCGGTGGGCATGCATGACCAGGTGGGCATGCATGACCAGGTGGATGCAGCCACAGCTCTACAATATTTGTTCCAAAAAAAGGATAAAATAGGTCAGCACTTCCCATCAGAAGTCGGTTTTGTTAGGTCTCCCTCCCTTCATGGATCCCCCACTGGCTTCAGACTGACTGCCAGTTGCTGTATTTGGATTGCACTCACCAGGCTTTGTACAAGTGCCTGGCTTACTGGTTTAAGAGTACTGTGAGATTTTACTGCAGATTTCCTTTGCATCATGTCCACAGACCTCAACATTTTCACTGCCAGACTGTAATCTTGTGTGGCCTGGGCGCACCATGCTGCTGACCACCTCGAGCTGCTACTGTTTTCCCTGCAAAGTCTGCCTTTCTAGAGAAGTCCTCCATTGTTTGTGTGCTTGAGGAGTCAGCTGCACACCTACTGCATGAGATGTGCTCGGACTCATCGCCAGGGCACCTGCTGCATGAGAGGTGCTCGACCTCATCGCCGGGGCACCTGCTGTATGAGAGGTGCTCGACCTCATCGCTAGGGCACCTGCTGCATAAGAGGTGCTCGACCGCATCGCTAGGGCACCTGCTGCATGAGAGGTGCTCGACCTCATCGCCGGGGCACCTGCTGTATGAGAGGTGCTCGACCTCATCGCTAGGGCACCTGCTGCATAAGAGGTGCTCGACCGCATCGCTAGGGCACCTGCTGCGTAGGAGGTGCTCGACCTCATTGCCGGGGCACCTGCTGTATAAGAGGTACTCGACCGCATCGCTAGGGCACCTGCTGCGTAGGAGATGCTCGACCTCATTGCCGGGGCACCTGCTGTATGAGAGGTGCTTGACCTCATCGCCGGGGCAACTGCTGTACGAGAGGTGCTCAATCTCATCGTCGGGGCACCTGCTGTATGGGAGGTGCTCGGCCTTATCGCTGGGGTCCCTGCTGCATGAGAGGTGCTCGGACTCATCACCGAGGCGCCTGCTGCATGAGAGGTGCTTAGCCTCATCGCTGGGGCACCTGCTGCATGAGAAGTGCTTAGCCTCAGCCCCGGGGGACCTGCTGCATGACAGGTGGTTAGCCTCATCGCCGGGGCACCTGCTGCATGAGATGTGCTCTACTTCATTACTAGGACACCTGCTACATGAAATAGGGCTCGGCCTCATCACTGGGGCCTCTGCTGCGTCAGATGTGCTCAGTAGTTATATTCTTATACATAGGGGCGGTACTATAGTAGTTATATTCTTGTACATAGGAGGCAGTATTATAGTAGTTATATTCCTGTACATAGGAGGCAGTATTATAGTAGTTATATTCTTGTACATTAGGGGCAGTATTATAGTAGTTATATTCTTGTACATAGGGGCAGTATTATAGCAGTTATATTCTTGTACATTGGGGGCCGTATTATAGTCATTATATTCTTGTACATAGGGGCAGTATTATAGTAGCTATATTCTTGTACATGGGAGCAGTATTATAGTAGTTATATTCTTGTACATGGGAGCAGTATTATAGTAGTTATATTCTTGTACATAGGGAGCAGTATTATAGTAGTTATATTCTTGTACATAGGGGTCAGTATTATAGTAGTTATATTCTTGTACATAGAGGGACAGTATTATAGTAGTTATATTCTTGTACATAGGGGCAGTATTATAGTAGTTATATTCTTGTACATAGGAGGCAGTATTATAGTAGTTATATCCCTATGTATTGGAGGCAGTATTATAGCAGTTATATAATTGTACATAGGAGGCAGTATTATAGCAGTTATATTATTGTAAATAGGGGGTAATATTATAGCAGTTATATTATTGTAAATAGGAGGTAGTATTATAGCAGTTATGTTCTTGTACATTGGGGGCAGTATTATAGTAGTTATATTCTTGTACAGAGGGGCAGTATTATAGTAGTTATATTCTTGTACATAGGAGGCAGTATTATAGTAGTTATATTCCTGTACATAGGAGGCAGTATTATAGTAGTTATATTCTTGTACATTAGGGGCAGTATTATAGTAGTTATATTCTTGTACATAGGGGCAGTATTATAGCAGTTATATTCTTGTACATTGGGGGCCGTATTATAGTCATTATATTCTTGTACATAGGGGCAGTATTATAGTAGCTATCTTCTTGTACATGGGAGCAGTATTATAGTAGTTATATTCTTGTACATGGGAACAGTATTATAGTAGTTATATTCTTGTACATAGGGAGCAGTATTATAGTAGTTATATTCTTGTACATAGGGAGCAGTATTATAGTAGTTATATTCTTGAACATAGGAGGCAGTATTATAGCAGTTATATTCTTGTACATAGGAGCCAGTATTATAGTAGTTATATTCTTGTTCATAGGGGGCAGTATTATAGTAGTTATGTTCGTGTACATGGGAGGCAGTATTATAGTAGTTATATTATTGTACATAGGAGGCAGTATTATAGTAGTTATATTCCTGTACATAGGAGGCAGTATTATAGTAGTTATATTCTTGTTCATAGGGGGCAGTATTACAGTAGTTATGTTCTTGTACTTAGGGAACAGTATTATAGCAGTTATATTCTTCTACATAGGGAACAGTATTATAGAAGTTGTATTCTTGTACATAGGAGGCAGTATTATAGTAGTTATATTCTTGTACATAGGGGGCAATATTATAGCAGTTATATACTTTTTCATAGGGGGCAGTATTATAGTAGTTATATTCTTGCTCATAGGGGGCAGTATTACAGTAGTTATGTTCTTGTACTTAGGGAACAGTATTATAGCAGTTATATTCTTGTACATAGGAAACAGTATTATAGTAGTTATATTTGTGTACATAGGGGCAAGATTGTAGTAGTTATATTCTTGTACATAGGGGGCAGTATTATAGTAGTTATATTCTTGTACATAGGAGGCAGAATTATAGTACTTATATTCTTGTACATAGGAGGCAATATTATAGCAGTTATATTCTTGTTCATAGGGGGCAGTATTATAGTAGTTGTGTTCTTGTACATAGGGGCAGTATTATAGTAGTTATATTCTTGTACATGGGGCAGTATTATAGTAGTTATATTCTTGTACACAGGGGTCAGTAGTGTAGTATTTATCATCTTGTACATGGGAGCAGTATTATAGTAGTTATATTCTTGTACATAGGAGGCAGTATTATAGTAGTTATATTCCTATGTATTGGAGGCAGTATTATTGCAGTTATATTATTGTATATAGGGGTAATATTATAGCAGTTATATTATTGTAAATAGGAGGCAGTATTATAGTAGTTATACTCTTGTTCATAGGGGGCAGTATTATAGTAGTTATATTCTTGTACATAGAAGGCAGTATTATAGTAGTTCTATTCTTGTACATAGGGGGCAGTATTATAGTAGTTATATTCTTGTACATAGGGGGCAGTATTATAGTAGTTATATTCTTGTACATAGGAGGCAGTAGTTTAGTAGTTATATTCTTGTACATAGAGGGCAGTATTATAGTAGTTGTAGTCCTTGACATGGGAAGTAATAACATGCAATACTAAGTACAATATTAAATGGATTTCCTGGCAATAACAAACATGGGCATCTGTTTGTAGAAGTTATGATGCAAATTTAAACAGAGAAATATGTGGAGTTGTTGATTCAGGGATTATTCTGATTGATCGACTGGGAGGTAATATTCTGATCTGGATTGATATGTTTATTTGCAGTCTTTCACAATGTTACTATGCTACAATGTGTTCCTGGAACATACAAACAAATGGCATAAACTGTAGCAATCTGAACTACACCCAGAGGGACACCACAACAAGTGGTACATGTCTGTACATGTCTATTCTAGTCCAACTGGAAAACAATATTATATCGCTGTAAGCCTTTCATGAATCATTTTTCTCTGATCCACTGTTTGATTCGGTAGCAGGAGAAGACCCCATCATGTTTAGTGCTCCTCAGGTTGAGATACTCATCAACAAAGTCTCCCAGAACCTACACCAATTATTTGGACCTAATTCAAAAGAGAACAGAATGAATGCCTGGAGAGAAGTAATGGAGGAAGTGAACAAAGCAGGTCCGACAAGCCAGACCATCGAAGAATGCCGAGTTAGATGGAATAACTACAGAACAGCACTGAAACGCCAAGTCAGAAGATCACACCAAACTCTTCACCTGCTGGACACCATTTTAAGTGAAAGAGATATGAGGATCGTCCGATATTTTGTTATCGATGAAGAAATTTGTGCTGAACTTGAGGAAAACCCTCCAGGTAAGTGCAGAAGTCATAATCATGATTCCAAACACCATGTTATGTCAAGAGTGCTTTTTGTTTTTTTTTTCAAGCTTTGTTTTAGAACTTTGGGTAGGTTGGATGGGGGAGGGTAATCTAAATTAAAAATAATTACTGTGCTAATACAGTGGTACCTCGGGATGTGAGCGCCTCAGCTTGCAAGTTTTTTGACTTGCGAGCAGGCTCTCTCCTGAATTTTTGCTCTGATTTATGAGCAAAAACTCAGGGTACGAGCCTGCTTGCAAGTCAAAAAACTCGCAAGCTTAGGTTCAGGGGGAACTATACTCACCTGTCGCCGGCGTTTTGACTTCAAGATGGTCTGCGGCGCTGCTGCAGGCTGTCTCTACCTCCTCAATGTAGGCACAGAGCCTTGCTTCTTGGATGCGGTGCTTGAATGCCCTGCTTCCAGCAAGCTAAGCTCTGATTGGTTAATTCAGCGCCATGTCAGGGAATAAAAGCCAGCGCTGGGTTAACCAATCACAGCTATTCAATTACATCATTGAATTGTTGGGATTGGTTGACCCAGCGCTGGCTTTCATTGGCTGAAGCGGCGCTGAGTTAACCAATCAGAGCATTAACTTGCTGGAGAGGGGACATTCAAGCCCTCCATCCAGAAAGCAATGCTGTCGGTGTGGAGGCGGGAACAACAGCCTGCAGCAGTGCCGCAGATCATCAGGAAACGCCAGCGGTAAGTGAGTATTGATTTTTTTTATCTTGCAGATATTTTCCCAATTAACCTCTTCAGTGGCGCGCTCAGAAATTTTCCGGGATGAGCTCCACTGCCCATAGTGATATAGCCTGGAAGATTTCTGGGCTATGTTTCACTATGGAACCTGCAGAGCACAATGCCATAAGCTGTGGCATTGTGCTCTGCCTGCACAAACCCACACAGGACAGTGCAGGACTTTAAAAAAATATGCAGGAAGATATTACCGATCTGCTGCCAACTTCCCACTCCTGCACTGCTTTGTTTACAGCTTGCCACGCAGACCATCGGCTTGTCAGAAGCCGGTCGATGGTCTGCGTGGCAGAGAGTGCTGGTGATCAGCTGTCAGAGGATAGCCAGGCACCAGCTCTTACACAGCAGAGAATGGAGAAAACCTCCGATCTTTGCTGTGTTAACCCTTTACATGCCGCGGTCTATGCAACCGCAGCATGTAAAGGGCTGACACCATCAGACCCTCACAATGTGATCTTGGGGTCCTGATGGGTCTCTGTGGAAGTCCCCCAAAGAGACAAAAAAATTTAAAAACTTTAATAAAAATAACAACGCCTTTCTCCCTTTACTTTGTAAAAAATTAAAAACAAAATTACACCTGTGGTATCCCTGCATTTGTAATGACCCAGAGAAGGAAGCTTGTACATTATTTTACCCCTTAATGATGCAGCCCCCTTTTTTTCCCCTTTTCGTTTTTTTCCTTCCCCCTTTTAAAAAGTCATAACTCCTTTATTTATTAATTGACTTTGCTGCATGAGGGCTTGTATTTTGTAGAAAGAGTTGTATTTTTCAATGGTGCTATTTAAAGTACCATATAGTGTACTAAAAAACTTTTATAAAATTCCAAGTGGAGTAAAATGAAAAAAAATGACATTCCACCAAATAGCTAATTTAGCCACCTTACAAAAAACGGAATAGAAAGTGATCAAAATTATGCATGGGTCAATAAATGGTACTAATAAAAAGTACAACTCATTCTGTAAAATAAAAACCCTTACACAGCTCCGTTGATAAAAAAATAAAATGCTAGGGCTCTTTGAATGCAGCGATAAAAAAATATATATTTTTTTAAACTGTGAAAAAGTAGCGAGAAAGATAAAAGGTATTACAATTTGGTATTAACATAACTGTACCGGCCTGTAGAATTACTTTAATATATTATTTATACTGCGCAGAGAAGGCAGTGAAAAATTAGAAAAAAAACATGCCAGAATTACAGATTTTGTTAATTTTGCCCCTAGAAAAAAATGGAATAAAAAGCGATCAAAATTTTACATGTTCCTAAAAATTAGATAAATGAAGACTGGAGTTCATTAGAGATGAGCGAACGCGTTCGTCCGAGCTTGATATTCGTGCGAATATTAGGGTGTTCGGGATGTTCGTTATTCGTGACGAACACCATGCGGTGTTCTGGTTACTTTCACTTCCTTCCCTGAGACGTTAGCGCGCTTTTCTGGCCAATTGAAAGACAGGGAAGGCATTACAACTTCCCCCTGCAACGTTTAAGCCCTATACCACCCCCCTGCTGTGAGTGGCTGGCGAGATCAGGTGTTCGCCTAATATAAAAGTCGGCCCCTCCCGCGGCTCGCCTCAGATGCGGTGTGAGTTAGATGAGGGACAGTGCTGTTTATACCGGAGCTGCTGTAGGGAAAGAATTGGTAGTTAGTGTAGGCTTCAAGACCCCCCAAAGGTCCTTATTAGGGCCACTGATAGCTGTGTGTTGGCTGCTGTTAGCAGTGGGATTTTTTTTTTTTTCTCAAAATCGCCTCTGCAGACCGTTGCACCTGGCATTAGGGACAGAAGTGCTGCATAGGCAGGGAGAGTGTTAGGAGTGAGTGTAGCCTTCAAGAACCTCAACGGTCCTTTCTAGGGCCATATTTATCCGTGTGCAGTACTGTTCAGGCTGCTGTTGGCTGTGCTGCATTTTTTTTGGGCTTCTCAAAATCGCCTCTGCAGAGCATTGCACCCTCCATTGATACTGCAGGGAAAGAATTGTATAGGCAGGGCCACAACACAGTTATTATTCATAGAATATACGCAGTGCTGCCTGTTGGTGGGAAAAAACTGAAAACAAATCTATTTGTCCAGCCTGTGTCCGTCCTTACGGGCGGTGGAGACGTGTGAGCTGCGTGAACAACATTGCTAAATCATACGCAGCCAGCTACGCTTTACTGCTGGGTTCGCCATTTGCTTTCCTTAATTGGGAAAAAAAAATACCTGCTCTCCAAGAGTTATAATAACTCTGCTACCCTCACGTTCTGTGACACATAAGCAGGGACACAGCGCAGTTATTAAACTTCGCAGGTTCATTGAATATACGCAGTGCTGCCTGTTGGTGGGAAAAAACTGAAAACAAATCTATTTGTCCAGCCTGTGTCCGTCCTTACGCCTGTGTAGACGTGTGAGCTGCGTGAAAAACATTGCTAAATCATACGCACCCAGCTACGCTTTACTGCTGGGTTCGCCATTTGCTTTCCTTAATTGGGAAAAAAAATACCTGCTCTCCAAGAGTTATAATAACTCTGCTACCCTCACGTTCTGTGACACATAAGCAGGGACACAGCGCAGTTATTAAACTTCGCAGGTTCATTGAATATACGCAGTGCTGCCTGTTGGTGGGAAAAAACTGAAAACAAATCTATTTGTCCAGCCTGTGTCCGTCCTTACGCCTGTGTAGACGTGTGAGCTGCGTGAAAAACATTGCTAAATCATACGCACCCAGCTACGCTTTACTGCTGGGTTCGCCATTTGCTTTCCTTAATTGGGAAAAAAAATACCTGCTCTCCAAGAGTTATAATAACTCTGCTACCCTCACGTTCTGTGACACATAAGCAGGGACACAGCGCAGTTATTAAACTTCGCAGGTTCATTGAATATACGCAGTGCTGCCTGTTGGTGGGAAAAAACTGAAAACAAATCTATTTGTCCAGCCTGTGTCCGTCCTTACGCCTGTGTAGACGTGTGAGCTGCGTGAAAAACATTGCTAAATCATACGCAGCCAGCTACGCTTTACTGCTGGGTTCGCCATTTGCTTTCCTTAATTGGGAAAAAAAAATACCTGCTCTCCAAGAGTTATAATAACTCTGCTACCCTCACGTTCTGTGACACATAAGCAGGGACACAGCGCAGTTATTAAACTTCGCAGGTTCATTGAATATACGCAGTGCTGCCTGTTGGTGGGAAAAAACTGAAAACAAATCTATTTGTCCAGCCTGTGTCCGTCCTTACGCCTGTGTAGACGTGTGAGCTGCGTGAAAAACATTGCTAAATCATACGCACCCAGCTACGCTTTACTGCTGGGTTCGCCATTTGCTTTCCTTAATTGGGAAAAAAAATACCTGCTCTCCAAGAGTTATAATAACTCTGCTACCCTCACGTTCTGTGACACATAAGCAGGGACACAGCACAGTTATTAAACTTAGATAATTCATTCACTAGAGGCAGTGGGGCCTTTCGTTTTCCAAAAAGGGCAAAAATTATATTTGGCCTGCAGTCTTGCGCCAATTTATTTCCTGCCTGGGAAATCTAATCACTGGTAATACAGCATGCTGAGGGGTAGGGGTAAGCCTAGAGGACGTGGACGTGGACGTGGCCGAGGACGCGGAGGGCCAAGTGAGGGTGTGGGCACAGGCCAAGCTCCTGATCCAGGTGTGTCGCAGCTGTCTGCTGCGCGATTAGGAGAGAGGCACGTTTCTGGCGTCCCCACATTCATCGCCCAATTAATGGGTCCACGCGGGAGACGGTTATTAGAAAATGAGCAGTGTGAGCAGGTCCTGTCCTGGATGGCAGAAAGTGCTTCGAGCAACCTATCGTCTACCCGCAGTTCTGCGCCGTCCACTGCTGCCAATCCGAATCCTCTGTCTGCTGCTCCTCCTTCCTCCCAGCCTCCTCAGTCCACTACAATGACACCTGCTCAGGAGCGGGAACACTCCCAGGAACTGTTCTCGGGCCCCTGCTTAGATTGGGCAGCAGCGGTTCCTCTCCCACCAGAGGAGTTTATCGTCACTGATGCCCAACCATTCGAAAGTTCCCGGGGTCCGGGGGAAGAGGCTGGGGACTTCCGCCAACTGTCTCAACAACTTTCTGTGGGTGAGGAGGACGATGACGATCAGACACAGTTGTCTTGCAGTGAGGTAGTAGTAAGGGCAGTAAGTCCCAGGGAGCAGCGCACAGAGGATTCGGAGGAAGAGCAGCAGGACGATGAGGTGACTGACCCCACCTGGTGTGCAACGCTTACTCAGGAGGACAGGTCTTCAGAGGGGGAGTCAAGGGCATCAGCAGGGCAGGTTGCAAGAGGCAGTGCGGTGGCCAGGGGTAGAGGCAGGGCCAGACCGAATAATCCACCAAGTGTTTCCCAAAGCGCCCCCTCGCGCCATGCCACCCTGCGTAGGCCGAGGTGCTCTAAGGTCTGGCAGTTTTTCACAGAGACGCCTGACGACCGACGAACAGTGGTGTGCAACCTTTGTCGCGCAAAGCTCAGCCGGGGAGCCAACACCAACAGCCTCACCACCACCACCATGCGCAGACATATGATGGCCAAGCACCCCGCAAGGTGGGACAAAGGCCGTTCACCGTCTCCGGTTTGCACCCCTGCCTCTCCCCCTGTGCCCCAACCTGCCACTGAGATGCAACCCCCCTCTCAGGACACAGGCACTACCGCCTCATGGCCTGCACCCACACCCTCATCTCCGCTGTCCTCGGCCCCATCCAGCAGTGTAGTTCAGCGCACCGTTCAGCCGTCGCTTGCGCAAGTGTTCGAGCGCAAGCGCAAGTACGCCGCCACGCACCCGCACGCTCAAACGTTAACCGTCCGCATCGCAAAATTCATCAGCCTTGAGATGCTGCCGTATAGGGTTGTGGAAACGGAGTCCTTCAAAAGTATCATGGAGGCGGCGGCCCCGCGCTACTCAGTTCCCAGTCGCCACTACTTTTCCCGATGTGCCGTCCCAGCCCTGCACGACCACGTCTCCCGCAACATTGTGCGCGCCCTCACCAACGCGGTTACTGCCACGGTCCACTTAACTACGGACACGTGGACAAGCACAGGCGGGCAGGGCCACTACATCTCCCTGACGGCACATTGGGTGAATTTAGTGGAGGCTGGGACAGAGTCAGAGCCTGGGACCGCTCACGTCCTACCCACCCCCAGAATTGCGGGCCCCAGCTCGGTGCTGGTATCTGCGGAGGTGTATGCTTCCTCCACTAAAGCACCCTCCTCCTCCTCCTCCTCCTCTGTCTCACAATCAAGATGTGTTAGCAGCAGCATGTCGCCAGCAGTCGGTGTCGCGCGGTGTGGCAGCACAGCGGTGGGCAAGCGTCAGCAGGCCGTGCTGAAACTACTCAGCTTAGGCGATAAGAGGCACACGGCCCACGAACTGCTGCAGGGTCTGACACAGCAGACCGACCGCTGGCTTGCGCCGCTGAGCCTCCAACCGGGCATGGTCGTGTGTGACAACGGCCGTAACCTGGTGGCGGCTCTGCAGCTTGGCAGCCTCACGCACGTGCCATGCCTGGCCCACGTCTTTAATTTGGTGGTTCAGCGGTTTCTGAAAAGCTACCCACGCTTGTCAGACCTGCTCGTAAAGGCGCGCCGGCTCTGCGCACATTTCCGCAAGTCCCACACGGACGCTGCCACCCTGCGCACCCTGCAACATCACTTTAAGCTGCCAGTGCACCGACTGCTGTGCGACGTGCCCACACGGTGGAACTCTACGCTCCACATGTTGGCCAGGCTCTATGAACAACGGAGAGCTATAGTCGAATACCAACTCCAACATGGGCGGCGCAGTGGGAGTCAGCCTCCTCAATTCCTTTCAGAAGAGTGGGCCTGGTTGGCAGACATCTGCCATGTCCTTGGTAATTTTGAGGAGTCTACCCAGGTGGTGAGCGGCGATGCTACAATCATTAGCGTCACCATTCCTCTGCTATGCATCTTGAGAAATTCCCTGCAAACCATAAAGGCAGCTGCTTTGCGCTCGGAAACGGGGGCGGGGGAAGACAGTATGCCGCTGGATAGTCAGGGCACCCTCCTGTCTATTTCTCAGCGCGTACAGGAGGAGGAGGAGGAGCATGAGGAGGATGAGGAGGAGGGGGAAGAGACAGCTTGGCCCGCTGCTGACGGTACACCGGCTGATTGCCTGTCATCCTTTCAGCGTGTATGGCCTGAGGAGGAGGAGGAGGAGGAGGAGGATCCTGAAAGTGATCTTCCTAGTGAAGACAGCCATGTGTTGCGTACAGGTACCCTGGCACACATGGCTGACTTCATGTTAGGATGCCTTTCTCGTGACCCTCGCGTTGCACGCATTCTGGCCACGACGGATTACTGGGTGTACACACTGCTCGATCCACGGTATAAGGAGAACCTGCCCACTCTGATTCCCGAAGAGGAAAGGGGTTCGAGAGTGTTGCTATACCACAGGACCCTTGCGGACAAGCTGATGGTAAAATTCCCAGCCGACAGCGCTAGTGGCAGAAGGCGCAGTTCCGAGGGCCATGTTGCAGGGGATGTGCGTAGATCGAGCAGCATGTACATCCCAGGCAGTGCAACAGTCTTTAAGGGCCTGGCCAGCTTTATGGCTCCCCACCAAGACTGTGTCACCGCTCCCCAGTCACGGCTGAGTCGGCGGGAGCACTGCAAAAGGATGGTGAGGGAGTACGTAGCGGATCGCACGACCATCCTTGGTGACGCCTCTGCCCCCTACAACTACTGGGTGTCGAAGCTGGACACGTGGCCTGAACTAGCCCTGTATGCCCTTGAGGTGCTTGCTTGTCCTGCGGCTAGCGTGTTGTCGGAGAGGGTGTTTAGTGCGGCTGGGGGAATCATCACAGATAAGCGTAGCCGCTTGTCAACCGACAGTGCCGACAGGCTAACACTCATCAAGATGAACAAAGGCTGGATTTCCCCAGACTTCTGTTCTCCACCAGCGGACAGCAGCGATACGTAAGCAATACGTAGGCTGCACCCGCGGATGGAAGCTACGTTCTCTCTCACCATCCAAAACGGGGACATTTCTGCTTCATCAATCTGTGTCTAATATTCCTCCTCCTCCTCCTCCTGCTCCACCTCCTGAAACCTCACGTAATCACGCTGAACGGGCAATTTTTCTTAGGGCCACAAGGCTCACTCAAATAATTTTTCAGAACAATTTTTATAAGTTTCAATGCGCTTAAAAGCATTGGAACTTTAACTTGAACCAATTTTTCGTTACACTGGGCTGCCTCCAGGCCTAGTTACCACTTAAGCCACATTAACCAAAGCGATTAATGGGTTTCACCTGCCCTCTTGGCTGGCCATGGCCAATTTTTGGGATGTACATTAGTACTGTTGATACAGCAATTTGTGTGGGCCCTCGCCTACAGTGTAATCAAATTAATTTTTAGCCCACCTGCATTACAGCTGACGTTACCTCAGCTGTGTTGGGCAATGCAATGGGATATTTTTGTGTACCGCCGGTGGGTTCCAGGGAGCCACCCATGCTGTAGGTGCACACTGAGTTTTTAATACATCTGTACACTTCTAAAGAACCCGTCTGACCGGGGCATGCAGTGTGGGCCGAAGCCCACCTGTATTACGCACGACATTACTACCTCAGCTGTGTTGGGCAATGCAATGGGATATTTCTATGTACCGCCGGTGGCTTCCTGGCACCCACCCAGGCAGTGGGTCCACAGGGAGTTAAACCTACATGTGTCCACTTGTAAAGAATCCCAGTCTGACTGGGGCATGCAGTGTGGGCCGAAGCACACCTGTATTACGCACGACATTACTACCTCAGCTGTGTTGGGCAATGCAATGGGATATTTCTATGTACCGCCGGTGGCTTCCTGGCACCCACCCAGGCAGTGGGTCCACAGGGAGTTAAACCTACATGTGTCCACTTGTAAAGAATCCCAGTCTGACTGGGGCATGCAGTGTGGGCCGAAGCCCACCTGTATTACGCACGACATTACTACCTCAGCTGTGTTGGGCAATGCAATGGGATATTTTTGTGTACCGCCGGTGGGTTCCAGGGAGCCACCCATGCTGTGGGTCGACAGGGACTTCACAATAGGGAGTTGTACCTGCCTGTGTCTATGAATTAAAAAGCCCGGTCTGACTGGGGCATGCAGACACCTTGACAGAATGAATAGTGTGTGGCACATAGGTTCCCCATTGCTATGCCCACGTGTGCAGCTCCAGATGGCGGTGGCACAGGATTCTATTTCTCATTGCTTCTGTACAGCATTGTGGGCTATCGCTCCGCCACTTTTAAAGAGGGTCGCTGCCTAGCCGTGCCAACCTCTGCAGTGTATGCCTGCGGTCCCTCGTCATGGCAGACGCAATTCTAAATAGACATGAGCGTGGTGTGGCATGAGGGCAGCTGAAGGCTGCGCAGGGACACTTTGGTGTGCGCTGTGGGGGGGAGGGGGTGCGGTTGGGCAGCATGTAACTCAGGAGAAGTGGCAGTGGAGTGTCATGCAGGCAGTGATTGTGCTTTGTTGGAGGTAGTGTGGTGCTTAGCAAAGGTATGCCATGCTAATGAGCGCTTTTCAGAAGTAAAAGTTGTTGGGAGGGGGGGGGGGCCCACTCTTGCCGCTATTGTGGCTTAATAGTGGGACCTGTGAACTTAGGATGCAGCCCAACATGTAGCCCCTCGCCTGCCCTATCCGTCACTGTGTCATTCCCATCACTTTCCTGAATTGCCCAGATTTTCACACATGAAAACCTTAGCGAGCATCGGCAAAATACAAAAATGTTCTGGTCGCCCATTGACTTCAATGGGGTTCGTTGTTCGAAACGAACCCTCGAGCATCACGGGAAGTTCGTTACGAATAACGAACACCCGAACATTTTGGTGTTCGCTCATCTCTAGAGTTCATCCTACAAAAAACAGGCCCTTCTAGAGCTCTGGCAATGGAAAATAAAATTAATACGGCTCTCGGAATGTGGCGACACAAAAGCAAACCTTTAGGAAAAAAATGTTTTAAATGTACAAAAATTGCAAAATATAAAAAAACTGTATAAACTTGGTATCGCCGGAATCGTGCTGACTCGGAGAATAATGTTATCACACTATTTATTTTGCACGCTGAATGCCGTAAAAAGGAAATCTAAAAAACAAATGGCTGAATTTCTTTTTTTCCCCAATCTCCCTACAATTTTTTTTACAAAAGTTATGCAATACATTATATATACCCCAAAATGATGCCATCAAAAAATACAACTTATCCAACAAAAAGCACATTGAAGGGGTTAAATGCCTTTGAATGCATTAATGGCGTTTCAATGCATTTCAATGGGGAAAAGTGCTATGACATGAGTTTTTTTGGCTTACGAACTCCGTCTCGGAATGGATTAAACTCGTATGACACAGGCTGATTTATTTTTTCCTTTATCATTAGGCCACACCATTAATCCATGTGTTTAGTGTCCCCTAATTGTTTGTGTCCATTTCAAAAAGATGAGAAATCGAAATACTATAGCTAAGTGCTGTATCAATCAAAACTTAAAACCTGGCTGCTTCTGTGCACGGTGGTGATTAATGGGACTAAAGTTATGACTTGTTTGCCTTTTAAGTGCGTCTAATTTGGTGTTTTTTCTAGATAATTTGATTATTGGAGCTGGCCCTGATGGAGGACCGCTCTCTGTGTCCCATAATGACAGGTTGCCGTCTTCACTGTTGCTATCTTCAGAGCAACCCTCGACCTCACAACTACCTGTGGCATCAGATGGTACAACTGATTTCGTCAGGGCTGATGAATCTCAACAGCGACCACTAAATTTGAATGGTAAATTAGAGCATTTAATTAAACTGCAAAAATGCAACAATGGCCTCCTGACAAGTATAAGGGATGGCATTTGCGACAGCGTGGATCAGCAGAAGGAAATGCTACGTATGCAGAAGTTTATGTCCACTCAGGAGACGGCAAAGGATTACAGTGGTGTCTATGAAGTTAGTCTGAAAAGGCAAAAGAAGAGAGAAAGACATGCAGAAGACAGGCCTTTGATTCAGAGAGGTTGCAGAGAGGTGGAAGAGTTTGCTTCTGGGTCCACGATGGCATATAGAAGAGGAAGGAATTTGAATGATGAATTAGTCCATACTACGGTAGAGGCAGAAAGATGTCCTAGGGGGAGGTTTTTAATACCACCCTGTAAGGGTAATTTTCCCTGTTTAGGCTGTGTCTGCTGTCGTAACTTAATGAAAGGTCATACATTCAAGCACCCCCTCACAGGTAAGCAGTTCCCCATTAGGAGTAGATATACTTGTAACACCAGCTATGTGATTTACCTCCTAACCTGCCCTTGTGGGCTGGGGTATGTGGGGGAGACCACACAGGAGGTGAAAAAGAGAATTGTTAAACACAAAAGTACTATTCGTACTGAGAATAAAGATTCACCGGTTTCTAAACACTTTGTGGAATTGAAACATTCAGTGAACCAACTAAGATTCAGGGTCATTGACCATGCGCCGGAGCAACCTAGGGAGAGGGACCGGGTATTGTTGCTCAAACGGAAAGAACTGAAGTGGATCCAAATGTTAGACACCATGGCACCTAAGGGCCTGAATTTAGGATAGAGCTCTTAAGTGCATATTTGATGACAAGATTCTTATAGGGGTACTGTTAGTGTTTTTAATCATATGCATTGTTTGCCTACATTGGAATAGTTATGATGAGAACTAATTATTGTTTGGTCTCGTCTTTCAAGTTTTTGATCCATCCGGTCTCCAGGTGTCAGATGGACCGACGCAGAATATCCGCATGGAATGTTCATTGATACATGATTACCATATTTTCGATTGTTATATTTTATATGCGAAGGATTGGTCATGCATAGGCATGTATTTGTTTCTATGCTATATATTAAAGGTGGTTGGACAGTGCACTCTGATTTGGCTCCATATTTGGGTGCATTGACAGTAGTGGGCTTACAAACAATAGAGTCCTGTAGAGAAATAGATATATAAGTCTACATTGAGGAGTCAACACCTAATAAAAGTGGGAAGTCGTAGATATCCAATAGTTGGTTGCAGGGGTGTAACTTTAGAGGGTGTAGGGGATGCGGTTGCACCCGGGCCAAGGAGCCTTGGGGGGCCCATAAGGCCTCTCTTCTCCATATAAGAAGCCAAATACTATGAACAAAGCATTATAGTTGGGGGACCCGTTCCAGGTTTTGCATTGGGGCCCAGGAGCTTCAAGTTACGCCTGTGGTTGGTTGATATCCTCCGATGGTGTATGAGATAAAATGCTGTGCATTAGGCAGTGATAGGGTTAACTTATATCCTATTGATAATAAGATGTGAGGCCCTGGAGGTTGGAGTAGATATTATATCATCATAATGCCCCTTTTTCATGCAAACTGAAGGCTGAGATAGCATCCAGTAATGTTCAGACTTAAGATTGCCGAGAATCTTAAATAAATGCAGACGCTATGGGTCCCTAGCTTACAGAAGGTGCGCGGTGCCAGGGATGCCAGTGAGAGGAGCGTGGTCTCGCGGTATGATGACACAACAGCAGCATGCGTGATCCTCTTTATGGACGCCAATTGAGAAGCGATCGGCACCATCTGCACCTGGTATCCGGATGGAGAATCAGCCTCAGCCCTAACAAGGTGGTGGGTAATATGTATGTACTCAATACAGCTGTGATAGGGGGAGGAGCATTATACTAATCATTCGATTGGTAGCAATGTCATATGTTTTAGTACTTAAAGGGGTTGTCCTGCGCCGAAACGGGTTTTTTTTTTTTCAACCCCCCCCCCCCCCCGTTCGGCGCGAGACAACCCCGATGCAGGGACCTAAAGAAAAATCCGCACAGCGCTTACCTGAATCCCCGCGCTCCGGTGACTTCTTACTTACCGGCTGAAGATGGCCGCCGGGATCTTCTCCCTCGGTGGACGGCAGGGCTTCTGTGCGGTCCATTGCCGATTCCAGCCTCCTGATTGGCTGGAATCGGCACGTGACGGGGCGGAGCTACACGGAGCCGGCATCCTGCACGAGCGGCCCCATTCAGAAAAGAAGAAGACCCGGACTGCGCAAGCGCGGCTAATTTGGCCATTAGACGCCGAAAATTAGGCGGGCTCCATGGAAACGAGGACGCCAGCAACGGAGCAGGTAAGTGAATAACTTCTTATAACTTCTGTATGGCTCATAATTAATGCACAATGTACATTACAAAGTGCATTAATATGGCCATACAGAAGTGTATAGACCCACTTGCTGCCGCGGGACAACCCCTTTAAGGGGGGTAAGTATTACTGTGATTCATGCTTGATAAGGATCGTTGGACGGTCAAAACGTTGCATGTTCATTTTTTTTTTATACTGAAGATGGAGGAATAAAACTTGATTTTTATGCACCACGATTCTTCTGCTGCCTTCTATATTTATTTTCCTTCTATATAAGTGATTCCACACTTTTCAGACATCCGGTGCTTTATTAATGACTATGGCTTGATAATATCAATAAATATGCTGTAATTAATATTAAACTGCTTTACGGTAAGAGCTACATTACACATTCAGCCCGTCCTCTCATACTACAGAACGGTATAGGGGACCATCCAGAGTTCATAGATAATGCTGATACCAATTTTTTAAAATAGTCTTAAGAAGCTCCTCAGTCCAGGTGGCTAATGTTTCTCCTCATGGCGAGCACAGTGAGGGTGTAGGGAGTCTTAAAGAACATGCAATGCTCTTTGGGAAAAAGCTTTGCAAATGAAATATTCCTTCTTAGCACCACCTACTGGAAGGCAGCTTCCCTATAGGCCAACTTAGTACACCACACAGATACGGGAGTCAGATTGCAACACATTTTGTAAATTTTTAAAAAGTTGTAATTCTTAAATATGTCTAAAAAGTTCACACCCCGCCCCCTTTTCTATACAGTTTTTGTAATACTGAAGTGAGAGGGGTAAAATCTGTTCTTTTTGGTGAAAATCAATAAATATGTATTTCTTTTGCCTAATACTCTCCCCTTTTATCTTTTCTATACCCAACCTAAAAAATTTACAAATAAACAATTGGCATTTAAAAATGTGTTTAATTTGTCTTGCGCTAGAAGTCAACATTTATGAGGAGATGAGCGAGCACACTCGTCCGAGCTTGATGCTCGTCGAATATTAGGGTACTCAAGATGCTCGTTACTCGAGACGAACACCAGGCGGTACTCGATTCAATTGCATTTCCTTCCCCGCATGTTTAGCGCCATTTTCTAGCCAATAGACATGCGGGGAAGCCATTAGAACTTCCTGCTGTGACGGGCCAGCCCTCTCCATCCCCACAGTAGTGACTGGCTGGGCTGATCAGGTAACCACCGAGTACTTAAACTGGTCCCGCCCGCGGCTCGCCTCAGACGCATGCTGGCAGAGGTTAGGGAAAGTGCTGCTGCTGATATAGGGAAAGTGTTAGAGTAGGATCCTGTCTTCAAGAACCCCATTGGTCCTTCTTAGGGCTACTCTTCATAGTGTGCATTACTGTTGTGGCTGGCTTGGAGCAGTAGTGCACCAATTTTTTTTAAGCATCTGGGGCTGTGGAGGCCATTTCAGCTATACTGTTCTCTGTCTGCAGTGCTGTAGGCAGAGTTAAAGGAAAGAGCTGATTATATAGGGAAAGTGTTAGAGTAGGATCCTGTCTTCAAGAACCCCAACGGTCCTTCTTAGGGCTACATCTGGTCATATGCATTATAGTTGTGGCTTGCTGGGAGTAGTAGTGCATAAATTTTTGTATTATGCATCTAGGCCTGTTCCCAGCCTTTCAGTAATAGCGTTCTCAGCCTGCAGTGCCGTACAACCAGCTCTCACCGTGAAATTGCTCTCTAATATTTCCTAGCCTCCTGTAAACGACTTCAGTTATACCGGTCTCAGTCTGCAGTGCATTAGGCAGAGGTCTCACCGCTAAACAGTACTGTAATATTTCCTGGGGCACTGCAAAGTATTTCAGCTCAGCCACTGTGCAGAGCATCTCACAATACCCTTTCCTTGGTGGGTTTGAGATCGCCGCAGTTACCAGCACTATCCATTGGCTTTAGAGTCTTCTCCCACTCCATACAGCCTCTATCATCTACAAGTCTCTGTGAGCAGTAAATTACCCCTAGGTATCAGCGCTAGACAGCGGGTTAATTTTTTCATGTTACAGCATAGAGCCTCCGCTATCTACAAGTCTCTGTGTGCAGTGAATTAAGCCACAGTTGTCAGTGCTGTACAGTGGGATAATTTATTTGGGCCTGCTCTATTCTTAATCCACCATGATGAGGAGTAGGGGTAAGGGTCAAGGACGCAGACGTCCAAGTGAGGGTGTGGGCACAGGCCGAGTTCCTGGGCATGGTGAATCACAGCCGGCTGCTGCGGGATTAGGAGAGAGACAAGTTTCTGGGCTCCCCAGCTTCATATCACAATTTACAGGTCCGCGTGGTAGACCTTTATTACAAACAGAGCAGTGCGAGCAGGTCCTGTCGTGGATGGCAGAAAACGCCTCCGGCAATGTATCGTCCACTGAGTCTTCTACGCAGTCCACCACTCCCGGCCTAGGGACTGCAACTCTAAATCCTCTGGCTGTTCCTCCTCCCTCCCAGCCTCCTCACTCCAGGAAAATGACATATTCTGAGCAGGCAGACTCCCAGGAATTGTTCTCGGGTCCCTGCCATGAATGGGAAAAAAATGGTTCCTCTCTCACCTGAGGAGTTTGTCGTGACCAATGCCCAACTTTTGGAAAGTTCCCAGAATCCGGGTGATGAGGCCGGGGACTTCCGGCAACTGTCTCAAGAGCTTTTTGTGGATGAGGATGATGAGACACAGTTGTCTGTCAATGAGGTAGTAGTAAGGGCAGTAAGTCCGAGGGAGAAGCGCACAGAGGATTCAGGGGAAGAGCAGCTGGACGATGAGGTGACTGACCCCCCCCCCCCCCCCCCTAGTTTGCTAAGCCTATATGGCTTCAGAGGGGGAGGCAAGTGCAGCAGCAGGATAGGTTGGAAGAGGAAGTGTTGTGGCCAGGAGTAGAGGCAGGGCCAGAACGAAGCATCCTCCAACTGTTTCCCCAAGCACCCCCTCACGGCAACCCTCCGTGCAGAGGGCTAGGTGTTCAAAGGTGTGGAACTTTTTTAGTGAGAACGTGGACTACCGACGAACAGTGGTGTGCAACCTGTGTCACACCAAGATCAGCCGAGGAGCCACCACTACCAACCTCCCCACCACCAGCATGCGCAAGCACATGATGGTCAAGCACCCCACAAGGTATGACAAAGGCCATTCACCGCCTCCAGGTCACACCACTGCCTCTTCCCCTGTGCCCCAGCCTGCCACACAGATCCAACCCCCTCCCAGGACACAGGCACGAGCGCCTCCCGGCCTGCACCCACACCCTCACCTCCACCGTCCTCCACTCCATCCAGCAATGTTTCTCAGCAGTCGCTAACACAAGCGTTGGAGCAAAAGCGCAAATACACCGCCACCCACCCACATGCACAAGCTTTAAACATGCACATAATCATTAATCAGCCTGGAGATGCTGCTGTACAGGCTTGTGGAAATGGAGGCTTTCAAAAACATGATGGCGGCGGTGGTCTCGTGCTACTCGGTCCCTAGTTGCCACTATTTTTCCCGGTGTGCTGTCCTAGCCCTACACCAGCACGTCTCCCGCAAAATAAATTGTTCCTTCACCAATGCAGTAACTGTGAAGGTCCACATAACCACGGACACGTGGACAGGTACTGGCGGGCAGGGCCACTATATCTCCCTGACGGCATATTGGGTGAACTTGGTGGAGGCTGGGACCGAGTCAGAGCCTAGGACCGCTCACGTCTTACCCACACCCAGGATAGCGGGTCCTACCTCGGGCCTGGTATCTGCAGCGTTTTATGCCACCTCCTCCAAACCCTCCCACTCTTCCTCCTCTGCCACCTCTACCTCTCAATTAAGAAGTGTGAGCACGTCGCCAGCAGTCGGTAGCGCGCGACGATGCAGCACAGCGGTGGACAAGTGTCAGCAAGCCGTGCTAAAGCTAATCAGCTTAGGAGACAACATGCACACCGCCCCTGAGCTGCTGCAGGGTCTGATAGAGCAGACCGACCTCTGGCTTTCGCCGCTGAGCCTCCAACCGGGCATGGTCGTGTGTGACAACGGCCATAACCTGGTGGTGGCTCTACAGCTCGGCAGCCTCACACACGTGCTATGCCTGGTCCACGTCTTCAATCTGGTGGTTCAGCGGTTTCTGAAAAACTACCCCCACTTGTCTGACCTGCTCACATATTTCCGCAAGTCCACCACGGACGCTGCCACCCTGAGGACCCTGCAATGTCGGATTCAGCTGCTGGAGCACCGACTGCTGTGCGACGTGCCCACATGCTGGAATTCTACAATGCACATGTTGGCCAGGCTGTACGAGCAGCGTAGAGCAATTGTGGAATACCAGCTGCAACATGGGTGGTGGAGTGGTAGTCAGCCTTCGCAATTCTTTACTGAGAAGTGGGCATGGATGGCAGATATCTGCCAGGTCCTCGGAAACTTTGAGCAGTCTACCTAGATGGTGAGCGGCGATACGGCAATCATTAGCGTTACCATCCCGCTGCTTTGCCTGCTGAGAAGTTCCTTGCTAAGCATAAAGGCCGGCGTGGATGGAACAGGAGACGGGGGATGACAGTATGTCGCTTGATAGCCAGACCACCCTTATGTCTATATCTCAGCGCATTTTGGAGGAGGAGGGGGAGAAGCAGGAGGGGGAAGAGACAGCTGGCCACACTGCAGAGGGTACCCATGCTGCTTGCCTCTCATCTGTTCAGTGTGTATGGGCTGGAGGAGGAAGAGGAGGATCCTGAAAGTCATCTTCCTAGTGAGGACAGTGATGTGTTGCGTACTGGTACCCTGGCACACATGGCTGACTTCATTTTAGGCTGCCTTTCTCGTGACCCTCGCTTTAGACGCATTTTGGCCAATACGGATAACTGGGTGTACACCCTTCTCTACCCATGGTATAAGGAGAACCTTTCCACTCTCATTCCCGAAGAGGAAGGGGGTACGAGAGTAATGCAATACCACAGGGCCCTGGTGGAAAAAGTGATGCTAAAGTTCCCATCTGACAGCACTAGTGGCAGAAGACACAGTTCAGAGGGCCAAGTAGCAGCAGGTAAGGAGCGGGGATCAGGCAGCATGTCCAGTGCAGGCAGGGGAACACTCTCCAAGGCCTTTGCCAGCTTTATGGCTCCCCAGCAAGACTGTGTCACCACTTCCTAGTCAAGGCTGAGTCAGAGGGAGCACTGTAAAAAGATGGTGAGGGAATACCTAGCCGGTCATACCACCGTCCTCCGTGATGCCTCTGCTCCATACAACTATTGGGTGTCAAAGTTGGACACGTGGCACGAACTTGTGCTGTATGCCCTGGAGGTTCTGGACTGCCCTGCCGCTAGCATCTTGTCAGAGAGGGTGTTTAGTGCAGCTGGGGGAATCATCACGGATAAGCGTACGCGCCTGTCAACTGCCAGTGCCGACATGCTTACACTCATAAAGATGAACAAAGGCTGAATTTCACCAGACTTCTCTTCTCCACTGGCAGAAAGCAGCGGAACCCAAAGATTCTTTTCACTGCAACAGGAGAAAAATGCATCCTTTATCACCACAAAAAAAGGGGGAATTAGCTTTGTCAATCACTCTCAGATATTATTACTCCTCCTCCTACTACTCCTTCTAAAACAGCATGTCGTCACGCTGAACTGCCAAAAGGCTCTGTTTAAAAGAGTTTTACAATTTTTCAACATTTCTTGAGTATTGATACTTTAACAGACACCAATTTTTTTCACAGGACTGGCTCCAGGCTCTGTTACAAATTAAGCAACAGCAAGCTGTATCTTTAAAAAATGTTTATGGGTTTCACCTGCCCTCGCGGTTGAGTAATTTTTCAGGGGTGCACTTGTACTCTTGGTAGACCAATTTTTCTGGCCCTCCACTATATTGTTTTCTAACTATTTTTTCCGGCTTTTGCCTATACTCTTGGTAACCAAATTTTTTCAGGGGTTCGCCTACACTCTTGCTACAGAAATGTTACAGAGGTCTGCCTATACTCTTGCCACAGAAATGTTACAGGGGTCCGCCTATAGTCTTGGTACACCAATGTTTCAGGGGTTCGCCTACATTGTTGCTATAGAAATGTTACAGAGGTCTGCCTATACTCTTGCTACAGAAATGTTTCTGGGGTCTGCCTATACTCTTGCTACAGAAATATTACAAGGTTCCGCCTATACTTTTGCTGCAGAAATGTTACTGGGGTTCCGCCTATACTCTTGGTACACCAATGTTTCAGGGGTTCGCCTACACTCTTGCTACAGAAATGTTACTGGAGTACGTCTATACTTTTGCTACAGAAATGTTACTGGGGTCTGCCTATACTTTTTCTACAGAAATGTTACTGGCGACCGCCTATGCTGTTTCAACTGAATGGTTTGAGGGGTTCACCTATACTTTTTCAACGGAAATGTTACTGGAGTCCGCCTATACTTTTGCTACTGAAATGTTGCTGGGGTCCGCCTATACTCTTGCTACAGAAATGCTACAGGGGTCTCCCTATACTCTTGCTACAGAAATGTTACAGGGGTCTGCCAATACCTTTGCTACTGAAATGTTACTGGGGTCTGCCTATAATCTTGCTACAGAAATGTTACTGGGGTCTGCCTATACCTTTGCTACAGAAATGTTACTGGGGTGCGCCTATGCAGTTTCAACTGAATGGTTGAGGGGTTCACCTATACTTTTGCTACGGAAATGTTACTGGGGTCCGCCTATACCTTTGCTACAGAAATGTTACTGGGGTCTGCCTATGCTGTGGGTGCACAAAGACTTCCCATCGGGGTGTTTTACCTATGTGGCACAAATACACTGTCTGACTTGGGCAGAAATGTGTGCCAAGGCCGAGGTCCTTGGCGGGGTGAAACTCTGCCTTGTTTGGGCACTTTGATTTCTTCCTGAGTAATTCCATCTTTGTGCACTGACAGCATAGGCGAGCCCAATGAACTCAAAGACTTCCCTTTGCAGTGTTGAGCTATCTGACACCTACACAGAATGAATTGTGTGGGGACACATGGATTTCCCATAGCTATTTAGCTCACGACACCTTGGGTCACACAAGGTGGAGGCTGGAACCGAGCCTGACCCAGGGTATGCTCACGTACTTCCCACACAGAGTATTGCAGGTCCTACTTCGGTCATGGTTTCTTGGCCTTGTAAGGCCACCTCCTCCTCCTGCTTGGGGTCTGGGGATCAGCGCTGGGCAACATGTATTTTCTCTCATGTTACCACAGTTATCTGAGACACTGGTTTGGGCCAAACAAAAGGAGATTTACTGCATTAATGAGCCGTTCACAGCTGCACTAGCATTCTGAGTCGGCTTTATGCCCACGATTAAGGAGGGTGTGAGCCGAGGTTGAGGTCCTGGGCAGGTTGAAACTGCCATGTTTGGGCGCTCTGATTTCTTTATGTGTAATACCATCTTTAAGTTCCTTGGGCTCGCCTATGCTGTGGGTGCACAAAGACTTCCCATTGCGGTGTTTTACCGGTCTGACACAAATACACTGACTGACTAGGGTAGAAATCTGGGCCGAGGTCCTTGGTGGGGTGAAACTCTGCCATGTTTGGGTGCTGTGATTTCTTTATGTGTAATACCATCTTTAAGTTCCTTGGGCTCGCCTATGCTGTGGGTGCACAAAGACTTCCCATTGTGGTGTTTTACCGGTCTGGCACAAATACACTGACTGACTAGGTTAGAAATGTGGGCCAAGGTCCTTGGTGTGGTGAAACTCTGCCATGGTTGGGCGCTCTGATTTCCTCATGTGTAATACCATCTTTAAATTCCTTGGGCACGCCTATGCTTCCCATAGCGGTGTTTTACCTGTTTGCTAGAAATACACTGACTGACTAGGGTAGAAATGTGGGCGGGGGGAAACTCTGCCATAGGCGAGCCCAAGGAACTCAAAGACTTCCCATTGCAGTGTTGAGCTATCTGACACCTACACAGAATGAATTGTGTGGGGACACATGGATTTACCATTGCTATGTAACTCGCTGCACCTGGGGTCACACAAGGTGAAGGTTGGGACCGAGCCTGACCCTGGGCCCCCTCATGTGCTTCCTACACAGAGTATTGCTGCATTGTGGAGATGTGTAGAAGTGCTGGCACCTGAGTCCCCTTTATGCCCACGTTTGCGGCTCCTGACAATTTTGTGACGGAGGTGGCACGGGATTGGAATGATGATCGTAGTCAATTTATCATCAATTCTCAACAGCATTGTGGGCTATCGCCCACACTTTAAAAGAGGGTCGCTGCCTGGCCCTGCCAATCCTCTGCAGTGTGTTCCTCCTGATCCAGTATGCACTTATAAATAGACATGAGGGTGGTGTGGCTGTGAAGCAAGCATGTGGCATGAGGGCAGCTGAACGCTGCGCTGGGAAACTTTTGTGTGTGTTGTGGACGGAGGGTCGTGCAGGGGGTTGGACAGCAATGCCAGCATGTAACCCAAGAGAAGAGGCAGCGCTGTCACCCGCAGGCAGTGATTGTCCTTGGTTGCAGGTAGTGTGGTGCTTAGCTAAGATGTGCCAGCACGTGTGCCTTGCTTATGCCGATTTGTCCAAAGTAAATTGTTAGGGGGGTGACCGCCAGACTCTTGCCCCCATTTTGGCTTAATAGTGGGACCTGGGAGCCTCAGATGCATTCATGCATGCTGCCCCTGCCCTTCCCTATCCGTTTCTGTGGTGTTTCCATGACTTTCTGATGTTTTCTGGTGTTTGACAAGTCATCAGCTATGCGGAGCATTGGTCCCATAAAAAAATGCTCGAGTCCCCCATTGACTTCAATGGGGTTCGTTACTCGAAACGAACTCTCGAGCATTACGAAAAGTTCGACTCGAGCAACGAGCACCCAACCTCTATAAGTGATCACAGGCTTCATGTTCTCTGATTGTACGTTTCCTTGTCTTCTACATCCAGCCAGGCCACTATGATAACTTCTTCTGGATGGCTGTTTATCTTTGGTCTCTCACTACTGTAGCCCATCCACAGCCATTACAGCAATGCAAATATAAAACACTAAGTTGCTTTATCTTGCCACAATATTTAGTCCCATGGGCTGACTATGGCTTCAATAAGATCCAATATAGAGAATTGCTATTAGTGTATGAATTATAGCGGCCCAAGAGCAGAACATTAAGATAAATTACATTAACAAATGTTTTAATGTTTTCCCAGCAACACATTTCTCTGTCCCTGTTCCTAAATTCTGTTTCCACTCACATACCCAACATGACAGTCAGGATATTCCCCACTGCCCTTCCCTGACCGGCCTTAGACCAAAAACTCTCACCACTTTACAGGGGCAGTATTATAGTAGTTGTATTCGTAGACATGGGACGTAATATTATGCAATAAAACATTTAGTACAATATCAAATTGATTTCTCGGCAATAACAAACATGGGCACCTGTTTAATATATATGCACTCCGTTTTCGCTATGTAGAACCAATGATACAAGGTAAAACAGAGAAATGTGTGGAGTTGTTGATTCAGGGATTATGTTGATTGATAGACTGGGAGGTAAGAGCCTGAGCTGGATGGATATGTCTATTTGCAGCCGTACACATTGTTACTGTATTACGATGTGTTCCTGGAACATACAGACAAATGACATAAACTGCAGCAATCTGAACTGTACCCAGAGGGACACCACAACAAGTCACAGATGAGACCTGTACATGTCTGTTCTAGTCCAACTGGAAGACAGTATTATATTACTGTAAGCCCTTCATCAATTGTTATTCTCATGTTCCACTGTTTGATTCAGTAGCAGAAGAAAGAGCCCATCATGTCCGCGGTCTCTGGGAGGACGGAAGAGCAGGGACAAGGTATGCTTCAAAGTGAAGACCAAGCAGCAAGAAACCTACAACCTTCCAAGAAAAAAAGGAAAAAGTTTAGTGCTGTTCAGGTTGAGAGACTCATCACTGAAATCTCCCAGAACCTAGACCAATTATTTAAAGCTAATTCAAGAGAGAAGAAGAGCAGTGCCTGGAGAGAAGTAATGAAGGAAGTGAACAAAGCAGGTCCGACAAGCCACACCATTAGTGAATGTAAGGTTAGATGGAATAGCTACAAAAGAAGCCTGAAACAGAAAGTCGCAAAATCATCAGAAAGCCTTCACCAGCTGGAGACCATTTTAGGTAAAAGAGATATGAGGATTGTCCGATACTTTCATATCGATGAAGCAATTCGCACGGAACTTGAGAAAAACTGTCCAGGTAAAGGCAAAAAAAATCTTTTTGGTCATAATCATGGCTCAACACGCTGGGTTTATGTCAACAATGTATTTTTGTTTGCATTTAAAGCTTTGTTTTAGAACTTTGGGTAGGTCTGATGGGGGAGGGTAATCTTAAAAAAAATATCTTTATTGTACTAATGTAGCATGTGGTTTTTGTACTCAGGCCGACTATTTTTTCTTTATCATTAGGCCACACCATTAATCCACGGGTTTTGTGCCCGTTAATTTTTTGTGTCCATTCCAAATAGAGGAAGAACAGAAGTGCTACAGCTAAGTGCTATATCAATCAAAGCCTAGGCGAACGTGCGAGCTGAGTGAGTGTGTGTGGCTGTATGCTAACTGTTCTGTATCATAAGTGTGGCTTGGGATTAGTGACTTTGGAGTCAGGAACTTTGGAAGCTTCACCTGGGTTTAAGAATTGCTTATCTATTTGAATTTTTGCAAATACTACTTTCATCTAATCTATCTGTATGATCCCCATTTAGAATGCGCTCCATGACTGACAATGCCGTCCAGTGTACATCTTATGTTGTGTATGCCATCCTTGACCAGCTGGCATCATACTACTGGACAAGATGTGATCGCATTGCACATTTGGAAGCCCAGATCTTAGATCTAAATGAGCAGCTTGTAACACTGAGATCCACTGGCACCATAGAAAGTGCAGCTCACTGAGCATTCGCTGGGTAGATGTGGGGGTGGATGGTAGTATGGGGGTGCAGGATGAGCAGGTAGCTAGCTGGGTGACAGGAGGAGGGGTAGAGGAAAAGAGAACCATCGAGGCTAGTCTTGATCTGGCACACTCCAACAAGTATGCAAAGTTGGCAGATGAGGGGGATGCCATTAAAAGGATTAGCACTGCTGCAGCACAACATACCCTCTGATTGCAGGGGGATGTCTGCTACAGTAAGAAAGGGAATAGGAGTGCAGGTCAGGCTAGACAGGTCCTGGTAGTGGGAGACTCAATTATTAGAAGGACAGACAGGGCAATCTGCCATGCCACAAAGACTACGATTGTCGAACGGTGTGTTGTCTTCCTAGCTTTCGAGTTACTAATCGTGAATTGGGTCGACAAATTACCTGGAGGTGCTGGTGAGGACCCAGTGGTCATGGTGCACATGGCACGAATGACAAAGTTCAAGGTTGGTGGACAGTCCTTCAAGAAGGTAGGATGTAAGTTTAAGCGAGGACCTCCAAAGTAGTAGTCTCTGAAATACTACCTATACTACGTGCCACACCAGAATGGCTACGGGAGATTAGGGATGTAAATAAGTGGCTCCAGAGTTGGTGGAGGAAGGAGGGGTTTGGGTTCCTGGAGAACTGGGATGACTTTGCTGTCAGCTACAGGTTCTACCATAGAGATGAGCTGCATCTCAACAGGGAGGAGGCAGCTGTGCTGGAGGAGAAGATGGCTATAAATTTGGAGAAGTGTTTAAACTAGGCATTGGGGGGCAACCAGAGAGATACAGGGGAGGATATTGTAGACAATGACTTGAGACTAAGTAATGAAAATAGAGGGGGGAGTGGTGAGTGGGGTTAGTACACTTAAAACTGTCAGAATAGTTAATAGGGATACACTTAAAGTAAAAATAACTAAAACCTTCAAAAACTGTATGGTGACTAATGACGGGACTAATGCTAGAAGTCTGACCAATAATGTTAATGAACTGGAAGTAATAATGTCTGAGGAAAACTATGACATAGTGGGCGCAACTGAGACCTGGTTGGAAGAAAGCTGTGACTGGGTGGTGAACTTACCAGGTTACAGTCCAGAAGGGATTGCAAAAACCGAAAAGGGGGTGGGGTTTTTCTTTATGTAAAATCTTGGTTAAAGCACACATTATGGGAAGATATATGGGAGGGAGATGAACATGTGGAGTGTCTATGGGTAGAGATACATGGAGGGGAAAACAATAATAAAATCCTCATAGGGGTTTTCTATAGGCCACCAAATATAATAAAATCAACTGAAAATTTGATACTGAGAAAAATAGATGAAACGGCATATCACAATAAAGTAATTAGCACGTTTTTGTCAATCACATAAAACAAAAAAAAGGTTTGGTACCGTGTTAGCCAGCAGAGCAAAGTGTGATTGTTCTCAGTGAGAGAAAGCAAATAATCTTGTAGATATGATACGTTTTATTGGCTAACAAAAATACATGATGTTACAGCATGGGGGATATATCGCCCCCTTTGTCAGGCTATTGAATGAAACTAGTTAGGATGGCACATAATTATAACATACAGATGAAGAGGGGAGGAGAACACATTCCTGTTGATCTAAAGAAATTTGAGACTGTTTTGCACTCAAAACTAAAAACAACAGACAAACAGAGGGGAGTCGTACATCGTAAATGAGTCCACTGAGCTCAGGACAGTTTTATAATGTGTCTTCTCTTTCCTTAAACCTGCACATGAAAAGAGATGCAGTACCACCTAGTGGATGGCACCATTATTACAAGTCAAGGTCTGAATTTTTATGTAGTTGCATAAGTGGAAAATATGAAAGCTCTGAAGGAGGTCAAGAGGGATGTCCTCCTCCAAATCAAATTTTTTTTTTGCTTTAAAACTTCATAAAAATTCAGAACTTGACTGAGTGATTTGAGTCAGTGAAAGTCAATGGACTTTCATTGATCCATGCGCATGTGCGTGTAGACCCAGTGTGCCCCTAGAGGTACAAGATATGCACAAGAAATAGATCACAGCATGTTCTATCTCTCTGCATACCACACAGTGTGACCCCTATATATTGATATAGGCAGTATGGTTGGTGTTTTCATATATAATCCTCCTCTCAAACGGAACTAGGAATTAAAAAAAAATAAAAAAGAGTCACACTACGCATGCTCATGTGCACGTGATACACGGCCATACACATTACACTAGCAGCAATACGTGGTCTCTGACGGTAGATTGCAAACATTGCTAAATCGCTGCTGATAGACCTGCAGCATTTTACTGAGTTGTTCATAAGCATGAGCCCTAACTGGAGCTGCCAGTGTTAGGTTCTAGAACCTCCATGCCCATATCACATCTTGTATCAAAGCTAGAGCTGGTACAACAGGGTACTAGAGCCTCCATGCTCACCCGTATCACATCTTGTATCCAAGCTAGAGGTGGTACAACAGCGTACTAGAGCCTCCATGCCCACCTGTATCACATCTTGTATCCAAGCTGGAGGTGGTGCAACAGGGTACTAGAGCCTCCATGCCCACGTGTATCACATCTTGTATCCAAGCTAGAGGTGGTACAACAGGCTACTAGAGCCTCCCTATTGTAACGTTAATATAAGTAAGTTTCAGTTGATTATCACAACTCTTTCCAGGTGAGGGATTGGTTTTGACAATGAGTATACATGCGTATTTACAGAGGAAGGCAGGAGAAATCCTTCGGTCCTTCTTGTAAATTTTTTTTGTGCTCGTGAAAAATGCAGTGAATACTCCTGCAAGAAGCAAATATTCGGTCTGTGAAAATGCTGTATATTTTGTGGACCAAAACTACACATCCTGTGTGAGTCCTAAGGTGCATATATGGGAAGAGTGCCGCTGAGTCTTCGCACTCTTTCTCCTACTGTAGCCGCTGAGCTAAGCCGAACACACAGAGCTAGAGATGAGCGAACGTGTCCGTAACGGACACATCCGCACCCGGACACCGGCTTTAGCGAACACTGGAGTGTTCGCGCGTAAGTGTCCGGGTGCCGCCGGGGGGCGGGGAGATGCGCGGCGGCGCGGGCGGCAGTAGCGGGGAACAGGGGGGAGCCCTCTCTCTCTCCCTCTCCCCCCCGCTCCCCGCCGCCCCCCCCCGCGCTGCCACGGCGGCCCCCGAACTTTTTCGCCCGAACACCGAGGTGTTCGCAAAGTTCGGTGTTCGGGCGAAAAAGGGGCGGGGCCGAACGTGTTCGCTCATCTCTACACAGAGCCCCTCAGACCTGGCAGTGATGTGTAATAAAACAAGTGATTGCTCCTGCCATGTCAGAGGTGCTTTGTGTGTCCTGCTCCGCTTGGGCGCATGCAGTAGTAAAAATAAGTTGATGCACTATTATAACTAGGGCAACTGTGGGGAAATTATTACTACTGAAACCACTGGAGAGCACTATTACAACTAGGGCCACTCTTGGGGCATTTTTACAGCTGGGGCACTTAACAGGGGCCACACTTACTGCTGGCGCAGCTACACTGGTCATGCCATAAGATTTTGAGCTGGCTTTAATGACCCTACATGGCCTACCGATATAAACCTCCTATTATGGCACGGTGATGATTTATGGGACTAAAAAGTTATGACATGTTTCCCTTTTTAGTTGGCCATAAGTACTGTAGGGGAGAACTGTCTGAAAAGCGCTTGTTAGATTGCCATATATTATCCCCAACTCTACCACATGCATCTAATTTGGTGTTTTTCTCTAGATGATTTGATTGTTGAAGATGGCCCTGATGGAGGACCGCTCTCTGGGTTCCATAATGACAGTTTGTCTTCACTGTTGCTATCTTCAGAGGAATCCTCAAGCTCAAACCTATCTGTGGCATTAAATGGTACAACTGATCTCGCCACGGCTGATGAATCTCCACAGCAACCACTAGAATTGGAAGCCAAATTAGAGCAGTTAATTGAACTGCAAAAATTCACCAATGGCCTCCTTGCAAGTATAAGGGATGGCATTTGTGATCAGCAGAAGGAAATGTTACATATGCAAAAGCTTATATCCACTCAGGAGACAGCGAAGGATTACAGTGGTGTCTATGAAGTTAGTTTGAAGAGGCAAGAAAAGAAACAAAGACATGGAGAAGACAGACCTGAGGAAGGAGGAAGCAGCATTGTGATGTAGAAGTCAGACAAGAGGCTCCATAAACTGGTCAATAAAGGAGCATCATCAAAATGTGCAAATCCTAGAGGGAAGTTCTTAATTTATTAACCCTTTCCAATCCAATGTCGGGCCTGCCCAACATCATCATTTCCCTCCACAACTCCGATGTCGGGACAGGCCCGACACTGCAGTGCAGGAGTGTATCTGCACCCGATCATCAGACACTTCGGGTGCAGATGCACTCCTGCACTGATCCTCATCAAGGACCCCCGAGGAGAAGGCAGAAAGAGTTTTTAACCCTTTCTGCCTTCTCCTTTACACATTACGCAGCACTCAATTAGCGCTATGTAATGCAGAGGCATTCCGGACGGCGATCATGTGACAGCCGATGTTACCTGACCCCCAGCGGTCACATGAACGCCGAGCCGGGAGCCTGCACTGTGGGAGGAATGTGGAAGTAATACTTCCGCATTCTCCCTTCTGCCTCCCGGCGCCGGCGATCATGTGACCGCTGGGTGCCACCTAACCACAGCGGCCACATGATCGCAGAACCGGTATTACTTATTAGTATTACTTCCGCATTCCCCCACGTGCAGTGAGCACCTGCACCCTCCTGAACTCTGTCAGCTCAGGAGGGTGAAGGGAAAATTTATTTTTTCTCATCCATTCTCCCCAGCTCCAAAGAAATTGGAGCTGGGGAGAATGGATGAGAAAAAAATAAATGGATTGGAAAGGGTTAAATTAAAATGACAAAATCTCTCATCACATTCTGCATGTGATAACACCATCATTCACATTGAAAGTAATGAAGTTAAAAAAAATTATTATGTGAAAACAAATTAAATTATGTTTAAATGAAGCACACCATTGTTTTCTTGGGAAAATTCTCCATCAGTTTAATATAGAACACCTACCTTCTGTATGGGAGCAAGTCATACTCCCTTTGAATTCACTGTCTGCTCCAAATTAATTATACTGAGAACAGAATGCGTATATATATATATATATATATATATATATATATATATATATATACATACATATACATACATACATACATACATACATACATACATACATACACACATACATACATACACAGAGAGAGAGAGAGAGAGAGAGAGAGAGAGAGAGAGCCAGGGACACACACATCTGTATCAAAGGCAATATCCCTCTGGTTTATTATAAACATCACGGTAGAGATATACTCAAAAATGATGCAGTAATACAAATACACTCCCCCAACGTCATAACAACTCATGATTGGCTTAGATTGTAGTGATTGACACATGTTAATGCCTTAAGGTGTGTGTTACTACTAAACACATAATATCTTATATATATATATATATATATATATATATATATATATATATATATATATATAAGTGCTTGCACAGGCTGATGTGAGAAACATATTGAAATATATAATATATAACACAATACATATATTATTACCATAACACTTCTCACTGAAAAAAAATGGGTTAAATCCAAGATGATGGCATTCAAAATGGCTGTCATGTTGGTGACCCGGCCTAACAGATTTCCCCCTTCCCCCACAGCTTCTATGCATAATTGCATCACTGTCTGACAAACCATTTTCATTCTATATGAGTGTTTCCACACTTTTGAGACACACTTGTGCTTTATTAATGGAATTCCAACAGTTTGATATTATCATTAAATATGCTGCAATTAACTATTAAAATGCTTTACGGTAAGAGCTACACTAAACATTCATCCCGTCCTCTCACACTGCAGAACGGTATAGGAGACCATCCGGAGTTTATAAATGTTGCTGACATAGATTTTCTAAAATAGTCTTTAAAAGCTCCTCAGTCCAGGTGGCTAATGTTTCTCCTCATGGAGAGCACTGTGGTGGGGTATGAAGTCTTATAGGCTATGCAATGTTCCCTGGGAAAAAGATTTGCAAATGAGCGATGGAATATTCCTTAACCGCACCACCTACTGGAGGGTAGCTTCCCTAGAAGACAATTTAGTACACAGATAGTCAAAATTTATGAGCAAAGGAACACCACCGAAAAATGCTTGTAAAGAAACCTATCATGACAGGACTTGTAGCTTGTTAACGGGTGAAGATTGTTGAGGTGCTGAGCTTGTCGTGAGGCAGGTATTGCAGAATATATATTTTCCAAATATTCACCCTATCTGTATATTCTTCTCACTATGTCAATAAATATGATGGCTTATTATAAATCCAGCAATCACAAGTTTTGTCTTCTCTGATTGTAGTTGTTTCCTTTTCTTCTTCATCCAGCCCAGGTTACTATGATAACTTCTCCTGGATGGCTGTTCATGTTTGGTCTCTCACTACTGTAGCCCATCTGCAGCCTCTATAGTAAGACAAATATAAAAAATATGTAAGTAGCTTTAACCCCTTGAGTGGCAGGTTTCTTACCACCCTGTCAGACCCACCAGGGCAGGTTTAATTTCCAATGGGCTAATCATTTAATTTTAACTAATTTTCCAGTCTCGTTCCAACAGCCATAACTTTTTCATTTTTTCATTGACACAAGCATATAAGGGCTTGCAGGACAAGTTGTACTTTTTGATGGCATCATTTTGGGGTATATATATAATGTATTGCATAACTTTTGTAAAAATTTCTAGGGATATTGGGGAAAAAAAAGAAATTCTGCAATTTGGTATTTAGATTTCATTTTTATGGCATTCAGCGTGCAGAATTAATAATGTGAGTAATGTGTGTAATTTAGGAACATGTAAAATATTGATCGCTTTTGTTCCATTTTTTCTAGTGGCAAGATTAACAAAATCTATAATTCTGGGATGTTTTTTATTTTTATTTTTCACTGCATTCTCTGAGCAGTATAAATAATATATTAAAGTAATTCTACAGGCCAGTACGATTATGCCAATACCAAATTGTAATAGTTTTTTACTTTGTCACTACTTTTTCACATTCTATCTTCCTGCTTCTTTGTTTAAAGTCCTACACTGTTCTGTGTGGGACTGTGCAGGCAGATCACAATGCCACAGCTTATGGTATTGTGCTCTGCAGGTCCATAGTGAAACATAGCCCGGAAATTTTCCAGGCTATATTATTATGGGCAGTGGAGCTTGTCGCAGAAAATTTCCGGGCGTGCCACTCAAGGGGTTAAAGGGAGTGTCCATCTGTAAACTATTGATGGCCTATTCTTAGGATAGCACATCAATAGTAGATCAATGGGGATTGTCTGGAAAAGATAGTGCATATGGTGCAATTTTCGGCCGCGTAAGTGCCCTCCCTCTGTGAACCTTTAACATGGTGCAACAACTTTGATTAGGGTATGTACGGGGTTGACAGTGGGGATCAGTGTTCTCACCAGTCCCCACTGATGTAGCGGGAGGCTGACTGTCAGAGCTGGCTCACATTGCAGAGGGCGCAGGCCAATCTTCTGAATCTGCACCATCCATAGGATGTAAGTTTACATCCACTCGCGGGAATCCCTTTCGAGCCGGTATGTAAATTTATATCCTTTGGCGGGAAGGGATTAATGGGAAGATAATGGGCAGTAGTGGGTTAGTGGGCAATTTCAAGGCTGGTTGAGATGGAGTGGGGATAATAATAATATAATAATAATCTTTATTTGTATAGCACCAACTTATTCCGCAGCGCTTTCAGGCATGGATAAATTTAAAATAATACAACAATTACAACGTGAGGTACATTCAGTTTGAAACAAATTGGTTGTGGGTGGTACAGGAGGTACAAGGGGGGGGGGGGAGAGCAAGGCATGGGGAACACAGGCAACAGGGGATTTCATGTGGAAATCAGTTATTAGAAGGCAAAAGGGGTGGAGCACCATAGGGAGGTCAGGAGATTTGGTATGCTTCCCTGAAGAGGTGCAGCAGACAGGTCAAGGAGGATTAGTAGGGAGTAGTCACCTCTCGACTTTGCAGTCATCAGGTGATTTGTTACTTTTGTGAGGGCAGTTTTGGTCGAGTGTAGAGAGCAGAAACAAGACTGGAGGGGGTTAAGGAATGAGTTGTCAGAGAGAAAGCGTGTATGGTGGGAGTAGACCAGGCATTCTATTAATTTGGAGATGAAGGGGAGATTTGAGACGGGTCAGTAGTTGGCAGCATCAGTTGGGTCCAGGGTTGGCTTTTTTAAGCAGAGGGGATATGATGGAGTGTTTAAATGAGGAGGGGAAAGTGCCACAGGTTGCGGAGAGGTTGCAGATTGTGGTGAGGTGAGTAATGAGAGCTGGGGAAAGGGACCAAAGGAGGTGAGAGGGGAGAGGGTCGCTAGCGCAGGTGGTGGGGCGGGCAGTGGAAAGGAGCCTGGAGACTTCTTCCTCTGTTGTTGGTTCTAACATAGAAAGTGAGTAAGTTCTGGAAGCAGTGCTGAGGAAACTGGGATCGGGGCTAGCCATGTAGTTTTCAGAGATTTTTTTTCGAATGTTGCCTATTTTTTCTTTGAAATACGCAGCTAGTTCTCTAGCAGTCAGGTCTGTCACAGGGGCCTGTTCTTTGAGGCTGAAGAGGGAGTGGAAGGTCTCAAAGAGTTGTTTGGGGTTGTGGGATAGTGAGGAGACAAGGGAGGTGAAATAAACTTGTTTGGCATGGTGAAGGGCTAAGTTATAAGTTTTAAGCATTAATTTGAAGTGGAGGAAGTCTACTGTCAGCTTTGACTTTCTCCACAGCCGCTTGGTGCACATAGAGCACTGCCGGATGAAGCGCTATCGTTTTCTTGGCACATCCAGGTCCTCTGATACTTGTGGATGGACACTTCAATAAATTACAGTGGTTCTGAAGGCCAAAGGAAGTCTAACGCGTTACAAGATGGGGGTCTCTAATAAAGTGGCCATTCAGTGTATACAGAAATCAAATTACAGCTCAGTGTCAGTTAGCAGCAGTAAAGGAAGTTGTGGTGCATGAAACATAATAGCGGAGAGATGCCAGATGCTATAGACATAAACATAGTGAGGAGTTTCCAGTAATGGTACTGCAGCACCCTCTAGTGACATAATATACAAAAAGCAAGTTTTGTTTTTGATACTAATACTAATTACTAATTGGGTACGGGTAATCAACAGTAGTTAACCCTTTAATGACTGGCACATTTTAGGCCTTTATGACCATCCAATTTTCTATTTTTTTCGTCATCACACTCCAAGAACCATAACTTTTTAATTGTTCCATTGATATAACTGCATGATGGGTGTTTTTTTTGCAGGGTAAGTTGTATTTTTGAATGATATCATCTTGGGGTACATATAATGTGTTCTATAACTTATTACTCCTATTGAGGGAGAAGATTGAAAAAAAAAAAAGAAATTATACCATTTTTGTTCAGCCTGAAGAATAAAAGTACTGGTGTATCTTGACGCCACTGGAAGCTAGGGAGTGTGACAGCTGCCAGCAGGAGTGAACGCCCCTAGCATCGGATAGGGAAACAAGATACAGCAGAGACCAGGGGAACTTTAAGGGCATGCCCCACTCGCATTCCTGCATCCTGATGCAAAGGCTGCTCCCTCAACTTTTCATGTCGGTCTTCCCTGTCTCGCTTGTAAGTGTCCAGCATCTTCCCTGGGTGTTGCGTGGCTGTGAGTGTCCAGTGGCGGGACTGTTTCCCTGCTGTCAGTGTCCGGCAGTGCGCAAAGCTCCCTTCTTCACAGCACTGGAGGCCGCGCCTCTTCCCTGGCTGCTTGCGCAGCTGTGAGTGTCTGGCAGCGGAACAGGTCCCCACTGTGAGTTTTCCCTGTGCGCCAGCTAGCTGCCTTCTTCACTGCATCGGCAGCCCCGGCTCTGTCCTGGCAGCTGTGTGGCAGTTAGAGTCCTGCTGCGGTACTGGTCCCCTGCCATCAGTCTCCTCGGTGGGTGTGGGGGAGTGATGTACAGCGCGGCCCTGCAGGGCGGCCTGCTGCAGAAGGGAGGAGATGTACTGCCCCAGGCTAACAGCAGGGGGGGATAGTGACGGCAGCAGGGGGCATATGGCCAGACACAGCCAGCATTCAGTGCGACAGAGGCGAGCACAGTTAGGGCGGCCGCAAGGGGAAGGTAAACGCAGCCCGGGGAGCACAGTGACAGCAAGCACATGGGGTAGGTGAGCGCTGTGAATTTCCCCTGGTCCCTGCTGTATCTTCTGTCACAATTGAAAACTAGGGGCGTGACGGGCGTTCAGTTGTGGTGACAGCTGTCACACCCCTAGCTTCTGGAGAGAGAGAGAGAGATTGATTAAACAGCGCAGTAGACAGGGCAGGAGACAGGTAACTCCATGCTCACTCACACCCTGCACATTAATATCCTCATCTTCACACTAACCTCCATAGCTATCCTCACTGCAAGCCTCAACACTTTCCTCCTACACCCAGTCCCAACATACTGCTTCCACATGAGCCCTTCCCTGCTCTCCTCACTCATGCACAGATCCCATACACTCTTCGGTGCTCTAGGTGTGCTGAACGGCTGTGGAGAAAATCAAAGCAGCTCGCAGATTTCTTCCACTCCAAATTTATGATTAAAACATATAACCTAGCCCTCCAACACGCCAAACAGTTTTTATTTCACCTCCCCAGTGTCCTCACTATCCCACAACGCCAAACTCTTTAACACCTTCCACTGCCTCCTCAGACTCAAAAAACAGGCCCCCTGTGACGGATCTGAGTGCTGGAGAACTAGCCTCCTATTACAAAGAAACAAATAGGCAACATCCAAAAAGAAATCGCCGCAAAACTGCACGGCTAGCCTGAATCCCGGTCTTCTCAGAACTGCATCCATCACTCACTCACTTTCTACATTAGAGCCAATGACAGAGGAAGAAGTCTCCAGACTGCTTTCCGCTGTTCGCCCCACCACCTGCGCTAGCGACCCTCTTCCTTCTCACCTCCTCTGGTCCCTTTCCCCGACAGTCGTTATCCACCTCACCACCATTTTCAACCTCTCCTTGACCCCTGGTATTTTTCCACCCTCATTCAAACACTCATCATATCCCCTCTGCTAAAGAAACCGACCCTTGACCCAACAGATGTTGCCAACTACCAACACACCTCAATCCTCCCCTTCATCTCCAAATTACTAGAATTCCTGGTCTATTTCCGCCTCACATGCTTTCTCTCTGACAACTCTCTCCTTGACCCCCTTCAGTTCGGTTTCTGCCCCATACGTTTGGCTGAAACCGCTCTCACAAAAGTATCAAATGATATGATGATGGCAAAAACTAGAGGCCACTACTCCCTACCAATCCTTCTTGACCTCTCTGCTGCATTTGACACTGTTGACCATGACCTCCTCCTCACTGTGCTTCGCTCTATCGGCCTAAAGGACACTGCTCTCTCCTGGTTCTCTTCCTACCTCTCTGACCACTCTTTCTGCTTCACTGGCTCTACCTTCTCTCCACTTCCTCACGCTGTCAGGGTCCCCCCAGGGCCCGGTTTTTGGTCTCCTCCTCTTCTCTATTTATGCAGCCTCGATCAGATAAACCATCCACAAATTTGGCCTCCAATATTATCTCTCTGCTGACAACACCCAGCTATACACCTCTTCCTGTGAAATATCAACACCATTCCTCCAAAACATCACCGACTATCTGTCTACTGTCACTAACATCATGGCCTCCCTCTTTCTCAAACGTAACCTCTCAAAAACTGGTTGTCTTTCCGCCCTCAACCAGCTGACCTCCCCCCAACATATCCATATCATTATCTGGCACCACCATAACCCCCAGACAGTACACCCGCTGCCTTGGGGGTCTCACTAGACTCTGACCTCTCCTTTACTCCCCCCATCCAATCTCTGGCCTAAAACATGCCACCTTCATCTCAAGAATATTGCTAAAATCTGGCCGTTCCAGACCACGGACACGCTAAAGACACTTGTCGCTTTCATCCACTCCCGACTTGACTACTGCACTTTGCCGTTCATTGGCCTCCTCTGGCACCAGACTCTCCCCATTCCAATCCATACTAAATGCGGCAGCTAGACTCATTTTTCTATTCAGCCGTCTCTCAGATGCTTCTGCACTATGCCAGTCACTGCATTGGCTGCCCATCCACTGCAGAACGAAATTTAAACTCCTCACCATCACCCACAAAGCTCCCCATTGTACATCACTTCCCTCCTGTCAGTACACCACACAGCCCGCACACTCCGATCTGCAAACACACTCTGACTAAATACCCCTCTTATACGAACCTCACATGCTCGCCTCCAGGACTTCACCAGAGCAGCACTGATCCTCTGGAATGCACTACCCCAAGGCATCTGGACAATCCCCAATGCATGAATCTTCAGACGCACCCTAAAAACGCACCTCTTCAGAGAGAAATACCAAATCTCTTGGCCTAGTCCCCCTGCCCCTCCCCATGGCTCCTCACACCTTCCATCCTGCCTGCGTATTGTATATGACCTCTACTCCTCTACCTCATTACCACCCCCGCCCCATTTGCTTCCTAATAACTATTTTCTGCATGTAATTCCCGTAATGCCTGCGTTTCCCGATGCCTCATCTCCCCCTGTACCTCCTGAATCAAACCGCTTGTATACCACATGTAATTTGTTGTATTGTCTGTGATCTCCCATGCTTGAAAGCACTGCGGAATACGTTAGTGCTATAAAAATAAAGATTATTACTATTTTTACATAATAAAGGGGGAAAGGTGGGGTTTTGATTTTTTTAATTTTTTTTACAGTTTTTAAAAAAACTGTTAATATTAGTCCCACCACGGGACTTGAATGTCACTGTGTTTGACCGTTGGTACAATGCACTGCTATGAGTCAGTATTGCAGTGTATTATTGTCACAGTTTGACAGTCATGACAGTTCTGTAGTATATTGACAGTCATGACAGTTCTGTAGTATACCAGCCCTGAGGCAGAAAAGGAATGGCGGCACAGGGTTAGTCCGAGCCATGCTCTGACACTTTCTTGGTTATATGTTTGTTATCCCCTTGGGTTCCCTCATCATTGATAAAGGGTTATTGGAGTCGTATGTGTAAATTACCTTAAGTGGTTTGTCTTTTACTTGGTTGGCCAATCTAGTCGAAAGGGGGTTTATATATTTCTACCCCTGCCATCCTGATCAAGCTAAGTAGTTTATGTATTGGTTTCTATCTTAGTATTATTTCTGCCTTTGCTCCTACTGTCATTAGTTGTTACCACCTGTTTTTTTTAGATATTCCCTATTTCCACCCAGGGAAAGTGCAGGTGGCCTAGGTTCCAGCGTGGGGCCATCCCTATCGAGGCGATCACCTCATTTTAGCCAGGGATGTTTCTCCCACCCCTTCCCCTTCGGCTGCTAAGGCTAGATTCTCTATCTTTTCCCATTTGTTTATGTTTAGTGGTGGTTTTAGTGTTTTATGTGGGATTTTCTGGGGTTTATTTGTCCCATGTGAAAACTGACTTGTGCTGGGGGTGATGCTTAGACGTACAGCATAGATGTAACAATTATTTAGCCTAAGAGGATCAGCCAGAGGCTGGGACTTTTAGACTACTATTTTTGGTCACATATTACTATTTCATGATGTTTTATTCTGCTTTTCCAGAGACAAGATTATCAAAAGACTGCAATTCTGGTATTTTTCTTTTTATTTTTTTTTAATGGTGTTCACCTTGCAAAATTAATTACATGTTAAATCAATTTGGCAATTACTTTGATACTAAATTGGTTTTTTTTTTTTTCTATCATCACATTCAAAGTCCCTTCCCTCTGTCAGCCTTTAACATGCCATGGACACATTGACCACAGCATATAAAGGGAGAACCAGCTGGCTCAGAGGTTTCTCTGGTCCTTGCTGTTAGAGCTGGAGCTCAGCTGTTATCATACAGCCAAGCGCCCGCTCCCTCTGGCACGTGAGACCCATGTCGGTATTCTGAGCAGTGATGTACTTGATATTTTGTATTGCAGCTATGGAAATAGTAACAAAGTTGAAGCAAATGTCGCTATATTTTTGGATGTGGGACTATGACCACCAGAGCAACTCACTAGGAGCTCTGCTCTTGATTTTGCAGCACTGCGGTTCTGGCTACAAATTCGAGTGAAGGACCAACTGCGAGGATCTTGGATGTTCTCTCTTGGTGTCCTTTGTGAACATACTCTACCGGCACATACATTGGTAACCAGATACCCAATATAAAAGGATCAAATGCCATAATGAACTGATAACAACAAACACACTTTGTGTCAAAGACAATGTTGAAGCAAAATCTTATAAAATAAATACATTGAAGGCAAATTCCCGTTAGGATCCACAAGAGAGAGATCATCTTCGCCGGTCACGTTGTCCTGTTTATTATGATCTTACTGAGAGCTGACAAGGAATTTCATTCTGTCTCGTAAACATCCATCCAAAGGGGAACTTTTCGCTTTCTAATATCTAGTCCCAAGTTTCATGTAGAGTGGGTCTCTCCTCGCAGGAGTGGGTCTCTCCTCACATTCCGGAAGTGACGTCAGACGCCAGAAACGGGCGCCAGAAGCTAGCCAGGAGCAGGGAGGAAGGGGACACCGAAGTAGTGCAGGATCCGGTATCAGTGCCATGAGGTCACCAGGAGTCCGAGGAAGCGGCTGGGGGACTGTCCGCTGAGCCTTCAAAAAGAGTGAGTGGTTGCGCACGCACGGCAAAGAGGGAGCGGATGCGCGCGCGCGAGTGGCAAAGTGGGAGTGATTGCGCACATGCGGAGGCATGTTTGTTGTGTGAGCACAAGTAAATTGTAGACCCCGAATAAGATGAGCTCCATGCCTGAAAAGTTCATCCAGTGTTCTACTTGTGCAATGTATGCGGTCCTTGATCAGCTGATTGAGTGTACATGTTGTTGCACAAGATGCGTGCACATCGCACATTTGGAAGCCCAAATCCTGGATCTAAATGAGCGACTTGCAACACTGCGATCCATTGGCATCATGGAAAGGAGTTTGGTGCTTACTGAGCAGACGTTTGCTGGAATAGAGGTGGGGAAGGATGGTAGTACGGAAGAGCAGGGGGAGCAGGCATTAGGCTGAGTGACAGATAGAAGGAGGGGTAGAGGGAAGAGAACCAGGGAGGCGAGTCCTGAACTGGCACAACCCAACAAGCTTGCAAAGTTGGCAGATGAGGGTGATGCCATTACAGAGCCAGCAAGGCTGCAGCACAACATGCCCTCTGAACGACAGGGAGATGACTGCTCCAGTGAGACGGGGACGGGGAGTGCAGGCAGGCTAGACACGTCCTAGTGGTGGGGGACTCAATTATAAGGGGGACAGAAAGGGAAATCGGTCATGGTGCATGCTTGCACTAATGAACAAATTAGAGGTCAATGGAGGGCCCTCAAAAATGATTTCAGCGATCTAGGGTCCAAGCTTAGGGCGAGGACCTCCAGGGTAGTTTTCTCAGGAAAAACTACCTGCACCTAAAGCCACACTAGAAAGGCAGCAGGATCTTAGGGAGGTAAACAAGTGGCTCCAGAGTTGGTGTAAAAAGGAGGGATTTGGGTTCCTAGAGAACTGCGCTGACTTTGCTGTCGGCTACAGGCTCTACCATAGGGACGGGCTGCATCTCAATAGGGAGGGTGCAGCTGTGCTGGTGGAGAAGATGGCTAGAAAGCTGGAGGAGTGTTTAAACTAGGGACTGGGGGAGGGCAAAAAGAGAAGCAAGGGTGTAGTCAGTGTAGCTAGTGACCTGGGTCTAAGTAATGGAAATGGGGGTCGAGCAGGGGTTGGGATTAGTACAGTTAGAATTGACAGAACAGCCATTAATTAGCAAAATTAATTTAAAGAACAAAAACAACCGTATAAATTATATGGTTACGAATGCAAGGTCTGAATGGCAAAGTGGGTGAGCTTGAAGCAAAAATGACTGATGAAAACTACAATATAGTTGGAATAACGGAAACATGGCTTGATGATAAGTGCAATTGGGTGGAACATTTACAAGGTTACAATCTCCTTAGAAGAGACCGTGGGGAACAGAAAGGGGGAGGGGTATGTCTGTACATTAAATCCTACTTAATGCCGAGGCTACGGGAGGATACAGGGGCAGGAGAGAAACACGTGGAATCTCTGTGGGTAGAAATACAGGGAGAAAAAAAATAACAAAATCCTGATAGGGGTTTTCTATAAGCTACCAAAAGCAACAGAAGAAACTGAAACCTTACTATTAAGGCAGATAGAAGAGATGTCAAATCACAATGAAGTAATTACCATGGGGGGCTTTAATTATCCAGATATAATATGGGATAAAGAGACCTGCAAATCTCACAGGGGTGATAAGTTCTTGAGAACAATTAAAGATAACTACCTTACCGAACTTGTACAGGAGCCTACTAGAGGGAGGGCCACTCTGGACTTAGTACTAAAAAACAAACCAGACCAAATAATGGGGGTGCAGGTTGAGGGGCACTTGGGGAACAGTGACCACAAGATAATTAACTTCCAGCTGTCATTCAATAAGAAGCCTTATCAGGGAGCGACAAATAAACTAAACTTTAGTAAAGCAAAATTTGATGAGCTTAGAACTACTATCGGTAACATTAATTGGGACAGTGTCCTCAAAAATATCAGTACAGACGAATGGGAAAAGTATAAAAGCATCCTTATCACCTGCTGTGAGCAGTTCATACCTTTTAAAAATGGTGGCCTGGCCATGGCGGAGGACAGCAGCAGAGTCTAAGAGCTCCTGAGACTGGGGACGCCGACAGCCCGCAGCGCGGCTAATTACACCAACCGGAGACCACAATAAGCAGCAGTAAGAAGACCAGACCCCAGAGACACCCCGCAACTTTCTCCAGGACCTCCACGGGATGGGGACTGGAAGCCTTCATCCTCGGAGGTCAGCGAAGCGGGAGACAGCAAGATGGTGCCGGCGGTGATCCGGAGGAGAGGCTGCGCGAGCACAGCGCTTCCATGCAGCAGCCAGCCGAGAAAGCGGATCCCCCCTGCTCCCCCACAGGAGCTCTCATGATGGACAGTAGCAACAAGGAGAGCGGGGAGCAGCGCAAGGAGACCAGCAGCAGCTCCCCCGGTCCCAGTACTGAGAACGCCACGTGGAGCAGAGCGCCCATTTCAGCAGGGGAAGCGGCACAGTCTTCAGGTGGCGAGCAAGAGAAAAGTGGAGGTAGGATGGAGGAGACTGGGAGGGGACCGCAGCTGCCTCAGAACCTCTTTATCCGACCCCCTGAGGAATTAAGTCAGCACCAAAGGGAGATGCAAGCCTCCCCCAACAGGCAAGAAAAGCCCCCACCGACACATGGCAGCCCACAAGATGGCGGCTACTGCTACTTACCTCCCGCTGCACTTGCAGCAGACTCCCAGCAGTACAGCTATGATACAGCAGTTAAAGAGGTACCCCTCACCTCAAATGGAGGTGTGAGGGGCAACGTGAAGGGGACTCAACCTAGTAATAGACATTCAATGATAGGCCCACAGCCCATGGTGGAAGCACAAGCCATTGAGGGCACAAGGGGATGGTCCCCATTAGCCCACCAAGCGGAGGGAGCTGGAGCCATGGACCCTGTCCAGTCCCCCAGTACAAGGGCTCTGAACCCAAACATAAATGGGGGCCAGAAACACATACACGCCCTGCCGCCCTCATATGAAAACGACCCCTGCATCGCACAGGAGTCACAAGCGTCCGGTGCAAATAAATCACCCCTAAACAAGGGCACGACGAGAGACAGAAGCTCAGAGGCGCCGCAGAGAATGGAGAATATAATGGGGAGTCCATATGCCCCCAATACACCTCCTCCCCACCAGGGGATTCATGACTATACGATGATTGAACTCCGCGAACTGTTCGCCCAGCTACAATCTATTCCTACTAGGGAAGACATGGAGGCATATGTCTCGCGGCTAGAGTCAGCATACAAAGTCGAGATCTGCTTTGTCCATCAAGAGGTCCACCATCTAGGAGAGAGGGCATTGACGACTGAAGGCGACGTGGCATCCCATGCAGACAGAGTGGAAAGCCATGAAAATACCTTAGCAACAGTATCCCACCAGCTACATTTCCTAATGGACTCCCTAGGTGACATCGAGAACAGGGGTCGTAGGAATAATATTCGAATCAGAGGCCTCTCGATTAGAGATGACTGTTAGAAACATTTTTAATGATCTACGACAGGCCCCACCGGATGCCCCTTTGGAAATGGACAGATGTCACAGGGCCCTCGGGCCAAGGTCTAGAGATCCTGACAGACCACGCGATATAGTGTGCAGAGTTCACAAATTCCAGCTGAAGGAAGCATTAATGAGAAGAGCCCGAGAGCGACGAGACATACAGTATGAGGGGGCACAGCTCCAAATATTGCCGGATATATCCAGATTCACACTGGCAAAAAGACGGGCCCTCCGTCCCCTGCTGGAAGAACTCAGACGCTGAGAGATCACCTACAGCTGGGGGTTCCCCTTTCGCCTCAGGGGGGGCAGTATTATGGTAGTTATATTCTTGGACATGGGAAGAAATACCATGCAAAAAAACATTTAAACGTACAGTATCAAATGGACTTCGTGGCAAGAACAAACATGGGCACCTGTTTAACATATATGCATTTCGCTATGCAGAACTTATGATGCAGAGTAAAACTGAGAAATATGTGGAGTTGTTGATTCAGGGATTATTCTGATTGATAGATTGGGAGGGTATTATTGTATCTTGATGCCACCGGAAGCCAGGGGTTTAACAGGAGGAATGCCCCGTTACACCCCTAGCTCCCTATATGGTCAAGGCTGGAAGGTCCTAGCAGCACAGTGTGCATTGATGTGTGCCAGCCATGCAGCCTTAGTCTGAGGGTTTGTGTTCTTCTTAGGTGTACATTATGAGCTGTAAATGCTGTTATGTTACTGCTGTAACATGACATCATTAACATCTAATATTGTACACCTAAGACAAGTAACCCTCAGGCTAAGGTGGCAGCATTGGCACAAATCAATGCACACGCTGCAGCAATTAGTGTCACCAGAGGAGCTGTCCCCCGCTGTGGGCCACATCCGTCTCAGCGCTGAGTCCCGGCATCCGGCTGTTAATTTTGTGCTGACTGCCGCAACTCTGTGCTCCCTGACGTGCGCTCCTCCCGGTCACGGCTCGCAATGCTGCCACATGCGGCGCTTGTGCTCTGGTGGCTGGGACGGCCGGCCGCCACCTCAGTGCTGTGTCCCAGCAGCCGCCTGTCAGCTCCATGCTTGCCGACCCCGCCGCCTCTCTGCTCCCTCAGCACTACTCCCCGGCTCACCGCTGCCAATGTGATCCCTCGCTCACCACTGCCAGCTGGGATTCGGAAGTGGCCTTGCAGGACCTACAGGGCTACCAGATGTGCAGCCAATCACGAACAGGGGGCGTTATACCCCTGTCAATCTTGACTCCAGCAGGACTTCCTGGTGGCGTCAAGATACAATAATACCGATTGGGAGGTAATATTCTGATCTGGATTGATATGTTTATTTGCAGTCTTTCACAATGTTACTGTGCTACAATGTGTTCCTGGAACATAGAAACAAATGACATAAACTGTAGCAATCTGAACTATACCCAGAGGGACACCACAACAAGTGGTACATGTCTGTACATGTCTATTCTAGTCCAACTGGAAAACAATATTATATCGCTGTAAGCCTTTCATGAATCATTTTTCTCTGATCCACTGTTTGATTCGGTAGCAGGAGAAGAGCCCATCATGTTTAGTGCTCCTCAGGTTGAGATACTCATCAACGAAGTCTCCCAGAACCTACACCAATTATTTGGGACTTCAATAGAGAACAGAATGAATGCCTGGAGAGAAGTAATGGAGGAAGTGAACAAAGCAGGTCCGACAAGCCAGACCATCGAAGAATGCCGAGTTAGATGGAATAACTACAGAACAGCACTGAAACGCCAAGTCAGAAAGAAATCAGAAATCCTTCACCTGCTGGACACCATTTTAAGTGAAAGAGATATGAGGATCGTCCGATACTTTCATATCGATGAAGCTGTTCGCATGGAACTTGAGGAAAACCGCCCAGGTAAGTGTAGAAGTCTTTTTGGTCATAATCATGATTCCAAACACCATGTTATGTCAAGAGTGCTTTTTTTTTTTTTCATCTTTGTTTTAGAACTTTGGGTAGGTTGGATGGGTGAGGCTAATCTAAACTAAAAATAATTACTGTGCTAATACAGTGGTACCTCGGGATGTGAGCGCCTCAGCTTGCAAGTTTTTTGACTTGCGAGTAGGCTCTCTCTCAAATTTTTGCTCTGATTTACGAGCAAAAACTCGGGGTACGAGCCTGCTTGCATGTCCAAAAACTCGCAAGCTGAGGCTCAGGGGGGATATCTATACTCACTTGTCGCTGGCGTTTTGACCTTGCAATGGTCTGCGGCATTGCTCCATGCCTTTACAGAGCCTTGCTTTCTGGATGTGGGGCTTGAATGCCTTGCTTCCAGCAAGCTAAGCTCTGATTGATTAACTCAGCGCCGCATCAGCAAATGAAAGATGGTGCTGGGTTGACCAATCACAGGCATTCAATTACATTGTCCGTGTGGAGGAAGGAGCGACAGCCTGCAGCATTGCTGCAGATCATCGGGGGAATGCCAGCCGTAGATGAGTATTGTTTTTTTTTTTTTTCTTGCAGTTTCCCCATTAAAATGCATTGTAATGTATTAATGGTGTTTCAATGCATTTCAATGGGGAAAAGTGCTTTGACATATTCGTTTTTTTGCTTTACGAGCTCCGTCTCGGAATGGATTAAACTCGTATGTCAAGGCACCGCTGTATAGCATGTGGTTTTTGTACACAGGCCGCTTTTATTTATTTTTTTATTATTAGGCCACACCATTAATCCACGTGTTTAGTGTCCCCTAATGGTTTGTGTCCATTCCAAAAAGATGAGGAACCGAAATGCTATAGCAGAGTTCTGTATCCAAACCTAAGTGATCGTGCGAGCTGAGTGAGTGTGTGTGGCTGTATGCTAACTGTTCTGCGTTGTAACTCTATTGCGCCATACTGCTGGACGAGATGTGAGCGCATTGGACATTTGATCCTCGCTCTAAATGAGCAGCTTGCAACACTGAGATCCACCTGCACTATAGAAAGGAGTTTGCTGCTCACTGAGCTGGCACTCGTTGGGGTAGATGTGGGGGTTGATGGAAGTCTCTGTGTCGACTTCCGTGTAGTGGTCGGTGCTTGTAACTGCAGGCATGGCTCCCATTGAAATCAATGCAAGGTCGGCGCAGAGACTTCTGCTGCTTCAGCTCCGATCTCTGTGTATAGCTGATTGTTTGGACCCTAGCCGATCAACTATTGATGACCTATCCTGAGGTTAGGTCATTATTAGAGATGAGTGAGCCTATTCGGCCATGCCTCTTTTTCGCCTGAGTACCGCGGTTTTCGAGTACTCGGGCGAAAAGATTCAGGGGGGGCCCCGTGGGTGAGTGGGGGGTTGCAGCGGGGTGTGGGGGGGGAGAAGGAGAGAGAGAGGGCTCCCCCCTGTTCCCCGCTGCTACCCCCCGCTCCGTCACGCCTCCCCCCGCCCCCCGGCGCCCCCCGAATCTTTGCACCCGAGTACTGAAGTACTCGAAAATCGCGGTGCTCGATCGAGTAATTACTCGAAACGAGTAGGTTCGCTCATCTCTAGTCATTATTAGTATTTTCCACAGAAAACTCCTTAAACTGTGAGGGCTGAATGGGGCTCTTCTCCTGCAGGGTCTATGAATCACTGAAGTAAACCGCTGACCGACTTGCTCTTTAACTCCAGTGACAGGCTCTCGACTCTTCACTCCCCTCTTCTGCTGCTGCCTTCTTAGGAGTGCTAAGGCTGAGCTAAGAGGACCCACAGCAATCGGCTTTTTAGACTGGGAAAGTGGGTAAGAGGACGGCACAGCACTAATCTCAGGGCAGGGCATCAGAAAGAAGAGTCAGAGTGAAGCATGGAAAAGCTAATTTCAGCATCTACTGCTGTGCTGTCAGCGCCCCTCCATACCTTCCCTTCTTGTTGCACCCAGGGCACATGCCCCACCTGCCCTCATATTATGACCCTGTCTAGGACTCTGTGTTGCTCCAGAACGCAAACACCATGGGGGATGACAGAGATCAGGGTCCTCTGAGTTTGTTTACAGTGGGTGATATCTGGAATTAAACATTAGTTTAGTCAATGTGCTTGGCTAGTCTGGCTGCTTCCGTGCACGGTGGTGATTTATGGGACTAAAAACTTATGACTTGTTTCTCTTGTAAGTTGGCCATATGTACTGTCGGAGAGATCTGTCTGAAACGCACTTGTTAGTTGCCAGATATTATTCCCAACTCTACTACATGTATCTAATTTGATGTTTTTTCTAGATATTTTGATTATTGAAGATGACCCTGATGGAGGACCGCTCTCTGGGTTCCATAAGGACAGTTTGCCGTCTTCACTGTTGCTATTTTCAGAGCAACCCTCGACCTCACAACTACCTGTGGCATCAGATGGTACAACTGATTTCATCAGGGCTGATGAATCTCAACAGCGACCACTAGATTTGTATGCTAAATTAGAGCATTTAATTAAACTGCAAAAATGCAACAATGGCCTCCTGACAAGTATAAGGGATGGCATTTGCGACAGCGTGGATCAACAGAAGGAAATGCTACGTATGCAAAAGCTTATGTCCACTCAGGAGACAGCGAAGGATTACAGTGGTGTCTATGAAGTTAGTTTGAAGAGGAAAAACTAGAAAGAGACATGGTTAAGACAGGCCTTTGATTCAGAGAGGTTGCATTGAGGTGGAGGAGTTTGCTTCTGGGTCCACGATGGCATATAGAAGAGGAAGGAATTTGAATGATGAATTAGTCCATACTATGGTAGAGGCAGAAAGAGGTCCTAGGGGGAGGTTTTCAATACCACCCCGTAAGGGTAATTTTCCCTGTTTAGGCTGTGTCTGCTGTCGTAACTTAATGAAAGCTGATACATTCAAGCACCCCCTCACATCTGAGCAGTTCCCCATTAGGAGTAGATATACTTGTAACACCAGCTATGTGGTTTACCTCCTAACCTGCCCTTGTGGGCTGGGGTATGTGGGGGAGACCACACAGGAGGTGAAAAAGAGAATTGTTAAACACAAAAGTACTATTTGTACTGAGAATGAAGAGTTACCGGTTTCCAAACACCTTGTGGAATTAAAAAATTCAGTGAACCAACTAAGATACAGGTTCATTGACCAAGTGCCGGAACTACCTGGGGGTGGGGGTGTGTGTGGGGGAGGGGTGTATTGTTGCTCAAGCAGAAAGAACTGTGGTGGATCCAAACGTTAGATACCATAGCTCCTAGGGGCCTGAATTTAGAGTAACGATCTTTGCCGCCAATTTTAATCATATGCATTGTTTGGCTACATTGGAATAGTTATAAGGAAAAAAATCACAGGGGCAAAAATCTTTTCTAATTGTAAGGTCCTTCACAGTATAGATTAATTATTAAAACAATTTTATTATAATCCGTTAAAATATAACCCATGGGGCTCACCAAAAAAAATAAAGGCAAACAATTACAGCCCCAAAGGACTATGTGGTGGCATTATCTCCCCATTTATTAATGGGAGAGGAAAGGAACTCAGCACAGTAAGCCACCCTGATTATTGGTATTGGAAAAGCCTATATTCTTCTGGCTTTTCCACTTCAGGTAAGATTGTACTAATTTCTGGTTGCTGAGTTACTGGATATCCCATCATCTATATCCTCCATTAATCGGTAGATGTGGTTTTTATTTCACTGGGAAATGAGATAACTTTACTGTTGTCATGTGGCCATAAGCAATACCGCTCATATCTCACAAGGTGGGCAGGTTCTGTATTTTGTATCTCAGTTCACACTACTTCTCTATACTTGGTCTCTTTCTTTATACAGCTTCGACGCGTTTCCTCGTTAATAATGCGGTTCATCAGGAAGTCAATCGATTCTTGACCCTCACATGATGAGTAGGGTTCGGAGTTAATATGCAAGACTGTTCGTTGTGAAACATGATTAGATGCAGGACGTTCCATGATTGATTAATGGGCAATAAGCCCAACCCATGGGTGGTTCTGAGGAGACTATAAGAAGCCTCTGAGTGCATGGGAGCCTCATACACACTCTAGCCTACCACAGAGCTATGAGTTGCTTCCTCTATCTCTGATATTTCATCTTCTTTTGGGGGGGAAGTTTTGTTCGGAAAGGGAAATATGCAATACCAGCTAGCAAATCCTAGTATTATCTAGTGAAGTGTGAACCATTTAGGCACTAATACCTGTTACTATACCCTTCACAAATGGGGGATTAGCATGAATAGTGTGCATGACATATGAGCATAAATGCACACAAACGACTATAGTATCCTCTCATGGTCATTCTGATAGTTGGCCTCATTTTCTAGCTGGATGAGTGTGAATTACTTTGAAATTAAGTCCTCTATCTTAATATTCCAGATAAGAGATATCATCTACTCTGTGACCATTTCCGCAATAAGTGACCATTTCCGGTGTCAGATGGACAAACGCAGAATATCCGCATGGAATGTTGATTTGATACCTAATTACCATATTTTTGATTGTTATATTTTATATGAGAAGGATTAGTCATGCATAGGCATGTATTTGTTTCTATACTATATATTAAAGGGGTTCTGACATCAAAAAAAAAAAATTGCACTCACCTTGCCTGGCCTGGCCCGATCGCCAGGCATGTCCCCTCCAGCCGGCATCTTCTTCTGTGCCTTTAAAGCAGAGCAGGAGCGGTCAAAAAGACCGCTTCCTGCTCTGCTCCGTCCGTCAGCCACTTCCGAGGTCAACGGATGGACCGCCACAGCATGCACGTCACAAGCAGTGCTTGCTGTGGGCGGCCCGTCCGTCCGGCTGAACTCCGGAGTGCTGCGCATGCGCAGTGGAGACGCAGCCCGTCCTGACTCCTGTCAGAGGGCACCTCTCCACTGCGCATGCGCGCGATCCCGAAGCGGCGCGGCTCGTGCAGACAGAAGAGGAGGAGCAGCGCCTGCCGGGAGATGACCCCCCGATGTCAACAACAACAGAAGACAAGGTAAGTATTATCTTTTTATGCTTTAGCAGCCATTAAACCATGGGTTCCCTGCGTCCATTAGGCACACCAGGGAACAATGGCTGCTAAAGCATAAAAATATTATTCATGTCAGAACCCCTTTAAAGGTGGTTGGACAGTGTATTCTGATCTTGCTTCATATTTGTGTGCATTGACAGTAGTGAGCTTATAAACAATAGAGTCCTTTAGAGAAATAGATATACAAGTGTACATTGAGGAGTCAACACCTAACGAAAGTGGGAAGTCGTATATATCCAATAGTTGATTGATATCCTCCGATGATGTATGAGATAAAATGCTGTGCATTAGGCAGTGATAGGGTTAACTTATATCCTATTGATAATAAGATGTGAGGCCCTGGAGGTTGGAGTAGATATTATATCATGATAATGCCCCTTTTTCATGCAAACTGAAGGCTGAGATAGCATCCAGTAATGTTCAGACTTAAGATTGCCGAGAAGTGCCGTTATGACTTAAATAAATGCAGACGCTATGGGTCCCTAGCTTACAGAAGGTGCGCGGTGCCAGGGATGCCAAGCACAATAGGCTTGATAGCTTAGGTGGATGGAGCATGTGCAGAGCGGTGAGAGGAGCGTGGTCTCGCGGTATGATGACACAACAGCAGCATGCGTGATCCTCTGTATGGACGCCAATTGAGAAGCGATCGGCACCATCTGCACCTGGTATCCGGATGGAGAATCAGCCTCAGCCCTAACAAGGTGGTGGGTAATATGTATGTACTCAATACAGCTGTGTAGATATCTGTCATAGGAGGAGGAGCATTATACTAATCATTCGATTGGTAGCAATGTCATATGTTTTAGTACTTAAAGGGGTTGTCCCGCGCCGAAACGGGTTTTTTTTTTCCAACCCCCCCCCCCGTTCGGCGCGAGACAACCCCGATGCAGGGATCTAAAGAAAAATCCGCACAGCGCTTACCTGAATCCCCGCGCTCCGGTGACTTCTTACTTACCGGCTGAAGATGGCCGCCGGGATCTTCTCCCTCGGTGGACGGCAGGGCTTCTGTGCGGTCCATTGCCGATTCCAGCCTCCTGATTGGCTGGAATCGGCACGTGACGGGGCGGAGCTACACGGAGCCGGCATCCTGCGCGAGCGGCCCCATTCAGAAAAGAAGAAGACCCGGACTGCGCAAGCGCGGCTAATTTGGCCATTAGACGCCGAAAATTAGGCGGGCTCCATGGAAACGAGGACGCTAGCAACGGAGCAGGTAAGTGAAAAACTTCTTATAACTTCTGTATGGCTCATAATTAATGCACAATGTACATTACAAAGTGCATTAATATGGCCATACAGAAGTGTATAGACCCACTTGCTGCCACGGGACAACCCCTTTAAGGGGGGTAAGTATTACTGTGATTCATGCTTGATAAGGATCGTTGGACGGTCAAAACGTTGCATGTTCATTTTTTTTTATACTGAAGATGGAGGAATAAAACTTGATTTTTATGCACCACGATTCTTCTGCTGCCTTCTATATTCATTTTCCTTCTATATAAGTGATTCCACACTTTTCAGACATCCGGTGCTTTATTAATGACTATGGCTTGATAATATCAATAAATATGCTGTAATTAATATTAAACTGCTTTACGGTAAGAGCTACACTACACATTCAGCCCGTCCTCTCACACTACAGAATGGTAAAGGAGACCATCCATAGGTTATAGATGATGCTGATACCAATTTTTTAAAATAGTCTTAAGAAGCTCCTCAGTCCAGGTGGCTAATGTTTCTCCTCATGGCGAGCACAGTGAGGGTGTAGGGAGTCTTAAAGAACATGCAATGCTCTTTGGGAAAAAGCTTTGCAAATGAAATATTCCTTCTTAGCACCACCTACTGGAAGGCAGCTTCCCTATAGGCCAACTTAGTACACCACACAGATACGGGAGTCAGATTGCAACACATTTTGTAAATTTTTAAAAAGTTGTAATTCTTAAATATGTCTAAAAAGTTCAAACCCCGCCCCCTTTTCTATACAGTTTTTGTAATACTGAAGTGAGAGGGGTAAAATCTGTTCTTTTTGGTGAAAATCAATAAATATGTATTTCTTTTGCTTAATACTCTCCCCTTTTATCTTTTCTGTACCCAACCTAAAAAATTTACAAATAAACAATTCACATTTAAAAATGTGTTTAATTTGTCTTGCGCTAGAAGTCAACATTTATGAGGAGATGAGCGAGCACACTCGTCCGAGCTTGATGCTCGTCGAATATTAGGGTACTCAAGATGCTCGTTACTCGAGACGAACACCAGGCGGTACTCGATTCAATTGCATTTCCTTCCCCGCATGTTTAGCGCCATTTTCTAGCCAATAGACATGCGGGGAAGCCATTAGAACTTCCTGCTGTGACGGGCCAGCCCTCTCCATCCCCACAGTAGTGACTGGCTGGGCTGATCAGGTAACCACCGAGTACTTAAACTGGTCCCGCCCGCGGCTCGCCTCAGACGCATGCTGGCAGAGGTTAGGGAAAGTGCTGCTGCTGATATAGGGAAAGTGTTAGAGTAGGATCCTGTCTTCAAGAACCCCATTGGTCCTTCTTAGGGCTACTCTTCATAGTGTGCATTACTGTTGTGGCTGGCTGGGAGCAGTAGTGCACCAATTTTTTTTAAGCATCTGGGGCTGTGGAGGCCATTTCAGCTATACTGTTCTCTGTCTGCAGTGCTGTAGGCAGAGTTAAAGGAAAGAGCTGATTATATAGGGAAAGTGTTAGAGTAGGATCCTGTCTTCAAGAACCCCAACGGTCCTTCTTAGGGCTACATCTGGTCATATGCATTATAGTTGTGGCTTGCTGGGAGTAGTAGTGCATAAATTTTTGTATTATGCATCTAGGCCTGTTCCCAGCCTTTCAGTAATAGCGTTCTCAGCCTGCAGTGCCGTACAACCAGCTCTCACCGTGAAATTGCTCTCTAATATTTCCTAGCCTCCTGTAAACGACTTCAGTTATACCGGTCTCAGTCTGCAGTGCATTAGGCAGAGGTCTCACCGCTAAACAGTACTGTAATATTTCCTGGGGCACTGCAAAGTATTTCAGCTCTGCCGCTGTGCAGAGCATCTCACAATACCCTTTCCTTAGTGGGGTTGAGATCACCGCAGTTACCAGCACTATCCATTGGCTTTAGAGTCTTCTCCCACTCCATACAGCCTCTATCATCTACAAGTCTCTGTGAGCAGTAAATTACCCCTAGGTATCAGCGCAAGACAGCGGGTTAATTTTTTCATGTTACAGCATAGAGCCTCCGCTATCTACAAGTCTCTGTGTGCGGTGAATTAAGGCCCAGTTGTCAGTGCTGTACAGTGGGATAATTTATTTGGGCCTGCTCTATTCTTAATCCACCATGATGAGGAGTAGGGGAAAGGGTCGAGGACGCGGGCGTCCAAGTGAGGGTGTGGGCACAGGCTGAGTTCCTGGGCATGGTGAATCACAGCCGGCTGCTGCGGGATTAGGAGAGAGACAAGTTTCTGGGCTCCCCAGCTTCATATCACAATTTACGGGTCTGCGTGGTAGACCTTGTTACAAACAGAGCAGTGCGAGCAGGTCCTGTCGTGGATGGCAGAAAACGCCTCCGGCAATGTATCGTCCACTGAGTCTTCTACGCAGTCCACCACTCCTGGCCTAGGGACTGCAACTCTAAATCCTCTGGCTGTTCCTCCTCCCTCCCAGCCTCCTCACTCCAGGAAAATGACATATTCTGAGCAGGCAGACTCCCAGGAACTGTTCTCGGGTCCCTGCCATGAGTGGGGAAAAAATGTTTCCTCTCTCACCTGAGGAGTTTGTCGTGAGCAATGCCCAACCTTTGGAAAGTTCCCAGACTCCGGGTGATGAGGTCGGGGACTTCCGGCAACTGTCTCAAGAGCTTTTTGTGGATGAGGATGATGAGACACAGTTGTCTGTCAGTGAGGTAGTAGTAAGGGCAGTAAGTCCGAGGGAGAAGCGCACAGAGGATTCAGGGGAAGAGCAGCTGGACGATGAGGTGACTGACCCCCCCTAGTTTGCTAAACCTATAGGGCTTCAGAGGGGGAGGCAAGCGCAGCAGCAGGATAGGTTGGAAGAGGCAGTGGAGTGGCCAGGAGTAGAGGCAGGGCCAGAACGAAGAATCCTCCAACTGTTTCCCCAAGCACCCCCTCACGGCAACCCTCCGTGCAGAGGGCTAGGTGTTCAAAGGTGTGGAACTTTTTTAGTGAGAACGCGGACTACCGACGAACAGTGGTGTGCAACCTATGTCACACCAAGATCAGCCGAGGAGCCACCACTACCAACCTCCCCACCACCAGCATGCACAAGCACATGATGGTCAAGCACCCCACAAGGTATGACAAAGGCCATTCACCGCCTCCAGGTCACACCACTGCCTCTTCCCCTGTGCCCCAGCCTGCCACACAGATCCAACCCCCTCCCAGGACACAGGCACGAGCGCCTCCCGGCCTGCACCCACACCCTCACCTCCACCGTCCTCCACTCCATCCAGCAATGTCTCTCAGCTGTCGCTAACACAAGCGTTGGAGCAAAAGCGCAAATACACCGCCACCCACACACATGCACAAGCTTTAAATATGCACATAATCATTAATCAGCCTGGAGATGCTGCTGTACAGGCTTGTGGAAATGGAGGCTTTCAAAAACATGATGGCGGCGGTGGTCCCGTGCTACTCGGTCCCTAGTTGCCACTATTTTTCCCGGTGTGCTGTCCCAGCCCTACACCAGCACGTCTCTCGCAAAATAAATTGTTCCTTCACCAATGCAGTAACTGTGAAGGTCCACAGGTACTGGCGGGCAGGGCCACTATATCTCCCTGATGGCATATTGGGTGAACTTGGTGGAGGCTGGGACCGAGTCAGAGCCTAGGACCGCTCACGTCTTACCCACACCCAGGATAGCGGGTCCTACCTCGGGCCTGGTATCTGCAGCGTTTTATGCCACCTCCTCCAAACCCTCCCACTCTTCCTCCTCTGCCACCTCTACCTCTCAATTAAGAAGTGTGAGCACGTCGCCAGCAGTCGGTAGCACACGACGATGCAGCACAGTGGTGGGCAAGTGTCAGCAAGCCTCGCTAAAGCTAATCAGCTTAGGAGACAAGAGGCACAGGGCCGCTGAGCTGCTGCAGGGTCTGACAGAGCAGACCGACCTCTGGCTTTCGCCGCTGAGCCTCCAACCGGGCATGGTCGTGTGTGACAACGGCCATAACCTGGTGGTGGCTCTACAGCTCGGCAGCCTCACACACGTGCTATGCCTGGTCCACGTCTTCAATCTGGTGGTTCAGCGGTTTCTGAAAAACTACCCCCACTTGTCTGACCTGCTCACATATTCCCGCAAGTCCACCACGGACGCTGCCACCCTGAGGACCCTGCAATGTCGGATTTAGCTGCTGGAGCTCCGACTGCTGTACGACGTGCCCACATGCTGGAATTCTACAATGAAAACAAAGATCTGGTACCGTGTTAGCCAGTAGAGCAAAATGTGATTGTTCTCAGCAAGAGAAACGACGTAATCTTGTGGATATGATACCTTTTAATGGCTAACAAAAATACATGATGTAATAATAGCGAGCTTTCGTACCAACGCAGGGTACTTCTTCCGGCTTAAATGGATTGGATCTGAAGAGGCATGCATATTTATACACACTTATAACATACATACTTATGACAAGGCACAGATATGGATGTGATTGGTTCGCACTTAAAAGGAATTCTGCAAACCAGAAAACAAACTTTTTTTGTCTAGGCACTGATAGCGGAGTGAAAGTTTTATGGTCTCTAAATTACATTTGTACCATCTTAAAAGAACATTTATAAATCAGGGCTACCATCCCACCTCAATTGATGACCAAATCACCAGAGCCACCAGGATACCCAGAAGTCAACTACTCCAATACAAGGAGAAGGAAAGAAACAATCGTGTGCCTCTAGTAGTGACCTACAATCCGCAACTAGAGGTACTAAGGAAAACCGCAAGAAAACTCCACCATACCCTGCACAAGGATGACCGTCTGATAACCATATTCCCGGACCCTCCGCTTCTATGTTACAGGCAACCTCCTAACTTGAGGAACTTTATAATCAGGAGTGCATTACCCTCTGACACACAAAAAGGAACTTATCCCTGTAATGTAAGGAGCTGTAAGACCTGCTCACATGTACTGACTGCGGACAGGATACGGATCCCCAACACACAGCAGGACTATAAGATCCAGGGGACATTCACATGTTCCTCGTCCAATGTTGTGTACCTGATCATGTGCAGTAAATGTCCTGTTGGGGGTCTTTATGTTGGAGAAACAGGACAGAAACTCAAAGCCAGGATGAGATCTCATCGCCACACGATTGAACACAGAAGAAGAGAATTATCTGTGGCCGAGCACTTCTCTAACCACGGACATGACATAGGAGATATGAGAGTTTTGATATTGAAGGGTGGTTTCAAGTCACAAAACCACAGAAGAATTTGGGAGTATAAATTGATAACAACCTTTGACACGCTGAATACTGGGTTAAATTATTCCCCAGGATTTATGCGTGAATGGGAAGTGTGAGACTTGATTGCACAGATAAGACCCCCATCAACAGTAATTCAGGGACCATAAACTTTCACTCCCTTATCAGTATTTAGCTAAAAATGTTTGTGTATCTCTTATAACAATTCGAGCCTGTTGACCTTTCCCCCCCCCTCCAACAGTAATTTAGAGACCATAAAACTTTCACTCCGCTATCAGTGCCTAGACAAAAAAAGTTTGTTTTCTGGTTTGCAGAATTCCTTTTAAGTGCGAACCAATCACATCCATATCTGTGCCTTGTCATAAGTATGTATGTTATAAATGTGTATAAATATGCATGCCTCTTCAGATCCAATCCATTTAAGCCTGAAGAAGAACCCTGCGTTGGTTCGGAAGCTCGCTATTATTACATCATGTATTTTTGTTAGCCATTAAAAGGTATCATATCCACAAGATTACGGAATTCTACAATGCACATGTTGGCCAGGCTGTACGAGCAGCGTAGAGCAATTGTGGAATACCAGCTGCAACATGGGTGGTGGAGTGGTAGTCAGCCTTCGCAATTCTTTACTGAGAAGTGGGCATGGATGGCAGATATCTGCCAGGTCCTCGGAAACTTTGAGGAGTCTACCCAGATGGTGAGCGGCGATATGGCAATCATTAGCGTTACCATCCCGCTGCTTTGCCTGCTGAGAAGTTCGCTGCTAAGCATAAAGGCCGGCGCGGATGGAACAGGAGACGGGGGACGACAGTATGTCGCTTGATAGCCAGACCACCCTTATGTCTATATCTCAGCGCATTTTGGAGGAGGAGGGGGAGAAACTGCCAGTGCCGACATGCTTACACTCATAAAGATGAACAAAGGCTGAATTTCACCAGACTTCTCTTCTCCACTGGCAGAAAGCAGCGGAACCCAAAGATTCTTTTCACTGCAACAGGAGAAAAATGCATCCCTTCATCACCACAAAAAAAAGGGGGAATTAGCTTTGTCAATCACTCTCAGATATTATTACTCCTCCTACTCTTACTCCTTCTAAAACAGCATGTCGTCACGCTGAACTGCCAAAAGGCTCTGTTTAAAAGTGTTTTACAATTTTTCAACGTTTCTAAAGTATTGATACTTTAACAGACACCAATTTTTTTCACAGGAGTGGCTCCAGGCTCTGTTACAAATTAAGCAACAGCAAGCTGTATCTTTAAAAAATGTTTATGGGTTTCACCTGCCCTCGCGGTTGAGCAATTTTTCAGGGGTGCACTTGTACTCTTGGTAGACCAATTTTTCTGGCCCTCCACTATATTGTTTTCTAACTATTTTTTCCGGCTTTTGCCTATACTCTTGGTAACCAAATTTTTTCAGGGGTTCGCCTACACTCTTGCTACAGAAATGTTACAGAGGTCTTCCTATACTCTTGCCACAGAAATGTTACAGGGGTCCGCCTATAGTCTTGGTGTCAGGGTAATTCTAAGTACAGCACCAATCAGGCCCACCCCACTTGCCCCGCTGCCGGCGGAAAGAAGAAAACACCACACGGTGGTCTGGTATAGTTTCTCACACGGGGACATGACTGCGCTTTTTTATTACAGATTACATGAGATCTTATACCCTTTGGTCTCATCACCAGGAATGGGTGATGGGCTCATAACCATATATGGGAAGTCCGGATTTCCGGCCTGAGACAGTGAAAGTTCAGATGCATAGTTGAACATCTTGATATGGCATACTTGGTCTCTAGCTTATGTACAGAAAATCACGTATTTAATTAACTCCAGTGCAAGGAATCACCCACTCAATTCTAAGAAAGCGGCTTAAGCATGCATTCTTCGTATCTCTTTCCTCCTCCACTTTAACCATCATCCTTCATCTGGTTCCTTTGGACATTCTTTCTCTGTTTGCCTTGCAAAGCATCTTGGCATATCTGATGTAAGGCAACATATAAGTTTTTCTCATTTTAACTTTGAATAGAACTTGCATACAGGTATAAAAGCATAAAGAACATATGGCAATATATACATATACCCTCACAAACCCCCCTAAAAACTTATATGGAGATCAAGCATCAGACCTTGCACTCTTCCTCGGTCGCCTCTCCCTTACGTCAGGGTTTCTCCACTGCCCGTAAGTCCCTACTCCTAAAGGGGGGGATCCCTACCTCACCTCAGAAGGAGGCCATGGATTCCTTGGGCTTATTTCCGGGCATCCATACCCTCTATCTGTACAAGTTAACACCCCGCGGAGTGTGCCCTCGCCGGAACCTAAGGTCTTCTGCACTTTCCCAAGGCAAATGGGAATTCCACTGACAATTCATCTTATGAGACCGGGGCAGGCGCAGTACTAGTACATTTCTCCATTCTTCTGGTAACGTATCTGGTTGGCATTATCGGAACTGGCTCTTCATCTTTTTCAAACAAGGGAAATGTTGGTGTCACATTATCCAGTCCCTTACTCATACTCTTTTTGATCAAAGGGATAATACACATACAGGAAATTACATACCCCACCTCTTTCTGCTAAAATCATATCCAGGGCCACTCTAGGGCCATGGATGCAGTGGGCCCTAACTGGTCAGCTAACCCTTGTAAAGCATCCCTGGTGTAGTTTACAAACCTCTGCTGATTGTAATAGATATAATTCATCCAATCTACATTATTATTAACAGTGACAATAGCAAATAAGGACTCAAACCTGCTTTAACCTGATCTCTAGAATTAAATTAATCTGGCACCCCCCTTGGCACTCCTCTTGCATCTATGTGTACATGTGGATCAAAGTTACCCTCAGTGTAGTCTTCATATTGCACATTTGATTGTATTAATTTGTTCTGATCCCTGAAGCAGGGGGCTAGTGTACAGTAGTCAAAGGTGTGTGTTAGAGGAATTGTACCACATTATAGCATGTAAAGGATATGCAGGATCATTAGTTTTTTCAGTGCGAAGTGTGGATCCAAGTGGGCCTTCCTTCGAGCTTGACTGCAGTTGGGGTGGTAAGCAACATCTGGTAAGGACCTTTAAACAGGGTTTCTCTCTCAAACTTTTTCACATAGACCCTGTCACCTGGTTTCAGATTGTGATACTCATCTGTAGGACCTGGGAGAAAAACAGAGACTACAGAATGCATTATTGACAATTCCTTGGAGAGACCTATGACAACATTAACAAGAGAATCATTCCCCAAACTCGGCCACTGTGGCATGTATCCTCCTAAGAAAAAGAAAAACTAATGAAAGACACTCAATTCAAGATTTACCCATTTTCCTCATTGCCTTTTGTATCTACTTTCCCACTACTCCGCGGATGGTAGGGTGTGTGAAAAGCCTGGAATATACCCAAAGCAGACATGATGTGTTGCATTATTTCACCTGTGAAGTTTGTACCTTTGTTTGACTCAATCACTTCCGGTGCCCCATATCTGCAGATTACCTCATTTATGAGCTTCTGTGCGGTTACCTGCTTATTTACTTTGGTAACAGAGTAGGTCTCCAACCTGAAAAGAAATCAACAACAAGCACATATTCATGCTTCCCAACAAGTAGGAGCTGAATGTAGCCAATTTGCAATCCCTGAAATGGGTAGAGTGGCCCCGGCAAGTGTTATGTGGCAAATTTACTTCTGCCCTGTTGCTTTACGGCAAAGATCATGCAAAATTGGACAAATGATGCAGCAGCTACAGAAAACCCAGGAGCCACCCGTCCTCGTTCAAGCGTCGACACCATTACCGCTTTGAGAGGTGCGTCTTTCCGTGCGTCAGCTGGGCCATCATTGGGCACAGGGACCGTGGTGGGCAAGTGCTGTTGACTGTTCACCATATGCTGTCCCTTTTTAGTCCATTTGTATTTTTTTTTCTTCCTTGCTGGCTTGTAACTGTAAAGTCCTTAGTATATCAAAGTTCAAATTTTTATCAAAGTCCAAATTTTTATCAAAGTCCAAAGTTATTATCAAAGTCCAAGTTCATATCAAAGTCCAAAGTTATTGTCAAATTCTTCTTTTCTTCCATGGCTTCAGGGCCGCTGCTTTTGCTGTGTGGCCTGTGATGGCGTTGCCTCTTGCTTCTCCGGTGTAGGAATTGGTGTCATCTCTCCACTTTGTCAGGTAGAAGTAGGGTCTCCATGAGAATCTGCACCGTTGCATCATTCTTAATTGGCTGTCCTGATGAGGTAAAAACTGTCTGGCCTTCCATGTTGGGCTGTAATCATGAGCTATGCCAAATGCATACCGAGAGTCAGTGTAAATGTTTGCCGTCTTACCTTCCGCCACTCCACACGCCTCAGTGAGGGCCTTTAGTTCCGCTTCTTGTGCTGCGACATGCGGAGGCATTCTGCTTTTAGGACATCTTGTTGTGTAACCACTGTATATCCAGTGTGGAGTCGTCAATCACCCCTGGTACCATCTACAGAAAACAACTCAAAATATGCATTATTAACAAGGGCTTTCAGTAACTTTTTTAAAACTTAAATTTTCTTGTTGCATCAATGCTAGACAATCAGGCTGGTATTCTATTTCAAAAAGATCAGAATCTTGTTGCAAAAAATGTAAAAATTTAAAAATGGCTTGCAAAAAATTTAAAAATGGCTGATTGGCAATACCTAGATCACCTATGCCTTCTCCTCCCCCCCCCCTTTGAACCAGGGTACTCAATTGGATAGTAGCCGGGTTCAAGTTAGTACAACATTGTAAAAAGATTTGATGGATGCAGATAAGGCCTGTAAAATGTTAGCACCAATAACAGAGACATGAGTTACATCAGGGAAGAATAACCTACAAAACACCTATTAATATTTGAAATGTGAGATCCTTTAAGTGAATTCATTATTAGTCTGTTCCTGCCTGCAATGTCTTATCAAATTTGAGATAGGAGAAAAAACAAAACAAAAACTTTTACTAGCTGCTCAAGATTCTCACCCCCTCCCTTGTCGAGAAGAGGGATGAAACATTACGTACTATTACATCATCTAGCTCCACCCCTTCGATATTGGCTCCGTGCGTCTTTTTTCAAACCTTCATTTCAATGTAACAGTCTACACGTCCACATCTCAACCAAGCAAAGTCCCATGCATGGGGGGGACTTTTATCCCCAGTCATTACCTGCATCACACACTCACCACAGCCCGAACACGGGTCACTAACTCTCATCCATCCATTCGCTCAAGTTTGCTCCGTCACCCCCCATTGAAGGTGTACCAGTACATGCAGATGCACAGACAAAAAAAGTTTGACAAACATACATACATCAGTTGAAAAACATTGAGGTGAGTGCTATAATGTTATAAAGTACATGATTCTATTGAGATGAGATTGTGAATGAGCGCTATCTTTGACAAATTATGTGAAAAAGAATTTGCTGAGACATTCTATCTTTCTTATCTACTTAAGCTATTATATGCTGTATTAAACGCTGAAGTACTTTAGAATGCGTGACCCTGAGTTTGAGTCAAGTCTGAAAGCCCCCACCTTTTCAAAACATCTGTTATCTCTCTACGAATATGAAACACAGACTGAATAGAGTTGTTTTAGTTTAACTATTCCCTGCATTTGAACTCATAAATTACACATATCCTGGGACCTTGCAACATTCATTTTCAACCCCTGTATAAGTAAGAATATATCTTAGAAATTGCTATATTTCCTGCCTACTAAGACAGTATAGTTAATTAAATTCATTTCAATTCATTTTAAGCAAGCAAAGATATTTTCCAGGGTCAGTATTTTATTTTCTCTCGCTTCGTTATCTCTTGACCTTGAAAACTAAACACAAGCTCTAGCTTTACATAAACAAGCCTTCTCATCTAAAAGCAAGCTCAGTTAACTATTTGCACATACAGTATATACATATATATATACACACATATATATCCATATCTATTATCTATCTTGTATTATACACCTTTTCTTCTTTCTCTCTGCCAACAAATCACATGCTTTGTAACTTTCTTCTCGACTTTGCTTGTTCCTTCAGCACTTTCTCCCTACCTAACTGCCAATATAACCTTTAATAGACACTCTCCCGACACCCTCTTGATCACTTACTGTACTTTTCAACATTTCACTTACGGATACTTTCTTAAACAAATAATGTGTACATACTTTCTCTGATTGTCTCTCTGCTTCTCACTCCAGCACTTTCTAGCAAACCTTGGTCTTTCAAGGCGCCTCTTGGTCCTAAAGACCTCCTCCCAGACACCATACTGTAATCTACCGTGCGGGTCGATGTCACACATTTTCATTAGAGTTTTCTTACAGTTTACAAATTGGAACTCTCCTCCACCAATTGATCCGCACGGCGGCAGCCCTTGAGGGGCTCTGTCTTCTTTAATAAGATCTTACGCATATTAGAACAACAACAACAATAATAATAATAATAACACGCTCCATAGAGTGCATCCTTCTGACCCGAATTGTCAGCCCCTTATATATGGCAAAACAACCGAAGGCATCTTCTTCTATGGAACCAGTCCCAAAGAGTGCATCCCTCTCCTCAGCTAAACCATCAACAACTAAACTAAACTAAAACCGAGGGTCTCTTCTTCTGTGGGATCTGTCTCACAGAGTGCTTCCCTCTCCTTAGCTAAACCATTAACAACTAAAACAACCGAGGATTCCTTCTTCTGTGAGACCAAATGAAAAGTAAGAGAAAAAAAAATCCTGCAGATACAACAAACAATCAAACAATCTCCACTATCGTTAAAACACTACGGACTTCAAAGTACAAATAGACTACAGACTAGTTTCTGGGTGAGCGATTGGTGCGCATATCACGGTCAGTGGTCCATGACGGCAAACCCGAAGCCCACACGAGTTACCGTGTAGAACTCTTAACCCAACCTGTCCGGTCACAAACCACAGATAGTCAGTCCCGCTGCAAGACTCTCAGCGTAAAACACAACATAAATATATGCTGGTCTTACCTGGAGTTCTGTGAGTTGATCAGGCTCGGTTTGCAGCAGGACGGCTTCTCCGTGGCGTGGATCCGGGTGGAATGCGTTGTACGGCTCTGGTTTTACCGCCCCAGTTGGTTGCGCCATTTTGTCAGGGTAAAATTCTAAGTACAGCACCAATCAGGCCCACCTGACTTGCCCCGCTGCCGGCGGAAAGAAGAAAACACCACATGGAGGTCTGGTATCGTTCCTCACACGGGGACATGACTGCGCTTTTTTATTACAGATTACATGAGATCTTATACCCTTTGGTCTCATCACCAGGAATGGGTGATGGGCTCATAACCATATATGGGAAGTCCGGATTTCCGGCCTGAGACAGTGAAAGTTCAGATGCATAGTTGAACATCTTGATATGGCATACTTGGTCTCTAGCTTATGTACAGAAAATCACGTATTTAATTAACTCCAGTGCAAGGAATCACCCACTCAATTCTAAGAAAGCGGCTTAAGCATGCATTCTTCGTATCTCTTTCCTCCTCCACTTTAACCTTCATCCTTCGTCTGGTTCCTTTGGACATTCTCTCTCTGTTTGCCTTGCAAAGCATCTTGGCATATCTGATGTAAGGCGACATATAAGTTTTTCTCATTTTAACTTTGAATAGAACTTGCATACAGGTATAAAAGCATAAAGAACATATGGCAATATGGTACACCAATGTTTCAGGGGTTCGCCTACATTCTTGCTCTAGAAATGTTACAGAGGTCTGCCTATACTCTTGCTACAGAAATGTTTCTGGGGTCTGCCTATACTCTTGCTACAGAAATGTTACAAGGTTCCGCCTATACTTTTGCTGCAGAAATGTTACTGGAGTACGTCTATACTTTTGCTACAGAAATGTTACTGGGGTCTGCCTATGCAGTCTCTACTGAATGGTTTGAGGGGTTCGCCTATACTTTTGCTACAAAAATGTTACTGGGGTTCCGCCTATACTCTTGGTACACCAATGTTTCAGGGGTTCGCCTACACTCTTGCTACAGAAATGTTACTGGAGTACGTCTATACTTTTGCTACAGAAATGTTACTGGGGTCTGCCTATACTTTTTCTACAGAAATGTTACTGGGGACCGCCTATGCTGTTTCAACTGAATGGTTTGAGGGGTTCACCTATACTTTTTCAACGGAAATGTTACTGGAGTCCGCCTATACTTTTGCTACTGAAATGTTGCTGGGGTCTGCCTATACTCTTGCTACAGAAATGCTACAGGGGTCTCCCTATACTCTTGCTACAGAAATGTTACAGGGGTCTGCCAATACCTTTGCTACTGAAATGTTACTGGGGTCTGCCTATAATCTTGCTACAGAAATGTTACTGGGGTCCGCCTATACCTTTGCTACAGAAATGTTACTGGGGTGCGCCTATGCAGTTTCAACTGAATGGTTGAGGGGTTTACCTATACTTTTGCTACGGAAATGTTACTGGGGTCCGCCTATACCTTTGCTACAGAAATGTTACTGGGGTCTGCCTATGCTGTGGGTGCACAAAGACTTCCCATCGGGGTGTTTTACCTATGTGGCACAAATACACTGACTGACTTGGGCAGAAATGTGTGCCAAGGCCGAGGTCCTTGGTGGGGTGAAACTCTGCCTTGTTTGGGCACTTTGATTTCTTCCTGTGTAATTCCATCTTTGTGCACTGACAGCATAGGCGAGCCCAATGAACTCAAAGACTTCCCTTTGCAGTGTTGAGCTATCTGACACCTAGACAGAATGAATTGTGTGGGGACACATGGATTTCCCATAGCTATTTAGCTCACGGCACCTTGGTTCACACAAGGTGGAGACTGGAACTGAGCCTGACCCAGGGCCTGCTCACGTACTTCCCACACAGAGTATTGCGGGTCCTACTTCGGTCATGGTTTCTTGGCCTTGTAAGGCCACCTCCTCCTCCTGCTTGGGGTCTGGGGATCAGTGCTGGGCAACATGTATTTTCTCTCATGTTACCACAGTTATCTGAGACACTGGTTTGGGCCAAACAAAAGGAGATTTACTGCATTAATGAGCCGTTCACAGCTGCACTAGCATTCTGAGTCGGCTTTATGCCCACGATTAAGGAGGGTGTGAGCCGAGGTTGAGGTCCTGGGCAGGTTGAAACTGCCATGTTTGGGCGCTCTGATTTCTTTATGTGTAATACCATCTTTAAGTTCCTTGGGTTCGCCTATGCTGTGGGTGCACAAAGACTTCCCATTGTGGTGTTTTACCGGTCTGGCACAAATACACTGACTGACTAGGTTAGAAATGTGGGCCAAGGTCCTTGGTGTGGTGAAACTCTGCCATGGTTGGGCGCTCTGATTTCCTCATGTGTAATACCATCTTTAAATTCCTTGGGCTCGCCTATGCTTCCCATAGCGGTGTTTTACCTGTTTGCTAGAAATACACTGACTGACTAGGGTAGAAATGTGGGCGGGGGGAAACTCTGCCATAGGCGAGCCCAAGGAACTCAAAGACTTCCCATTGCAGTGTTGAGCTATCTGACACCTACACAGAATGAATTGTGTGGGGACACATGGATTTACCATTGCTATGTAACTCGCTGCACCTGGGGTCACACAAGGTGAAGGTTGGGACCGAGCCTGACCCTGGGCCCCCTCATGTGCTTCCTACACAGAGTATTGCTGCATTGTGGAGATGTGTAGAAGTGCTGGCACCTGAGTCCCCTTTATGCCCACGTTTGCGGCTCCTGACAATTTTGTGACGGAGGTGGCACGGGATTGGAATGATGATCGTAGTCAATTTATCATCAATTCTCAACAGCATTGTGGGCTATCGCCCACACTTTAAAAGAGGGTCGCTGCCTGGCCCTGCCAATCCTCTGCAGTGTGTGCCTTCGGTTCCTCCTGATCCAGTACGCACTTATAAATAGACATGAGGGTGGTGTGGCTGTGAAGCAAGCGTGTGGCATGAGGGCAGCTGAACGCTGCGCTGGGAAACTTTTGTGTGTGTTGTGGACGGAGGGTCGTGCAGGGGGTTGGACAGCAATGCCAGCATGTAACCCAAGAGAAGAGGCAGCGCTGTCACCCGCAGGCAGTGATTGTCCTTGGTTGCAGGTAGTGTGGTGCTTAGCTAAGATGTGCCAGCACGTGTGCCTTGCTTATGCCGATTTGTCCGAAGTAAATTGTTAGGGGGGTGACCGCCAGACTCTTGCCCCCATTTTGGCTTAATAGTGGGACCTGGGAGCCTCAGATGCATTCATGCATGCTGCCCCTGCCCTTCCCTATCCGTTTCTGTGGTGTTTCCATGACTTTCTGATGTTTTCTGGTGTTTGACAAGTCATCAGCTATGCGGAGCATTGGTCCCATAAAAAAATGCTCGAGTCCCCCATTGACTTCAATGGGGTTCGTTACTCGAAACGAACTCTCGAGCATTACGAAAAGTTCGACTCAAGCAACGAGCACCCAACCTCTATAAGTGATCACAGGCTTCATGTTCTCTGATTGTACGTTTCCTTGTCTTCTACATCCAGCCAGGCCACTATGATAACTTCTTCTGGATGACTGTTTATCTTTGGTCTCTCACTACTGTAGCCCATCCACAGCCATTACAGCAATGCAAATATAAAACACTAAGTTGCTTTATCTTGCCACAATATTTAGTCCCATGGGCTGACTATGGCTTCAATAAGATCCAATATAGAGAATTGCTATTAGTGTATGAATTATAGCGGCCCAAGAGCAGAACATTAAGAGAAATTACATTAACAAATGTTTTAATGTTTTCCCAGCAACACATTTCTCTGTCCCTGTTCCTAAATTCTGTTTCCACTCACATATCCAACATGACAGTCAGGATATTCCCCACTGCCCTGCCCTGACCGGCCTTAGACCAAAAACTCTCACCACTTTACAGGGGCAGTATTATAGTAGTTGTATTCGTAGACATGGGACGTAATATTATGCAATAAAACATTTATAAGTACAATATCAAATTGATTTCTCGGCAATAACAAACATGGGCACCTGTTTAATATATATGCACTCCGTTTTCGCTATGTAGAAACAATGATACAAGGTAAAACAGAGAAATGTGTGGAGTTGTTGATTCAGGGATTATGTTGATTGATAGACTGGGAGGTAATATTCTGAGCTGGATGGATATGTCTATTTGCAGCCGTACACATTGTTACTGTGTTACGATGTGTTCCTGGAACATACAAACAAATGACATAAACTGCAGCAATCTGAACTACACCCAGAGGGACACCACAACAAGTCACAGATGAGACCTGTACATGTCTGTTCTAGTCCAACTGGAAGACAGTATAATATTACTGTAAGCCCTTCGTCAATTGTTATTCTCATGTTCCACTGTTTGATTCAGTAGCAGAAGAAAGAGCCCATCATGTCCGCGGTCTCTGGGAGGACGGAAGAGCAGGGACAAGGTATGCTTCAAAGTGAAGACCAAGCAGCAAGAAACCTGCAACCTTCCAAGAAAATAAGGAAAAAGTTTAGTGCTGTTCAGGTTGAGAGACTCATCACTGAAATCTCCCAGAACCTAGACCAATTATTTAAAGCTAATTCAAGAGAGCAGAAGAACAGTGCTTGGAGAGAAGTAATGAAGGAAGTGAACAAAGCAGGTCCGACAAGCCACATCATTAGTGAATGTAAGGTTAGATGGAATAGCTACAAAAGAAGCCTGAAACAGAAAGTCAGAAGATCATCAGAAAGCCTTCACCAGCTGGAGACCATTTTAGGTAAAAGAGATATGAGGATTGTCCGATACTTTCATATCGATGAAGCAATTCGCACGGAACTTGAGGAAAACCGTCCAGGTAAAGGCAAAAAAAATCTTTTTGGTCCTAATCATGGCTCAACACGCTGGGTTTATGTCAACAATGTATTTTTGTTTGCATTTAAAGCTTTGTTTTAGAACTTTGGATAGGTCTGATGGGGGAGGGTAATCTTAAAAAAAATATCTTTATTGTGCTAATGTAGCATGTGGTTTTTGTACTCAGGCCGCATCATTAGGCCACACCATTAATCCATGGGTTTTGTGCCCGTTAATTTTTTGTGTCCATTCCAAATAGAGGAAGAACAGAAGTGCTACAGCTAAGTGCTATATCAGTCAAATCCTAGGCGAACGTGCGAGCTGAGTGATTGTGTGTGGCTGTATGCTCACTTCTGTATCATAAGTGTGGCTTGGGATTAGTGACTTTGGAGTCAGGAACTTTGGAAGCTTCACCTGGGTTTAAGAATTGTTTATCTATTTGACTTTTTGCATATACTACTTTCATCTAATCTATCTGTATGATCCCCATTTAGATTGTGGTCCATGACTGACAATGCCGTCCAGTGTACATCTTATGTCGTGTATGCCATCCTTGACCAGCTGGTTGCATACTGCTGGACCAGATGTGATCGCATTACACATTTGGAAGCCCAGATCTTAGATCTAAATGAGCAGCTTGTAACACTGAGATCCACTGGCACCATAGAAAATGCTGCTCACTGAGCATTCGCTGGGTAGATGTGGGGGTGGATGGTAGTATGGGGGTGCAGGATGAGCAGGTAGCTAGCTGGGTGACAGGAGGAGGGGTAGAGGAAAAGAGAACCATCGAGGCTAGTCCTGAACTGGCACACTCCAACAAGTATGCAAAGTTGGCAGATGAGGGGGATGCCATTAAAAGGATTAGCACTGCTGCAGCACAACATACCCTCTGATCGCAGGGGGATGTCTGCTAGAGTAAGAAAGGGAATAGGAGTGCAGGTCAGGCTAGACAGGTCCTGGTAGTGGGAGACTCTATTATTAGAAGGACAGACAGGGCAATCTGCCACAAAGACTACGATTGTCAAATGGTGTGTTGTTTTCCTAGCTTTCCAGTTACTAATCGTGAATTGGGTCGACAAATTACCTGGAGGTGCTGGTGAGGACCCAGTGGTCATGGTGCACATGGCACCAATGACAAAGTTCAAGGTTGGTGGACAGTCCTTCAAGAAGGTAGGATGTAAGTTTAAGCGAGGACCTCCAAAGTAGTAGTCTCTGAAATACTACCTATACTACGTGCCACACCAGAATGGCTACGGGAGATTAGGGATGTAAATAAGTGGCTCCAGAGTTGGTGGAGGAAGGAGGGGTTTGGGTTCTTGGAGAACTGGGATGACTTTGCTGTCAGCTACAGGTTCTACCATAGAGATGAGCTGCATCTCAACAGGGAGGAGGCAGCTGTGCTGGAGGAGAAGATGGCTAGAAGTTTGGAGAAGTGTTTAAACTAGGGATTGGAGGGCAACCAGAGAGATACAGGGGAAGATATTGTAGACAATGACTTGGGACTAAGTAATGAAAATAGAGGGGGGGAGTGGTGGGTGGGGTTAGTACACTTAAAACTGTCAGAATAGTTAATAGGGATACACTTAAAGTAAAAATAACTAAAACCTTCAAAAACTGTACGGTGACTAATGACGGGACTAATGCTAGAAGTCTGACCAATAATGTTGATGAACTGGAAGTAATAATGTCTGAGGAAAACTATGACATAGTGGGAACAACTGAGACCTGGTTGGAAGAAAGCTGTGACTGGGTGGTGAACTTACCAGGTTACAGTCCAGAAGGGATTGCAAAAACCGAAAAGGGGGTGGGGTTTTTCTTTATGTAAAATCTTGGTTAAAGCACAAATTATGGGAAGATATATGGGAGGGAGATGAACATGTGGAGTGTCTATGGGTAGAGATACATGGAGGGGAAAACAATAATAAAATCCTCATAGGGGTTTTCTATAGGCCACCAAATATAATAAAATCAACTGAAAATTTGATACTGAGAAAAATAGATGAAACGGCATATCACAATAAAGTAATTAGCACGTTTTTGTCAATCACGTAAAACAAAAAAAAGGTTTGGTACCGTGTTAGCCAGCAGAGCAAAGTGTGATTGTTCTCAGTGAGAGAAACCAAGTAATCTTGTAGATATGATACGTTTTAATGGCTAACAAAAATACATGATGTTACAGCAAGCTTTTGGGGATATCGCGCCCTTTGTCAGGCTATTGAATGAAACTAGTTAGGATGGCACATAATTATAACATACAGATGAAGAGGGGAGGAGAACACATTCCTGTTGATCTAAAGAAATTTGAGACTGTTTTGCACTCAAAACTTAAAACAACAGACAAACAGAGGGGAGACATACATCGTAAATGAGTCCACTGAGCTCAGGACAGTTTTATAATGTGTCTTCTCTTTCCTTAAACCTGCACATGGAAAGAGATGCAGTACCACCTAGTGGATGGCAACATTATTACAAGTCAAGTTCTGAATTTTTATGAAGTTGCATAAGTGGAAAATATGAAAGCTCTGAAGGAGGTCAAGAGGGATGTCCTCCTCCAAATCAAATTGTTTTTTTTTGCTTTAAAACTTCATAAAAATTCAGAACTTGACTAAGTGATTTGAGTCAGTGAAAGTCAATGGACTTTCATTGATCCATGCGCATGTGCGTGTAGACCCAGTGTGCCCCTAGAGGCACAAGATATGCACAAGAACTAGATCACAGCATGTTCTATCTCTCTGCATACCACACAGTGTGACCCCTATATATTGATATAGGCAGTATGGTTGGTGTTTTCATATATAATCCTCCTCTCAAACGGAACTAGGAATTAAAAAAAAAAAAAAAGAGTCACACTACGCATGCTCATGTGCACGTGATACACGGCCATACACATTACACTAGCAGCAATACGTGGTCTCTGACGGTAGATTGCAAACATTGCTAAATCGCTGCTGATAGACCTGCAGCATTTTACTGAGTTGTTCATAAGCATGAGCCCTAACTGGAGCTGCCAGTGTTAGGTTCTAGAACCTCCATGCCCATATCACATCTTGTATCCAAGCTAGAGCTGGTACAACAGGGTACTAGAGCCTCCATGCCCACCTGTATCACATCTTGTATCCAAGTTAGAGGCGGTACAACAGGGTACTAGAGCTTCCATGCTCACCCGTATCACATCTTGTATCCAAGCTAGAGGTGGTACAACAGCGTACTAGAGCCTCCATGCCCACCTGTATCACATCTTGTATCCAAGCTGGAGGTGGTGCAACAGGGTACTAGAGCCTCCATGCCCACGTGTATCACATCTTGTATCCAAGCTAGAGGTGGTAAAACAGGCTACTAGAGCCTCCCTATTGTAACATTGATATAAGTAAGTTTCAGTTGACTATGACAACTCCTTCCAGGAGAGGGATTGGTTTTGACAATGAGTATACATGCGTATTTACAGAGGAAGGCAGGAGAAATCCTTCGGTCCTTCTTGTAAATTTTTTTTGTGCTCGTGAAAAATGCAGTGAATACTCCTGCAAGAAGCAAATATTCGGTCTGTGAAAATGCTGTATATTTTGTGGACCAAAACTACACATCCTGTGTGAGTCCTAAGATGCATATATGGGAAGAGCGCTGCTGAGTCTTCACACTCTTTCTACTACTGTAGCTCCTGAGCTAAGCTGAACACACAGAGCTCCTCAGACCTGGCAGTGATGTGTAATAAAACAAGTGATTGCTCCTGCCATGTCAGAGGTGCTTTGTGTGCCCTGCTCCGCTTGGGCGGATGCAGTAGCAAAAATAAGTTGATGCACTATTATAATTAGGGCCACTGTGGGGAAATTATTACTACTGAAACCACTGGAGAGCACTATTACAACTAGGGCCACTCTTGGGGCATTATTATAGCTGGGGCACCTAGCGGGGGCCACACTAACTGCTGGCACAGCTACACTGGTCATGCCATAAGATTTTGAACTGGCTTTAATGACCCTACATGGCCTACCGATATAAACCTCCTATTATGGCACAGTGATGAATTATGGGACTAAAAAGTTATGACATGTTTCCCTTTTAAGTTGGCCATAAGTACTGTAGGGGAGAACTGTCTGAAAAGCGCTTGTTAGGTTGCCATATATTATCCCCAACTCTACCACATGTATCTAATTTGGTGTTTTTCTCTAGATGATTTGATTGTTGAAGATGACCCTGATGGAGGACCGCTCTCTGGGACCCATAATGACAGTTTGTCTTCACTGTTGCTATCTTCAGAGGAATCCTCAAGCTCAAACCTATCTGTGGCATTAAATGGTACAACTGATCTCGCCACGGCTGATGAATCTCCACAGCGACCACTAGAATTGGAAGCCAAATTAGAGCAGTTAATTGAAGTGCAAAAATTCACCAATGGCCTCCTGGCAAGTATAAGAGATGGCATTTGTGATCAGCAGAAGAAAATGTTACATATGCAAAAGCTTATATCCACTCAGGAGACAGCGAAGGATTACAGTGGTGTCTATGAAGTTAGTTTGAAGAGGCAAGAAAAGAAACAAAGACATGGAGAAGACAGACCTGAGGAAGGAGGGAGCAGCATTGTGATGTAGAAGTCAGACAAGAGGCTCCATGAACTGGTCAATAAAGGAGCATCATCAAAATGTGCAAATCCTAGAGGGAAGTTCTTAATTTATTAACCCTTTCCAATCCAATGTCGGGCCTGCCCCGACATCATCATTTCCCTCCACAGCTCCGATGTCGGGACAGGCCCGACACTGCAGTGCAGGAGTGTATCTGCACCCGATCATCAGACACATCGGGTGCAAATGCACTCCTGCACTGATCCTCATCAAGGTCCCCCGAGGAGAAGGCATAAAGGGCTTTTAACCCTTTCTGCCTTCTCCTTTACACATTACGCAGCGCTCAATTAACGCTATGTAATGCAGAGACATTCCGGACGGTGATCATGTGACAGCCGGTGTTACCTGACCCCCAGCGGTCACATGAACGCTGAGACGGGAGCCTGCACCGTGGGAGGAATGTGGAAGTAATACTTCCGCATTCTCCCTTCTGCCCCCCGGCGATCATGTGACCGCTGGGTGCCATCTGACCCCAGCGGTCACATGATCGCAGAACCGGGAGGCAGAAGGGAGAATGTGGAAGTAATACTTCCGCAGTGAAGCACCTGCACCCTCCTGAACTCTGTCAGCTTAGGAGGGTGAAGGGAAAATGTATTTTTTCTCATCCATTCTCCCCAGCTCCAATTTATTTGGAGCTGGGGAAAATGGATGAGAAAAAATAAATGGATTGGAAAGGGTTAAATTAAAATGACAAAATCTCTCATCACATTCTGCATGTGATAACACCATCATTCACATTGAAAGTAATGAAGTTAAAAAAAATCATTATGTGAAAACAAATTAAATTATGTTAAAATGATGCACACCATTGTTTTCTTGGGAAAATTCTCCATCAGTTTAATATAGAACACCTACCTTCTGTATGGGAACAAGTCATACTCCCTTTGAATTCACTGTCTGCTCCAAATTAATTATACTGAGAACAGAATGCGTATATATATATATATATATATATATATATATATATATATATATATATATATATATATATATATATATATATATAGCCAGGGACACACACATCTGTATCAAAGGCAATATCCCTCTGGTTTATTATAAGCATCACTGTACAGATATACCCAAAAATGATGCAGTAATACAAATACACGCCCCCAACGTCATAACAACTCATGATTGGCTTAGTTTGTAGTGATTGACACATGTTAATGCCTTAAGGTGTGTGTTACTACTAAACACATAATATCATATGTATATATATATATATATATATATATATATATATATATGTGCTTGCACAGGCTGATGTGAGAAACATATTGAAATATATAATATATAATACAATACATATATTATTACTATAAGACATCTCACTGAAAAAAATTGAGTTAAATCCAAGATGATAGCATTCAAAATGGCTGTCATGATGGTGACATGGCCTAACAGATTTCCCCCTTCCCCCACAGCTTCTATGCATAATTGCATCACTGTCTGACAAACCATTTTCATTCTATATGAGTGCTTCCACACTTTTGAGACACCCTTGTGCTTTATTCATGGAATTCCTACAGTTTGATATTATCTTTAAACATGCTGCAATTAAATATTAAAATGACTTATGGTAAGAGCTACACTACTTATTCATCCCGTCCTCTCATACTACACATTGGTATAGGAGACCATCCGGAGTTTATAAATGTTGCTGACATACATTTTCTAAAATAGTCTTTAAAAGCTCCTCTGTCCAGGTGGCTAATGTTTCTCCTCATGGGGAGCACTGTGGTGGGGTATGAAGTCTTATAGGCTATGCAATGTTCCCTGGGAAAAAGATTTGCAAATGAGCGATGGATTATTCCTTAACCGCACCACCTACTGGAGGGTAGCTTCCCTATAAGACAATTTAGTACACAAATAGTCAAAATTTATGAGCAAAGGAACACCACCGAAAAATGCTTGTAAAGAAACCTATCATGACAGGACTTGTAGCTTGTTAACGGGTGAAGATTGTAGAGGTGCTGAGCTTGTCATGAGACAGGTATCGCGGAATATATATATTTTCCAAATATTCACCCTATCTGTATATTCTTCTCACTATGTCAATAAACATGATGGCTTATTATAAATCCAGCGATCACAAGTTTTGTCTTCTCTGATTGTAGTTGTTTCCTTTTCTTCTTCATCCAGCCCAGGCTACTATGATAACTTCTCCTGGATGGCTGTTTATGTTTGGTCTCTCACTACTGTAGCCCATCTGCAGCCTCTATAGTAATACAAATATAAAAAATATGTAAGTAGCTTTAACCCCTTGAGTGGCAGGTTTCTTACCACCCTGTCAGACCCACCAGGGCAGGTTTAATTTCCAATGGGCCAATCATTTAATTTTAACTAATTTTCCAGTCTCGTTCCAACAGCCATAACTTTTTCATTTTTTCATTGACACAGGCATATAAGGGCTTGTTTTTTGCGGGACAAGTTGTACTTTTTGATGGCATCATTTTAGGGTATATACAGTATATAATGTATTGCATAACTTTGGTAAAAATTTGTAGGGATAATGGGGAAAAAAAGAAATTCTGCAATTTGGTATTTAGATTTCATTTTTATGGCATTCAGCGTGCAGAATTAATAATGTGAGTAATGTGTGTAATTTAGGAACATGTAAAATATTGATCGCTTTTATTCCAATTTTTCTAGTGACAAGACTAACAAAATCTATAATTCTGGGATGTTTTTTATTTTTATTTTTCACTGCATTCTCTGAGCAGTATAAATAATATATTAAAGTAATTCTACAGGCCAGTACGATTATGCCAATACCAAATTGTAATAGTTTTTTACTTTGTCACTACTTTTTCACATTCTATCTTCCTGCTTCTTTGTTTAAAGTCCTACACTGTTCTGTGTGGGACTGTGCAGGCAGATCACAATGCCACAGCTTATGGTATTGTGCTCTGCAGGTCCATAGTGAAACATAGCCCGGAAATTTTTCAGGCTATATTATTATGGGCAGTGGAGTTTGTCGCAGAAAATTTCCGGGCGTGCCACTCAAGGGGTTAAAGGGAGTGTCCATCTGTAAACTATTGATGGCCTATTCTTAGGATAGCACATCAATAGTAGATCAATGGGGATCGTCTGGAAAAGATAGTGCATATGGTGCGATTTTCGGCCGCGTAAGTGTCCTCCCTCTGTGAACCTTTTACATGGTGCAACAACTTTGATTGGGGTATGTACGGGGTTGACAGTGGGGATCAGTGTTCTCACCAGTCCCCACTGATGTAGCGGGAGGCTGACTGTCAGAGCTGGCTCACATTGCAGAGGGCGCAGGCTTATCTTCTGAATCTACACCATCCATAGGATGTAAGTTTACATCCACTCGCGGGAATCCCTTTCGAGCCGGTATGTAAACTTGTATCCTTTGGCGGGAAGGGATTAATGGGAAGATAATGGGCAGTAGTGGGTTAGTGGGCGGTTTTCAAGGCTGGTTGAGATGGAGTGATAGTGTGGGGATAATAATATAGTAATAATCTTTATTTGTATAGCACCAACTTATTCCGCAGCGCTTTCAGGCATGGATAAATTTAAAACAATACAACAATTACAATGTGAGGTACATTCAGTTTGAAACAAATGGGTTGTGGGTGGTACAGGAGGTACAAGGGGGTGGGGGGGAGAGCAAGGCATGGGGAACACAGGCAATAGGGGATATCATGTGGAAATCAGTTATTAGAAGGCAAAAGGGGTGGAGCACCATAGGGAGGTCAGGAGATTTGGTATGCTTCCCTGAAGAGGTGCAGCAGACAGGTCAAGGAGGATTAGTAGGGAGTAGTCACCTCTCGACTTTGCAGTCATCAGGTGATTTGTTACTTTTGTGAGGGCAGTTTCGGTCGAGTGTAGAGAGCAGAAACAAGACTGGAGGGGGTTAAGGAATGAGTTGTCAGAGAGAAAGCGTGTATGGTGGGAGTAGACCAGGCATTCTATTAATTTGGAGATGAAGGGGAGATTTGAGACGGGTCAGTAGTTGGCAGCATCAGTTGGGTCCAGGGTTGGCTTTTTTAAGCAGAGGGGATATGATGGAGTGTTTAAATGAGGAGGGGAAAGTGCCACAAGTTGCGGAGAGGTTGCAGATTGTGGTGAGGTGAGTAATGAGAGCTGGGGAAAGGGACCAAAGGAGGTGAGAGGGGAGAGGATCGCTAGCGCAGGTGGTGGGGCGGGCAGTGGAAAGGAGCCTGGAGACTTCTTCCTCTGTTGTTGGTTCTAACATAGAAAGTGAGTAAGTTCTGGAAGCAGTGCTGAGGAAACTGGAATCGGGGCTAGCCATGTAGTTTTCAGAGATTTTTTTTCGAATGTTGCCTATTTTTTCTTTAAATACGCAGCTAGTTCTCTAGCAGTCAGGTCTGTCACAGGGGCCTGTTCTTTGAGGCTGAAGAGGGAGTGGAAGGTCTCAAAGAGTTGTTTGGGGTTGTGGGATAGTGAGGAGACAAGGGAGGGGAAATAAACTTGTTTGGCATGGTGAAGGGCTAGGTTATAAGTTTTAAGCATGAAGTTGAAGTGGAGGGAGTCTACTGTCAGCTTTGACTTTCTCCACAGCCGCTTGGCGCACATAGAGCACTGCTGGATGAAGCGCGATCGTTTTCTTGGCACATCCAGGTCCTCTGATACTTGTGGATGGACACTTCAATAAATTACTGTGGTTCTGAAGGCCAAAGGAAGTCTAACGCGTTACTAGATGGGGGTCTCTAATAAAGTGGCCATTCAGTGTATACAGAAATCAAATTACAGCTCAGTGTTAGTTAGCAGCAGTAAAGGAAGTTGTGGTGGCATGAAACATAATAGCGGAGAGATGCCAGATGCTATAGACATAAACATAGTGAGGAGTTTCCAGTAATGGTACTGCAGCACCCTCTAGTGACATAATATACAAAAAGCAAGTTTTCTCTTTGATACTAATACTAATTACTAATTGGGTACGGGTAATCAACAGCAGTTAACCCTTTAATGACTGGCACATTTTAGGCCCTTATGACCATCCAATTTTCTATTTTTTTCGTCATCACACTCCAAGAACCATAACTTTTTAATTGTTCCATTGAGATAACTGCATGATGGGTGTTTTTTTTGCAGGATAAGTTGTATTTTTGAATGATATCATCTTGGGGTACATATAATGTGTTGTATAACTTATTACTCCTATTGAGGGAGAAGATTGAAAAAAAAAAAAGAAATTATACCATTTTTGTTCAGCCTGCAGAATAAAAGTACTGGTGTATCTTGACGCCACTGAAAGCTAGGGGGTGTGACAGCTATCAGCAGGAGTGAACGCCCCTGTCACGCCCCTAGAATCGGATAGGGAAACAAGATACAGCAGAGACCAGGGGAACTTTAAGGGCACGCCCCCCTCGCATTCCTGCATCCTGATGCAAAGGCTGCTCCCTCAACTTTTCATGTCGGTCTTCCCTGTCTTGCTTGTAAGTGTCCAGCATCTTCCCTGGGTGTTGCGTGGCTGTGAGTGTCCAGTGGCGGGACTGTTTCCCTGCTGTCAGTGTCCGGCAGTGCGCAAAGCTCCCTTCTTCACAGCACTGGAGGCCGCGCCTCTTCCACGGCTGCTTGCGCAGCTGTGAGTGTCTGGCGGCGGAACAGGTCCTCTGCTGTGAGTTTTCCCTGTGCGCCAGCTAGCTGCCTTCTTCACTGCATCGGCGGCCCCGGCTCTGTCCCGGCAGCTGCGTGGCAGTTAGTGTCCTGCTGCGGTACTGGTCCCCTGCCATCAGTCTCCTTGGTGGGTGTGGGGGAGTGATGTACAGCGCGGCCCTGCAGGGCGGCCTGCTGCAGAAGGGAGGAGATGTACTGCCCCAGGCTAACAGCAGGGGGGGATAGTGACGGCAGCAGGGGGCATATGGCCAGACACAGCCAGCATTCAGTGCGACAGAGGCGAGCACAGTTAGGGCGGCCGCAAGGGGAAGGTAAACGCAGCCCGGGGAGCACAGTGACAGCAAGCACATGGGGTAGGTGAGCGCTGTGAATTTCCCCTGGTCCCTGCTGTATCTTCTGTCACAATTGAAAACTAGGGGCGTGACGGGCGTTCAGTTGTGGTGACAGCTGTCACACCCCTAGCTTCTGGAGAGAGAGAGAGAGATTGATTAAACAGCGCAGTAGACAGGGCAGGAGACAGGTAACTCCATGCTCACTCACACCCTGCACATTAATATCCTCATCTTCACACTAACCTCCATAGCTATCCTCACTGCAAGCCTCAACACTTTCCTCCTACACCCAGTCCCAACATACTGCTTCCACATGAGCCCTTCCCTGCTCTCCTCACTCATGCACAGATCCCATACACTCTTCGGTGCTCTAGGTGTGCTGAACGGCTGTGGAGAAAATCAAAGCAGCTCGCAGCTTTCTTCCACTCCAAATTTATGATTAAAACATATAACCTAGCCCTCCACCATGCCAAACAAGTTTATTTCACCTCCCCAGTGTCCTCACTATCCCACAACGCCAAACTCTTTAACACCTTCCACTGCCTCCTCAGACCCAAAAAACAGGCCCCCCTGTGACGGATCTGAGTGCTGGAGAACTAGCCTCCTATTACAAAGAAACAAATCGGCAACATCCAAAAAGAAATCGCTGAAAACTGCACGGCTAGCCCGAATCCCGGTCTTCTCAGAACTGCATCCATCACTCACTCACTTTCTACATTAGAGCCAATGACAGAGGAAGAAGTCTCCAGACTGCTTTCCGCTGTTCGCCCCACCACCTGCGCTAGCAACCCTCTTCCTTCTCACCTCCTCTGGTCCCTTTCCCCGACAGTCGTTATCCACCTCACCACCATTTTCAACCTCTCCTTGACCCCTGGTATTTTTCCACCCTCATACCCTCATTCAAACACTCATCATATCCCATCTGCTAAAGAAACCGACCCTTGACCCAACAGACGTTGCCAACTACCAACACACCTCAAACCTCCCCTTCATCTCCAAATGACTAGAATGCTTGGTCTATTTCCGCCTCACACGCTTTCTCTCTGACAACTCTCTCCTTGACCCCCTTCAGTTCGGTTTCTACCCCATACGTTTGACTGAAACCGCTCTCACAAAAGTATCAAATGATATGATGATGGCAAAAACTAGAGGCCACTACTCCCTACCAATCCTTCTTGACCTCTCTGCTGCATTTGACACTGTTGACCATGACCTCCTCCTCATTGTGCTTCGCTCTATCGGCCTAAAGGACACTGCTCTCTCCTGGTTCTCTTCCTACCTCTCTGACCACTCTTTCTGCTTCACTGGCTCTACCTTCTCTCCACTTCCTCTCGCTGTCAGGGTCCCCCCAGGGCTCGGTTTTTGGTCTCCTCCTCTTCTCTATTTATGCAGCCTCGATCAGATAAACCATCCACAAATTTGGCCTCCAATATTATCTCTCTGCTGACAACACCCAGCTATACACCTCTTCCTGTGAAATATCAACACCATTCCTCCAAAACATCACCGACTATCTGTCTACTGTCACTACATCATGGCCTCCCTCTTTCTCAAACGTAACCTCTCAAAAACTGGTTGTCTTTCCGCCCTCAACCAGCTGACCTCCCCCCAACATATCCATATCATTATCTGGCACCACCATAACCCCCGGACAGTACACCCGCTGCCTTGGGGTCTCACTAGACTCTGACCTCTCCTTTACTCTCCCCATCCAATCTCTGGCCTAAAACATGCCACCTGCATCTCAAGAATATTGCTAAAATCTGGCCGTTCCAGACCACGGACACGCTAAAGACACTTGTCGCTTTCATCCACTCCCGACTTGACTACTGCACTTTGCCGTTCATCGGCCTCCTCTGGCACCAGACTCTCCCCATTCCAATCCATACTAAATGCGGCAGCTAGACTCATTTTTCTATTCAGCCGGCTCTCAGATGCTTCTGCACTATGCCAGTCACTGCATTGGCTGCCCATCCACTGCAGAACGAAATTTAAACTCCTCACCATCACCCACAAAGCTCCCCATTGTACATCACTTCCCTCCTGTCAGTACACCACACAGCCCGCACACTCCGATCTGCAAACACACTCAGACTAAATACCCCTCTTATACGAACCTCACATGCTCGCCTCCAGGACTTCACCAGAGCAGCACTGATCCTCTGGAATGCTCTACCCCAAGGCATCCGGACAATTCCCAATGCATGAATCTTCAGACGCACCCTAAAAACGCACCTCTTCAGAGAGGAATACCAAATCTCTTGACCTAGTCCCCCTGCCCCTCCCCATGGCTCCTCACACCTTCCATCCTGCCTGCGTATTGTATATGACCTCTACTCCTGTACCTCATTACCACCCCCACCCCATTTACTTCCTAATAACTGATTTCCACATGTAATTCCCGTAATGCCTGCGTTTCTCCATGCCTCATCTCCCCCTCCCCCTGTACCTCCTGAATCAAACTGCTTGTATACCACATGTAATTTGTTGTATTGTCTGTGATCTCCCATGCTTGAAAGCGCTGCGGAATAAGTTAGTGCTATAAAAATAAAGATTATTATTATTTTTACATAATAAAGGGGGAAAGGTGGGGTTTTGACTTTTTAATTTTTTTTACAGTTTTTAAAAAAACTGTTAATATTAGTCCCACCACGGGACTTGCATGTCACTGTGTTTGATCATTGGTACAATGCACTGCTATGAGTCAGTATTGCAGTGTATTATTGTCACAGTTTGACAGTCATGACAGTTCTGTAGTATATTGACAGCCATGACAGTTCTGTAGTATACCAGCTGTGAGGCAGAAAAGGTATGGCGGCACAGGGTTAGTCCGAGCCATGCTCTGACACTTTCTTGGTTATATGTTTGTTATCCCCTTGGGTTCCCCCATCATTGATAAAGGGTTATTGGAGTCGTATGTGTAAATTACCTTAACCCCTTAACGACCAGCCCATAGTGTTTTTACGTCCTCCCGAAGTGGGCTCTATTCTCTGAGGACGTAAAAACATGCTTCCTGCAGAGAATAGTGCCCCTCGGGCTGTGGACGTGACAGCTCCATGCTGTCGGTGTCCGCAGGTAGCTGACAGCATGGAGCTGTCATCCCGGGCTGTTCGGAGCCCCCCCCGGCATTGCGATCGGCGCTATGCAATGTATAGCGCCGATCGCAAAAAAAGTAAATAAAAGTACATAAAAGTTAAAGATTCAGCTGCTCTGATGGATCGGATCCATCGGAGCAGCTGAAATTACTCACCCAGGTCCTGCACGCTGCTCCCCGCTCTCCTGCCGCTCCGGGGCCCGAAGCCGGTCTTCTGCGCATGCGCGCCAGGCGGCATTACGTCAGCCGCATGCGCAGAAGGCCCGGCGGCGCGGGAGATTTAAAATCTCCTGGCTCCCGGCTCCTGTAGGTAGCCGGGAGGCAGGAGATGTCAGCGGGGACTGCGGTGAGCGGTCCCCGGTACCGCGATCGCCGTTATCCAATGGTTAGCGGCGATCGCGAAAAAGTTAAAAAAAAGTTTAAAAAAAGTCAGTTTCACCTCCCCTCATGGATCGGATCCATGAGGGGAGGTGAAAATACTCACCCCCAGTCCTCAGCGGTGTCCCGATGTCCCGGGACCCGAATCCCCGTCTGCGCATGCGCGCCCGATGATTGACATCGGGCGCGTGCACAGACGGGCTCGAGCCCCGGGGAATTTAAAATCCCTCTGCTTCTGGCTGCCATGTGTAGCTAGGAGCAGAGAGATTATACCGGGGACATGATCACTGTCATCCAATGGATGACAGTGATCATGTAAAGTGAAAAAAAAGTGTAAAAAAGTAAAAAAAAAAAAAAGTAAAAAAAAGTTTTTAAACGTTTAAAAAGCGTATGTTTCATCTCCCCTCATGGATCATATCCGTGAGGGAGGATGAAAGTACGTACCTAAGGCCCCCAGATTTATCCGCGGACCTTACCACAGCTTCTGCACACGCGCCCGTCGCCAAAATGGCGGGCGCATGCGCAAAAGCTGTGGATTGCCAGGATAATTTAAATTCTCCCTGCTCCTGGCTACAAAACGTAGCCAAGAGCATGGAGATTTAATGGGGGTCCGCGGTGAGCGGTTCCTGGTCACGTGTTCGCCATTATCCAATAATGGCGATCACGTAAAAGTAAAAAAAAAAATTTGAAGTTTCATCTCCCCTCACTGATGCGATCGGTGAGAGGAGATGAATCTTTTTACCGGAGGCCTGCGTATTTGAATCCCGACGCGATCTTCCTCCGTGGACCTTCCAGGATTCTGCACATGCGATTGCCGGCAAAAAGCCGGACACATGCGCAGGAGTCAGGGAGCCCAGGAAACTTAAAATCTCCTTGCTCCCAGCGACCAACGGTTGCCGAGAGTCTGGAGCAGTGACGGGTGGCCTCGTTGAGCGGTCCCCGGTCACGTGATAAAAAGGTAGCGATCTACCATAGGCCGGTCTCACATGACCGGATAGGAATGACGGATTCCGCATGCTTCTGATCCGCGGTAATACGCAGATCAATCGCATTGGATTACACAATTCCGCTCACATTAGTGGGTCAGAATTGCGTAATCCACTCGCAGAAAAGAGAACGCAGCAGGTTCTATTTTACTGCGGAATCGGCAACATGGAGCCCATTGTGCTCCATGGTCGCGGATATACCCGCTGCCCATACGCAACTACATTGTATACGGGCTGCCTGTACCCGCGTCATCGCTAAGCGATGGTGCGGGAAATACAAACAAAGGTGTACTGTGCATGACTGCCTGTGTGAGTAGGCAGTTATGCGCAGTACATTACGCAGCCGTACGCAGGGTCACAGCCGGGCTCACAGATGGGATCCGCTGTGGGCCTCCGCAAGCGGATTCTGCCTGCACCCGCGTGAGCCCGGCGTTATTCAGACCGCTACCTGTGATACGTATTTTACAAGAAGCCCCAAGAACGCTCGCTTTCCTGCAGTTCCAGGAGCACCTTGTTGAGCGCCTTCTGTGTGAGACCGCCGCACCTCATCAAGCTTACGGAGACTCACGGAACGCCACTTTTTACACCCCATACCCGCCACTGAGGTCATGAAATACCCCCAAAAAGCATGAGAGGGGGGGGGGGGATACCCCGTTTTATTGCCCCATGGGCCCATTCCAACCAGCCTCCGTAATTACCCCTGTCTTCGGAAATACTACACAGTTCACATTTTTACTTTTATCTAAGATTTGCGAACGCCAAAAAGGGCGTGGAGGGGGAGGGGGGGAATTTTTAGGGAGTCAATCTTTATTCTGTACAAATAAGCAATGGGGCCTGGAATGTATTCAGTTGTGCCCTAAAATCCAACGGGTGTTCCGTCCTTTATAGGCCTTGCCATGCGTCCTGTAAGTAGATTAGGGCCACAATGGGTATGTTTCTGAACTCGGGACAAACGGGGGTATCCATTTTGGGGTAAACGTCTTCATTCCTATGTACACTGTACAAAAAAACTGTTTTTAAATTGAAAAAATTGCCAAAAAAATTGAAAATCGTAACTTTTTCCTTCTGCTTTGCTTAGATTCATTCAAATACTGTGGGGTCAAAATACGCAGTACACCCCTAGATGAATTCGTTAAGGGGTCTAGTTTTCAAAATGGGGTCATTTGAGGGGGTTCTTTATAGTTTTGGCCGCTCAATGGCTCGATAAGTGGGCAATGGGGCCTGAAATTTATTCAGTGGTACCCTGAAATCCAACGGGTATTCCTTTCATTGTAGGCCTAGCCATGGGTCCTGTAAGTCTATTAGGGCCACAATGGGTATGTTTCTGAACACGGGACAAACAGGGGTATCCATTTTGGGGTGAAAGCCTTCATTTATATGTGTGCTGTACAAAAAAAACTGTTTTTAAATTGACACAATAGCCCAAAAAATGAAAATCCTATTTTTTTCCTTTTGCTTTGCTTGAATTTATTCAAAAACTGTGGGGTCAAAATATGCAGTACATCCCTAGATAAATTCGTTAAGGGGTCTAGTTTTCAAAATGGGGTCATTTGTGGGGGTTCTATATGGTTTTGGGCGCTCAAGAACTCTACAAGTGGGCAATGGGGCCTAAAAGGACTTCAAGCAAAATCTATGTTCTGAAAGCCACCGATTACTCCTTTTATTTTGGGCCCCGTTGTGCATGCGGACATAAGATTAGGGCCACAATGGGTATATTTCTGAAAACAGCACAAACAGGGGTATCCATTTTGGGGTGTAAGTCTTCCTTCATATGTGTGCTGTACAAAAAAAGCTGTTTTTAAAATGACAAAATTGCCAAAAAAACAAAAATCCAAATTTTTTCCTTTTGCTTTGCTTGAATTTATTCAAAAACTGTGGGGTCAAAATATGCAGTACACCCCTAGATAAATTCGTTAAGGAGTCTAGTTTTCAAAATGGGGTCATTTGTGGGGGTTCTCTATGGTTTTGGGCGCTCAAGAACTCTACAAGTGGGCAATGGGGCCTAAAAGGACTTCAAGCAAAATTTGTGTTCCGAAAGCCACCGGTCGCTCCTTTCATTTTGGGCTCCGTTGTGTATCCAGACATAAGATTAGGGCCACAATGGGTATGTCTCTGAACACGGGACAAACAGGGGTATCCATTTTTGGGTGCAAGTCTTCCTTCATATGTGTGCTGTACAAAAAAAGCTGTTTTTAAAATGACAGAATTGCCGAAAAAACGAAAATCACAATTTTTTCCTTTTGCTTGATTTGAATTCATTCAAAAACTGTGGGGTCAAAATATGCAGTACACCCCTAGATAAATTCCTTAAGGGGTCTAGTTTTCAAAATGGGGTCATTTGTGGGGGTTTTCTATGGTTTTGGGCGCTCAAGAACTCTACATGTGTGCTATGGGGCCTAAAAGGACTTCAAGCAAAATTTCTGTTTTGAAAGACACTGACTACTCCTTTCATTTTGGGCCCCGTTGTGGACTCAGATATAACAATAGGGCCACAATGGGTATATTTCTGAACACGGGAGAAATAGGGGTATCCATTTTGGGGTGTAAATCCTGATTTTCATGTAAACTATAGGAAAAAAATATGTCTTTAAAATGACAGATTTGCAAAAATATGAAATTTTACTTTTTCTCCTCTAAATTGAATTAATTCCTGAAAAAAAACTGTGGGGTCAAAATACTCATGACACCCCTCAGTGAATACATTAAGGGGTGTAGTTTTTTAAATGAGGTCATTTGGGGGGGTATCTATTATTCTGACACTCATGAGCCTTTCCAATCTCGGCTTGGTATAGGAAAACAAAGTGTTCCTCAAAATGCTAAAAAGTAATGTTAAATTTGTACGTCTCCTAAATAGTTTAAAAAAAACGAAAGTTTTTCCAATGTGCGCCCAAAATAAAGTAAACGGGTGGAAATATAAATCTTAGCAAAAATTTCTATATTATGTTTGCACATATTTAAGATATTGCAGTTGGAAATGTGAAAAAATGACGATTTTTTCAAAATTTTCCCAATTTTGGCGCTTTTAATAAATAAACACAATTTCTATCGGTCTATTTTTTCCGCCTAAATGAAGCACAACATGTGGCGAAAAAACAATGTCAGAATCGCTTGGATATGCAAAACCTTTCTGGTGTTTTTCCATGTTAAAGTGACACATGTCAGATTTGCAAAATTTGGCCTGGTCATTAAGGCGCAAACAGGCTTGGTCACTAAGGGGTTAAGTGGTTTGTCTTTTACTTGGTTGGCCAATCTAGTTGAAAGGGGGTTTATATATTTCTACCCCTGCCATCCTGATCAAGCTAAGTAGTTTATGTATTGGTTTCTATCTTAGTATTATTTCTGCCTTTGCTCCTAATGTCATTAGTTGTTACCACCTGTTTTTTTAGATATTCCCTATTTCCACCCAGGGAAAGTGCAGGTGGCCTAGGTTCCAGCGTGGGGCCATCCCTATCGAGGCGATCACCTCATTTTAGCCAGGGATGTTTCTCCTACCCCTTCCCCTTCGGCTGCTAAGGCTAGATTCTCTATGTTTTCCCATTTGTTTATGTTTAGTGGTGGTTTTAGTGTTTTATGTGGGATTTTCTGGGGTTTATTTGTCCCATGTGAAAACTGACTTGTGCTGGGGGTGATGCTTAGACGCTCAGCATAGACGTAACAATTATTTAGCCTAAGAGGATCAGCCAGAGGCTAGGACTTCTAGACTACTATTTTTGGTCACATATTACTATTTGATGATGTTTTATTCTGCTTTTCCAGAGACAAGATTATCAAAAGACTGCAATTCTAGTATTTTTCTTTTTACTTTTTTTTAATGGTGTTCACCTTGCAAAATTAATTACATGTTAAATTAATTCTGCAATTACTTGATACTAAATTGTATTTTTTTTCTATCATCACATTCAAAGTCCCTTCCCTCTGTCAGCCTTTAACATGCCATGGTCACATTGACCACAGCATATAAAGGGAGAACCAGCTGGCATCAGAGGTTTCTCTGATCCTCGCTGTTAGAGCTGGAGCTCAGCTGTTATCATACAGCCAAGCGCCCGCTCCCTCTGGCACGTGAGACCCATGTCGGTATTCTGAGCAGTGATGTACTTGATATTTTGTATTGCAGCTATGGAAATAGTAACAAAGTTGAAGCAAATGTGGCTATATTTTTGGATGCGGGACTATGACCACCAGAGCAACTCACTAGGAGCTCTGCTCTTGATTTTGCAGCACTGCGGTCCTGGCTACAAATTCGATTGAAGGACCAACTGCGAGGAGCTTGGATGTTCTCTCTTGGTGTCCTTTGTGAACATACTCTACCGGCACATACATTGGTAACCAGATACCCAATACAAAAGTATCAAATGCCATAATCAACTGATAACAACAAACACACTTTGTGTCAAAGACAATGTTGAAGCAAAGTCTTATAAAATAAATACTCACATTGAAGGCAAATTCCCGTTAGGATCCACAAGAGAGAGATCATCTTCTCCGGTCACGTTGTCCTGTTTATTATGATCTTACTGAGAGCTGACAAGGAATTTCATTCTGTCTCGTAAACACCCATCCAAAGGGGAACTTTTCGCTTTCTAATATCTAGTCCCAAGTTTCATGTAGAGTGGGTCTCTCCTCGCAGGAGTGGGTCTCTCCTCACATTCCGGAAGTGACGTCAGACGCCAGAAACAGGCGCCAGAAGCTAGACAGGAGCAGGGAGGAAGGGGACACCGGAGCAGTGCAGGAGCCGGTGTCAGTGCTAGGAGGTCACCAGGAGTCCGAGGAAGCGGCTGGGGGACTGTCCGCTGAGCCTTCAAAAAGAGTGAGTGGTTGCGCATGCACGGCAAAGAGGGAGCGGTTGCGCACGCGTGAGTGGCAAAGTGGGAGTGATTGCGCACGTGCGGAGGCATGTTTGGTGTGTGAGCACAAGTAAATTGTAGATCCCTAATAAGATGAGCTCCATGCCTGAAAAGTTCATCCAGTGTGCTACTTGTGCAATGTATGCGGTCCTTGATCAGCCGATTGAGTGTACATGTTGTTGCACAAGATGCGTGCACATCGCACATTTGGAAGCCCAAATCCTGGATCTAAATGAGCGACTTGCAACACTGCGATCCATTGGCATCATGGAAAGGAGTTTGGTGCTTACTGAGCAGACGTTTGCTAGAATAGAGGTGGGGAAGGATGGTAGTACGGAAGAGCAGGGGGAGCAGGCATTAGGCTGAGTGACAGATAGAAGGAGGGGTAGAGGGAAGAGAACCAGGGAGGCGAGTCCTGAACTGACACAACCCAACAAGCTTGCAAAGTTGGTAGATGAGGGTGATGCTATTACAGAGCCAGCACCGCTGCAGCACGACATGCCCTCTGAACGACAGGGGGATGACTGCTCCAGTGAGACAGGGACGGGGAGTGCAGGCAGGCTAGACACGTCCTAGTGGTGGGGGACTCAATTATAAGGGGGACAGAGACAGATAGGGCAATCTGCCATGAAGACCGGGATCGTCGAACGGTGTGTTGTCTTCCTGGCGCTCGAGTTTGACACATCGCTTATCGGATTGACGGATTACTGGGAGGGGCTGGTGAGGATCCAGCGGTCATGGTGCATGCTTGCACTAATGAACAAATTGGAGGTCAATGGAGGGCCCTCAAAAATGATTTCAGGGACTTAGGGTCCAAGCTTAGGACGAGGACCTCCAGGGTAGTTTTCTCAGGAAAAACTACCTGCACCTATAGCCACACTAGAAAGGCAGCAGGATCTTAGGGAGGTAAACAAGTGGCTCTGGAGTTGGTGTAAAAAGGAGGGATTTGGGTTCCTAGAGAACTGCGCTGACTTTTCTGCCGGCTACAGGCTTTACCATAGGGACGGGCTGCATCTCAATGGAGAGGGTGCAGCTGTGCTGGCGGAGAAGATGGCTAGAAAGCTGGAGGAGTGTTTAAACTAGGGACTGGGGGGAAGGCAAAAAGAGAAGCAAGGGTGTAGTCAGTGTAGCTAGTGACCTGGGTCTAAGTAATGGAAATGGGGGTCAGGCAGGGGTTGGGATTAGTACAGTTAGAACTGACAGAACAGCCATTAATTAGCAAAATTAATTTAAAGAACAAAAACAACCGTATAAATTATATGGTTACGAATGCAAGAAGTCTGAATGGCAAAGTGGGTGAGCTTGAAGCAAAAATGACTGATGAAAACTACAATATAGTTGGAATAACGGAAACATGGCTTGTTACAATCTCTTTAGAAGAGACCGTGGGGAACAGAAAGGGGGAGGGGTATGTCTGTACATTACAGGGGCAGGAGAGAAACACGTGGAATCTCTGTGGGTGGAAATACAGGGAGAAAAAAAATAACAAAATCCTGATAGGGGTTTTCTATAAGCTACCAAAAGCAACAGAAGAAACTGAAACCTTACTATTAAGGCAGATAGAAGAGGTGTCAAACCGCAACAAAGTAATTATTATGGGGGACTTTAATTATCCAGATATAATATGGGAAAATGAGACCTGCAAATCTTACAGAGGTGATAAGTTCTTGAGAACAATTAAAGATAACTACCTTACTGAACTGGTACAGGAGCCTACTAGAGGGAGGGCCACGCTGGACTTAGTACTAAAAAACAAACCGGACCAAATAATGGGGGTGCAGGTTGAGGGGCACTTGGGGAACAGTGACCACAAGATAATTAACTTCCAGCTGTCATTCAATAATAAGCCTTATCAGGGAGCGACAAATAAACTAAACTTTAGTAAAGCAAAATTTGATGAGCTTAGAACTACTATCGGTAACATTAATTGGGACAGTGTCCTCAAAAATATCAGTACAGACGAATGGGAAAAGTTTAAAAGCATCCTAATCACCTCCTGTGAGCAGTTCATACCTTTTAAAAATGGTGGTCTTGCCATGGCGGAGGACAGTAGCAGAGTCTTAGAGCTCCTGAGACCGGGGGCGCCGACAGCCCGCAGCACGGCTCATTACACCAACCGGAGATCACAATGGGCAGCAGTAAGAAGACCAGACCCCAGAGATGCCCCGCAACCTTCTCCAAGACCTCCACGGGATGGGGACTGGAAGCCTTCATCCTCAGAGGTCAGCGGAGCGGGAGACAGCAAGATGACGCCGGCGGCGATCCGGAGGAGAGGCTGCGCGAGCACAGCGCTTCCATGCAGCAGCCAGCGGAGAAAGCAGATCCCCCCTGCTCCCCCACAGGAGCTCTCATGATGGACAGTAGCAACAAGGAGAGCGGGGAGCAGCGCCAGGAGACCGGCAGCAGCTCCCCCGGCCCCAGTACTGAGAACACCACGTGGAGCAGAGCGCCCATTTCAGCAGGGGGAGCGGCACAGTCTTCAGGTGGCGAGCAAGAGAAAAGTGGAGGTAGGATGGAGGAGACTGGGAGGGGACCGCAGCTGCCTCAGAACCTCTTTATCCGACCCCCTGAGGAATTAAGTCAGCACCAAAGGGAGATGCAAGCCTCCCCCAACAGGCAAGAAAAGCCCCCACCGACACATGGCAGCCCACAAGATGGCGGCTACTGCTACTTACTTCCCCCTGCACTTGCAGCAGACTCCCAGCAGTACAGCTATGATACAGCAGTTAAAAAGGCACCCCTCACCTCAAATGGAGGTGTGAGGGGCAACGTGAAGGGGACTCAACCTAGTAATAGACATTCAATGATAGGCCCACAGCCCGCCCATGGTGGAAGCACAGGCCATTAAGGGCACAAGGGGACGGTCCCCATTAGCCCACCAAGCGGAGGGAGCTGGAGCCATGGACCCTGTCCAGTCCCCCAGTACAAGGGCTCTGAACCCAAACATAAATGGGGGCCAGAAACACATTCACGCCCGGCCGCCCTCACATGACAACTACGCCTGCATCGCACAGGAGTCGCAAGCGTCTGGTGCAAATAAATCGCCCCTAAACACGGGCACGATGAGAGACAGAAGCTCAGAGGCACCGCAGAGAATGGAGAATATAATGGGGAGTCCATATGCCCCCAATACACCTCCTCCTCACAAGGGGATTCATGACTATACGATGATTGAATTCCGCGAACTGCGCGCCCAGCTACAATCTATTTCTACTAGGGAAGACATGGAGGCATATGTCTCTCGGCTAGAGTCAGCATACAAAGCCGAGATCTGCTTTGTCCGTCAAGAGGTCCACCATCTAGGAGAGAGGGCATTGACGACTGCAGACAGAGTGGAAAGCCATGAAAATACCTTAGCAACGGTATCCCACCAGCTACATTTCCTAATGGACTCCCTAGGCGACATCGAGAACAGGGGTCGTAGGAATAATATTCGAATCAGAGGCCTCTCGATCAGAGATGACTGTTAGAAACATCTTTAATGACCTATGACAGGCCCCACTGGATGCCCCTTTGGAAATGGACAGATGTCACAGGGCCCTCGGGCCAAGGTCTAGAGATCCTGACAGACCACGTGATATAGTGTGCAGAGTTCACAAATTCCAGCTGAAGGAAGCAATAATGAGAGGAGCCCGAGAGCGACAAGACATACAGTATGAGGGGGCACAGCTCCAAATATTGCCGGATTTATCCAGATTCACACTGGCAAAAAGACGGGCCCTCCGTCCCTTGCTGGAAGAACTCAGACGCTGAGAGATCACCTACAGCTGGGGGTTCCCCTTTCGCCTCCAAGTCCGACACAGAGGAATCATGAGAGAGCTGCGACACCCAGAAGAGTTACCAGCCTTTTGTGAGCCGCTCAACCTCCCGATCCCGGACATCCTTGGCTGACCAACCCTACCATCGTTGCCGGGGTATGAGCGCCCTCAGCAGCCTTACAGGGGAAATAGAAGGAGCAGAAGACGCAGAGAAGGACGAGACGGAGCGCGTTCGCCATCAGATCCCCCACGTGGCTGACCAGGACTTAAAGGGCTGTGATAATGCCTTTGCTCTACAGGTTTTATATGCTGCTAGCATGCTGTTTATGATGACAATTAAATAATGGTTTCCTATAAAAGTTGTATAATGACTTTTTGTTGCTGCACGGTGGGCTGGGGGCGCCTTCCGGGGTGGTTCTCCGCCGTTGGAAAGCACATCCTAGACTGGGGGCCCTAGACGGACATTAGGTCGTCTTGAGGGCGGTTATTATACTTTTTTTTCCTGCCCCACTGTCTCCTGTTCTTAGGGGCTCAGGCGTCTTCCCCACTTGAAGGGGGGGTGGGGGGAGTGAGCCCCAACTGATCAGCGAACGTGTCCCATTGAATTTAGCACTGAGAGAACTTTACTTCACTGCTTGAGTTATTGGTTACTTGTTTTCTCAACTCCTGTTTGTACCTCTCTTCCCTCTTCCTTCCTCGTATTTCCTTTTATTCCTCTAACTGAGTCTCAGGAGGGTGGTAACTCTTGCGTGCGTCCCCTGCTTCTAGACCTCTGGGACGAACCATACTTATAAGCGCTGTTCTGAGCCTCATCTTCTCTCTGTGCCCTCTGAAGTGGGCTGTGGGTGGCCTCTGCTGTGCCGCTACCGCTGTCTATAATTATGGCCAAATTAAACTTCTGCTCCCTCAGTGTTAGGGGCCTCAATGTGGCGCAGAAAAGAAGCCAGATTTTGTACCAAATCCATAAATTAAAATCTCATGTCTTATTCCTGCAGGAGACACATTTTCGTACAGGACATGTTCCAGCCTTGAGGTTATCGGCGCTTTGCGGCATGGTACCACAGCACGAACCCCACCACCAAATCGAGAGGAGTGTCAGTCGCGATACACAGAGCGGTTGCACACGAGGTCTTGGACACAGAGCTGGATTCGGAGGGCCGATATGTCTTTCTGAAGGTCCATATGTGGGGTAAGCTTTTTACCCTTGCGTATGGTACCTTCCCAATCAGAGTCCTGCACAAGTGGGTAGGGCTGTCCTGGGCAGGTTAGCAAATTTTGCGAAGGGTGTTGTCATACTAGGGGGCGACTTTAACTTCCCACTGGAACCGGAACGGGATTGCTCAGCGGGACGGGCATCAATTTCGGCGGCACAGCTCTGCATATTTCACAGCGCTTTTAGGCGGCTCCAGCTAGTAGACGTTTGGCCGGTGACACATCCCACAGAGCGGGACTACTCGTACTTCTCTCAAGCACACCAGTCTCACAGCCGCATCGACCTAATAGTCACAAGTCATTAAGCTCTGACATGGAATCCAGAGGCATCTATTGGGTCAGCAATCTGGTCAGACCACGCACCAGTTCTTCTCTCTTTGACAGTACCAGGGGTTTCGGAGAGACCATGGTCATGGAGATTGAACTATAACCTCCTGAAAGATGCGCTGTGTTGCGCAGATATTCAAAGTACCATTGAAAACTTTCTCGTGGACCACTCTGCTGACCCAACATCTAAAGCGATCCAGTGGGAGACGCTTAAGTGCGTTCTGAGGGGGGTGATCATTAAATATGGGTCACGTCTGAAAAAGGAAAAAGCAGCCAAAATAATCTCCCTGTTAGATAAAATAGCAAACCTAGAAAAAAAGTTCCGCCAGTCAAGAAAATAATCCACGCAGAACGAGCTGCTGAACGCAGGGGAAGAGCTGAGACATCTATTAGACCAAAAATATCTGCGATATAGGGACAATATGAAGCGATATTCCTACGAGCATGCTAATAAATGTGGACGCTCGCTGGCGCGATTTCTACATAGCAAAATGAGCGCTGCATATGTCCCTCATATAGCAGATAGTACAGGCCAAAAGAAGCACGACCCTCGGGAAATCGCAGAGGCCTTTAGGGCTTACTATCACGACCTCTATAACATACAGGGACAATTGGCCGATATGACCCCTGCCGGCCAAAGAGCCAAGATAGATGCGTATATAGAGAAGACAGCCCTTCCCGGTATCTCGGGAGAGATTAGGGAGTCCCTGAACTCCGAGATCTTGGCGGAAGAGATTAACGAAGCTATTAGGTCCTCACCAGCAGGGAAAGCCCCAGGCCCAGACGGGTTTACCCCCCGATTTTTCAAACAATTCCAGGAGACCCTCACCCCTATCATACAAGAGACGTTCAATCAAATTTCGCCCCCAGTTCCCTTCCCTCCTCAATGGCCCACATCACAGTACTACCTAAACCAGGCAAGGATGCTGGATTATGCTCCAGTTATCGCCCCATATCACTTCTTAATGTTGATGTTAAGCTATTTTCCAAGATATTGGCGAACAGACTGGCTCCCATCCTCCCATCTCACATCCACAATGACCAAGTTGGATTCATAAAGGGGCAGGAGGCAAGGGATAATACCAACAAGACCCTCCTCCTGCTGAGTCAGGCCCAACGCTTGCCGCAACCATTTTGCCTCCTCTCGGTGGACGCTGAGAAGGCTTTTGATCGCGTGAGCTGGGAATTCCTGGCTGCCTCATTGACGCATCTGGGTCTAGGTCCGGGATTTCTGAACTGGACTCTGGCGCTATATGGGAATCCTTCGGCGCAGATCAGAGTAAATGGCCTCCTGTCTGACCTGGTGCCTATTAGGAACGGGACGAGACAGGGATGCCCACTGTCCCCTCTCCTATACGCCATTGTCATGGAACATTTAGCTGTGGCATTGCAGAATAACCCGGATGATTTTTGGCCATCTGAGTAACTTCAAAGTAAATTTGCATAAGTCGGAGGCCCTGAATATTTCACTTCCCCCCAGTGAAGTAGCTCACCTAGCGGACCAGTTCAACTTCAAATGGCGCTCTACCTCCATACAATATCTAGGGGTTCATATAGCGGCGGATGCCTCATCACTATGCCACCTTAATTATGTTACCCTGTTAGAAAAAATGACAAAAGAACTGAAGGGGTATGCTACTAAACAATTAAGCTGATTTGGGCAGATAAATGTACTAAAGATGGACGTGACCCCAAAGTTCCTCTATCTCTTTCAAACCTTGCCAATTAAGCTACCAGGGCAGTATTTTAAAGAGATTCACCAACTATTCCGCAGATTTGTGTGGGCAGGGAGGAATAGCCGCATTAACTATAGAACCATGTCGCGCCTAAAATCCAGGGGAGGAGTGGGCCTCCCTGATCTGAAAATATACTATTCAGCATCGGTGCTTACCAGGCTGGTAGACTGGCAGTATCATTCAGCTTCAAAGCAATGTGTGGGATTGAAAGCAACTCTAATCTGGCCCTACCTACGATTACTACCGTGGATAAGGAGAGAGGATAGACCTGCAGCCCTGCCTCACACCCCGTTAACATTGAACTGTCTGGAAATATGGGACAGATTAACAACCAAAGGGGAGATGACAATCCACAGGGAAGCCCTAAGTCCGCTATTCCACAATCCTGCATTCCCACCTGGACAAGAGAGACGGAAGTTTCTGGGCTGGAAGGAGGAGGAAGATGTCCGATGGTGCCAGATAGTGGGCTCAGGGGGCCTCCCATCCTTTACCGAATTACAGGCGTCCAGCCCCAATCAGAGATTGCTGTGGATGGAATATCTTCAACTGTCCTCATTTTGGAAGACCTAATTGGGGTCATGTACTTTTAGGCGACCCCCTGAAACCATCAAGGAACTATTTCTAAGAACTGAACCCCCGGTCCGGGTCCTTTCCCGAATCTACAAAATCATTCTAGATGGGTTCACGCAGGGCTTGCCACGATATGTCCGGGTCTGGGAGGGGGAGCTCTCGGTGGAATTGCAGGACTCTGATTGGGAGAGGGCCTTCACGCTCGCCCACAAGATGCCCCTCGCCTGTGCCGCGCAAGAAAAAAATTTCAAACTCCTCTCCAGATGGTACAGATGCCCAGATGTAATTCACCTCGGAGGATTGCTGGAGGTGAGGGTCCGGGCGGGGTACCATGCTGCACATCTGGTGGGATTGTTCTCTTATCCAGCTCTTTTGGAGGAAAGTATTTGAGTTGTACGAAGGGGCGTCGCATTGCACAGCAGAGGTCACCACGCAGCTGGCACTGCTGTCAATTATCCCGGGCCCATTCGCTTCCATCAAAAAGGGGCTACTACGGCATTTCCTTACAGCGGCCAGGGCGGTGATCCCACGCCACTGGTGCAGCATATGAGCTCCCTCAATCCTGGAATTTGTTCAAGAACTGAACCAGTTATTGTATATGGAGGAGTTGGGTGACGAAGGGGCGGAGGGTCCCAGGCTAAGTAACCAAGCCTGGCAGTTGTGAAACACGTACCGTGACTCACCACAGTTCCAGCTTGCGGTGGGATAATGAGGCGATGGGCCTCGGGAAGCGCAGGGAGCCGATTCTGCGACATTGAGGCACCCGGACAACTATTAATAGCGAGACCCACGGGGGGCTCTCCACCTCCTGCACTTGTGCTGCTTTCTCTTCTCCTGAGATTCTCCTTTATTCTTTCTCTTCTCTCTCTTATCTCTAATCTTTCACTAAGTTTCTTATGTGTTTGTTGGTCCTATACAAAGTTGGTTAACAATTTTGATGTTTGAGAGTACATTGAGTTAAGAGGTGATGCAGTTAAGTAAATGTAAGAAGATGCTGGTTACGAGGGCCTAGCGACACACCCTAATTGTTTAGGAAGGTGGCCCGCAAGATTACATGAAGAAGGCCCATTGAATGAGGACTCTGTTACTCAGTCACTACGACATTCATTACCAAAACCCTCAATCGCAAGCTGGGGTCCCACGCGACCCGCCATAAAACCAATGTTATCTATGTATCTCTACCTGTTGTCCTGTTTATATGTGATTAATATGTAAAAATTTCTATAAAAACATATTAAACTACTAAAACAAGAAGGCAGCGAAGAAGCACTAAAATCATACTGGGAAAAAAACGAAATATGTAAAGAAAAGTTCAAAATTGCTAAGGAGGAGGCTGAAAAACTGATCGCTAAAGAGAGCAAAATTAACCCTAAACTATTCTTCAATTATATTAACAGTAAAAGGATTTGCACTGTGAGCACTGGCCCTTTAACTAATAATGCAGGAGAAATCATTAAAGATGATAGAAGAAGGTAAACCTATTAAATAGTTTCTTTTCAAGTGTATTCACCAACGAAAAGGAAATGCCATATGAGATGCAGGGGAATAAAATGAACTCCTGGCAAAATATTACATACCTAACACAGGAGGAAGTGTGGAATCGGTTAAAGAGGATTAAAATCGATAAATCGCCAGGCCCAGATGGAATACACCCAAGGGTTCTGAGGGAACTAAGTAATGTGATAGCTAAGCCGCTATTTCTAATATTTATGGATACTATCAAGACCAGGGTGGTACCATTGCATTGGCGCATTGCCAATGTGGTTCCAATATACAAAAAGGGGCCCAAAAGAGAGCCTGGTAACTACAGGCCGGTAAGTCTCACTTCAGTAAATGGAAAAATATTCGAGGGGTTTCTGAGAGACACCATCGTAAAATACCTCAAGGAGAACAACAGAATAACTCCTCACCAGCATGGGTTCATGAGGAGTCGATCATGTCAGACCAACTGATCAGCTTCTACGATGAAGTAAGTTCTAGGCTGGACCTGAGAGAGTCTATTGATCTTGTATATCTGGACTTCTCTCAAGCATTTGACACTGTGCCTCATAATAGGTGTGTATCTGGGTAAAGAATTGGCTCAGAGATAGAAAGCAGAGGGTGGTAATAAACGGTTCATACTCTGATTGGGCCTCCGTTGCTAGTGGGGTGCCACAGGGTTCAGTATTAGGCCCCACTCTGTTCAATATATTTATCAACAACCTGATAGAGGGGCTGCACAGTAAAATATCAATATTTGCAGATGACACAAAAATATACCAGATAATTAATACAACAGAGGACAATGTACAGCTACAAAAGGACCTAGATAAGCTGGTGGCCTTGGGCAGAAAAATGGCAAATGAAGTTCAATGTGGATAAATGTAAGGTTATGCACATGGGCAGGAGAAATGGATGTCACCAATATACACTAAATGGGGTACTGCTAGGGAAGAGTAATATTTAAAAGGATCTTGGGGTACTTGTGGACTGTAGATTTAACTGGAGTAACCAATGCCAGTCAGCAGCTGCAAAAGCAAATAATGTCTTGGGGTGCTTTAAAAGACGTTTAGGGGCGAGGGACGAGAACATTATTCTTCCACTATATAAGGCACTTGTCAGGCCCCCCACATGCAATACTGGGTACAGTTCTGGACACTGGTGCTCAGGAAAGATGTTGCAGTGCTTGAGGGGGTTCAAATAAGGGCAACTAAATTAATACATGGAATGACGGGACTGGAATACCCAGAGGCCATCAAAATTGGGATTATTTACCCTGGAAAAAAGACGACTAAGGGGTGATCAAATAACTATGTGTAAATACATTAGGGAATAATACAAGGATCTCTCCCAGGATCTGTTTATACCCAGGACTGCGACGGTAACAAGAGGGCATCCGCTACGTCTAAAAGAAAGCAGGTGCCATCACCAAAACAGAAAAGGGTTCTTCACTGTAAGAGCAGTAAGAGTGTGGAACTCTCTGCCTGAGAATGCAGGGATGGCGAAATCCATAAAGGAGTTTAAGAAGGGACTAGATGTCTTTCTAGAGCGGAAGGATATTACAGAATATACATTTTAGTTGACCAGCGGCTTGTTGATCTAAGTTACAGACAGGTGAGAACTATTAGAAGTTGATCCAAGGATTAATCTGACTGCCATTGGGAAGTCGGGAAGGAATTTTTTTTCCGGAAGGGCTAATTGGCGTCTGCCTCTTGGGGTTTTTTGCCTTCCTTTGGATCGACAAGGAGGTTGAATCAGGCTGAACTAGATGGACATTGTCTTCATTCGGTCTAACATACTATAATACTATGTGTGTTGTGACCAGGTTGTGGCCTCAGCAGGTCCTACCCAAGGATAATGAAGAGGAAGCTCCTCTAGAGAGAAAGACTAGTAATTATTAGGAAATTATAGTACCAGTGTTTCTGGTGGCACATCACACACACAGCTGCTTGATGACCACACAAGACATACACAGTTTGGCTCCTCCCACTGCAGTGACATCATGACAAGTCGTTCAGCCCACTGGATCTCTGTAGTGGAGGTAGGTCAGTGTGTTCTGTCAAGACTGCTGAGCTGTGTCTGACATAATAGTGGTTTAGTTGTATTCTTATTTTGTTATTTTTGTCCTCCCCTTTTCAAGAGCCCTAACTGTGTTGTTCTTCTGTCGGTCAGACTCAGTGTTTTATATATGTTGTAGGACCTTCAATGATGTCACCAGGGAGCGGAACGATGACATCACCAGGGGTGGAGCATAAGAATCACACACACATACATAGATACATATTCCCAGACAAGTGGTCGTTAGTAGTTTGATGGTGCTGATTTCTAAACCATAGAAAAATCACTGAAAAGTGCCCATACTTAATAACTAGAGATGAGCGAGCGTACTCGGATAAGCACTACTCGCTCGAGTAATGTGCTTTATCCGAGTATCGCTGTGCTCGGGTCTGAAGATTCGGGTGCCGCTGCGGCTGACAGGTGAGTTGCAGCGGGGAGCAGGGGAGAGCGGGCGGGAGAGAGGGAGAGAAAGATCTTACCTCCGTTCCTCCCCGCTCTCCCCTGCAGCTCCCCGCTCCGTGCCGGCACCCGAATCTTCAGGGATGAGCACAGCGATACTCGGATAAAGCAAATTACTCGAGCGAGTAGTGCTTTTCCGAGTACGCTCGTTCATCTGTATTAATGATACAAAGATAAAAAGGCAACTGCAAACACCAATTTCCAGAAACATGCAGAATGCAAAATGTCATGAGTAGCATTTTGCCTTCTGCATGCTGCTGGGCCTTGGTGATTGTGCCTGCCCTTGTGCCTTTGTATCAGTAATTATGGGCACTTTTCAGTGTTTTTTTATGTATGGATTTGATGGCTTTTTTTAGCGATCAGTTTGTAAATGAAAACTATTTTCATGCTGATGTGACCTGTCCTCTCACTTGTATCCAGTACCTTGCTGACAATAAATTCCTACAGGTCAGATAGTGCCATTATGTGTTGAGGCATTCGGGTGGCATGCAAATCGGTACAACTATCAATAAAGCGGCTTCAGTGATAGATGACGTTATAGGAGCTCTATAAGACCTTCATAAAAACAGCATATTGGCCACTTAATGCAGGATGTACACTTTGTCTTCTATATATATAAAATTGAATGTATGCGTGTCTGTCTGTCTGTGTGTCTGTCTCTTTGTCCTTTATACACTACTACACTATTAATCTGATCGCCATGAAACTTTGGGAAGCTGTTGAGTACACTCCTGGGAAGATTATAGGCATAGTACAATTATGCTATGATAAATGGCGCGCGTGCGAGCGTCGTCGACAGTTAGCCCCCCCCCCACGTAGATCTTTCGATTTCCATCATTGCCACTAATTCTCTCACTTCCCGATGTCGAAGAAACATGAAATGTGGCACGAGCATTGATTATGTCATAAGTAGGAAAAGTTAATGGGTCCCAACCCGATTATTTAATTGTAAGCGCAAAAGAATTAGCGTCCAAATTTTACGTACGGAATCTAATTCTCTCACTTCCCAATGTCATAGAAACTTGAAATTTAGCACGAGCATTGATTATGTCATAAATAGGAAAAGTTAATGGGTCCCAACTCGATTATTCAATTCTATGTGCAAAAGAATTAGCGTCCAAATTTTACGTATGGAATCTAATTCTCTCACTTACCAATGTCATCGAAACGTGAAATTTGGCACGAGCATTGATTATGTCATAAATAGGAAAAGCTAATGGGTCCCAACTCCATGTTTCAATTCTAAGCGCAAAAGAATTGGCTTCCAAATTTTACGTACGGAATCTAATTCTCTCAGTTCCCGATGCAATTTGGCCCGAGCATTGATTATATCATAAATAAGAAAATTTAATGAGTCTCAACCCGATTATTCAATTCTAAGCGCCAAAGAATTAGCGTCCAAATTTTACGTACGGAATCTAATTCTCTCACTTCCCTATGTCATAGAAACTTGAAATTTAGCAAGAGCATTGATAATGTCATAAATAGGAAAAGTTAATGGGTCCCAACTCAATAATTAATTTCTAAGCGCTAAAGAATTAGCGTCCAAATTTTTTGTACGGAATCTAATTTTCTCACTTCCCAATCTTATAGAAACTTGAAATTTGGCACGAGCATTGATTATGTCATAAATAGGAAAAGCTAATGGGTCCCAACTCGATTATTCAATTCTTAGCGCAAAAGAATTAGTGTCCAAATTTTACGTACAGAATCTAATTCTCTTACTTCCTCATGTCATCTATATATATAAAAATGAATGTCTGTCTGTCTGTCCTTTATGCATTACTACACCATTCATCCAATCGCCATAAAACTTTGGGAAGTTGTTGAGTACACTCCCGGGAAGATTACTGGCATAGTACAACTATCCTAAGATAGGTGGCGCGCGTGCGAGCATCCTCAACAGTTATGCCCTCCCAGACAAAGATCATTTGATTTCCATCTCAAGCACGAAAGCAAAAGGCATTACGAGCAACGGGACGCATGTTCAACTACAAAATGATGCATCCACCGAACGTTTCACAAGACAATTGCTGGATATTGAGAATGCTGAGGTAAAATGAAAGCTGTGCTGTGATTGGTTGCTATTTTTTTATACTGCTGAGGTAACATGAAAGCTGTGCTGTGATTGGTTGCTATATATTATACTGCTGAGGCAACATGAAAGCTGTGCTGTGATTGGTTGATACTTCTTATACTACTCAGGTTACATGAAAGCTGTGGTGTGTTTGGTTGCTACTTCTTATACTACTGAGGTTACATGAAAGCTGTGCTGTGATTGGTTGCTATATATTATACTGCTGAGGTAAAATGAATGCTGTGCTGTGATTCGTTGCTATTTTTTATATTGCTGAGGCAGAATAAAAGTTGCGCTGTGATTGGTTGTTATTTCTCTTTCTGCTAAGGTAACATGAAAGCTGCGCTGCGATTGGTTGTTATTTATTATACCACTGAGGTAACATGAAAGCTGCAATGTCATTGGTTGTTATCTAGATATATAAAAACGAATGTATGTATGTCTGTCTGTCTTCGCAGCAACACGCGACGGGTAAGCTAGTCTACTATATTTTATACCAGCCTAGTGCCTTGAAGAGTTGTCAACATGTTGGGATATTAAGCCCTTACAAACCCCTACAATGGCTTCTTATTCCCCCTCACTCTCACAAATTCCCAGTCTTTTACATTATCAGCTCACAAATGTATACAAGTATTGTCAAATTTGAGTTTTTGAGAGCTGTTCAGTTTTCAACCATTCTTGACCATAATACACCTTTTTACTGACCTTATTAAAGGGCTTTAAACCTGCAAATACATCTTTTTCAGGGTGAAGTCACACGAACGTATATCGGCTCGGTTTTCACGCCGAGCCGATATACGTTGTCCTCGTGTGCAGGGGGGGGGAGGATGGAAGAGCCAAGTGCAGAAACTGAGTTCCCGGCCCCCTCTCCGCCCCCCTGCACTATTTGTAATGGGAAGAGGCGGGACGGGGCGGGGCTAAGTTCCGAGAATTAGCCCCGCCCCTGCCCCACCTCTCCCCATTGCAAATAGTGCAGAGGGGCGGAGAGGAGGCGGAGAGGGGGGCGGGAGCTCAGTTCCTGCACTTGGCTCTTCCATCCTCCACCCCCTGCACACGAGGACAACGTATAGGCGTGAAAACCGAGCCGATATACGTTCGTGTGACTTCACCCTCAGGCCGAGGCTTGGCTCCTGCCCTAACCATCGCTAATTGGTTAAGTAATCACTCCCATATCAATTTTAAAGGGTTTTCTAATCTGGTTACTTAAGATCTTCTTTGGTTAATTAACTGCTATGGTCAAAGGAGGAACCGGTACATCAATGTTACCGTGTCGGCATCAGCGGGCCATCACTTCCAGCTGCTCTGGACGATTCAGTAAAAACTTTTATAGATGAATTTCCTGAGGTTTACTGATGAGGCTTTGATTGTAAATACATTTTTGTACATTGATTCTACTGTGTTTTTTTTATTCATTCGCAGGCTGTTTTATGTGCATGTCTGTAGAATACTGTAAAATGTAATTTTTTAATATTTTGTACAGTTTGTAGTGATTTGAGACCGTCCGGCATTAGATGATTTTTTGCTTTAAATTTAGAATAACGCTGTACAAATTTTTGTATAAAATAAATACATTTTGAAATTTTCTTTCAATTTTGGTTTGGTGTCTTTGGGAGAATTAGAGAACTTTAGAGCGCAAGTCTAAGGCCGGTCTTACATGAAGGGATTTGAATTGCAAATTCTGCAATCAGCATCCTCGCTTACGATACGCTTTTGCCATTTCGCTCACATTTGTGGGTCGGAATTGTGGATTCTAGGATTACAAATGGTATAAAGAAAGCAGGAATTTGTGGACAGGCAATGCAGGACAGTCCGGGGAGCAAAACACCATCCAGACTGTTGTCTGCAACCTCTCTTAGTTCTTCTGGGATCTTCCTTGACAATGAAAGTGTGTTGTTTTTTGCTTTTTTTAAAATTCATTTTTAGTGGTTTATACTACTTCCAAAAAAGTTGTATATAACCAACCAAGCCTACGGAGCAGCATCCCGACCTGAAGGCTCTCAGAACAGCTCTCGCAGTCACAGCGCAAGAGACTCCTCAGCGATAGAAGGCTGTTTCCAGGGGGCTGGGCAACTTTCTGATGCCATTCCCTGCTTGCAGTCGTTCTATCGTGCAGACAATAAGCTGTCAAATGCTGTACATCCACGTGGAAAACAGCATACATACGCGACTATATGCAATATACAGCGATCATATGCTGCGGATATCTGCTCGTGGAATCCTACCCATTCATGTGAGCCCGGCCTAGTAGATATATTTTCTATATGTTGAGAAAAATTTTTTTTTGAGAAATTACTCCTAAAATCTGTAACTAGAAATATCATTGTATTTGGATGCTGCTCTGCCCACTATAATGATACAATAAAGAGGTTCGCCCTTAAAGGGTCAGAATGAGGTAAAAATAAAAAAAAGTGATAAAAGTTAAAAAATAAAAAAAGTGTCAATAAATTTAGCAGCATTGCTAAATAATGATTCACATTCGGAGACTATGGGTCTCCCTCGAGGATTGGAGAAGTTCTTGTGTAAAATGTACAAGGTACGAACCCTGGGATGTAAAATGTCAAGATATTTACCAAATCTGAATCTATAGTGCCATCAGAGTATCATTAAGCATGATTCTCATCTGTACTTGGAATCTCGAGGTAGGATTGAATTTCAGTTTCTCATAAATGTTTGTATCGTTGAGTTGTCTAAGAACGTCACTATAGTTTTTATTGGAGTCCATAACTATGATGGCTCTGCCTTTATCTATTGGTTTAACAATTAATTTTTTGTCATTTGACAATGATCTCAAAGCTGCATTTTCGCCTCTACTGATATTATTACTAGATCTACCGTGTTTCCCCGAAAATAAGGCACCCCCTGAAAATAAGGCACCCCGTGAAATTTGCAGAAGTCCCAAATATAAGGCACCCCCGATAGTAAGGCATAGTAAAGTGTGCAGGCAAGTCAAGACGCCTGTTCCCTGCTGCCATCCCCGTTGTCTCCTACCTCCAGATGTATAGGGAGATCTGCAGACAGTCTGCTGTTATCCTGTCCCTGCTGTGCTGTACGAGTGTGCTGTTGTGAGCTCCCCTTGCTGGCTGGAAACTCCATACTGTACGTTCTGTTCCTGCTGTACATGTCTGCTGTGATGAGCTCCCCCTGGTGGCCAGAAGCTGCAATACCATCCCTGCTTACAAGTGGTACAGGAACTTCTGTCTGCAGACAGGTACGTTACTTTACAGCCCTTATTTTTTATGGCTCTGTGTGTGAGTCAGGCAACCTCTGTGTGATTCTTAAGGCTGGGTTCTCACAGAGCGTATTTCCAGCGGAAATCTCGCAGTTTGGCCACAGCGATAAACAGCGAGATTTCCTCCGGGAAAGCGCTGCTTCAAAACCCACGGCACTCAGCCGCATGTTTTGAAGCGACCTGGCTGCATACTTTTCCGTTTCTGTGGCCGGTGAATCCGCACCACAACACCGGCTTCTCCCAGCTTTGCCGTGACAGATTTGCTGTCCCATGTGGACCAGATTTCTGAGAAATTTCGTCCACAAAGCTGGCCAATTGAGGGATTAGCGGCCACAGATGGATTTGCCGCGGCGAAATAAGACACCCCCTGAAAATAAGACGTAGCGCATATTTGGGAGCAAAAATTAATATAAGACGCGTCTTATTTTCGGGGAAACAGGGTACCATATTGAGATCCAGCTGTCTAAGCCTCCGGTAGTGAGGGCCACCACCTTGTTTCAGTCTGAAGTGGTGGCGTTGGCTGATCTGGAGCATTGGTTGAGCAGACCGTGTATGTTGAAGAGTCATCCAGAAAAAAAATCTATGATAACGGGGGCTTCTGTAATGGCAAATACACTGTGAGGATACAACTCGTAGAAGATAATGGTGTGACTACACATTTGCCACATTCTTGTTCTCTGGTTTCAGAGAGGGGAATATGTTTCTATTCTGGCCAACCGCGTATTTGCCATAGATGTGGGGAAAGACATCTTTCCATCAATTGCTCCTAGGACTGTCCGTAGCTGAGTCATAATAAATGTAGAGATGATACTTGTATAGAAGACATGGAGAAAGAGGAAGAGGATGTCGCTGTAAGAGTGGAAGGAGCTCAGAAAGAAGGCAGCACTAATACTGAATGAATACATAATGTCAGTGATCCTGCTGAAGAGACTGACCCGCCAGCCCCATCGCAAGAAGTTGTATCAGTGGATGTGAAGAAAGATGTGTTACCTGTTCTCCCACAAGTGTCATCCTCTGCTGCAATGCTACCAAATTTTGAAAAGGTTAAGCGTATGAGGAGAATGTACAGAGAATTTGACGTAAAGACTGTGTAGTGGCCTGAAGTGAATGGAAAGATCCAGAGTGCGTTTAACCCCTTGAGTGGCACGCCCGGAAATTTTCCGGGAGGAGCTCCACTGCTCATAGCGACATAGCCCGGAAGATTTCCGGGCTATGTATCACTATGGGAGCTGCAGAGCACAATGCCACAAGCTGTGACAGTGTGCTCTGCTTGCACAGTCCCACAGAGAACAAAGCAAGGGCTTTGAAAAACCATCAGAAGATATTGCCGATATGCCGGCAATCTCCTGCTTTGTTTACAGGTTGCCATAGAGACCATCGGCTTGTCAGAAGCAAGCCGATGGTCTCTGTGGCAGGGAGAGCTTGGTGCTTGGCTGTCAGAGGACAGCTAGGTACCAGCTCTTACAGCAGAGATCAGAGAAAACCTCTGATCTCTGCTGTGTTAACCCTTTACATGCTGCAGTCTATGTGACTGCAGCATGTAAAGGGCTATCACTGCAGCATGTAAAGGGCTGTCACCATCAGACCCCCGGAATGTGATTAGGGGTCCTGATGGGTCCCTGTGGAAGTCCCCTAAAGGGACCAAAAAAAATAAAAAATAAATAAAAACACTTGTCTCCCTTTACTTTGTAAAAAATCAAAAATACAATCACACATGTGGTATCCGTGTGCGTCGTAATGACCCAGAGAAGGAAGTTAATACATTATTTAACCCCTTAATGACATGGTCCCTTTTTTTCTTTTTTCCCCATTTCTTTTTTTCCTCTCCCCTGTTTAAAAAATCACAACTTGTCCCGCAAAAAATAAGCCCTCATATGGCCATGTCAATGGAAAAATGAAAAAGTTATGGCTCTTGAGACGCAACTGCAAAATTAGTTAAAATTCAATGATTAGACCATTTTAAAAAACCTGCCCTGGTGGGTCTGACAGGGTGGTAGGAAACCCGCCACTCAAGGGGTTAAATGCTCTATGTCTGTCTGGTGCTTTTGTAATGTCCTTGTTTTGCTGATGTGCTGATGATGGGTACAAAGGGAGAAGGAGTTGTTCACATGCAAGTGTCCATTGAGTTATTGAGAGCAAGCCAGAATTGAGAGCCTTCATTCCGGGATAGTAAGCAAGACACAGATAACTGGACTGTGGACTTGGTAAGGATGCCCCGTGTACCTCCGCTGCTGCTTTGCTAAGTATTGCCATTGGATTGTATTCTGTGTTGTTCAGTATATTGGACATCATCGACTATTCCTGGTGTGTGCAGAAAAGTTCTACTTTGTGTGGACTCCATTGATTCTGAGGAAGATTCACACCAAAAGAAGGTACGGTGGCATCACCCGTGACAGATAGGAACTTTCAGGTAACTTTGCAGTAGTTACCAACCCTGTTCATTTACTTGTGAACTTCCACTTTGGTGATGTGGATGGTTCCTGTGCTACCCAGAACTGAGATGGAAACGGTAGAGACACCGTGATCATCTCAACCCCCGCAATCTCCTCGGCCGTGAGCCTGTGCTGCGGACGCTGCAACTGCATTACTGCCTGTTGCACTACAAGTATTAGCTGCTGAAAAGAAAACCCAAGTCACTGTAAGGGTGGATGGAGCTCAGAAAAAGGACACCTCTAATACTAAAGGAATACAAAAGTGTCAGTGATCCTGCTGCAGTAGCTGATGACCCACCGACCCCATCGCAAGAAGTTGTGTCAGTGGATGTGGAGAAAGATTCTCCATATTTCTATGCGCAATGCATTTGTGTAGGAGTGGCTGCGTACACTTTTGTTATGCACTCCAATTTCCCATCTGTCCCAGGTAGTTCAGTGATAGCATATAAGCCAGGCAGCCAGCTTTCCCATTCATGTGAAGGCTTTTTAGTCTAAAAAGAGGGTCTATAGAGCGAGGTACCCATCCATTAAGGTTCACCTTGATGTGGCGGATGGGCATACATGGATTTGATCAAATCGCGTACTAAGGACCCTGCATTTTTATGCAATTTGTTAAAAGACATAACGTGTGTCGGGTGCTGAAGCACATGTTTGTTATAGTGGATGTGGAGAAAGATGTCTCGCCTGTTCTACCACAAGTGCAAACATCTACTGCAATGCTACCAAAATTTGGAAAGGCTAAGCGTATAAGGAGAAGAGAATTCAAAAGTAGGTTGGCAGAGGTTGAAGCAGCACGTATTGCAAGTACCAGCCACTGAAGAGAAAACTCATGGAAAGAGTAAATCAATTAGTCAATCTGCTGTTTAATTGTCTCATCAGCCTCCCTGTAGATATGCAGAATCTTCTGAGTCAGCCAAGGGTCATGAGGCTCCATCTATGGATAAAGAGGGGTTCCAAGCAGTAAAAAAGAACAAGGTTGCAAGGTCTTCTGGAAAAAGGGCTGCAGGAAAGAAAATTATTGATCCGCTAGTGCTGGTTGTGACCTCCGGGCAGAATAGTGCGCTGGGAGGAGAGTCCGATGATCATTTGAGAAGAGAGTGTGAAGAGGAACCTGGTATTAGTGTATCATGACACCACCTGAACCTAGGGGTGTGACAGGGGCTTTTCCCCTGTCACACCCCTAGCTCCCCAGTGGTGGAATAGGTAAAGGTCCTACAAGGTGCCTGAATGAATAAGGGACATTCACGCGCCATGTCTCTTACCCGCTGCAGTGCTGCCCCCCATGTTAGGCGCCTAGGTGTCACTGTCCTGCTGCTGCTGGGCCCCTGCTTTTGTGAGGTGCGCTTCATGTGGCTGTCCCCCGACGCTGTTCGGTCCCTTGCCTTGTAATGCAGGCAGGCGAGTGGGTCGTGCAGTTTTGGGATGCCTGGTGATCTTCGGCACGGTGCGGCCGCCGGTGTTAATTGTCAGTGGCACGGGCCTTCTCACCTCCCTGCAGCAGCGGCGATCTTCTAATTACAACGGGTTGGGCTTGCCCGGCGCCCTCTGCTCCTGGACTGTGCGCGCGCTGCATAGGACAGTCTCTCCCCCCGGGGCTGTCGACTCCCGACACTGCCCAGTATGTGAAAGCAACATCAGGTGGGGCATGGGCTGCATTTTGTGATGCGCCGAAGCAGCAAAAGCCATTTGCTGACGCTTTGGCCTCACTGTACCAACACGAAGGGGAGTTCCGCTTTGTCACTCGGTGGCGAGGCAGGCAGTTTCAGCTGTGGCTGTGCGTTTGCAGCAGGGCACGCTGTCTGTCTTTTTTTCTAACTTTTAGTGGGCCTCCAGGACCTACTGGCTTGGCTGCTCTGCAGACAATCAGCATCGGGGGGCCTCACCCTCCTGTCAATCTTGACTCCACCAGGACTTCCTGGTGGCGTTAAGATACACTAACGAGGAACGTGACCCCTTAATGTCCACCAAAAGATGGGGTACTGCAGGCGAAAGTAGTGGACGGAGGAGGAAGAGCAAGAAGACCGAGTGATGGAGATGAGATTTTGAATCAGCTCTATAAATGAGAATAATCTGAAGAGTAATAGGAGGCGGCAGGCAATATCAGAGTCTATTGTAAAGTCTAATATTACGGAGAGACAGAAGGCTGTATACGAGACATAGAGAATAATGAGAACAGCAGGACGATACATATACTGTCTTCTGTGGGATAATATCCCTCTTTTTTTAGCTTGAGATTATAGTAATTATGTTCTTCTACATAGGGGGCAGTATTATAGTAGTTGTATTCTTGGACATAGGGAACAGTATTAGAGTAGTTATAGTCTTGTACATAGGGGGCAGTATTATAGTAGTTATATTCTTGTACATAGGGGCAGTATTATAGTAGTTTTATTGTATTCTTGTACAAAAAGGGCAGTATTATAGTAGTTATAGTCTTGTACATAGGGGGCACTATTATAGTAGTTATATTCTTGTACAAAGGGGGCAGTATTATAGTAGTTATAGTCTTGTACATAGGGGCAGTATTATAGTAGTTATAGTCTTGTACATAGGGACAGTATTATAGTAGTTATATTCTTGTACAAAGGGGGCAGTATTATAGTAGTTATAGTCTTGTACATAGGGGCAGTATTATAGTGGTTATATTCTTGTACATAGGGACAGTATTATAGTAGTTATAGTCTGGTACATAGGGGCAGTATTATAGTAGTTATATTCTTGTACACTGGAGCAGTATTATAGTAGTTATATTCTTGTACATAGGGGGCAGTATTATAGTAATTATGTTCTTGTACATAGGGGGCAGTATTATAGTAGTTGTATTCTTGTACATAGGAGGCAGTATTATAGTAATTATGTTCTTGTACATAGGGGACAGTATTGTAGTAGTTGTATTCTTGGACATAGGGAACAGTATTAGAGTAGTTATAGTCTTGTACATAGGGGGCAGTATTATAGTAGTTATAGTCTTGTACACAGGGGCAGTATTATAGTAGTTATAGTCTTGTACATAGGGGGCAGTATTATAGTAGTTTTATTATTGTATTCTTGTACAAAGAGGGCAGTATTATAGTAATTATGTTCTTGTACATAGGGGACAGTATTGTAGTAGTTGTATTCTTGGACATAGGGAACAGTATTAGAGTAGTTATAGTCTTGTACATAGGGGGCAGTATTATAGTAGTTATAGTCTTGTACATAGGGGGCAGTATTATAGTAGTTTTATTATTGTTTCCTTGTACAAAGAGGGCAGTATTATAGTAGTTATAGTCTTGTACATAGGGGGCACTATTATAGTAGTTATATTCCTGTTACCATACAGCGCGGCACGGGGTCCCGCGGTCGGCGCGCGTCGCTTCGGCGGCCTGGAGCCCTCTGTTGAGGTTATCCCAGCAGCTTGGGGCGGTCGGTGGGCGGCGGCGTGGGCGTGTCCGCCCGTAGGGTGCCGCCCGCACTCCTCCGGTCTTCTTATACAGCAGTGGGTGGAGTTGCCTCCTCCCACTCTCCGCCCCTGGGCGGAACCTTGTGGTTAAAAGACTGGCAGTGAAGTGAGCTCACTGCCAGTTATTGGTTCTGCTTGCACCTAGCCAGTCTGTCTGCGGTTTCCTCAGCCAGTCCCTAGTTGCCGGTCAGCTCCCTCTGGTTCCCTTTGTTCTGTCTGCTCTTGTCGGTTCTGTTAGCCTCTAGTTTAGTCTGGCCCAGTCAGCACTAGTTGCTATCCAGTACCCTGTCAGTTTGCCTGTGAGCTCCATCTCCAGCTTGGTAGTTTTGTTGGTCGGTTCCATCTGCCTCCCCTGTCGGCACTCTGTTCCCCCCATTAGGTAGCTTGCTTCTTGTCAGTCGCCAGGTCCCTGGCGCTCGGGGGGGCAGAGTGCCGTAACAATTCTTGTACAAAGGGGGCAGTATTATAGTAGTTATATTCTTGTACATAAGAGGCAGTATTATAGTAGTTATATTCTTGTACATAAGGGCAGTATTATAGTAGTTATATTCTTGTACATAGGGGGCAGTATTATAGTAGTTATATTCTTGTACATAGGGGGCAGTATTATAGTAGTTATATTCTTGCACACAGGGACAGTATTATAATAGTTATATTCTTGTACATAGGGGCAGTATTATAGTAGTTATATTCTTGTACATAGAGGGCAGTATTATAGTAGTTATATTCTTGTACAAAGGGGGAAGTATTATAGTAGTTATATTCTTGTACATAGGGGCAGTATTATAATAGTTATATTCTTGTACATAGGGGGCAGTATTATAGTAGTTATATTCTTGTACATAGGGGCAGTATTATAGTAGTTATAGTCTTGTACATAGGGGGCAGTATTATAGTAGTTATAGTCTCGTACATAAGGGGTCAGTATTATAGTAGTTATATTCTTGTACATAGGGGGCAGTATTATAGTAGTTATATTCTTGTACATAGGGGCAGTATTATAATAGTTATATTCTTGTACATAGGGGGCAGTATTATAGTAGTTATATTCTTGTACATAGGGGCAGTATTATAGTAGTTATAGTCTTGTACATAGGGGGCAGTATTATAGTAGTTATAGTCTCGTACATAAGGGGTCAGTATTATAGTAGTTATAGTCTTGTACATAGGGGGCAGTATTATAGTGGTTATAGTCCTGTACATAGGGGGCAGTATTATAGTAGTTATATTCTTGTACAAAGGGGGCAGTATTATAGTAGTTATATTCTTGTACATAGGGGGCAGTATTATAGTTGTTATAGTCTTGTACATAGGGGGCATTATTATAGTTGTTATAGTCTTGTATATAGGGGGCAGTATTATAGTTGTTATAGTCTTGTATATAGGGGGCAGTATTATAGTAGTTATAGTCCTGTACATAGGGAGCAGTATTATAGTAGTTATATTCTTGTACATAGAGCAGTATTATAGTAGTTATACTCTTGTGCAAAGGGTGCAGTATTATAGTAGTTATATTCTTGTATATAGGAGGCAGTATTATAGTAGTTATAGTCTTGTACATAAAGGGGCAGTATTATAGTAATTATAGTCTTGTTCATAAGGGGCAGTATTATAGTAGTTATAGGCTTGTACAAAGGAGCAGTATTATAGTAGTTATATTCTTGTACATAGGGAGCAGTATTATAGTAGTTATAGTTATGTACATAAGGGGCAGTATTGTAGTAGTTATAGTCTTCTACATAGGGGGCAGTAATATAGTAGTTATAGTCTTGTACATAGGGGGCAGTATTATAGTAGTTATATGCTTGTAGAAAGGAGCAGTATTGTAGTAGTTATATTCTTGTTCACAGGTGCAGTATTATAGTAGTTATAGTTATGTACATAAGGGGCAGTATTGTAGTAGTTATAGTCTTCTTCATAGGGGGCAGTAATATAGTAGTTATAGTCTTGTACATAGGGGGCAGTATTATAGTAGTTATATGGTTGTAGAAAGGAGCAGTTTCATAGTAGTTATATTCTTGTTCATAGGTGCAGTATTACAGTGGTTATATTCTTGTACATAGAGGCAGTATTATAGTAGTTATATTGTTTTACACAGGAGGCAGTATTATACTAGTTAGAGATAAGCGAGCACCAAAATGCTCGGGTGCTCGTTGCTTGAGTCGAACTTTTTGTAATGCTCGAGAGCTCGTTTCGAGTAACGAACCACATTGAAGTCAATGGGCGACTTGAGCATTTTTGTATGGGACCGATGCTCCGCATAGGTCATGACTTGTCAAACACCAGAAAAGATCATAAAGTCATGGAAACACCACAGAAACGGATAGGGAAGGGCAGGGGCAGCATGCATGGCTACATATGAGGCTCCCAGGTCCCACTATTAAGCCAAAATGGGGGCAAGAGTCTGGCGTCACCCCGTAATAATTTTTACTTTGGACAAACCCTCATTAGCAAGGCACACACGCTGGCACATCTTACCTAAGCACCACACTACCTGCAACCAAGGACAATCACTGCCTGTGGGTGACACCGCTGCCTCTTCTCCTGGGTTACATGCTGGCATTGCTGTCCAATCCCCCGCACGACCCTTCGTCCACAGCGCACCCAAAATTTTCCCTGCACAGCGTTCAGCTGGCCCATTGCTACACGCTTGCTTCATAGCCACACCACCCTCATGTCTATTCATAGGTGCGTAATGGAGGAGGAGGGTCAGGCTCGGTCCCAGCCTCCACCTTGTGTGACCCAAGGTACCGCGAGTTACATAGCAATGGTAAATCCATGTGTCCCCACCCAATTCATTCTGTGTAGGTGTCAGATAGCTCAACACCGCAATTGGAAGTCTTTGAGTTCCTTGAGCTCGCCTATGCTGTCGGTGCACAAAGATGGTGTTACACAAGAAGAAATAAGAGTGCCCAAACATGACAGAGTTTCACCCCGCCAAGGACCTCAGCCTCGGCCCACATTTCTGCCCTAGTCAGTCAGTGTATTTGTGCCAAACAGGTAAAACAACGCAATGGGAAGTTTTTGTGTACCCACAGCATAGGCGAGCCCCTGGAACCCAAGGAAAGTATTACATATAAAGATATCAGAGCGCCCAAACAAGGCAGTTTCCCCCTGCCAAGTACCTCAACCTCGGCCCACACCTTCATTAATCATGGGCATAAAGCGGACTCGGATGCTAGTGCAGCTGTGAATGTCTCATTAATGCAGTAATGCTCCTTTTGTTTGGCCCAAACCTGTGTCTCAGACAACTGTGGTAACACGAGAGAAAATACAAGTACGTGAGCGGGCCCTGGGTCAGGCTCGGTCCCAGCCTCCACCTTGTGTGACCCAAGGTGCCGCGAGTTACATAGCAAGGGGAAATCCATGTGTCCCCACCCAATTCATTCTCTGTAGATGTCAGATAGCTCAACACCGCAATCGGAAGTCTTTGAGTTCCTTGGGCTCACCTATGCTGTCGGTGCACAAAGTTCATATTACACAGGAAGAAATCAGAGTGCCGAAGCATGGCAGAGTTTCACCCCGCCAGGGACCTCAGCCTTGGTCCACATTTCTGCCCAAGTCAGTCAGTGTATTTGTGCCAGATAGGTAAAACACCGTGATGGAAAGTCTTTGCACACCCACAGCATAGGCAGACCCCTGTAACATTCCTGTAGCAAAAGTATAGGTGAACCCCTGTAACATTTCTGTAGCAAGAGTATAGACGGACTCCACTAACATTTCTGCAGCAAAAGTATAGGCAGACCCCTGTAACATTTCTGTAGCAGGAGTATAGGCGGACCCCAGTTACATTTCTGTAGCAAAAGTATAGGTGAACCCCTCAAACCATTCAGTAGAAAAGGTAAGAGCAGACCCCAGCAACATTTCTGTAGCAAGATTATAGGCGGACCCCAATAACATTTCTCTAGCAAAAGTATAGGCAAAGTCGTCAAACCATTCAGTAAAAAAGGTATAGGCAGACCCCAGTAACCATTTCTGTAGCCATAGTATAGGTGGACCCCAGTAACATTTTTGTAGCAAAAGTATAGGTGAACCCCAGTAACATTTCTGTAGCGAGAGTATAGGCGAACCCCTCAAACCATTCAGTAGAATCTGTATAGGCATACCCCAGTAACATTTCTGTAACAAGAGTATAGGCAGACTCCAGTAACATTTCTGTAGCAAAAGTATAGGCGGACCCCAATAAGATTTCTGTATCAAGAGTACATGCGGACCCCAGTAACATTTCTGTAGCAAGAGTATAGGCGGACCTCAGTAACATTTCTGCAGCAAGATTATAGGCGGACCCCAGTAACATTTCTGTAGCAAAAGTATAGGCAGACCCCTGTAACATTTCTGTAGCAAAGGTATAGGCGGACCCCTGTAACATTTCTGTAGCAAAAGTATAGGTGAACCCCTGTAACATTTCTGTAGCAAGAGTATAGGCTAACCCCTCAAACTATTCAGTAGTAACTGTGTAGGCAGACCCCAGTAACATTTCTGTAGCAAGAGTATAGGTGGACCCAGTAACATTTCTGTAGCAAGAGTATAGGCAAACCCCTGTAACATTTCTGTAGCAAGAGTATAGGTGAACCCATCAAACCATTCAGTAGAAACTGTATAGGTAGACCCCAGTAAGATTTCTGTAGCAAGAGTATAGGCGGACCCCAGTAACATTTCTGTAGCCATAGTATAGGCGAACTACTCAAACCATTCAGTAGAATCTGTATAGGCAGATCCCAGTAACATTTCTGTAGTAAGAGTATAGGCAGACCCCAGTAACATTTCTGTAGCAAAAGTATAGGCAGACCCCTATAACATTTCTGTAGCAAGAGTATAGGCGAACCCCTGTAACATTTCTGTAGCCATAGTATAGGCGAACTACTCAAACCATTCAGTAGAATCTGTATAGGCAGATCCCAGTAACATTTCTGTAGTGAGAGTATAGGCAGACCCCAGTAACATTTCTGTAGCAAAAGTATAGTCGAACCCCTGTAACATTTCTGTAGCAAGAGTATAGGCGAACCCCTTAAACTATTCAGTAGTAACTGTATAGGCAGACCCTGCAACATTTCTGTAGCAAAGGTATAGGCGGACCCCTGTAACATTTCTGTAGCAAAAGTATAGGCGAACCCCTGTAACATTTCTGTAGCAAGAGTATAGGCGGACCCCTGTAACATTTCTGTAGCAAAAGTATAGGCAGACCCAAGTAACATTTCTTTAGCAAGAGTATAGGCGGACCCGAGTAACATTTCTGTAGCAGGAGTATAGGTGGACCCCTAGTAACATTTCTGTAGCAAAAGTATAGCCGAACCCCTCAAACCATTCAGTAGAAAAGATATAGGCAGACCTCAGTAACATTTCTGTAGCAAGAGTATAGGCGGACCCCAGTTACACTTCTGTAGCAAGAGTATAGGCAGACCCCTATAACATTTCTGTAGCAAGAGTATATGCAGACCCCAGTAACATTTCTGTAGCAAAAGTGTAGGCAGACCTGAGTAACTTTTTTTTAGCAAGAGTATTGGTGGACCCCAGTAACATTCCTTTAGCAGGAGTATAGGTGGACCCCTAGTAACATTTCTGTAGCAAAAGTATAGGCAAACCCCTCAAACCATTCAGTAGAAAAGGTATAGGCAGACCTCAGTAACATTTCTGTAGCAAGAATATAGGCAGACCCCAGTAACATTTCTGTAGCAAAAGTATAGGCGAACCCCTCAAACCATTCAGCAGAAACTGTGTAGGCAGACCCCAGTAACATTTCTGTAGCAAAAATATAGGCGAACCCCCGTAACATTTCTGTAGCAATAGTATAGGCAGACCCCAGTACCATTGGTTTACCAAGAGTATAGGCGAAGCCTGGAAAAATTAGTCTGCTAACAGTATTGGCAATGGCCTGAAAACTTGGTTTACCTAGAGTTCAAGTGTACCCCTGAAAAATTGCTCAACCGCAAGGGCAGGTGGAACCCAGAAACGTTTTTTGAAGACACAGCTCGTTATTGGTTAATTTGTAACAGAGCCTGGAGGCAGCCCTCTGCAAAAATTGGTTAAGTTTAACATTTAAAACTGTTAAAACTGATAGAAGTTTTAAACAGAGCATTTTGGTCCTTTTAGAAATTGGCAGTTCACCGTAATGACATGCTGTTTTAGGAGGAGGAGGAGTAATAATATCTGACAGGGATACACAAACCAAATTCTCCCCTTTTTTGGGGTGATAGAGAATGCATTTTTCTCCTGTTGCAGCAAAAATATTCTTTAGGATCCGCTGCTTTCCACCGGTGGAAAAGAGAAGGTTGGGGAAATCCAGCCTTAGTTCATCTTTAGGAGGGTAACCATGTCGGCTCTGCCTGTTGACAGGCGGATACGCTTATCTGTGATGATTCTCTCAGTTGCACTAAACACCCTCTTTGACAGCTAGCGGCAGGGCAGGCCAACACCTCCAGGGCGTACAGCGCAAGTTCGTGCCACATGTCCAGATTTGAGACCCGATAGTTGTATGGAGCAGAGGCATCACGGAGGACAGTGGTACGATCGGCTACATACTCCCATACCATCTTTTTACAGTGCTCCCTCCGACTCAGCCTTGACTGGTGAGTGGTGAAACAGCCATGCTGGGGAGCCATAAAGCTGGCAAAGGCCTTTTAGAGTGTTCCCCTGCCTGTGCTGAACATGCTGCCTGATCCCCGCATGTAACATGAAGTCAGCCATGTGTGCCAGGGTCCCAGTATGCAACACATCGCCGTCCTCACTAGGAAGATGACTTTCAGGATCCTGCTCCTTCTCCTCTTCAGCCCATACATGCTGAACCGATGAGAGGCAAGCAGCATGAGTACCCTCTGCAGTGTGGCCAGCTGTCTCTTCCCCCTCCTCCTCTTCCTCCTCCTCCTCCAAAACACGCTGAGATATAGACATAAGGGTGGTCTGGCTATCAAGCGACATACTGTCATCCCCCGTCTCCTGTTCCAACCACAAAGCGTCGACCTTTATGCTTAGCCGCGAACTTCTCAGCAGGCAAAGCAGCGGGATGGTAACGCTAATGATGGCCGCATCGCCGCTTACCATCTGGGTAGACTCCTCAAAGTTTCCGAGGACCTAGCAGATATCTACCATCCATGCCCACTCCTCAGTAAAGAATTGCGGAGGCTGACTACCACTCCGCCGCCCCTGTTGCAGCTGGTATTCCACTATTGCTCTAAGTTGCTTGTACAGCCTGGCCAACATGTGCAGCGTAGAATTCCAGTGTATGGACACATCGCACAGCAGACGGTGCTCTGGCAGCTGAAACCAATGTTGCAGGGTCCTCAGGGTGACAGCGTCCATGGTGGACTTGCGGAAATGTGCGCAGACGCGGCACACCTTGCCGAGCAGGTCAGACAAGTGAGGGTAGTTTTTCAGAAACCGCTGAACCACCAGATTGAAGATGTGGGCCAGGCATGGCACATGTGTGAGGCTGCCGAGCTGCAGGGCCGCCACCAGGTTACGTCCGTTGTCATACACGACCATGCGCGGTTGGAGGCTCAGCGGCAAAAGCCAGAGGTCGGTCTGCTCTGTCAGACCCAGCAACAGCTCGGGGGCCGTGTGCCTCTTGTCACCTAAGCTGATTAGTTTCAGCATGGCTTGCTGACGCTTGCCCACCGTTGTGCTGCTGCCCCGCGCGCTAACGACTGCTGGCGACGTGCTCACAATTGTTAATTGAGAGGTAGACATGGCAGAGGAGGAGGAGGGTTTGGAGGAGGTGGTATAAACGCCGCAGATACCAGCACCGAGGTAGGACCCGCTATTCTGGGTTTGGGTAGGACGTGAGCGGTCCCAGGCTCTGTGGTTAAGTGGACCTTCCCAGTAACCGCGTTGGTGAGGGTACGATTTATGTTGTGGGAGACGTGCTGGTGTAGGGTGGGGACAACACACCAGGAAAAATAGTGGCGACTGGGGAGCGAGTAGCGCGGGACCGCCGCCGCCATCATGTTTTTGAAAGCCTCAGTTTCCACAAGCCTGTACGGCAGCATCTCCAGGCTGCTTAATTTGGCAATGTGCACGTTTACAACTTTGGCATGCGGGTGGGTGGCGGCGTATTTCCGCTTTCTCTCCAACGCTTGTGTTAGTGACAGTTAAACGCTGCGCTGAGAGACTTTGCTGGATGGAGTGGAGGACCGTTTAGGTGAGGGTGTGGGTGCAGGCCAGGAGGGGGATTGGATCTGTGTGGCAGGTTGTGGCACAGGGGAAGAGGCCTTTGTCCTACCTTGTAGGGTGCTTGGCCATCATATGCCTGTGCATGCTGGTGGTGGTCAGGCTGGTAGTGATGCTCCCCGGCTGATCTTGGTGCAACACAGGTTACACACCACAGTTTATCAGTCGTCTGCACTCTCACTAAAAAACATCCACACTTTTGAACACCTAGCCCTCTGCACAGAGGATTGCTGCGAGGGGGTGCTTTGGGAAACAGTTGGGGGATTCTTCGCTCTGGCCCTGCCTTTACCCCTGGCCACTCCACTGCCTCTTCCAACCTGTCCTGCTGCTGCACTTGCCTCCCCCTCTGAAGACCTGTCCTCAGTAGGCTTAGCAAACCAGGTGGGGTCAGTCACCTCATCGTCCAGCTGCTCTTCCTTCGAATCCCCTGTGCGCTCCTCCCTCGGAATTACTGCCCTTACTATTACCTCACTGACAGACAACTGTGTCTCATCATCCTCATCCACAAAAAGCTCTTGAGACAGTTGCCTTAAGTCCCCAGCCTCATCACCTGGACTCCGGGAACATTCCAAAGGTTGGGCATCTGTCATGACAAACTCCTCAGGTGAGAGAGGAACCATTTTTTCCCACTCATGGCAGGGACCCGAGAACAGTTCCTGGGAGTCTTCCTGCTCAGAATATGTGTGAGGAGGCTGAGACGAAGAAGGAGCAGTCAGAGGATTCAGAGTTGCAGTCCCTAGGCCGGGAGTAGTGGACTGCGTAGAAGACTGGGTGGTCGATACATTGCTGGACGCATTTTCTGCCATCCATGACAGGACCTGCTCACACTGCTCTGTTTGTAATAAAGGTCTACCACTCGGACCCGTAAATTGGGATATGAAGCTGGGGAGCCCGGAAACTTTCCTCTCTCCTAATCCCGCAGCAGCTGGCTGTGATTCACCATGCCCAGGAACTCGGCCTGTGCCCACACCCTCACTTGGACGCCCGCGTTCGTGTCTTCGACCCTTACTCCTACTCCTCATCATGGTGGATTAAGAACAGAGCAGGGCCCAAATAAATTACCCCACTGTACAGTACTGACAACTGCGGCTTAATTCACCGCACACAGAGACTTGTAGATAGCGGAGACTCTATGCTGTGACTTGAAAAAATTAACCCGCTGTCTTGCGCTGATAGCTAGGGGTAATTTACTGCTCGCAGAGACGTGTAGATAATAGAGGCTGTGTGGAGTGGGAGAAGACTGTAAGGCCAGTGGATAGAGCTGGTAACTGCAGCTATCTTAACGCCACCAAGGAAAGGGTATTGTAAGACACTCAGCACAGCGGCAGAGCTGAAATACTTTGCAGTGGCCCAGGAAATATTACAGTACTCTTTAGTGGTGAGACCTCTGTCTAATGCACTGCAGACAAAGAACGATATAACTACATATATATGAACTACTTTGCAGTAGGCTAGGAAATTTTAGAGTGCAGTTTCACGGTGAGAGCTCGTTGTACGACACTGCAGGCTGAGAACGCTATTACTGAAAGACTGGGAACAGGCCTAGATGCGTAATATAAAAGTTGGTGCACTATTGCTCCCAGCCAGCCGCAACTATAATGCACACGGTGAGATGTAGCCCTATGAAGGACCGTTGGGGTTCTTGCACAGAGGATCAGGAGTCCTGTAAAACTTTCCTTATATAGGCAGCTCTGTCCCTAAACTCTGCGTAGTACACTGCAGACTGAGAACGCTAAAGCTAAAATGGCCTGCACAGCCCGAAATGCTTAAAAAAAAATTGGTGCACTACTGCTCCACAGTAATGTTGTAGCCCTAAGAAAGACCGTTGGGGTTCTTGAAGACAGGATCCTACGCTAACACTATCCCTGTATAAGCAGCAGCACTTTCCCTAACCACTTCCTGCATGCGTCTGAGGTGAGCCGCGGGCGGGACCAGTTTAAGTACTCAGCGGTCACCTGATCGGTGGGGGCGGGGGGGAGAGGTCTGGCACCTCACAGCAGGAAGTGGTAATGCCACTATACGGCCTGACCATTGTCTGTGTGTATAGCATCCCTCACTCTCCACCTTGCCATACTATGCACATCTCCAGCCCCTCTAACTTCTGTATCACCCCATTATTTGTAATATGTAAGCATGTTGGAGCAGGACCCTCATCCCTACTGTTTCTGTCAATTGATTACTTCATGTAACCGCGGTCTTGTTTTATTTCCCCTGTATTGTAAGCGCTGTGGAATATGTTGGTGCTATATAAATAAAGAATATTATTAGTAGTAGTTGTCACAGTTGAGGCCACCGTTCCTACTGGTGGCCTCAACCGGAATGTCGGTTTGCAGTATATCTTACTGCAAACCGACATTCCACTATATGAAACAACTAGCAGCAACTTAAGGTGAGATGCTACTTTCAATTTAAATGTGCATCTCTTGTACTTTGGCTCACTCCACTCTCATTCAAAGTGCAAGTGTACAGGAAATCTCTCCTCTGCTTCCATCTTCACCACAAGTAAGCTCTAGGCTGGACCTGGGAGAGTCTATTGAACTAAAATATATGTGGACTTTTCTAAAGCATTTGACACCATAAAGCTCGGATTGGGTGAAACCGTGTGTATCTGGGTAAGGAACTGGCTCAGAGATAGAAAGCAGAGGGTGGTAATAAATGGTTCATACTCTGATTGGGCCACCATCGCTAGTGGGGTGCCACAGGGTTTAGTATTGGGCCCCATTCTGTTCAACATATTTATCAATGACCTGATAGAGGGGCTGCCCAGCAAAATATCAATATTTGCAGATGACACAAAATTATATAAGATAATTAATATAATGGAAGACAATATGAAGCTACAAAAGGACTTAGATAAGCTGGTGGCCTTGGGCAGAAAAATGGCAAATGAAGTTCAATGTGGATAAATGTAAGGCTATGCACATGGGCAGGAGAAACAGATGTCACCAATATACACTAAATGGGGTACTGCTAGGGAAAAGTGATATGGAAAAAAACCTGGGAGTACTAGTGGATTGTAGACTAAACCGGAGTAACCAATGCCAGTCAGCTGCTGCAAAAGCTGATAAAGTCTTGGGGTGCATTAAAAGAGGTATAGGGGCGAAGGATGAGAACATTATCCTCCCACTATATAAGGCACTTGTTAGGCCTCACATGGAATACTGCACACAAAGGACAACCAAACTAATACATGGAATGAAGGGACTGGAATACCCAGAGAGGCTAACAAAACTGAGATTATTTACTCTAGAAAAAAGACGGTTAAGGGGCGACCAAATAACCATGTATAAGTACATGAGGGGACGATACAAGGATCTCTCCCATGATCGGTTTATACCCAGGACTGCGACGGTAACAAGAGGGCATCCGCTACATCTAGAAGAAAGCAGGTTTCATCATCAACACAGAAAAGGGTTCTTTACTGTAAGAGCAGTGAGACTGTGGAACTCTCTGCCTGAGGACGTGGTGATGGCAAAATCCATAGAGGAGTTTAAAAGGGAACTAGAGGGGAAGGATATTACAGGATATAAATCTTAGGTTAATTGTTAATCCGAGTATACAGGCAGGTAGGAACTATTAGGGGTTGATCCAGGGATTAGTCTGATTGCCATTAGGGAGTCGGGAAGGAATGTTTCCCCCAAAAGGACTAATTGGCTTCTGCTCTTGAGGTTTTTTGCCTTCCTCTGGATCAACAACACAGGAGGATAATATGCTGGACTAGATGGACATTGTCTTCATTCGGCCTTACATACTATGTTACTGTTACTATGTGGCTCTGTGTTAGAACTCTCTCAGAAGACAAGATGGAAGACCACAGATTGAAGAACCTTTCCACTCTCCATCACTCCTATTTATACCCTCACTTATACCACATGACATGACAGACTGATACATTTACAGGCAGACCATGATTTTATTAAAAGTTAACCTCTCAAGCGCCGCAGCTGTGCAATACACACTGGAAATAACAAGACAAGCTTTGCACAGTGCATCCACATAAGACAAACATGTATGACATTCATGGAGGGAACCAGAATGGTGTACTGGGCCACTACAATAATAGATATATTCTTGTACACAGAGGGCAGTATTAAAGTAGTTATATTCTTGTACATAGGGGGCAGTATTATAGTAGTTATATTCTTGTACATAGGAGGCAGTATTATAGTAGTTATATTCTTGTACATAGGAGGCAGTATTATAGTAGTTATATTCTTGTACATAGGGGGTAGTATTAAAGTAGTTATATTCTTGTACATAGGGGCAGTATTATAGTAGTTATATTCTTGTACATAGGGAGTAGTATTATAGTAGTTATATTCTTGTACATAGAAGCAGTATTATAGTAGTTATATTCTTGTACATAGGAGGCAGTATTATAGTAGTTATATTCTTGTACATAGGAGGCAGTATTATAGTAGTTATATTCTTGTACATAGGGGCAGTATTATAGTAGTTATATTCTTGTACATAGGGGCAGTATTACAGTAGTTATATTCTTGTACATAGGGAGCAGTATTATAGTAGTTATATTCTTGTACATAGGGGGCAGTATTATAGTAGTTATATTCTTGTACATAGGGGGCAGTATTATAGTAGTTATATTCTTGTACATAGGGGGCAGTATTATAGTAGTTATATTCTTGTACATAGGGGGCAGTATTAAAGTAGTTATATTCTTGTACATATAGAGCAGTATTATAGTAGTTATATTCGGTATTCTTGTATCTTGTCACCACTGAAAATGTGGGTGGTGACAAGATAGTTGGTGTTTGACAGGGGGGTGACGCCTCCTGTTCCTGATAGGCTGTAAGTTATCTGCTTTACAGCAGGTCTAGGCGCTGAGCACAGACCCGCTGTGACTGTAGGCACCGGCCTCCGCACAGCATCGTTACACTGGCTATGGGCTGTCTTTACCAGGGCTGCTGTCACTGTTGGCGGCTGCAGTCTCCCCGGTGCCGGCCTCCCCCCAGGCTGTACCTGTGGCCTCTCCTTACCGTGGCCGCTGTCACTGTTCCCGGCAGCACTTTCCTAGGCCGCATTAGCGGCAGCGGACTCCCAGCAGCAGTGCTGCACTCTGTGTGCCCTCTCCTTTCCGGCGCCGCTGTCAGTATTTCCGGCTGAAGTGTTACCGCCTGCCAGCAGTGTCAACATCCGCGGGTCCGCTCCCTTGTAGGGGCCGGCAACGAGGCATTGGAGAGGCGTTGGTCCACAGATCTCTGTGCTTCCAAGCGCCGGTGGGGCAGATGCATCTGTCTTTGCGGCCAGCAATGTAATTCCCCCCCACATGTAGAAGCAGGCTGTTCTCCGGGCAAACACGACAATCATTGTTGCCTTGCCAGGAGGGTTAGGGTTAGGGGTGTTTTAGGGTCAGGCTTACATTACATTTTCTCCTACATAGAAGCTTTTTAAGCTACTACTGTAAACCTAACACCTACACTAATCCCTAACTGTCCAAGCAAGGCCACAATCAAACACATTGTGCTGCTAGGACCTTAGAAAATTCACCAATGAGGAGCTAGGGGGGTGACACTGGCGTTCCTGCATCCAAGCCCTGTCAAACCCCTAGCTTCCTGGTGGTGACAAGATACAATAACATCGTTATATTCTTGTACATAGGGGCAATATTATAGTTATGTTCTTGTACAAAGGGGGCAATATTATAGTCCTGGACATGGGGGGCAGTATTATGGTAGTTATATTCTTGGACATGGGACAAGTAATATCATGCAAAAAAACATTTAAACGTACAGTATCAAATGGATTTCGTGGCAAGAACAAACACGGGCACCTGTTTAACATATATGCATTTCGCTATGCAGAACTTATGATGCAGAGTAAAACTGAGAAATATGTGGAGTTGTTGATTCAGGGATTATTCTGATTGATAGATTGGGAGGGTATTATTGTATCTTGATGCCACCGGAAGCCAGGGGTTTAACAGGAGGAATGCCCCGTCACACCCCTAGCTCCCTATATGGTCAAGGCTGGAAGGTCCTAGCAGCACAGTGTGCATTGATGTGTGCCAGCCGTGCAGCCTTAAGCTGAGGGTTTGTGTTCTTCTTAGGTGTACAATATGAGCTGTAAATGCTGATATGTTACTGCTGTAACATGACATCATTAACATCTAATATTGTACACCTAAGACAATTAACCCTCAGGCTAAGGTGGCAGCACTGGCACAAATCAATGCACACGCTGCAGCAATTAGTGTCACCAGAGGAGCTGTCCCCGACTCTGCGCCACATCCATCTCAACGCTGAGTCCCGGCATCCGGCTGTCAATGTTGTGCCGACTGCCGCAACTCTGTGCTCCCTGACGTGCGCTCCCCCCTGTCACGGCTCGCAATGCTGCCACATGCGGCGCTTGTGCTCTGGTGGCTGGGACGGCCGGCCGCCACCTCAGTGCTGTGTCCCAGCAGCCACCTGTCTGCTCCATGCTTGCCGACCCCGCCGCCTCTCTGCTCCCTCAGCACTGCTCCCCTGCTCACCGCTGCCAATGTGATCCCTCGCTCACCACTGCCAGCTGGGATTCGGAAGTGGCCTTGCAGGACCTACAGGGCTACCAGATGTGCAGCCAATCACGAACAGGGGGCGTTATACCCCTGTCAATCTTGACTCCAGCAGGACTTCCTGGTGGCGTCAAGATACAATAATACCGATTGGGAGGTAATATTCTGATCTGGATTGATATGTTTATTTGCAGTCTTTCACAATGTTACTATGCTACAATGTGTTCCTGGAACATAGAAACAAATTAGCAATCTGAACTACACCCAGAGGGACACCACAACAAGTGGTACATGTCTGTACATGTCTATTCTAGTCCAACTGGAAAACAATATTATATCGCTGTAAGCCTTTCATGAATCATTTTTCTCTGATCCACTGTTTGATTCGGTAGCAGGAGAAGAGCCCATCATGTTTAGTGCTCCTCAGGTTGAGATACTCATCAACGAAGTCTCCCAGAACCTACACCAATTATTTGGGACTTCAATAGAGAACAGAATGAATGCCTGGAGAGAAGTAATGGAGGAAGTGAACAAAGCAGGTCCGACAAGCCAGACCATCGAAGAATGCCGAGTTAGATGGAATAACTACAGAACAAAACTGAAACGCCAAGTCAGAAAGAAATCAGAAATCCTTCACCTGCTGGACACCATTTTAAGTGAAAGAGATATGAGGATCGTCCGATACTTTCATATCGATGAAGCAGTTCGCATGGAACTTGAGGAAAACCGCCCAGGTAAGTGTAGAAGTCTTTTTGGTCATAATCATGATTCCAAAGACCATGTTATGTCAAGAGTGCTTTTTTTTTTTTTTTCAAGCTTTGTTTTAGAACTTTGGGTAGGTTGGATGGGTGAGGCTAATCTAAACTAAAAATAATTACTGTGCTAATACAGTGGTACCTCGGGATGTGAGCGCCTCAGCTTGCAAGTTTTTTGGCTTGCGAGCAGGCTCTCTCCCAAATTTTTGCTCTGATTTACGAGCAAAAACTCGGGGTACGAGCCTGCTTGCACGTCAAAAAACTCGCATGCTGAGACTCAGGGGGGGACATCTATACTCACTTTTCGCTGGCGTTTTGACCTTGCAATGGTCTGTGGCGTTGCTCCATGCCTTTACAGAGCCTTGCTTTCTGGATGCGGGGCTTGATTGCCTTGCTTCCAGCAAGCTAAGCTCTGATTGATTAACTCAGCGCCGCATCAGCAAATGAAAGATGGTGCTGGGTTGACCAATCACAGGCATTCAATTACATTGTCCGTGTGGAGGAAGGAGCGACAGCCTGCAGCATTGCCGTAGATCATCGGGGGAATGCCAGCGGTAGATGAGTATTGTTTTTTTCTTCTTCTTGCAGTTAGTTTCCCCATTAAAATGCATTGTAATGTATTAATGGTGTTTCAATGCATTTCAATGGGGAAATGTGCTTTGACATATTCGTTTTTTTGCTTTACGAGCTCCGTCTCGGAATGGATTAAACTTGTATGTCAAGGCACCGCTGTATAGCATGTGGTTTTTGTACACAGGCCGATTTTATTTTTTCTTTATTATTAGGCCACACCATTAATCCATGTGTTTAGTGTCCCCTAATTGTTTGTGTCTATTCCAAAAAGATGAGGAACCGAAATGCTATAGCTGAGTTCTGTATCCAAACCTAAGTGATCGTGCGAGCTGAGTGAGTGTGCGTGGCTGTATGCTAACTGTTCTGCGTTGTAACTCTATTGCGCCATACTGCTGTACAAGTGCATTGGACATTTGGAAGCCCTGATCCTCGCTCTAAATGAGCAGCTTGCAACACTGAGATCCACCTGCACTACAGAAAGGAGTTTGCTGCTCACTGAGCTGGCACTCGTTGGGGTAGATGTGGGGGTTGATGGAAGTCTCCCTGTCGACTTCCGTGTAGTGGTCGGTGCTTGTAACTGCAGGCATGGCTCCCATTGAAATCAATGCAAGGTCGGCGCAGAGACTTCTGCTGTTTCAGCTCCGATCTCTGTGTATTTGCGGGGCTGACAGCATGTGCCCGCTCAGCTGATTGTTTGGACCCCAGCCAATCAACTATTGATGACCTATCCTGAGGTTAGGTCATTATTAGTATTTTCCACAGAAAACTCCTTAAACTGTGAGGGCTGAATGGGGCTCTTCTCCTGCAGGGTCTATGACTCACTGAAGTAAACCGCTGACCGACTTGCTCTTTAACTCCAGTGACAGTCTCTCGACTCTTCACTCCCCTCTTCTGCTGCTGCCTTCTTAGGAGTGCTAAGGCTGAGCTAAGAGGACCCACAGCAATCGGCTTCTTAGACTGGGAAAGTGGGTAAGAGGACGGCACAGCACTAATCTCAGGGCATGGCATCAGAAAGAAGAGTCAGAGTGAAGCATGGAAAAGCTAATTTCAGCATCTACTGCTGTGCTGTCAGCGACCCTCCATACCTTCCCTTCTTGTTGCACCCAGGGCACATGCCCCACCTGCCCTCATATTATGACCCTGTCTAGGACTCTGTGTTGCTCCAGAACGCAAACACCATGGGGGACTCGGGGTCCTCTGAGTTTGTTTACAGTGGGTGATATCTGGAATGAAACATTAGTTTAGTCAATGTGCTTGGCTAGTCTGGCTGCTTCCGTGCACGGTGGTGATTTATGGGAATAAAAACTTATGACTTGTTTCTCTTTTAAGTTGGCCATACGTACTGCAGGAGAGATCTGTCTGAAACGCACTTGTTAGGTTGCCAGATATTATTCCCAACTCTACCACATGTATCTAATTTGGTGTTTTTCTCTAGATAATTTGATTATTGAAGATGGCCCTGATGGAGGACCGCTCTCTGGGTCCCATAATGACAGGTTGCCGTCTTCACTGTTGCTATCTTCAGAGCAACCCTCGACCTCACAACTACCTGTGGCATCAGATGGTACAACTGATTTCGTCAGGGCTGATGAATCTCAACAGCGACCACTACATTTGGATGCTAAATTAGAGCATTTAATTAAACTGCAAAAATGCACCAATGACCTCCTGACAAGTATAAGGCATGACATTTGCAACAGCGTGGCTCAGCAGACAGAAATGCTACGTATGCAAAAGCTTATGTCCACTCAGGAGACAGCGCAGGATTACAGTGTTGTCTATGAAGTTAGTTTGGAGAGGAAAAACTAGAAAGAGACATGGTTAAGACAGGCCTTTGATTCAGAGAGGTTGCAGAGAGGTGGAGGAGTTTGCTTCGGGGCTCATGATGGCATATAGAAAAGGAAGAAATTTGAATGATGAATTAGCCCATACTATGGTAGAGGCAGAAAGAGGTCCTAGGCGGAGGTTCTTAAAGGGGTTCTGACACAAATAATCTTTTTATGCTTTAGCAGCCATTGTTCCCTGGTCTGCCTAATGGACCTAGGGAACCCATGGTTTAATGGCTGCTAAAGCATAAAAATCTTATACTTACCTGTTCTCCTGTTGTTGTTTACATCGGGGGGTCATCTCCCGGCAGCATATTAGCAGTATCTGCTTAGGTTAAGCAACCTGACTAGAGCCACCTGATTGGTGCACGCTGTGCACTCACGTGGTGCCGAAGAGCCAATCAGGTGGCTCTAATCAGCAGCGCTGCTTAACCTAAGCAGAAAGTGCTAATATGCCTCCCGGCAGGCAGTCTTCTTCCTCCAGCAGCCACGCCGCTCCGGGATCGCGCGCATGCGCAGTGGAGAGGTGCCCTCTGACAGGAGTCAGGACGGGCCGCGTCTCCACTGCGCATGCGCAGCACTCCGGAGTTCAGCAGGACGGACGGGCCGCCCACAGCAAGCACTGCTTGTGACGTAGCTCCCGTCCGTTGACCTCGGAAGTGCCTGACGGACGGACCAGAGCAGGAAGAGGTCTTTTTGACCGCTCCTGCTCTGCTTTAAAGGCACAGAAGAAGATGCCGGCTGGAGGGGACATGCCTGGCGATCGGGCCAGGCCAGGCAAGGTGAGTACAATTTTTTTTTTTTCATGTCAGAACCCCTTTAAGTTACGACAGCAGGCATAACCTAAACAGGAGAAATTACCCTTAACATGCAATGCTCTTTGGGAAAAAGCTTTGCAAATGAGTGAAGAAATATTCCTTCTTAGCACCACCTACTGGAAGGCAGCTTCCCTATAGGCCAACTTAGTACACCACACAGATACGGGAGTCAGATTGCAACACATTTTGTAAATTTTTAAAAACTTGTAATTCTTAAATATGTCTAAAAATCTCAAACCCCGCCCCCTTTTCTATACAGTTTGTAATACTGAAGTGAGAGAGGTAAAATCTGTTCTTTTTGGTGAAAATCAATAAATATGTATTTCTTTTGCTTGGTTCTCTCCCCCTTATCTTTTCTGTACCCAACCTAAAAAATTTACAAATAAACAATTCACATTAAAAAAATGTGTCTAATTTTTCTTGCGTCAGAAGTCAACATTTATGAGGAGAGGAACACCACCCAAAAATGTTTGCAGAAAAAATTGCATGACAGGACTTGTAGCTTGTTATGGGGTGAAGATAGTTGAGGTTATCATCAGTAACAAAGTCCTCCAGTGGGTGGGGCGGCAAAGACACACTGGACTCGCAGATGAAATAAAACTTATGTCAGTTTTATTTTAAGGTACACTCCAAGCCAAACAAAACAGAAACGTCCATATAATATCTGCCACGGTGCACCACGCAGGGTGCTCAGGTCCTGCTGCAAGACTGTATGTCACTCCTCAGGCTGTCAGACACTGACTCCCTAGGGCTGCAGTCTTTTATGCCCCAGTAACGGGGTCAGTGCCTACAGCTGAGTTCTCTGGGAACCAGGCTGAAAGAGCCTGGGAGGGAGATATATTCCATCCACGACTTCACCGTTTAACTGCCTTCATGTTCTCTGATAGTAGATGTTTCCTTGTCTTCTACATCCAGCCCAGGCCACTATGATAACTTCTTCTGGACGTCTGTATCTTTGGTCTCTCACTACTACAGCCCATCCACAGCCATTATAGCAATACAAATATAAAGAACTGTTAGATGCTTTATCTTGCCACAATATTTAGTCCCATGGGCTGACTATGGCTTCAATAAGATCACACAGGGAGAATTGCTATTAGTGTATGAATTATCGCAACGAAAGAGCAGAACATTAAGAGAAATTACTTTTAACGAATGGTTTCCAGCAACACATTTCTCTGTCCCTGTTCCTAAATTCTATGTTTCCACTCACATACCCAACATGACAGTTAGGATATTCCCCACTGGCTTTGGACCAAAAACTCTCACCACTGTACAGGGGCGGCATTATAGTAGTTATATTCTTGTACATAGTTGCAGTATTATAGTAGTTATATTCTTGTACATAGGGGGCAGTATTATAGTAGTTATATTCTTGTACATAGGAGGCAGTATTATAGTAGTTATATTCTTGTACATAGGAGGCAGTATTATAGTAGTTATAGTCTTGTACATAGGAGGCAGTATTATAGTAGTTATATTCTTGTACATAGGGGGCAGTATTATAGTAGTTATATTTTTGTAGATTGAGGCCAGTATTACAGTAGTTATATTTTTGTACAATGGGGCCAATATTATAGTAGTTATATTCTTGTACATAGAAGGCATTATTAGAATAGTTATATTCTTGTACATAGGGGGCAGTATTATAGTAGTTATATTCTTGTACATAGGAGGCAGTATTATAGTAGTTATATTCTTGTACATAGGGGGCAGTATTATAGTAGTTATATTCTTGTATATAGGGGGCAGTATTATAGTAGTTATATTATTGTACATAGGGAGCAGTATTATAGTAGTTATATTCTTGTACATAGGAGGCAGTATTATAGTAGTTATATTCTTGTACATAGGGGGCAGTATTATAGTAGTTTTATTGTTGTACATAGGGGGCAGTATTATAGTAGTTATATTATTGTACATAGGGAGCAGTATTATAGTAGTTATATTCTTGCACACGCGGGCAGTATTTTAGTAGTTATATTCTTGTACAAGGGGGCAATATTATAGTAGGTATATTATTGTACATAGGAGGCAGTATTATAGTAGTTATATTATTGCACATAGGGAGCAGTATTATAGTAGTTATATTCTTGTACATAGGGGGCAGTATTATAGTAGTTATATTATTGTACATAGGGAGCAGTATTATAGTAGTTATATTCTTGCACACGCGGGCAGTATTTTAGTAGTTATATTCTTGTACAAGGGGGCAATATTATAGTAGGTATATTATTGTACATAGGAGGCAGTATTATAGTAGTTATATTCATGTACATAGAAGGCAGTATTATAGTAGTTATATTCTTGTACAAGGGGGCAGTATTATAGTAGTTATATTCTTGTACATAGGGGGCAGTATTATAGTTGTTATATTCTTGTACATAGGGGGCAGTATTATAGTAGGTATATTATTGTACATAAGGGGCAGTATTATAGTAGTTATATTCTTGTACATAGGGGGCAGTATTATAGTAGTTATATTCTTGTACATAGGGGGCAGTATTAAAGTAGTTATATTCTTGTACATAGGGGGCAGTATCATAGTTGCTATATTCTTGTACAAGGGTGGCAATATTATAGTAGGTATATTATTGTACATAGTGGCAGTATTATAGTAGTTATATTCATGCACATAGGGAGCAGTATTATAGTAGTTATATTCTTGTACATATGGAGCAGTATTATAGTAGATCTTCTTCTCTACATAGTTCTCATCGCTATACAGTGTGTTAATTTTTTCTGGCCTTGCTCAGAGTCTCTAAAATCTACCAGTCTCTGTGTGCGGTGAATTAGCTGTATTTCTCATCGCTATACAGTGTGTTCATTTTTTCTGGTCTTTCTTAAAGCCTCTCATATCTTCCAGTCTCTGTGGGTGGTGGATTTGCCCTAGGTATCAGCGGTATACAGTGATGTAATTTTTTCTGGCTCTGCAAAGAGCCTCTGAAATCAACGAATCTCTGTGGGTGGTGAATTAGGCCTAGGTATCAATGCTATACAGTGGGTTAATCTTTTCTGGCCCTACTCAAAGCCTCTCATATCTACCAGTCTTTGTGGGCGGTGAATGTGCTCTAGGTATCAGCGGTATACAGTGGTTTAGTTTTTTCTGGCCCTACTTTATCCCTTATCCAACATAATGAGGACTAGGGGTAAGGGTAGAGGTCGAGGATGTGGACGTGGACGCGGGTGTCCGAATGAGGGTGTGGGCAGAGGCCGACGTCCTGGGCAGAGTGAAACTGTGCCTGCTGCTGAGGGATTAGTAGAGCGCCGCGTATCTCCCCTTCCCAGCTTCATCGCACATTTTGCAGGCCCGCTTGGCAGATCATTATTAAAAGCACAACAGTGCAATTAGGTGCTGACGTGCATAGCGGATAATGCCTCAAGTACTTTATCCAACACCCAGTCTTCCACGCAGTCCACTCACGCCAGCCCATACACTGCACCTCTGAATCCTCAGGCTGCTCCTCCTTTCCCCCAGCCTGCTCCCTCCAGGAAAAGGAGAGATTCAGAACTGGCATTCACCCAAGAACTATTCTCGGGTCCCGGCCCCGAGTCTGAAAAACGGTTCCACAGCCACATGAGGAGTTTGTCATGACTGATGGCAAAACATTGGAACTTTCACAGATTCAGGGTGATGAGGGTGGGGACTTCAAATTACTGTCTCAAGAGCTATTTGTGGATGATGGGGATGAGACACAGTTGTCTGTCAGTGAGGCTGTTGTTAGGGCAGTAAGTCTGAGAGAGGAACAGACTGAGGAGTCAGAAGAAGAGCTGGTGAACGATGAGGTGACTGACCCCACCTGGCTTGCTAAGCCTACTGAAGACAGGGTTTCAGAGGGGGAGGCAAGACCTGCAGCAGAATAGGTTGGAAGAGGCAGTGTGGTGGCCAGGGGGAGAAGCAGGGCCATAGCAAAAAATCCACCAACTGTTCCCCACAGCACCCCCTCGCAGCAAGCCTCCATGCAGAGGGCTAGGTGTTCAAAGGCCTGGAGGTTTTTTTTATTGAGAGCGTGGACGACCGATGAACAGTGATGTGCAACCTGTGCCGCACCAAAATCAGCAGGGGAGCCACCACTACCAGCCTGACCACCACCAGCATGTGTAGGCATATGATGGCTAAGCACCCCACGAGGTGGAATGAAGGACATTCACCGCCTGCGGGTCACACCACTGCCTCTTCCCCTGTGTCACAACCTGGCACAGAAATGCCATCCCCCTCCCAGGACGCAGGCACGAGCGCCTCCCAGCCTGCACCCACACCCTCACCTCGATGGTCCTCCACTGCCTCCACCAATGTGTCCCAGCACAGTGTTCAGCTGTTGTTAACACAATCATTGAAACGAAAGCAAAAACACACGGCCACCCACCCGCATACACAAGCTTTAAACGTGCATATCGAACAACTACTCAGCCTGGAGATGCTGCCGTACAGGCTAGTAGAAACGGAGGTTTTCCGCAACATGATGGCAGCGGCAGTCCCTTGGTACTTGGTCCCCAGTCGCCACTATTTTTCCCGGTGTGCCGTCCCCGCCCTACATCAGCACGTCTTCAGCAACATAAACTGTGCCCTCACCAATGCGGTTACTAGGAAGGTCCACTTAACCACGGACATGTGGACAAGTGCTGGCGGGCAGGGACACTACATCTCCTTGACGGCACATTGGGTGAACTTGGTGGAGGCTGGAACCGAGTCTGACCCTGGGTCCACCCACGTGCAACCCACACCGAGGATTGCGGGTCCCACCTTGGTGAAGGTTCTTCGCCTTATTATTCCACGTCTTCCAAACCCCCCCTCCTCCTCCACCTCTCAATTACCACGTGTGAGCACGTCGCCGGCAGTCGGAAGCTCGAGGCCCTGCAGCACTGCGGTAGGCAAGCGACAGCAGGCCATGCTGAAACTACTCAGCTTAGGTGACAAGAGGCACACCGCCCAAGAGCTGTTGCAGGGTTTGACGGAGCAGACCAACCAGTGGCTTTCGCCGCTGAACCTTCAACCAGGCATGGTTGTGTGTGATAATGGGCATAACCTGGTGGCAGCTTTGCAGCTTGGCAGACTAACACATGTGCCATGCCTGGCCAACGTGTTCAATCTGGTGGTTCAGCGGTTCCTGAAAAACTACCCCCATTTGTTTGACCTGCTCAGCAAGGTGCGTCGAGTGTGCGCCCATTTCAGGAAGTCCACCACAGATGCTGCCACATTCAGGACACTGCAGAATCACTTCCAGCTGCCAGTGCACCGTCTGCTGTGCAACATGCCCACGCGCTGAAATTCTACATTGCACACAGGCTGTATGAGCAGTGTAGAGCAATAGTAGAACACCAGCTGCAATATGGCCGGCGGAGTGGTAGTCAGCCTCCGCAGTTCTTCACAGAGGAGTGGGCATGGATGGCAGACATCTGTCAGGTCCTAGGAAACTTTGAGCAGTCTACACAAATGGTGAGTGGCGATGTGGCCAGTATCAGCATTACCATCCCATTGCTTTGCCTGCTGAGAAGTTCGCTGCTAAGCATAAAGGCTGATGCTTTGCGATTATAACAGTAGATGGGGGATAAAAATATGTTGCTTGATAGCCAGACCACCCTCACACCTGTTTCTCAGCGCGTATTGGGGGAGGAGGTTGAGGGGGAAGAGACTGCTACCCACACTGCAGTGGGTACCCATGCTACTTCCCTTACATCTGTTTAGCGTGTATGGGCTGAAGAGGAGGAGGATCATGAAAGTCATCCTCCTAGTGTGTTGCGTACTGGGTCTCTGGCACACATGATTGACTTCATGTTAGGCTGCCTTTCCCATGAACCTCGTGTTAGACGCATTCTGGCCAACCAGGATTACTGGGTGTTCACCCGTCTCGACCCACGGAATAAGGAGAATCTTTTCACTCTCATTCCCGAAGAGGAAAGGAGTACGAGACTGATGCAATACCACAAGGCCCTGGTAGAAAAGCTGATGCTGAACTTCCTATCTGATAACGCTAGTGGTAGAGGATGTAGTTCAGTGAGTCAACTGGCAGGGGAGGCGCAGGGATCAGGCAGCATTTCCCGCACAGGCGGGGTAACACTCTCCAAGGCCTTAGCCAGTTTTATGGCTCCCCAGCCAGACTGTGTCACCACTCCCCAGTCTAGGCTGAGTCAGAGGGAACACTGTAAAAAGATGGTCAGGGAGTACCTAGCTGACCGTACCAATGTCCTCCGTGATCCACCTGCTCCATCCAACTATTGGGTGTCAAAGATTGACACATGGCCCGAACTTGCACTGTACGCCTTAGAGGTGCTGGCCTGTCCTGCCACTAGCGTCTTATCAGAGAGGGTGTTTAGTGCTGCTGGGGGGATCATCACGGATAAACATACCCGCCTGTCAACTGACAGCGTCAACAGGCTTACACTCATTAAGATGAACAAAGGCTGGATTTCCCAAGACTTCTCTTCTCCACCAGTGGAAAGCAGCGTAACATAAAGATTCCTTCAGCTATAATAGAAGAACCAGGGATTCAGCTCAGACTCACGGAGGTATTCTAGTAGGTATATTCTTGTACATAGGGGGCAGTATTATAGTAGTTATATTCTTGTACATAGGAGGCAGTATTATAGTAGTTGTATTCTTGTACATAGGGAAAATTATTATAGTAGTTATATCCTTGAACATAGAGGGCTTTACTATAGTAGTTATTTTGTTGTACAAGGGGGCTGTATCATAGTAGGTATATTCTTGTACATAGGAGGCAGTATTATAGTAGTTATATTCTTGTACACAGGGGGCAGTATTATAGTAGTTATATTCTTGTACATAGGGGGCAGTATTATAGTAGTTATATTCTTGTACATAGGGAGTAGTATTATAGTAGTTATATTCTTGTACATAGGAGGCAGTATTATAGTAGTTATATTCCTGTACATAGGGGGCAGTATTATAGTAGTTATATTCTTGTACATAGAGGGGCAGTATTATAGTAGTTATATTCTTGTACATTGGGGCAGTATTATAGTAGTTATATTCTTGTACACAGGGGGCAGTATTATAGTAGTTATATTCTTGTACATAGGGGGAATATTATAGTAGTTATATTTTTGTACATAGGAGGCATTATTATAGTAGTTATATTCTTGTACATAGGGGGCAGTATTATAGTAGTTATATTCTTGTACACAGGGGGCAGTATTATAGTAGTTATATTCTTGTACATAGGGGGCAGTATTATAGTAGTTATATTCTTGTACACAGGGGGCAGTATTATAGTAGTTATATTCTTGTACATAGGAGGCAGTATTATAGTAGTTATATTCTTGTGCATAGGGGCAATATTATAGTACTTAAATTTTTGCACAAGGGGGCAGTAATGTAGTAGGTATATTCTTGTACATAGGAGGTAGTATTATAGTAGATATATTCTTGTACATAGGGGACAGTATTATAGTAGTTATATTCTTGTACATAGGGGGCAGTATTATAGTAGATATATTCTTGTGCATAGGGGCAATATTATAGTAGGTATATTCTTGTACATAAGAGGCAGTATTATAGTAGTTATATTCTTGTACATAGCGGCAGTTTTATAGTAGTTATATTCTTGTACATAGGAGGCAGTATTATAGTAGTTATATTCTTGTGCATAGGGGCAATATTATAGTACTTATATTTTTGCACAAGGGGGCAGTAATGTAGTAGGTATATTCTTGTACATAGGAGGTAGTATTATAGTAGGTATATTCTTGTACATAGGGGGCAGTATTATAGTAGTTATATTCTTGTATATAGGGGGCAGTATTATAGTAGTTATATTCTTGTACATAGGGCAGTATTATAGTAGTTATATTCTTGTACATAGAAGGTAGTATTATAGTAGTTATATTCTTGTACATAGGGGGAGTATTATAGTGGTTATATTCTTGTACATAGGGGCAGTATTATAGTAGTTATATTCTTGTACATAGGAGGCAGTATTATAGTAGATATATTCTTGTACATAAGAGGCAGTATTATAGTAGATATATTCTTGTACATAGGGGGAATTATTATAGTAGTTATATTATTGTACATAGGAGGTAGTATTATAGTAGTTATATTCTTGTACATAGGGGGAGTATTATGGTAGTTATATTCTTGTACATAGGAGGCAGTATTATAGTAGATATATTCTTGTGCATAGGGGCAGTATTATAGTAGTTATATTCTTGTACATAAGAGGCAGTATTATAGTAGTTATATTCTTGTACATAGAGGGGCAGTATTATAGTAGTTATATTCTTGTACATTGGGGCAGTATTATAGTAGTTATATTCTTGTACACAGGGGGCAGTATTATAGTAGTTATATTCTTGTACATAGGGGGAATATTATAGTAGTTATATTTTTGTACATAGGAGGCATTATTATAGTAGTTATATTCTTGTACATAGGGGGCAGTATTATAGTAGTTATATTCTTGTACACAGGGGGCAGTATTATAGTAGTTATATTCTTGTACATAGGGGGCAGTATTATAGTAGTTATATTCTTGTACACAGGGGGCAGTATTATAGTAGTTATATTCTTGTACATAGGAGGCAGTATTATAGTAGTTATATTCTTGTGCATAGGGGCAATATTATAGTACTTAAATTTTTGCACAAGGGGGCAGTAATGTAGTAGGTATATTCTTGTACATAGGAGGTAGTATTATAGTAGATATATTCTTGTACATAGGGGACAGTATTATAGTAGTTATATTCTTGTACATAGGGGGCAGTATTATAGTAGATATATTCTTGTGCATAGGGGCAATATTATAGTAGGTATATTCTTGTACATAAGAGGCAGTATTATAGTAGTTATATTCTTGTACATAGCGGCAGTTTTATAGTAGTTATATTCTTGTACATAGGAGGCAGTATTATAGTAGTTATATTCTTGTGCATAGGGGCAATATTATAGTACTTATATTTTTGCACAAGGGGGCAGTAATGTAGTAGGTATATTCTTGTACATAGGAGGTAGTATTATAGTAGGTATATTCTTGTACATAGGGGGCAGTATTATAGTAGTTATATTCTTGTATATAGGGGGCAGTATTATAGTAGTTATATTCTTGTACATAGGGCAGTATTATAGTAGTTATATTCTTGTACATAGAAGGTAGTATTATAGTAGTTATATTCTTGTACATAGGGGGAGTATTATAGTGGTTATATTCTTGTACATAGGGGCAGTATTATAGTAGTTATATTCTTGTACATAGGAGGCAGTATTATAGTAGATATATTCTTGTACATAAGAGGCAGTATTATAGTAGATATATTCTTGTACATAGGGGGAATTATTATAGTAGTTATATTATTGTACATAGGAGGTAGTATTATAGTAGTTATATTCTTGTACATAGGGGGAGTATTATGGTAGTTATATTCTTGTACATAGGAGGCAGTATTATAGTAGATATATTCTTGTGCATAGGGGCAGTATTATAGTAGTTATATTCTTGTACATAAGAGGCAGTATTATAGTAGTTATATTCTTGTACATAGGGGGAATTATTATAGTAGTTATATTATTGTACATAGGAGGTAGTTTTATAGTAGTTATATTCTTGTACATAGGGGGAGTATTATGGTAGTTATATTTCTGTACATAGGGGCAGTAATATAGTAGGTATATTCTTGTACATAGGGGCCGTATTATAGGAGATATATTCTTATAAATAGGGGGCAGTATTATGGTAGTTATATTCTTGACCATAGGGGGCAGTATTATAGTAGTTATATTCTTGTACATAGGAGGCAGTATTGTAGTAGTTATATTTTTGCACATAGGAACCGTATTATAGTAGTTATATTCTTGTACATAGGGAGCAGTATTATAGTAGTTATATTTTTGCACATAGGAGCAGTAGTATAGTAGTTATATTCTTTTACATAGGGGGCAGTATTATAGTAGTTATGTTCATGTACATAGGGAGCAGTAGTACGGTACTTATGTTCTTGTACATAAGGAACAGTTTTATAGTAGTTAGATTCTTGTACATAGGAGGCAGTATTATAGTAGTTATATTATTGTACATAGGGGGCAGTATTATAGTAGTTATATTATTGTACATAGGGGGCAGTATTATAGTAGTTATATTATTGTACATAGGGAGCAGTATTATAGTAGTTATATTCTTGTACATAGGAGGCAGTATTATAGTAGTTATATTATTGTACATAGGGGGCAGTATTATAGTAGTTATATTATTGTACATAGGGGGCAGTATTATAGTAGTTATATTATTGTACATAGGGAGCAGTATTATAGTAGTTATATTCTTGTACGTAGGGGCAGTATTATAGTAGTTATATTCTTGCACATAGGGGGCAGTATTATAGTAGTTATATTCTTGCACATATTAGGCATTAATAAAGTAGTTATATTTTTGTACATAGAGGCAATATTACAGTACTTATAATCTTGTACATAGGGGGCAGTATTATAGTAGTTATATATTTTTGCACATAGTGGGCAGTATTACAGTAGTTATTTTCTTGAACATAGGGGGCAGTATTTTAGTATTTATATTCTTGTACATAGGGGGCAGTATTACAGTAGTTATATTCTTGCAAATTGGGGGGCAAAATTATAGTCTTGAACATGGGGGGCAGTATTATAGTAGTTGTATTCTTGGACATTGGAAGTAATATTATGCAATAAAACATTTAGTACAATATCAAATTGATTTCTCGGCAATAACAAACATGGGCACCTGTTTAATATATATGCACTCCATTTTCGCTATGTAGAACAAATAATGCAAGGTAAATCAGAGAAATGTGTGGAGTTGTTTATTCAGGGATTATGTTGATTGATAGACTGGGAGGTAATATTCTGAGCTGGATGGATATGTCTAGTTGCAGCCGTACACATTGTTACTATGTTACGATGTGTTCCTGGAACATACAAACAAATGACATAAACTGCAGCAATCTGAACTATATCCAGAGGGACACCACACTGCGCTATAGGTGAGACCTGTACATGTCTGTTCTAGTCCAACTGAAATACAGTATTATATTATTATAAGCCTTTCGTCAATGGTTATTCTCATGTTCCACTGTTTGATTCAGTAGCAGAAGAAAGAGCCCACCATGTCCGCGGTCTCTGGGAGGACGGAAGAGCAGGGACAAGGTATGCTTCAAAGTGAAGACCAAGCAGCAAGAAACCTGCAACCTTCCAAGAAAATAAGGAAAAAGTTTAGTGCTGTTCAGGTAGAGAGACTCGTCACTGAAATCTCCCAGAACCTAGACCAACTATTTAAAGCTAATTCAAGAGAGAAGAAGAGCAGTGCCTGGAGAGAAGTAATGAAGGAAGTGAACAAAGCAGGTCCGACAAGCCACACCATTCGTGAATGTAAGGTTAGATGGAATAACTACAGAACAGCACTGAAACAGAAAGTCAGAAGATCATCAGAAAGCCTTCACCAGCTGGAGACCATTTTAGGTAAAAGAGATATGAGGATTGTCCGACACTTTCATATTGATGAAGCAATCCGCACGGAACTTGAGAAAAACCGTCCAGGTAAAGGCAAAAGAATTCTTTTTGCTCATAATCATGGCTCAAAACGCTGGGTTATGTCAACAATGTATTTTTTGTTTGCTTTTAAAGCTTTGTTTTAGAACTTTGGGTAGGTCTGATGGGGGAGGGTAATCTTAAAAAAATATCTTTATTGTGCTGATATAGCATGTGCTTTTTGTACTCAGGCCGACTATTTTTAGCTGAGTGAGTGTGGGTGGCTGTATGCTAACTGTTCTGTATCATAAATGTGACTTGGGATTAGTGACTTTAGAGTCAGGAACTTTGGAAGACTCACTTGTTTTTAATTATTGTTTATCTATTTGACTTTTTGCATATACTACTTTCATCTAATCTATCTGTATGATCCCCATTTAGAATGTGCTCCATGACTGACAATGCCGTCCAGTGTACATCTTATGCCGTGTATGCCATCCTTGACCAGCCGGGTGCATACTGCTGGACGAGATGTGAGCGTGTTGCACATTTGGAAGCCCAGATCCTGGATCTAAATGAGCAACTTGTAATAGTGAGATCCACTGGCACCATAGAAAGTGCTACTCACTGAGCACTCGCTGGGTAGATGTGAGGGTGGATGGTAGGTTGGGAGAACAGGACGAGCAGGCAGCTAGCTGGGTGACAGGAGGAGGGGTAGAGGGGAGAAAACCATGGAGGCTAGTCCTGAACTAGCACATTTCAACATGTATGTAAAGTTGGCAGATGAGGGGGGTGCCATTACAGGATTAGCACTGCTGCAGCACAACATACCCTCTGATCGCAGGGGGATGTCTGCTAGAGGAAGAAGGAGAAAGGGAGCGCAGGGCAGGTTAGACAGGTACTGGTAGTGGGAGACTCAATTATTAGAAGGACAGACAGGGCAATCTGCCACAAGGAGTATGATTGTCGAACGGTGTGTTGTCTTCCTGGCGCTTGAGTTACTAATCGTGAATTGAGTTGACAAATTACTGGGAGGTGCTGGTAAGGACCCAGTGGTCATGGTGCACATGGCACCAATGACAAAAGTTCAAGGTAGGTGGACAGTCCTTCAGGAAGCTAAGTTTAAGCGAGGACCTCCAAAGTAGTAGTTTCTGAAATACTGCCTATACTACGTGCCACACCAGAATGGCTACGGGAGATTAGGGAGGTAAATAAGTAGCTCCAGAGTTGGCGGAGGAAGGAGGGGTTTGGGTTCCTAAAGTACTGGGCTCACTTTGCTGTCAGCTACAGGTTCTACCATAGAGATGAGCTGCATTTCAACAGGGAGGAGGCAGCTGTGCTGGAGGAGAAGATGGCTAGAAGTTTGGAGAAGTGTTTAAACTACGGATTGGGGGGCAACCAGAGAGATACAGGGGAGGATATTGTAGACAATGACTTGGGACTAAGTAATGAAAATAGAGGGGGGAGTGGTGGGTGGGGTTAGTAAACTTAAAACTGTCAGAATAGTTAATAGGGATACACTTAAACTAAAACCTTCAAAAACTGTACGGTGACTAATGACGGGACTAATGCTAGAAGTCTGACCAATAATGTTGATGAACTGGAAGTAATAATGTCTGAGGAAAACTATCACATAGTGGGAACAACTGAGACCTGGTTGGAAGAAAGCTGTGACTGGGTGGTGAACTTACCAGGTTACAGTCCAGAAGGGATTGCAAAAAACGAAAAGGGGGTGGGGTTTTTCTTTATGTAAAATCCTGTTTGAAGCACACATTATGGAAAGATATATGGGAGGGAGATGAACATGTGGAGTGTCTATGGGTAGAGGTACATGGAGGGGAAAACAATAATAAAATCCTCATAGGGGTTTTCTATAGGCCACCAAATACAATAAAATCAACCGAAAATCTGATACTGAGAAAAATAGATGAAATGGTATTTAAAGTATTTAACACATTTTTGTCAATTACGTAAAACAAAAAGAGGTTTGGTACCGTGTTAGCCAGTAGAGCAAAGTGTGATTGTTCTCAGTGAGAGAAACCAAGTAATCTTGTAGATATGATACCTTTTAATGGCTAACAAAAATACATGATGTTACAGCAAGCTTTCGAGGATATATCGCCCCCTTTGTAAGGTTATTGAATGAAACTAGTTAGGATGGCACATAATTATAACATACAGATGAAGGGGGAAGGGGGGGAGAACACATTCCTGTTGATCTAAATAAATGTTCACACACAGAAATTTGAGACTGTTTTGCACTGAAAACTTAAAACAACAGACAAACATAGTGTAAACATACATCGTAAATCAGTCCACTGAGCTCAGGACAGTTTTATAATGTGTCTTCTCTTTCCTTAAACCTGCACATGGAAGGAGATTCAGCACCACCTAGTGGATGGCAACATTATTACAAGTCAAGTTCTGAATTTTTATGAAGTTGCATAAGTGGAAAATATGAAAGCTCTGAAGAAGGTCAAGAGGGATGTCCTCCTCCAAATCATTTTTGTTTTGCTTTAAAACTTCATAAAAATTCTGAACTTGACTGAGTGAATTGATTCAGTGAAAGTCAATGGACTTTCATTGATCCATGCCCATGTGCGTGTAGACCCAGTGTGCCCCTAGAGGTACAAGATATGCACAAGAAATAGATCACAGCATGTTCTATCTCTCTGCATACCACGCAGTGTGACCCCTATATATTGATATGGGCATTATGGGTGGTATTTTCATATATAATCCTCCTCTCAAACGGAACAGGGATTTAAAAAATAAAAATAAAAAAGAGTCACACTACGCATGTTCGTGTGCACATGATACGCGGCCATGTGCATAACACTCGCAGCAATACACAGTCTCTGACGGTAGATTACAAACATTGCTAAATCGCTGCTGATAGACCCGCAGCATTTTACGGATTCATTCATAGGCATGAGCCCTAACCGGAGCTGCCAGTGTTAGCTACTAGACCCTCCATGCCCATCCGTATCACATTTTGTATCCAAGCTACAGCTGGTACAACAGGGTACTGGAGCCTCCATGCCCACCGTTATAACATCATGTTTCCAAGCTAGGGGCGGTACAATACAGTACTAGACCCTCCATGCCCTCCCTTATCACATCTTGTATCCAAATTAGAGGCGGTACAACAGGGTACTAGAGCTTCCATGCTCACCCGTATCACATCTTGTATCCATGCTAGAGGCGGTACAACAGCGTACTAGAGCCTCCATGCCTGCAGTATCTCATCTTGTATCCAAGCTAGAAGCAGTACAACAGGGTACTAGAACCTCCATGCCTGCCTGTATCACATCTTGTATCCAAGCTAGAGGCGGTACAACAGGGGACTGGAGCCTCCCTATTGTAACATTGATATAAGTAAGTTTCAGTTGACTATCAGAACTCCTTCCAGGTGAGGGATTGGTTTTGACAATGAGTATACATGCGTTTTTACAGAGGAAGGCAGGAGAAATCCTTTGGTCCTTCTTGTAAATTCTTTTTGTGCTCGTGAAAAATGCAGTGAATACTCCTGCAAGAAGCAAATATTTGGTCTGTGAAAATGCTGTGTATTTTGTGGACCAAAACTGCACATCCTGTGTGAGTCCTAAGATGCATATATGGGAAGAGCGCTGCTGAGTCTTCGCACTCTTTCTACTACTGTAGCCGCTGAGCTAAGCTGAACACACAGAGCCCCTCAGACCTGGCAGTGATGTGTAATAAAACAAGTGATTGCTCCTGCCATGTCAGAGGTGCTTTGTGTGTCCTGCTCCGCTTGGGCGCATGCAGTAGCAAAAATAAGTTGATGCACTATTATAACTAGGGCAACTGTGGGGAAATTATTACTACTGAAACCACTGGAGAGCACTATTACAACTACGGCCACTCTTGGGGCATTATTATAGCTGGGGCACCTAGCGGGGGCCACACTTACTGCTGGCGCAGCTACACTGGTCATGCCATAAGATTTTGAGCTGGCTTTAAAGACCCTGCATGGCCTACCGATATAAACCTCCTATTATGGCACGGTGATGATTTATGGGACTAAAAATTTATGACATGTTTCCCTTTTAAGTTGGCCATAAGTACTGTAGGAGAGAACTGTCTGAAAAGGGCTTGTTAGGTTGCCAGATATTATTCCCAACTCTACCACATGTATCTAATTTGGTGTTTTTCTCTAGATGAAGTGATTGTTGAAGATGACCCTGATGGAGGACCGCTCTCTGGGTCCCATAATGACAGTTTGTCTTCACTGTTGCTTTCTTCAGAGGAATCCTCAAGCTCAAACCTATCTGTGGCATCAACTGATCTCGCCACGGCTGATGAATCTCTACAGCAACCACTAGAATTGGAAGCCAAATTAGAGCAGTTAATTGAAGTGCAAAAATGCACCAATGGCCTCCTGACAAGTATAAGGGATGGCATATGTGATCAGCAGAAGGAAATGCTACGTATGCAAAAGTTTATGTCCACTCAGGAGACAGTGAAGGATTACAGTGGTGTCTATGAAGTTAGTTTGAAGAGGCAATAAAAGAAACAAAGACATGGAGAAGACAGACCTGAGGAAGGAGGGAGCAGCATTGTGATGTAGAAGTCAGACAAGGGGCTCCATGAACTGGTCAATAAAGGAGCATCAGCAAAATGTGCAAATCCTAGAGGGAAGGTCTCAATTTATTAAATTAAAATTACATAATCTCTCATCACATTCTGCATGTGATAGCACCATCATTCACATTGAAAGTAATGAAGTAGTAAAAAAAATGTTTTAAAATGAAGCACACTATTGTTTTCCTGGGGAAATTCTCCATCAGTTTAATATATGACACACCTACCTCCTGTTATGGGAAAAAATCATATTCCCTCTTAATTCACTGTCTGCTCCAAATTAATTATACTGAGAACAGAATGCGTGTATATATATATATATATATATATATCAGGGACACACACATCTGTATCAAAGGCAATATCCCTCTGGTTTACCATCACGGTACAGATATACCCAAAAATGATGCACAAATACACTCCCCGAACATCATGACAACTCATAATTGGCTTAGTTTGTAATGACTGAAACATGTTAACGCCTTAAGGTGTGTGTTACTACTAAAAACATGATATCTTAAACTAGAATAGACTTATCAATGTCCCTGCCCAGACCAAGGAATCCAAAGGAGGGGGTAAGGAGCAGCCCCTCCCTTATAAGCGGTTGGCATCCCAGGTCTTTCTCATGAGAAACACATCTGGAGAGCAGTGCTATGGCCTGGTCCCCCTGCATTGGAGATACCGCACAAATTCCAACATACACACACCAGTGTACAATATTGAACAGGTTAACCATTTAGCTGCTAGCAATTTACTAAGAAGGTAGATATACAATTATATATAGTGCTTGCATAGGCTGATGTGAGAAACATATTAAAACATAGTATACATAAAAGAATACATATATTATTACCATAACACTTCTCATTGAAAAAATTTGAGTTAAATCCAAGATGATGGCATTCAAAATGGCTGTCATGATGGTGACATGGCCTAACAGACTTCCCCCCTTCCCCCACAGCTTCTATGCATAATTGCATCACTGTCTGACAAACCATTTTCATTCTATATGAGTGTTTCCACACTTTTGAGGCACACTTGTGCTTTATTAATGGAATTCCTACAGTTTGATATTATCATTAAATATGCTGCAATTAAATATTAAAATGCTTTACGGTAAGAGCTACACTACACATTCAGCCCGTCCTCTCACACTACACATTGGTATTGAAGACCATCCGGAGCAAAGGAACACCTCCGAAAAATGCTTGTAAAGAAGCCCATCATGACAGGACTTGTAGCTTGTTAACGGGTGAAGATTGTAGAAGTGCTGAGCTTGTCATGAGGTCGGTATTGCAGAATATATATTTTCCAAATATTCACCCTATCTGTATATTCTTCTCACTATGTCAATAAACATGATGGCTTATTATAAATCAGGCGATCACAGGTTTTGTCTTCTCTGATTGTAGTCGTTTCCTTTTCTTCTTCATCCAGCCCAGGTTACTATGATAACTTCTCCTGGATGGCTGTTCATGTTTGGTCTCTCACTACTGTAGCCCATCTGCAGCCTCTATAGTAATACAAATATTAAAAAAAATATGTAAGTAGCTTTAACTTTTCATGAGATTTAGTCCCATTGGCAGATTATGGCTTCAATAATGTGGAGAATTTCTATTAGTGTACGAATTATTGCTACTAAAGAGCAGAACACTAATGGAAATTACTTTTAACAATTGCTTTCATGTTTGCCTCGTAACATACTTCTCTCTGTCAATGTTCCTAAATTCTCTGTTTCCACTCACACACCCAAATATATAGAAGTCACTATATTTCCACTGCCCTGCCCAACCTTGTACTCACCATTGTACAAGGGCAGTACTATAGTAATAACTGTATATCCTTGTACTTAGGGCAATATTATAGTAGTTATATTCCTGTACATAGGGGGGCAGTATTATAGTAGTTATATTCCTGTACATAGGGGGCAGTATTATAGTAGTTATATTCTTGTACATAGGAGACAGTATTATAGTAGTTATATTCTTATACATAGGGGGGCAGTATTATAGTAGTTACTGTATATTCTTGTACATAGGGGGGCAGTATTATAGTAGTTATATTCTTGTGCATAGCGGGCAGTATTATAATATTTATGTTCTTGTACATAGGGGGCAGTATTATAGTAGTTATATTCTTGTACATAGGAGGTAGTGTTATAGTATTTATATTCTTACACATAGGAGCAGCATTATAGTAGTTATACTCTTGTACAGAGTAAGCATTATTATAGTAGTTATATTCTTGTACATAGGGGGCAGTATTATAGTTGTTATATTCTTATACATAGGATCAGTATTATAGTAGTTATATACTTGTACATAGGATGAGTATTGTAGTAGTTATATTCTTGTACATAGGGGGCAGTATTATAGTAGTTATATTCTTGTACATAGGGGGGCAGTATTATAGTAGTTATATTCTTGTACATAGGGGCAGTATTATAGTAGTTATATTCTTGTACATAGGGGCAGTATTATAGTAGCTATATTCTTGTACATAGTGGCAGTACTATAGTAGTTACATTCTTATATATAGGGGGCAGTATTATAGTAGCTATATTCTTGTATATAGGGGGCAGTATTATAGTAGTTATATTCTTGTACATAGGGAGCAGTATTATAGTAGCTATATTCTTGTACATAGTGGCAGTACTATAGTAGTTACATTCTTATATATAGGGGGCAGTATTATAGTAGCTATATTCTTGTATATAGGGGGCAGTATTATAGTAGTTATATTCTTGTACATAGGGGGCAGTATTATAGTAGTTATATTCTTGTACATAGGGAGCAGTATTATAGTAGTTATATTCTTGTAAATAGGGGGCAGTATTATAGTAGTTATATTCTTGTACAGAGGGAGCAGTATTATAGTAGTTATATTCTTGTACATAGGGAGGCAGTATTATAGTAGTTATACTATTTTACATAGGAGCAGTATTATAATAGTTATATTCTTGTACGTAGGGAACAGTATTATAGTAGTTATATTCTTGTACAGAGGGAGCAGTATTATAGTACTTATATTCTTGTACATAGGAGGCAGTATTGTAGTAGTTATATTATTTTACATGGGAGCATTATTAAAGTATTTATATTCTTGTACATAGGGGCAGTATTATAGTAGTTATATTCTTGTACATAGGGGGCAGTATTATTGTAGTTATATTCTTATACATAGGAGGCAGTATTATAGTAGTTATATTCTTGTACATAGGAGGTAGTATTATAGTAGTTATATTCTTGTACATAGGAGCAGTATTATAGTAGTTATTAGAGATGAGCGAGCACCAAAATGCTCGGGTGCTCGTTACTCGGGACGAACTTTTCGCGATGCTCGAGGGTTCGTTTCGAGTAACGAACCCCATTGAAGTCAATGGGCGACCCGAGCATTTTTGTATTTCGCCGATGCTCGCTAAGGTTTCCTTGTGTGAAAATCTTGGCAATTCAAGAAAGTGATGGGAACGATACAGCAACGGATAGGGCAGGCGAGGGGCTACATGTTGGGCTGCATCTCAATTTCCCAGGTCCCACTATTAAGCCACAATAGCGGCAAGAGTGGGCCCCCCCCCTCCCAAAAACTTTTACTTCTGAAAAGCCCTCATTAGCATGGCATACCTTAGCTAAGCACCACACTACCTCCAACAAAGCACAATCACTGCCTGCATGACACTCCACTGCCACTTCTCCTGGCTTACATGCTGCCCAACCGCCCCCCCTCCCCCCACAGCGCACACCAAAGTGTCCCTGCGCAGCCTTCAGCTGCCCTCATGCCACACCACCCTCATGTCTATTTAGAAGTGCGTCTGCCATGAGGAGGAACCACAGGCACACACTGCAGAGGTTGGCATGGCTAGGCAGCGACCCTCTTTAAAAGGGGCGGGGCGATAGCCCACAATGCTGTACAGAAGCAATGAGAAATAGAATCCTGTGCCACCGCCATCAGGAGCTGCACACGTGGGCATAGCAATGGGGAACCTATGTGCCACACACTATTCATTCTGTCAAGGTGTCTCTGCATGCCCCAGTCAGACCGGGCTTTTTAATTCATAGACACAGGCAGGTACAACTCCCTATTGTGAAGTCCCTGTCGACCGACAGCATGGGTGGCTCCCTGGAACCCACCGGCGATACACAAAAATATCCCATTGCATTGCCCAACACAGCTGAGGTAGTAATGTCGTGCTTAATGCTGGTGGGCTTCGGCCCACACTGCATGCCCCAGTCAGACTGGGGTTCTTTACAAGTGGAAACAGATGCATTTATAATTCCCTGTGGACCCACAGCATGGGTGGGTGCCAGGAAGCCACCGGCGGTACATAGAAATATCCCATTGCATTGCCCAACACAGCTGAGGTAGTAATGTTGTGCTTAATGCAGGTGGGCTTCGGCCCACACTGCATGCCCCAGTCAGACTGGGGTTCTTTACAAGTGGAAACAGATGCATTTATAATTCCCTGTGGACCCACAGCATGGGTGGCTCCCTGGAACCCACCGGCGATACACAAAAATATCCCATTGCATTGCCCAACACAGCTGAGGTAGTAATGTCGTGCTTAATGCAGGTGGGCTTCGGCCCACACTGCATGCCCCAGTCAGACTGGTAATATGTACCTTAACAGTAACCACGTTGGTGGTAATGTGGTGGTGACTGCGGACCTAGTAGCGCGGTTTTATTTTGTTGGTTTTCGGAATGTGGCCAGGATTAAGTGGGCCGTGGCGGGGTATGTTTTGGAGGCACTACGTGTCCTCTCCACGTGTCTGTGGTTATATGCACCTTAACAGTAACAGCGTTGGTGGGAAATGGCCTCGCCGCCATCATGTCTTTGGGAAGCCTCTGTTTCCACACCCCAGAGACATACCATTAGCAGCGGTATAGGCAGAGCCCAGAATTAGTAACATTTCAGCCGTAGCATTAGCGACAGGCCCCACTAACATATCACTAGCAGCATTATAGGGGGAGCACAGTCTTAGTTCCATTTCAGTAATAGTAGCAGCCTACACAGGCCCCAGTAACAATTCCGAAGCAGCAGTATAGTGGGAGCGCAGTCTTCGTTCCATTTCAGTAATAGTAGCAGCCTACACAGGCTCCAGGAACAATTCCGAAGCAGCAGTATAGGAGGAGCATAGTCTTAGTTCCATTTAAGTCATTGTAGCAGCCTACACAGGCCCCAGGAACAATTCCGAAGCAGCAGTATAGTGGGAGCGCAGTCTTAGTTCCATTTCAGTAGCTGCAGTATAGCCAAGGCCCAAGTTACATTTATGTAGCTAAAGTGTAGGCCAACCCCACACACCTTTCTGTACCATGAGTGCAGGCGAAGAACATAGAAATTGCTATGATTACACTGTAGGTGAGGGCCCCAAAACATTGGTGTACCAACAGTACTAATGTACCTCAGTAAAAATTGGCCATGGCCAACCAAGACGGCAGGTGAAACCCATTAATCGCTTTGGTTAATGTGGCTTAAGTGGTAACTAGGCCTGGAGGCAGCCCAGTTTAACTAAAAATTGGTTCAAGTTAAAGTTTCAACGCTTTTAAGAGCATTGAAACATATAAAAATTGTTTAGAAAAATTAGATGAGTGAGCCTTGTGGCCCTAAGAAAAATTGCCCGTTCAGCATGATTACGTGAGGTTTCAGGAGGAGGAGCAGGAGGAGGAGGAGAAATATTAGACACAGATTGATGAAGCAGAAATGTCCCCGTTTTGGATGGTGAGAGAGAACGTAGCTTCCATCCGCGGGTGCAGCCTATGTATTGCTTAGGTATCGCTGCTGTCCGCTGTTGGAGAAGAGAAGTCTGGGGAAATCCAGGCTTTGTTCATCTTGATGAGTGTTAGCCTGTCGGCACTGTCGGTTGACAGGCGGGTACGCTTATCTGTGATGATTCCCCCAGCCGCAATAAACACCCTTTCCGACAAGACGCTAGCCGCAGGACAAGCAAGCACCTCCAGGGCATACAGCGCTAGTTCAGGCCACGTGTCCAGCTTCGACACCCAGTAGTTGTAGGGGGCAGAGGCGTCACGGAGGACGGTCGTGCGATCGGCTACGTACTCCCTCACCATCCTTTTACAGTGCTCCCGCCGACTCAGCCTTGACTGGGGAGCGGTGACACAGTCTTGCTGGGGAGCCATAAAGCTGTCCAGGCCCTTAAAGACTGTTGCACTGCCTGGGCTGTACATGCTGCTCGATCTACGCACCTCCCCTGCTACCTGGCCCTCGGAACTGCGCCTTCTGCCACTAGCGCTGTCGGATGGGAATTTTACCATCAGCTTGTCCGCCAGGTTCCTGTGGTATAGCAACACTCTCGAACCCCTTTCCTCTTCGGGAATGAGAGTGGGAAGGTTCTCCTTATAGCGTGGGTCGAGCAGTGTGTACACCCAGTAATCCGTAGTGGCCAGAATGCGTGTAACGCGAGGGTCACGAGAAAGGCATCCTAACATGAAGTGAGCCATGTGTGCCAGGGTACCTGTACGCAACACATGGCTGTCCGCACTAGGAAGATCACTTTCAGGATCCTCCTCCTCCTCAGGCCATACACGCTGAAATGATGACAGGCAAGCAGCATGGGTACCGTCAGCAGTGGGCCAAGCTGTCTCTTCCCCCTCCTCCTCATCCTCCTCATGCTCCTCCTCCTCCTCCTGAACGCGCTGAGATATAGACAGGAGGGTGCTCTGACTATCCAGCGACATACTGTCTTCCCCCGGCTCTGTTTCCGAGCGCAAAGCGTCTGCCTTTATGGTTTGCAGGGAACTTCTCAAGATGCATAGCAGAGGAATGGTGACGCTAATGATTGCAGCATCGCCGCTCACCACCTGGGTAGACTGCTCAAAGTTTCGAAGGACCTGGCAGATGTCTGCCAACCAGGCCCACTCTTCTGAAAAGAATTGAGGAGGCTGACTCCCACTGCGCCGCCCATGTTGGAGTTGGTATTCCACTATAGCTCTACGCTGCTCATAGAGCCTAGCCAACATGTGGAGCGTAGAGTTCCACCGTGTGGGCACGTCGCACAGCAGTCGGTGCACTGGCAGATTAAACCGATGTTGCAGGGTGCGCAGGGTGGCAGCGTCCGTGTGGGACTTGCAGAAATGTGCGCAGAGCCGGCGCACCTTTACGAGCAGGTCTGACAAGCGTGGGTAGCTTTTCAGAAAGCGCTGAACCACCAAATTAAAGACGTGGGCCAGGCATGGCACGTGCGTGAGGCTGCCGAGCTGCAGAGCCGCCACCAGGTTACGGCCGTTGTCACACACGACCATGCCCGGTTGGAGGCTCAGCGGCGCAAGCCAACGGTCGGTCTGCTCTGTCAGACCCTGCAGCAATTCGTGGGCCGTGTGCCTCCTATCTCCTAAGCTGAGTAGTTTCAGCACGGCCTGCTGACGCTTGCCCACCGCTGTGCTGCCACGCCGCGTGACACCGACTGCTGGCGACGTCCTGCTGCTGCTGACACATCTAGATTGCGAGACAGAGGTTGAGGAGGAGGAGGAGGGTGCTTTAGTGGAAGAAGCATACACCGCCGAACATACCACCACCGAGCTGGGGCCCGCAATTCTGGGGGTGGGTAGGACGTGAGCGGTCCCAGGCTCTGACTCTGTCCCAGCCTCCACTAAATTCACCCAATGTGCCGTCAGGGAGATGTAGTGGCCCTGCCCGCCTGTGCTTGTCCACGTGTCCGTAGTTAAGTGGACCTTGCCACTAACTGCATTGGTGAGGGCGCGTACAATGTTGCGGGAGACGTGGTCGTGCAGGACTGGGGCGGCACATCGGGAAAAGTAGTGGCGACTGGGAACTGAGTAGCGCGGGGCCGCCGCCGCCATCATAGCTTTGAAAGCCTCCGTTTCCACAACCCTATACGGCAGCATCTCAAGGCTGATAAATTTGGCTATGTGGACGGTTAACGATTGAGCGTGCGGGTGCGTGGCGGCGTACTTGCGCTTGCGCTCCAACACTTGCGCTAGCGACGGCTGGACTGTGCGGCGCGAGACATTGCTGGATGGGGCCGAGGACAGCGGAGGTGAGGGTGTGGGTGCAGGCCATGAGACGGTAGTGCCTGTGTCCTGAGAGGGGAGTTGGATCTCAGTGGCAGGTTGGGGCACAGGGGGAGAGGCAGCGGTGCAAACCGGAGGTGGTGAACGGCCTTCGTCCCACCTTGTGGGGTGCTTGGCCATCAAATGTCTGCGCATGCTGGTGGTGGTGAGGCTGTTGGTGGTGGCTCCCCGGCTGATCTTGGCACTACAAAGGTTGCACACCACTGTTCGTCGGTCGTCAGGCGTCTCGGTGAAAAACTGCCAGACCTTAGAGCACCTCGGCCTCTGCAGGGTGGCATGGCGCGAGGGTGCGCTTTGGGAAACAGTTGGTGGATTATTCGGTCTGGCCCTGCCTCTACCCCTGGCCACCGCACTGCCTCTTGCAACCTGCCCTGCTGCTGCCCGTGCCTCCCCCTCTGAAGACCTGTCCTGTGTAGGCGTTGCACACCAGGTGGGGTCAGTCACCTCATCGTCCTGCTGCTCTTCCTCCGAATCCTCTGTGCGCTGCTCCCTCGGACTTACTGCCCTTACTACTACCTCACTGCAAGACAACTGTGTCTCATCGTCATCGTCCTCCTCACCCACTGAAAGGTCTTGAGACAGTTGGCGGAAGTCCCCAGCCTCATCCCCCGGACCCCGGCAACTTTCCAATGGTTGTGCATCAGTGACGATAAACTCCTCTGGTGGGAGAGGAACCACTGCTGCCCAATCTGAGCAGAGGCCCGAGAACAGTTCCTGGGAGTGTTCCCGCTCCTGAGCATGTGTCATTGTAGTGGAGTGAGGAGGCTGGGAGGAAGGAGGAGCAGCAGACAGAGGATTCGGATTTGCAGCACTGGACGGCGCAGAACTCTGGGTGGATGATAGCTTGCTCGAAGCACTTTCTGCCATCCACGACAGGACCTGCTCACACTGCTCATTTTCTAATAAAGGTCTCCCGCGTGGACCCATTAATTGGGCGATGAATGTGGGGACGCCAGAAACGTGCCTCTCTCCTAATCGCGCAGCAGTCGGCTGCGACACACCTGGATCAGGAGCTTGGCCTGTGCCCACACCCTCACTTGGCCCTCCGCGTCCTCGGCCGCGTCCACGTCCTCTAGGCCTACCCCTGCCCCTCAGCATGCTGTATTACCAGTGATTTGATTTCCCAGGCAGGAAAGAAATTGGCGCAAGGCTGCACTCAACCGTAGCTGGTTGCGTCTGAGTTTTTTACGTTCTCCACGCAGCACACATGTACCCAGAGCCCTTAGGACTGACACAGGCAGGGCAAATAGACTTTTTTCCCTTTTGTTTAAAAGGATAGGCCCACTGCGTCTATTCACTGAATAATAACTGTGTTGTGGCCCTGCCTACACAATTCTGTGCCTGTAGTATCAATGCAGGGTGCAATGCTCTGCACCGCCGATTTTGAGAAAAAAAAAAAAAGCAACACAGCTAACAGCAGCCTGCACAGTACTCCACACAGTTAAATGTGGCCCTAGAAAGGACCGTTGAGGTTCTTGAAGGCTACACTCACTCCTAACACTCTCCCTGCCTAAGCACCACTTCTGTCCCTAATACCGGGTGCAATGCTCTGCACTGCCGATTTTGAGAAAAAAAAAAAATGTCTCCACTGCTAACAGCAGCCTGCACATACGTAGATGTGGCCCTAGGAAGGACCGTTGGGGTTCTTGAAGCCTACACTCACTACAAATACTCTCCCTACAGCAACTCCAATAGAACAGCACTTTCCCTCAGCTAACTCACACGGCATCTGAGGCGAGCCGTGGGAGGGGCCGACTTTTATACTCGGGTGACATCTGATCGCCCCAGCCACTCACAGCAGGGGGGTGGTATAGGGCTTGAACGTCACAGGGGGAAGTTGTAATGCCTTCCCTGTCTTTCAATTGGCCAGAAAAGCGCGCTAACGTCTCAGAGAGGAAACTGAAAGTAACCGGAACACCGCGTGGTACTCGTTACGAGTAACGAGCATCCCGAACACCGTAATATTCGCCCGAGCATCAAGCTCGGACGAGTACGTTCGCTCATCTCTAGTAGTTATATTCTTGTACATAGGGGGCAGTATTAGAGTAGTTATATTCTTGTATATAGGGGAAAGTATTATAAATCATACCTCCTCCGACGTGTGTGGTATATGTATAATACAACAGCAATAGTAGTAATAACGGCAATTGAAATAATTACTCCAATCCAGCTTTTGTTTCCTGAAATAAGAAAACAGATTTCATTATCTCTCTTTATTACTTATGAGCAAAAGGTATAGATCCGCGCCACCACACAAAGATCAAAAAGTCTCAAAATTAGGGATTTTACTCACCTGGTGCAAAGCGGGATCCCCACAGGTAGGGGAATAACCCATTTGCACCGATGATCCCCGTTAGCTTATAGAACTATAGATGTGTTGTGCAGGGTCCCCGAAAATCCTTGGTCCAAGGAGATGCAGCAGTAGGAAGTCGCCCCAGAAAGTATCACACCAAGCAGTGGGGAAAGTACAATACAAAGAAAACAAAAACGCTCCTTCTGCGCTCTTTTAGGGGTCTTGCAGTTCAAATGAGAGAACTATCAAATCTCCACAATGTATAGCAGAGTATATTTATTCGTACAAATAGTACATATAAAATCAGTGTATGTTTGCAACGCGTTTCGGCGCTAATATAAGCGCCTTTTTCAAGCATAACTATACACAATTACTACTTATGAGAATAATATTAATGACGTTTTCTAATCAATTAAGTGAATTGTGAAAACTCTTTTTCCTCTTCTTAACCCTCTGGGTGCCCCTTTACTTATCAATAACCACTACTTAATGATAATAGGGGTGTAGTTTCTTTTGATTTTCCCCCTACTATTTGTCTTATGCCATGAGGAGGTTATTGAGGTGTCAATTAGTTTATCAGTCCCACAGTGTAAAACAGGACACCCAGGTGCACTCAAGGTACTAGGTAGAAACATAAGAATGATGAAATCTTTTAAAAGTATCAAACCTACTTGTTGACGGTTTCCAAACAGCAATAGACTGACTGGTATTATAATATGACTGATTAAATTTACCTTTTTCGCAGTATTCCCAGGAAGTGATGGATTTGGAGGCCTCGCTGATGGGATTTAGGGCTGTGCAGGTATAACGGGTCTTTGGGTCTGTTACATTCACAGCTTTATGGGTCAGACTTATGTCACTGCCATTCCAGATGATGGTCACGTTGGTTCCACTTGCTGTACAGGTCAAGATCACACGACAGGGTCGGTGGCTGAGGACGTTATGCTCGATCTTGATATCATCAACTGATAATTTCTCTGCAGATGGTAATGAACATGGGAGTTGGCTAACAATTTATATAGTCATGGAGTAAAAAAAAAAACAACACTTTTTTGACTTTTCAGTATTTTCCTGAAATTCTCTGTACTGCAGGAGGGTTCTGCTCCTTCACCATCTTATGCAGACCCACCCTTACTAATATTATCTATCCTTCCCTATTTTTAAAGTGTACCTGAGTTTTCAACAAGTTTTCTTCAGTGTTCTTCTTCTTCCTTATCCTCATTTCCTGCTGTCCGCACCCTTTCTCATGTCTGTAAGTTTTGATTTTCAGGTTGTCCTCCCTATTTTTCTGTTGTACTGCTGTTTGCAGCCCACAACCAGGGAGTGTGCATGTAGCTAGCCTATCATTCTGCCAGCAGTTTACTGTCCTGACTTCCCATCCACTCAGCATAAAGGCAGTCTCTGAATGCCTATCCCTCTACTTTCCCAGGATGATTAGGCATTTAGATATATTCTGGCCAAATGTTTAGTAAACCCACTATAATGTGTGTGTATAATACACACACACACACACTCACTCTCTATTATCACAGTGTCTGCAGGCATGTAACCCTGCAGCTTTTGAGTCCATGAGAGCTACCTGTGAAGATAGCCCATCCAGCTGTTACTATGGAAATGTCCCTGTGTCCTTGTTGTTACTGAAGTTGTGTACCTAATGACAAAATGTATTGCTGAGAAGCTGGAAGGGAGACCCCTAGTGGCAGGCAGTGGTAAAACAACATTTTTAACATAAGTATATTACAGAAAAAGCATGCATGTTCGAATTTTCCTTCAGACTTGCAGGTACAAACTGTATATACTGCGAGCAGAATAAAAATTGCAGAATGCTCTATTTTACCGCGAAATCTGCACGGTCGGCCTCCATTGATGTCAACAGAGGTATGCGACGCCCAGCCCATACACAATTAACATTGCATATGGGCTGCCGGTACCCGTGTCATCGCTAAGCAACAGTGTGGGAAATGCAAACAAAAAAAAAACCCTTATACTGTGCATAACCACCTACGAACCTCCGCGGTCATATGCAATTCAGTTAAGTGCCATATGCTGGGCCACTGGCAGGGCTCACGGCCGAAATCCGCTGCAGGCCTCCCACATGCGGAATCCAACCCTCTCGTGTGAGCCCAGCCTAACACAAGCTAGTTGATGAGTAAAAGTTGTCTGAAAAGTTAGCGCCCCTTTAAGAATCGCATTCAGATAATCCGTTCCACAATTCCACCCCCCATAACAAAGCCTCTATTACTACTATCATCAGTACTGCAAAGTACCCCCATAGTCAGTATCAGAGAAAAACACTCCAATTAACAGTGCTTCCAGCATTGTGCTTCCTCTCACAGCCATAGCTGCAGCTGCCACTAGAGGGAGCTTGATTCATGTACGAGGTATACTTACACAGCAAGTTCTCCCTAGTGGTACCAGGTTAAAGGTTTAAGAGAAGTTGGGGGCCCCAAGATAAACTTTTGCACCCGGGCCCATGAGCCTTTAGCTACGCTCTACCAGCCTTTGTAAGACTTTTCTGCTCTTCTGGAAGATCTAATTTTGGGGGACTCTTTAACAATTCTGAAAAGTAGGCAAATATGTTATAATCACATGCTGAATGCTCTGAAATACTCTGTGCCGCTCTGAATGCAGGGCTAAACGACTGGATCAATCTGCATTTAATTTGCTAAATGCGTAAATCGGGCGCTTCAGAAGGTTTTAGACTGGGTTTCAGCTCTGTAGGACCTGGTGGTCGTGACACATTCACAAAAGATTGGAAACGCCACTGGCGAGATATCAAGTTTTGGCGCATAACAACCTTCCCTGGCATTGCTCAGATATTTGCACGAGGGAGGCACATTTACTATCCTTGGCTTTGTGATTGAGCAATTTTGCCATTCAGGAACAATGCAGTGAATGCAATCAATGCACAATTTTTTGAGAGACATACCAGGCCAAATGTTGGCATGCGCTTCTGTTGACACCGCTATGTAGAAGGGAGCGTATAATACCCTGTTGAGTTTTTGAACTCCTTGGTAGCGACTGCAATGCCGTCATGTCACTCAAAGCTGGAGCTCTGATAATACTGCTGAGAAAGTTAGATGCACCACGACTCTACAACGGAACCCAACTTGGTGTGAGACAGTGCATGCCTCATGTGATTGGCCGTTCACAAAATGAAGATGCCTTCATTCCTCGGATCCCTCTACCCCATGATGACAAACATTCATCGTTGCACATTTAAAGGGGTTGTCCCGCGGCAGCAAGTGGGTCTATACACTACTGTATGGCCATATTAATGCACTTTGTAATGTACATTGTGCATTAATTATGAGCCATACAGAAGTTATAAAAAGTTATTCACTTACCTGCTCCGTTGCTGGCGTCCTCGTCACCATGGTTGCCGTGTAATTTTCGCCGTCTAATGGCCAAATTAGACGCGCTTGCGCAGTCCGGGTCTTCTTATCTTCTCAATGGGGCTCCGTGTAGCTCTGTGTAGCTCCGCCCCGTCACGTGCCGATTCCAGCCAATCAGGAGGCTGGAATCGGCAATGGACCGCACAGAAGCCCTGCTGTCCACGGAGGGAGAAGATGCCGGCGGCCATCTTCACCAGGTAAGTAAGAAGTCACCGGAGCGCGGGGATTCAGGTAAGCGCTGTCCGGTGATCTTTTTTAACCCCTGCATCGGGGTTGTCTCGCGCCGGACGGGGGGGGGGGGGGGGGGTTGAAAAAAAAAAAAAACCCGTTTCGGCGCGGGACAACCCCTTTAAATGACTACAGTGTCATGTTCGTTCTGAAGAGGTATGGAGGATCGGTCCCCGGAGGCTTCCAGTTGAAGGGTCTCCTCAGTCAAGGGTGGCTCTCTAGAGAGGTTAACAAGGAAGTGCTCTAAGCTGGAGTCAAGCGGGGAGGATGTGGTAGGCGCGTTGGTCCTCCTACCTGGTACACAGCAGGGTTGCAGTTCCTGTAACTCCAGGGTTAAGGCAATTGAGGACTAAAACTGTGCTGTAAAACCTGTTTCTTTACTCTTGGAGACCAGAGACTTGCCGATGGGAGCACCGGTACCGCGAGCACTTCTAATCTCATCCTCAGTGATAATCTGCCTCCTGGACAAATACTGCTGTGACCGGCCACCACATCCATACGGAAAGCTCACTAAAAGGGAATCTCTGAGCTATCTTTTTCGTTCAGCCTGACGCTGCTCCACTACTGCTCCCTGGAGCCCTGCACCCCTCACAACACGTGGTACTCCACAGCACATGCTCAACAAGGCCGAAGCCCCCTTGACCGCTGAATAGTCCAGGACATACATTTACAACTTGGGCGATTGGGGTTTGTATGGAGGGGGATGGAGTATTGATCCCGCTTAGAGGCATAACTTGAAGCTCCTGGGCCCCAATGCAAAACCTGTAACGGGGCCCCAAATATAATGCTTTATTCATAGAACTAGGCCTCCTATATGGAGAAGAGAGGCCTTATGGGCCCCCTAAGGCTCCTGGGCCCCGATGCAACTGCATCCCCTGCACCCTCTATAGTTACGCCCATGATCCCGCTCCATACAATGTGGGTGCCGGATGCCCACAACAGCTCTGACCAGTGATTGTGGCTGTTAACAATTCAAATGTCACTCTTAATTCTGACAGCGTCATTTAAATGCCCCATGGCAGCCGGGGCCTTCTGAAAGTCCTCAGGGCTGCCATTGCAGATTGCCTATTAAGCCATGCCTGTGACGTGGTTGACTATAGATTATATACCACAATATGACAGGCAATGTAATACTATGCTATTGCATCATACTGCAGGAATGATCGAACCATTGTAGGTTCTTGTCCCCTTTGGAGACTGAAACAAAAAGTAAAAATCAGTTTTAAAAAGTTGTATTAATTATTTAAAAAAAAGTAATACAAGTTAGAGGAAAACTTATTTGCTATCACTGCGTCCATAAAAGTCTTATCTATCAAAGTAACGCATTATTTACCCAGCAGGGTAATTATCCTCAGAAAACAAACAAATGTTTTGGGGTATTAGGTTTACTGTAGCGTTCAGGGTTATTAGGTCCACTGTAGCATTTGGGGCTATTAGGTCCACTGTGGTGTTTAAGCTGTTAGGGTCCTGTGCAACGTTGGGGGGCTGTTAGGCTCATGTTTAACATTTGGTGCTGTTAGGCTCATGTTTAACATTTGGGGCTGTTAGGCTCATGTTTAACATTTGGGGCTGTTAGGCTCATGTTTAACATTTGGGGCTGTTAGGCCCAAGTGCAGCATTGGGGGCTGTTAGGCTCATGTGCAGCATTGGGGGCTGTTAGGCTCATGTGCAGCATTGGGGGCTGTTAGGCCCAGGTGCAGCATTGGATGCTGTAGATTACAGTGTAGCATTGGGGGCTGTTAAGCCCATGTGTATCGTTGGGGGCTCTTAGGCCAAAGTGTACTGTTGGGGGCTGTTAGACCCAAGAGTAGCGTTGGGGGCTTTTAGGCCCTAAGGTAGCATTGGGGGCTGTCAGATTAGAGTGTAGCGTTGGGGGCTGTTAGATCAAAGTGTAGTGTAGGGGGCTCTTAGACCCAAGTGCAATGTTGGGGCTGTGAGGCCCGAGTGTACCATTGGGGCATGTTGGACCCAAGTATAATGTTAGGGGTGTTAGGCCCGAGTGTGGGCCTCTGGGTTAGAGTGTGGCATTGGGTGCTGTTAGGCCCATGTGTAGCGTTGGGGGGCTGTTAGGCCCATGTGTAATGTTCGGGGCTGTTAGACCCAAGTGTAGAGTTAGGGGTTGTTAGGCCCAAGATTAGCTTTGAGGGCTGTTAGGCCCAAGTGTAGCATTGGGGGCTTTTAGGCCCATGTGTTGCAGCCTTTACATACTGTGTGAAGCAAATAAAGGATTTCGGTAAAGCTCTTCTAAGTGTCCCACACGTCCTTTCTCCGCATGTTCACTTACGCTTCACCCTCAACATCCGAAGGAGACAAATGACTGGATCATCCCTAAATCACGAGAGGGGAGTGCGAGCTCTTGGGGTTTATGTGGCTTTTGTATCATGATAGGGACATTTGTTTGAGGAAATGAAATCAGAAGACGGTCAGTCGTGGATCACGAGTTCCATCTTGATGTCTTTAACAATCTCCTCATCAGTACAGAAGAGCTTCACCACCCAAACTTCCTGTTCTGCTAATGGACAGCTGCAATGGTTAACCCTCTGCTGCCTGCAGATTTATAGCATCATTTGTAATAGGTCTTGCATTGCTAATTTCTACATGACACATGACAGTCCAGTGGGAGACACCAACGCACACTATTCGCATTAGTGATACAACAAGCTCCACTCCCTCCTGGTGAAGGACAGCACACAGACACCCATCCATCCATATACCTCTAAGTGTGCCCACCAATCCTGAATGCCACCCAGAGCTGGGAGGACTTGGGGCACTAAAAGATGCCACAAATTATTAATACGTCTGCGATTTTGGAGTTGGTAAATAATGGATGGAGGGTGCTGTTGGCACTGTTGGAGATTAGGTCGCACTATAGCCAGTATTGTGTAAGATGAGGGCACACTATAGCTGGCACTGTGTAATATGAGGGCACACTATAGCTGGCACTTTGGAGATAATGTCACTCTATAGCTTGCACTGTATGGGATGAGGGCACACTTTAGATGGCACTGTAGGAGATAATTTCATACTATGGCTGGTACTGTGTAAGGTGAGGGCACACTATGGCTGGTACTGACTAACATGAGGCACACTATGGCTGATACTGTGTAAGATGAGGGAACATTATAGATGGCACTCTAGGAAATAATATCACACTATAGCTGGCACTGTATAAGTTGAGGACACACTATGGCTGGTACTTTCTAATATGAGGGCACACTATGGGTGGTACTGTGTAAAATGAGGGCACACTATAGACAGCACTGTATAAGATAAGGTCACACTATGGCCGGTACTGTGTAAGATGAGGGGACACTATAGCTGGCACTGTAGGAGATAATGTGACGCTAAAGCTGACACTGTAGGGGATGGGGGCACACTATGGCTGTCACTGTATAAGATGAGAGCACACTATAGCTGGCACTGTAGGAGATAATGTCACTCTATAGCTTGCACTGTATGGGATGAGGGCACACTATAGATGGCACTGTATAAGATGAGAGCACACTATAGCTGGCACTGTAGGAGATAAGGACACACTATGACTGGCACTGTATGGGATGAGAGCACACTAGAGCTAGCACTGTATAAGATGAGGGCATACTATGACTGGCACTGTATACGATGAGAGTACACTATATCTGGCACTGTATGAGATAAGGTCACACTATGGCTGGCACTGTGTAATATGAGGGCACACTATGGCTGGTACTGTGTAATATGAGGGCACACTATGGCTGGTACTGTATAAGATTAGGGCACACTATAGATGGCACTGTATACGATGAGAGTACACTATATCTGGCACTGTATGAGATAAGGTCACACTATGGCTGGCACTGTGTAATATGAGGGCACACTATGGCTGGTACTGTATAAGATTAGGGCACACTATACTGTAGATGGCACTGTATGAGATGAGGGCACTCTATAGCTGGCACTGTATGAGATGAGGACACAGATGACTGGTACTGTATAAGAAAATGGCACTCTATAGCTGGCACTGTATGAGATAAGGGCAGACTATGACTGGCACTGTATGGGATGAGAGCACACTAGAGCTAGCATTGCATAAGATGAGGGCATACAATGACTGGCACTGTATGAGATAAGGTCACACTATGGCTGGCACTGTGTAACATGAGAGCACACTATGGCTGGTACCCTATTAGATTAGGGTACACTATAGCTGGCACTGTATGAGATGAGGGCACTCTATAGCTGGCACTGTATGAGATGAGGGCACACTATGGGTGGCACAGTATGAGATGAGGACAGAGATGACTGGTACTGTATAAGCAAATGGCACACTATAGCTGGCACTGTATGAGATTATGGCACAGATTACTTGTACTGTATAGGATGAGAGTACAGGATGGCTGGCACTGTATGGGATGAGATTAGGGCACACTATAGCTGGCACTGTAGGAGATGAGGGCACACTATAGCTGGCACTGTAGGAGATGAGGGCACACCATGGCTGGCACTGTATAAGATGAGGGCTCACTATACATGCCACTGTATGAGATGAGGGCTCACCTGACATGGCACTGTATAAGATGAGGGCACACTATGGCTGGCACTGTATTAGATCCGGGCACACTATGACTGGCACTGTATTAGATGAGGGCACACTATGGCTGGCACTGTATTAGATTAGGGCACACTATGACAGGCACTGTATTAGATGAGGGCACACTATGGCTGGCACTGTATTAGATCCGGGCACACTATGACTGGCACTGTATTAGATGAGGGCACACTATGGCTGGCACTGTAATGATCTATTGCAGAGAGGTAAGCAGCGCAGCGGTGACAGGTGACTTACGGTACACATGGAGCTGGTAGTGCGCTGTACACATGTCGCCGGTGCGGAGCCTTATACTTGCACTGTATATCCCTTCGTCTTCCTCTCGCAGATTCATGATAACTAAGAAGCCATCCTGGTCGCACGCCAGCTTCCCCCAGTAGGTCCTCGTCACATTGATCGCTTTCTGTGGCCCCGTGGATGCGATGGCTTTATTATTATAAATCCAGGTGACATCGTCTATGTTCTCCTCATCCAGGCGCAGCGTCACATTGTCGCCATTCGCCCCATTTACAACCATCGTCTTCCTGCAGAAATCTTCACATTGGACGTCTAAAAATCAAAAATCAACTAATCATAACAAATAATGTGTCAGTAATGCCCGCTGACGGCATCAGACCTATAGATGCCAGCACCCTGTGGGGTGCGTTCCAGCTGGCAGAAACAATACCCACATTATCTGGCATGAGCATTACCCACATTAGCTGGCACCGGCTTCCCAACCCCACACATACATGACAGACAATGTGATAACATGAGAAGTCACACAACTTACATCTTACATGAAGAAGAACCGCCAAGCTCCAGAATAACCGCATCACGGCCACCGAACTGTCTGATGATCGCAGAACGGAGATGCTGCAGGGAGTGAAGATGTCCAGAGTGAAACTCAGAAGAGGAAGCGATCCACATCTGACACAGACATGAAAGACTGTCTGCTATATATGTCTTCCTGATGACCTAACACACATCCCACCTACAGCGATAACATCCGCATCACATACACTTCCACAAGGGTGTACCACACAGGATGAGCTTAGATACACTGACTCAGCAGACATGAAAGGCTTAGATATACCAGCTGTTCATATATAATTATATACAGGAGATACCCAGGTTATACCAGCATGCTCCATATCACTATATACAGGAGATGTATAACTTATACCAGCTGTACATGTATAATTATATACAGGAGATGTATAACTTACACCAGGTGTACATATATAATTATATACAGGGGATACCCAGGTTATACCAGCATGCTCCATATCACTATATACAGGAGATGTATAACTTATACCAGCTGTACATATATAATTATATACAGGCGATACCCAGGTTATACCAGCATGCTCCATATCACTATATACAGGAGATGTATAACATATACCAGCTGTACATATATAACTATATACAGGAGATACCCAGCTTATACCAGCATGCCCCATATCACTATATACAGGAGATGTATAACTTATACCAGCTGTACATATATAATTATATACAGGAGATGCCCAGGTTATACCAGCATGCTCCATATCACTATATACAGGAGATGTATAACTTATACCAGCTGCACATATATAATTATATACAGGAGATACCCAGGTTATACCAGCATGCTCCATATCACTATATACTGCAGAAGTTTAACTTATACCAACTGTACATATATAATTATATACAGGAGATTCCCAGGTTATACCAGCATGCCCCATATAACTATATACAGGAGATGTATAACTTATACCAGCTGTACATATATAATTATATACAGGAGATTTCCAGTTTATACCAGCATGCTCTATATCACTATATACAGGAGATGTATAACTTATACCAGCTGCACATATATAATTATATACAGGAGATACCCAGGTTATACCAGCATGCTCCATATCACTATATACAGGAGATGTATAACTTATACCAGCTGTACATATATAATTATATACAGGAGATTTCCAGTTTATACCAGCATGCTCTATATCACTATATACAGGAGATGTATAACTTATACCAGCTGCACATATATAATTATATACAGGAGATACCCAGGTTATACCAGCATGCTCCATATCACTATATACAGGAGATGTATAACTTATACCAGCTGTACATATATAATTATATACAGTAGATCCCCAGGTTATACCAGCATGCTCCATATCACTATATACAGGAGATGTATAACATATACCAGCTGTACATATATAACTATATATACAGGAGATACCCAGCTTATACCAGCATGCCCCATATCACTATATACAAGAGATGTATAACATATACCAGCTGTACATATATAACTATATACAGGAGATACCCAGCTTATACCAGCATGCCCCATATCACTATATACAGGAGATGTATAACATATACCAGCTGTACATATATAACTATATATACAGGAGATACCCAGCTTATACCAGCATGCCCCATATCACTATATACAGGAGATGTATAACTTATACCAGCTGTACATATATAATTATATACAGTAGATCCCCAGGTTATACCAGCATGCTCCATATCACTATATACAGGAGATGTATAACATATACCAGCTGTACATATATAACTATATATACAGGAGATACCCAGCTTATACCAGCATGCCCCATATCACTATATACAAGAGATGTATAACATATACCAGCTGTACATATATAACTATATATACAGGAGATACCCAGGTTATACCAGCATGCTCCATATCACTATATACAGGGGATGTATAACTTATACCAGCTGTACATATATAATTATATACAGGAGATTCCCAGCTTATACCAGCATGGTCCATATCACTATATACAGAAGATGTATAACTTATACCAGCTGTACATGTATAAGAATATACAGGTGCAGCGTCCTAGAGACACAAGGCACAACACTGAGGAGATGGCACTTGTCATATTGGCTCTACCAAACTCCTCCCCAGAGGGACGCATACAGCCGGAGCCAAGGCATCGCTTGGTTACCTGGTTAGGGATGTTTAGTGGACTTGAGTGAGTGACGCCACTGTTCCTTTACACTTTTGGTTGTCCGGCGGGAAAAATAATAGAGTCCATACACAGTTATAGTTAAATACCTCAATCACTGGGAAAGGGCAGTGACTAGAACTTTACTTCTTGAGGCCTCAGTCAGACGGGCGATTTGTCGCGCGATTTGCGCATGCGCATTCGTCCGGCGAATTTTTAAAACCATTGCTTTGCAATGGTATCGGACACATGAGCGCTTTTTATGCGCTCGTCCGATAAATTATAGAACAGAAATTGCAGATCGCACCTATCTGCGATCTGCGATTCCTGTTCTCTTCTCTATATGCGCTCAATGGGGCCGGCGGCAGCAGCGCCGACCCCATTGAGAACATATAGAAGACAAATCATTCTTCTCTGCCACAGCTGTAACAGCTGTGGCAGAGAAGAACAATGTTTGCCCATTGAATTCAATGGAGCCGGCAATACAGCCGCTCCATTGAAAGCAATGGGCTGCCGGCGTGCGCGGGGTGAATTGTCGGGAAGGGCTTAAATATATAAGCCCTTCCCTGCAATTCATCCAGAAATGTGTTAAAATAAAAAATATATATATACTCACCTTGTCCCGGCAACCGGAGTACAGCGCGGCCGTCCTGCAGTGGGTGTGAAGGGGGTGTGACTCAAAGCTGCCCCTGATTGGCTCAGCCTGAGCCAATCAGAGGCAGGTCTCACTCACACCCATTCATGAATTCATTGCGCTGGACAGTTCCGGCCTGTTTCTCATGAAACGCGGCTAGGAACAGATTTTCGGGCGATTTCTGGGCCCCGGTCACGCGATTTGCGGATGCGCATCCGTCATGCGATCCGCAAATCGCGCGAAAAAACGCCCATGTGACTAAGGCCTTAAGATAACTTTTCACACACCAGTGCAGGAAGAACAGTTGAGCAAGGTCAGGATGGAGAACACAGGATGACACCAGGCCTACAGTCCTAGTTATCTATATGTCTCTGCTCCTGGACAGACACGCTTCAGGAAACAGGATGAAACCGGACCTACAGGCTGAGTTATCTGTATGTCTCCGCTCCTGGACTCGCACACCAGAGGAGCACAACACTTCACTGACACACACTTGGAATTAGTAGCTTGAACACTGAACGGCGGGCTCCTCTCTCCACTCACACTTTAGGCAGAGGTCCTGGGAGCATATTTTTATATTCCACAACACTTCTGCTCGACCCAACCCAAACAACCAATCACTGTTAATCACCCAACCAAACAACCAATCGCTGTTAATCACCCAACCCACACAACCAATCAGGTTGCGAATCGAGCAGAAGTGTTGTGAAATATAATAATATGCGTACTGGGATGGGAACATCAGGATACCTCTGCTCAGCTTCCATTCTTCACCACATGAGGGTTGAAGGTACCCCCATGTGGCCGCCACTCCACACTCTACCATTGAAGCAATGGACCTCTCTCTCTGACTTCTTGCAGACATATAAATCATACACCATATAGAAACAAAGCATACAATGGTAGCAGCACTTGGATGTACCTCAAATTCTGAGGGCAGGCTTCTTGTATCAGGTGACAGATGCCGGCTCATGAAATGGATCTGGATCCGTGATCCATATAATACAGCACAGTCCTTTATGAAAAATAAGCCGCATCAGGGGTACCACAGGCACGATACTCACATATTAGAAATGTTTTGTCCTTATTAAGTCCACATATGCTGACAACGTTTCAACTGCCTCACGCAGTCTTTATCCAGTCAATACCAACAATGAAACCACCACCAGTATATAGATATAATACATAGACCATGAACTCCAATCATCAACCAACACAAATCATTAAAAGAACACAATCCCAGGATCGAAACCCTGATTGGCTCTCCCACTCCTCAGATTCAGGTGATTGCTGCAGCTCATAACAGCCTTACTGAACAGAGTTAAAGGGGTTGTCCTGCGATGACAAGTTAAGTTAAACACTTCTGTATGGCCATATACATGCACTTTGTAATATACATCGTGCATGAAATATGTGCCATACAGAGGTTATATACTCACCTTCCCTGCGCTGGCGTCCCCGTCTCCATGGTGCCATCTAATTTCAGCGTCTAATCGCCCGATTAGATGCACTTGCGCAGAAGGGTCTTCTCCCTTCTGGTCGGTCCGGGCACGAGCGGCGTTCTGGCTCCGCCCCCTTCTACGCGTCATCGCGTAGTTCCGCCCCATCACTGTGCCGATTCCAGCCAATCAGGAGGCAGGAATCGGCAATGGACCGCACAGAGCCCACGGTGCACCATGGGAGAAGACCCGCGGTGCATCGTGGGTGAAGATCCCGGCAGCCATCTTGGAGGAAAAGAAGGAAGAAGTTGCAGAGAGGGAATTTGGGTAAGTAAAATTTTTTTAAAAATTTCAACACATCCCTTGGGTTTGTCCTGCGCTGAACGGGGGGCCTATGCAGAAAAAAAAACAAACCAGTTTCGGCGCGGGACAACCCCTTTAATCTCCTGTAGTTCCATGAGGCGCCGGCGTTTGTTCTTCATCATCGCGCATAAGCATAATCTGTTAGGGGACCCACTATAGCAGGCTCCTTCCCTGTAGTATCATGGAGGATTGTGCTCTCGATACAATAGTATGCATGTGCGAGATATCATCGTGCAATCCATCACAGTGGCCGGGACTCCACCTCCATGTCAAGTATTAACCCTCAATTCTCACAGAATTCTATGGCCTAACTGGGCATCTCAATGCTCTGGGGATGTAATGTTTGCGGATCACAAGACTTATGCTACCACCCATTTATATAGCAACTGACACAACAGTGCTCATCCTCTATATGTTTTGAAGGAAAGTGTTACTCCAGGTCTGACCATCTTCTCAATCTCACCCCCCGAGTGTAGCATGATTACCCAATATGCTCGATACCAATTAACCCTTTATATACCACTCCATGTCAAGAGGCTGCCATTGATGAATGTAGCCAGCCTATGTTAGTAGCGCAAGCCATAGTATATAGCCACCACTGCATTACTAGTTGTGCCCTGTGCATATCCATATCCAGTACCCAAAGGCAGGGAGGACCCATATTGTGCCATGTCACCTATCCATAAAGGCAGGATCCTGCCACACATTGAATTTAGAGTATTTACAAGTAGAAATCACGGATACAGCATCAGCTATCTCTACTATTGAGCAAGAGTCGCATTCTCTCTTTGGAAGAGGAATGGAGGGAGCACAGTGAGAGGGTGAATAAAGCCACCCAGAAATTTAAAAATGAATAGAAGATGGCCAAGAGATCTAAGTGGGCAAGTGACACGGAGAACTACCGTTTGGGACAGGTGTACACTTGGCAGGGACCTTCCAATAAGCAACAGATGCCATGGCAAACTAGATGTTAAAGACCGGGCAGAATGAAGCAACGACGTGGCAATACATAGTTTGGATGGTCATCACCGGGCTCAGATTTGGCAGAGGAACCAACACGAAGGACAACCAGTGGGCGGTCTTTTTTAGGAGATCTCTCACCAAGGATGCCTACCGAGTCAAGACCCCTAGGGGAAGAGGGGGCATAAGTCATGTAAGGAGCATACAGAGAATACAGACTCACAGTGAGATCGTCAGTGGTAAATATTTCATCTAAAACTCTTTCTGATTCTCAGATAAATGTCTTGTCTAGAGGACTCTCCTTTTTTCCTGTGTCACAAGTGGACTGGTTCAAGCTGGACATTGACTGCAGGACTTTTTTCGAGAGATTAAAATTGAAAACTTTTTTTGCAAATCGTACATTGAGTGGAGCTGCTGGTGGTGCGCAGTCCAACCCCTGTGACACCTTCACATCGGTGGGGGTAGGACTTCACAAGAGCAGCAAATGTCAACCACAGCGGGTGGATCATGCGTGGACACCTACATTGAATCGGTCAACGAAGACCTATTGAGATTGAGATCTCAAAAATACAGATTCAAATGCAAACATATTTTAAGCAAAGGAGAATGTGGCGTGGTGAGGGGGCAGATAAAGGAGGAGCATTCATGGCGCTGGACGCTGAGTACTACCACCAAGAGATTATGTCCCAATTAGCGGATAAATCTGTATATGAGATGTTATCAGGTAACCCCGCAACCAAATACAGGAATGAGCTAAGGGATTTTGTGGATGACGCATTGTCTGTAGGTAGAATCGATAAACAACTATATGATTTTTTGCTGCCTGTTTTTCCCTTCGTGCCCTATTTGTACACCCTGCCCAAAATTCAAAAGAATCTGCAGAAGCTGGCGGATCGACCCATCTTTTTTAGCAGGAGATCTTTATACAGCAATATGTCCCGCTTTTTGAACAGGGTGTTGCACCAATTCTCCATGAAAGCAGGATATCAAAGATATTTCTGACTTTCTTGTCAAATTACAGGGACTAACGATATGTGAGGGGGCCATATTGGGTTCCTTCAATGTCACATCCCTCTACACTGTCATAATTAAGAATTTTTAATAATAGATATGGCAAAAGGGTGGTGATTAAAACTTTTATAACCTTTTTTTTTTTTTTACACAATTAAAAAAACTTTATTGACTTTTTTAAACTTTACTTTGGAGTCCCGCTGGGGGACTTTAACATGCGATGCTTTGATCGCTCCTGCAGTATGATGTAATGCTATAGCATTACGTCATACTGCAATTTACCAGGCAGTCTATCAAGCCACCCCACGGGGATGACTTGATTGGCAGTCTGGTAAGGCAGCCATGGGGCCTTTCATTAGGCCCCCGGCTGCCATGACACCTGCACGGCTCCCCCAATCTCACCGCGGGGGGGCCGCGCGAGACCCCCGATTATGGCTCGGCCGATCACGGCTATTGCCCACGGGTGTCAGCTGTTATAAACAGCCTCTCTTCATACATACCTAAGCCGCTCCATGACGTACCGGTACGTCATGGAGCGGGAAGGGGTTAAGGGACATGTTGCATCCGAGTTGATGGTATTTTTCCAGAAGTACTGTCACTACTGAGTTGTAGTTATCATCTCCTTTGTTGCCTAAGAATCCATGAATAACTTCCTTTAAGGCTTGCCAAGCTTCTTCTTCTTTTCCCTCCAAAATATGGTGAAACGCAGGATCCTTTACAAGATGTCGAATTTGTGGCCCAAGAAAAAATACCTTCCTTAATCTTTGCATCACTCATTCTAGGAAATTTGTCTCTTAAGTACTTAAAGGGGTTGTCCCGCGCCGAAACGTTTTTTTTTTTTTTCAATAGCCCCCCCGTTCGGCGCGAGACAAACCCGATGCAGGGGTTAAAAAAAAAAAAACGGATAGTGCTTACCTGAATCCCCGCGCTCCGGTGACTTCTTACTTACCTTGAGAAGATGGCCGCCGGGATCTTCACCCTCGGTGGACCGCAGGTCTTCTGTGCGGTCCATTGCCGATTCCAGCCTCTTGATTGGCTGGAATCGGCACACGTGACGGGGCGGAGCTACGAGGAGCCGCTCTCCGGCACGGTCGGCCCCATTCAGAAGAAAGAAGACCGGACTGCGCAAGCGCGTCTAATCGGGCGATTAGACGCCTAAAATTAGACGGCACCATGGAGACGAGGACGCTAGCAACGGAGCAGGTAAGTGAATAACTTCTGTATGGCTCATAATTAATGCATGATGTATATTACAAAGTGCATTAATATGACCATACAGAAGTGTATACCCCAACTTTGTTTTGCGGGACAACCCCTTTAAATGCCCGTCCTTCCTGGTTCTTACCTTTGACAACATTTTTCATTAAACTTAGCTTTACATGAAGGGGTGGAAGAAGAACATCTTTTGTGTCCACGAGAGGCTCGGCAATGACATTTTTCTCGGTAGAGTCAAGATTTCTTGCAGGCCAGTCCACTTGAATGTAAGGGGATTTCCTATCCCTGCTGTCCCACATACATAAAAAGCAACAGTATTTAGTGTACCCCAGTTGCATTCCTAAGAGTACAGCGATGACATTTAGATCGCCACAGATTTTCCACTTGTGTTCAGCATAATTGATTGAGTCGAGGAGGGCTGCCATGTTTGCATAAGTCTCCATCATGTGAACTGCATGACCAACAGGAATAGAAGGAAGACGATTGTCGTTATGAAGTAATACAACTTTCAAACTAAGCTTGGAGGAGTCTATGAATAGTCTCCATTCAGTTGGATCATGGTTCAAATTCAAACATTTCATCAAGCCATTACCGTCGCAGCAAACAACCCGAAGCAGGGAAGCAGATCCCTCTGAGGTTCTCTGTACTGTGAGACCATCACATCATGTTGGAGAAGATTCTATTGCTGTAGTTTTGACCCTAGAAGTTCCGTCTTCTCCTTTGACAAGTCAAGGTCTCGAATGAGATCACTCAATTCTGCTTGACTCAGTCTGTGCGGTGTATCATCTTTTACCTCAAAGTCAGAGTCATGGGATGTGGAAGGCTTGTTTGGTTCTTCTTTTTCCACACTTTCTTCATTCTCTTCTTCAAGCTCATATTGTTGGGGTTGAGCAGAAACTGGTAAACTATCTAAATGTGGAAAAGGTCGGATAGCTGATGGAAGATTTGAGTATTAAACTGTTCCTGTTTTCTTCTTTGGCAATCCTGCCTTTATAGGCGGTGTAAAGCAGGAATAGCAGTCATCTGTATGGTTTGTAGGCTCCGGCCAAACCATTGGCACAGCAAAAGCCATAGATTGGCTGAAAAATAAAAAAACATTCTCGTAGTTTAACTGAACAAGAGTTGCAACATATATGTGGAGCCCATGACTTATCCTGGTCCCCTACCTTCATACCAAAATAATGATAGGCAGTCTTCACAAGAGGCATCAGACTGTGTTTCTGTGACAAAAATGTTATTTCACCACATATGTAACAAAAATTATTCTCTAAATATACACATTTTAGTGGCATTTTGATGTAGCAAATTTTACACTTTTAAAGCACTCCAAAACCAGAAATTCTGAAAAAAATAAAAACAGAAACAATATGAAACTCAGTCATAGCCTACAAACCATATGGAGAACATTATGTTATGCCAGTTCAAAGGTGTGACAACTCCCCCCCCCCCCCAAAAAAAAAAAATAAATTCCCCAAAATAAAAATGTAAACTCTAAAAAAATGACATGTCACTGTATTTACCCAGCAAGAGCTAATTGGTCACTTTTATGGTGATTTTTGAAATCAGCAGATGGAAATACGTAAGAACACACTAATTTTGAGCCCAAAACAAAATCATCGTTAGGCAATGTAATGACCTCACGTGATCTAGACTCTATGTTTCTCTTAATACATCCCAGAATTGTGTTTGCCTTTTTGGCTGCTGCATCACATTGTTGACTCTTGTTCAGTCTATGATCTATTAGTTTTTTTCACATGTGCTGCTTAGCCCAATTCCTCCTATTCTGTATGGGTTGTCTACATTTTTCTTGCCCAGATGTAGGACTTTGCATTTCTCTTTGTTAACCCCTTCCCGCTCCAGGGCGTACGTTTACGTCCTGGCAGCCGGATACTTCCCGCAACTGGGCATAAACTTACGTCCTGCGCTTACAGTGTCACCGCGGTGACAATCGCGGCGACACAGTAGTGACGTCTGCTAACATTGTTAGCAGACAATCACTACGTGCGGGCCAGGGACCAATCACAGTGGTCCCGCCCCAGCGATCGCTTTGATTGGTCTGTGAAGAACTCACTGACCAATCACAGTTCGGCAGAAGAGCGCCCACTGTTTATAGTATAGTTTCTCTCTGCAATCGCCTCACAGTGCTTCCGGCGGTTGTAGAGAAAGATAGGGCTGTGTAAAAAAAAAGAATATAAAAGCGATCTGTAGTGTAGTGAGAGTGTAGTGAGGTGTAATCAGCAGTGTAGTTAGAGTGTAATGAGGTGTAATCAGCAGTGTAGTGTAGAGAGGTGTGCTTTGTAGTGTGATCTGTAGTGTAGCTGGGATTTGTAGTGCAGTGTGTGATCTGTAGTGTGATCAGTAGTGTAGTGTAGCTGGGATTTGTAGTGCAGTGTGTGATCTGTAGTGTGATCAGTAGTGTAGTGTAGCTGGGATCTGTAGTGTGCGTGATCAGTAGTGTAGCTGGGATCTGTAGTGTGCGTGATCAGTAGTGTAGCTGGGATCTGTAGTGCAGTGTGATTAGTATAGTAGTGTAGCGCATTTCGTAGTCCCCCTTCCCGTCATTAGTCAGTGTAGTGTGTAGTTTGTCAGTGTATCTGTCAGTGTAAAAAAAAAAAAGTTCCTTTTGTGTTCGCATTTCATAGTCCCCCTTCCCATCATTAGTCAGCGTAATGTGTAGTTAGTCAGCGTAGTGTCTAGTTTGTCAGCGTATCTGTCAGTGTTAAAAAAAGAAAAGAAAAAAAAGGTTCCTTTTGTGTTCCCATTTTATAGTTACCATTCCCGTCATTAGTCAGCGTAGTGTGTAGTTAGTGTAGTGTCAGCATATCTGTCAGTCTAAAAAAAAAAGAGAAATAAAAAGTTTGTTCTGCATTTCTGACCCTGTTCCCTGGTCGCCCCATCCCACTGATCCCGCAGTGTCCCGTACGATAATTTTTTTTTTTTTAAGTGCATATTACACTTTTATAATGGCCCGCAGGAGATATACTGCTGAGGAGGCGTATGCACTTATTGCCTCTGACTCAGATTCAGCTAGTGGGGATGACGCCACTTTTCTGGCATTCTCCTCCCCCTCATCCTCATCCTCATCTAGTGAATGTGAACTATCTGTACCCCCAAGAAGACGTCCAAGGACTTCCACTACTGTGGACCCCAATGCACCTGATGTTAGTTGGGGTACCCCTGAAAATTTTAGACCCCAGATCCCTGACTTCTTTGGCAACCCAGGGATTCAGTTTGATACCGAAGGGCTCAGAGCGAGGGACTTTGTATGCCCAGTATTTTATACAACAAAATCCCACCTCCAGCTATGCAAGACCCGATAGGTGGACCCCTGTGGATGCATTAGAAATAAAAAAAATTCGGGGGTCTTGTGTTAAAGGGGTTGTCCCGCGAAACAAAGTTGGGGTATACACTTCTGTATGGCCATATTAATGCACTTTGTAATGTACATTGTGCATTAATTATGCGCCATACAGAAGTTATTCACTTACCTGTTCCGTTGCTAGCGTCCTCGTCTCCATGGTGCCGTCTAATTTTCAGCGTCTAATCACCCGATTAGACGCGCTTGCGCAGTCCGGTCTTCTCCGTGTTGAATGGGGCTGCTCGTGCTGGAGAGCGCTCCTCGTAGCTCCGCCCCGTCACGTGTGCCGATTCCAGCCAATCAGGAGGCTGGAATCGGCAATGGACCGCACAGAAGACCTGCGGTCCACCGAGGGTGAAGATCCCGGCGGCCATCTTCGCAAGGTAAGAAAGAAGTCACTGGAGCGCGGGGATTCGGGTAAGTACTATCCGGTTTTTATTTTAAACCCCTGCATCGGGTTTGTCTCGCGCCGAACGGGGGGGCTATTGAAAAAAAAAAAAAACGTTTCGGCGCGGGACAACCCCTTTAACTATGGGTCTAGTAAAAAAGCCGACCATCCGGGCGTACTGGAGTACTGATATTTTGTATCACACTCCTATGTTCCGCATGGCGATGTCAAGGACACGGTTTGAGATGATCCAAAGATTTTTACACTATAACGATAATGTAGATTGGCCCCCAAGTGATCATCCCAATTATGATCGCTTGTATAAAATCAGGCCAGTAGTGGAACATTTAAATTTTCCCAGGCATACACCACAGTAAAAAATATTGCAGTAGATGAGTCCCTGGTGCACTTCAAAGGGAGGCTTAAATTCCGCCAGTACCTGCCCAGTAAGCGGGCACCGTATGGCGTGAAGTTGTACAAGCTGCGCGAAAGTACATCGGGGTACACCCACAAGTTCCACATTTATGAGGGGAAGGACACCAAAATTGAGCCCCCAGAATGCCCCCCCCCCCCCTGCTGGGAGTAACAGGGAAAATTGTGTGGGAACTAGTGCACCCACTATTAGACCAGGGTTACCATCTGTACCTGGATAACTTTTATACCAGTGTCCCCTTGTTTCAGAGCCTCGCTTCCAGAGAAACAGTGGCATGTGGTACCATCCGAAAAAATCAGAGAAGCCTCCCTAAAACGCTGCTTGGGCAACTGCTCAGAAGGGGTGAGAGCCGGGCCTAATGAAGGGACAATATGTTGTGTGTCAAGTATAAGAACAAGAGGGATGTCCTTATATTGACCACAATCCACGGCCACAGCAGTACCCTCTGCCCAGTACGAGGTACCAGTACAGAAACCTCCAAGCCAGACTGTGTCCTTGACTATAATAATTACATGGGAGGGGTAGATCTATCAGACCAGGTACTGGAGCCGTATAATGCTATGCAAAAAACACGGGTGTGCTACAAAAAACTGGCTGTGCACCTCGTACAGATGGCACTATACAATGCCTACGTGCTGTATCGGGGCGCAGGCCAGAGGGGCCCCTTCCTCAAATTTCAGGAAGACGTTATCAAGGCCCTAATATTTGGGGACCAGGAGGTGGGGGAGAGGCCCAGTACTTCTGAAAGCGAGGCCACAAGGATTGTACCATGGCAGCACTTTCCCAGTGAAATTCCCTCCACTGGTAAGAAGGGAAGGACCCAAAAGAGGTGCAGAGTGTGCTACAAACAAGGGATAAGAAAGGACACCATGTATCATTGCGAAACGTGCCCCACACAACCCGGCCTGTGTATAAAAAATTGTTTTAAGACATACCACACATCCCTGAAATTATAATTTTACTATTGCCCTAATGTTTTACCCTGATGTACTTCGCACAGCTTGTACATAAACCCACATGCCAAGTCCTTCCCTTCTGAGCCCTGCCATGTGCCCAAACAGTTTACGTTCACATATGGGGCATTTCCGTGCTCGGGAGCAATTGGGTAATGCATCATGGGGCACTTTTTCTCCTTTTGCTCCTGGTAAAAAAATATAAATCTGGGCCTAAAGCTGAACATTATTGGAAAAATGTGAATTTTTCATATTCAACTCAAATTGTTAAAAAAATTCCTCAAACACCAGTGGGTTCAAAGCACTCACTACACCCCTTAATAAATTCCCTGGTGGGTCTAGTTTCCAAAATGGGGTCAATGCTTGGGGGTTTCAAATGCACTGGTACCTCAGGGGCTGCAAACACTACAGGTGGTCTGGAAATTATTCCAGCAAAATCTGCATTCAAAAAGCCAAATATCGCTCCTTCTCTTCTGAGCCCTGCCATGCGCCCCAAACAACAGTTTACATCCTCATATAGGGCATTTCTAAAAACTGTGGAATCCTGGTAATACATCCTAACTTTTGTTTCTCTGCTAACTCCTGCTGTTTTATAGAAAAAATGCTTTTAAATTGAAAATCTGTAGAAAAATTGAATTTTTCTAATTTCTGATGCACTTTTGTTTAATTCCTGTAAAACATCTAAAGGGTTAATAAACTTCCTAAATACCGTTTTGAATTCTTTGAAGGGTGCAGTTTTTAAAATGTGGCGATTAATGGGGTTTTCTGATATACAGGCTCTTAAAATCCACGTCTAAACTGATTTGGCCCTTAAAAATTCAGATTTTGAAATTCGCTAGTAAATTTGAAAAATGACTGCTAAATTTATATACTTTGCGGAGTCTCAAAAAAATAAAATAATGCTTAAAAAATTATTGCAGTATAAAGCAGGCATATGGGAAATGTTAATTATTAACTATTTTGTGGTGTTTGACTATCTGTCTTAGGGCGCATTCAGACAACGGCGTCTCTCTCTGCTGGAGGAGGAGGCTGGAAGAGCCAGGAGCAGTGCTCTGAGCTCCTGTCCCCTCTCCACCCTCTCTTCGCCCCTCTGCACTATTTGCAATGAGAGGAGGCGGGACGGGGCAGACTAATTTTTGAGAATTAGCTCCGCCCCATCCCGCCTACGCTCATTGAAAATAGTGCAGGGGGGTGGAGAGGAGGCAGAGAGGAGGCGGGAGCTCAGAGCACTGCTCCTGGCTCTTCCAGCCTCCTCCCCCTGCAGAGAGAGACGCCGTATATCGGCCAGTGTGAATACCCAGCCAATATACGGTCGTCTGAATACACCCTAAGGGCCCGTTCAGACGAGCGTGTTTTGGTGCATACTCAGGTGCGTACATACGTCCGCACCTAGGTACAAGCAAAAGCACGCGTGAACACAGCTGCGTGCTTGTTGTTAATGGAGCCGTGGCTGCTGCCGGCGGCTCCATTGAAAACAATGCTCTGCCGGTCCCCTGGCATTCTTTTCCAGGGAAGGGTTTTATATATAAGCCTTTCCCTGAAAAAGAAACATTTTAGTGCAAAACAAAAAAATAATTAAAAAAAAATTACCTGTCCGCTGCTACTGTGAGCCCTGCGGGCATGAAGAACACATCTGCCGCATGCGACAGATGTATCCTTCACCCCCGCTAGTTAAGAGAATCCCCTGCTGCTTCATCTGCCACATCTGTGGCAGATGCAGCAAAAGGAATTCTTCAATTCTCAACCGCAGCTGTCACACATGACAGCTGCGGTAGAGAATCCTGCTGCCGGCATCCTGTCAATGGCTTTTCAGGGAAGGGCTTCATAAGCCCTTCCCTGAAAAGCCATTTAAAATAACAATTCTCACCTTCCTTCAGTTGCCGGGGGTCTGCCGCGACTTCTAGCTCTGTCCCCGGCTCTGTAGTTCTGAGCTATCAGCAGCCGGGGATTTAAAATCCCTGCCTGCTGGTAGCTCTGATTGTGGTTGGCTGAATTGATTCAGCCAATCACAATCAGAGCTACCAGCAGGAGGAGATTTTAAATCCCCAGCTGCTGATAGCTCAGCAGCGCTACAGAGCCGGGGACAGCGGCAGAAGTCCCCGCTGAGCCCCGGCAGCTGTTAGTGGCTTTGCAGGGAAGGGCTTCATAAGCCCTTCCCTGAAAAGCCTTTTAAAATAGTAAAAAAAAATTAAAAAAATAGATACTCACCTCCCTTCAGCTGCCGGGGCACAGCCGCATCTTCTCCTGCTGTCCCCTGCACTGTGGTGCTGATCTATCAGCAGGCGGGGATTTAAAATCCCCGCCTGCTGAAAGAGCTGTATGTAATTGGCTGAGGTCAGCCAATCACAGGCAGCCCTCACCTGTCATTCATTCAGCTGTTTCAGCAGGCGGGGATTTTAAATCCCCGGCTGCTCATAGATCAGCACCACAGTGCAGGGGACAGCAGGAGAAGACGCTGCTGTGCCCTGGCAGCTGAAGGGAGGTGAGTATCTATTTTTTTTTGTTTTTTAAATCACTTTTAATTTCCAGGGAAGGGCTTATATGTAAAGCCGTTCCCTGAAAAACAATTCAGGTGTGCAACAGACCATTGTCTTCAATGGAGCCGCCGCCAGCAGCAGCGGCTCCATTGAAGTGAATGGCTGCTTTTTTTTTTTTTCACCAAAATTTTTCCTTTTCAGTTAAGAGCCTATATGTAAAGCTCTTCGCTGAAAAACAATTTGGTGGTGCCAGCAGACTATTGTCTTCAATGGAGCCGCCGGCAGCAGCAGCGGCTCCATTGAAGAGAATGCCTGCATTTTTATTTTTTTTTACACTAAAACCTTTCTTTTTCAGGGAAGGGCTTATATGTAAAGTCCTTCCCTGAAAAGGAATGCAGGGAGCCAGCAGTTCATTGTTTTCAATGGAGCCGCCGGCAGCAGCCGCGGCTCCATTGAAAACAATGCGTGCATTCCCTATGGTGCACGCATGTCCTATCTTTGCAGGCACGCACCTGCAAAGTACGGACATGTGCACACACCATAGGGAATGCAGTGTTGTAAATACAAGTGTGTTTTTGTGCGTGCGTATGCACGCACCAAAACACGCTAGTGTGAACGGACCCTAACCAAAAGAAAAATTTAAAATTTGAAAATTGTGAATTTTTCCAAATTTTCTGTAAATTTCGATTTTTTTTCCTAGTTAAGACAAAATTTATTAATGCAATTTTTACACAAACATAAAGTACAATATGTCACGAAAAAAACAATCTCAGAATCACATTGATAAGTAAAAGCATTCAAAAGTTATTAGCACATAAAGTGACAGATGTCAGATTTGAAAAATAAGGCTCCTTAAGCCCAAAATAGGCCATGTCATGAAGGGGTTAACCCCTTAATAACGCGGTCCCTTTTTCTTTTTCCATTTTCGTTTTTTCCTCCGCCCTTCAAAAAAATCATAACTCCTTTATTTATCCATCGACGTCGCTGTATGAGGGCTTGTTTTTTGCGGGACGGTTATATTTTTCAATGGTGCTATTTAACATACCATATAATGTACTGAAAAACTTTTTAAAAAGTGGAGTAAAATGAAAAAAAAAAGACATTTCGCCAACAAAAGCGACATGATAACGTTATTCTATTGGTCGGTACGATTACTACGAAACCAAACTTATATAGGTTTTTTTTTACTGTACTACTCTTTTTTTTTTCAAAGACATTTAATTTTTTTCAATTATTTTCTGCGGTCATTTTGTGCGCGCGATAACTTTTTTATTTTTCCATTGACGTAGTTGAGCAAGGGCTCATTTTTTGCGTGATATCCTGTAGTTTCTGATAGTACCAATTTGGAATACATACAACTTTTTGATCGCTTTTTATTGCGTTTTTTCTGGGAGACAGGGTAACTAAAAAAGTGCATTTCTGGCGTTCTTTAATTTTTTTTTCGGATGACGTTTACTGTGCGGGAAAAATAATGCACTACTTTGATAGATCGGACTTTTACGGACGCGTCGATACCAAATACATATTTTTAATTTATGATTTAGATTTTTTAATAATAGATGTGGCAAAAGGGGGGTGATTTAAACTTTTATAACTTTTTTTTTTTTTACAATTTAAAAAACTTTATTGATTTTTTTTAACTTTACTTTAAAGTCCCCCTGGGGGACTACAAGCAGCGATGCTTTGATCGCTCCTGCAGTATGACATAATGCTATAGCCCGCGGGTGTCAGCTGTATTAAACAGCTGACGCCCGCGCTGTATGCAGAGAGGTCGTCCCGGGACCTCTCTGCATACATAACCCTCCGCTCCATGACGTACCTATACATCATGAAGCTGGAAGGGGTTAAATACCATTCTGTAATCGCTGCCCACTGTGCACGCTTTTCTAGATCTTTTTGAATATTCTCTCTTCCCTAGTGTTAGCTATCCCTCCTAGCTTTGTGTCATCAGCAAATTTGATCAGTTTCCCATCAATTCCCTCCTCCAGATCATTTATAAAATGTTGAACAGCACTGTGCCTCGGACAGAGCCTTGTGGCACCCCACTTGATACATTCTTCCACTTGGATGTGCAGCCATTTATGACCACTCTTTGAGTACGATCACTCAGCCAGTTGTGAATCCACCTAACAGTTGCCTTGTCAATCCCATAATTGGCCATTTTCTTAATAAGTATGGTAGGAGATACTTTGTCAAATGCTTTACTAAAGTCAAGATATACTATATCCACCGCATTTCCCTGATCAACCCAGTCAGTGATTCTGTCATAGAAGGAAATTAGATTAGTCTGGCATGACTTGTTCGTTGCAAACCCATGCTGGCTCTGGTTACTTACTCCATTTTTATCCAAGTACTTGCATACACGCTATTTAATAATGTGTTCTAAGATCTTTCTAATAGCTGCATTGAATTTGTGCTCACTTTGCTGTCCCTGGTATTAAATAACAACTTCTTTCTCTACGATAATAAATTTTACTGCCAGTGATGAGGGACGGCCATGGGGTCTAGCATGACCCCCACCTATGCAAATTTATTTATGTGGTACGTGGAGGACACGTTGATATGTACCTCCCCACCCTGGACCAAGGTCCAGGTATGGTGGAGGTACATAGCCGACGTGTTCTTTATTTGGAATGGCACAAGGCATGAATTGATTGAATTCCATCAGGAGCTTAAAAGCATCTGTCCGGAATTAAAATTTACTCTGACATCTTCTGAACAATCTTTGCAATTTCTGGATGTACTTGTGATCAAACAGGGAATGGTCCTGAGGACTGATTTGTTTTCTAAACCTACAGATCACAATAATTTATTGCATTATAACAGCAATCATCCTCCAGAAATGATCAGATCATTACCCTGGAGCCAGTTCCTCGGGGCAAGGCGCATTGTTGATGATGAATTTTTGGAAACTCGTCTAGCCCTCATGTGTGATAAATTTCTTGAGAGGGAATATCCCAGGAGGAATGTTGAAAAACAATGTGCGAGGGTCAGAGAAGTGGCACATGAAACTTTTATTGACACCCTCTCCTAAAGCTGAGAATGGAGCATGTGTTTCATTTGTGTCAACATAGGGGCCTGCTAGTAACATGGTTAAACGAATAATTACTAAACATTGGTATCTGCTTTCGTGTTGCCACCTGGAGATCGCTAAGTTTAATCGACCGCCCGTGATGGCTTATCGTAGGGGACGCAATTTGAAAGACAAGGTGGTACATAATATACAGGACACTAGACGTTGCAATGCTCAGCAGATATTAGAACCTTTCAGAAACAGTTGCTTTCCGTATTTGGGTTGCGTCTCCTATTGTAATCTGATTCATGGGGATACATTTACACATCCACGCACGGGGATCACCTACTATATCAGGGGCGATTATACTTGCTCATTGTCATACGTTATTTATGTCATCAGTTGCTCTTGTGGCTTAATGTATGCCAAGAAGACAACTACCGAAGTACAAAAACGAAATGCTAATCAGAAATGTAATATCAGAACCCGTAAGGTAGAGTTGCCTGCTCCTAAAAGTTTTGTGACTAGTGTCCACTCGGTGAGCCAGCTCCGTTTAAGGGTGGTTGACTCAGTGCTTTCGAACATCAGGGGGTAAGACAGGGAGAGAAGGTTGGGACTTTTGGAGGCAAGATGGATCTTTGTATTCGACACCGTTTAACCAAAAGGACTGAAAATCGAGTACAACCCATTGCCTTTCGCATTACGATAACTTGAACTTTGGTGGCAGTTGTGTACCGAATCTTTAAATCAATACAGTAGGATTATATTTATGCAGTTTTTAATACTTTTATGTGTATTTTTTGCCCCCTGATTTTCAGATGCATGATGAAAGGCTGAACATTATTTTCCTACTAAGTTGGTTGACAAATGGACCGGTGCCAGATACAGTCCATGGGATCAATCATCTAGTAAATGTCATGTTCATATAATTAAGTTGACTACATACATTGGCTTGTCCACGTGAAATGTAATTGATTATAATAAGTAAATTTCATGCAAAGGGTATGTTCTGTATGCATTTATTAACATTAAGCAATTTGAACAGCATAATTGTTGATGTGGTATGTTCCCTCCAACAAGGGGGGTTATTAAGTGTGGCAGGACCCCGCCTTTATGGATAGGTGACATGGCACAATATGGGTCCTCTCTGCCTTTGGGTACTACAGATGGAGATGCACAGGGCACATCTAGTAGTGCAGCAGTGGCTATACACTAAGGGTTGCGCTACTAACATAGGCTGGCTAGATTGGTCAATGGCAGCCTCTTTACATGGAGTGGTATATAGAAATGAGCGAGCACCAAAATGCTCGGGTGCTCGTTACTCGAGACGAAATTTTCGCGACGCTCGAGGGTTCGTTTCGAGTAACGAACCCCATTGAAGTCAATGGGCGACTCGAGCATTTTTGTATATCGCCGATGCTCGCTAAGGTTTTCGTTTGTTAAAATCTGGGCAATTCAAGAAAGTGATGGGAACGACACAGCAACGGATAGGGAAGGCGAGGGGCTACATGTTGGGTTGCATCTCAAGTTCCCAGGTCCCACTATTAAGCCACAATAGCGGCAAGAGTGCCCCCCCCTCCCAACAATTTTTACTTCTGAAAAACCCTCATTAGCAAGGCATACCTTAGCTAAGAACCACACTACCTCAAACAAAGCACAATCACTGCCTGCATGACACTCCGCTGCCATTTCTCCTGGGTTACATGCTGCCCAACCCCCCCGCATGACCCAGTGTCCGCAGCGCACACCAAAGTGTCCCTGCGCAGCCCTCAGCTGCCCTCATGCCACACGCTGGCCTCATAGCCACACCACCCTCATGTCTATTTATAAGTGTGTCTGCCATGAGGAGGAACCGCAGGCACACACTGCAGAGGGTTGGCACGGCCTGGCAGCGACCCTCTTTAAAAGGGACGGGGCGATAGCCCATAATGCTGTACAGAAGCAATGAAAAATCCAATCCTGTGCCACCTCCATCAGGAGCTGCACATGTGGGCATAGCAATGGGGAACCCATGTGCCACACACTATTCATTCTGTCAAGGTGTCTGCATGCCCCAGTCAGACCGCGGTTTTTTATAAATAGTCACAGGCAGGTACAACTCCGCAATGGGAATTCCGTGTGCACCCACAGCATGGGTGGCTCCCTGGAACCCACCGGCTGTACATAAATAAATCCCATTGCATTGCCCATCACAGCTGAGGTAACGTCAGGTTTAATGCAGGTGGGCTTCGGCCCACACTGCATGCCCCAGTCAGACTGGGGTTCTTTAGAAGTGGACACATGCAGTTACAACTCCGTGTGGACTGACAGCATGGGTGGGTCCCAGGAAGCCACCGGCGGTACATAAATATATCCCATTGCATTGCCCATCACAGCTGAGGTAACGTCCGATTAAATGCAGGTGGTCTTCGGCCCACACTGCATGCCCCAGTCTGACTGGGGTTTTTAATACAAAGACACTGGCAGGTACAAATCCCTAATGTGAAGTCCCTGTGGACCCACAGCATGGGTGGCTCCCTGGAACCCACCGGCGGTACATAAATAAATCCCATTGCATTGCCCATCACAGCTCAGGTAACGTCAGTTTTAATGCAGGTGGGCTTCGGCCCACACTGCATGCACCAGTCAGACTGGGGTTCTTTAGAAGTGTACACATGCAGTTACAACTCCGTGTGGACCGACAGCATGGGTGGGTCCCAGGAAGCCACCGGCGGTACATAAATATATCCCATTGCAGTGCCCAGCACAGCTGAGGTAACGTCAGCTTTAATGCAGGTGGGCTTCGGCCCACACTGCATGCCCCAGTCAGACTGGGGTTCTTTAGAAGTGGACACATGCAGTTACAACTCCGTGTGGACCGACAGCATGGGTGGCTCCCTGGAACCCACCGGCGGTACATAAATATATCCCATTGCAGTGCCCAGCACAGCTGAGGTAACGTCAGCTTTAATGCAGGTGGGCTAAAAATTACTAGGATTACAATGTAGGCGAGGGCCCAAAAAAAGTGGTGTACCAACAGTACAAATGCACTTCAGAAAAATTGCCCATGCCCAACCAAGAGGGCAGGTGAAACCCATTTATCGCTTTGGTTAATGTGGCTTAATTTGTAACTAGGCCTGTAGGCGGCCCAGTTAAAATAAAAATTGGTTCAGGTGCAAGTTTCAACGCTTTATTGAATTGAGAATTGAAACGTATAAACATTGTTTACAAAAGTTATATGACTGAGCCTTGTGGGCCTAAGAAAAATTGCCCATTCGGCGTGATTACGTGAGGTTTCAGGAGGAGGAGCAGGAGGAGGAGAATGAATATAATACACAGATTGATGAAGCTAAAAGGTCCCCGTTTTTGATGGTGATAGAGAACGATGCTTTCATCCGCGGGTGCAGCCTACGTATTGTTTAGGTATCGCTGCTGTCCGCTGGTGGAGAAGAGAACTCTGGGGAAATCCAGGCTTTGTTCATCTTTATGATTGTAAGCCTGTCGGCACTGTCAGTTGACAGGCGGGTACGCTTATCCGTGATGATTCCCCCTGCCGCACTAAACACCCTCTCTGACAAGACGCTAGCCGCAGGACAAGCAAGCACCTCCAGGGCATACAGCGCGAGTTCAGGCCACATGTCCAGCTTCGACACCCAGTAGTTGTAGGGGGCAGAGGCGTCACGGAGGACGGTCGTGCGATCGGCTACATACTCCCTCAGCATCCTTTTACAGTGCTCCCGCCGACTCAGCCTTGACTGGGGAGGGGTGACACAGTCTTGGTGGGGAGCCATAAAGCTGTCAAAGGCCTTGGATAGTGTTCCCCTGCCTGTGCTGTACATGCTGCCTGATCTCCGCGCCTCCCCTGCTACCTGGCCCTCGCAACTGCGCCTTCTGCCACTAGCACTGTCGGATGGGAATTTTATCATCAGTTTGTCCGCCAGGGTCCTGTGGTATAGCATCACTCTCGAACCCATTTCCTCTTCGGGTATGAGAGTGGAAAGGTTCTCCTTATACCGTGGGTCGAGCAGTGTGTACACCCAGTAATCCGTAGTGGCCAGAATGCGTGTAACGCATCCTAACATGAAGTCAGCCATGTGTGCCAGGGTACCTGTACGCAACACATGGCTGTCCTCACTAGGAAGATCACTTTCAGGATCCTCCTTCTCCTCCTCCTCCTCAGGCCATACACGCTGAAAGGATGACAGGCAAGCAGCATGGGTACCCTCAGCAGTGGGCCAAGCTGTCTCTTCCCCCTCCTCCTCATGCTCCTCCCCCTCCTCCTCCTCCTCCTCAACGCGCTGAGAAATAGACAGGAGGGTGCTCTGACTATCCAGCGACATACTGTCTTCCCCCGCCTCCGTTTCCGAGCGCAAAGCGTCTGCCTTTATGCTTTGCAGGGAACTTCTCAAGAGGCATAGCAGAGGAATGGTGACGCTAATGATTGCAGCATCCCCGCTCACCATCTGGGTAGACTCCTCAAAGTTTCCAAGGACCTGGCAGATGTCTGCCAACCAGGCCCACTCTTCTGTAAAGAATTGAGGAGGCTGACTCCCACTACGCCGCCCATGTTGGAGTTGGTATTCCACTATAGCTCTACGCTGCTCATAGAGCCTGGCCAACATGTGGAGCGTAGAGTTCCACCGTGTGGGCACGTCGCACAGCAGTCGGTGCACTGACAGATTAAACCGATGTTGCAGGGTCCGCAGGGTGGCAGCGTCCGTCTTGGACTTGCGGAAATGTGCGCTGAGCCGGCGCACCTTTCCGAGCAGGTCTGACAAGCGTGGGTAGCTTTTCAGAAAGCGCTGAACCACCAAATTAAAGACGTGGGCCAGGCATGGCACATGCGTGAGGCTGCCGAGCTGCAGAGCCGCCACTAGGTTACGGCCGTTGTCACACACGACCATGCCCGGTTGGAGGCTCAGCGGCGAAAGCCAGCGGTCGGTCTGCTCTGTCAGACCCTGCAGCAGTTCGTGGGCCGCGTGCCTCTTCTCTCCTAAGCTGAGTAGTTTCAGCATGGCCTGCTGACGCTTGGCCACCGCTGTGCTGCCACGCCGCGCGACACCGACTGCTGGCGACGTGCTGCTGCTGACACATCTTGATTGCGAGACAGAGGTTGCGTAAGAGGAGGATGGTGGTTTAGTGGAGGAAGCATACACCGCCGCAGATACCAGCACCGAGCTGGGGCCTGCAATTCTGGGGGTGGGTAGGACGTGAGCGGTCTCAGGCTCTGACTCGGTCCCAGCCTCCACTAAATTCACCCAATGTGCCGTCAGGGAGATATAGTGGCCCTGTCCGCCTGTGCTTGTCCACGTGACCATTGTTAAGTGGACCTTGGCAGTAACCGCGTTGGTGAGGGCGCGTACAATGTTGCGGGAGACGTGGTCGTGCAGGGCTGGGACGGCACATCGGGAAAAGTAGTGGCGACTGGGAACCGAGTAGCGCGGGGCCGCCGCCGTCATCATGTTTTTGAAAGCTTCCGTTTCCACAAGCCTATACGGCAGCATCTCCAGGCTGATCAATTTGGCTATGTGCACGTATAACGCTTGAGCATGCGAGTGCGTGGCGGCGTACTTGCGCTTGCGACGGCTGGACGGTGCGCTTAGAGACATTGCTGGATGGGGCCGAGGACAGCGGAGGTGAGGGTGTGGGTGCAGGCCGGGAGACGGTAGTGCCTGTGTCCTGAGAGGGGGGTTGGATCTCAGTGGCACAGGGGGAGAGGCAGTGGTGCAAACCGGAGGTGGTGAACGGCCCTCGTCCCACCTTGTGGGGTGCTTGGCCATCATATGTCTGCGCATGCTGGTGGTGGTGGCTCCACGGCTGATCTTGGCGCGACAAACCTTGCACACCACAGTTCGTCGGTCATCTGCACTCTCAGTGAAAAACTGCCACACCTTTGAGCACCTCGGCCTCTGCAGGGTGGCATGGCGCGAGGGGGCGCTTTGGGAAACAGTTGGTGGATTATTCAGTCTGGCCCTGCCTCTACCCCTGGACACCGCACTGCCTCTTCCAACCTGCCCTGCTGCTGCACTTGCCTCCCCTTCTGAAGACCTGTCCTCAGTAGGCTTAGCAAACCAGGTGGGGTCAGTCACCTCATCGTCCTGCTGCTTTTCCTCCGAATCCTCTGTGCGCTTCTCCCTCGGACTTACTGCAATTACTACTACCTGAGTGATAGACAACTGTGTCTCATCGTCGTCGTCCTCCTCACCCACTGAAAGCTCTTGAGACAGTTGCCGGAAGTCCCCAGCCTCATCCCCCGGACCCCTGGAACTTTCCAAAGGTTGGGCATCGGTCACGACAAACTCCTCCGGTGGGAGAGGAACCATTGCTGCCCATTCTGGGCAGGGGCCCGAGAACAGTTCCTGGGAGTCTGCCTGCTCCTCAGAATGTGTAATTGTAATGGAGTGAGGAGGCTGGGAGGAAGGAGGAGCAGCAGCCAGAGGATTCCGAGTTGCAGCAGTGGACGGCGTAGAACTCTGGGTGGTCGATAGATTGCTGGATGCACTTTCTGCCATCCACGACAGGACCTGCTCACACTGCTCCTTTTCTAATAAAGGTCTACCGCGTGGACCCATTAATTGTGAGATGAATCTGGGGACGCCAGAAACGTGCCTCTCTCCTAATCCGGCAGCAGTCGGCTGCGATACACCTGGATCAGGAGCTCGACCTGTGCCCACACCCTGACTTGGGCCTCCGCGTCCTCGCCCGCGTCCACGTCCTCTAGGCCTACCCCTACCCCTCAGCATGGTGTATTACCAGTAGTGCAGAAACAGAACGCTGTAATTAAATGTGCCGCTTATTGGCCTGTGGTTGGAGGCTGACTTCGCTTACAGAACGCACAGCAGAGCCAGGAAAGAATTTTGCGCAAGCCTGTAGTGAGACGTAGGTGCGTATGACTGAGCTAGTGGAATTCACAGCGCAGAAGCAGTCAAGTGTCCAAAGGCCACTAGTAGGCCTTAAGTATTTTGCTTCTATTTTTTTAAAGGCTGAGCTGAGACAGCAGACAGATACTGTAGGCAGCGTATATATGTATATTGTTTCCCTCTGGACGGGATGACGGCGGTGATGTAACGGGCAACGCAGAGCCAGGAAACAATTTTGCGCACACCTGTAGGGAGACGTAGGTGCGTATGACTGAGCTAGTGGAATTCGCAGCGCAGAAGCAGTCAAGTATCCAAACGCCACTAGTAGGCCTTAAGTATTTTGCTTCTATTTTTTTAAAGGCTGAGCTGAGACAGCAGACAGATACTGTAGGCAGCGTATATATGTATACTGTTTCCCTTTGGACGGGATGACGGCGGTGATGTAACGGGCAACGCAGAGCCAGGAAACAATTTTGCGCAAGCCTGCTGTAACACTTAGCTGCGTATTAATTAGAACTACTACCCCCAAGCAGACACGCAGTACACTGAAGACGGTCACAGGCAGCCCAAATATAGTATTTTTCCCAAATTTGTTTGAAAAAGCCCACTGCCTATATAGACAGTATATCTCTTTCACCTTTCCCACTGTCCCTGCCTCGCCAGTACTGGCCCTATACTATGTAAAATTACTGCAGACTGTTTCCCTCTGGACGGGATGACGGCGGTGATGTAACGGGCAACGCAGAGCCAGGAAACAATTTTGCGCACGCCTGTAGTGAGACGTAGGTGCGTATGACTGAGCTAGTGGAATTCACAGCGCTGAAGCAGTCAAGTGTCCAAAGGCCACTAGTAGGCCTTAAGTATTTTGCTTCTATTTGTTTAAAGGCTGAGCTGAGACAGCAGACAGATACTGTAGGCAGCGTATATATGTATACTGTTTCCCTCTGGACGGGATGATGGCGGTGATGTAACGGGCAACGCAGAGCCAGGAAACAATTTTGCCCAAGCCTGCTGTAACACTTAGCTGCGTATTAATTAGGACTACTACCCCCAGCAGACACGCAGTACACTGAAGACGGTCACAGGCAGCCCAAATATAGTATTTTTCCAAAATTTGTTTGAAAAAGCCCACTGCCTATATAGACAGTATATCTCTTTCACCTTTCCCACTGTCCCTGCCTCGCCAGTACTGGCCCTATACTATGTACAATGACTGCAGACTGAGGACGCAATGCTCTGCACGCCCGATATACAAAAAAAAAATGTGCAACACTGCTAAAAGCAGCCTCAACAGTACTGCACACGGTCAGATGTGGCCCTAAGAAGGACCGTTGGGGTTCTTCAAGCCTAAAATAACTCCTAACGCTCTCCCTATAGCAGCAGCAGCATCAGCAGCACTTTTCCTGATCTCTGTCAGAATGCATCTGTGGCGAGCCGTGGGCGGGGCAGATTTAAATACTCGGGTGACACCTGATCTCCCCAGCCACTCACTGCAGGGGGGTGGTATAGGGCTGGAACATCACAGGAGGAAGTTGTAATGCCTTCCCTGTCTTTCTATTGGCCAGAAAAGCGTGCAAATGTCTCAGAGATGAAAGTGAAAGTAACTCGAACATCGCGTGGTGCTCGTCTCTAGTAACGAGCATCTTGAACACCCTAATACTCGAACGAGCATCTCTAGTGGTATATAAAGGGTTAATGTTATCATGCGGCGGCGGCCGGGGTCGCAGGTGGTTGGTCGGCGCGGTGCGCACGCTCGTGGCTCCGGGCGGCGGCGTGCGCGCGGGCATCTGTGAGTGCAGCTCTGTGCACGAGTCCCTGTTATGAGATTCTGTTGGGAGGCGTCACCTCCCCCTCTCCGCCCCTGGGCGGAGGCTTTTGTTTATAGGGCTGGCAGTGAGGTCCATTCACTGCCAGTTATTGGTTTCTGTTCCAGTGTGCTAGCATCCTGCCTCTGTCAGTCTCCTGTGTCTCCGCTTTGCTTTATCTGCCAGGTTATCCATCTGCCTCAGTCTGCTATATTTTCTGTGGGTTTATTCATCTACCCTTCCTGTCGGTATCCTACCCTGTTCCATCTGGTATGCCAGCGTCCCTCCTCGGTCCCTAGCGAGTGTAGGGACCGCCGCCCAGTTGCCCGCCTGGGGTTAGCCAGGAGTGGAGGCAAGTAGGCAGGGACAGGGGTTGCGGGTGAGTTCTAGGGCAACCCGGGCTTGCGTTTCCTCGGGTAGGATACCGTAACATAATAACTGGCCCTTTAAAACTGTTTCCCATGGAGGCGATCAGCTCCCTTGCGAACCAGCTGCAAGCCCTGGTGCCTGTGGTCCAGGATGTATCCGCCCGCATGGTGGCCCTGGAGCAGCGGGGGGTGTCGCAGGGGCCGGACGCCTCAACCAGCCCAGAACCCAAGTGCCCTCTTCCCGAGGTGTTTTCTGGGGAGAGGAACAAGTTTTTTGTTTTCCAACAGGCGTGTCGCTTGTTTTTTCGGATGCGTCCCCGTTCTTCCGGGTCGGAGGCTCAAAGGGTCGGGCTGATAATGTCCATGCTGCGGGGCTCTGCTCAGACCTGGGCTTTTTCCATCCCCGAGGGTTCCCCCTGCCTGCAGTCCGTGTACGCATTTTTTCTGGAACTCGGGGGTATCTTCGACGAACCGGACCGAGCGGGGTTGGCGGTTTCCCGGCTGTTGGCGTTGCATCAGGGGTCGCTTTGCGTGGAGGATTATTGCTCCAATTTCAGACGCTATGCAGGTGATACTGCATGGAACGATAGCGCCATGAAAGACGTTTTTCTGCAGGGTCTCTCGGACGCGGTAAAAGACCTGTTGATTTCCCATCCCGTTCCCAGGTCCTTAAAGGAGGCTATGGAGCTAGCGGTGAAGGCAGATAGGAGGCTCAGGACTAGGAAGCAAGATAGACAGGCCCGTAGAGTCAGGGAGGTCGTTTGTCCTGTCCCCTCTTCTTCCGTACCAGTCTCTGCTCCCGAGCCCATGGAGGTGGACCCGCTGGACCCCAAAGAGCGACGCAGGATTCGATTGATGCATCATCTCTGCCTCTACTGCGGGAAAGCTGGACATCGGGTGAAGACCTGCCCCCTGAGGCCTCAGCGCCCGCAGCCTGGACCGGCGGAAAACTCCGAGTCCTAGGCGATTGTAGGGAGGATCGCCTAGGACTTCAGGTACTTCCTAAACTTCTGGTACCTTGTCAGGTTAGTTTCCGGAACTTTTCCCGACCAGGGAAGGCGTTTATTGATTCCGGAGCTGCCGCTAACCTGATAAGCATGTGTTTCGTTAGACCCCTGATGTCTGAGTTTGTGGCGCTGAAGACGCCAATTCATTTTACTAGTATTGATGCTACTCCTCTCGCTACGGGTCTAGTGCGATGGAGGACTCCAGTGCTGCAGTTCACGGTGGGGGTTCTCCACTCGGAAGAACTATCTTTCCTGGTTATGGAAAAGATGTCGGTTGATGTGGTGCTTGGTATGCCCTGGTTGGCACTGCACAATCCCCAATTTGATTGGTCCACCCGGGAATTGACTCATGGGGGGTCATCCTGTCATAATCACCTATCAACTATAGCCATGTGCTCCATAGATACTGTGCTCATTCCAGAGTATTTGTCAGACTTTCAGGACGTATTCTCCAAAAAACTGTCTGAGGCTCTGCCTCCCCATAGGGAGTGGGACTGTGGTATTGATCTGATTCCTGACAGTCCCATCCCTAAGGGAGCCATTTTCAATTTGTCAGGCCGCGAGCACAAAGCCCTCAAGCCCTATATCTCGGAGGCTCTGGCCAAACGACATATCCGGCCGTCCAGGTCCCCTGCCGGGGCAGGTCTCTTCTTTGTAGATTAGAAGGACGGGACATTGAGGCCTTGTGTGGATTATCGGGCCTTGAATAAAATCACAGTGAAGAACCAGTGCTCCTTGCCCCTAATTCCTGAGTTGTTGAATCAGGTGGTAGGGGCCCACTGGTTCTCCAAACTGGACTTAAGGGGGGCTTACAATTTAATTCGCATTAGAGAGGGAGATGAATGGAAGACGGCGTTCAACACCCCGTTAGGACATTTTGAATGTCTGGTCATGCCTTTCGGACTTTGTAATGCCCCCGCTGTGTTTCAGGGTTTTATAAACGCGGTCTTCCACGACTTCCTGGGGGTATTTCTGGTCATCTATCTTGACGACATTCTGGTGTACTCGCCTGACTGGGATTCACATGTGCGGCACCTGAGGTTGGTTCTGACCCGTTTGCGCGAGTATCAACTGTTTGTCAAGTTAGAGAAATGTACATTTGGTTCTAAACAAGTATCCTTCCTTGGCTATGTAATCTCACCCACGGAGATCTAGATGGAGTCTGATAAAGTAGCAGCAATCTCCCAATGGGTCAGACCAGACAACCTTAAGGCTCTCCAGCGGTTCTTAGGTTTTGCTAATTTTTACCGCAAATTCATTAAGAATTACTCAGTTATTGCTCAACCCCTGACCGATCTGACTAAGAAGGGGGCCGACTTGGTAAAATGGTCGCCTGCAGCCCTTGAGGCCTTTAGTCATCTAAAAAGGGCATTTACGACTGCCCCGGTGCTAATACAGCCGGACGCACGACTACCCTTTTTCATTGAGGTAGATGCGTCTGAGCTGGGGGCAGGAGCAGTATTGTCGCAGGAAGTCAGTGGGAGATCTGGGTATAGCCCATGTGCGTTCTTTTCGCAGAAGTTTAATTCAGCAGAACGCAACTATGACGTGGGTAACCGTGAATTACTGACTATCAAATGGGCTTTAGAAGAGTGGCGACACCATCTTGAGGGTGCTAGACACCCAATTACCGTGTATACTGATCACAAGAATCTGGTATATCTCGCCAATGCTAAAAGACTCACAGCTCGTCAAGCCAGGTGGGCGTTGTTCTTCGCCAGGTTTAATTTCGTCGTGACATATATCCCAGGAGAGAAGAATGTGAAGGCGGACGCCCTGTCACGGAGTTTCGGGGTGCCGGAAAGTGAGACTATGACCCCCGAGAATATCTTGGCACCTGGCGTGGTGGTGGCAGCTGTAGAGTCTAACTTCGTCCCTCAACTACAGAATGCTCAGCAGGACGCTCCTTCGGGTGTGCCGGAGGGCAGATGGTTTGTGCCAGAGACCTTACGTCTTAGAGTCATGGATGAGTCTCACTCGTCGGTTCTTGCAGGGCATCCGGGGTTTCAGGGAACCCTGGATCTTTGTTCCAGACACTTCTGGTGGCCAGGTATGTCTCAGGAGATCCGCGACTTTGTTAGGGGATGCTCTGTCTGTGCACGCAATAAGAGTCAGCGGCGTCCTCCAGAGGGTCCTCTGAGACCGCTACAGATTCCTTCCACTCCATAGTCGCAGTTATCGGTAGATTTTATCACTGATCTACCAGAATCCCAGAAGTGCACCACTATCTTAGTGGTGGTCGACCGGTTCTCAAAGAATTTGCCAAGATTTTTGTAAAAGAAATAATTCGCCTACATGGAGTTCCCCAAAATATTGTATCTGATCGCGGGGTTCAGTTTGTGTCGCAGTTTTGGCGGGCCTTCTGCAGAAACCTGGGAACGTCGCTTTCCTTCTCTTCAGCATTCCACCCGCAAACTAATGGTCAGACTGAGCGGAAGAACCAAGATTTAGTGCAATATTTACGGTTGTTTGCTAGCGAAAAGGCTCATCAGTGGGCAGAGTTCCTGCCGTTGGCAGAGTTTGCACTAAACAACCGCACTTGTTCTTCCACTGGGGTGTCTCCATTCTTTTGTGTATACGGTCAGCATCCTCGCTTCCTTACAGCAATCCCTACTCCTTCGGTCTGTCCTGCAGCTGATGTCGCCACAGATACGCTTCGGGGAGTATGGAAAGAGGTACAGAAAAACTTGGAAGCAACAGGGACTCGTATGCAGTTGCGTAGTGGGAAGAGTCTGTCGGTATCTGAACCTTACAGGGTGGGACAGAAGGTATACCTGTCTTCTAAAAATCTCAAATTAAGGGTCCCATCCTTGAAGCTGGCGCCGCGTTATGTGGGTCCCTTTGTCATCACACGTGTGGTGAACCCGCTCGCCTACGAACTGGGTTTGCCAGCTACATGGAGGGTTCACAGGGTGTTCCATAAATTTTTATTGAAACCTTTTGTTCCTTCGGTGATTAGGCAAGTAGGCAGGGACAGGGGTTGCGGGTGAGTTCTAGGGCAACCCGGGCTGGCGTATCCTCGGGTAGGATACCGTAACAGTTAATTGGTATTGAGCATATTGGGTAATCATGCTACATTTGGGGGGTGAGAATGAGAAGATGGTCAGACCTGGAGTAACACAAGTGTTGTGATCCACAAACATTACATCCCGAGAGAATTGAGATGCCCAGTTAGGCCATAGAATTCTGTGAGAATTGAGGGTTAATAGATGCCATGGAGTTGGAGTCCCGGCCACTTTGATGGATTGCGCGATGATATCGCTGGCACATGCTAGTTCTCGGGCATGCGTACTATTGTATTGACAGCGCAATCCTCCATGATGCTACAGGGAATGAGCCTGCTATAGTGGGTCCCCTAACAGATCATGCTTATGCGTGGTGATGAAGTACAGAAGCCGGCGCCTCATGGAACTACAGGAGATTAACTCTGTTCAGTAAGGCTGTTATGAGGTGCAGCAATCACCTGCATCTGAGGAGTGGGAGAGCCTATCAGGGTTCTGATCCTGGGGGCATGTTCTTTTAATGATTTGTGTTGGTTGATGATTGGAGTTCATGGTCTATGTATTATATCTATATACTGGTGGTGGTTTCATTGTCGATATTGACTGGATAAAGACTGCGTGAGGCAGTTGAAACATTGTCAGCTTATGTGGACTTAAGAAAGACGAAAGATTTCTAATATGTGAATATCTTGCCTTTGGTACCCCTGATGCGGCTCTTTTTACAAAGGACTGTGCTATATCATACTACATCACATGACAAGACAATTGGTTATAATTTCCAGAAATATCTCAGCTATTCACAGACATTAACCTCTTACATGCTGCGTTTTTGCAATACACATAACTAAAGACAAAACAACTTTCACAGTACATCCACACTGAAGACATGACATGTATGACTATTATAGAAGGGCCAGATATATAGACTTCAGGTCACTACAGTTCCCCCCTACTTAAAATAAGCCGACCCTGGCGCCTCCAAAGCAGAGTGTAATATCCGGAGTAAGGATATCTCAGTGTACTAATCCAGGTCTCCTCTAGGAACACTACACAATCTCGGAGTGTGAAAGGCGAAACCTATCAATGTTTTTACCCTCCAGTTATTTATACAGCAAATTAACCAATTCTAGTGTTCTGAGACTACCTGAAGAATGTCACTTTCTTATTAAGTCACTACATTATGACAGCATGTATGAAATGGTTTTGGCCAAAACTATGAAGGATCTTCTACTAGGCTGAATTGAATTCAGGATACACTAGCATAGCTATTGGGTACGTACATGACTCTTCTTTTCAAAGACAAAAGATATGAGGCAAGTGGAATGAACGTCACTTCCTCTGACAAAGAGAATACAACACTGATGTGGTACTAGAGAATAGAGAAGAGCGACTGGCAGGAAAAACAAGAGACAAGTGGAATGACCATCACTTTCTCTGAAAAGGAAAAGACTCAGTGACGGGTGGTAGCTTAAGTCAATGCCCCCCTATCTGGGACTAAGAGGATAAGGTGAAAAGGATCCCCACATACTGGGACAGCTAGGAAGGTGGACAGAAACAGGCACAAAAGACACATGGTAGGGAACAAAACCTCCATTCATACACATTTATCATTCACGCCATTCGCATAGTCACATTCAAACAGGAGCTTTTAGCATATTAACAATTACTTAACTTATTACTGTTTTCACCTCCTGCACATAATCTTTAACTTTAACGTTGCAATAACATGTCAATACAGAGCAGTATAAACATAGCATGAACAATTAACAGCATTGAGGTATGCATGGGAAAAAAATATATAAACTTTATAGTCCTTGGATTTTAAGGGGCTTAACAACAAAACAAGTGAATGTCTCTTACGTAAAGAGTCCATGCATTAGTATTTAAAACTGTTCCTGGGTGGCAACACCAAGAAATGCAGGTCTTCACTTTCTCAGTCAGTTGTGAACCTGGTCGACGTAGTTTGAATTTTTCCTGAACTGATCTCAATAACAGAACTCTCAGAAGGGTTAGCTTGTGTGAAACTGCGCACCTCTTCATCACACTCATCCACAGAATCTGGTTGGGCATAGCGAGTAGTAGAGTGTGGAATAGCCTGTAATTCCTCCTCAGAGGAAGAAGTGTCCAACAATAGGAGACGCTGCAAGTTCACTATTCGGCTGTCTTAGTTGAGGGTATGGTACTTGGGGTCGTGCTCCCATAAAGTAATAGGCAAAGTTCTGATCCCCGTACTCACATACATTTTGTCCCTAATTTTGCCACAATAGGGGCCCTATTAACGGAGCTCACCAAAGAAAAATAAAAAAAAGTCGGTCATGGCTCAGTGGTCCCCAGAAGCCGAATGAGCATTTGGAAAACAGAAGCTAATGGTGTGTTAGCAACCAGTGTTTGTGACCCCTGAATTTGTGAAAGAATTCATAATTCTGATGGATGCCCCAGACGTGGGCTTAGCAGCTGTCATGTCTCAAGTGGTCAATGGGGAACAGCACCTGGTCATGTTCTTAGGCTGAAAACTTACCTCTTACAAAAGAAATTATCCCGTTATTGAAAAAGAGCATTTAGCCATAAAATGGGTGCTGGATTCCATCCAATACTATCTCCTGGGGAGGAAATTTAAATTGGTCTTTGACCATGCCCCACTCAAATGGATGAAAAGGGTAATGCGGTGTTTTTTTTTTTTTTTTAAATAAATTCTTTATTTGTAATTTTCATTTAACAGAACAATTGCAATTCCATATCAGTTGAGTGGCATACATGTCTAGACAATTAGCACTATGAAATTCGAACTTACCATGTCACGACATTTGAGTAAAATAAGCAGTTCAACCATGAATCAACATGAAAACCCTGGAGGCATGCCAGTAACAGTAACCTAAAATCAGGAACTGTGAGGTGAGGGGGTGGGATATAGGGGAGCAGAAAAAGAGAAATAAGGGTGTACAGGGGCAGAGAAATTAAGTAGGTAGCCAAGAGGACCAGTTATATATGTGTATTAGGCACAATGTAAAGATCTATATTCGGGGGAGTTTTGTACAGTGGTGACTTGGGTTAAGAGTAGAGATGAGCGAACGTACTCGTCCGAGCTTGATATTCGTGCGAATATTAGGGTGTTCGGGATGCTCGTTACTCGTAACGAGCACCACGCGGTGTTCCGGTTACTTTCAGTTTCCTCTCTGAGACGTTAGCGCGCTTTTCTGGCCAATTGAAAGACAGGGAAGGCATTACAACTTCCCCCTGTGACGTTCAAGCCCTATACCACCCCCCTGCTGTGAGTGGCTGGGGAGATCTGATGTCACCCGAGTATAAAAATCGGCCCCTCCCGCGGCTCGCCACACATGCCTTGTGACTTAGCTGAGGGAAAGTACTATCTTGCTGGAGCTGCTGTAGGGAGAGCGTTAGGAGTTAGTGTAGGCTTCAAGAACCCCAACGGCCCTTCTTAGGGCCACATCTACGTGTGTGCAGGCTGCTGTTAGCAGTGGAAATTTTTTTTTTCTTTCTCAAAATCGGCAGTGCAGAGCATTGCACCCGGTATTAGGGACAGAAGTGGTGCTTAGGCAGAGAGAGTGTTAGGAGTGAGTGTAGGCTTCAAGAACCTCAACGGTCCTTTCTAGGGCCAAATTTAAGCGTGTGCAGTACTGTGCTGGCTGCTGTTAGCAGTGTTGCATATTTTTTTTCTTCAAAAAATCGTCTGTGCAGAGCATTGCACCCTCCATTGATACTACAGGGACAGAATTGTGTAGGCAGGGCCACAACACAGTTATTGTTCATTGAATATCCGCAGTGGGGCCTTCCCTTTGCAAATTTGCGAAAAAATTATATTTGGCCTGCCTGTGTCAGTCCTAAGGTCTCCGTGTACGTGTGTGCTGCGTGGAGAACGTACAAAAATCAAACGCAACCAGTTACGGTTTACTGCAGGCTTGCGCCATTGTCTTTCCTGACTGGCAAATACCTGCTCTGCCAGAGTTAATAACTCTGCTACACTAAAGTTGTGTGACACTTTTTCAGGGCCACACCACAGTTATTAATTAAACGTATTGTTCATTGAATATCCGCAGTGGGGCCCTCCCTTTGCAAAAAAGCAAAAAAATTATATTTGGCCTGCAGGCTTGCGCCAATTTATTTCCTGCCTGGGAAATCAAATCACTGGTAATACAGCATGCTGAGGGGTAGGGGTAGGCCTAGAGGACGTGGACGCGGCCGAGGACGCGGAGGGCCAAGTGAGGGTGTGGGCACAGGCCGAGCTCCTGATCCAGGTGTGTCGCAGCCGACTGCTGCGCGATTAGGAGAGAGGCACGTTTCTGGCGTCCCCACATTCATCGCCCAATTAATGGGTCCACGCGGGAGACCTTTATTAGAAAATGAGCAGTGTGAGCAGGTCCTGTCCTGGATGGAAGAAAGTGCTTCGAGCAAGCTATCATCCACCCAGAGTTCTGCGCCGTCCAGTGCTGCAAATCCGAATCCTCTGTCTGCTGCTCCTCCTTCCTCCCAGCCTCCTCACTCCACTACAATGACACATGCTCAGGAGCGGGAACACTCCCAGGAACTGTTCTCGGGCCCCTGCTCAGATTGGGCAGCAGTGGTTCCTCTACCACCAGAGGAGTTTATCGTCACTGATGCCCAACCATTGCAAAGTTCCCGGGGTCCGGGGGATGAGGCTGGGGACTTCCGGCAACTGTCTCAAGACCTTTCAGTGGGTGAGGAGGACGATGACGATGAGACACAGTTGTCTTGCAGTGAGGTAGTAGTAAGGGCAGTAAGTCCGAGGGAGCAGCGCACAGAGGATTCGGAGGAAGAGCAGCAGGACGATGAGGTGACTGACCCCAAGTGGTGTGCAACACCTACACAGGACAGGTCTTCAGAGGGGGAGGCACGGGCAGCAGCAGGGCAGGTTGCAAGAGGCAGTGCGGTGGCCAAGGGTAGAGGCAGGGCCAGACCGAATAATCCACCAAGTGTTTCCCAAAGCGCCCCCTCGCGCCATGCCACCCTGCAGAGGCCGAGGTGCTCTAAGGTCTGGCAGTTTTTCACAGAGACGCCTGACGACCGACGAACAGTGGTGTGCAACCTTTGTCGCGCCAAGATCAGCCGGGGAGCCACCACCAACAGCCTCACCACCACCAGCATGCGCAGACATATGATGGCCAAGCACCCCACAAGGTGGGACGAAGGCCGTTCACCGCCTCCGGTTTGCACCGCTGCCTCTCCCCCTGTGCCCCAACCTGCCACTGAGATCCAACCCCCCTCTCAGGACACGGGCACTACCGTCTCATGGCCTGCACCCACACCCTCACCTCCGCTGTCCTCGGCCCAATCCAGCAATGTCTCGCACCGTCCAGCCGTCGCTAGCGCAAGTCTTTGAGTGGAAGCGCAAGTACGCCGCCACGCACCCGCACGCTCAATCGTTAACCGTCCACATAGCCAAATTTATCAGCCTTGAGATGCTGCCGTATAGGGTTGTGGAAACGGAGGCTTTCAAAGCTATGATGGCGGCGGCGGCCCCGCGCTACTCAGTTCCCAGTCGCCACTACTTTTCCCGATGTGCCGTCCCAGCCCTGCACGACCACGTCTCCCGCAACATTGTACGCGCCCTCACCAATGCGGTTAGTGGCAAGGTCCACTTAACTACGGACACGTGGACAAGCACAGGCGGGCAGGGCCACTACATCTCCCTGACGGCACATTGGGTGAATTTAGTGGAGGCTGGGACAGAGTCAGAGCCTGGGACCGCTCACGTCCTACCCACCCCCAGAATTGCGGGCCCCAGCTCGGTGGTGGTATGTTCGGCGGTGTATGCTTCTTCCACTAAAGCACCCTCCTCCTCCCCCTCCTCCTCAACCTCTGTCTCGCAATCTAGATGTGTCAGCAGCAGCAGGACGTCGCCAGCAGTCGGTGTCGCGCGGCGTGGCAGCACAGCGGTGGGCAAGCGTCAGCAGGCCGTGCTGAAACTACTCAGCTTAGGAGATAGGAGGCACACAGCCCACGAACTGCTGCAGGGTCTGACAGAGCAGACCGACCGCTGGCGTGCGCCGCTGAGCCTCCAACCGGGCATGGTCGTGTGTGACAACGGCCGTAACCTGGTGGCGGCTCTGCAGCTCGGCAGCCTCACGCACGTGCCATGCCTGGCCCACGTCTTTAATTTGGTGGTTCAGCTCTTTCTGAAAAGCTACCCACGCTTGTCAGACCTGCTCGTAAAGGTGCGCCGCCTCTGCGCACATTTCCGCAAGTCCCACACGGACGCTGCCACCCTGCGCACCCTGCAACATCGCTTTAATCTGCCAGTGCACCGACTGCTGTGCGACGTGCCCACACGGTGGAACTCTACGCTCCACATGTTGGCCAGGCTCTATGAGCAGCGTAGAGCTATAGTGGAATACCAACTCCAACATGGGCGGCGCAGTGGGAGTCAGCCTCCTCAATTCTTTTCAGAAGAGTGGGCCTGGTTGGCAGACATCTGCCAGGTCCTTCGAAACTTTGAGCAGTCTACCCAGGTGGTGAGCGGCGATGCTGCAATCATTAGCGTCACCATTCCTCTGCTATGCATCTTGAGAAGTTCCCTGCAAACCATAAAGGCAGCCGCTTTGCGCTCGGAAACAGAGCCGGGGGAAGACAGTATGTTGCTGGATAGTCAGGGCACCCTCCTGTCTATATCTCAGCGCGTTCAGGAGGAGGAGGAGGAGCATGAGGAGGATGAGGAGGAGGGGGAAGAGACAGCTTGGCCCACTGCTGACCGTACCCATGCTGCTTGCCTGTCATCATTTCAGCGTGTATGGCCTGAGGAGGAGGAGGAGGAGGAGGATAGTGATCTTCCTAGTGCGGACAGCCATGTGTTGCGTACAGGTACCCTGGCACACATGGCTGACTTCATGTTAGGATGCCTTTCTCGTGACCCTCGCATTCAACGCATTCTGGCCACTACGGATTACTGGGTGTACACACTGCTCGACCCATGCTATAAGGAGAACCTTCCCAGTCTCATTCCCGAAGAGGAAAGGGGTTCGAGAGTGTTGCTATACCACAGGACCCTGGCGGACAAGCTGATGGTAAAATTCCCATCCGACAGCGCTAGTGGCAGAAGGCGCAGTTCCGAGGGCCAGGTAGCAGGGGAGGTGCGTAGATCGAGCAGCATGTACAGCCCAGGCAGTGCAACAGTCTTTAAGGGCCTGGCCAGCTTTATGGCTCCCCAGCAAGACTGTGTCACCGTTCCCCAGTCAAGGCTGAGTCGGCGGGAGCACTGTAAAAGGATGGTGAGGGAGTACGTAGCGGATCGCACGACCATCCTCGGTGACGCCTCTGCCCCTACAACTACTGGGTGTCGAAGCTGGACACGTGGCCTGAACTAGCGCTGTATGCCCTGGAGGTGCTTGCTTGTCCTGCGGCTAGCGTCTTGTCGGAGAGGGTGTTTAGTGCGGCTGGGGGAATCATCACAGATAAGCGTACCCGCCTGTCAACCGACAGTGCCGACAGGCTAACACTCATCAAGATGAACAAAGCCTGGATTTCCCCAGACTTCTCTTCTCCACCAGCGGACAGCAGCGATACGTAAGCAATACGTAGGCTGCACCCGCGGATGGAAGCTACGTTCTCTCTCACCATCCAAAACAGGGACATTTCTGCTTCATCAATCTGTGTCTAATATTCCTCCTCCTCCTCCTGCTCCTCCTCCTGAAACCTCACGTAATCACGCTGAACGGGCAATTTTTCTTAGGGCCACAAGGCTCACTCATCTAATTTTTCTAAACAATTTTTATATGTTTCAATGCTCTTAAAAGCGTTGAAACTTTAACTTGAACCAATTTTTCGTTAAACTGGGCTGCCTCCAGGCCTAGTTACCACTTAAGCCACATTAACCAAAGCGATTAATGGGTTTCACCTGCCATCTTGGTTGGGCATGGCCAATTTTTACTGAGGTACATTAGTACTGTTGGTACACCAATTTTTTGGGACCCTCACCTACAGTGTAATCATAGCAATTTGTATGTTCTTCGCCTGCACTCATGGTACAGAAGTGTGTGTGGGGTTGGCCTACACTTTAGCTACATAAATGTAACTTGGGCCTTGGCTATACTGCAGCTACTGAAATGGAACTAAGACTGCGCTCCCGCTATACTGCTGCTTCAGAATTGTTACTGGGGCCTGTCTTGAGTGCTACTATTGCTGACATGGAACGAAGACTGCGCTCCCGCTATACTGCTGCTTCGGAATTGTTACTGGGGCCTGTCTTGAGTGCTACTATTGCTGACATGGAACGAAGACTGCGCTCCCGCTATACTGCTGCTTCGGAATTGTTACTGGGGCCTGTCTTGAGTGCTACTATTGCTGACATGGAACGAAGACTGCGCTCCCGCTATACTGCTGCTTCGGAATTGTTACTGGGGCCTGTCTTGAGTGCTACTATTGCTGACATGGAACGAAGACTGCGCTCCCGCTATACTGCTGCTTCGGAATTGTTACTGGGGCCTGTCTTGAGTGCTACTATTGCTGACATGGAACGAAGACTGCGCTCCCGCTATACTGCTGCTTCGGAATTGTTACTGGGGCCTGTCTTGAGTGCTACTATTGCTGACATGGAACGAAGACTGCGCTCCCGCTATAATGCTGCTAGTGATATGTTAGTGGGGCCTGTCCTAATGCTACGGCTGAAATGTTACGAATTATGGGCTCTGCCTATACCGCTGCTAATGGTATGTCTCTGGGGTGTGGAAACAGAGGCTTCCCAAAGACATGATGGCGGCGAGGCCATTTCCCACCAACGCGGTTACTGTTAAGGTGCATATAACCACGGACACGTGGAGAGGACACGTAGTGCCTCAAAAACATCCCCCTCCTCCTCCAACAGGGAAAACATTCTTGGCAAATGCCTTTGAATTGGTTCGTCTGGTGGCAGTCCAAGAATTTCACCTTTACCGACACTACAAGAGAGCCCCCCCACCATCCCCCCGCCACGGCCCACTTAATCCTGGCCACATTCCGAAAACCAACAAAATAAAACCGCGCTACTAGGTCCGCAGTCACCACCACATTACCACCAACGCGGTTACTGTTAAGGTGCATATAACCACGGACACGTGGAGAGGACACGTAGTGCCTCAAAAACATCCCCCTCCTCCTCCAACAGGGAAAACATTCTTGGCAAATGCCTTTGCATTGGTTCGTCTGGTGGCAGTCCAAGAATTTCACCTTTACCGACACTACAAGAGAGCCCCCACACCATCCCCCCACCACGGCCCACTTAATCCTGGCCACATTCCAAAAACCAACAAAATAAAACTGCGCTACTAGGTCTGCAGTCACCACCACATTACCACCAACGCGGTTACTGTTAAGGTACATATTACCAGTCTGACTGGGGCATGCAGACACCTTGACAGAATGAATAGTGTGTGGCACATAGGTTCCCCATTGCTATGCCCACGTGTGCAGCTCCTGATGGCGGTGGCACAGGATTGGATTTCTCATTGCTTCTGTACAGCATTGTGGGCTATCGCCCCGCCCCTTTTAAAGAGGGTCGCTGCCTAGCCGTGCCAACCCTCTGCAGTGTGTGCCTGTGGTTCCTCCTCATGGCAGACGCACTTCTAAATAGACATGAGGGTGGTGTGGCATGAGGGCAGCTGAAGGCTGCGCAGGGACACTTTGGTGTGCGCTGTGAGGGGGAGGGGGGGGGGGGGTTGGGCAGCATGTAACGCAGGAGAAGTGGCAGTGGAGTGTCATGCAGGCAGTGATTGCGCTTTGTTGTAGCTAGTGTGGTGCTTAGCAAAGGTATGCCATGCTAATGAGGGATTTTCAGAAGTAAAAGTTTTTGGGAGGGGGGGTCCCCACTCTTGCCGCTATTGTGGCTTAATAGTGGGACCTGTGAACTTGAGATGCAGCCCAACACGTAGCCCCTCGCCTGCCCTATCCGTTGCTGTGTCGTTCCCATCACTTTCTTGAATTGCCCAGATTTTCACACATGAAAACCTTAGCGAGCATCGGCGAAATACAAAAATGCTCGGGTCGCCCATTGACTTCAATGGGGTTCGTTATTCGAAATGAACCCTCGAGCATCGCGAAAAGTTCGTTCCGAGTAACGAGCACCCGAGCATTTTGGTGCTCGCTCATCTCTAGTTAAGAGTTTAATTCGTTCCATGACGGAGCTCTAAACCCAGAACACTCGTAAGTCAAATCATTTTTCCCCATTGAAATGAATGGAAAAGCCATTAATCCATTCCGGATCACAAATCTCTCCCACTGATTTTAATGGGGATGATGTTGCCCCTTTGAAAGCAATAGGATGCCAGCACGCCCACAGTGATTTTCAGGGAAGGGCTTTAAATAAGGGATGAAAATCATCCCTAGCTGTAGTAAAAAAATAAAAAATATATATGCTCACCTGTATGCCTGGGCTCAGGCGAGTCTAGCCGTCGCTTGTCCTCCCTGCACTGCTCTGAAGCTTTTTAGCAAGCGGGGATTAGAAATGCAGGGAGAACAAGCGGCGGCTAGACACACCTGAGCCCGGCAGCAGCAGACAGGTAAGTATATATTTTTTTACTACAGCTAGGGAAGATTTATTACTTAAAGCCCTTCCTCGAAAATAACTGCAGGGGTTGCCTGCAGGCCATTGCTTTCAATGGGGCCACCAGCAGCAGGGGCGGACCCATTAAAAGCAAGGCTCGCAACCCAAGTTTTTGCTCTTAAATCAGAGACCAACGAGAGACAATCTTGAACCCTGACTATATCTACTGGATATGGAGGATTTATGTGTGAAGGTATACATTTTTTGTTTTTGTTCCTCTGTAAAAGACATTCAAAGATCTCTCTCCTATTTTTGAATGTAGATGGGATCTGGTGATACAGACTGTGAATTTAGTAAGGTGTAAGTACGTGAGAGGGTGTTTTCAACTGGGCCTTGTGGGTTGAACAGTTGTTCAAAGGTCATCTTAATACGAAAGAACAGTCCTGGGGAGGGTAGTGAACAGTCACGCATTGCAGGAGTTTAATTTCCATGTAGATCACAGGTCAGGGAAACTACAGGAGAATGCAAATGCTCTGTCAAGAGTGCATTGTGGGCTGGCAGTAGATGCCCAGCCCCTTGGCTTTTGACAGAGGGTGGGGGGGTATGTAGGGAAGTAAGATAATATATATCATGGAGATTGCTAAACTCTGTGATATAACTCCAGAGTTTGTTGGTGACTATGGCTAGGGTCACTCGTATTCTCCAGTAGAGAAGTTATCTGAACCTAGAGCACAGCCGAAGCCTAAATTCTGTCCATGGGCAGATTTGATTTGCGGAACCTGTGTGGGAGATCCACAAATCAAGCTGCCCATAGGGATGTATTAGCATCCACAAGCCATTTAAAAGCATGCGGATGTCATTTTCCCCCGACGTCAATTCTTAGAAAACGTATTTATAACAGATATTCAAGAATGCAGTAATATTGATATGATGATACTCTAACTTCAACGCTCTCTCTTATATTCCTGAAGATTTGAGTTATTAGACAATTTCCCTACTATTGAATTCGAATGAACAATTGAGTTGGATTAAAGTATAGGATTTGATGAAGCAAAGGGACAAGTGGCTGTAAGGCTAATCCTGGCTTTAACTTCACCGGGTAGCTATAGCTCACTGTTAGATGAAGATGGACCTCTGAAAGGATCTTCTGTGTTCTCTGCTGTAGATGCAGAGGGAGCGGGATTGATCACCATACTCTACCTTGGGAAATGATAACTGCTGGAATAGTCCTCCTTACCGACTACGGAAACTGCAATCTCTCCTCACCCGCTCCTGGCTGAGTCTGCCTAACTGCTCTGTGTCACTTCATTTTATAGCCTCTCTCTCTCCCGCACTTTTGCATAGGGATTTGTATATCTGCTTCTCGCCCTTGGGCTCTGCACCAGTAAGATTAAACCTGACTGTCAGCCAATGGGAGATCAGCTGACATCTGGACTGAGCTCTATGCTTAGAGCAGAAGGGGAGATACAGGGTCTCTCCCATGCATGGCACCTTCTAGATCCTGGGACGGCATCCAGACAGGTGAGACAGGACAAGTGTACTATGAGTGTTCTGTAGTACCCACTGGACCCACCAGAATATCATCCTGGTCCCCTCCATAATTGTCATGCATATTCTGTATTATGTGGATGCACTGTTCAAAACTGTCATGTCAATTTTCTGTCTGTGTACTGCACAACGGCAGCTTCTGAAGGGTTAACTCCCATAAAATCATTCCCCGTCAGCTCTGCTGCTGAATGTATCTCTCCTACTGTGTCACGTGGTACAAGTGTGGTTATAAAAGTGAGCGTCTGAGAGCGGGAAAGGTTGTTGATGATCATCCATCTACCCATGCTGTTGGAGGACCCACAGTGGTGCAGGAAAGCACCTTTAGCAATCCTTGCAGTAAAAATGGAGAAGGAGAGGCTCCCCATGTTGGAGCTGAGGATCTTCCCTCTTCTCTGATCGGCTGGGGCACAGGGAGACATCTCTGGTTTCCTTGTGTCTAATATGGAGGAGAAGGAGAGACATCCCTACCGCATGTGAAACGCATGAGAGAACAAGTGTGAGTCACTAAAGATCCCTCAGAGTGAGAGCAACCCCCCAAGTAATTCTGTATAGAGCGACCGACTGTACCAGGTATCCCTTCACACTACAGGCATTATTTTTCCTGTGTGGCCGTCCGATTAGGATCACCACACAGAGGTACGTGATTGTGACACCCACGCGGATGTTGTGCGGGTTGCATCTAGGCTAAGTCTTTTCTTCAGTAATTGCCTGCCAGAGTGTATGTGGAAATACCCCTACTTTTTACCTCCTCCGGAGTATACTAATGTCCAGGACCAGTGACATATAGATAACGTGGACTATAGGGCCATATTGTTCCTGTGTGTTTTTCCTCCCAACCTCTGAGCTTTCGCCTGTAACTGGAGCCGTGAATTATACCTGTAACTACCTGTTATATCAAGTTTAATACAAGTAAAGTTTACCGTGTCACAACTGTTCCTGAGGTATGATACACAAGTCTCTGTGCTTATTACTCCGCTGTATAGAATAACGGTGTGGGAACGGTGGCGTCACAATGTGATATATACTTCTACAAACATCCCCGATTGTGTTACCATTTAGCTACACCGTGAGAAGGACTAGGCCTCCGGCCATACACAAGTCCATGATTTTGCCCCTGAGTGTCACACAGGTACTCCATGCTGCATGGCGGTTCCTCTCACTCTCTCCCTTACAGTGTTTAGGGGTAACACTGGCATTTCCCAGGTAAAGCAGGCCCAGGGCAGGCTGGTGGAAATCTTTCGGCTTCTTCTATTCCGGACCACACAGAGCAGATGGTGTCTGTGTGGTTCACTTGCAAAACTTCAACATCTCCTTTCTTCTGCCTTGCAAACCCAGACTGGAACTCTTGCAAATACATATATACAAAGCACGATCACATGACAAACAATAAGCTACATTTTCCAGACATCTCAGATACCAGACAGTTAAACCATTCAGTGCTGCAGCTATGCAACACACATCATGTTCATGCAACATAAAAGACACTGATGTCACATAGGCACAAGACAAATGCATACATACGAGGGGGTGCTGATAAGTCTTTGGCTTTGTGTTCTTTTTTTGTTTCTATGGTAACGATTGTTACATCACATGAAAGCCTTATGTGTCTAATATATGTTTTCGAAATTTTGCGTTTATAGCTTAGGGCAACAGTGATCTCGGCACGCGGGAAAACAAAATGGCAGAGTCTAAGGCGATATTCACAGCAAATGAGAGCAGAGTAGTGATAAAATGCTTGTTTATGCAAGGAAAGTCCGCGAAGGATATTCATAGTGATATGTCGCAGACATTGGGGGATCAATGACCTTCATATTCTACAGTTAAGAACTGGGTTGCCAAATTTAAAACGAGCCACTTCAGCACCAATGATGAGGAACGTCCTGGACGACCGAGAGAGGTTGTTGTTCCAGAGATCGTTGATGCTGTGCACAACCTCATACTGGAGAATCGGCCAATTTTAGCTAAAGGAATAGCAGACATCATGGGGATTTCTGGTGAACGTGTTTGTGTCATTATCCATGAACATTTGAACATGAAGACGCTATCTGCAAAGTGGGTCCCCAAATGTTTGACAACAGAGCAGAAAAGTATGCGAGTGAAAACTTCCCGGTCCATTTGTCAGCGTTTCCGGACTGATAAGAACTTCCTGGATTGACTGGTCACTATGGATGAGACCTGGATTTATTTGTATGACCCTGAAACCAAGGAGCAGTCAGAAGAGTGGAGGCACAGTGGTTCTCCTCGCCCAAAGAAGTTCAGCCACTAAGGTGATGGCGTCTGTGTTCTGGGATAAGGGGGGCGTGCTGCTAGTGGACTACCTTCAAAATGGTTCCACCATCAATGCATGGTATTACATTGAACTTTTGGAACAATTGAAGGCAGCTCTGAAGGCCAAAAGGCTCGGCAAGCTGTCCAAAGGAATCTTGTTCCTGCAAGACAACGCCTCCGCTCACACTACACAAGTGACCACAGCAAAACTGGTGGAGCTAGGCTTCCAGCTGGTTGACCACCCACCTTATTCACCAGATCTAGCTCCCTCCGACTATCATCTTTTTCCAAACCTGAAGAAACACCTCAAGGGTACCAAATTTCACACCATTTCCTATGCCATGGCTGCTACTGATGACTGGTTTAAAGCACAACCGGAATCCTTCTTTTTGCAAGGCTTACAGAACTTGGAATACCGATGTAAGAAGTGTGTTGGCATCAGTGGAGAATATGTGGAATAAATGTAAAGTTTCATCTTCCTATCTCGTTTCTTTCTGGGTAAAGCCAAAGACATATCAGCAGCCCCTCGAACATTATGGAGGGGCCCTGTTAATTCTGGGTCACTAAAAAATCCTGTATACATTTGCTATTAGGACTTTTGCAATAAACTACCCTTGGTTACAGTTAATAGACCCCTTATACAGTCCTGCGTACAATACGTCCATTCTAATGTTATAAATGCGAAAGTAGCGCTGTCTGTCTGTTTCACGGCTTAACCCCTGAAGCGATTGTGATGAAATTAGGCAGGGAGATATCTTGCATCCTGAGGAAGGACATTGGCTACCTTTTATCTCTAAAATGTTTAGGGTTCTTCAGGAAGCGCGACAAGACAGATTTATTTGGTGATTCCTAGGTGCACTTCCGCTACGCAGTTGGCTTCATGCTGTGCGGCGAGGCGGAGGGCAAGGGGGCGCACATCATAAGCTATGCCTACACAAACGGTCAGACACGTGAGGGCAGACATCGTTGTCACATGTATGCGATTATTAAGCTTTAGAGATGAGCAAGCTTGATGCTCGTTCGAGCATTAGGGTACTCGAGATGCTCGTTACTCGAGACGAACACCACGCAGTACTAGAGTCAATTCCATTTCCTTCCCCACATGTTTAGCGCCATTTTATAGCCAATAGACATGCGGGGAAGGCATTACCACTTCCTGCAGTGATGTGCCAGCCCTCTCCCACCGCACAGCAGTGAGTGGCTGGGGAGATCAGGTGACCGCTGAGTACTTAAAGTGGTCCCGCCCACGGCTCGCCTCAGACACACGCTGGCAGAGGTAAGGGAAAGTGCTGCTGCTCATTCAGGGATAGTGTTAGCGTAGGTCCTGTCTTCAAGAACCCCAACGGTCCTTCTTAGGGTTACATCTGACCGTGTGCATTACTGTTGTGGCTGGCTGGGAGCAGTAGTGCACCATTTTTATTTTTTTTCATCTGGGGCTGTGCAGGCCATTTCAACTATAGCGTTCTCAGTCTGCAGTGTATTATATAGAGTTTAGGGAAAGAGCTGCTGCTGATATAGGGAAAGTGTTAGAGTAGGATCCTGTCTTCAAAAACCCCAAAGCTCCTTCGTTGGGCTACATCTGACCGTGTGCATTATACTTGTGGCTGGCTGGGAGTTGTAGCGCATCCATTTTTGTATTACGCATCTAGGCCCGTTCCCAGCCTTTCAGTAATAGTTTTTTCAGGCTGCAGTGTCATACAATACCGCTCTCACTGTGAAACTGCACTCAAATAATTCCTAGCCTGCTGCGAACGACTTCATTTATAACGTTCTGTGTCTGCAGTGCATTAGACAGAGGTCTCACCGCTAAACTGTACTGTAGTATTACCGGGGCCACTGCAAAGTATTTCAGCTCTGCCGCTGTGCAGAGCATCTCACAATACCCTTTCCTTGGTGGGGTTGAGATAGCCGCAGTAACCAGCAGTATCCACTGGCTTTACAGTCTTCCCCCACTCCATACAACCTCTCTTATCTACAAGTCTCTGTGAGCGGTAAATTACCCCTAGGTATCAGCACAAGACAGCGGGTTAATTTTTTCAAGTCACAGCATAGAGCCTCCGCTATCTACAAGTCTCTGTGTGCGGTGAATTAAGCCACAGTTGTCAGTGCTATAGAGTGGGGTAATTTATTTGGGCCCTGCTCTATTCTTAATCCGCCATGACGAGCTTCCCGGAGTCCAAGTGATGAGGCTGGGGACTTCCGGCAACTGTCTCAAGAGCTTTTTGTGGGTGAGGAGGACGATGACGATGAGACACAGTTGTCTGTCAGTGAGGTAGTAGTAAGGGCAGTAAGTCCGAGGGAGGAGCGCACAGAGGATTCAGAGGAAGAGCAGCTGGACAATGAGGTGACTGACCCCACCTGGTTTGCTAAGCCTACTGAGGACAGGGCTTCAGACGGGGAGGCAAGTGCAGCCGCAGGACAGGTTGGAAGAGGCAGTGGGGTTGCCAGGGGTAGAGCCAGGGCCAGAGCGAAGAATCCCCCAACTGTTTTCCAAAGCACCCCCTCACGGTAAGCCTCTGTGCAGAGGGCTAGGTGTTCAAAGGTGTGGATGTTTTTAGTGAGAGCGCGGACGACCGATGAACAGTGGTGTGCAATCTGTGTCGCACCAAGATCAGCCGGGGAGCCACCACTACTAGCCTTACCACCACTAGCATGTGCAGGCATATGATAGCCAAGCACCCCACAAGGTGGGACGAAGGCCATTCACTGCCTCCGGGTCACACCACTGCCTCTTCCCCTGTGCCCCAACCTGCCACACAGATCCAATCCCCCTCCTAGGAAACAGGCACGAGCGCCTCCCGGCCTGCACTCACACCCTCACCTCCAGCGTCCTCCACTCCATCCAGCAATGTCTCTCGGCACAGTGTTCAGCTGTCGCTAACACAAGCGTTGGAGCGAAAGCGCAAATACGCAGCCACCCACCCGCACGCACAAGCTTTAAATGTGCACATTGCAAAATTAATCAGCCTGGGGATGCTGCCGTATAGGCTTGTGGAAATGGAGGCTTTCAAAAACATGATGGCGGCGGCGGTCCCATGCTACTCGGTCCTTATTCGCCACTATTTTTCCCGATGCGCCGTCCCAGCCCTACACCAGCACGTCTCCCGCAACATAAATCGTGCCCTCACCAACGCGGTTACTGGGAAGGTCCACTTAACCACAGCCACTATATCTCCCTGACGGCACATTGGGTAAATTTGGTGGAGGCTGGGACCGAGTCAGAGCCTGGGACTGCTCACGTCCTACCCACACCCAGAATAGCGGGTCGGACCTCGGTGCTGGTATCTGCGGCATTTTATGCCACCTCCTCCAAACCCTCCCCCTCCTCCTCCGCCACCTCTACCTCTCAATTAAGATGTGTGAGCACGTCGCCAGCAGTCGGTATCGCGCGGCGTGGCAGCACAGGGGTGGGCAAGTGTCAGCAAGCCGTGCTGAAACTAATCAGTTTAGTTGACAAGAGGCACATGGCCCCGAGCTGTTGCAGGATCTGACAGAGCAGACCGACCTCTGGCTTTCGCCGCTGGGCCTCCAACTGGGCCTGGTCGTGTGTGACAATGGCCGTAACCTGGTGGAGGCTCTGCAGCTCAGCAGCCTCACACATGTGCCATGCCTGGCCCATGTCTTCAATCTGATGCTTCAGCGGTTTCTGAAAAACTACCCGCACTTGTCTGACCTGCTCGGAAAGGCGTGCCGCGTCTGCGCCTATTTCCGCAAGTCAACCACGGACGCTGCCACCCTGAAGACCCTGCAACATCGGTTGCAGCTGCCAGAGCACCGACTGCTGTGCAACGTGTCCACACGCTGGAATTCTACGCTGCACATGTTGGCCAGGATGTATGAGCAGCGTAGAGCAATAGTGGAATACCAGCTGCAACATGGGCGGCAGAGTGGTAGTCAGCCTCCCTAATCTTTACTGAGGAGTGGGCATGGATGGCAGATATCTGCCAGATCCTTGGAAAGTTTAAGGAGTCTACCCAGATGGTGAGCGGAGATGCTGCAATCATTAGTGTTACCATCCCGCTGATTTACCTGCTTAGAAGTTCGCTGCAAAGCATAAAGGCCGATGCTTTGCGGTTGGAACAGGAGATGGGGGATGCCAGTATGTCGCTTGATAGCCAGACCACCCTCATGTCTATATCTCAGCGCGTTTGGGAGGAGCAGGAGGAGGAGGGGGAAGAGACAGCTGGGCACACTGCAGAGGGTACCCATGCTGCTTGCCTGTCATCTGTTCAGCGTGTATGTGATGTGGAGGAGGAGGATCCTGAAAGTCATCTTCCTAGTGAGGACAGCGATGTGTTGCGTACTGGTACCCTGGCACACATGGCTGACTTCATGTTAGGCTGCCTTTCTCGTGACCCTCGCGTTAGACGCATTCTGGCCAACACAGATTACTGGGTGTACACCCTTCGCGACCCACAGTATAAGGAGAACCTTTCCACTCTCATTTCCGAAGAGGAAAGGGGTACAAGAGTGTTGCTATACCACAGGACCCTGGCGGACAAGCTGATGGTAAAATTCCCATCCGACAGCGCTAGTGGCAGAAGGCGCAGTTCCGAGGGCCAGGTAGCAGGGGAGGTGCGGAGATCGAGCAGCATGTACAGCACAGGCAGTACAACAGTCTTTAAGGCCCTGGACAGCTTTATGGCTCCCCAGCAAGACTGTGTCACCACTCCCCAGTCAAGGCTGAGTCGGAGGGAGCACTGTAAAAAGATAGTGAGGGAGTACATAGCCGATCGTACCACTGTCCTCCGTGATGCCTCTGCTCCATACAACTATTGGGTTTCAAACCTGGACACGTGGCAAGAACTTGCGCTGTATGCCCTGGAGTTGCTGGCCTGCCCTGCCGCTAGTGTCTTGTCAGAGAGGGTGTTTAGTGCAGCTGGGGGAATCATCACAGATAAGCGTACCCGCCTGTCAACTGCCAGTGCCAACATGCTTACACTCATAAAGATGAACAAAGGCTGGATTTCCCCAGACTTCTCTTCTCCACCGGTGGAGAGCAGCGGGACCTAATGATTCTTTTTGCTGCAACGGGAGAAAAATCATTCTCTATCACTGGAAAAAAAAAGAGGGAATTAGCTTTGTCAATCACTATCGGATATTATTACTACTCCTCCTCCTAAAACAGCATGTCATCATGCTGAACTGCCAATTTTTCTGCAGCCCAAAAGGCTCTGCTTATAATTTTTTTACAATTTTTCAAAGTTTCAAAAGTATTGATACTTTAACAGAAACCAATTTTTTTCACAGGGCTGCCTCCAGGCTCTGTTACAAATTAAGTAACAGCGAGCTGTAACTTTAAAAAATGTTTCTGGGTTTCACCTGCCCTCGCGGTTGAGCAATTTTTCAGGGGTACACTTGTACTCTTGGTACACCAATTTTTCTGGCCCTCGCCTATACTGTTATTTAACTAATTTTTCCGGCCTTTGCCTACACTCATGGTACACCAATGTTTCAGGGGTTCGCCTATACTCTTGCTACAGAAATATTACAGGGGTCTGCCTATACTTCTGCTACAGCAATGTTACAGGGGTCTACCGATACTTTTGCTACAGAAATGTTACTGGGGTCTGCCTATACTTCTGCTACAAAAATGTTACAGGGGTCCGTCTATACTTTTACTACAGAAATGTTACAGGGCTCTGCCTATACCTTTGCTACAGGAATGTTACTAGGGTCTGCCTATACCTTTACTACAGATATGTTACTGGGGTCCGCCTATACTTTTACTACAGAAATGTGGGGTCTGCCTATACTTCTGCTACAGAAATGTTACAGGGGTCTGCCTATACCAGGTTTGGCCCGTGGAACTTCTTCCTGGTTAATCCAGTCTTTGGAGCGATGAAAGCAACCGTAACTGATTTAATGAGACGTTCACAGCTGTACTAGCATTGGAGTCCGCTTTATGCCCACGATTGCTGAGGGTGTGTGCAGAGGCCGAGGTCCTGGGCAGAGTGAAAGTCTGCCATGTTTGGGCACTGTAATTGCTTCATGTGTAATAGTTTCCTTGGGTTTCATGGGCTCGCCTATGCTTTGGGTGCACAAAGATTTCCCATTGTGGTGTTTTAGCTATCTTGCACAAATACACTGAATGACTTGGGTAAGGCACAGACGGCTTTCCTAGCACGTCATTCAGCTATCTGACACCTACACAGAATGAATTGTGTGGGGACACATGGATTTCCCATTGCTATGTAACTCATGGCACCTTGGGTCACACAAGGTGGAGGCTGGTACGTCAATCTATCATCAATTCTCAACAGCATTGTGGGATATATCGCCCACACTTTCAAATAGGGTCGCTGCCTGGCCCTGCCAACCCTCTGCAGTGTGCCTGCGGTTCCTCCCCGTCCAGTACCCACTTATAAATAGACATGAGGGTAGTGTGACTATGAAGCGAGCATGTGGCGTGAGGGCAGCTGAACGCTGCGCAGGGAAACATTTGTGTGCGCCTTGGACGCAGGGTCGTCACACGGGGGGGGGGGGGGGGGGGGGTTGGACAGCAATGCCAGCATGTAACTCAGGAGAAGAGGCAGCGGGGTCACCCACAAGCAGTGATTGTCCTTGGTTGCAGGTAGTGTGGTGCTTAGGTAAGATGTGCCAGCGTGTGTGCCTTGCTAATGAGGGTTTGTCCAAAGTAAAAATTGTTAGGGGGGGGGGGGTGACGCCAGACTCTTGCCCCCATTTTGGCTTAATAGTGGGACCTGGGTGCCTCAGATGCAGCCATGTATGCTGCCCCTGCCCTTCCCTATCGGTTTCTGTGGTGTTTCCATGACTTTCTGATGTTTTCTGGTGTTTGAGAAGTCATCAACTATGCGGAGCATCGATTCCATACAAAAATGCTCGAGTCGCCCATTGACTTCAATGGGGTTCGTTACTCGAAACGACCTCTCAAACAACACGGAAAGTTTGACTCGAGTAACGAGCACCCGAGCATTTTGGTGCTCACTCATCTCTATTAAGCTTGCCTTGCCTGGGATTAAAAGTTGTACCAGATACATTAACATTGAATAAAATCTGTGTTGCCCAAAGCAACCAATCACAGCGCAGCTTTTACTTTACCTCAGCAGTATAAGAAATGTAAGCTGGGCTGTAGGACACAAACAGACAGATTTTGCCTTACTAGTTTAACGAAATACACATTAACATGGTTTGAGATTTAAAAAAAAATTGTGATGCCCATAACAACCAATCACAGTTCAGCTTTAATTTTACATTAGCAGTATAAGAAATACCAACCAATCACAGCAAAAGTTTCATTTTACCTCAGTTGTGTAAGAAATGGTTTCTTTTTGATAATCCCTATTTCCTATCCATTTTTTGGTCTTCTGTTATTATGTAGTGTACAGAACTGCTGACATAGCATATTGCAGTTACATTCCTTTCACTATTTCAACGTTTTATGTTTCAATATACAGCAAAACACAGATGAGATTTAAAAAAATGCAAACTCCACACGGACAAAGGTAGTAATTATATACAGAAGATACCTAGGTGATACAAGCATGGCCCATATCAGTATATACAGAAGATGTATTAGGGCTCATGTCCACGGGCAAATTATGATTTAAGATCCGCAGCGGATCTCCCGCATGCGGATCCGCATCCCATAGGGATGCATTGACCACCCGCGGGTAGATAAATACCCGCGGATCGTCAATAAAAGGCATTTTAAAAAAAATGGAGCATGGAAAAATCCGGACCATGCTCCATTTTCGTGCGGGTCTCCCGCGGGGACGGCTCCCGCGGGCTTCTATTGAAGCCTATGGAAGCCGTCCGGATCCGCGGGAGACCTAAAATAGGAATTTAAAGTATTTACCATCCGGCGCGGGCGGGGAAGGTCAGCTGTTCCTCACGGCCGCATCTTCCTTGCTTCGGCTCGGCGGATGTGCCCGGCGCATGCGCGCGGCACGTCGGCGACGTGCCGGCGACGTGCCGCCGGCGTCAGGTATTCATCCGCCGGCCGAAAATGAAGATCCGGCCGTGAGGAACAGCTGATCTTCTCCGCCCGCGCCGGATGGTAAATACTTTTAAATTCTTATTTTCGGCACTCATGTCCGCGGGGCAGGAGGGACCCGCTGCAGATTCTACATGGAGAATCTGCAGCGGATCTGATTTTCCCCGTGGACATGAGGCCTAACTTATACCAGCTGTACATATATAATTATATACAGGAGATTCCCAGGTTATACCAGCATGCTCCATATCATTAATACAGGGAGATGTATAACTTATACCAGCTGTACATATATAATTATATACAGGAGATATCCAGGTTATACCAGCATGCTTCATATCACTATATACAGGAGATGTATAACTTATACCAGCTGTACATATATAATTATATACAGGAGATTCCCAGGTTATACCAGCATGCTCCATATCATTAATACAGGGAGATGTATAACTTATACCAGCTGTACATATATAATTATATACAGGAGATACCCAGGTTATACCAGCATGCTCCATATCACTATATACAGGACATGTATAACATATACCAGCTGTACATATAGAATTATATACAGGAGATACCCAGGTTATACCAGCATGCCCCATATCACTATATACAGGAGATGTATAACTTATACCAGCTGTACATATATAATTATATACAAGAGATACCCAGGTTATACCAGCATGCTCCATATCATTAATACAGGGAGATGTATAACTTATACCAGCTGTACATATATAATTATATACAGGAGATACCCAGGTTATACCAGCATGCCCCATATCACTATATACAGGAGATGTATAACTTATACCAGCGGTACATATATAATTATATACAGGAGATACCCAGGTTATACCAGCATGCCCCATATCACTATATACAGGAGATGTATAACTTATACCAGCTGTACATATATAATTATATACAGGAGATACCCAGGTTATACCAGCATGGTCCATATCACTAATACAGGGAAATGTATAACTTATACCAATATGTTCACCATTTTGCATGATTCTTCGTGTTACCCAGGAAATACCACTTGGAGATGACCAAGCATCATTTTCTTTATATAAAATAAAATAAAAATAATACATTTGTGAGAAGCAAATAAGAAAACACTTGTATTTTAAAGTGGAATAATAGCTCCTCGATCAAACTAAAAAGGTAGGGTTTTCTGGTGAGCTAACAAAAATAACTGTAAAACAATAAACTCAGTAATCCTATTTTTGCACAGTTTTTCACACTTAGAATTGAATATTGAAGTTGTGACCCTTTTACGTTTTAGGGTGTAAAGAATGGTTGTGCCGAATTTCACGTTTGTGCGGTACAGGTGTGTGTTATTAGTTACATTACAAAAGGGGGGCACTTACTTTGGCGATCAGAATCGAATAATCAAGTTACGATCCTCTGTACTTTTCCTATTTAAGACCTAAAAAAGGGTTGTGCCAAATGTAAAGTTTGTACGACCACGGAAAAATATAGAATTAGTGGCGAGTCAATCAGTGAGTAAGGACTTTTGTAGATAAATAGTTAAAGGAGATGTCTCGAGGAAGCAGTGAATTTTTTTTTTTCCAGTCCCCCTAATTAAACATACATTACTAATTACCCCTGTAAATTACTTTCCTAACTGGTTTCTACTTACCGTTCCAGCGTTTCAGCAACTTATAAAACTTTTTCCCAAGATGGCCGCCAGCTCTTTTCGCATCGCTTGCTGTAGCCCGACGTGCGCGCTCCCGAGACGCTACCAGCTGTGTCTCCATGGCAACCAGACGCCCCGCAGCCGCCGACCGGACCCCTGGAGTGAACACGGCCGACCTGTCACCCACCGCCAGGCAGAAGGTAACCGGCGCAGCCCCCCCCCCCCCCCGGCCCAGCGACAGCCCCCCCCTGGCCCAGCGCTAGTTCCCCCATCACAGCGGCAGCCCCCCCGGCCCAGCGACAGCCCCCCCCCCGGCCCAGCGCTAGTTCCCCCGGCGCAGCGACAGCCCCCCCCATCACAGCGGCAGCCCCCCCGGCCTAGCGCTAGTTCCCCCATCACAGCGGCAGCCCCCCCGGCGCAGCGACAGCCCCCCCCCATCACAGCGGCAGCCCCCCCGGCCTAGCGCTAGTTCCCCCATCACAGCCGCAGCCCCCCCGACGCAGCGACAGCCCCCCCCATCACAGCGGCAGCCCCCCCGGCCTAGCGCTAGTTCCCCCATCACAGCGGCAGCCCCCCCCGGCGCAGCGACAGCCCCCCCATCACAGCGGCAGCCCCCCCGGCCTAGCGCTAGTTCCCCCATCACAGCGGCAGCCCCCCCGGCGCAGCGGCAGCCCCCCCGGCCTAGCGCTAGTTCCCCCATCACAGCGGCAGCCCCCCCGGCGCAGCGACAGCCCCCCCCCATCAGAGCGGCAGCCCCACCGGCCCAGCGCTAGTTCCCCCGGTGCAGCGACAGCCCCCCCCCCGGCCCAGCGACAGCCCCCCCCCGGCACAGCGGCAGCCCCCCCGGCCCAGCGCTAGTTCCCCCGGCGCAGCGACAGCCCCCCCCGGCCCAGCGACAGCCCCCCCCCCCGGCTCAGCGACAGCCCCCCCGGCCCATCACTTACCAGGACAGCTGGACGGCGGGACAGCTGGGCGGCTTCTCCGGACAGCTCGGCAGCTCTGCACCTTCCTCTAACAGAGGAAGGTACAGAATGGCCGCTCCAGCGCGCTCCCGAGCAGTGACAGCTCATCTGCGCATGCGCAGAAGAGCTGTAGCGGGGAGCACACTGAAGCGGCTCGTGCTGAATGGAGAAGACCGGACTGCGCAAGCGCGTCTAAAAAAGCAAGCTGCCAGCGAATTTAGACGGAACCATGGAGACGAGGACGCTAGCAACGGAGCAGGTAAGTGGAATAACTTCTGTATGGCTCATATTTAATGCACGATGTATATTACAAAGTGCATTAATATGGCCATACAGAAGTGTATACCCCCACTTTGTTTCGCGAGACCACCCCTTTAAGGCCCATTTTCACGCAATGATTATCGCTCACAATTTGTTCAAATGATGGCATATGAGCGATAATTGTTGTGTGTAAACGCTGACATCATTCAATCTTCAGCTGAACAATGATTTTAAAATCATTCAGCCAGAGAGAGATAACAGGGACCACATGCTGTGTTCTGCACAGGAGTTGGAGATTACATTGTATTCTGCCAACAGTGAGAACAAAGGAGCTGTGTGCAGAGCCCAGACCACATGTTGTGCTCTGCAAACAGCTCCCAGAGGCCCTTTTGCACACAAATGAAGCTAAAAAGTACTAATGGACATTAGTGTCCATTAACACTTTATGCAAAATGATTGCTAAAACTGTCAATCTTGCAGTCGTTTGAAAGATTATCTTTGCATGTAAAGGGGCCTATAGAATAGATAAATAGAATATACTAGACTAGATTAGATAGATCAGTGTTTCCCAACTGCAGTCCTCATGGAGCCCCAACAGGTCATGTTTTTCAGGATTTCCTCAGTATTGCACTGATGATGTAATTATTATCAGTGTCTCAGACATTGCCACAGGTGTCCTTGCTATAGCATATCCTAAAAACATGACCAGTTGTGGCTCCATCAGAACTGGAGTTGGGAAACACAGAGACAGGTAGATGGATAGATGGATAGATAGATACAGCAGATACCCAGGGTATACCAGCATGGTTCATATCACTATATACAGGGAGATGTGTAGTGTCCCAGAGTTAGTAGGGCCCCTCCATAATGTTATATGTTTGTCTCATGCAATTGTCCTTTAAAGGGGTTGTCCCGCGCCGAAACAGGTTTTTTTTTTCAACCCCCCCCCCCCCCCCCGTTTGGCGCGAGACAACCCCGATGCAGGGGTTAAAAAAGAACACCGCACAGCGCTTACCTGAATCCCCGCGCTCCGGTGACTTCTTACTTACCTGCTGAAGATGGCCGCCGGGATCTTCTCCCTCGGTGGACCGCAGGGCTTCTGTGCGGTCCATTGCCGATTCCAGCCTCCTGATTGGCTGGAATCGGCACGTGACGGGGCGGAGCTACACGGAGTCGGCATCCTGCACGAGCGGCCCCATTGAGAACAGAAGAAGACCCGGACTGCGCAAGCGCGTCTAATTTGGCCATTAGACGCCGAAAATTAGGCGGCTCCATGGAAACGAGGACGCTAGCAACGGAGCAGGTAAGTGAAAAACTTCTTATAACTTCTGTATGGCTCATAATTAATGCACAATGTACATTACAAAGTGCATTAATATGGCCATACAGAAGTGTATAGACCCACTTGCTGCCGCGGGACAACCCCTTTAAGTGTCTTAATTGTAGTGCGCATTTGGTATGTGAATTGCATCTCTGCAGCACTGACATGGTTAATGCCTGGGTTATGTCTGAAAAATGTATCTTGTTGTAAGGCATGTGACCTTGTGATATATGTGTGTGTGTGCAAAGCGCAGAGAATTGTGGTCGTAGTGGTCTTCTTGAAGGAGTGCTTGCAAGCAGTGTCAGTCAGTTAACCAGTCTGCGAGCGAGTGAACCCCACAGACACTGGTCAGTCTGTGTGTGGAGAATGGAAGAAGCTGAGTGATACCCTTCTGTACGGCCTGAGCCTACCCTACTCAGGATGTGCCGGTGCTACCACTAAGCACTGAGAGAGAGACAACAGAAGCGTGAGTGTTGGCCGGTAGAGTGTTAGAGACAGAGAGAGAAAGTCACCAGGAGTGAGATCACACAGTTAATTAGAGCTGTGAATTGTCTGGATTGCCTCAAGAATCCTCCCTGTAACACCACCATCTAGAAGTTTACTTTGTGCCTGACAATTGTTGTACATTGAAACTTCACTGAAGTTACAGTAAACAAACATTACCGATCGTTTCTGGTTTGTCCAGAAAGTATCCCTTTGTGTGGACCAAGTTATTTACTTCGCTGAGATTCACCGCAGAGGAGGGAACGGTGGCGTCACGAGTGACAAGAAGATTTCAGGTAACCTCCCGTTACACTTTGTGACCCCTCCCCAGCAGTAACTTGGACGGGTTCTGAGCTACGCCCAGGGGAGGAGATGGTAGCGCCATTGTGATAAGGCCCTTATTTACCCCTTCACCTCCTCGGCTGTAGGCCTGCTCCTCGGATGCTGCAGATGTATAACTTATACCAGCTGTACATACATAATTATACACAGCAGATACCCAGGTTAAACCAGCATGCTCCATATCACTATATGCATATACCACCTGTACATATACTTTTACTTTCTATACACTCTTTTACTTTGTAAGAAAAAGAATCTAGCCCCTTAGAAGTGGTTGTTGTTTCCTCAGCAACACTTTAATCCCAGGCAAGGCAAGCTTAATAATCGCATACATGTGACAACGATGTCCGCCCTCACGTGTCAGACCGTTTGTGTAGGCATTGCTTATGATGTGCCGCACCGCATGGAGCCGACTGCGTAGCGGAAGTGCACCTGGGAATCACCAAATAAATCTGTCTTGTCGTGCTTTCTAGAGAACCCTAAACATTTTAGGGATAAAAGGTAGCCTATATCCTTCCTCAGGATGCAAGATATTTCCCTGCCTAATTTCATCACAATTGCTTCAGGGGTTAAGCCGTGAAACAAACCGACAGACAGCGTTACTTTCACATTTATAACATTAGAATGGATGTATTATACGCAGGACTGTATAAGGGATCTATTTCCACATCATAAATCAGGCAACAAGGGGAAGTGACTGTAACTAAGGGTAGTTTATTGCAAAAGTCTTAATAGCAAATGTAAACAGGATTTTGTAGTGACCCAGAATTAACAGGGCCCCTCCATAATGTTCGAGGGGCTGCTGATAAGTCTTTGGCTTCACCCAGAAAGAAACGAGATAGGAAGATGAAACTTTACATTTATTCCACATACTCCCCACTGATGCCAACACACTTCTTACATCGGTATTCCAAGTTCTGTAAGCCTTGCAAAAAGAACGATTTCGGTTGTGCCTCAAACCAGTCATCTGTAGCAGCCATGGCATAGGAAATGGTGTGAAATTTTGTACCCTTGAGGTGTTTCTTCAGGTTTGGAAACAGATGATAATCGGAGGGAGCTAGATCTGGTGAATAAGGTGGGTGGTAAACCAGCTGGAAGCCTAGCTCCACCAGTTTTGCCGCGGTCGCTTGTGCAGTGTGAGCGGAGGCGTTGTCTTGCAGGAACAAGATTCCTTCGGACAGCTTGCCGCGCCTTTTGGCCTTCATAGCTGCCTTCAATTGGTCCAAAAGTTCAATGTAATACCTTGCATTGATGGTGGAACCACTTTGAAGGTAGTCCACTAGCAGCACGCCCTCCTTATCCCAGAACACAGACGCCATCACCTTAGTGGCTGAACTTCTATGGGCGAGGAGAACCACTGTGCCTCCACTCTTTTGACTGCTCCTTGGTTTCAGGGTCATACAAATAAATCCAGGTCTCATCCATAGTGACTAGTCGATCCAGGAAGTTCTCATCAGTCCGGAAACGCTGACAAATGGACTGGGAAGTTTTCACTCGCATGCTTTTCTGATCTGTTGTCAAACATTTGGGGACCCACTTTGCAGATAGCTTCTTCATGTTCAAGTGTTCATGGATAATGACACAAACACGTTCATGAGAAATCCCCATGATGTTTGCTATTCCCTTACCTGCAATTCGCCGATTCTCCAGTATGAGGTTGTGCACAGCATCGACAGTCTCCGGAACAACAACCTCTCTCGGTCGTCCAGGACGTTCCTCATCATTGGTACTGGAGTGGCTCGTTTTAAATTTGGCAACCCAGTTCTTAACTGTAGAATATGAAGGGTATTGATCCCCTATATCACCATGAATATCCTTCGCGGACTTTCCTTGCAGAAACAAGGAAAACAATTTTATGACTCCTCTGCTCTCAATTGCTGTGAATATCGCCTTAGACTCCGCCATTTTGTTTTCCCGCGTGCTGAGATCACGGTTGCCAAAAGCTACAAACACAAACTTTTGAAAACATACATTAGACACATAAGGCTTTCATGTGATGTAACATTCGTTACCATAGAAACAAAGAAAGAACACAAAACCAAAGACTTATCAGCACCCCCTTGTATAATGTCAGTGACAGGAAATAACACAGGGCACTTCCCTGTATATTTATATACACTCTTTGAAAAAATAATCCACCCCTAAGAAAGATTTTGCTACAAAACTCGACATGCAGTTCCATCGCAGGCAGATATACAAACGATTAGACTTATGGCAAGATTAGATGAACGGTCTTGGCACCATTGGCATTTCAAAAGGCTCTCAGAGGCTTCTTGTGGGTAGTGACTTCTTCTTCCGCTTGTGTAGAGCTTATTGACCACTAGATGCCTCCACGACGCCGAGAATAGATTTCACCCTGTTACCAGAGTCTGAGAGGGAGCAGATTATGGGGATGTGAGAAGCTGGATGGTCGTATCCATGAATTGTCTCCCACCTGACCAGACTGTTGGGAGGTGTTGGGACCAGTGGATGTGTAAGGGCACACAAGTCAACCGGGCTCAGGACGACCTCCACAGACCACAAATACAGAGGGCCATCTAAACAGACTGTTAGGAGGTGTTGGGACCAGTGGATGTGTGAGGGCACAAATGGTGACTTGGCTCAGGATGCCCCTGACAGACCACAAGTAGGGAGAAGCGTCTGACCAGACTGTTAGGAGGTGTTAGGATGAGTGGATGTGTGAGGGCACACAAGGTGACTGGGCTCAGGATGACCTCCACAGACCACAAATAGAGAGGGACGTCTGACCAGACTGTTAGGAGATGTTGGGATCGGTTTATGTGTGAGGGCTCACAAGGTGACCGGGTTCAGGACACCCCAACAAACCACCAGTAGAGAGGAGTGTTCTGACCAGACTGTTAGAAGGTGCTGGCACCAGTGGATGTGTGAGGGCACACACAGTGACTTGGCTCAGGATGCTCCTGACAGACCAGCAGTAGGGAGGAGTATCTGACCAGACTATTAGGAGGTGTTGGGACCAGTGGATGTGTGAGGGCACACAAGGCGACTGGGCTCAGGATGACCTCAACTGACTACAAGTAGAGAGGAGGGTCTGACCAGACTGTTTTGAGGTGTTGGGACCAGTGGATGTGTGAGGGCACAAACGGTGACTTGGCTCGGGTTGCCCCTGACAAACCACCAGTAGGGAGGTGTGTCTGACCAGACTGTTAGGAGGTGTTGGGACAAGCGGATGTGTGAGGGCACACAAGGCGACCGGGCTCAGGATAACCTCCACAGACCACAAGTAGAGAGGGGCGTCTGACCAAACTGTTAGGAGATGTTGGGATCAGTTGATGTGTGAGGGCACACAAGGTGACCTGGTTCAGGACGCCCCAACAAACCATCAGTAGAGAGGAGTGTTCTGACCAGACTGTTAGAAGGTGCTGGGACCAGTGGATGTGTGAGGGCACACACAGTGACTTGGCTCAGGATGCTCCTGACAGACCAGCAGTAGGGAGGAGTATCTGACCAGACTATTAGAAGGTGTTGGGACCAGTGGATGTGTGAGGGCACACAAGGCGACTGGGTTCAGGATGACCTCAACTGACTACAAGTAGAGAGGAGCGTCTGACCAGACTGTTTTGAGGTGTTGGGACCAGTGGATATGTGAAGGCACACAAAGTGACTGGACGACAAAACTGGACGCTACGGAGCGGAACCAGGTTGTATTCAGTGACAAATCCAAGTTTAGTCTGGCCAGTGATGACGGTCGTGTGCATGTCTGGAGATCTTGGGGTCAGTTTTCCACAATAAATGATCCTTGTGCTCTGATATTGTAATCACTTACTTATATCAACGTTACAATCACACAGAGAAAGTTACATTAAATTCTGAGAACTTCTTCTAGTCGAGGGATGTTACTGACAATAAGTGTATATAATAGAAGATGCCGAGGTTATACCAGCCTGCTCCATATCATATCATTATATACAGGAGATACTCAGGTTATATCAAAGATGGGCAGTTAATCGATACGACCATCCAGCTTCTCCTATGCCAATAATACGCCCCTCTCAGACTCTGGTAACTGGGTGAAATCTCTTCTCTGCGTCGTAGGGGCGTCTAGTGGTCAACAAGCTTTACACAAGCGGAAGAAGAGGTCACTACATACAAGGGGCCTCCAAGAGCCTTTTATAGGCCAAGGGAGGAACCACTTTTAGGACCTCTGGTGACAAGACCGTTCATCTAATCACCACAACTCATCATTTACAGATCTGCCTGAGATGTAACTGGACGATGGGTTTTGCAGTAAAACGACAACTTCTTCTGGGGGCCGGGTTTTTTTCTTTACAAAGAGTTTTTAAACACAGAAGTTCCCTGTGTTATTCCTGTCACTGACATTATCATATATAACTTGGGTTTTATGGTCAGAGTCATTGTGTTCATAGGAAATCAGAAGGGTTAGAAATAAGGAACTTATAAGCTGTACATTACACCCACATAGTATTGCTAAGGAGAACACTAGGAGACACATAAATATTATTGAGCTTTATTTATCAAAAATGTAAAAAGCAGAATTTTCTCTGTTACCCATAGCAACCAATCACAGAGCAGCTTTCTTTTTTGAAAGCTGCTCTGTGATTGCTTGCTAGGGGAAACTAAGACAGTTTTTCTTTTAGTCGATTTCCCAACTCTTCCCTGCAGTGTAAATAACGATAAGAGTGACATTAGTGACACTGCCTGTCAGGAAGCCCCATTTTGTGGTTTAGGCTTTTTCGTAGTGTGAGACATGTGATTTACTTGCAGCTGTTTTCTTGCTGCTTATTATCTAATAGATGACTAATTAACTCTGTGATTTTGTAACACAGGATGGTGGGAGTAGAGAGTGTCATGGTGGCTACAATCTATAACCCACATCTGGCTGCGCTGCAGTAAAGGGGGACTTGATGTTCTGCAGGGCTTCTGGGGTAGGTGTCACAGTGTAGCGTGGTGCAGGTCTACCCCCGGGATGAAGCCCTAGGAGTCTGGAAGGGGCTAACCGGCAAACCTTTCTTTTATTGCAGCTTCAGACAAACAAGCAGACTGTCCATCCAAGTAATTTCCATACATCTGGGTTCAGAGTTGGTGACTGGAGATACCGCTGGTTCTACACAAAAACTCCCCTACTGCTTGTCCAGATTTCTTACTGGGGCCCTGGGAAGAATACTGAAGCATTGTATCTGGCACCTATCTCCTTCTTCAGACTCAGGGATGAGGCTGTATACACTGGCATACCGTGAGGGGAAGCAGGGGTCGCAGCGGCGACCCGGCCCTTGCACTGAGGGGGCCCAAGGGCCCTGCCATATTCAACATGCACAGTGCGTGCAATACCGGCACTGTCGGCCGCATGATCGTTGTGGCCGCCAGTGTGTTTGTAGCGGGAGGCAGAGGGAGAGAAGAGGAGAGAGACGGGAGGTAGCGCCGCAGGTCGGCAAGAGCAGAAGGGAGGGCTGTTACACGTGGAGTCAGCAGCCAATTACAGGCTGCAGACTCCCGCCGCGCGCGGCCCTCCCACTGATAGGCTGCAGCTGTGAGTGGTCAAAGCTGCAGTCTATCAGTCTTTGCCGGCTAGCGATTACCAGGGGGAGGGGCTAGTGCGGCTCTACTCACCTCCGGAGCAATCCATGCAGAGTCGGTACATGAAAGTGCAGGAGGACCTGTGGCTGCAGATCACATGAGCCGGTCATGTGATCAAAAGACCCGGACTTTCATTTACAGGCTGCCCAGAGACTGCTGCAGAGGTGAGTAGAGGAGGAATTGTAATTATATATGTATGGCTGGTATAAGTTATATATACAGGAGATACACAGGTTACACCGGCATGGGACATATCATTATATACAGGGATACAGGGGGATATACATCCTGTATATAGTGATATGTACCATGCTGGAGTAACCTGTGTATCTCCTTTATATAATTATATATGTGCAGCTGGTATACAGTACAGTTTTTTTTCTTTTAATCACTGACTTTCCAGCGCCGTCGCTAGTTGATGACGCATGTGCCTGCGACTTTTCCGCAATGTCAGGGCAGCGGGTCGCACGGCTTACATTGAGTTCAATGGAGGCTGTCAGTGCAGAATCTGCACTAAAATAGAGCATGCCGTGATTTTTCCTCCATGAGCGGAAAAACGCTTTTCCATAGCATGCTATGGGCTTTACATGCTGCGGAATCCGTAGGCGGACACCTGCTCCATATTCTGCTATGCAAATCCAGCCGTGTGCAGCCGGCCTTAGGCTAATTTCACACTAATGAGTCTGATATTGGGCTGTGAAACTCTGCCCTATATCACACTCACCAACGTGTGCTGTGCCCACGGATGTGAGGGGTTGTTTTAAAACCAGCTCCCATCACATCATCATATTCTCGTGCGATGCAGAGAAAAACAAAAAAAATCTCTCCTGTGTATGATCGCATTCAAAACAATATTCTCCATGGAGAATCCGGAGCGGGCCTGATTTTCCCCGTGGACATGAGGCCTTAAACAGCTGTATGTGCAGGTTTTTTTGGCTTGGTTTCCTATTCTCAATCATTGTTAAGACTTGTTAAAAAGTCACTTTGATTTGAAGGAATGCCGCCATCCAATAGGTGGCACTGTGGAGGTATTTTCTCATCTTCCTTATTTGCATAAATTACCCAGAGGAGCTAGTATGGTCTTATACGTTTCTTTACTCATTCTTAAGGAGACACAACACCCCTCCTGACCCATACACACGTGTAAAACGCATATCTGAATACCCCAATGTAGATCAATGGAGATTGAGCTGCTCGTGTTATTCATGTAAAACATACACATGTATGTGTATTTACAGACTGCAACTTGATCCCGCAGAGGCTGTGAGGCTGAAACAGTGTTACTAAGTTCTAAAGATTGTGTGCCACTTTTTGGCAAGTAGAGATTCTTACCGTTTACCATGCGTACCATCTGTTATTCTACATGCTTGAGGCATCCCCACAAATTTTCTTCTTTGCCCCTCCCCTGTCAAAAAACAGCCATATAAATCAACTCTGCAGTCTACACCACTAAAAAAAGGCGGATTTTGAGTCAGGAGTATAGAGCTCACTATGGAAGAGATCTACAATACCCTGTTTCCCTGAAAATAAGCCCTACCCTGATTTTTAGTATTTTTGGGAAGGCTTGAAATATAAGCCCTACCCTGAAAATAAGCCCTACCCAATTGTTTCTGTATTTTTGGGGAAGCCCTGTTTCCCTGAAAATAAGCCCTACCTGCATTACATATTTTTTTTTAAAAAAGAGAATACATTACTTAGCAGGCTAAGTATAGGTCCTTCCTGCTGCTCTCCGGAGCACAGGCGCGCTTCTTGCAATATTTTTGCTTCTTGCAAAAATAACCCACCCATAAACAGTGTGTATATATATGTTGTTATGTTCCCAGCCCTCTTTTATATCAGGAGTATTTATCCACACTATAAAATATATGATTAGATTTGTCCTTCTCAACAAGAGATACTAGGGATGATAGAATGATGATGACGGATGGGATTTCGCTGGCGGTAAATCGCCGGTGAACCACGCTGTCTGAAGGTTTCCATAGCATTGCTATGGAAAGCGCCGGCCCCGTGTACACGAGCAGAGAATCATTGCGATTCTCCGCTCGCGGCCGGCAGTTCGCAGCATGCTACAAATTGCTGCGATTCTCTGCGGTCAGCCTATCTGTCAGATAAGCTGACTACAGAGATTCGTCTACTGGCTCCTGCTCCCGGGCGGCAGCTCCCGCGGTGGAGATTCACCGTGGGACTTCGCAACGCCCATGGACAGGGGGCCTTAACCCCTTAGTTACCAGCCTATTGCCTTTTTATATCCTGGCCTGCTTGGCTTTATTCCCTGAGGACGTAAAAACATACATCCTCTGGGGATTAAAGCCCTGCAGGCTGTGGACGTGATAGCTCCATGCTGTCGGTCACCAGAGGTAGCTGACATCCTGAAGCTGTCATCCCGGGCCACAGAACACCCTCCTTGGTCATGCGATCGCCGGTATCCGCCGAATACCGGCGGTTGCATTAAAGTCAATGTAAAATAAATGAAAGTTAGTTTCAGCTCCCCTTCTGCTTTGCTTCCATACATTTTTTCCTTCTGCTTTGATTCATTCAAAAACTGTGGGGTCAAAATACACAGTACACCCCTAGATGAATTTGTTAAAGGGTCTAGTTTTCAAAATGGGGTCATTTGTAGGGGTTCTCCATCGTTTTGGCCGCTGAAGGCGCTCTTTGGCCACGGGGCAATGGGGGCTAAACACCTTCAAGCAAAATGTCTGCTCCTTTCGCTGTGACCCCCGTTGTGCATACGGGCAGAAAATTAGGGCCACAATGGGTATGTAGTGGGTATGTAGTGCAAATCCTCATTTTCATGTGCATTATAGAAAAAAATCCTGTCTTAAAAATGACATATTTGCAAAAATTGTCTAAATTGCATTCCTGAAATGAAACTGTGGGGTCAAAATACGCCTGACACGCCTTAGTGATGCATTAAGGGGTGTAATTTTTAAACTGGGGTCATTTGTGTGTTTATCTATTATTCTGACACCTATGAGCCTTTGCAATCTGGGCTTGATGCAGTAAAACAAAGTGTTTCTCAAAGTGTTGATAATCAATGTTAAATTTGTACATCTCCTAAATGGTTAAAAAAACGAACGTCTTTCCAATGTGCGTCCAGAATAAAGTAAACAGATGAAAATATATATCATATCAAAAATGTCTATATTATGTTTGCACTAGAGATGAGCGAACACCAAAATGTTCGGGTGTTCGTTATTCGGAACGAACTTCCCGTGATGCTCGAGGGTTCGTTTCGAACAACGAACCCCATTGAAGTCAATGGGCGACCAGAACATTTTTGTATTTCGCCGATGCTCGCTAAGGTTTTCATGTGTGAAAATCTGGGCAATTCAGGAAAGTGATGGGAATGACACAGTGACGGATAGGGCAGGCGAGGGGCTACATGTTGGGCTGCATCTCAAGTTCACAGGTCCCACTATTAAGCCACAATAGCGGCAAGAGTGGGCCCCCCCCCCCCAACAACTTTTACTTCTGAAAAGCCCTCATTAGCATGGCATACCTTTGCTAAGCACCACACTACCTCCAACAAAGCACAATCACTGCCTGCATGACACTCCACTGACACTTCTCCTGGGTTACATGCTGCCCAACCGCCCCCCCTCCCCCCCACAGCACACACCAAACTGTCCCTGCGCAGCCTTCAGCTGCCCTCATGCCACACCACCCTCATGTCTATTTAGAAGTGCGTCTGCCACGACGAGGGACCGCAGGCACACACTGCACAGGGTTGGCACGGCTAGGTAGCGACCCTCTTTAATAGGGGCGGGGCGATAGCCCACAATGCTGTACAGAAGCAATGAGAAATATAATCCTGTGCCACCGCCATCAGGAGCTGCACACCTGGGCATAGCAATGGGGAACCTATGTGCCACACACTATTCATTCTGTCAAGGTGTCTGCATGCCCCAGTCAGACTGGTAATATGCACCTTAACAGTAACCGCGTTGGTGGTAATGTGGTGGTGACTGCGGACCTAGTAGCACGGTTGTATTTTGTTGGTTTTCGGAATGTGGCCAGGATTAAGTGGGCCGTGGCGGGGGGATGGTGGGGGGGCTCTCTTGTAGTGTCGGTAAAGGTGAAATTCTTGGACTGCCACCAGACGAACCAATGCAAAGGCATTTGCCAACAATGTTTTCCCTGTTGGAGGAGGAGGGGGATGTTTTTGAGGCACTACGTGTCCTCTCCACGTGTCCGTTCCATGTCAGCAATAGTAGCACTCAAGACAGGCCCCAGTAACAATTCTGAAGCAGCAGTATAGCGGGAGCGCAGTCTTCATTCCATGTAAGCAATAGTAGCACTCAAGACAGGCCCCAGTAACAATTCTGAAGCAGCAGTATAGCGGGAGCGCAGTCTTCGTTCCATGTAAGCAATAGTAGCACTCAAGACAGGCCCCAGTAACAATTCTGAAGCAGCAGTATAGCGGGAGCGCAGTCTTCGTTCCATGTAAGCAATAGTAGCACTCAAGACAGGCCTCAGTAACAATTCTGAAGCAGCAGTATAGCGGGAGCGCAGTCTTCGTTCCATGTAAGCAATAGTAGCACTCAAGACAGGCCCCAGTAACAATTCCGAAGCAGCAGTATAGCGGGAGCGCAGTCTTAGTTCCATTTCAGTAGCCTTAGTATAGCCAAGGCACAAGTGACATTTATGTAGCTAAAGTGTAGGCCAACCCCACACACCTTTCTGTACCATGAGTGCAGGCGAAGAACATAGAAATTACTATGATTACACTGTAGGTGAGGGCCCCAAAAAATTGGTGTACCAACAGTACTAATGTACCTCAGTAAAAATTGGCCATGCCCAACCAAGATGGCAGGTGAATCGCTTTGGTTAATGTGGCTTAAGTGGTAACTAGGCCTGGAGGCAGCCCAGTGTAACGAAAAATTGGTTCAAGTTAAAGTTCCAACGCTTTTAAGCTAATTGAAACTTATAAAAATTGTTCTGAAAAATTATTTGAGTGAGCCTTGTGGCCCTAAGAAAAATTGCCCGTTCAGCGTGATTACGTGAGGTTTCAGGAGGAGGAGCAGGAGGAGGAGGAGGAGGAATATTAGACACAGATTGATGAAGCAGAAATGTCCCCGTTTTGGATGGTGAGAGAGAACGTAGCTTCCATCCGTGGGTGCAGCCTACGTATTGCTTACGTATCGCTGCTGTCCGCTGGTGGAGAACAGAAGTCTGGGGAAATCCAGCCTTTGTTCATCTTGATGAGTGTTAGCCTGTCGGCACTGTCGGTTGACAAGCGGCTACGCTTATCTGTGATGATTCCCCCAGCCACACTAAACACCCTTTCCGACAAGACGCTAGCCGCAGGACAAGCAAGCACCTCAAGGGCATACAGGGCTAGTTCAGGCCACGTGTCCAGCTTCGACACCCAGTAGTTGTAGGGGGCAGAGGCGTCACCAAGGATGGTCGTGCGATCCGCTACGTACTCCCTCACCATCCTTTTACAGTGCTCCCACCGACTCAGCCGTGACTGGGGAGCGGTGACACAGTCTTGGTGGGGAGCCATAAAGCTGGCCAGGCCCTTAAAGACTGTTGCACTGCCTGGGATGTACATGCTGCTCGATCTACGCACATCCCCTGCTACCTTGCCCTCGGTACTGCGCCTTCTGCCACTAGCGCTGTCGGCTGGGAATTTTACCATCAGCTTGTCCGCAAGGGTCCTGTGGTATAGCAACACTCTCGAACCCCTTTCCTCTTCGGGAATCAGAGTGGGCAGGTTCTCCTTATACCGTGGATCGAGCAGTGTGTACACCCAGTAATCCGTCGTGGCCAGAATGCGTGCAACGCGAGGGTCACGAGAAAGGCATCCTAACATGAAGTCAGCCATGTGTGCCAGGGTACCAGTACGCAACACATGGCTGTCCTCACTAGGAAGATCACTTTCAGGATCCTCCTCCTCCTCCTCCTCCTCCTCCTCCTCCTCAGGCCATACACGCTGAAAGGATGACAGGCAATCAGCCGGTGTACCGTCAGCAGCGGCCCAAGCTGTCTCTTCCCCCTCCTCCTCATCCTCCTCATGCTCCTCCTCCTCCTCCTGTACGCGCTGAGAAATAGACAGGAGGGTGCCCTGACTATCCAGCGGCATACTGTCTTCCCCCGCCCCCGTTTCCGAGCGCAAAGCAGCTGCCTTTATGGTTTGCAGGGAATTTCTCAAGATGCATAGCAGAGGAATGGTGACGCTAATGATTGTAGCATCGCCGCTCACCACCTGGGTAGACTCCTCAAAATTACCAAGGACATGGCAGATGTCTGCCAACCAGGCCCACTCTTCTGAAAGGAATTGAGGAGGCTGACTCCCACTGCGCCGCCCATGTTGGAGTTGGTATTCGACTATAGCTCTACGTTGTTCATAGAGCCTGGCCAACATGTGGAGCGTAGAGTTCCACCGTGTGGGCACGTCGCACAGCAGTCGGTGCACTGGCAGCTTAAAGTGATGTTGCAGGGTGCGCAGGGTGGCAGCGTCCGTGTGGGACTTGCGGAAATGTGCGCAGAGCCGGCGCGCCTTTACGAGCAGGTCTGACAAGCGTGGGTAGCTTTTCAGAAAGCGCTGAACCACCAAATTAAAGACGTGGGCCAGGCATGGCACGTGCGTGAGGCTGCCAAGCTGCAGAGCCGCCACCAGGTTACGCCCGTTGTCACACACGACCATGCCCGGTTGGAGGCTCAGCGGCGCAAGCCAGCGGTCGGTCTGCTCTGTCAGACCCTGCAGCAGTTCGTGGGCCGTGTGCCTCTTATCGCCTAAGCTGAGTAGTTTCAGCACGGCCTGCTGACGCTTGCCCACCGCTGTGCTGCCACACCGCGCGACACCGACTGCTGGCGACATGCTGCTGCTAACACATCTTGATTGCGAGACAGAGGAGGAGGAGGAGGAGGAGGGTGCTTTAGTGGAGGAAGCATACACCTCCGCAGATACCAGCACCGAGCTGGGGCCCGCAATTCTGGGGGTGGGTAGGACGTGAGCGGTCCCAGGCTCTGACTCTGTCCCAGCCTCCACTAAATTCACCCAATGTGCCGTCAGGGAGATGTAGTGGCCCTGCCCGCCTGTGCTTGTCCACGTGTCCGTAGTTAAGTGGACCGTGGCAGTAACCGCGTTGGTGAGGGCGCGTACAATGTTGCGGGAGACGTGGTCGTGCAGGGCTGGGACGGCACATCGGGAAAAGTAGTGGCGACTGGGAACTGAGTAGCGCGGGGCCGCCGCCTCCATGATACTTTTGAAGGACTCAGTTTCCACAACCCTATACGGCAGCATCTCAAGGCTGATGAATTTTGCTATGCGGACGGTTAACGTTTGAGCGTGCGGGTGCGTGGCGGCGTACTTGCGCTTGCGCTCGAACACTTGCGCAAGCGACGGCTGAACGGTGCGCTGAACTACACTGCTGGATGGGGCCGAGGACAGCGGAGATGAGGGTGTGGGTGCAGGCCATGAGGCGGTAGTGCCTGTGTCCTGAGAGGGGGGTTGCATCTCAGTGGCAGGTTGGGGCACAGGGGGAGAGGAAGGGGTGCAAACCGGAGGCGGTGAACGGCCTTCGTCCCACCTTGTGGGGTGCTTGGCCATCATATGTCTGCGCATGGTGGTGGTGGTGAGGCTGTTGGTGTTGGCTCCCCGGCTGAGCTTTGCGCAACAAAGGTTGCACACCACTGTTCGTCGGTCGTCAGGCGTCTCTGTGAAAAACTGCCAGACCTTAGAGCACCTCGGCCTCTGCAGGGTGGCATGGCGCGAGGGGGCGCTTTGGGAAACACTTGGTGGATTATTCGGTCTGGCCCTGCCTCTACCCCTGGCCCTGGCCACCGCACTGCCTCTTGCAACCTGCCCTGCTGATGCCCTTGACTCCCCCTCTGAAGACCTGTCCTCCTGAGTAAGCGTTGCACACCAGGTGGGGTCAGTCACCTCATCGTCCTGCTGCTCTTCCTCCGAATCCTCTGTGCCCTGCTCCCTTGGACTTACTGCCCTTACTACTACCTCACTGCAAGACAACTGTGTCTGATCGTCATCGTCCTCCTCACCCACAGAAAGTTGTTGAGACAGTTGGCGGAAGTCCCCAGCCTCTTCCCTCGGACCCCGGGAACTTTCGAATGGTTGGGCATCAGTGACGATAAACTCCTCTGGTGGGAGAGGAACCGCTGCTGCCCAATCTAAGCAGGGGCCCGAGAACAGTTCCTGGGAGTGTTCCCGCTCCTGAGCAGGTGTCATTGTAGTGGAGTGAGGAGGCTGGGAGGAAGGAGGAGCAGCAGACAGAGGATTCGGATTTGCAGCAGTGGACGGCGCAGAACTGCGTGTTGACGATAGGTTGCTCGAAGCACTTTCTGCCATCCAGGACAGGACCTGCTCACACTGCTCATTTTCTAATAACCGTCTCCCGCGTGGACGCATTAATTGGGCGATGAATGTGGGGACGCCAGAAACGTGCCTCTCTCCTAATCGCGCAGCAGTCGGCTGCGACACACCGGGATCAGGAGCTCGGCCTGTGCCCACACCCTGACTTGGCCCTCCGCGTCCTCGGCCGCGTCCACGTCCTCTAGGCCTACCCCTACCCCTCAGCATGCTGTATTACCAGTGATTTGATTTCACAGGCAGGAAATAAATTGGCGCAAGACTGCAGGCCAAATATAATTTTTTCCCTTTTTGGAAAACGAAAGGCCCCACTGCCTCTAGTGAATGAATAATCTAAGTTTAATAACTGTGCTGTGTCCCTGCTAATGTGTCACAGAACGTGAGGGTAGCAGAGTTATTATAACTCTGGCAGAGCAGGTATTTTTTTTCCCAATTAAGGAAAGCAAATGGCGAAGCCAGCAGTAAAGCGTAGCTGGGTGCGTATGATTTAGCAATGTTTTTCACGCAGCTCACACGTGTCCACCGCCCGTAAGGACGGACAGAGGCTGGACAAATAGATTTGTTTTCACTTGTTTTTCCACCAAAAGGCAGCACTGCGTATATTCAATGAACATGAGAAGTTTAATAACTGTGCTGTGTCCCTGCTAATGTGTCACAGAACGTGAGGGTAGCAGAGTTATTATAACTCTGGCAGAGCAGGTATTTTTTTTCCCAATTAAGGAAAGCAAATGGCGAAGCCAGCAGTAAAGCGTAGCTGGGTGCGTATGATTTAGCAATGTTTTTCACGCAGCTCACACGTGTCCACCGCCCGTAAGGACGGACAGAGGCTGGACAAATAGATTTGTTTTCACTTGTTTTTCCACCAAAAGGCAGCACTGCGTATATTCTATGAATAATAACTGTGTTGTGGCCCTGCCTATACAATTCTTTCCCTGCAGTATCAATGGAGGGTGCAATGCTCTGCAGAGGCGATTTTGAGAAGCCCAAAAAAAATGCAGCACAGCTAACAGCAGCCTGGACAGTACTGCACACGGATAAATATGGCCCTAGAAAGGACCGTTGAGGTTCTTGAAGGCTACACTCACTCCTAACACTCTCCCTGCCTATGCAGCACTTCTGTCCCTAATACCGGGTGCAACGCTCTGCAGAGCCGATTTTGAGAAAAAAAAATGCCACTGCTAACAGCAGCCAACACACAGCTATCAGTGGCCCTAATAAGGACCTTTGGGGGGTCTTGAAGCCTACACTAACTACCAATTCTTTCCCTACAGCAGCTCCGGTATAAACAGCACTGTCCCTCATCTAACTCACCAGGCATCTGAGGCGAGCCGCGGGAGGGGCCGACTTTTATATTAGGCGAACACCTGATCTCGCCAGCCACTCACAGCAGGGGGGTGGTATAGGGCTTAAACGTTGCAGGGGGAAGTTGTAATGCCTTCCCTGTCTTTCAATTGGCCAGAAAAGCGCGCTAACGTCTCAGGGAAGGAAGTGAAAATAACCAGAACACCGCATGGTACTCGTTACGAATAACGAACATCCCGAACACCCTAATATTCGCACGAATATCAAGCTCGGACGAACGCGTTCGCTCATCTCTAGTTTGCACATATTTGAGATATTGCAGTTGGAAATGTGAAAAAATGACGATTTTTTTCAAAATGTTCCCAATTTTGGCACTTTTAATAAATATACACAAATTCTATCAGTCTATTTTTACTGCCTAAATGAAATACAATATGTGGTGAAAAACCAATGTCAGAATCACTTGGATGTGCAAAACCTTTATGGTGTTATTCCATGTTAAAGTGACACATGTCAGATTTTCAAAATTTGGCCTGGTCATTAAGGCGCAAACAGGCTTGGTCACTAAGGGGTTAAAAACTAGAGATGAGCGAGCACCAAAATGCTCGGGTGCTCGTCACTCGAGTCGAACTTTTCGTAATGCTCGAGAGCTCGTTTTGAGTAAAGAACCCTATTTAGGTCAATGGGAGACTCGAGCATTTTTCAAGCTGACCGATGCTCTGCATGGGCGGAGTTGTGTGAATCACCTGAAAACATTAGAAAGTCATGAAAACACCACAGAAACGGATAGGGAACAGCAGGGGCAGCATGCATGGATGCATCTGAGGCTCCCAGGTCAAACTATGAAGCCAAATTGGGGGCAAGAGCCTGGCGATCACCCCTTTAACAATTTACTTGGGACAAACCATCATTAGCAAGGCACACGCGCTGGCACATCTTAGCTAAGCACCACACTAGCTGCAACCAAGGACAATCATCGCCTGCGGGTGACACCGCTGCCTCTTCTCCTGGGTTACATGCTTGCATTGCTGTCCAACCCCCCGCACGACCCTGCGTCCACAGCTCTGTCAGACCCTGTAACAGCTTGGGGGTCATGTGCCTCTTGTCACCTAAGCTGATTAGTTTCAGCATGGCTTGCTGACGCTTGCCCACCACTGTGCTGCCGCACCACCCGCAACCTAATGCTGGCGAAGTGCTCACACTTCTTGAGAGGTAAAGGTGGCGAAGGGAGAGGAGTGGGGGTTTATAGACGGTGGCATAATACGCCGCAGATATCAGCACCGAGGTAGGACCTATTATTCTTGGTGTGGGTAGCACGTGAGCGGTCCCAGGCTCTGACTCGGTCCCAGCCTCCACCAAGTTCACTCAATGTGCCATCAGGGAGATATAGTGGCCCTGCCCGCCAGTACTTGTCCATGTGTCCGTGGTTAAGTGGACCTTCCCAGTAACTGCGTTGGTGAGGGCACGGTTAATGTTGCGGGAGACATGCTAATGTAGGGAGGGGATGGCACACCGGAAAAAATAGTGGCGAGTGGGGAACAAGTTGCGCGGGACTGCTGCCACCATCATGTTTTTAAAGCCTCCGTTTCCACAAGCCTGTACGGCAGCATCTCCAGGCTGATTAATTTGGTAATGCGCATGTTTAAAGCTTGTGCATGCGGGTGGGTGGCGGCGTATTTCCACTTTCGCTCCAATGCTTGTGTTAGCGACAGCTGAACGCTGTGGTGAGAGACATTGCTGGATGGAGTGGAGAACGGTGGAGGTGAGGGTGTGGGTGCAGGCCGGGAGGTGCTCATGCCTGCGTCCTGGGAGGGGGATTGGATCTGTCTGTCAGGTTGTGGCACAGGGGAAGAGGCAGTGGTATGACCCGAAGGTGGTAAATGGCCTTCGTCCCACCTTGTCGGGTGCTTGGCCATCATATGCCTGCGCATGTTGGTGGTGGTGAGGCTGGTAGTGGTGGCTCCCCGGCTGATCGTGGTGCAGCACAGGTTGCACACCACTGTTCATTGGTCGTCCACGCTCTCACTAAAAAACATCTACACCTTTGAACACCTAGCCCTGTGCATGGAGGCTTGCTGTGAGGGGGTGCTTTGGGAAACAGTTGGGGGATTCTTTGCTCTGGCCCTGCCTCTCCCCCCGGGCATCCCACTTCCTCTTACAACCTGTCCTGCTGCTGCATCTGCCTCCCCCTCTGAAGCCCTGTCGTCAGTAGGCTTAGCAAGCCTGGTGGGTCAGTCACCTCATCGTCCAACTGCTCTTCCTCCGAATCCTCTGTGTGCTCCTCCCCCGGACTTACTGCCCTTACTACTACCTCACTGACAGACAACTGTGTCTCATCATCCTCATCCACAAAAAGCTCTTGAGACAGTTGCCGTAAGTCCCCAGCCTCATCACCCAGACCCCGGGAACTTTCCAAATGTTGGGCATCGGTCACGACAAAATCCTCAGGTGAGAGAGGACTTTTTTCCCACTCAGGACACGGATCCAGGAACAGTTCCTGGGAGTCTGTCTGCTCAGAATAAATCCTTTTCATGGGGTGACGAGGCTGGGAGGAAGGAGGAGCAGCCAGAGGATTCAGAGGTGTAGTCCCTAGGCCGGGAGTAGTGGACGACGTAGAAGACTGGGAATTCGATACATTGCTGGACGCGTTATTTGCCATCCACGACAGGACCTGCTTGCACTGCACTGCATGTAATAAAGGTCTACCACGCGGACCTGTAAATTGTGATATGAATCTGGGTAGCCCTGAAACTTGCCTCTCTCTTAATCCCTCAGCAGCCGGCTGTGATTCACCCCACCCAGGACCTCGGCCTCTGCCCACGCCCTCACTTGGATGCCCACGTCCTCTACCCTTACCACTACTCCTCATCAAGGTGGATTAAGGATAGAGCAAGGCCCAAATAAATTACCCCACTGTACAGCGCTGTCAACTGTGGCTAACTCACCGCACACAGAGACTTGTAGATAGCAGAGGCTTTATGCTGTGACTTGAAAAAATTAAACCGCTGTCTTGCACTGATACCTAGGGGTAATTTACCGCTCACAGAGAATTGTAGATAAGAGAGGCTGTATGGAGTGGGAGAAAACTCTAAAGCCAGTGGATAGTGCTGGTAACTGCAGCTATCTCAAACACCCAAAAAAGAGTATTGTGAGAAGCTCTGCACAGGGGCAGGAAATTAAACAGCTATTGGATAGTGCGAATAACTGCGGCTACTTCACTGCACCAAAGGAAAGGGTATTGTGAGATGCTCTGCACAGCGGCAGACAGCTATACAGCCAGTGGACAGTGCGAATAACAGCGGCTACTTCACCACACCTAAGGAAAGGGTATTATGAGACGTTCTGCACAGGAGAAGAAAGCTATACAGTCAGTGGATAGTGCTGATAAGTGCGGCTACTTCACCGCACCCAAGGAAAGGGTATTGTGAGATGCTCTGCACAGGGGCAGAAAGCTATACAGCCAGTGGACAGTGCTAATAACTGTGGCTACTTCACCGCACCCAAGGAAAGGGTATTGTGAGATGCTCTGCACAGGGGCAGACAGCTATACAGCCAGTGGACAGAGTGAATAACTGCGGCTACTTCACCACACCCAAGGAAAGAGTATTGTGAGATGCTCTGCACAGGGGCAAAAAAACTATACAGCCAGTGGACAGTGCGAATAACTGCGGCTGCTTCACTGCACCCAAGGAAAGGGTATTGTGAGATGCTCTGCACAGGGGCAGAAAAGCTATACAGCCAGTGGACAGTGCGAATAACTGCGGCTACCTCAACTCCCCCAAGTTGCTAGACAGTGCTTATATCTGTGGCTACTTTACTGCACCCAAGGAAAGGGTATTGTGAGACGCTCTGCACAGGGGGAGAAAGCTATACAGCCAGTGGACAGTGCTAATAACTGTGGCAACTTCACCGCACCCAAGGAAGGGGTATTGTAAGATGCTTTGCACAGGGGCAGAAAGCTATACAGCCAGTGGACAGTGCTAATAACTGTGGCAACTTCACTGCACCCAAGGAAAGGGTATTGTGAGACGCTCTGCACAGGGGCAGAAAACTATACAGCCAGTGGATAATGCGAATAACTGTGGCTACTTCACCGAACCCAAGGAAAGGGTATTGCGAGACGCTCTGCACAGGGGCAGAAAGCTTATACAGCCAGTGGATAGTGCTAATAACTGCGGCTACTTCACTGCACCCAGGGAAAGGGTATTGTGAGACGCTCTGCATAGCGGCAGAAAGCTATAAGCCACTGGACAGTGCGAATAACTGCGGCTACTTTACCGCACCCAAGGAAATGGTATTGTGAGATGCTCTGCACAGTGGCAGAGCTAAATTGGTTTGCAGTGTCCCAGGAGATATTAGAATACTGTTTAGCAATGAGACCTCTGCCTAATGCACTGCACACTGAGAATTGTATAGCTGCAATGCTCTGCACAGGCCTAGATGCTTTAAAAAAATGGGTGCACTACTGCTCCAAGCCAGCCACAACAGTAATGCACACAATGAGGATTAGCCCTAAGAAGGACCGTTGGGGTTCTTAAAGAGAGGATCCTACTCAAACACTTTCCCTATATCAGCAGCATTACTTTCCCTAACCTCTGCCAGCATGCGTCTGAGGCGAGCCGCGGGCGGGACCAGTTTAAGTACTCGGCAGTCACCTGATCCCGCCAGCCACCCACTGCTGTTAGCGGGCAGAGGGCTGGCACGTCACAGCAGGAAGGGGTAATGCCTTCCCTGCATTTTTATTGGCTAAAAAATGGTGCTAAACATGCGGGGAAGGGAAATGAAAGTAACTTGAGTACAGCGTATTGCTCGACTCGAGTACTAAGCGTCTCCAGTAGCCTAATACTCGAACGAGTAGCAAGCTCGGACGAGTGTGTTCGCTTGTCTTTAATAAAAACCAAAAGTGAGAAGTCAGAAGTTCATTTTGCGGAAACGCAAAGCACAAGTCAGGAGAGGAAATCATTTACATGCCATCATTTTATGTGGTCAACCCTTCGAACAATCATGAAATGTAGGAAATGAGAAAACAATCAGTTTTGAATCACCTAAAAAAAAAATCAAAAAATTTAATTTTACAAGAAATTTTCCACCTGGATCAGCAGCCCCTTTAACCCCTTGACGACAAATGACGTACCGGTACGTCATGGAGCGTCGGGATATGTATGAAGAGAGGTTGCGTGGCAACCTCTCTTCATACAGTGCGGGCATCAGCTGTTTATAACAGCTGACACCCGCGGGCAATAGCCGCGAGCGGCAGCGCGGCCGATCGCGGCTATTAACCATTTAAATGCCGCTGTCAATTCTGACAGCGGCATTTAAATCCCCCGAACGATGTTCGGGGGTCCCGCGCGGTCCCCCCGTGGTGAGATCGGGTGAGCCATGCACGTATCATGGCAGCCGGGGGCCTAATGAAAGGCCCCAGGGCTGCCTTAGCAGACTGCCTATCAAGCCGTCCCCGTGGGGTGGCTTCATAGGCTGCCTGTCAAAAAGCAGCATTACGTCCTACTGCAGGAGCGATCAAAGCATCGCATCTTAAAGTCCCCCAGGGGGACTTCAAAGTAAAGTAAAAAAAAGAATCAATAAAGTTTTTTTTTTATTGAAAAAAAAAAAAGTTGTAAAAGTTGAAATCACCCCCCTTTTGCCATATCTATTATTAAAAAATCTAAATAATAAATTAAAAATATGTGTTTGATATCGCCGCGTCCGTAAAGGTCCGCTCTATCAAAGTAGCACATAATTTTTCGCGCACGGTGAACTTCGTCCAAAAAAAAAAATGAAGAACGCCAGAAATGCACTTTTTTAGTTACCCTGTCTCCCAGAAAAAACGCAATAAAAAGCGATCAAAAAGTCATATGTATTCCAAAATGGTACTATCAGAAACTACAGGACATCCCGCAAAAAATGAGACCTTGCTCAACTACGTCGACGGAAAAATAAAAAAGTTATTGCGCGCACAAAATGACGACAGAAAATAATTGAAAAAATTTTTATGTCTTTTAAAAAAAAAAAGAGTATAGTAAAAAAAAAAGTTAAACAAGTTTGGCATCGTAGTAATCGTAATCGTACCGACCCATAGAATAAAGTTATCATGTCGTTTTTGTTGCCATTTGTGCGCCGTAGAAGCAAGACGCACTAAAAGATGGCAAAATGTCGTTTTTTTTTCATTTTACTCCACTTAGAATTTTTTAAAAGTTTTTCAGTACATTATATGGTACTTTAAATAGCACCATTGAAAAATACAACTCATCCTGCAAAAAACAAGCCCTCATACAGCGACGTGGATGGATAAATAAAGGAGTTATGATTTTTTTTAAAGGGGGGAGGAAAAACCGAAAATGGAAAAAGAAAAATGGCCGCGTCATTAAGGGGTTAAATAAAAATTGGCTGCAACCAAAGGTATGGTGGAAAGAGGAGGTAGCAGGGGGTAACCTAGTCACTGATTGATAGTCCACCAGAGCTGCTGAACTCCAGGACCGAGAGTGGCGCTGTAATCCCCGCTGGGGGCACCAGTAGGTCTTTGTCCCACCCCCTGTTAAAAGGGTGGTCTGGGATTATTAGTATAGGACTGTTTTTTGTGTTTCTTTCAAGGGGGTGAACTGCAGTACCAAACAGACTACTGATATAAAGTGGCACTGTTGCTTGAGTACAAACAGACCGCTTTTCTAACTTTTCACTTTTCTCAATTTTTACAGGCAAAACTGCACTGGTGCAACCCAATTGTTCAAGCCCTGTTGGTATATGTAAATGTCTATGTGCATATTAAAGGAGACTGATCCAAAGAGAATGTGAAAAATCTAAGATAGACATATGTCTATATATATAAAGAAGAAAGCCCTTACTGACTGACTCACTGACTGACTGACTCGCCACTAATTCTCCAACTTCCCGATGTCGTAGAAACATGAAATTTGGCACGAGCATAGATTATGTCCAAAATAGGAAAAGTAAATGGTCCCAACTCGATTATTCAATTCTAGCGCAAAAGAATTGGCAAATTTGGCAAATTTTACATACGGAATCTAATTTTCCAACTTCCCGATGTCTTAGAAACAGGAAATTTGGCATGAGTATTGATTGTGTCATATACAGGAAAAGCTAATGGGTCCCAACTAGATTATTCAATTCTAGTGCAAAAGAACTAGCGTCCAAATTTTATGTACAGAAACTAATTCTCTCACTTCCCGATATCGTAGAAACGTGAAATTTGGCACGAGCATTGATTATGTCATAAATAGGAAAAGCTAAGGGGTCCCAACTCGATTATTGAATTCTAAGCGCAAAAGAATTAGCCCCCAAATTTTACATGCGTAATCTAATTCTTCAACTTCCCGATGTCGTAGAAACATGAGATTTGGCATGAGCATTGATTATGTCATAAATAGGAAAAGCTAATGAGTCCCAACTCGATTATTCAATTCTAAGCGCAAAAGAATTTGTGTCCATATTTTACGTACGTAATCTAATTCTCTCACTTCCCAATGTCATAGAAACTTGAAATTTGGCACGAGCATTGATTATGTCATAAATAGGAAAAGCAATAGGTCCCAACTCAATTATTCAATTCTAAGCGCAAAAGAATTAGCGTCCAAATTTTACGCACGTAATCTAATTCTCTCACTTAAAATTTGGTACGAGCATTGAATATGTCATAAATAGGAAAAGTTAATGGGTCCCAACTCGATTATTCAATTCTAGCGCAAAAGAATTAGCGTCTAAATTTTACGTACATAATCTAATTCTCTCACTTCCCGGTGTCATAGAAACATGAAATTTGGCACGAGCATTGATTATGTCATAAATATGAAAAGTTAATGGGTCCCAACTCGATTATTCAATTCTAGCGCAAAATAATTAGCATCCAAATTTTACGTATGTAATCTAATTCTCTCACTTGAAATTTGGCGCGAGCATTGATTGTGTCATAAACAGGAAAAGCTAATGGGTCCCAACTTGATTATTCAATTCTAAGCGCAAAAAAGTTAGCTTCCAAATTTTACATATGGAATCTAATTCTCTAACTTCCCAGTGTCATAGAAACTTGAAATTTGGCACGAGGACTGATTATGTCATAAATAGGAAAAGTTAATGGGTCCCAACTCGATTATTCAATTCTAAGCGCAAAAGAATTAGCCTCCAAATTTTACGTACGTAATCTAATTCTCTCACTTCCCGATGACATAGAAACTTGAAATTTGGCAAGGGCATTGATTATGTCATAAATAGGAAAAGTTAATGGGTCCCAACTTGATTATTTAATTCTAAGCACAAAAGAATTAGCGTCCAAATTTTACGTACAGAATCTAATTATCTCACTTCCTGATGTCATTTTATATAAAGGAAACGTTGCATGGTTACCTCCATGTGTTGTTTCCTGGGTAGCGCAAAGAACCATGCAAAATGGTGAACATATTTTTTTCCTCGGTATCTCTAAAGTAACCACGACTTCATAAGATTTTTCCGTGTGAACACCAGATAAACACCAGTACCAAATTAACTTGGGCGAAGCCGGGTATATCAGCTAGTATATATATAAAGAAGAAAGCCCTTACTGACTGACTCACTCACTGATTGACTCGCCACTAATTCTCCAACTTCCCGATGTCGTAGAAACATGAAATTTGGCACAAACATAGATTATGTCATATATAGGAAAAGCTAATGAGTCCCAACTTGATTATTCAATTCTAAGTGCAAAAGAATTAGCGTCCAAATTTTATGTACATAATCTAATTCTCTCACTTCCCAATGCAACAAATAATTACACAAATTTTTACCGCACAAATGTGAAATTTGCCATGACCATTCTTTGCATACTAAATATTGGAAATTTAAAGGGTTGCAACTTGATTGTTCAATCCTTTGCATAAAAAGTAGGTGACCCCCTATGTAATGTAACTAATAACACACATCTGTACTGCACAAACTTGAAATTTGGCATGAACATTCCAATGTTATGTAACTAATAACATATCTGTACCCCGCAATATATGAGATAGTTATCTTCTCAGCAAAACAAAATGCATTTAGAAATATGAGTATATACTGACAGGAATAAAACTGACTGTAGTATGTATTGAAAGGCTGTAAAGTACCAAAGGAAGTGGACATGGACTGCTGTGATGGGGTATGCCTTTAAGTATAACAATGGGCTGCAACCTTCAGTCTGGGTAGGGAATTTACATAAAAAGGGGCATTACCTTTCATGGTAAAAATGAGGAGAGTGTGTGAGGTGCCACATTCTGTGGGGTGACATTTTCACATACAGTCTGAGATAAATCTCTTTCCTATCTGCCTATACACTGAGAGGAATCTATCTGATCTGTGTGTTATGAGCAGCATGTAAGAGGTGGCACATTCTGTGTAGTGGCATTTTCACATACAGTCTGAGATAAATCTCTCTCCTATCTGCCTATACACTGAGAGGAATCTATCTGAGCAGTGTGTGAGATGTGGACATTCTGTGGGGTGACATTTTCACATACAGTCTGAGATAAATCTCTCTGCTATCTGCCTATACACTGAGAGGAATCTATCTGATCTGTGTGTTATGAGCAGCGTGTGTGAGGTGGCACAATCTGTGGGGTGACATTTTCGCATAAAGTTTGAGAAAAATCTCTCTTCTATCTGCTTATACACTAAAGAATCTAACTGGCCTGTATGTTATGAAAAAATATCTCTTCTATCTGCCTATGCACCAAAAATCAGCAAGAAATACGATTTATGAGAGAGGGTTTTTTTTTCAAAAAATATATAAAGCCTAGGAAAGTTCTTTTTGGCACACACACTACCTTTAGGCCTTTACCTTCAGGTAGTAGGCAGGCGTTTTTGAGAAATTCATTGTCCAACTGTGATAATTTACAATAAAATTGTGAGTCAACATAGTGTACAAAGAGGCCCTCACCACTTAATACGATTATTTGTTTTCTATTTGTAAAATTTATGAAAAATGTGAAATTTTAAATGTTTCTTTTAGGCAAAGTTTTAACCTTACCTATGTTGAGAGTTAGATTCCTAAGTTTAGTATTTTACATTCATAATTGTTATTTACAACAAAAAACTATCTTTTTTAGTTTTAACGAGGAATTATTATTTCCTTTTACAATTCAATTGTTTTGTTTTTTGTATTTTACAAATCTTTTTAATTTTATGTTTTATTTTATATAAAGGAAACATCGCATGGTTACCTTCACGTGGTATTTACTGGTAACGCAAAGAACCATGCAAAATGGTGAACATATTTTTTTCCTCGGTATCTCTAAAGTAACCACGACTTCATAAGATTTTCCGTGTGAACACCAGATAAACCCCAGTACCAAATTAACTCGGGCAAAGCCGGGTAAATCAGCTAGTATGTATATATAAGCTCTATCCAGGAAGGAGTCCACGTTCAGTTGCCCAGAAGGTAACCTGTGGAACCCATTACTCCTGTACATCCAGACCAAACACTTGCAGAACCCTCATCCGTTATCTCCCGAGGATGCCGCCACCTCTGTTTTCATGTGATGGCCAAAAATGAAGCATGTGATAATGAATATGCAACCAGCCAACTTCAGTCATAGGCCTTAGTCACACGGGCGTTTATTGCCGCGATTTGCGCATGCGCATGCGTCCGGCGATTTTTTCAAACCATTGCTTTGCAATGGTATCGGACACATGAGCGCTTTTTATGCGCTCGTCCGATAAATTATGGAACAGAAATCGCAGATCGCACCTATCTGCGATCTGCGATTCCTGTTCTCTTCTCTATATGCGCTCAACGGGGCCAGCGGCAGCAGTGCCGACCCCATTGAGAACATACAGAAGACAAATCATTCTTCTCTGCCACAGCTGGAACAGCTGTGGCAGAGAAGAACGATGTTTGCCCATTGAATTCAATGGAGTCGGCAATACAGCCGACTCCATTGAAAGCAATGGGCTGCCGGCGTGCGCGGGATGAATTGTCGGGAAGGGGTTAAATATATAACCCCTTCCCTGCAATGCATCCTTAAATGTGAAAAAATAAAAAAAATGTATGTACTCACCGGCTCCCGGCAGCTGGAGATCCCGGTGGCCGGCCTGCAGTAGATGTGAAGGGGTGTGACCCAGACTGGCCCCTAATTGGCTCAGCCTGAGCCAATCAGAGGCAGATCTCAGTCACACCCATCCATGAATCCAAGCTTTTATGCTGCCTGAGGTGAAGTGTGATATGCTCTCACAACCCCCACTGGTAAGGCAAAACAAAACACTAATTTTACATTGAAAGTGCCAATACACAAGGTTCCCAACACATACTTGAACTATTGAGACTAGTCAGAAGTGACAGATTAACCCCTTGAGTGGCGGGTTTCTTACCGTCCTGTCAAACCCACCAGGGCAGGTTTTTTAAATGGGCTAATCATTTAATTTCAACTATTTTTCCAGTCGCATTCCAAGAGCCATAACTTTTTCACTTTTCCATTGACACGGCCATATGAGGGCTTGTTTTTTGCGGGACAAGTTGTGTTTTTTGATGACATCATTTTTGGGTATATATAATGTATTGCGTAACTTTTGTAGAAAAATTTGTATGGAGATTGGGGAGAAAAATGAAATTCTGCCATTTTTTGGATTTCATTTTTACAACGCTCAGCGTACAGAATAAATAGTGTGATAATATTAATCTCTGAGTCAACACGATCCCGGCGATACCAAGTTTATACAGTTTTTTTATGTTTTGCTATTTTTGTACATTTAAAATATTTTTTTTCTTAAAGGCTTGCTTTTGTGTCGCCACATTCCGAGAGTCGTATTAATTTTTTTTCCATTTGCAGTCATGTTATTTGCAGGATGAACTCTAGTCTTTGTTTATCTAATTTTTAGGAACATGTAAAATTTTAACCGCTTTTTAATTAGAGATGAGCGAACGTGCTCGGCCCCGCCCCTTTTTCACCCGAATACCGCGATTTTCGAGTACTTCCATACTCGGGCGAAAAAATTCGGGGGGCGCCGTGGCGGCGCGGGGGGTTGCAGCGGGGAGTGGGGGGGGAGAGGGAGAGAGAGAGGGCTCCCCCCTGTTCCCCGCTGCTACCCCCCGCACCGCCGTGCCTCTCCCCGCCCCCCGGCACCCCCCGAATCTTTACGCGCGAGTACTGAAGTACTCGAAAATGGCGGTACTCGGGTGCGTAAGTACTCATTACGAGTACGTTCGCTCATCTCTATTTTTAATCCATTTTTTCTAGGGGCAAAATTAACAAAATCTGTAATTCTAGCATGTTTTTTTAATTTTTATTTTTCACTGCATTCTCTGCGCAGTATAAATAATATATTAAAGTAATTCTACAGGCGTACGATTATGCCAATACCAAATTGTAATAGTTTTTTTCTTAATTAAAGTTATTAAAGTTTAAATCACCCTCTTTTTTCCATATCTATAAATATAAGAATGAATGTCTGTCTGTATGTCCTTAATGCATTATTACTAGAGATGAGCGAACACCAAAATGTTCGGGTGTTCGTTATTCGGAACGAACTTCCCGCGATGCTCGAGGGTTCGTTTCGAACAACGAACCCCATTGAAGTCAATGGGCGACCAGAGCATTTTTGTATTTCGCCGATGCTCGCTAAGGTTTTCATGTGTGAAAATCTGGGCAATTCAAGAAAGTGATGGGAATGACACAGTGACGGATAGGGCAGGCGAGGGGCTACATGGTGGGCTGCATCTCAAGTTCACAGGTCCCACTATTAAGCCACAATAGCGGCAAGAGTGCCCCCCCCCCCACTGTCAGCATAAAGATCGTCCTCCTCTGGCACAGCTGTAACAGCTGTAGCAGAGAAGAACGATGTTTGCCCATTGAATTCAATGGAGCGGCAATACAGCATGTTCCACTGAATGCAATGGGCTGCCCGCGATCGCAGGATGAATGGTCGGAAAGGGGTTAAATATATAACCCCTTTCCTGCAATTCATCCAGAAATGTGTTACACTAAAAATATATACCGGCGTATAAGGCGACGGGGCGTATAAGACGACCCCCCAACTGTCACCTTATACGCCGGTAATACAGTGGATCAAAGAATAAAAAGCATTACTTACGTTTTTTGATGATCTGCGGCGCTCCTGCAGGCTGTCACTCCCTCCTAATCCACGGCAGACAAGCTTTCTCTATGAAAGGCTTTAAATCCCTGCCTCCAGAAAGACACGTGCCTTCAGCCAATCACAGCCAATGACAATGATGTCATTGAATGGCTGTGATTGGCTGTGTTTCTGGAGGCGGGGATTTCAAGCCTTGAAATCCCCGCCTCCAGAAACACAGCCAATCACAGCCATTCAATGACATCATTGTCATTGGCTGTGATTGGCTGAAGGCACGTGTGCTTCTGGAGGCAGGGATTTAAAGTCTTTCGTGGAGAAAGCAATACTCTGCCGTGGACCAGGAGGGAGTGACAGCCTGCAGGAGCGCCGCAGATCATCTAAAAACGTAAGTAATGATTTTTATTCTTTGCTCCACTGTATTACCGGCGTATAAGGTGACAGTTGGGGGGTCGTCTTATACGCCCCGTTGCCTTATACGCCGGTATATATTTTTAGTGTAACACATTTCTGGATGAATTGCAGGAAAGGGGTTATATATTTAACCCCTTTCCGACCATTCATCCTGCGATCGCCGGCAGCCCATTGCATTCAGTGGAACATGCTGTATTGCCGCTCCATTGAATTCAATGGGCAAACATCGTTCTTCTCTGCTACAGCTGTTACAGCTGTGCCAGAGAAGAAGGATTTGTCTTCTATATGTTCTCAATGGGGTCAGCACTGCTGCCGCTGGCCCCATTGAGCGCATATAGAATGCATCCATAGCGAACCGCGGGAGGGGCAGACTTTCATATCAGGCGGACACCTTATCTCCCCAGCCACTCACAGCAGGGGGGTGGTATAGGGCTTAAACGTTGCAGGGGGAAGTTGTAATGCCTTCCCTGTCTTTATATTGGCCAAAAAAAAGCGCTAACGTCTCAGGGAAGAAAGTTTAAGTAACCCGGACACCGCATGGTGTTCGTTACGGATAACGAACATACCGAACACCCTAATATTCGCACGAATATCAAGCTCGGAAGAACACGTTCGCTCATCTCTAATTATTACACTATTCATCTGATCGCCATGAAACTTTGGGAAGTTGTTGAGTCACTCCTGCGAAGGTTTCTGGCATAGTACATCTATCCTACGATAGGTGAAGTATCAAGGAAAGCAGCATCAATTGAAGCTATTTCAGAAAGACATCCTGGACTCTTCAGGGAATAAAAATTCCAATTTTCATCTTTATTCAGCAAAAGGACTCCATAAGCAAAGACAACACTTGCAACGTTTCGTCCTACGCAGAGGACTTTTTCATGCTTTTGATTGGTTGCTATTTCCTATAGTGCTGAGGTTACATGAAAGCTTCGCTGTGATTGGTTGCTATTCCTTTTACTGCTGAGGTAACATGAAAGCTGTGCTGTGATTGGTTGCTATATATTAAACAGCTGAGGTAACATGAAAGCTGTGCTGTGATTGGTTGTTATATATTATACTGCTGAAGTAACATGAAAGCTGTGCTGTGATTGGGTGTTATCTATAAATATAAAAACAAATATATGTCTGTCTGTCTTCGCAGCAACACGCGACAGTTACGCTAGTCTATAATAAAAAAATCTAAATCATAAAAGAAAAATGTATATTTAGTATCGCCTCATCCACCTCATCAAAGTAGTGCATTATTTACCCCACACGGTGAACGTAGTCCGGAAAAAAACCCGCCAGAAATGCATTTTTTCAGTCACCCTGTCTCCCAGAAACACTACAGGACATCCCACAAAAAATGAGCCCTTGCTCAAGTACGTCGACGGTAAAATAAAAAAGTTATTGCGCGCAGAAGATGCAGCAGAAAATAATTTTAACAATTTTTTTAAAATACAAGTACCACAGCAAAAAAAAAAAACTATACAAGTTTAGTATCGTAGTAATCATACTGACTAGAGATGAGCGAGCACCAAAATGCTCGGGTGCTCGTTACTCGAGTCAAACTTTTCGTAATGCTCGAGAGCTGGTTTCCAGTAACGAACCCCATTGAAGTCAATGGGAGACTCGAGCATTTTTCAAGGTGAGCCATGCTCTGCATAGGGGAGGTTATGTGAAACACCTGAAAACATCAGAAAGTGATGGAAACACCACGGAACCGGATAGGGAATGCATGGATGCTTCTGAGGCTCCCAGGTCGCACTATTAAGCCAAATTGTGGTCAAGAGCCTGGCGGTTGCCCCCTAACAATATACTTGGGCCAGACCATAATCAGCAAGGCACACGTGCTGGTACATCTTAGCAGAGCACCACACTAGGTGCAACCAAGGCCAATCACCGCCTGCGGGTGACACCGCTGCCTCTTCAGCCAATCACAATCAGCTCTTTCAGCAGGCGGGGATTTTAAATCCCTGCACGCTGATAGATCAGCAACACTACAGAGCCAGGGACAGCGCGGATAAGACACGGCTGAGCCCTTGCAGCTGATGTTTTTTCAGGGAAGGGTTTTGAATTTAAGCCCTTCGCTGAAAAACCATGACAAAACAGTGTAAAAAAAAAAATTGATACTCACCTCTCTTCAGTCGCCTGGGTTCAGCCGCATCTTATCCGCGCTGTCCCCGCCTCTGTAGCACTACTAATCTAACAGCACGCGGGGATTTAAAATCCCTCTCTACTGAAAGAGCTGATTGTGATTGGCTAAGGCGCTCAGCCAATCACAATCAGCTCTTTCAGCAGGCGGGGATAAATCAGGACTACAGAGCCAGGGACAGCGCGGAGAAGACGCGGCTGAGCCCTGACAGCTGAAGAGAGGTGAGTATCAATTATTTTACATTTTTTAAACAATATTTTCTGTTTTTTCAGGGAAGGGCTTATATTAAAGCCCTTCCTTGAAATCCATTGACAGCTGCGGTAGGGAATTGAAGAATTCCTTTGCTGCATCTGTCACAGATGTGGCAGATGTAGCAGCAGGGAACTCTATTTACTAGCGGGGATGAATGATTATATTAAAGCCCTTCCCTTAAATCCATTGACTGCCGGCACACATGACAGCTGCGGCAGGGAATTGAAGAATTCCTCTGCTGCATCTGTCACAGATGTGGCAGATGTAGCAGCAGAGAATTCTTTTTACTAGCAGGGGATGAAGGAAACATCTGTTGCATGCGGCAGATGTGTTCTTCATCCCCGTGGAGAACACGGTAGCGGCGGACGGTAAGTTTTTTTTTACAATAAAATTATTGTTTTTACACTAAAATTATTGTTATTTATATGTAAAGCCCTTCCATGAAAAACAATTCAGGGGTGCCGGCAGATCATTGTTTTCAATGGAGCCGCCAGCAGCAGCCGCGGCTCCATTGAAAACAATGCAGAGCATTGGACACCTTGAAAAATGCTCAAGTCTCCCATTGACTTCAATGTTCGTTAATCGAAACGAGCTCTAGAGCATTAGAAAAAGCTTGGCTTGAGTAACAAGCACCCAAGCATTTTGGTGCTCGCTCATCTCTAGTTACAATTATTCCAATCCCGTGCCATCTCCATCACAAATTTGTCAGGAGCCACAAATATGGGCATAAAGTGGACTTGGATGCTAGTACTTCTAAGCATCTGCAAGATTCAAAAACCCTTTCTAAAATAAAAGACTGGTTTGCAGCACGAGGTGTCGCAAAAATTGCCACCGCTGGTATACAGGGAGCCTGTGAAAGTCTCATTAAATCAGTTACGGTTCCTTTGATCACTCCAAGGTGACAGCATCAAGTATGAAGAAATTCGAGTGGCCAAACATGGCAGAGTTGCACCCCGTGAAGCACCTTGGCCTCTGCCCACACCCTCAATAAACGTGGGCATAAAGCGTACTTGGATGCTAGTACTTCTAAGAATTTGCACAATTCAACAACCCTTTCTAAAATAAAAAATTTATTTTAAGCAGTTGGTGTCACCACAGCAATACAGTGACCCTGTGAAAGTCTTATTAAGTCAGTTACGCTTCCTTTGATTGGTCCAATCCAGTGTCTTAGATGACTGTGGTAAAACGAGAGCTAATACATAGTGAGCAGCGCTGACCCCCAGGAATGTGGGCGTCTATCAGACCCAAACCGGCTGTCTACCACTCAGGGTATTTTACATTCACTTTAATATAAAAACACGCAGTGTACAATGAGTTCTGTCTGGTTACACAGTGCTGTACAGAATTGCAATCCTGTGCCACCTCTGTCACAACATTGCCAGGAGCCACAAACGTGGGCATAAAGCGGATGCTTGTACTTCTAACCATCTGCACAATTCAACAACCCATTCTTAAACAAAAGATTGCCTTGAAGCTGGAGATGTCGCAAAAGATGCCACCACACATATACAGTGAACATGTGAAAGTCTCAATAAATCAGTTATGGTTCCTTTGATCGCTACTAGGACAGCATGAACCGTGAAGAAATTGGAGTGGGCAAAGCAAGACAATTCATTCTATGTATGTGTCAGATAGCTGAACACTGTGCTGGAAAACCTTTGTGTACCCAGAGTATAGGCGAACCACTGAAACATTTATGTACCAAGAGTATAGGCAAATCCATGAAACATTTGTGCTCCAAGAGTATAGGCAAACCCCTGAAAAATTGGTGTACCAAGAGTATAGGCGAACCCCTGAAACATTTGTGTACCACGAGTATAGGTGACCCCCTGAAACATTTCTGTACCAAGAGTATAGGCGACCCCCTGAAACATTTCTTTACCAAGAGTATAGGCTACCCCTGAAACATTTCTGTACCAAAAGTTTAGGCGAACCCCTGAAACATTTCTGTGCCAAGAGTATAGGCCACCCCCTGAAACATTTCTGTACCAAGAATATAGGCGGACCCCTGAAACATTTCTGTACCAAAAGTATAGGCCAACCCATGAAACATTTCTGTACCAAGAGTATAGGCGAACCCCTGAAACATTTGTGTACCATGAGTATAGGCGAGCCCCTGAAACATTTCTGTACTAAGAGTATAGGCGAACCCCTGAAACATTTGTGTACCATGAGTATAGGCGAGCCCCTGAAACATTTCTGTACTAAGAGTATAGGCGACCCCTTGAAACATTTCTTTACCAAGAGTATAGGCTACCCCTGAAACATTTCTGTACCAAAAGTTTAGGCGAACCCCTGAAACATTTCTGTGCCAAGAGTATAGGCCACCCCCTGAAACATTTCTGTACCAAGAATATAGGCGGACCCCTGAAACATTTCTGTACCAAAAGTATAGGCCAACCCATGAAACATTTCTGTACCAAGAGTATAGGCGAACCCCTGAAACATTTGTGTACCATGAGTATAGGCGAGCCCCTGAAACATTTCTGTACTAAGAGTATAGGCGAACCCCTGAAACATTTCTGTACCAAGAGTATAGTCAAGTGAACCCCTGAAACATTTCTGTACCAAGAGTATAGGCGAACCCCTGAAACATTTCTTTACCAAGAGTATAGGCGAACCCCTAAACATTTTTGTACCAAGAGTATAGCCGACTCCCAGAAAAATTGGTGTACCAAGAGTATAGGTGAACCCCTGAAAAATTGGTGCACCAAGAGTATAGGCCAAGCCCGGAAAAATTTGTTTATCAAGAATATAGATGACTCCCGGAAAAATTGGTGTACCAAGAGTATAGGTGAACCCCTGAAAAATTGGTGTATCAAGAGTATAGGCGAAGCCCGGAAAAATTTGTTTGCTATGAGTATAGATGAAGCCCGGAAAAATTGAGTATAGGCGTAGCCCGGAAAAATTTGTGTACCAAGAGTACAAGTGTACCCTTGAAAAATTTGTTTACCCAGAGTGTAGGTGAAACCCAGAAACATTTTTTAAAGATAGAGCTTGTAGTTTCTTAATTTGCTAACAGAGCCTGAAGGCAGCCCTCCAAAACAATAGTTTTCACAGAGCCTTTTGGCCCTCTGAAAAATTGGCTGTTCAGCATGCTGACATGCTGTTTTAGGAGGAGGAGGAGTACGATCAGAGAGGGATAGACCAAGCTACTTCTCCCCTTTTTTGGGATGATAGAAGGTGCATGGTTCTCCTGTTCCAGCTCACAGAATCTTTATGTTCCACTGCTTTCCACCAGTAGAGAAGAGAAGTCTGGGGAAATCCAGTCTTTCTTCATCTTAAAGGGGTTGTCCCGCGCCGAAACGTTTTTTTTTTTTTTCAACCCCCCCCCCCCCCCGTTCGGCGCGAGACAACCCCGATGCAGGGACCTAAAAAGAAATCCGCACAGCGCTTACCTGAATCCCCGCGCTCCGGTGACTTCTTACTTACCGCCTGAAGATGGCCGCCGGGATCTTCTCCCTCGGTGGACCGCAGGGCTTCTGTGCGGTCCATTGCCGATTCCAGCCTCCTGATTGGCTGGAATCGGCACGTGACGGGGCGGAGCTACACGGAGCTACACGGAGCCCCGTTGAGAAAAGAAGAAGACCCGGACTGCGCAAGCGCGCCTAATTTGGCGATTAGACGCTGAAAATTAGACGGGCACCATGGAGACAAGGACGCTAGCAACGGAGCAGGTAAGTGAAAAACTTCTGATAACTTCTGTATGGCTCATAATTAATGCACAATGTACATTACAAAGTGCATTAATATGGCCATACAGAAGTGTATAGACCCACTTGCTTTCGCGGGACAACCCCTTTAATGAGTGTAAGCCTGTCGGCGCTGTCAGTTGACAGGCGGGTACGCTTATTCGTGATGATCCCCCCAGCAGCACTAAACACCCTCTCTGATAACATGCTAGCGGCAGGGCAGGCCAGCCCCTCCAGGGAGTACAGTGCAAGTTCGTGCCACGTGTCCAGCTTTGACACCCAATAGTTGTATGGAGCAGAGGGATCACGGAGGACATTGGTACAGTCGGCTATGTACTCACTGACCATGTTTTTACATTGTTTCCTCCGACTCAGCCTACACTGCGGAGCCATGAAACTGGCAAAAGCCTTGGAGAGGCTGCGCTGGACATGCTGCCTGATCCCTGCATCTACCCTGCTAGTTGGCCCACTGACCTACGTCTACTACTAGTGTTGTCAGATGGGAACTTTAGCATCAGCTTTTGACTAGGGCCTTGTGGTATTGTATCACTCTTGTACTCCTTTCCTCTTCGGGAATGAGAGTGGAAAGGTTCTCCTTATATTATGGGTCGAGAACGGTAAACACCCAGTAATCCGTGTTGACCAGAATTCATCTAAGGCGATGGTCACAGGAAAGGCAGCTTAACATGAAGTCAGCCATGTGTTCCAGAGTCCCAGTACGCAACACATCGCTGTCCACACTAGGAAGATGTCTTTCATGATCCTCTTCAGCCCATACACGCAGAACAGATGTAAGGGAAGTAGCATGGGTACTCCAATACGCACTGAGAAGCAGGCGTGAGGGTGGTCTGGCTATAAAGCGACATATTGTCATCCCCCATCTCCTGTTCTAACCGCAAAGCCTCGGCCTTTATGCTTAGCAGGGAACTTTTCAGTAGGCAAAGCAGCGGGATAGTTATGCTGATAATGGCCACATCGCCGCTCACCATTTGTGTAGACTCCTCAAAGTTTCCTAGGACCTGACAGATGTCTACCATCCATGCCCACTCCTCTGTGAAGAACTGTGGAGGCTGACTAATACTCCGACGGCCATGTTGCAGCTGTTGCAGCAGTTGTATTCTACAATTGCTCTACGCTGCTCGGAAAGCCTAGCCAACATGTGCAACATACAATTCCAGTGCATGCGCATGTCGCACAACAGTCGGTGCACTGGCAGCTGGAAGCGATGTTGCAGTGTCCTGAGGGTGGCAGCATCCGTTATGGACTTGCAGAAATGTGCGTACATGCAACGTACCTTGCTGAGCAGGTCAGAGAAATGGAGGTAGTTTTTCAGAAAGTGCTGAACCACCAGATTGAACACGTGAGCCAGACATGGCACGCTTGTTAGCCTGCCAAGCTGCAGAGCCGCCACCAGGTTATGCCCATTGTCAAACACGACCATGCCGGGTTGCAGGTTCAGCGGCAAAAGCCACAGATCTGTTTGCTCTGTCAAACCCTGCAACAGCTTTTGGGCGGTGTGCCTTCTTGTCACCTAAGCTCAGGAGTTTCAGCTCGGCCTGCCAACGCTTCCCCACGGCAGTGCTGCAGCGCCTCAAGCTACCGACTACAGGCGACATGCTCACACATGGTAATTGAGAGGTGGAGGTGGCAGAGGAGGAGGAGGCAGGCTGTTTGTTGGAGGTGGCATAATACGCTGGAGAAACCATCACCGAAGTAGGACCCGCAATCCTCGGTGTGGGGAGCACGTGAGCGGACCCAGGGTCAGACTCGGTCCCAGCCTCAACCAAGTTCACCCAATGTGCCATCACAGAGATGTAGTGTCCCTGTCCGGCAGCACTTGTCCACATGTCCATCGTTAAGTGGACCTTCCCAGTAACCGTGTTGGTGAGGGCACTGTTTATGTTCCGTGAGATGTGCTGGTGTAGGGCAGGGACGGCGCATGGGGAAAAATAGTATTGACTGGGGACTGAGTACCAAGGGACCGCTGCCGCCATCATGTTTCGGAAAGCCTCCGTTTCCACTAGCCTGTATGGCAGCATCTTCAGGCTGAGTAGCTTTGCAATATGCACATTTAAAGATTGTGCATGCGGATGGGTGGCCGCATATTTCCACTTTCCTTCCAACACTTGGATTAGCGACAGCTGAACGCTGTGCTAGGACACATTGGTGGAGGCAGTGGAGGACTGTGGAGGGGATGGTGTGGGTGCAGGCCAGGAGGCGCTCATGCCTGCATCCTGGGAGGGGGATTGCATCTCTGTGCCAGGTTATGACACAGAGGAAGAGGCAGTGGTGTGGCCTGCAGGCGGTGAATGCCCTTCGTTCCACCGTAGCTATCATATGCCTGCGCATGCTGGTGGTGGTCAGGCTGGTAGTAGTGACTGCCCTGCTGATCTTGGTGAGGGACAGGTTGCACACCACTGTTCGTTGGTCGTCCACTCTCTCATTAAAAAACCTCCAGACCTTCGCCACCTAGCCCTCTGCATGGGAGCTTGCCTCGAGGAGGTGCTGTGGGGAACAGTTGGGGGATTACTTGCTCTGGCCCTGCTTCTCCCTCTGGCCACCCCACTGCCTCTTGTAACCTGTTCTGCTGCTGCACTTGCCTCCCCTTCTGAAGCGCTGTCTTCAGTAGGCTTAGCAAGCCAGGTGGGGTCACAGTCACCTCATTATCCACCAGCTCTTCCTCTGAATCCTGTGTCTGCTCCTCCCTCGGACTTACTGCCCGAGCAACAATCTCACTGACAGACAACTGTGTCTCATTATCCTTATCCACATCCTTAAAGCTATTGAGACAGTACTTGGAGGTCGCCAACCTTATCATCCTGACTCTGTGAAATTTCCAAATTTTGGGCATCGGTCACGATAAACTCCTCACGTGGCTGATGAACCGTTTTTTCCAACTCAGGGCAGGAACCCGAGAACAGTTACTGGGAGTATGTCTGTTCAGGATCTCTCCTTTTCTTGGAGTGACCAGGCTGTGAGGAAGGAGGAGCAGCCTGAGGATTCAGAGGTGCAGTCCCTTGGCCGGCATGAGTGGACTGCGTGGAAGACTGTGTGTTGGGTAAATTACTGGATGCGTTATCTGCTATCCACGTCAGCACCTGATCGCACTTTTGTGCTTGTAATAATGGTCTACCACACGGACCTGCGAATGTGAGGTGAAGCTGAGGAGCGGAGATACGCGACGCTCTACTAATCCCTCAGCAGCAGGCACTGTTTCACCCCACTCAGGACCAGGGTCTCTGCCCACACCCTCATTCGGACGCCCACGGCCTCGACCCTTACCCCTAGTCTTCACCATATTGGATAAAGCACTTGGACTAAATGCTCCGCAAAATGCCAGTAATTTTGCGTATGCTTATGGGCCAAAATAGACAGAATAATCAGTGTATGCTGTTGTCAGATAGCGGAAATTCACAGCCACCTAGAGACTGGAATATAGTGTACACTCTCAACACTCTCTTTACTGCTGTTGAATTGCGCCAATTCACAAACCCCCAGGGACTGATGTATACTGTACGCTCCTAACAGGCACAGAAAAATATAAAAGTGTTTACTACTGTTGAATAGCACTAATTCACAGACCCCCAGAGACTGGTATATGCTGTATGCTCTCAACAGGCACAGAAAAATTTAAAAGTCTTTACTGCTGTCGAATTGCGCCAATTCACAGACCCCCAGAGATAGGTATATAGTGTGCTTGAAAAAAATCTGTGCGCACTACTGGTCCCAGCGTGCCAAAATGCTGATGCACAGAATGAGAGGAGTAGTAGTAGTCCTAAAAAGGACTGCTGGGTTCTGGTAGTCAGGATCCCTGACTAACCGCAACCTAATCCCTACACTAACACTTTCTCTGCCTAGCACTGCTAGCAGCAGCTCTATCCCTAATCTCATGCAGCATTCATCTGAGACGAGCCGCGGGTGGCAACAGTTTAAGTACTGGGCGGTCACCTGATCTGGCCAGCACTCACTGCTGTAGGTGTGCAGAGGGTTGGCACGTCACAACAGGAAGTGGAAAAGCCTTCCCTGCATGTTTAGTGGCTAAAAAATGGCGCTAAATATGTGGGGAGGGGAGATAAAATTTTCTCGAGCACCACGTGGTGCTCGAGTGAGTAACAAGCACCAACGAGTATGTTAATGCTCGATCGAGCATCAAGCTTGGACGAGCATGCTTGCTCATCTCTAGTACTGACCCATAGAATAAAGTTATCATTTCATTTTTGTTGCAGTTTGTGTGCTGTAGAAACAAAGCACAGTGAAAGATGGAAAAATGTCTTTTTTTTTCCCAGTACATTATATGGTACTTTAAAAAGCACCATTTAAAAATACAACTCGTTCCACAAAAAAACAAGCCCTCATACAGCGATGTCAATAAATAAATAAAAGAGTTATGATTTTTTAAACGGGGGGAGGAAAATACAAAAAGGGTGGGGAAAAAAGGGTGGGCTGTGTCATTAAGGGGTTAAATAATTTACTAACTTCCTTCTCTGGGTCATTACGATGCAGGGACACCACATGTGTAATTTTGTTTTAATTTTTTACAAAGTAAAGGGAGAAAAGTGTTTTTATTTTTCTTAATTTTTTAACTTTTTTAAAATTTTTGTCCCTTTAGGGAACTTCCACAGAGACCCATCAGGACCCCATGATCACATTCCAGGGGGCCAATGGTGACAGCTCTTTACATGCTGCAGTTGCATGACTGCAGCATGTAAAGGGTTAACAAAGCAGAGATCGGAGGTTATCTCCATTCTCAGCTGTGTAAGAGCTGGTACCCAGCTCTCCTCTGTCAGCCCTTTACATGCTGCGGTCGCATAGACCGCGGTATGTAAAGGGTTAACACAGCAGTTATCTGGGGTTTTCTCCATTCTCTGCTGTGTAAGAGCTGGTGCCCGGCTATCCTCTGACAGCCAAGCACCAGCTCTCCCTGCCATAGAGACCATCTGCTGGCTTCTGAGAAGCCGATGGTCTCCGTGGCAACCTGTAAACAAAGCAGTGCAGGACTTTGAAAAAAGAAGCAGGAAGATATTACCGATCTGCAATTCTCAAAGTCCTGCACTGTTCTGTTTGGGACTGTGCAGGCAGAGCACAATGCAACAGTTTATGGCATTGTGCTCTGCAGGTCCTGTAGTGAAATCTTCATAGCCCCAGTAATAATAGTGCCCCCTTTAGTGGTCTCAGTAACAATACTGGCCCCGTGGGGATTGGCTGGCAGGAGAAACTCCACAGCCAACCAGCTCAATTATTCCACACCTGTGAAGGTGTGCTCCTGGAACCCGGTAGTACAACAGACCCCAGCAGCACAACATGCATCATCTGAGGATTAAAGTCCTACAGACTCTGGACATGACAGCTCCAGGTTGTCGGTTACCAGAGGTAGCTGACATCCTGGAGCTTTCATCCCGAGTCGTGGGACACCCCCCTCGGTCATACGATCACCCATATTGATTGCATTAAAGTCAATGTAAAATCAATAAAAGTTAAAGTTTACGCTCCCCTTACAGATCGGATCCATAAGGAGAGCTGAGAATACTCACCCCCCCCTCGTCCTGTGCGATGTACCCTGTCGTTCCGGTCCTGCAGGACCTGACGCCGACATCTGTGCGCCTGAGAGCATTACGTCACGCGCATGAGCAGAGGCCCAGGAAAATTTAAAAACTCCCTGCTCCCAGCTAGTATGAGTAGCCAAGAGCAGAGAGCTGGCCCTGAGAGTCGCTGTATGCAGTACCCGGACACATGATCGCTTCAGTGCTCGCTTCTATGATAACAGCGATCATGTAAAAGTTAAAAAAAGTTTTAAAAAGTGTAAACAAAAAAAAAAAGAAAAAAAAGTTTGTTTCATCTCCCCTCATGGATCATATCCATTAGGGGAAATGAAATTAGGTGCCTAAGGCCCCCGGATTTATCTGTGGACCCTACCCCGGTTTCTGCGCACGCATCTGTCACCAAAATTGCAGACGCAGGCGCAAAACCACAGATTGCCAGGGTAATTTAAAATCTCCCCGCACCTGGCTAATAAATGTAGCTGAGAGCCTGGAGATTTCATGGGGGACCCAATAGATAACGGCGATCACGTAAAAGTAAAAAAAAGCTAATGTTTCACCTCCCGTCACGGATCCAATCCGTGAGTGAAGATGAAATTACCTAACAAAGGCCACCAACTCTGTCCACCGATGGGATTCTTATCCATTGACCTTTCCCCAGCTTTGGCGTATGTGCCCGTCGGCAAAATAGAGGAATCAAGCTCAGAAGCTGTTGAGGGCACAGAAAATTTAAAATCTCCTTGCTCCTAACAACTAAAGGTAGCTGAGAGTTTGGAGCAGTAATGGAGGGCTGTGGTGAGTGGTCCTCAGTCATGCGATCCCAGTTATTAAATGGATAATAGCGATCATGTAAAAGTTAAAAGACAGTTAAAGTTTGATACTCAGTTCGTTTTAGGCCCCCTTGTGCATCCAGACAGAAGATTAGGGTCATAATGGATATGTCTCAGAACCTGGGACAAATGGGGGTATCCATTTTGGGGTGAAGGTCATTCATATGTGTCCATATGACCATACGTTTGCACATATTTGAGATATTGCAATTGAAAATGTGAAAACATGATAGTTTTTCAAAATGTTCCCAATTTTGGCAATTTTAATAAGTATGCATAAATTCTATCGGTCTATTTTTACCACCTAAATAAAGTACAATATGTGGCACAAAAAAAGAATGACTTTGATATGCAAAACATTTACGGAGTTGTTATATGTCAAAGTGACACATGTCAGAGTTCCAACATTTGGCTCCGTCACTAAGGCGCAATCAGGCTTTGTCACTTAAAGGGGTTCTGACATGAAAAAAAAATTTTTACTCACCTTGCCTGGCCAGGACGATCGCCAGGACAAGTGCTGGTGGGCAGGGACACTACGTCTCCCTAACGGCACATTGGGTTAACCTGGCGGAGGCTGGGACCGAGTCTGACCCTGGGTCCGCTCACGTACTACCCACACCGAAGATTGCCGGTCCAACCTCAGTCAGGGTTTCTTCAGCTTATTATGCCACCTCCTCCAACCCCCCCTTCCTCCTCCTCCACCTCTCAATTACCATCTGTGAGCACGTCGCCTTCAGTCGGTAGCTCGAGGTGCTGCAGCACTGCCGTTGGGAAGCGTCAGCAGACTGTGCTGAAACTCCTGAGCTTAGGTGACAAGTGGCACACCGCCCAAGAGCGGTTACAGGGTTTGACAGAGCAGACAAATCTGTGTGACAATGGGCGTAACCTTGTGGCGGCTCTGCAGCTTGGCAGACTAACACAAGTGCCATGCCTGGCCCATGTGTTCAATATGGTGGTTAAGCGCTTTCTTAAAAGCTTCCCCAATTTGTCTGAGCTGCTCAGCAAGGTGTGTCGCATGTGCGCACATTTCAGAAAGTCTACCACAGATGCTGCCACACTCAGGACACTGCAACATCGTTTCCAGCTTCCAATGCACCGACGGTTGTGTGACGTACCCACGCACTGGAATTCAACTTTGCACATGTTGACCAGGGTTTACGAGCAGCATAGAGCCATTGTTGAATACCAGCTGCAACATGCCCGTGGAAATGCCTTCGAACTTCTTCACAGAGGAGTGGGCATGGATGTCTGACATCTGTCAGGTGCTAGAAACTTTGAGGAGTTAACACAAATGGTAACCATCCCGCTGCTTTGCCTGCTGAGAAGGTTGCTGCTAGGCATTAAGGCCGACACTTTGCGGATAGAACAGGAGATGGGGGATGACAATACGTCGCTTGATAGCTAGACCACCCTCAAGTCTGTTTCTCAGCGCGTATTGGAGGAGGAGGAGGGGGAAGAGACTGCTGCCCACACTGCAGAGGGTACCCATGCTACTTCCTTCACATCTGTTCAGCATGTATGGGCTGAAGAGGAGGATGAGGTGACTGAGAGTCATCCTCCTAGTGAGGACAGCGATGTGTTGCTTACTGAGACTCTGGCACACATGGCTGACTTCATGTTAAGCTGCCTTTCCTGTGACCCTCGCGTTAGACGCATTCTGGCCAACACGGATTACTGGGTATTTACCCCACTCGACCCTTCTCTACCCACGGTATAAGGAGAACCTTTCCATTCTCATTCCCGAAGAGGAAAGGAGTACGAGAGTGATGCAATACCACAAGGCCCTGGTGGAAAACCTGATACTAAACTTCCCATCTGACAACGCTAGCGGTAGAGGACATAGTTCAATCTGAAACTAGCAGGGGAGATGCGAGAACAGGCAGCATGTTCATTGCAGGCAGGGGAACACTCTCCAAGGCCTTTTCCAGTTTTATGGCACCCCAGCCAGACTGTGTCAGCACACCCCAGTGTAGGCTGAGTAGGAGGGAACAGTGTAAAAAGATGGTGAGTGAGTAGTGAGTACATAGCCGACCGTACTAACATCCTCCGTGATCCCTCTGCTCCATACAACTATTGGGTATCTAAGCTGGACACGTGGCACGAACTTGCGCTGTACGCCTTGGAGGTGCTGGCCTTCCCTGCCGCTAGCGTGTTATCAGAGAGGGTGTTTAGTGCTGCTGGGGGGATTATCACAGATAAGCGTACCCGCCCGTCAACTGACAGCACCAACATGCTTACACTCATAAAAGACGAACAAAGGTTGGATTTCCCCAGACTTCTCTTCTCCACCGGTGGAAAGCAGCTTAACATAAAGTATCTTTAAGCTGGAACTGGAGAACCATGCACCCTCTATCACCCCAAAAAAGGTAAAAGTAGCTTGGTCTATTCTTCTCTGATCTTCCTCCTCCTAAACCATCATGTCAGCACGCTGAACAGCCAATTCTTTAGAGGGCCAAAAGGCTCTGTAAAAACTATTTTTTTCGAAGGGCTGCCTCCAGGCTCTGTCAAAACAATTTTTTCTGGGGGCATGGCCTGGCAGCGCAAGAAGATGGCCGCTTAATCCTTGTGCTCCGCTCCGGTCCTAGCCTGAAAGCTACTCCACAGCATCACACGGGTCCTCACCTCTCTCCCACGGTGATGGAGATACCGGCAACCACAGCGATGCCTCGCCGTAAGGACTCCCGCGCTCAGCCTAAGCGCTTGGATGAGTTTTTCTCAGCCACGACAACCCGGCGCGCTCTGACAGAAGCCGCTCCGCTCCTCTCCGAGTCTGCTGCTCGAAATGAAGAGGGAACGGCTCCGCTTCACCCTGATGACAGCTCGCCGCCGAGACACCGCCAGCAGGAACCGGTGAGTGCAGACACATCGCCCTCACTACAACCACTATCAGGAGGAAAGAGACACTTCCCCCGTTCACAGCAATCACCTAAAATGGCGCCGACATCCTCCCCGCACATGTCACAGTCCTCCTCTTCATCTGATAGTCCCCAAAAACAAAAACCCAGGACTGACATATCAGTTCCTTCAGCTTCTCAAATTCCCTCCCTGAGAGAGTTTGTTTAGTCCATGTCATCTTCCTCACAACCAGCATCTGAATCCTTCATAAAGGACATGGTGGTCGCCTTAAGTGACTCTATTCAATCAAACTTCCAATCACTAAACACCTCTCTTAAAAATACCATAGATGAGATTGGTGACCGTGTATCCCATACGGAGAATAAAATGGGTGAATTTTCTCAGTCACATAATGCTCTAATTGACGCTCACTACGAGCTAGTGGAAGAAGTTGAGCAGCTCAAAACAAAAATGGCAGATATTGAAGACAGGAATAGACACAATAATATCAAATTCCGCGGAATTCCTGAATCTGTCTCTTCCTCTGAAATCTCAAACTACCTGAAACAACTTATGGCTACGCTGCTTCCTGAAGCAAGCAACCTAGACCTAACTATTGACGGAGCACACAGGCTACTGTCTTACCCGCTCAAGTTTTGGCTATTCTTTAACCTCATTGGCATACCTACCAAGCATACCGTCTGAGACAGTTTTCAAAGTAAGACAAATATAAAACACAGGTTTATTTACTCTTTAGTATATGTAAGTAAAATAGTTAATTAACATATAGGCATTGAGATCACATGGGTAACAAAGATAAGCATCAATACGTCACCGGATATTGTAGCATCACTCCGCAATCGGGGGATCTCCAGGTACGATTGTCAAGAGGATCCGGATAGTACGCCGATACGTCTATCGACCACAACAAAACGAGTCCCGACTCCTCCCTGAAGATCACTGCTATTTATGCTGTTCTTACATTACGTGGCATATCTGCTTCTGCGCAGTTATGGGTATATACGTCATTCTAATATGGCTATTCAGGTTCTAGACATGCGTAGTAGATGATTGGCAACAAAATATATTGAATATTTTGTCCATGAAGTTATCGACATCTGTGTTATATTATGAGTAGAGATGAGCGAACGCGTTCGTCCGAGCTTGATATTCGTGCGAATATTAGGGTGTTCGGGATGTTCGTTATTCGTGACGAACACCATGCGGTGTTCTGGTTACTTTCACTTCCTTCCCTGAGACGTTAGCGCGCTTTTCTGGCCAATTGAAAGACAGGGAAGGCATTACAACTTCCCCCTGCAACGTTTAAGCCCTATACCACCCCCCTGCTGTGAGTGGCTGGCGAGATCAGGTGTTCGCCTAATATAAAAGTCGGCCCCTCCCGCGGCTCGCCTCAGATGCGGTGTGAGTTAGATGAGGGACAGTGCTGTTTGTACCGGAGCTGCTGTAGGGAAAGAATTGGTAGTTAGTGTAGGCTTCAAGACCCCCAAAGGTCCTTATTAGGGCCACTGATAGCTGTGTGTTGGCTGCTGTTAGCAGTGGGATTTTTTTTTCTTCTCAAAATCGGCTCTGCAGAGCGTTGCACCTGGCATTAGGGACAGAAGTGCTGCATAGGCAGGGAGAGTGTTAGGAGTGAGTGTAGCCTTCAAGAACCTCAACGGTCCTTTCTAGGGCCATATTTATCCGTGTGCAGTACTGTCCAGGCTGCTGTTAGCTGTGCTGCATTTTTTTTGGGCTTCTCAAAATCGCCTCTGCAGAGCATTCCACCCTCCATTGATACTGCAGGGAAAGAATTGTATAGGCAGGGCCACAACACAGTTATTATTCATAGAATATACGCAGTGCTGCCTGTTGGTGGGAAAAAACTGAAAACAAATCTATTTGTCCAGCCTCTGTCCGTCCTTACGGGCGGTGGACACGTGTGAGCTGCGTGAAAAACATTGCTAAATCATACGCAGCCAGCTACGCTTTACTGCTGGGTTCGCCATTTGCTTTCCTTAATTGGGAAAAAAAATACCTGCTCTCCAAGAGTTATAATAACTCTGCTACCCTCACGTTCTGTGACACATAAGCAGGGACACAGCACAGTTATTAAACTTCTCAGGTTCATTGAATATACGCAGTGCTGCCTGTTGGTGGGAAAAAACTGAAAACAAATCTATTTGTCCAGCCTCTGTCCGTCCTTACGCCTGTGGAGACGTGTGAGCTGCGTGAAAAACATTGCTAAATCATACGCAGCCAGCTACGCTTTACTGCTGGGTTCGCCATTTGCTTTCCTTAATTGGGAAAAAAAATACCTGCTCTCCAAGAGTTATAATAACTCTGCTACCCTCACGTTCTGTGACACATAAGCAGGGACACAGCACAGTTATTAAACTTCTCAGGTTCATTGAATATACGCAGTGCTGCCTGTTGGTGGGAAAAAACTGAAAACAAATCTATTTGTCCAGCCTCTGTCCGTCCTTACGCCTGTGGAGACGTGTGAGCTGCGTGAAAAACATTGCTAAATCATACGCAGCCAGCTACGCTTTACTGCTGGGTTCGCCATTTGCTTTCCTTAATTGGGAAAAAAAATACCTGCTCTGCCACAGTTAATAACTCTGCTACCCTCACGTTCTGTGACACATAAGCAGGGACACAGCACAGTTATTAAACTTCTCAGGTTCATTGAATATACGCAGTGCTGCCTGTTGGTGGGAAAAAACTGAAAACAAATCTATTTGTCCAGCCTCTGTCCATCCTTACGCCTGTGGAGACGTGTGAGCTGCGTGAAAAACATTGCTAAATCATACGCACCCAGCTACGCTTTACTGCTGGGTTCGCCATTTGCTTTCCTTAATTGGGAAAAAAAATACCTGCTCTGCCACAGTTAATAACTCTGCTACCCTCACGTTCTGTGACACATAAGCAGGGACACAGCACAGTTATTAAACTTAGATAATTCATTCACTAGAGGCAGTGGGGCCTTTCGTTTTCCAAAAAGGGCAAAAATTATATTTGGCCTGCAGTCTTGCGCCAATTTATTTCCTGCCTGTGAAATCAAATCACTGGTAATACAGCATGCTGAGGGGTAGGGGTAGGCCTAGAGGACGTGGACGCGGCCGAGGACGCGGAGGGCCAAGTCAGGGTGTGGGCACAGGCCAAGCTCCTGATCCAGGTGTGTCGCAGCCGACTGCTGCGCGATTAGGAGAGAGGCACGTTTCTGGCGTCCCCACATTCATCGCCCAATTAATGGGTCCACGCGGGAGACGGTTATTAGAAAATGAGCAGTGTGAGCAGGTCCTGTCCTGGATGGCAGAAAGTGCTTCGAGCAACCTATCGTCTACCCGCAGTTCTGCGCCGTCCACTGCTGCCAATCCGAATCCTCTGTCTGCTGCTCCTCCTTCCTCCCAGCCTCCTCACTCCACTACAATGACACCTGCTCAGGAGCGGGAACACTCCCAGGAACTGTTCTCGGGCCCCTGCTTAGATTGGGCAGCAGCGGTTCCTCTCCCACCAGAGGAGTTTATCGTCACTGATGCCCAACCATTCGAAAGTTCCCGGGGTCCGGGGGAAGAGGCTGGGGACTTCCGCCAACTGTCTCAACAACTTTCTGTGGGTGAGGAGGACGATGACGATCAGACACAGTTGTCTTGCAGTGAGGTAGTAGTAAGGGCAGTAAGTCCCAGGGAGCAGCGCACAGAGGATTCGGAGGAAGAGCAGCAGGACGATGAGGTGACTGACCCCACCTGGTGTGCAACGCTTACTCAGGAGGACAGGTCTTCAGAGGGGGAGTCAAGGGCATCAGCAGGGCAGGTTGCAAGAGGCAGTGCAGTGGCCAGGGGTAGAGGCAGGGCCAGACCGAATAATCCACCAAGTGTTTCCCAAAGCGCCCCCTCGCGCCATGCCACCCTGCGGAGGCCGAGGTGCTCTAAGGTCTGGCAGTTTTTCACAGAGACGCCTGACGACCGACGAACAGTGGTGTGCAACCTTTGTCGCGCAAAGCTCAGCCGGGGAGCCAACACCAACAGCCTCACCACCACCACCATGCGCAGACATATGATGGCCAAGCACCCCGCAAGGTGGGACAAAGGCCGTTCACCGCCTCCGGTTTGCACCCCTGCCTCTCCCCCTGTGCCCCAACCTGCCACTGAGATGCAACCCCCCTCTCAGGACACAGGCACTACCGCCTCATGGCCTGCACCCACACCCTCATCTCCGCTGTCCTCGGCCCCATCCAGCAGTGTAGTTCAGCGCACCGTTCAGCCGTCGCTTGCGCAAGTGTTCGAGCGCAAGCGCAAGTACGCCGCCACGCACCCGCACGCTCAAACGTTAACCGTCCGCATCGCAAAATTCATCAGCCTTGAGATGCTGCCGTATAGGGTTGTGGAAACGGAGTCCTTCAAAAGTATCATGGAGGCGGCGGCCCCGCGCTACTCAGTTCCCAGTCGCCACTACTTTTCCCGATGTGCCGTCCCAGCCCTGCACGACCACGTCTCCCGCAACATTGTGCGCGCCCTCACCAACGCGGTTACTGCCACGGTCCACTTAACTACGGACACGTGGACAAGCACAGGCGGGCAGGGCCACTACATCTCCCTGACGGCACATTGGGTGAATTTAGTGGAGGCTGGGACAGAGTCAGAGCCTGGGACCGCTCACGTCCTACCCACCCCCAGAATTGCGGGCCCCAGCTCGGTGGTGGTATCTGCGGAGGTGTATGCTTCCTCCACTAAAGCACCCTCCTCCTCCTCCTCCTCCTCTGTCTCACAATCAAGATGTGTTAGCAGCAGCATGTCGCCAGCAGTCGGTGTCGCGCGGTGTGGCAGCACAGCGGTGGGCAAGCGTCAGCAGGCCGTGCTGAAACTACTCAGCTTAGGCGATAAGAGGCACACGGCCCACGAACTGCTGCAGGGTCTGACACAGCAGACCGACCGCTGGCTTGCGCCGCTGAGCCTCCAACCGGGCATGGTCGTGTGTGACAACGGCCGTAACCTGGTGGCGGCTCTGCAGCTCGGCAGCCTCACGCACGTGCCATGCCTGGCCCACGTCTTTAATTTGGTGGTTCAGCGGTTTCTGAAAAGCTACCCACGCTTGTCAGACCTGCTCGTAAAGGCGCGCCGGCTCTGCGCACATTTCCGCAAGTCCCACACGGACGCTGCCACCCTGCGCACCCTGCAACATCACTTTAAGCTGCCAGTGCACCGACTGCTGTGCGACGTGCCCACACGGTGGAACTCTACGCTCCACATGTTGGCCAGGCTCTATGAACAGCGTAGAGCTATAGTCGAATATCAACTCCAACATGGGCGGCGCAGTGGGAGTCAGCCTCCTCAATTCCTTTCAGAAGAGTGGGCCTGGTTGGCAGACATCTGCCATGTCCTTGGTAATTTTGAGGAGTCTACCTAGGTGGTGAGCGGCGATGCTACAATCATTAGCGTCACCATTCCTCTGCTATGCATCTTGAGAAATTCCCTGCAAACCATAAAGGCAGCTGCTTTGCGCTCGGAAACGGGGGCGGGGGAAGACAGTATGCCGCTGGATAGTCAGGGCACCCTCCTGTCTATTTCTCAGCGCGTACAGGAGGAGGAGGAGGAGCATGAGGAGGATGAGGAGGAGGGGGAAGAGACAGCTTGGCCCGCTGCTGACGGTACACCGGCTGATTGCCTGTCATCCTTTCAGCGTGTATGGCCTGAGGAGGAGGAGGAGGAGGAGGATCCTGAAAGTGATCTTCCTAGTGAAGACAGCCATGTGTTGCGTACAGGTACCCTGGCACACATGGCTGACTTCATGTTAGGATGCCTTTCTCGTGACCCTCGCGTTGCACGCATTCTGGCCACTACGGATTACTGGGTGTACACACTGCTCGATCCACGGTATAAGGAGAACCTGCCCACTCTGATTCCCGAAGAGGAAAGGGGTTCGAGAGTGTTGCTATACCACAGGACCCTTGCGGACAAGCTGATGGTAAAATTCCCAGCCGACAGCGCTAGTGGCAGAAGGCGCAGTTCCGAGGGCCATGTTGCAGGGGATGTGCGTAGATCGAGCAGCATGTACATCCCAGGCAGTGCAACAGTCTTTAAGGGCCTGGCCAGCTTTATGGCTCCCCACCAAGACTGTGTCACCGCTCCCCAGTCACGGCTGAGTCGGCGGGAGCACTGCAAAAGGATGGTGAGGGAGTACGTAGCGGATCGCACGACCATCCTTGGTGACGCCTCTGCCCCCTACAACTACTGGGTGTCGAAGCTGGACACGTGGCCTGAACTAGCCCTGTATGCCCTTGAGGTGCTTGCTTGTCCTGCGGCTAGCGTGTTGTCGGAGAGGGTGTTTAGTGCGGCTGGGGGAATCATCACAGATAAGCGTAGCCGCTTGTCAACCGACAGTGCCGACAGGCTAACACTCATCAAGATGAACAAAGGCTGGATTTCGCCAGACTTCTGTTCTCCACCAGCGGACAGCAGCGATACGTAAGCAATACGTAGGCTGCACCCGCGGATGGAAGCTACGTTCTCTCTCACCATCCAAAACGGGGACATTTCTGCTTCATCAATCTGTGTCTAATATTCCTCCTCCTCCTCCTGCTCCTCCTCCTGAAACCTCACGTAATCACGCTGAACGGGCAATTTTTCTTAGGCCCACAAGGCTCACTCAAATAATTTTTCTGAACAATTTTTATAAGTTTCAATGCGCTTAAAAGCGTTGGAACTTTAACTTGAACCAATTTTTCGTTACACTGGGCTGCCTCCAGGCCTAGTTACCACTTAAGCCACATTAACCAAAGCGATTAATGGGTTTCACCTGCCCTCTTGGCTGGCCATGGCCAATTTTTGGGATGTACATTAGTACTGTTGATACAGCAATTTTTGTGGGCCCTCGCCTACAGTGTAATCAAATTAATTTTTAGCCCACCTGCATTACAGCTGACGTTACCTCAGCTGTGTTGGGCAATGCAATGGGATATTTTTGTGTACCGCCGGTGGGTTCCAGGGAGCCACCCATGCTGTAGGTGCACACTGAGTTTTTAATACTTCTGTACACTTCTAAAGAACCCGTCTGACTGGGGCATGCAGTGTGGGCCGAAGCCCACCTGTATTACGCACGACATTACTACCTCAGCTGTGTTGGGCAATGCAATGGGATATTTCTATGTACCGCCGGTGGCTTCCTGGCACCCACCCAGGCAGTGGGTCCACAGGGAGTTAAACCTACATGTGTCCACTTGTAAAGAACCCCAGTCTGACTGGGGCATGCAGTGTGGGCCGAAGCCCACCTGCATTACGCACGACATTACTACCTCAGCTGTGTTGGGCAATGCAATGGGATATTTTTGTGTACCGCCGGTGGGTTCCAGGGAGCCACCCATGCTGTAGGTGCACACTGAGTTTTTAATACTTCTGTACACTTCTAAAGAACCCGTCTGACTGGGGCATGCAGTGTGGGCCGAAGCCCACCTGTATTACGCACGACATTACTACCTCAGCTGTGTTGGGCAATGCAATGGGATATTTCTATGTACCGCCGGTGGCTTCCTGGCACCCACCCAGGCAGTGGGTCCACAGGGAGTTAAACCTACATGTGTCCACTTGTAAAGAACCCCAGTCTGACTGGGGCATGCAGTGTGGGCCGAAGCCCACCTGCATTAACCCTTTCCAGTCCACTGTGTGACCTGTGAAGACATTAGGGTTTAAGGCTGTACAGCTCCGTTGTTGGTAGACGTCCGTCGGGGTTCTCTTACTGTATATTGCCAGCCTCTCTGCTGTCGGAGCCTATCCTACGTGTCAGCTCATGCAGTACTGGCTTTAGCCAGCATATAGCGCCGTTGTATAACAGCAGAAAAAGAGTAAGCCCCCTAGGAAAACCATATACAAATTGGATTGGAAAGGGTTAAGCACAACATTACTACCTCAGCTGTGTTGGGCAATGCAATGGGATATTTCTATGTACCGCCGGTGGCTTCCTGGCACCCACCCATGCTGTAGGTGCACACGGAGTTTTTACTACATCTGTACACTTATAAAGAACCCCAGTCAGACTGGGGCATGCAGTGTGGGCCGAAGCCCACCTGCATTAAGCACGACATTACTGCCTCAGCTGTGTTGGGCAATGCAATGGGATATTTCTGTGTACCGCCAGTGGGTTCCAGGGAGCCACCCATGCTGTGGGTCGACAGGGACTTCACAATAGGGAGTTGTACCTGCCTGTGTCTATGAATTAAAAAGCCCGGTCTGACTGGGGCATGCAGACACCTTGACAGAATGAATAGTGTGTGGCACATAGGTTCCCCATTGCTATGCCCACGTGTGCAGCTCCTGATGGCGGTGGCACAGGATTCTATTTCTCATTGCTTCTGTACAGCATTGTGGGCTATCGCTCCGCCACTTTTAAAGAGGGTCGCTGCCTAGCCGTGCCAACCTCTGCAGTGTGTGCCTGCGGTCCCTCGTCATGGCAGACGCAATTCTAAATAGACATGAGCGTGGTGTGGCATGAGGGCAGCTGAAGGCTGCGCAGGGACACTTTGGTGTGCGCTGTGGGGGGGAGGGGGGGCGGTTGGGCAGCATGTAACCCAGGAGAAGTGTCAGTGGAGTGTCATGCAGGCAGTGATTGTGCTTTGTTGGAGGTAGTGTGGTGCTTAGCTAAGGTATGCCATGCTAATGAGGGCTTTTCAGAAGTAAAAGTTGTTGGGAGGGGGGGGGGGCCACTCTTGCCGGTATTGTGGCTTAATAGTGGGACCTGGGAACTTGAGATGCAGCCCAACATGTAGCCCCTCGCCTGCCCTATCCGTCACTGTGTCATTCCCATCACTTTCCTGAATTGCCCAGATTTTCACACATGAAAACCTTAGCGAGCATCGGCGAAATACAAAAATGCTCTGGTCGCCCATTGACTTCAATGGGGTTCGTTGTTCGAAACGAACCCTCGAGCATCACGGGAAGTTCGTTACGAATAACGAACACCCGAACATTTTGGTGTTCGCTCATCTCTAATTATGAGTCATTCTTGCTGTTCTTACCATATATGTTCAAAATATTCTGCTTTTGAACAAATGTTAGCAGAATATTCAGACGGGTCATTAGTTCATTGAAGTTCTGGTTAACTCATACGGCAACTAGTTATTTGATTACCTTAATTTCCCTGCTCTGACACAATCATCCAGTTCAATCGTATCCCATACGTGTCACAATCGGTCCTTAATCATTCACTACTTGCCGTATGATACCATTAAAACTTTTGGTTTTCTACAGAATACCTTATATGCCATGAAACAATTCCATAGCGATAAAAGTATTACAACTATGGCCAATACCAAAACAGGATGTATTAGCCAATTAAGAGTGGTTTGTGCAGATGATGAATAACCCATAAAGATGTCATACCAATGGTGTGACGTGGCATCAGCAATAGCCGATCCCATCTTTACAATTTTGCCAGCTATTACAGTAGTACTTACAATATACGTTGCCAAAGATCTATTAAGCAATTTAATATGTTGCTGTACTTCTTCTGTGTCTTCTAACAACTTTTTGAATTTGGTCAAATTTAGATCCCAATTTGACACATTTAAAGGCAGTGGTTGCCAATTGACAGCCACTGTCTTGTCTTGTTCAGGTAATAACACAAAGGTCTCATTTTCCCAAACAAGTGCAGATACGTTTCGCAAGCATCCTGAAAATGGGACAACCATCCCAGGTACAACAGGATGATTACTTGCCAAACATACCTCCTGTGGGGCTATTTCAACCATCATCTTAAAAGTGAGTGGCAGCACAGTCCATTCACATACATTGATCGTATTTTGTAATAAGCATGGTTCATAAACAGCCGATTGGACCTTGCATATGGTCCCTTCTAATGTATCATCACACAATGATAAATCATGAGTTCTATTTTGGTCATCAATGTAAATCCCGTTAAATCTAGGTACCCAGAAATGCATATCTTCTGGAACACCTATAAGTAAGGGGAGAACTACGAACTTACACATCACATTCTTTTTAGTAACATTGTATATGAATATGGTCCCTTTACATAATATATCATTGCAAACCATTTTCTGCGCCTCCAACTGTATCCAATCAGTCTCAGTTATAGTCTGATTGAACACGGTCCTCCACACTTGCTCATTGCCAGTCATGAGCATAGTTTGAAGTGTGTTCTTTTGTTGTTGCTGATAAATGGTCTGCAAGGTACATATTGACCAATTAACATAGTTAGATATGTTAGAATTTATTTCATATGAAAACCTATTAGATGCATCTTGCAAATCAAGCATTTTTGTGTCCACATCCGTTTGCATACTAAAGGGCTGCCATATAGTGGGCATCCAGTTAGCCTGCAATGTGAGCACATCTTTAATACCACTTCCCGCGTTATGCATTCGATTAGCTAAAGTCTCTATATCAAAACCATTAATAGTCCCAGAAAGCGCTCCGTAGCCTCCGAGTAAGGTATCATACCAAGCTCGACGGGAACGCTTGGTAGGACAAGTCCTTGAGGGTGGAAACTGCACGGAGGCTTGTATAACAGTCTTTTGAGCATCTCGTCCCACCAGGCGACAGGTGGATGGACCCCTTTTTATATGTCCAGGATCTATTTTAGAAGCATTAATGTTCACGAATACCAGGAACTGGCCCCACATGGCCCGATTCTCGATCTCCGTTGCATTCCCACATGTAATTACTTCTGTCTCATTTAAGGGAAATGAAAACTGCACTCCCGTATTTGTACAATTCTGAACATATTGTATCACCAGGGAGTAATTGAGATATGGCAACTCTTTTGGTCTCTGACAGCAGGACACTTTCACAAGTGACGTAATGTTTATTTGTCCCGTTGCCTTATGCAGTGCATATGAAGGACGGTAAGTCGAACTTATATGCGATAATGGATTTCCACTCCAGATAGTCCCATCAAAGGTAATATTCACGATATAACATTTCTGGTTGGCTTCACAAGTGAAGTTGTCTTGCTTCCTGGTTCGGGTTGAATTCCTCCAGCCCCACGAATAGTCATTCCTTCCGGTGTCATTGACGCGGATCCCTGGCGTCCACGCATCACCTACTGCGAACACCGAACACATGACACCAAGGATTCCAAAAATGATTATGTGATTCTAGAGAAGGCAAGGAAACAAGCATTATTCCCGCAAATAGCACTTTTCTTGTGGGACATACTCCCATTTCTCTACTCCGGGTCGCATAATAAGCAAAGTTCGATCTTTCCCCACAGCAATAACCTCTGCCGGGGAGGGCGGTCCTTGGTGATTCTGAACCCATATTTTGGCCCCTACATTAGTAACATCAGTTGAGCCAAAACCTTTATCTCCTCTTACAGTAAGTTCAGTGGGGGCCGCCCCTTCTTCCACTTGTGTCAGATACACTGGTATTAATAGCAGCTGTGCCATGCGCTCCTTTTTCCCTATTATCAGAGGATCTGTTCCTAAATTTATCATGATTACTTTAATTTCCCCCTGATAATCTGCATCTATGACTCCCCCTAGGACTACTGCACTTCTCAGAGCAAAACTTGATCTAGTGGCTATCTGCCCGAAGTGATTCTCCGGGATCTTGCATCCTATCCCTGTGGGAATAGTACTCACCTTTCCCGGGGCTATCACCACCGTATCAAGAGCGTATAGATCCAACCCTGCAGCGGCAGGAGTGGCTCTATAAGGTGCCTGCGCATCTGGATTAATTTTCCAGTATAAGATTGTCTCTACCTTAGCTACATCTATACTGAGATTGGGTGTTAGCATGCGCATTAAGGGTGTCATAGAATCAGTGATGGGCCTGTTGTTGATAATCTGTAAAGCAGCAGTCAGATTATCTCTCCATTGACCATATTTGTCGGTCTCAGTGAGCTTCTTCAGGGTAGATTTTAATAACCCATTCATTCGTTCCACCAAGCCCGCGGCCTGTGGATAGTAGGGCATATGATATACCCATTCTATGTTGTTTTTACTGGCATACTCTTTTACCTGATTTCCGGTAAAATGTGAACCATTGTCTGTCTGGATCTGCAGGGGAGTCCCATAATACTGGGTAATAACTTCCAGAGTACGTAAAGTACTCCATTGTGTTGCTGTTTTACATGGGAATCCCACCATCAGACCTGAGAATGTATCTACTGCTGTACAAATATACTTACATCCTCTGCTCTCAGGGAGGGGCCCTACAAAATCCATCTGCCAAATCTGCGCTGGCAACTGGCCTCTCCCTATGTGTCCCATTACTGTATGAGGCACTTCTCGTTTTTGAACATGTTGACATACTGGACATTGCGCAATTACTTGTTTGATCATGTCCACTGTCAATGGGATACCTCTTTCTTGTGCCCACCTGTAAGTGGCCTTCTCTCCCAAGTGTCCACTTTTTTGGTGAGCCCAAACAGCTGTACCTTGAAGCCATGCTTCCTTTTCCTTGTCAGGTTCTTGTATGGCAACAGAAATCGATGCTGCCGCATCTGCTTGAGAATTAAATAAACGTTCCAATGAGTCAAGAGGGACATGAGCATCAACATGAAACACAGTACTTTTAGTACTCCTAATGAATTCCTCTATGTCTTGCCAAAGCTCTTTCCCCCACAATTCCTTACCATGAATGTTCCAGTCGTTCTTCTTCCATCCCATGATCCAAGTGGCCAAACCATTGGCAACTGACCATGAGTCCGTATACAAATGACATTCTTGCCCTTGTTCCTGCTTCAGAGCTAAGAATACTGCACAAAGTTCTGCATATTGACTACTCTTACCTTCTCCTTCCATGACCAACGTCTTGTCTAATTTTGGATTAAAGGCTACACCTTTCCATCTACGTCTTCCACTGATATACTTGGCCGAACCATCCGTGAACCAAGCATGCTCTTTTTGGGAGTCTGTCAACTCAGAGTAAGGTATTCCCCACTTTACTGGGGATTCCTCCATTTGCGCTACTGGTGTAACCTGACCATCTGGAGGGATATCAGCTATCTTTTCATGCAGGGCAGCTGTCCCCCCTTCACCTTTTTTCGCTCTTTCCGAGATGTACCATTTCCACTTAATGATACTCTGCTCCTGGGCATGTCCTATCCGATTGGACTTTGGATTAGATAATACCCAACTCATGATGGGTATTTGCGGCCTTAGAAGGACTATGTGTCCTGTCGTCAATTGTTCAGTATCCACCAGGGCCCAATAACATGCCAACAGCTGTTGCTCCAGTGGAGTGTATTTTTCTCCTGCATCTGGTAATTTCCGATTCCAGAAGCCTAATGGCACTCTTTTGCCCCCTTGCTTCTGCCACAATGACCAGTTTGCATACATATGCTGAACTGATACATGAAGTTCTATCTCACCATCTTGTAAAGGCCATAAATCTACAGCCTGTTGTATGGCTTCTTTTACTGCCTCAAATGCAACCTGTTGCTCTTCTCCCCACGTGAACTCGTACTTCTTGCGAGTCACCTTGTAAAGAGGAGCAAGAAGCTGCCCCAGATGCGGAATGTGTTGTCTCCAGAATCCAAACAATCCTATGTAGGATTGTGTTTCCTTCTTGTCTTTCGGAGTGGGAAAATTTAAGATTTTCTGCCTTGCCTTAGGGAGAATCTCCCTATGGCCCTTATTCCATTGAATTCCTAAGAATTTCACCGTCTGAGAGGGGCCCTGCACCTTGCTATCATTTATTTCCCATCCTTTTTCCCGCAAATGATGTAACAGTCTGTCCAATTGTTTCTTTACAGATTGTTCATCCGGTCCCTGAATCATTATATCATCGATATAATGTGAAAACTGCATTTCTGATGGTAAATCAAACTCATCCAAATGTTCTGCCACCGTCCGGTGACAGATGGTTGGACTATGTATCCAACCTTGTGGCAATCGAGTGAACGTATATTGACGTCCTTGCCACGTAAAGGCAAACTGATCTTGTGCCTTTTCTTCTATTGGAATTGTGAAGAACGCTTGTGCGATATCAATCACAGCGTACCATTGTCCACTGTGACTTTGGATCTGCTCCACAATTGTAATGGTGTCTGGGACAGCTGCCGTCAAGGGAGGTGTTTGTTTATTCAATTCCCTGTAATCGACAGTCATCCTCCAAGACCCATCACTCTTCTTCACAGGCCATACCGGATTGTTCCATGCTGTGGTTGCAGGCCTCACAACCCCAGCATCGACCAAATCCTTAATGGTTTCTCCTATTTCCTTGTGACCTCCAGGAATTCTGTATTGCTTCATAGCAACCAGTTTTCCTGCAGGAGGGATGTGTACGGGTGGCATTTTGACCTTTCCCACCGTAACTGGACAAGCTTTTATCCCTATTTTCCTTACGCCAAAGGCAAACTTACCATCTTCGAGGTGTAGTGTCAATCCTTTCAGAATATCTATGCCAATGATATATTCCGGAATAGGTACTACTAACACCATGTATTTACGTAAGGGCAAATTGCCCAGTTTCAAAGTTACCTGTGTCTGTACTCCCTCAGTAACTTTTCCTCCCAATCCTGAAATATTAACTTTTGGACCTTTAAACTTTTTGGGATTTCCATAAATCAGAGTAGCCTCCGCCCCTGTATCTACTAAAGCTGGGACCCTTTGGACATTACCCCCTTTCCAATGTATGGCTAGCGGGACGTAGGGTCTGTCATCCCGCCTAACCCAGACAGGGGCTTGGCTTGCTACCTATGCGGAATCAGAATCTGATTCCTCCAGGAGCGGAGCAGATGGCTTCAAATGGTCCTGCACTTGGGTAGCTACCATTGCAGCCATCTCCTTCCATGGATAGATCTTTTGAAAGTCCTCCCATTCTAATTTCTTAGGTTCTAAATTAGTGACCTGCTTCTCTCTCTTTTTAGAAGCTTTTGGGACCACTGAATCTTCCCTTTTATCCACCTTTTTGTTGGATAATACCTTCTGTTTATAAAGACGCCACAAATCACCTGTATCTTTTCCATCAATGGCGTCCTTGGAGACTCCAGCTTTCAGGAGAGCCTGAAACATATCTCTACGAGATACCCTTGGCACTCCTGAATCACCAGTCCCCTGGGAACTAGGATTCCTAGACCTATCACGATCTGTTCGCTTTTCCTCTCTATCCCAGTTTCCCATATCTTGCAATTCCCGCATTCTAGCCACGACCGCAGACATTGGCTCATTAGTCATGGATAGAAGTAGGGTCATCATCACGGCTTTATAAGCCGGAGGTGCAGTCTTAATTAAACGATTTCTAACTCCTGCTGTCAGCCGAGTCTCCAAATAATCTTCCATATGCTCGATGATAATTAATGAGACCCTCATAGCTTCCTCCTTCAACCTTTCAATGCCATCCCTGATAGTGTACCAAGGTTTGTCATTGATTGGAATGTCTGCCTCTGTTGGGAATTTATTAAGAAACCCATTGGTTACTATATTAAACAGGGAAATAGCACTTTCTCCTTGATGATTAGGAAAATATTCTCTAAAATTTCTACTGATTACTGGATCTCTAGTTAGAGTAACAAATTTCATTGCATCTTTTGGATCCAACATTACCCCAGTCGCCCCGTGCTCAAATAGACGGACCAACCATGGTATGTCAGATTCCCCAGGCCTTTGCCTAAATCTACTCAGTATATCATCAATTTCTGACTGAGAAAAATCCTCTAGGGTAAGCCTGGTGCGCCTATGTGGCACCAATTCTTCTTGCACCAACAGTCTCCCATCGGCATCGTACATATAGTTTCCCTGATCGTCATACCTGGGCAACCTTTGCCCATCATGACCTACGATAGGCTGGGTATCGGGTCCATATTCAGTAGTTTCCTTCCTTCTGCTAATGGGCTGGGCACGTTTTAAAGCAGGTGGATCAATTATTGGATTGGGTGGGTCTTCCCAATCCCCCTTATGCCAGTCCTCCTCCCCCGAAGAAGATGAGGAATCCCATAAGTCTCCATCCCACTTATCTGGGTCCCAGTTCACAGAAGCAGAAGCTATAGCTTTCGATACCTTTCGCTTATCAACTTTACCTTTACGCCCCTTATATTTATTCTGAGCAACTTTTACAACAGCCTTTTCTGCAATATTCTGGTAATGTTCTATTTTTTCCTTTATCAGACCTTGGTAACATTCCAACACCACTCTCTTTCCTTCAGATTCTGCTAACTTTTGTTCCGTCTGATTAAGTTTTCTTATTAGTTGGGACTTCTTCTTATGGATATTCCTATAGGCTGAGGCCAATACCCAATTTCTCCTACCCAACTGAACTGCGTCACCTGCCTTGGCAGGGGTCTCCTCGAGTACCTTAACGACATCGAGGGGCTCTGAATCTTTTAGCTTACTATCCCATGATTCTGCAAGCCCACTATGCATCAACTCCTGAGCTAATATATCATAGGGACCCTCGGACCAGCCGGGGATGTCTATTTTCTGAACGATTTTAGTTTTATCTTTCTTGGTTCTTTTTCTAAACATATTATTGTCTTATTGGCAAAATGCCAATTGGTGAAACTTTTTGCGCAGAGTTCCCCCTTACAGAACTCACAAAATTTTGGCAACTTGCCAATTTGGTGAAATTTTGCACAGAGGTCCCCCTTACGGCGAGGCACCACCCTGCAAACTGGCACCAATTTCCCAAGTCCTGTCTCAAAGTTACAGAACTCCGAAAGTTTTGGCAACGTGCCAATTTGGTGAAACTCTGCACAGAGTTCCCCTTTACAAAATTTTGGCAACGTGCCAATCTGGTGAAACTTTGCACAGAGGTCCCCCTTACGGCGAGGCACCACCCTGCAAACTGGCACCAATTTCCCAAGTCCTGTCTCAAAGTTACAGAACTCCGAAAGTTTTGGCAACGTGCCAATTTGGTGAAACTCTGCACAGAGTTCCCCTTTACAAAATTTTGGCAACGTGCCAATCTGGTGAAACTTTGCACAGAGGTCCCCCTTACGGCGAGGCACCACCCTGCAAACTGGCACCGATTTCCCGAGTCCTGTCTCAAAGTTACAGAACTCCGAAAATTTTGGCAACGTGCCAATTGGTGAAATTTTGCACAAAGGTCCCGCTTATTGCTAGACACAACCGTGCAAACTGGCACCAATCTCCCAAGTCCTGTCTCAAAGTTACAGAACTTATAAAATTTTGGCAGTATGCCAATGGGTTCAACAAGGACTACTTACTGCAACTATCAATTTGTATTTACTATTATTACTCTATCACCTATCAAAGCAAAGTTATAACCATTTGAACCCCTTGGCAATGGGCCAAAAATCTAATATGGTGACAGCAGCCCCCCGTGCACTGAGAAGCACTGTCACAATACCAAATTATACAGTAATATAACCTTACCAAAGACAACAATATATATATATATATATCCTGCCAGACTACGCCAATTTATGTCTTACCCGCTCAAGTTTTGGCTATTCTTTAACCTCATTGGCATACCTACCAAGCATACCGTCTGAGACAGTTTTCAAAGTAAGACAAATATAAAACACAGGTTTATTTACTCTTTAGTATATGTAAGTAAAATAGTTAATTAACATATAGGCATTGAGATCACATGGGTAACAAAGATAAGCATCAATACGTCACCGGATATTGTAGCATCACTCCGCAATCGGGGGATCTCCAGGTACGATTGTCAAGAGGATCCGGATAGTACGCCGATACGTCTATCGACCACAACAAAACGAGTCCCGACTCCTCCCTGAAGATCACTGCTATTTATGCTGTTCTTACATTACGTGGCATATCTGCTTCTGCGCAGTTATGGGTATATACGTCATTCTAATATGGCTATTCAGGTTCTAGACATGCGTAGTAGATGATTGGCAACAAAATATATTGAATATTTTGTCCATGAAGTTATCGACATCTGTGTTATATTATGAGTCATTCTTGCTGTTCTTACCATATATGTTCAAAATATTCTGCTTTTGAACAAATGTTAGCAGAATATTCAGACGGGTCATTAGTTCATTGAAGTTCTGGTTAACTCATACGGCAACTAGTTATTTGATTACCTTAATTTCCCTGCTCTGACACAATCATCCAGTTCAATCGTATCCCATACGTGTCACAGCAATCTAAGCCTAGATTCATTACCGACTCTGTCCCGAGAGACACAATAGCACGCATCCATTTTTATCACATAAAGGATGCTGTTATGTCTGCTGCTCGCAATCTATCCCATCTTCCAGCGCCGTATGAAAAGATACGCCTATTCACGGATCTCTCACAGACCACCATGTTGAATAGGAAAAAAATTTCCACAATTACCGAAGCCTTACGACAAGCAAAAATCCCGTATAGATGGGGTTTTCCCACAAAACTCCTGATTCGTAGAGAAGACACCACCCACACCTTCCAAAAACCAGAAGATGCAATCCATCTCCTTAAATCCTGGAAGATTGACATTCCATCCTCGGCCAACCAACATCCTTCCTCCAAAAAAGCTCAAAATCCTGCTCAAGTCCACAACATCGACTAAGGTTGGGACCCACCCAGCTTTTTACTCAGGCGAATCCGGACGGTTCTTCGCCAGACGAACTTTTTTCGCTCCCCACTACCGCTGTTCAGGCCCTCCAGCCTGTAATAGCTTTATGCGTATTTTTCCATCTTACACTGAATCTCTGAGTGTACTACTCTTTTTCTGCCCATAATACTTTCCTCATACGGAAATATCTTATATAAGATGATAAGGGCATTGTCTATTCTGTTCTGTTTTCCATGCTCTGTTGCATGCTATTTCTTTATTATCTCCCACTTTTGGTCTACTGCTCAAGATGTATTAACTCTCCGGCTCAACGGATTCTTAAGTTTCAAAAATGTCAATTAAGATTTTGTCAATCAATGCAAATGGGTTGAATTCGCCATTTAAGAGATCTCTGCTTTGGAAGGAGGCTCTTTCCTCTAACGCTGATATTATCTGTGTGCAGGAGACCCACTTCGCAGCTTCCGCCTGCCCAAAATTCTCTCATAAAAAATTCCCAAAAATTTATTTAGCCTGCTCCCCCAGAAAACAAGCAGGAGTCCTGATTACTTTCAAAGACTCGCTACAGGTGGAAGTTACTTCACAAGATATAGATCCCAAAGGCAGATATATCATTATGTCTGGCTCTCTAAACAACAAACCCTTCACCTTAGTGAATCTATATGCTCCAAACCAAGCCCAAATTCGTTTCTTAAATAAAACAATAAAAAAAGCTAGAAGACGCGAAGTGGGTCACCTATTCATATGTGGAGACTTTAATGCAGTCCCTGATAGAGTCCTAGACTCCTCAAGAGGTTCTCTGAGGACGTCGACCTCCCTGCTCCCATGGCTTCAAACTGAATCTCTCTTCGACACATTTAGATGCTTGAACGCTTCATCTAAAGAGTACTCCTTTTACTCAGCTAGACACAAGTCTTCCTCAAGAATTGATTTGATCTTGGTAAACAGGTCTACTCTTCCTTTAGTAAAAAAAGCCCAGATCGGATCCGTCACCTGGTCGGATCATTCCCCAGTATCGATCAATATATCCCTTGATGCATTAAAAGAAAGTCCCAAACCCTGGCGAAACAACATCTTCCTACTAAAACTCCCAAAAAACCAGACCAACATTAAACTAGCGCTAGATGAATATTTCACCATTAATACCACTCCAGATGTTTCACCTTTGACCATCTGGAACGCCCACAAGGCTTTTATTAGGGGGGTGCTTATTAAAATAGGAGCCCAACACAAAAGGGAAAAATCCCGTCAGCTAGATACAATTCTAGACCAACTCTCTTCTATAGAAAACCAAATAAGTAAAAATCCCTCAGTCTCACTTCACAACCAACTATTTGCTCTTAGACAAAATCTTAGATCCATCCTAATGGACAACTATGAAAGAGAAATGACAGCATCACGATCAACTCTATATGCCTCAAAAACAATTTTTTCTGAGTGCTGCCTCCAGGTTCTCGCTCCCAATTTTGAAGAGGTTTATCACTAGTGTCTTGGAATTCCTTTGTGGAACCACGACTTACTCAATTTGGAATGTTTACACCCCTCCATATTAATTCTAAATTGATTATATGCGCATAAGAAGTTTCCACACTGACTCAGGTTCAGCATGTATAGCTTCCTCAATTCTCCTTTAATGTTGGGCGTGTAGCCTCTTTTAAGAGTTTAACATATGGGCAGGTCAAAAGATTACATAGATACAACGTATTGTTTAATTATTGGATAAGCATCTTGCAATTCTTCCATCCTCCGGTCATCTGTGATTGGCCATCAGGTGGTGGATTAGATGAGTGGGTTGTCTTGGCACCACGTGTGGTTCCTTCGATACGATTGGATGTTACATCATGAACTATAAATTGCATACGTTTCCAGTAAAATTGCTTGGGTAATTATTGCGGTAGCTGTTTCAGACTGCGGTTATCTATGTCCGAGTTATACTGTCTTCCAAAGTTGCAAAACAGATGGAAAATGTAACGTGTTTATACTATATATTATCTTGTCAGCGTTTTGAGAACAGAAGTTTCATAAGAGGAAGTAAATACATTGGATACATGAAAGAAGACATATCTATATTTATACCAGTAATGGAAAAGTACTGGAATTTAGTATACAGAATAAAAACAGGTTCATTGTCCATTACCAAAGGCCCACAGACCAGAATATAGATATATTGGGTTTCCACCACAGACCCCCCTTGAAACTATCTGTTTAACTAAACTCGCCCTGCTCCGTCCCACCCCAATCCCCCACCGCTGTCCCTAGACTCGCATTGTGTTGTAGACTGGGGCTACCACTGCTATGTGGTATAGGATGGTTCGACATCTGGATCCATGATGACGACGTTTGCGCTAACAGTGGGCTTTTTGTAGGACATCATAGTGAGACAGGTGGACCAGGTAGTCATCAGGGTCGGAATACACTGTATGCAACAACAAACAGAAATTAGGATGACTATAAAGGTGACAAATACAATTAATAACTTCCTTATCAGGATAAATTCTAGTGTAGAATGTCCTGAAAACTCAGTAAAGTGGCGGTCTTTCACAACTGTCGCCTAGGCTGCAAATGCCCCTCTGATACCTAGGTGTGGGTTCATGGCAATCGGGTCTTTTGGTACATATGAAGGTCTAGGCTGCCACCTGGGATCTCGAGGCATTAGGTTAGGAGAGGTGCGGCTTTTACTATTTCAGGTAAACACTGCATAACTTGTGTAGACGCTATCTTGATTCATCGACAAGAGTGCAAAATCAGAACTATCTAATTACTGATCAATATGACTGAACCCCTGTCTCATTAGTAAGTGCATGATCATATATATCAATCTGGAAGGAAGAGCTTCAAGGTGATTATTCCCACTTCCCTTTTCCAGAGGCGGCAAGGTAACAGGACCAGGGGCGTTGTAACACCGGTATGTTGCGTGGACATAAGCAGAGTGCACTGCAGATAAAATAAAGCAAAATCTTAGCGAAAACTTATCACAGTGTTCTAAATACACAATGTTTTAAAACTTTTTTTTTTTTTTAATATTTTTCCCTTCTCCTGTTAGGTACCTTACTGAGGAAAACAGACTAAGGTTAGCTCTTTTTAGTTAGTGCGGTCAGCTTCTTAATGGCAACTGCGTCTTTACCTGCGGGTCACGTGTTGTCTGGAATGTAGGTACAAGTCTCCCCATCATCTTACAGACACTCCCTTTTTTGGTTAAAATCGTACCCAGTGCCATTCTACTTTGAAAAGTCATAGTCGAGGTAGGTCCTATTGGTCGACTAGTCCCTATAAGGCATCTCTAGTATAACTTATAAATCGCTTCTAATTATAATAAACATAATTAATCTGGTCAACATTTTATTTACCATAATGATCAGGAAAATGGACTCGAATCTAGCTTTAACTTGGTCTCTAATTTTTTTATCTTTTTTTTTTTTTAAACTCGTCAGGTACCCCCCTAGAAACTGTCTCAAAATAAACAATATCTTATAACTTCTACTGGGCGGGGTAAGGTTTGCTTTCCCTATCTCTAGTTTATGATCTATGCCCTACCTATCATTGTTGGTCAGCTGTCCAAGGGCTAATCCCTTCCCCGACAACTAATCCTAACTAACTAAACGCGAAGACCTAATAGACACAGAAGGGATCTACAACTCACATGCTATTCTATTCTAATGGCTGGGATACTAGAGTGGTCACCCCTGCTTCTGCTGAGACAGATCCATAAGGGGACAAATCGCTCTGTTGTATTATAGACATTTAGCCATTGCCCGGGGTCTCTTTATCGACATATACGGGAACAATAGGCACCATTTGATCTGTAAGCTTAGCACAGGAGCGTCTTATGCAGGGTACAATACAGACAGGAAGTATTGCGGATTACCTCATTCATGAGCTTCTGTGCGGTTATCTGCTCATTTTCCTTAGTATCAGGGTGGGCCTGCAACCTGAAAAAGACTCGAGCAACAACAAGCACATATTCATACTCCCCAACAGGTGTGAGCTGAATGTGGTCAAATTGGCAATCTCTGAAATGGGTAGAGTGGTCAAGGCAAGTGTTATATGGCCACCTTACTTCTGTCTGGACTCGCATATGGCAAAGATCATGCTAACTGGACAAATGATGCAGCAGCTACAGAGAACCTAGGTGTCACCCATTCTTGTTCAGTGTCGACGTCATCGCTGCTTTTGATTCTGTGTACCAGTTGGGCCATCATGGGGGACAGGGACCTCTGTAGGCAAGTTCTGTTGATTATTCGCCATACGCCGTCCTGTTCTGTTGCTCCCGTCTTTTAGCCCATTTTGCTTTCCTTCCTCGTTGACTTGTAACTGATAAGTCCTTGACATATCAAAGTCCAAAGTCTTTATCAAAGTCCAAAGTTTTTATCAAAGTCCAAAGTTTTTATCAAAGTCCAAAGTCTTTGTCACTGACTCATGCTGTCAGTATCTATTCTTCTTTCTTCCATGGCTTGAAGGCCGCTGCCTTTGCTGTGTTGTCGGCGAGGGTCTCACCTCTCGCTTCTCCATTGTAGAAATCGGTGTGAATTCTTCATTGCCAGGTAGTAGTAGTAGGGTTTCCATGAGACTCTGCACCGCTGCACCATTCTTAATTGGCTGTCCTACTGAGATAACAAGCTGTCTGGCCTTCCATATTGGGCCGTAATCATGAGTTATGCCAAATGCATTCCAGGAGTCAGTGTAAAGAGTTGCCGTCTTACCTTCTACCACTCCACACGCCTCAGTGAGGGCCTCCGGTTCCGCTTCTTGCCCTGAGACATGCGGAGGGTTCCGCTTCTTGCCATGAGACATGCGGAGGCAGAGCTTCTGCGTTTAGGACATCTTGTTGTGTGACCTCTGCATATCTGGTCCGGAGTCATCAATCCTCACCCTGATACCATCTACAAAAGAAAACTCAAAATATGCATCATTAACAGTGTGTACATCACTACAATAATGTCAGAATCTTGTTGCACAGAATTTTAAACAATTTAAAAAAAATAGCTGATTTGCCATACTCAGATCACCTATGCCTCACCTCCCCCGTTTGAACCGGAATACCTGATTAAAAGAAGAGTAGCCGGGTTCAAGGTATTACAACATTGGGAAGAAATATTGGGGGAGGCATGGAAAGAGCACATTGTAGCCGGATCTAATAGGCCAGAGATAAGTGCTTGGGTTGCACTTGCATGAGTATGTTCTGGATGTCATTTGGGGTGTGGACCACTAGGGGGTAGTCCAATACCAACTTAGAAGATTTGTCAGCCATTGCCTGTACTGCTGCCACCGCACAAACAGATGAGGGATCTCCTCGAGTCACTGGATCCACCCTCATGGAGTAGTATCTCAGTGGCCGTGGTTGTCCTCCATGCCTTTGTGTCAATACTGTCGTATGGGCGGCAGTATGAAACAAGGCCCCGAGAGGTGTGGAGTTTGGCAATGGATGTATGTACAGGTATGGCCTGCAGAACTTGGTTAGTCTTTGGAGGCCTCCAGGCTTACAGCCTTCTGCAAGGGAAATTAACAGTGAAATTGTGGCTGGTCGGCGGTCTTCCCAAAGAATCAGCACACAGCACCTAACATGTGGCTGACCCTTCACCCCTTTTTTTTTTTTTTTGGTTTTTTAAACTAGGGGGATCCTGTTTGACCCAGGGGTGTGTATCTGGGTCTCGTATATATTATCATGGTGGGTATATCCAATTTCCCTACGTCTGTCTTGTAGGTGGCTCATGATTTGTCAGGAACCATGGAAAGCTGAGTTTGAGACAGGATAAAAAAAACAAAAAACTTTTTCTTCTGGCTATCTATGATTCTTACCCCCTCCTTGGATAAGTGACGTGTTCTTGCATCATCTAGCTCCACCCCTCTGAATTTGGCTAATCACTTACTTCCTTATTTTCTCATTCAACGTTAGTAGTCCTCGGATACACATCACAACCCAATAAAGATAAAGTTAGATGAGCGAACACCAAAATGCTCGGGTGCTCGTTACTCGGGACGAAATTTTCGCGATGCTCGAGGGTTCGTTTCGAGTAACGAACCCCATTGAAGTCAATGGGCGACCCGAGCATTTTTGTATTTCGCCGATGCTCGCTAAGGTTTTCATGTGTGAAAATCTGGGCAATTCAAGAAAGTGATGGGAACAACACAGCAACGGATAGGGCAGGCGAGGGGCTACATGTTGGGCTGCATCTCAAGTTCCCAGGTCCCACTATTAAAGAGGTTGTCCCGCGCCGAAACGTTTTTTTTTTTTCAAACCCCCCCCCCCGTTCGGCGCGAGACAACCCCGATGCAGGGGTTAAAAAAGAACACCGCACAGCGCTTACCTGAATCCCCGCACTCCGGTGACTTCTTACTTACCTGCTGAAGATGGCCGCCGGGATCTTCTCCCTCGGTGGACCGCAGGGCTTCTGTGCGGTCCATTGCCGATTCCAGCCTCCTGATTGGCTGGAATCGGCACGTGACGGGGCGGAGCTACACGGAGCCCCATTGAGAAAAGAAGAAGACCCGGACTGCGCAAGCGCGTCTAATTTGCCCATTAGACGCTGAAAAATAGGCGGCTCCATGGAAACGAGGACGCTAGCAACGGAGCAGGTAAGTGAAAAATTTCTTATAACTTCTGTATGGCTCATAATTAATGCACAATGTACATTACAAAGTGCATTAATATGGCCATACAGAAGTGTATAACCCCACTTGCTTTCGCGGGACAACTCCTTTAAGCCACAATACCGGCAAGAGTGGCCCCCCCCCTCCCAACAACTTTTACTTCTGAAAAGCCCTCATTAGCAATGCATACCTTAGCTAAGCACCACACTACCTCCAACAGAGCACAATCACTGCCTGCATGACACTCTGCTGCCACTTCTCCTGGGTTACATGCTGCCCCCCCCCCCTGCACGACGCAGTGTCCACAGCGCACACCAAAGTGTCCCTGCGCAGCCTTCAGCTGCCCTCATGCCACGGCACACTCATGTCTATTTATAAGTGCGTCTGCCAGAGGAACCGCAGGCACACACTGCAGAGGGTTGGCACGGCTAGGCAGCGACCCTCTTTAAAAGGGGCGGGGCGATAGCCCACAATGCTGTACAGAAGCAATGAGAAATATAATCCTGTGCCACCGCCATCAGGAGCTGCACACGTGGGCATAGCAATGGGGGACCTATGTGCCACACACTATTCATTCTGTCAAGGTGTCTGCATGCCCCAGTCAGACCGGGCTTTTTAATTCATAGACACAGGCAGGTACAACTCCCTATTGTGAAGTCCCTGTGGACCGACAGCATGGGTGGGTGCCAGGAAGCCACCGGCGGTACATAAAAATATCCCATTGCATTGCCCAACACAGCTGAGGTAGTATTGTCATGCTTAATACAGGTGGGCTTGGGCCCACACTGCATGCCCCAGTCAGACTGGGGTTCTTTAGAAGTGGAAACAGATGCATTTATAATTCCCTGTGGACCCACAGCATGGGTGGGTGCCAGGAAGCCACCGGCGGCACATAAAAATATCCCATTGCATTGCCCAACACAGCTGAGGTAGTAATGTCGTGCTTAATACAGGTGGGCTTCGGCCCACACTGCATGCCCCAGTCTGACTGGGGTTCTTAACAAGTGGACAGATGTAGGTTAGACTCCGTGTGCACCTACAGCATGGGTGGCTCCCTGGAACCCACCGGCGGTTCATAAAAATATCCCATTGCATTGCCCAACACAGCTGAGGTAGTAATGTCGTGCTTAATGCAGGTGGGCTTCGGCCCACACTGCATGCCCCAGTCAGACTGGGGTTCTTTAGAAGTGGAAACAGATGCATTTATAATTCCCTGTGGACCCACAGCATGGGTGGGTGCCAGGAAGCCACCGGCGGTACATAAAAATATCCCATTGCATTGCCCAACACAGCTGAGGTAGTAATGTCGTGCTTAATACAGGTGGGCTTCGGCCCACACTGCATGCCCCAGTCTGACTGGGGTTCTTTACAAGTGGACAGATTTAGGTTAAACTCCGTGTGCACCTACAGCATGGGTGGCTCCCTGGAACCCACCGGCGGTACATAAAAATATCCCATTGCATTGCCCAACACAGCTGAGGTAGTAATGTCGTGCTTAATACAGGTGGGCTTCGGCCCACACTGCATGCCCCAGTCTGACTGGGGTTCTTTACAAGTGGACAGATTTAGGTTAAACTCCGTGTGCACCTACAGCATGGGTGGCTCCCTGGAACCCACCGGCGGTACATAAAAATATCCCATTGCATTGCCCAACACAGCTGAGGTAGTAATGTCGTGCTTAATGCAGGTGGGCTTCGGCCCACACTGCATGCCCCAGTCAAACTGGGGTTCTTTACAAGTGGACAGATGTAGGTTAAACTCCGTGTGCACCTACAGCATGGGTGGGTGCCAGGAAGCCACCGGCGGTACATAAAAATATCCCATTGCATTGCCCAACACAGCTGAGGTAGTAATGTCGTGCTTAACCCCTTAGTGACCAAGCCTGTTTGCGCCTTAATGACCAGGCCAAATTTTGCAAATCTGACATGTGTCACTTTAACATGGAAAAACACCAGAAAGGTTTTGCATATCCAAGCGATTCTGACATTGTTTTTTCGCCACATGTTGTGCTTCATTTAGGCGGAAAAAATAGACCGATAGAAATTGTGTTTATTTATTAAAAGCGCCAAAATTGGGAAAATTTTGAAAAAATCGTCATTTTTTCACATTTCCAACTGCAATATCTTAAATATGTGCAAACATAATATAGAAATTTTTGCTAAGATTTATATTTCCACCCGTTTACTTTATTTTGGGCGCACATTGGAAAAACTTTCGTTTTTTTTTAACTATTTAGGAGACGTACAAATTTAACATTACTTTTTAGCATTTTGAGGAACACTTTGTTTTCCTATACCAAGCCGAGATTGGAAAGGCTCATGAGTGTCAGAATAATAGATACCCCCCCAAATGACCTCATTTTAAAAACTACACCCCTTAATGTATTCACTGAGGGGTGTCATGAGTATTTTGACCCCACAGTTTTTTTTCAGGAATTAATTCAATTTAGAGGAGAAAAAGTAAAATTTCATATTTTTGCAAATCTGTCATTTTAAAGACATATTTTTTTCCTATAGTTTACATGAAAATCAGGATTTACACCCCAAAATGGATACCCCTATTTCTCCCGTGTTCAGAAATATACCCATTGTGGCCCTATTGTTATATCTGAGTCCACAACGGGGCCCAAAATGAAAGGAGTAGTCAGTGTCTTTCAAAACAGAAATTTTGCTTGAAGTCCTTTTAGGCCCCATAGCACACATGTAGAGTTCTTGAGCGCCCAAAACCATAGAAAACCCCCACAAATGACCCCATTTTGAAAACTAGACCCCTTAAGGAATTTATCTAGGGGTGTACTGCATATTTTGACCCCACAGTTTTTGAATGAATTCAAATCAAGCAAAAGGAAAAAATTGTGATTTTCGTTTTTTCGGCAATTCTGTCATTTTAAAAACAGCTTTTTTTGTACAGCACACATATGAAGGAAGACTTGCACCCAAAAATGGATACCCCTGTTTGTCCCGTGTTCAGAGACATACCCATTGTGGCCCTAATCTTATGTCTGGATACACAACGGAGCCCAAAATGAAAGGAGCGACCGGTGGCTTTCGGAACACAAATTTTGCTTGAAGTCCTTTTAGGCCCCATTGCCCACTTGTAGAGTTCTTGAGCGCCCAAAACCATAGAGAACCCCCACAAATGACCCCATTTTGAAAACTAGACTCCTTAACGAATTTATCTAGGGGTGTACTGCGCATTTTGACCCCACAGTTTTTGAATAAATTCAAGCAAAGCAAAAGGAAAAAATTTGGATTTTTGTTTTTTTGGCAATTTTGTCATTTTAAAAACAGCTTTTTTTGTACAGCACACATATGAAGGAAGACTTACACCCCAAAATGGATACCCCTGTTTGTGCTGTTTTCAGAAATATACCCATTGTGGCCCTAATCTTATGTCCGCATGCACAACGGGGCCCAAAATAAAAGGAGTAATCGGTGGCTTTCAGAACATAGATTTTGCTTGAAGTCCTTTTAGGCCCCATTGCCCACTTGTAGAGTTCTTGAGCGCCCAAAACCATATAGAACCCCCACAAATGACCCCATTTTGAAAACTAGACCCCTTAACGAATTTATCTAGGGATGTACTGCATATTTTGACCCCACAGTTTTTGAATAAATTCAAGCAAAGCAAAAGGAAAAAAATAGGATTTTCATTTTTTGGGCTATTGTGTCAATTTAAAAACAGTTTTTTTTGTACAGCACACATATAAATGAAGGCTTTCACCCCAAAATGGATACCCCTGTTTGTCCCGTGTTCAGAAACATACCCATTGTGGCCCTAATAGACTTACAGGACCCATGGCTAGGCCTACAATGAAAGGAATACCCGTTGGATTTCAGGGTACCACTGAATAAATTTCAGGCCCCATTGCCCACTTATCGAGCCATTGAGCGGCCAAAACTATAAAGAACCCCCTCAAATGACCCCATTTTGAAAACTAGACCCCTTAACGAATTCATCTAGGGGTGTACTGCGTATTTTGACCCCACAGTATTTGAATGAATCTAAGCAAAGCAGAAGGAAAAAGTTACGATTTTCAATTTTTTTGGCAATTTTTTCAATTTAAAAACAGTTTTTTTGTACAGTGTACATAGGAATGAAGACGTTCACCCCAAAATGGATACCCCCGTTTGTCCCGAGTTCAGAAACATACCCATTGTGGCCCTAATCTACTTACAGGACGCATGGCAAGGCCTATAAAGGACGGAACACCCGTTGGATTTTAGGGCACAACTGAATACATTCCAGGCCCCATTGCTTATTTGTACAGAATAAAGATTGACTCCCTAAAAATTCCCCCCCTCCCCCTCCACGCCCTTTTTGGCGTTCGCAAATCTTAGATAAAAGTAAAAATGTGAACTGTGTAGTATTTCCGAAGACAGGGGTAATTACGGAGGCTGGTTGGAATGGGCCCATGGGGCAATAAAACCGGGTATCCCCCCCCCCCCCTCTCATGCTTTTTGGGGGTATTTCATGACCTCAGTGGCGGGTATGGGGTGTAAAAAGTGGCGTTCCGTGAGTCTCCGTAAGCTTGATGAGGTGCGGCGGTCTCACACAGAAGGCGCTCAACAAGGTGCTCCTGGAACTGCAGGAAAGCGAGCGTTCCCGGGGCTTCTTGTAAAATACGTATCACAGGTAGCTGTCTGAATAACGCCGGGTTCACGCGGGTGCAGGCGGAATCCGCTTGCGGAGGGCCCGGCGGATCCCATCTGTGAGCCCGGCTGTGACCCTGCGTACGGCTGCGTAATGTACTGCGCATAACTGCCTACTCACACAGGCGGTCATGCACAGTACACCTTTGTTTGTATTTCCGGCACCGTCGCTTAGCGATGACACGGGTACCCGCAGCCCGTATACAAGGTAGTTGCGTATGGGCAGCGGGTATATCCGCGACAATGGAGCACAATGGGCTCTATGTTGCCGATTCCGCAGTAAAATAGAACCTGCTGCGTTCTCTTTTCTGCGAGTGGATTACGCAATTCTGACCCGCTAATGTGAGCGGAATTGTGTAATCCAATGCGATTGATCTGCGTATTACCACGGATCAGACGCATGCGGAATCCGTCATTCCTATCCGGTCATGTGAGACCGGCCTATGGTAGATCGCTACCTTTTTATCACGTGACCGGGGACCGCTCAACGAGGCCACCCGTCACTGCTCCAGGCTCTCGGCGACCGTTGGTCGCTGGGAGCAAGGAGATTTTAAGTTTCCTGGGCTCCCTGACTCCTGCGCATGTGTCCGGCTTTTTGCCGGCAATCGCATGTGCAGAATCCTGGAAGGTCCACGGAGGAAGATCGCGTCGGGGTTCAAATACGCAGGCCTCCGGTAAAAAGATTCATCTCCTCTCACCGATCGCATCAGTGAGGGGAGATGAAACTTCAAATTTTTTTTTTTACTTTTACGTGATCGCCATTATTGGATAATGGCGAACACGTGACCAGGAACCGCTCACCGCGGACCCCCATTAAATCTCCATGCTCTTGGCTACGTTTTGTAGCCAGGAGCAGGGAGAATTTAAATTATCCTGGCAATCCACAGCTTTTGCGCATGCGCCCGCCATTTTGGCGACGGGCGCGTGTGCAGAAGCTGTGGTAAGGTCCGCGGATAAATCTGGGGGCCTTAGGTACGTACTTTCATCCTCCCTCACGGATATGATCCATGAGGGGAGATGAAACATACGCTTTTTAAACGTTTAAAAACTTTTTTTTACTTTTTTTTTTTTTACTTTTTTACACTTTTTTTTCACTTTACATGATCACTGTCATCCATTGGATGACAGTGATCATGTCCCCGGTATAATCTCTCTGCTCCTAGCTACACATGGCAGCCAGAAGCAGAGGGATTTTAAATTCCCCGGGGCTCGAGCCCGTCTGTGCACGCGCCCGATGTCAATCATCGGGCGCGCATGCGCAGACGGGGATTCGGGTCCCGGGACATCGGGACACCGCTGAGGACTGGGGGTGAGTATTTTCACCTCCCCTCATGGATCCGATCCATGAGGGGAGGTGAAACTGACTTTTTTAAAACTTTTTTTTAACTTTTTCGCGATCGCCGCTAACCATTGGATAACGGCGATCGCGGTACCGGGGACCGCTCACCGCAGTCCCCGCTGACATCTCCTGCCTCCCGGCTACCTACAGGAGCCGGGAGCCAGGAGATTTTAAATCTCCCGCGCCGCCGGGCCTTCTGCGCATGCGGCTGACGTAATGCCGCCTGGCGCGCATGCGCAGAAGACCGGCTTCGGGCCCCGGAGCGGCAGGAGAGCGGGGAGCAGCGTGCAGGACCTGGGTGAGTAATTTCAGCTGCTCCGATGGATCCGATCCATCAGAGCAGCTGAATCTTTAACTTTTATGTACTTTTATTTACTTTTTTTGCGATCGGCGCTATACATTGCATAGCGCCGATCGCAATGCCGGGGGGGGCTCCGAACAGCCCGGGATGACAGCTCCATGCTGTCAGCTACCTGCGGACACCGACAGCATGGAGCTGTCACGTCCACAGCCCGAGGGGCACTATTCTCTGCAGGAAGCATGTTTTTACGTCCTCAGAGAATAGAGCCCACTTCGGGAGGACGTAAAAACACTATGGGCTGGTCGTTAAGGGGTTAATGCAGGTGGGCTTCGGCCCACACTGCATGCCCCAGTCTGACTGGTAATATGTACCTTAACAGTAACCTCGTTGGTGGTAATGTGGTGGTGACTGCGGACCTGGTAGCGCGTTTTTATGTAGTTGGTTTTCGGAATGTGGCCAGGATTAAGTGGTCCGTGGCGGGGGGATGGTGGTGGTGCTCTCTTGTTGTGTCGTTAAAGGTGAAATTCTTGGACTGCCACCAGACGGACCAATGCAAAGGTATTTGCCAAGAATGTTTTCATTGTTGGAGGAGGAGGGGGATGTTTTGGAGGCACTATTTGTCCTCTCTACGTGTCCGTGGTTATATGCACCTTAACAGTAACAGCGTTGGTGGGAAATGGCCTCGCCGCCATCATGTCTTTGTGAAGCCTCTGTTTCCACACCCCAGTGACATACCAGTAGCAGCGGTATAGGCAGAGCCCAGAATTATTAACATTTCAGCGGTAGCATTACGGACAGGCCCCACTAACATATCACTAGCAGCAGTATAGGGGGAGCGCAGTCTTAGTTCCATTTCAGTAATAGTAGCACTCAAGACAGGCCCCAGTAACATTCCCATTGCAGCAGTTTAGGGAGATAACAGTCTCTTTCACATTTCAGTAGCTGCAGTATAGACAAGGCCCCAGTTACATTTATGTAGCTAAAGTGTAGGCCAACCCCACACACCTTTCTGTACCATGAGTGCAGGCGAAGAACATAGAAATTACTATGATTACACTGCAGGTGAGGGCCCAAAAAAATTGGTGTACCAACAGTAGTAATGTACCTCAGAAAAAATTGGCCATGCCCAACCAAGATGGCAGGTGAAACCCATTAATCGCTTTGGTTAATGTGGCTTAAGTGGTAACTAGGCCTGGAGGCAGCCCAGTTTAACGAAAAATTGGTTCAAGTTAAAGTTTCAACGCTTTTAAGAGCATTGAAACATATAAAAATTGTTTAGAAAAATTATATGAGTGAGCCTTGTGGCCCTAAGAAAAATTGCCCGTTCTGCGTGATTACGTGAGGTTTCAGGAGGAGGAGCAGGAGGAGGAGGAGGAATATTATACACAGATTGATGAAGCAGAAATGTCCCCGTTTTGGATGGTGAGAGAGAACGATGCTTCCATCGGCGGGTGCAGCCTACGTATTGCTTAGGTATCGCTGCTGTCCGCTGGTGGAGAAGAGAAGTCTGGGGAAATCCAGGCTTTGTTCATCTTGATGAGTGTTAGCCTGTCGGCACTGTCGGTTGACAGGCGGGTACGCTTATCTGTGATGATTCCCCCAGCCGCACTAAACACCCTCTCTGACAAGACGCTAGCCGCAGGACAAGCAAGCACCTCCAGGGCATACAGCGCTAGTTCAGGCCACGTGTCCAGCTTCGACACCCAGTAGTTGTAGGGGGCAGAGGCGTCACCGAGGATGGTCGTGCGATCGGCTACGTACTCCCTCACCATCCTTTTACAGTGCTCCCGCCGACTCAGCCTTGACTGGGGAGCGGTGACACAGTCTTGGTGGGGAGCCATAAAGCTGTCCAGGGCCTTAAAGACTGTTGCACTGCCTGTGCTGTACATGCTGCTCGATCTCCGCACCTCCCCTGCTACCTGGCCCTCGGAACTGCGCCTTCTGCCACTAGCGCTGTCGGATGGGAATTTTACCATCAGCTTGTCCGCCAGGGTCCTGTGGTATAGCAACACTCTCGAACCCCTTTCCTCTTCGGAAATGAGAGTGGAAAGGTTCTCCTTATACCGTGGGTCAAGCAGTGTGTACACCCAGTAATCCGTAGTGGCCAGAATGCGTGCAACGCGAGGGTCACGAGAAAGGCATCCTAACATGAAGTCAGCCATGTGTGCCAGGGTACCTGTACGCAACACATGGCTGTCTTCACTAGGAAGATCACTTTCAGGATCCTCCTCCTCCTCCTCCTCAGGCCATACACGCTGAAAGGATGACAGGCAAGCAGCATGGGTACCGTCAGCAGTGGGCCAAGCTGTCTCTTCCCCCTCCTCCTCATCCTCCACATGCTCCTCCTCCTCCTGAACGCGCTGAGATATAGACAGGAGGGTGCTCTGACTATCCAGCGACATACTGTCTTCCCCCGCCTCCGTTTCCGAGCGCAAAGCATCTGCCTTTATGCTTTGCAGGGAACTTCTCAAGATGCATAGCAGAGGAATGGTGACGCTAATGATTGCAGCATCGCCGCTCCACCTGGGTAGACTGCTCAAAGTTTCCAAGGACCTGGCAGATGTCTGCCAACCAGGCCCACTCTTCTGAAAATAATTGAGGAGGCTGACTCCCACTGCGCCGCCCATGTTGGAGTTGGTATTCCACTATAGCTCTACGCTGCTCATAGAGCCTGGCCAACATGTGGAGCGTAGAGTTCCACCGTGTGGGCACGTCGCACAGCAGTCGGTGCACTGGCAGATTAAACCGATGTTGCAGGGTCCGCAGGGTGGCAGCGTCCGTGTGGGACTTGCGGAAATGTGCGCAGAGCCGGCGCACCTTTCCGAGCAGGTCTGACAAACGTGGGTAGCTTTTCAGAAAGCGCTGAACCACCAAATTAAAGACGTGGGCCAGGCATGGCACGTGCGTGAGGCTGCCGAGCTGCAGAGCCGCCACCAGGTTACGGCCGTTGTCACACACGACCATGCCCGGTTGGAGGCTCAGCGGCGCACGTCAGCGGTCGGTCTGCTCTGTCAGACCCTGCAGCAGTTCGTGGGCCGTGTGCCTCTTATCTCCTAAGCTGAGTAGTTTCAGCACGGCCTGCTGACGCTTGCCCACTGCTGTGCTGCCACGCCGCGCGACACCGACTGCTGGCGACGTGCTGCTGCTGCTGACACATATGGATTGCGAGACAGAGGTTGCGGAGGAGGAGGAGGAGGGTGCTTTAGTGGAGGAAGCATACACCGCCGCAGATACCACCACCGAGCTGGGGCCCGCAATTCTGGGGGTGGGTAGGACGTGAGCGGTCCCAGGCTCTGACTCTGTCCCAGCCTCCACTAAATTCACCCAATATGCCGTCAGGGAGATGTAGTGGCCCTGCCCGCCTGTGCTTGTCCACGTGTCCGTTGTTAAGTGGACCTTGGCAGTAACCGCGTTGGTGAGGGCGCGTACAATGTTGCGGGAGACGTGGTCGTGCAGGGCTGGGACGGCACATCGGGAAAAGTAGTGGCGACTGGGAACTGAGTAGAGCGGGGCCGCCGCCGCCATCATACTTTTGAAGGACTCCGTTTCCACAACCCTATACGGCAGCATCTCAAGGCTGATAAATTTGGCTATGTGGACGGTTAACACTTGAGCGTGCGGGTGCGTGGCGGCGTACTTGCGCTTGCGCTCCAACACTTGCGCTAGCGACGGCTGGACGGTGCGCTGAGAGACATTGGTGGATGGGGCCGAGGACAGCGGAGGTGAGGGTGTGGGTGCAGGCCAGGAGACGGTAGTGCCTGTGTCCTGAGAGGGGGGTTGGATCTCAGTGGCAGGTTGGGGCACAGGGGGAGAGGCAGCGGTGCAAACCGGAGGCGGTGAACGGCCTTCGTCCCACCTTGTGGGGTGCTTGGCCATCATATGTCTGCGCATGCTGGTGGTGGTGAGGCTGTTGGTGGTGGCTCCCCGGCTGATCTTGGCGCAACAAAGGTAGCACACCACTGTTCGTCGGTCGTCAGGCGTCTCTGTGAAAAACTGCCAGACCTTAGAGCACCTCGCCGCATGGTGTGGTATGCTAGGTATATTGATGACATAATAATAATTTGGGATGAAGGTGCGATACAAGGCGAATGTCATGAACAAGTGAATCAGTTTAGTAGATATATTAATAACAACTCTGTTAATCTGCAATTCACTGTAACATATAATAAGGAAGAGGTGCCGTTTTTGGATTTAACCCTAAGAGGAAATTGCAATACAGGTATTGGAACTAAACTGTGCAGAAAGGAAACAGCAGGTAACACTATATTGCATGCAAGTAGTGGCCATCCCAAACATACCATAAAGGCTATCCCTATGGGAGAATTTATCCGTGCAAAAAGATCCTGTTCGGACAGTTCTACATTCAATATAGCAAAAACAGAGATTAATAATAGATTACATCAAAGAGGGTATAGGCAGACTTTATTGAATAAAACTTGTACAAAAATGGAGACACGAAAAAGAGAAGAATTACTTACAGATAGATCTAGTGATAAAAGTAAAAAGAAAAATAAAGGATTAGTTTTTTCCACAGCTTACAGTAGAGATTTTTATAATATTAGAAAAAAATTCTTTCAATTTTTACCTGTACTCAGACAGGATGATGTAACTGATGAAATATTAAGCGAAGGGGTTAAGTTTGTCGCAAAAAAGAACAAAAATTTAGGGGACTTACTAGCTCCAAGCAATTTTTCTTCTAATATAGAAAAACCGCATTGGCTAAAATATAAAGGTTTCTACAGGTGCGGCAATTCAAGATGCACTGTCTGTCATCTAGCTGTCAGGAAGGAAAGCTTTTTTGACAGTAATCACATGAAAGAGTACAAAATGTGGAGTTATATTAATTGCAGTACTACTAATGTGGTTTACATAATTCGCTGCAATGAATGCAATGTAGACTATATAGGATGCACCACACGAAAATTAAAAACTCGGATTAGTGAGCATATCCGCAATATTAAAAAAGGTAATACAAGCAGCTCAGGGGCAGCTAAACATTTTTGTGAAAAACATGCAGGGATGATAGACAATTTTTCATTCTTTGGGATAGAAAAGGTAACAAATAAAAAGAAAGGTGCGGTTAGTCCGGAGAAAGTTTTCAAAAGGGAAGCCTTTTGGATCCTAAATTTAAATACCAGATACCCAAAAGGGATGAATTATAGAACAGATCTTATGTACATATATTAGTTCCAACAAAAACAGTAACAATTTCTTGTTTTTTCTTTTGCGTTTTTCTTGCGTTTTTTTCTTGCGTTTTTCTTGCGTTTTTCTGGCGTTTTTAACCTTATCCTGTTATGTTAAGTCGGTGCATGATATGATGATCCATAAACATTGTTCTCTCCTCAAAGTATGTTATCCTTACATATATTAATATGCTACCACATAAATTGTCTGTGGTTTATATATGGATTAATAAGTAAATTGCCTTAAATTCCTTTAAAACTCTGATCCTTTTATTACAGTGTCCATCAAGTCTATTTAAATATTCATTTTTTGTCCTACAATATATGCTATTTACTATATACTATATATTCTATATACAAATAGACGTGTGTCAGCTCCTGCAGGAGGAACTGACCATGACAACAAGGTTGAGATAATCAATGCAGGGGTTAACTACATGTGTTTTTAATTCACTAATTATATGTTAAGCCTTTTAAAAGTCCATGCAATGTCTGTCAGTTAGAGGTGAGCAAGGTTCTGCGAACCGAAACGCGTACTCTGTTTGTCTGTATGAGCACGAAGTTATTGGAATAAAAGCAAGGTTCTTCACAATAGCCGGACTCCTGCATTTGAAATATATGTGTCTAACTAAAGCCAAAGTAGCCGGATGGCAATGTGAAGGCTTGTGAGTATACCTGCTTATGGGACCAAGACTGCAGCGCAAGAAAGCAAGGTGGGACAGTTTATTTTTTGTTTCATATACTTAGAGCACCTCGGCCTCTGCAGGGTGGCATGGTGCGAGGGTGCGCTTTGGGAAACAGTTGGTGGATTATTCGGTCTGGCCCTGCCTCTACCCCTGGACACCGCACTGCCTCTTGCAACCTGCCCTGCTGCTGCCCTTGCCTCCCCCTCTGAAGACCTGTCCTGAGTAGGCGTTGCACACCAGGTGGGGTCAGTCACCTCATCGTCCTGCTGCTCTTCCTCCGAATCCTCTGTGCGCTGCTCCCTCGGACTTACTGCCCTTACTACTACCTCACTGCAAGACAACTGTGTCTCATCGTCATCGTCCTCCTCACCCACTGAAAGGTCTTGAGACAGTTGCCGGAAGTCCCCAGCCTCATCCCCCGGACCCCGGGAACTTTCCAATGGTTGGGCATCAGTGACGATAAACTCCTCTGGTGGGAGAGGAACCACTGCTGCCCAATCTGAGCAGGGGCCCGAGAACAGTTCCTGGGAGTCTTCCCGCTCCTGAGCATGTGTCATTGTAGTGGAGTGAGGAGGCTGAGAGGAAGGAGGAGCAGCAGCCAGAGGATTCGGATTTGCAGCACTGGACGGCGCCGAACTGTGGGTGGATGATAGCTTGCTCGAAGCACTTTCTGCCATCCACGACAGGACCTGCTCACACTGCTCATTTTCTAATAAAGGTCTCCCGCGTGGACCCATTAATTGGGCGATGAATGTGGGGACGCCAGAAACGTGCCTCTCTCCTAATCGCGCAGCAGTCGGCTGCGATACACCTGTATCAGGAGCTCGGCCTGTGCCCACACCCTCACTTGGGCCTACGCGTCCTCGGCCGCGTCCACGTCCTCTAGGCCTACCCCTACCCCTCAGCATGCTGTATTACCAGTGATTTCCCAGCCAGGAAATAAATTGGCGCAAGCCTGCAGGCCAAATAGAAATTTTTCCCTTTTTTTTTTTAAAGGGAAGGCTCACTGACTATATTCAATCAGATAAGAAATGTGTTCCACAGAACTGCAGTGTTATATGAAGTGCAGCAGAGCAGTGATTTTTCCCAGGCAGGAAATAAATTGGCGCAAGCCTGCTGTTAAACGAAGCTGGCTGCGTATGATTTCTTTACGTTCTCCACCCACCGCACACGTACCCAGAACGCTGAGGACTGTCAGAGGCAGGCCAAATAGAAATTTTTCCCTTTTTTTTTTAAAGGGAAGGCCCACTGACTATATTCAATCAGATAAGAAATGTGTTCCACAGAACTGCAGTGTTATATGAAGTGCAGCAGAGCAGTGATTTTTCCCAGGCAGGAAATAAATTGGCGCAAGCCTGCTGTTAAACGTAGCTGGCTGCGTATGATTTCTTTACGTTCTCCATCCACCGCACACGTACCCAGAACGCTGAGGACTGTCAGAGGCAGGCCAAATAGAAATTTTTCCCTCAGTATTCAATTTTTCCCTTATTCAATCAATAATATATGTCTTCTGGCCCTGCCTACACAATTCTGTCCCTGTAGTATTACTGCAGGGCGCAATGCTCTGCACAGCCGATTTTGAAAAAAAAAAAAAAGCAACACTGCTAACAGCAGCCTGCACAGTACTGCACACGGTTAAATGTGGCCCTAAGAAGGACCGTTGGGGTTCTTGAAGCCTACACTCACTCCTAACACTCTCCCTGCCTAACCACCACTTCTGTCCCTCTAGTATTAATGCAGGGCGCAATGCTCTGCACAGCCGATTTTGAAAAAAAAAAATTGTGCAACACTGCTAACAGCAGCCTCCACACTACTGCACACGGATAGATGTGGCCCTAAGAAAGACCATTGGGGTTCTTGAAGCCTACACTCACTCCTAACACTCTCCCTACAGCAGCTCCAACACAACAGCACTTTCCCTCAGCTAACTCACAACGCATCTGAGGCGAGCCGCGGGAGGGGCCGACTTTTATACTCGGATGACATCTGATCTTCCCAGCCACTCACTGCAGGGGGGTGGTATAGGGCTTGAACGTCACAGGGGGAAGTTGTAATGCCTTCCCTGTCTTTCAATTGGCCAGAAAAGCGCGCTAACGTCTCAGAGATGAAAGTGAAAGTAACCCGAACATCGCGTGGTGCTCGTTAAGAGTAACGAGCATCCCGAACACCCTAATATTCGCCCGAGCATCAAGCTCGGACGAGTACGTTCGCTCATCTCTAGATAAAGTCTTATGCATCACACAATTTACATTTTACAAATTACGGGTCAATCTGCTCCGTTCCTCCTGTGGATACCTGGCCTTATCGTTACCTGCTTGTTTCCCATTCTCCGGCTTCTCTGCAGCAACTAACTTCCTGTAATTTATTTATTTTATATTGTCTGCGAATGTACTTTACTGGTGCTGGGACTACAGGGCCAGTAACTTCCTCTTTTTAAAATCTCTCGCTCCCGTGACAGCCCAGAGACAGGATTACAAGGGAGAACGTGGCTAATTTTTACTTTTACAACAGTTTTTGTCCCAGACTTCCGGCGACCGGGCAGATGCAGTCTTAGATGCCGGGCATCTCCATCTGATTGGTAATGTACTGCAATTCTCCCTATTTACTAAACTGTTATACAACTCAACTGTTATAATGAACGCTGGCGTCCTTGGCATGCATTGGTACTGACGCCATTCCAGCCCGCCTTCTCTTCCTCTGACTGACATACTATGTTGTAACTTTACGGTCACAACTGTTTGTAACTTTGTATTCTTAAGAGCCCCCTCAGGATGTGAGTGGCATATAACCTTTTACATTTGTATGACGGACATATCACAAAGATTAGATTACATAACAAAACATACGAACAGTAGTTCTTGTCACAGCACATGAATTGCTTTTTCTATTCAGAGATACACACTTCCTCTTTTTAAATGAAGTAAGCAGCCTTTTTTTTTTTTTCTCTAAACACATTCAGTTAACCCTTTTTATACATTCACTTACGGGCACAAGCCTATACTTTTAACATTTAACAATTCAACAGCAACACAGTTTAGTAGTCTGCCTTCCTAGAAGGGATCCACTACTGCACATAAAGTCCCAACTCACAGCGCGCCGCTGTGTACGGTGTATTAATCTTGGCTATAACCCAGCCAATGCGTTCTCACTGCCGACAATCCCTTCTTACAGTTGAGCAAGACTGATACTAATTCTATATAACAGACAACCAAACTATTTCGATATAACAACTCAGCAGGATTAGCTCTACACAACAGACAAGCACACTAACTTTAAATAAATGACAGGTAGGACACACAGAAAGATTGCTTGATTAATCAATGATAACTTGACTCTCCACACCTTCCACACTTTTCTGGAGGGTGTAAGAATTGACCTTGGTACAATGTTTGTTGCCTTTCAATTTCAATCATGGAAGCCAGATTCATGATTATAGAAGTCTCCTCAGACGCCGGACATAATATGCCCCGCCCTAGAGTCTCTAGCATTTCTGTCGCTACACAGTTTATTAATCTACCCTCAGCCTCTGATTGGCTGGAATCGGCACATGTGACGGGGGCGGAGCTGCGCGATGACGCGTACAAGGGGGCGGAACCAAAATGCCGGTGATGCCGAGCCGAATGGAGAAGATAGATCTGCGCAAGCAACGGAGCAGGTAAGTGAATAACTTCTGTATGGCTCATATTTAATGCACGATGTATATTACAAAGTGCATTAATATGGCCATACAGAAGTGCTTAACCCCACTTGCTTTCGCGAGACAACCCCTTTAAGGCCTTCGGATAGGCCAACCAAAAACAAATCCTTGAGGGCTGAGTCGTTCCACCCCGACTCCGTGCAGTGTTGTCTGAACTGGGAGCAATAGTCCTCCGCCAACTTCCGCCCCAGCGCAAGCACAACAGTGTAGAGACAGCATAAGCAGCCTAGTCGGGTTCTTCATAGATCTGACCCAGAGCAGAAGAAAGCGTCTAATGACTGAATTTATATAACACTCTGGTATCCTCCAATTTCGAGCCTAAATTGCAGTTGAGAATATTACAGCGGCTAGTGGAGCGCAAGAATATGAGGTTTTGTCTGTGCATGTGTATTCCTTGGAATGCATGTTGCATTCCACACAGCTCCACTTCGAATCTGCTGTAATTTCTACTATAATTCTAATTTTCTTTTAAAGCATGCACATGACTTGGAATGCACGTTGCGTTCCATGCAGCGTGCATTCCAAGCAGTGCTGGAATGCACGCTGCGTTCCATGCAGCGTGCATTCCGCTGGTCACATTGAATACTAAGCAGACGGTGGAAAGCGTGTTGCATTCCACTTGTACATAGGATATAGTGATATAGTAGTTATATTCTTATACATAGGGGGGGGGTATTATAGTAGTTATATTCTTGTACATAGGGGCAGTAATATAGTGATTATATTCTTGTACATAGGGGACAGTATTATAGCAGTTATATTCTTGTACATAGGGGGCAGTATTATAGTAGTTATATTCTTGGACATAGGAGCAGTAATATAGTAGTTATATTCTTATACACAGGGGGCAGTATTATAGTAGTTATATTCTTGTACATAGAGGCAGCATTATAATAGTTATATTCTTGTACATTGGGGGCAGTATTATAGTAGTTATATTCTTGTACATAGGGGGCAGTATTATAGTAGGTATATTCTTGTACAAAGGGAGCAGTATAATAATAGTTATATCCTTGTACTTAGGGAGCAATATTATAGCAGTTATATATTTGTACATAGGGGGCAGTATTATAGTAGTTATATTCTTGTACATAGGAGACAGTATTATAGTAGTTGTATTCTTGTACATAGCATCAGTATTATAATAGTTGTATTCTTAGACATAGGAGCAGTCATATAGTAGTTATATTATTGCACATACGGGGTAGTATTATAGTAGTTATATTCTTGTACATAGGGGGCAGTATTATAGTAGTTATATTCTTGTACAGAGGGAGCAGTATTATAGTAGTTATATTCTTGTACACAGAGGGCAGTATTATATTAGTTATATTCTTGTACACAGAGGGCAGTATTATAGAAGTTATATTCTTATATATAGTAGGCAGTATTATAGTGATTATATTCTTGTACATAGGGAACAGTAATATAGTAGTTACATTCTTGTACATAGTGGGCAGCATTATAGAAGTTATATTCTTATACATAGGGGGGGGGGGGTATTATAGTAGTTATATTCTTGTACATAGGGGCAGTAATATAGTGATTATATTCTTGTACATAGGGAACAGTAATATAGTAGTTACATTCTTGTACATAGTGGGCAGCATTATAGAAGTTATATTCTTATATATAGTAGGCAGTATTATAGTAGTTATATTCTTGTACATAGGGGGCAGTATTATAGTAGTTATATTCTTGCACATAGGGGGCAGTATTATAGTAGTTATATTCTTGTACATAGGGGGCAGTATTATAGTAGTTATGTTCTTGTACATAGTAGGCCGTATTATAGTACTTATATTCTTTTATATAGAGGGCAATATTATAGTAGTTATATTCTTGTACATAGGGGGCAGTATTATAATAGCTATATTATTGTACATAGAAGCAGTGTTATAGTAGTTATATTTTTGTACATAGGGGCAGTATTATAATAGTTATATTCTTGTACTTAAGGGGCAGTATTATAATAGTAACATTCTTGTACATAACGACAGTATTAGGCCTTAGTCACACGGGCGTAAATACGCGCGTATATACGCGTGACCATGTCCATTGCCACCAATATGTTCTATCTTTTGTAGGTGCGTTTTTATGCGCGTATATACGAGCGTATTTACGCCCGTGTGACTAAGGCCTTAAAGTAGTTCTTTTCTTGTATATAAGGGTCAGTATTATAGTACTAATATTCTTGTACAAAGCGGAAGTTTTATAGTACTTATGTTCTTGTACATAGGAGGCAGTATTATAGTAGTTATGTTCTTGTACGTATGGGGCAGTATTATAGTAGTTATGTTCTTGTACATAGTAGGCCGTATAATAGTACTTATATTCTTTTATATAGAGGGCAATATTATAGGAGTTATATTCTTGTACATAGGGGGCAGTATTATAATAGCTATATTATTGTACATAGGAGCAGTGTTATAGTAGTTATATTCTTGTACATAGTAGGCAGTATTATAGTAGTTATGTTCTTGTACATAGGAGGCAGTATTATAGTAGTTATGTTCTTGTACATAGGAGGCAGTATTATAGTAGTTATATTCCCTTACATAGGGGGCAGTATTATAGTAGTTATATTCTTGTACATAGGGGGCAGTATTATAATAGCTATATTATTATACATAGGAGCAGTGTTATAGTAGTTATATTCTTGTACATAGTAGGCAGTATTATAGTAGTTATGTTCTTGTACATAGGAGGCAGTATTATAATAGTTATGTTCTTGTACATAGGGGGCAGTATTATAGTAGTTATATTCTTGTACATAGGGGGCAGTATTATAATAGTTATATTCTTGCACATAGGGAGCAGTATTATAGTAGTTATATTCCCTTACATAGGCGGCAGTATTATGGTAGGTGCATTCTTGTATATAAGGGGCAGTATCATAGTAGTTACATTGTTGTACATAGAGGGCAGTATTATAGTAGTTATATTCTTGTACATAGGGAGTAGTATTATAGTAGTTATATTCTTGTACATGGGAACAGTATTATAGTAGTTATATTCTTGTACATAGAGGGCAGTATTATAGTAGTTATATTCTTGTACATAGGGAGCAGTATTATAGTAGCTATATTCTTATACATAGGGAGCAGTATTATAGTAGTTATATTCTTATACTTAGGCGCAGTATTATAATTGTTATATTCTTGTACATAGGAGCAGTATTATAGAGGTTATATTCTTGTACATAGGGGGCAGTATTATAGTAGTTATATTCTTGTACATAGGGAGCAGTATTATAGTAGCTATATTCTTATACATAGGGAGCAGTATTATAGTAGTTATATTCTTATACTTAGGCGCAGTATTATAATTGTTATATTCTTGTACATAGGAGCAGTATTATAGAGGTTATATTCTTGTACATAGGAGGCAGTATTATAGTAGTTATATTCTTGTACATAGGGGCAGTAATATAGTAGTTATATTCTTGTACATAGAGGGCAGTAATATAGTAGTTATATTCTTGTACATAGAGGGCAGTATTATAGTAGTTATGTTATTGTACATGGGGCAGTATTTTAGTAGTTATATTATTGTATATAGGAGCAGTATTATAGTAGTTATATTCTTGTAGAAAAGGGGCAGTATTATAGTATCTACATTCTTGTACTTAGGGGCAGTATTATAGTAGCTATATTCTTGTACATGGGGCAGTATTTTAGTAGTTATATTATTGTACATAGGAGCAGTATTATAGTAGTTATATTCTTGTACATAGGGAGCAGTATTATAGTAGTTATATTGTTGTACATAGAGGGCAGTATTATAGTAGTTATATTCTTGTACATAGGAGCAGTATTATAGTAGTTATATTCTTGTACATAGAGGGCAGTATTATAGTAGTTATATTGTTGTACATAGGGGGCAGTATTATAGTAGTTATATTGTTGTACATAGAGGGCAGTATTATAGTAGTTATATTCTTGTACATAGGAGCAGTATTATAGTAGTTATATTCTTGTACATAGGGGGCAGTATTATAGTAGTTATATTCTTGTACATAGGAGGCAGTATTATAGTAGTTATATTCTTGTACATAGAGGGCAGTATTATAGTAGTTATATTCTTGTACATAGGGAGCAGTTTTATAGTAGTTATATTCTTGTACATAGGGAGCAGTATTATAGTAGTCATATTCTTGTACATAGGAGCAGTATTATAGTAGGTATATTCTTGTACTTAGGCGCAGTATTATAATAGTTATATTCTTGTACATAGGAAGCAGTATTATAGTAGGTATATTTTTGTACATAAGAGGCAGTATTATAGTAGTTATATTCTCGTGCATAGGAGGCAGTATTATAGTAATTATATTCTTGTACATAGTGGGCAGTAATATAGTAGTTATATTCCTGTACATAGGGGCAGTATTGTAGTAGTGATATTCTTGTACATAGACGGCAGTATTATAGTAGTTATTTTTATACGTAGGGGGCAATATTATAGTAGTTATATTCTTGTAGAAAAGTGGCACTCTTTTAGTAGTTACTCTCTCGTACATAGGAGGCAGTATTATAGTAGTTATATTTTTGTACATAGGGGGCAGTATTATACAGTGCTTTGCCAAAAGTAAGACCTTGTCTTATATAGGAATTTTATCCCCAAAAGAGGGATGGAGTCTTTTTGGGGGGGAATGTGTTCTTTATACTTACCTAGCAGCCGCAGTGTAGGTCCCTCCGACTGGTCTGCAAAGTTTCATAGCTCCACCCTGCGTCCTGCACACCTTGGCTACCCACAGAACATCACTTCCTTGTTGCTGCATTCATACATTCTGTCTACAGAAAGTGATAGCTCTATTTGGCCAGGGAGCGTTGCTCTTAGCCAATCGTAGCCGTCACGTTGGCTCAGCAATTGCTGCTTTGATTGCCTGAAAGCAGCACTACTCAACCAATGCTGCCAACTGCCGACCCATCTCAAATCTCCCCTTCATCTACAAACTATTAGAGTGCTTGGTTTTCTCCCGCCTTATAAGCTATCTATTAGAAAACTCTTCTTAACCCCCTACAGTTCAGCTTCTGCCCTTCACACTTCACAGAAACCACTCTTACAAAATTGTCAAAGGACCTCCTAACAGCCAAATTCGAGGGGCGATTACTCCCTACTAATTCTCTCTGTTCTCTCCACAGCATTTGACACTGTTGACCACACATCCTCCTCACTATGCTTCGCTTCTTTACTTTGAAGGACACTGCTCTCTCCTGGTTCTCCTCCTACTTATCTGACTCTCCCCTCCTCTTCCCCTTGCTGTTGGGGTCCCACAGGGCTCGGTCCTCAGCCCCCTCCTCTTTTTAGTACCATCTTTATAATGCTATAAATCTATAATGCTTGGACAGATCAGTGCCAATAGGAGACTTCTCCGCCAAAGAACACAATGGGTTGATACTTTCAAAGCTGATACTGGCATAGATAACAAACATGGGCATCTGTTAAACATAACAGCACTCCCTTTTTCCTATGCAGAACTTATGATGCAAAGTAAAACCGAGAAATGTGTGGAGTTGCTAAATCATGTTTGTTGACAGACTGGGAGGTATTATTCTGAGCTGGATGGATATGTCTATTTGCAGTCGTACACATTGTTACTATGTTACGATGTGTTCCTGGAACATACAGACAAATGACATAAACTGCAGCAATCTGAACTATATCCAGAGGGACACCACACTGCGCTCTAGGTGAGACCTATACATGTCTGTTGTAGTTCAACTGAAAGACTATTATATTACTATAAGCCTTTCATCAATTGTTTTTTTTTCTCTTGATCCACTGTTTGATCCAGTAGCAGAAGAAAGAGCCCATCATGTCCGCGGTCTCTGGGAGGACGGAAGAGCAGGGACAAGGTATGCTTCAAAGTGAAGACCAAGCAGCAAGAAACCTACAACCTTCCAAGAAAACAAGGAAAAAGTTTGGTACTCTGCAGGTTGAGAGACTCGTCACTGAAATCTCCCAGAACCTAGACCAATTATTTAAAGCTAATTCAAGAGAGAAGAGAAACAGTGCTTGGAGAGAAGTAATGAAGGAAGTGAACAAAGCAGGTCCGACAAGCCACACCATTAGTGAATGTAAGGTTAGATGGAATACCTACAAAAGAAGCCTGAAACAGAAAGTCGCAAAATCAGAAAGTCTTCAACAGCTGGAGATCACTTTAAGTAAAACAGATATAAAAATTGTCAAATATTTTCATATCGATGACGCAATTGGCACAGAACTTGAGGAAAACCCTTCAGGTAAGTGTAGTACTCTTTTTGGTCATAATCATGGCCCAAAACGATGGGTTATGTCAACAATGTATTTTTTTGCTTGCTTTTAAAGCTTTGTTTTAGAACTTTGGGTAGGTTGGATGGGGGAGGGTAATCTTAAAAAAAAAAATTATTGTGCTGATATAGCATGTGGTTTTTGTACTCAAGCCGACTATTTTTCTTTAACATTAGGCTACTCCATTAATCCACGGGTTTTGTGCCCGTTAATTTTTTGTGTCCTTTCCAAACAGAGGAGGAAGAGAAGTGCTACAGCTAAGTGCTATATCAATCAAAACCTAGGTGATCGTGCGAGCTGAGTGATTGTGTGTGGCTGTATGCTAACTGTTCTGTATCATAAGTGTGATTTAGGATTAGCGACTTTGGAGTCAGGAACTTTGGAAGACTCACTTGTGTTTAATTATTGTTTATCTATTTGAATTTTTGCATATACTACTGTCTGTATGATCCCCATTTAGAATCTGCTCCACGATGGACAATGCCATCCGGTGTGCATCTTGTACCATGTATGAAGTCCTTGACCAGCCATCCGAGGGTGCATACTGCTTTACGAGATGGAAGTGTGTTGCACATTTGAAAGCCCAGATCCTGGATCTAAATGAGCAGCTTGACACACTAAGATCCACTGGCACCATAGAAAGTGCAGCTCACTGAGCCCTCGCTGGGGTAGATGTGTGGTAGATGTTAGTTTGGGAGAGCAGGATGCTTAAGCAGCTAGCTGGGTGACAGGAGGAGGAGTAGAGGGAAGGCCAGGGGGCACTAGTCCTGACGTGGTACACTCCAACAAATATGCAAAGCTGGCAGATGAGGGGGATGCCATTACAGAGTAAGCACTGTTGCAGCACGACATGCCCTCTGACCGCCAGGGGATGTCTGCTCCAGTAAGAAGGGGAATGGGAGTGCAGGGCAGGCTAGACATGTCCTGATAGTGAAAGATTCGATTATTGGGGGACAGACAGGGTAATCTGCCACAAAGACTGGGATTGTTGAATAGTGTGTTGTCTTCCTGGTGCTCCAGTTACTAATCGTGAATTGGGTTGACAAATTATCAGGAGGTGCTGGTGAGGACCCAGTGGTCATGGTGCACATGGCACTAATGACGAAGTTCAAGGTAGGTGGACAGTCCTTCAGAAAGCTAGGAGGTAAGTTTAGGCGAGCACCTCCAAAGTAGTATTTTCTGAAGTACTACCAGAACCACTCTAGAAAGGCTATGGGAGATTAGGGAGGTAAATAAATGGCTCCAGAGCTGGTGCAGAAAGGAGGTGTTTGGGTCCTTGGAAAACTGGGCTGATTTTGCTGTCAGCTACAGGTTCTACCGTAGAGATGAGCTGCATCTCAAAGGGAAAGAGGCAGCTGTGCTGCAGGGGTAAATGGCTAGAAAGCTGGAGAAGTGTTTAAACTAGGGATTTAGGGGCAACCAGAGAGATACGGGGAGGATATTGTAGACAATTAGAATGGGGGTGGAGTGGTGAGAGGGGTTAGTACAGTTAGAATTCGCAGAATAGTTAATAGAAATACACTTAAAGTAAAAAATAACCAAAACCTTCAAAAACTGTATGGTGACTAATAATTGGACTAATGCTAGAAGTATGACCAATAAGGTTGATGAACTGGAAGTAATAATGTCTGAGGAAAACTATGATATAGTGGGAACAACTGAGACCTGGTTGGAAGAAAGCTGTGACTGGGCGGTGAACTTACTGGGTTACAGTCCAGAAGTGATTGCGAAAACCGAAAAAGGGGAGAAGATATATGGGAGGGAGATGAGTATGTGGAGTCTCTATGAGTAGAGATATATGGAGGGGAAAACAATAATAAAATCCTCATAGGGGTTTTTTATAGGCCACAAAATATAACAAAATCCACCGAAAATCTCATACTGAGGCAAATAGATGAAACAGCAGATCACAATAAAGTAATTAATAGATTTTTGTAAATGACTAAAGATAATTACTATAGCCAGTTTGTACAGGACCTAACTAGAGTGACAGACATTTTGGACTTAATATTAACCAACAGACCTGACAGAGTAACTGGGGTGCAGGTCAGGGGACCGCTTGGGAAATAGTGACCATACTATAAAAACATTTTAACTTGTCCTTCAAGAGAGTTTTATACGGGAGCTGCAAAGATACTAGACTTTAGGTAGGCCAAGTTCGATCAGCTCAGAGAAGCCCTTAACCTGATTGACTGGGACAATGTCCACAAACAAAGAGTATGTACAATAAATGGGAAATGTTTAAAACATCCTAATTTCTTATTGTGAGAGGTTCATAACTTACAGGAATAAAAGACTTTACAATAGTAAAAATTATTGAAAGAAAAGACTCAGAAATAGAAGAAAACCAATATGGTTCAATAAAGTTGTGAAGAGGGCAATGAACAGCAAAAAAAAGCATAAAACACAATTAAACTACTACAACAAGAAGAAATGTCAGAGACAAATGAATTCCCCTTTATTCCTTGATTTATTTCACTGGTGGGAACCACTAAAATATAACTTCTATTGAATTTTTTATACAAAAATATAAAATCAGGGGACTCCTATCTAAACACAAACACACACTATATCTAGATAATTATTAGAGCAACAGGATCTCGTTTGTATGGTTTTATGCTCCTTAATATAAGTACGGACACTAATGAGGTCGTTGTGACAGGATTTGCAAACCTATGGCAAAATGTCCATTAACTCTTTAGTGACGGCCCCATTGCCTTTTCTCATCCTCACTAAGTGGGTTTTTATCCTAGAGGACATAAATACATGCATCCTCTTAGGATTAAAGCCCTCTTAGATGAGGATGTGACAGCTCCATGCTGTCGGTGCCCGCAGGTAGCCGACAGCATGGAGCTGTCATCTTGGGCTGCGGGCAGTCCCCCCTGGCAAGGAGAGCGCCAATCTCAATAAAGTAAAAAAAAGTGAAAAAGGTAAAGATTCAGCTGCCCTGATGGATCAGATCCATCAGGTCAGCTTAAATTACTTACCCGGCTTGTCGGAGGCGTCCCACGGTGAATGGGTCCTCCGGGACCCTACGCCGCTGTTCTGCACATGCGCGCCAGACGTATGACGTCACGCGCATGCGCAGAAGGCCGAGAGCCCTGGCAAATTCAAAATATCCTGGCTCTCGGCTCCTGAAGGCTCGGAGCGGTGAACAGCTGGATGCAGAAGGCAAGCGGGGACACCCCGCTTGTCTTCTGTATCCTCCGCTTTGAGCGCTCGGCTGTATAACAGCCAGGCGCTCGGAGCGGGGAACAGCTGCATGCAGAAGACTAGTGGGGACACCCCACTTGTCTTCTGCATCCTCCCCCTGCTGGCAGCGCAAGGTGATCACTCATCTTGAGCGATCATCTTACGCTGTAAATGAGATTTTAATTTAGTACTTAATATGAATGAAGATCGTCGCAGTCATGCTATAGGGAGAAATCCCTCTAAATACCATGATAGTACCTTTCAAGCGTTTAATTGTACGCAACATCTCAGAGATATGTGGCGAGAACCTAATCCAGAAGGTCGTGAATTTACGCATTATTCCATGTGCATCACTCTTGGTCCAGAATTGATTACATACTCCTATCTCCCAAGTTGCTCCCTAGAGTGACTAAAGCCACTATAGAAGATTTAGTGATTTCTGACCACGCCCCAGTAGCAATAACATTATATGATAAAATTCCTAGAGTACCGATTATCTATTTTAAAATCATACATGGAGTGATATATGGTTTCAACATACCCCCGCATCCCGGCAGCCCAACTAGACTGCAGGCGTGCCCTAGATGCTGTCAACCAAAAACAGATTTTCTGCATGGAATCTGGCATTGCCCCAAAATTAATACATTCTGGACCCGAATCCCCGCGCTCCGGTGACTTCTTACTTACCTGCTGAAGATGGCCACCGGGATCTTCTCCCTCGGTGGACCGCAGGGCTTCTGTGCGGTCCATTGCCGATTCCAGCCTCCTGATTGGCTGGAATCGGCACGTGACGGGGCGGAGCTACACGGAGCTACACGGAGCCCCATTGAGAAAAGAAGGAGACCCGGACTGCGCAAGCGCGTCTAATTTGGCCATTAGACACTGAAAATTAGACGGGCTCCATGGAAACGAGGACGCCAGCAACGGAGCAGGTAAGTGAAAAATTTCTTATAACTTCTGTATGGCTCATAATTAATGCACAATGTACATTACAAAGTGCATTAATATGGCCATACAGAAGTGTATAGACCCACTTTGTTTCACGGGACAACCCCTTTAATATCCACTTTCTTTCTTTCTTTCATTCATTTATTTATTTATTTGATTGATGTTGACACTTAAAGTTAACAGGATATATATATATATATATATATATATATATATATATATATATATATATATATTTACCATTGCGGCACAATTACTCAAAGATATTGCATACACAAGACACATTGCATTCATGCTAATTAGAGATAAGCGAGCATGCTCGTCTGAGCTTGATGCTCGTTCGAGCATTAGCCTGTACACAACATTAGATGTGGAACATGTAAATGTCCCAGGGATCTTATAGTCCTGCTGTTTGTTGGGAATCCGTATCCTCTCCACGGTCAGTAAATGTGAGCAGGTCTTGCAGCTCCTTAAATTATATGGATCCCAAACACACAGCAGGACTATAAGATCCCGGGGACATTCAAATGTTCCACGTCCAATGTTGTGTACCTGATCCTGTGCAGTAAATGTCCTGCTGGGGGCCTTTATATCAGGGAAACTCAATTTCCTTTCCACTCAATTGGAGAGGAAAAGATGGAATTACCTGTGACAAAACATTTTTGTGGTCAGAGGCACAGCATAGAGCAGATGAGAGTTATCATACTGAAGGGCAACTTTAAAGGGGTTGTCCCGCGGCCAAAATGAAAAATTTTACACACCCCAGTCCCCCATGCTAAGCAAGCATCACAAACTACCCATGTTAATCGGTTTTTTAGAGCGTTTATACTCACCATGAAGCTGTTTCATGAAGTTATAAAAATCTTCTTCCAAGATGGCCGCCGTCATTTCCCAAGGTGCACCGCTGGTCTTCTCCAATGGTGCACTGTGGGTCTTCTCCCATGGTGCACCATGGATGCTCTTCTCCAGTCTGAGCTCCACTGCCGATTACAGCCATCTCATTGGCTGATCGGCACCACGTGACGGAGCGGAGCTACGTGATGACGCTAAGAAGGGGGAGGAGCCCGGACCATCCAGAAGAGGAATCTTCAGGAATCTTCGACTGTTCGTGCGACCAGAGCAGAAGTTTAGTTGTGCCATGGAGACGGGCTTGCCAGCACCGGAGGGGGTAAGTGTATAACTTCTGTATGGCCAATATTTAATGCACGATGTATATTATAAAGTGCATTAATATGGCCATACAGAAGTGTTTAACCCCACTTGCTGTCGTGGGACAACCCCTTTAAGTCACAGCACCACAGAAGAATTTGGGAGTATAAGTTTAAGGCCATGTTTAATACCCTCAGGAATGGAATGCACCTCAACCCAGGATTCTTGCATAAGTGGAGAATATTAAAGGTCTAAAGGAGGTCAAGACGGGTGTCCTCTTCCAAACCATTGTCTGCTCTTTGTTTTTCTCATAAAAATTCTGATATTGATTATAAGACTGTTGCCATGGAATAGGTGGTGCTGTAGAGCTAGTATTATCATCTTTCCATGTGCAGTTCAAGAAAAGATAAGAGACATCGTAAAACTGTCAAATTCCTTAGCTCTGTGGACTGATTTAGTATATGTCACTTTGCTTTGACTGATATAGTATTTGTCTCTCTGCTCTGACTGTCTTGTGTTTTTTAAGTCTCAAATTTCTGTGTGAACATTTATTTAGATTAAGAGGAGTGTCCCTCCTCCCCTCTGCATTTATGTGTTATATTTCTGTGCCATCCAAACCAGCTCTATATAATTCTGATGAAGGGTGGATAACAGAACCATCCGAAAGCCTACTGTAACATCATGAATTTTTGTTAGCCATTGAAAAGTATCATATCTACAAGATTACCTGCTTTCTCTAACTGAGAACAAGCACACTTTATGTAAAGTAATTAACACGAGAGGATCTGGATAAGTTGCGGGCAGAAATGGCAAATCAGTTTCAATAGTGAGGAATGTAAGGTTCTGCCCATGGGCAGGAAATACTTGTTACCATTACACACTAAATGGGAAACCACTGGGAAACACTGACATGGAAAAGGACTTGAGGATTTTATAACTGAAAGCTTAGAGGCTCATGTCCATGACTGTGTTTTCAATGAGCATTACGTGTCCATTGTATGGAAGCATGATACACGGTGAATTGAATCAGTGAAAGTGATGAGAGTGATCAATGGACTTTCATTGATCCATTCGCATGGGTGTGTAGACCCTGTGTGCCCCTAGAGCAGTGATGGCGAACCTTTTAGAGACCAAGTGCCCAAACTGCAACCCAAAACCCACTTATTTACTGCAAAGGGCCAACACGTCAGGGGGCGGGGCTTGTCACAATGTACTATTTTACCCCTGTCGTTTTAAAAAAGACAGGGCTGATTCAAAATAGACAGTATGCAGATTTTGACTGCTTTTTAGACGCGGAAATACTGCAGAGTGTCCTCAGCGGAAATTTCTGTGGAAAATGCTGCAGCATTTCTGCATCCAAATGTAGTCAAAATCTGAACCCTGTCTATTCTGAAACAGCCCTGCCCATTTCCGCCACATGTAAACATACCCCAGTGATAATAGTGAGCCCCCCAGCGATAATAATGACCCCCCCAGTGGTAATAGTGACCCCCTAGTGGCCCCAGCGATAATAGTAACACCCCACAGCGGCCTCAGCGATAATAGGGACACCCAGCAGTAATAGTGACCCCACCATACAGCGGCCCCCATTATCACAGTGCCCCCCCTCAGAGCAGCAGCCCCCAGTATCACAGTGCCCCCCCCCAAAGCAGCAGCCCCCAGTATCACAGTGATTCCCTCCCACAGCGGCCCCCAGTATTGCAGTGACCCCCCCCCCCCACACACACACAGTGGCCCCCAGTATCACAGTGACCCCCCCCCCACACACACAGTGGCCCCCAGTATCACAGTGACCCTCCCCACAGCAGCTCCCAGTACTACAGTGACCTCCCCCACAGCAGCCCCCAGTATCACAGTGACCCCCCTCTACAGCGGCCCCCAGTATCCTAGTAAACTCCCCCACAGCAGTCCACAGTATCACAGTGACACCCCCTACAGTGGTCCCCAGTATTACAGTGACCCCCGCATAGCGGCCCCTTGTATCACAGTGACACCCCACAGCAGCCTCCAGTATCACAGTGACACCCCACAGCAGCTTGTAGTAATAATAGTAACACCCCATAGCAGCCCCCAGTAATAATAGTGACACCCCATAGCAGCCCCCAGTAATAATAGGAACATTCCACAATGGCCCCAGTAATAATAGGGACACCGCACAGCAGCCCCAGTAATAGTGACACCCCACAGAGGCCCTCAGTCATAATAGTGACACCCCACAGCAGCCCTCAGTAATAATAGTGACACCCCACAGCGGCCCCCAGTAGTAATAGTGACACCCCACAGTGGCCCCCAGTAGTAATAGTGACACCCCGCAGCAGCTCCCAGTAATAATAGTGACACCACACAGCCGCCCCCAGTAGCAATAGTGACACCCCACAGCATCCTCCTACTCCCCCCCCCCACGAGACCCACATACTCCTCTGCCCGGCACACACTCCAGCAGTGCTGATCACAGGTGCACACTGATGTCAGTGTGCTGACGGACACCTCCCCACCCTGCTCTCGCCGAACCAAGTAGGAGGGGGAGGAGGAGGGGGAGGAGGATCCCGGCTGCACAGTCTTGGTGACCTCCCCGAGCTGCCATGATCCGGTGCGCCAGCTCCAGGCACGCGCTTCCGTGCACAGGGAGCGTGTGCCTAGTTAGCCTGGCTGCTGGAGAAGCGGCGGGTTACCGCCCATGCCACGTCTTCATTGCCATGACACCCAGGCATGCTTGTTCTGCACTCGCTGCTTGATGTGTGGATCTCTGCTCTGCACTCGCTGCATGATGTCTGAGTCTCTGCCTGTCCTTAGCAGACGCTGGGGGCTGTTCTGCCAGCGTCCTGCGATTGGGTCCCTACTGCTGTCAGGCTCCCCGCCCCAATCAGCTGCTGGGCAGGAGTTCTGGCAGCATTAAAAACTGTTCAGCTTCCTCCTAGGTTGCCAGTGTATGTTTGGTTTCCAGCTACCCGCGTTCCCTTGTATTGATCTCCTGCTTTGACTTGCCTGCTCTGGACCTGACTTTGCCTTCGCCTGACCCCTTGTACCGCATTCTCTCCAGCTGCCAACCCGGATTGCCTGACCTGCCTTTGTGTTTGTTTGTTCTTGTATTTGACTTTGTCCCGCAATCCCTAGGGAGTTTAGGGACTGTTGCCCACTTGTCGCTCTGGGGCCTAGCTTAGGGGGGCAAGTAGGTAGGGACAAGGGATGCAGGAAGATTCAAGTACTCCCAGTTACCCGAACCCCAGCTCCCTGACAGTGCCACTGTGGGGAAAATATTACTTCTGAAACCACTGTAAAGCACTATTACAACTAGGGCTACTCTTGGGGCATTATTACAGCTAGGGCAGCTAGCGGGGGCACAATTACTTCTGGGGCACCTACCCAGGTCATACCATAAGATTTTGAGCTGGCTTTAATGACCTTCCATGGCCTACCGTTATAAACCTGCTATTATGGCACGGTGATGATTTATGGGACTAACAAGTTATGACATGTTTCCCTTTTTAGTTGGCCATACATCCTGCAGGAGATAACTGTCTGAAAAGGGCTCGTTAGGTTGCCAGATATTATTCCCAACTCTACCACATGTATCTAATTTGGTGTTTTTCTCTACATGATTTGATTGTTGAAGATGACCCTGATGGAGAACCGCTTTCTTGGACCCATAATGACAGTTTGTTGTCTTCACTGTTGCTACCTTCAGAGCAATCGTTAAGCTCAAACTTACCCGTGGCATCATGTACAACTAATCTCACCACAGCTGACGAATCTCAACAACGACCAGAAGATTTGAATGCTAAATTAGAGCAGTTAATTGAACTGCAAAAATGCACCAATGGCCTCCTGACAAGTATAAGGGATGGCATATGTGATCAGCAGAAGGAAATGTTACATATGCAAAAGCTTATGTCCACTCAGGAGACGACGAAGGATTACAGTGGTGTCTATGAAGTTAGTTTGAAGAGGCAAGAAAAGAAACAAAGACATGGAGAAGACAGACCTGAGTAAGGAGGAAGCAGCATTGTGATGTAGAAGTCAGACAAGAGGCTCCATAAACTGGTCAATAAAGGAGCATCATCAAAATGTGCAAATCCTAGAGGGAAGGTCTCACTTTATTAAATTAAAACGACATAATATCTCATCCCATTCTGCATGTGATAGCACCATCATTCACTGTGATAACATAAAAACGAATAAAACTATATTAAAATGAAGTACACTATTGTTTTCCTGGGGAAATTCTCCACCAGTTTAATATATGACACACCTACCTTCTAAATAAGGGAGATGGAATAAATCCTCCACGTGGAGGATTTATTCCATCTCCCTTATTTGCATATTACCCAGAGGAGCGTGCGTGGCCATTTGAGTCTCCTCACTTAGTTTATAGTATATAGTTGCTCTCCCTAAGGAGAAAAGAGCGTTTCTGACACCTACCTTCTGTTATGGGAACAAATCATATTCCCTCTTAATTCACTGTCTGCTCCAAATTAATTATACTGAGAACAGAATGCGTGCATATATATAGCCAGGGACACACACATCTGTATCAAAGGCAATATCCTTCTGGTTCATTATTAACATCACAGTACAGATGTACCCAAAAATGACCCAGTAATACAAATACACGCCCCCAACATCATAACAACTCATAAATGGCTTACTTTGTAATGACTGACCCATGTTAACACCTTAAGGTGTGTGTTACTACCAAACACGTAATTTCTTATACACAAAACTTGAATAGACTTATCAATATTCCTGCCTGGACCTAGGAATCCAAAGGAGGGGGTAAGGAGTAGCCCTTCCTTTTGAGCAGTGGGCATCCCAGGTCTTTCTCGTGAGAAACACATCTGGAGAGCAGTGCTATGCCCTAGGAACAGTGCGTGGGAGATACCACACAAGAATCAAACACACACACCAGTGTACAATATTGAACAAGTTAACCATGCAGCTGCTAGCTATTTACTAAGACGGTAGACATACTAATATATAAATCCAAGATGATAGGATTCAAAATGGCTGTCATGTTGGTGACCTGGCCTAACAGGTTTCCCCCTTTCCCCACAACTTCTATGCATAATTTGAATGCTTTCACACTTTTACCTTGTGCTTTATTAATAGAATGCCTACAGTTTGATATTATGAATAAATGTGCTATAATTAAATATTAAAATGCTTTACAGTAAGAGCACATTCAGCCCGTCCTCTCACACTGGTATAGGAGACCATCCGGAGTTTATAGATGTTGCTGACATACGTTTTCTAAAACAGTCTTAAAAAGCTCCTCTGTCCAGGTGGCTAATGTTTCTCCTCATGGAGAGCACTATGCAGGGGTATGAAGTATGAAGTCTTAACCCCTTGAGTGGCACGCCCGGAAATTTTCCAGGACGAGCTCCACTGCCGATAATGATATAGCCCGGAAGATTTCTGGGCTATGTTTCACTATGGGAGCTGCAGAGCACAATGCCACAAGCTGTGGCATTGTGCTCTGCCTGCACAGACTCAGAGAGAACAAAGCAAGGGCTTTGAAAAACCAGCAGAAGATATTGCCAATCTGCCGGCAATCTCCTGCTTCTAAGTCTCCTGCTTTGTTTACAGGTTGCCATAGAGACCATCGGCTTGTCAGAAGCAAGCCGATGGTCTCTGTGGCAGGGAGAGCTGGTGCTTGTCTGTCAGAGGACAGCTAGGTACCAGCTCTTACAGCAGAGATCAGAGAAAACCTCCAATCTCTGCTGTGTTAACCCTTTACATGCTGCAGTCTATGTGACTGCAGCATGTAAAGGGCTGTCACTGCAGCATGTAAAGGGCTGTCACCATCGGACCCCCGGAATGTGATCAGGGGTCCTGATGGGTCCCTGTGGAAGTCCTATAAAGGGACAAAAAAAAACAAAAGTAAAAAAAAAAAAACAAAAGCAAAAAAGTTATAAAAAAAAATAATAAAAACACTTGTCTCCCTTTACTTGGTAAAAAATCAAAAATAAAATCACACATGTGGTATCCGTGTGCGTCGTAATGATCCAGAGAAGAAAGTTAATGCATTATTTAACCCCTTAATGACATGGCCCCTTTTTTTCTTTTTTCCCCATTTCTTTTTTCCCTCCCCCCTGTTTAAAAAATCACAACTTGTCCCGCAAAAAACAAGCCCTCATATGGCCATGTCAATGGAAAAATGAAAAAGTTATGGCTCTTGAGACGCAACTGCAAAATTAGTTGAAATTCAATGATTAGACCATTTAAAAAAACCTGCCCTGGTGAGCACGACAGGGTGGTAGGAAACCCGCCACTCAAGGGGTTAAAGGCCATGCAATCCTCCCTGGGAAAAAGCTTTGAAAGGAGCGATGGAGTATACCTTACCTGCACCACCTACTGGACTTATAGCTTCCCTATAAGTCAATTTAGTACCCCACACAGATTGTTCATAAATTTTGGCTAAGGAACACCATTAGAGATGAGCGAGCATGCTCGGTTAAGGCAGTTACTCAAGCGAGCATCGCTCTCCTTGAGTAACTACATACTCGTCCGAGCAAATGCAGGGGGGCGGCGGGGGTTAGCGGGGGAGAGAGATCTCTCTCACTCTCCCCCCCCCCCCCCCGCTCCCTCCTGCTGCCCCCCCCCCCCGCATTTGTTCAAACGAGTATGCAGTTTCTCGAGCTGAGCAATGCTCGCTTGAGTAACTGCCTTAACCGAGCGTGCTCGCTCATCTCTAAACACCATCGATAATGCTTGTAAAAAAACACAAACTTGTAGATCATTAACGGGTGAAGATTGTTGAGGTGCTGAGCTTGTCATGAGGCAGGTATTACAGAATATTTTTTTTTTCCCAAAGATTCACCCTATCTGTATATTCTTCTCACTATGTCAATAAACATGATAGCATATTTTAAATCCAGTGATCACAGGTTTCGTCTTCTCTGATTGTACCTTTCCTTTTCTTCTTCATCCAGCCCAGGCCACTATGATAACTTCTCCTGCACGGCTGTTTATCTTATGTCTCTAGCTACTGCAGGTCATCCACAGACTCTATACTAATACAAATATAAAAATATGTAAGTTGTTTTATCTTGCCATAGGATTTAGTCCCATGGGCAGATTATGACTTCAATAAGATCCCATGAGGCGAATTTCTATTAGTGTATGAATTATTGCCACCAAAGAGCAGAAAATCACCTAAATACCCTGTTTTCACTCACACACCAAACATAGCAGTCACTATATCCCCATTGCCCTGCCCAACTTTGCACTGAGAACTCACCAGTGTACAAGATCAGTATTATAGTAATAACGGTATATCCTTGTACATAGGGCAGTATTATAGTAGGTACAGTATATTCCTGTACACAGGCAGCAGTACTATAGCAGTTATATTCTTCTACATAGGGGACAGTATTCTAGTAGTCATATTTTTGTACATAGGGGCAGTATTATAGTAGTTATATTTCTGTACATAGGAGCAGTATTATAGAAGTAAAATTTTTGTACATAAAGAGCATTATTATAGTAGTCATATTCTTGCACATATGGGCCGGTTTTATAGTAGTTATATTCTTGTACATTGTGGGTACTATGTGTACAATGAGTGAGAACCAAAATGCTCGGGTGCTCGTTGCTCGAGTCAATGGGAGACTCAAGCATTTCTCAAGGTGATCCATGCTCCACATATGGGAGGTTGTGTGAATCACCTGAAAACATCAGAAAGTGATGGAAACACTACAGAAATGGATAGGCAGGGGCAGATTACAAGGATGCATCTGAGGCTACCAGGTCGCACTATTAAGCTAAATTGTGAGCAAGAGCCTGGTGGTAACCCCCCTAACAATTTACTTGGGCCAGACCATAATCAGCAAGGCACACACGCTGGCACATCTTAGCTAAGCACCACACTAGGTGCAACCAAGGCCAATCACCACTGCGTCTTCTCCTGTGTTACATGCTGGTATTGCTGTCCAATCCCCCTCAGGATGCAGGCACGAGCCTGCTTCCACAGTGTACTCAAAATTTTCCCAGTGCAGCGTTCAGCTGTCCTCATGCCACACGCTCACTTGATAGCCACACCACCCTCAAATCTATCTTTAAGTGCGTATTGGATGAGCAGGAACCGGAGACACACACTGCAGAGGGTTGGCAGGGCCTGGCAGCCGCCCTTTTCGAAATTGTGGCGATAGCCAACAATGCTGATGAGAATTGCTGATAAATTAACGTACGATTATAGTTCCAATCCCGTGCCACCTCCGTCACAAAATTTCATGAGCCACAAACGTGGGCATAAAGGGGACTCAGATGCCAGTACTTCTACACATCTCCACAATTCAGCAACCCATTGTAAAACCAAAGATTGGTTTAAAGCAGGAGATGTCGCAAAAGTAGCCACAACAGGTATACAGTGAACCTGTGAAAGTCTCATTAAATCACTAACGCTTCCTGTGAACGCTCCAATCCAGTTTCTCGGATAACAGTGGTAAAATGAGAGATTATACATGGCGGCCAGCGCTCACCCCCAGGGATGCATGCGTTTATCAGACCCAAACCAGCTGTTTACCACTCAGGGTATTTTACGTCTGCCTAAATCCGAAAATATGCAGTGTACAATGAGTTCTGTCTTGCTATACAGTGCTGATCAGAATTCCGATGCCCATGCCACCTCCATCACAAAATTGTCAGGAGCCACATGAAGCGGACTCGGATGCTAGTACTTCTAACCATCTGCACAATTCAACAATCCATTCTAAAACAAAAGATTTGTTTTAAGCAGGAGGTGTCACAAAAGTTGCCACCACAGGTATACAGTGAAACTGTCAATGTATCAAGAAATTAGTTACACTTCATTGGATCGCTACCAGGACAGCATAAACCATGAAGAAATTTCAGTGGCCAAAGCAGGAGAATTCATTCTGTGTATGTGTCAGATAGCTGAACACCACGCTGGGAAACCTTTGTGTACCAAGAGTATAGGCGAAGCACTGAAACATTCATGTACCAAGAGTATAGGCGAAACCCTGAAACATTTGTGTACCAAGAGTATAGGCGAACCCCTGAAACATTCGTGTACCAAGAGTATAGGCAAACCCCTGAAACATTTGTGTACCAAGAGTATAGGCGAACCCCTGAAACATTTGTGTACCAAGAGTATAGGCGAACCCCTGAAACATTTGTGTACCAAGAGTATAGGCGAAGCCCTGAAACATTCGTGTACCAAAAGTATAGGCGAAGCCCTGAAACATTCATGTACCAAGAGTATAGGCGAAGCCCTGAAACATTTGTGTACCAAGAGTATAGGCGAAACCCTGAAACATTTGTGTACCAAGAGTATAGGCGAACCCCTGAAACATTCGTGTACCAAGAGTATAGGCGAACCCCTGAAACATTTGTGTACCAAGAGAAGAGGCGAACTCCTGAAATATTTGTGTACCAAGAGTATAGGCAAACCCCTGAAACATTTGTGTACCAAGAGTAGTGGCGAACCCCTGAAACATTGGTTTACCAAGATTATAGGCGAACCCCTAAAAAATTTGTTCACTAAAAGTATAAGCAAAGCCCGGAAAAATTTGTTTGCTAAGAGTGCAGGTGAAACCCTGAAATTTTTTTTTAACATACAGCTCGTACTTGCTTAATTTGCTAACAGAGCCCAAAGGTAGCCCTCCAAAAAAATTAGTTTTTATGGAGCCTTTGGGCCCTCTGAAAATTGGCTGTTCAGCGTGCTGACATGCTGGATTAGGAGGAGGAGGAGGAGGAATATCAGAGAAGGATAGACCAAGCTACTTCTCCCTTTTTTGGGGGTGATAGAGGGTGCATGGTTTCCCTGTTCCAGCTTAAATAATCTTTATGTTCTGCTGCTTTCCACCGGTGGAGAAGAGACGTCAGGGGAAATCCAGGCTTTGTTCATCTTAATAAGTGTAAGCCTGTCGGCGCTGTCAGTTGACAGGTGGGTACGCTTATTCGTGATAATCCCCCCAGCAGCACTAAACACCCCCTATGATAAGACACTAGCGGCAGGGAAGGCCAACACCTCCAGGGCGTACAGCGCAAGTTCGTGCCACGTGTCCAGCTTTGACACTCAATAGTTGTATGGAGCAGAAGGATCATGGAGGACGTTGGTACGGTCGGCTATGTACTCCCTCGCCATCTTTTTACACTGTCCCCTCCTACTCAGCCTACACTGGGGAGTGGTGACACAGTCTGGCTGGGGAGCCATAAAATTGGCAAGGGCCTTGGAGAGTGTTCTCCTGCCTGCACTGGACATGCTGCTAGTTCCCCGCGTCACTCCTGCTAGTTGGTCCACTGAACTATGTCCTCTACCACTAGCGTTGTCAGATGGGAAGTTTAGTATCAGCTTTTCGACCAGGGCCCTGTGGTATTGCATCCCTCTCGTACTCCTTTCCTCTTCTGGAATGAGAGTGGAAGGGTTCTACTTATACCATCGGTCAAGAAGGGGGAACACCCAGTAATCCGTGTTGGCCAGAATGATTCTAACAGGTGGGTCACAGGAAAGGCAGCCTAACATGAAGTCAGCCATGCGTGCCAGAGTCCCAGTACGCAACACATCGCTGTCCTCACTAAGAGGATGCTCCTCCTCCTCTTCAGCCCATACACACTAAACAGATGAGAGGCAAGCAGCATGGGTACCCTGTGCAGTGTGGTCAGCAGTCTCTTCCCCTCCCTCCTTCTCCAAAATGCGCTGAGATATACAGGTGAGGGTGGTCTGGCTATCAAGTGACATACTGTCATCATCTGTCTCCTCTTCTAACCGGAAAGCGTTGGCCTTTATGCTTTACAGCGAAGTCCTCAGCAGTCAAAGCAGCGGGATGGTAACACTAATGATGGCCGCTTCGCTGCTCACCATTTGGGTAGACTTCTCAAAGTTTCAGAGGACCTGGCAGATGTCTGCAAACCATGCCCATTCCTCTGTAAAGAACTGTGGGCCAGGCATGGCAAGTGTGCAAGGCTGCCAAGCTGCAGAGCTGCCAACAGGTTACGGCCGTTGTCATACACGACCATGCCCGGTTGGAGGCTTAGCGGCGAAAGCCAGAGGTCGGTCTGTTCTGTCAGACCCTGTAACAGCTCAGGGGCGTGTGCCTCTTGTCACCTAAGCTGATTAGTTTCAGCACAGCTTGCTGGCGCTTGCCAACCGCTGTGCTACCGCGCCGCACGCTACCGATTGCTGGCGATGTGCTCACACTTTGTAATTGAGAGGTGGAGGAGGAGGAGGGGGGGGGGGGGCTCTCACTGGGTCCCAGCCTCCACCAAGTTCACCCAATGTGCCATCAGAGAGATATAGTGGCCCTGCCCGCCAGTACTTGTCCACATGTCTGTTGTTAAGTGGACCTTCCCAGTAACTGCGTTGCTTAGGTAATGTTGCGGGAGATGAGCTGTGGCAGGGCGGGGATTGCTCACCGGGAAAAATAGTGGCAACTGGGGACCAAGTAGCACGGGACCGCCACCGCCATCATATTTTTGAAAGCCTCCATTTTCAAAAGCCTGTACGGCAGCATCTCCAGGCTGATTAATTTGTCAATGTGCACGTTTAAAGCTTGTGCATGCAGGTGGGTGGCGGTGTATTTGGATCTGTGTGGCAGGTTGTGGCACAGGAGAAGAGGCAGTGGTGTGACCCGAAGGCGGTGACTGGCCTTCATCCCACCTTGTGGGGTGCTTGGCCATCATATGCCTGCGCATGCTGGTGGTGGTGAGGCTGGTAGTGGTGGCTCCCCGGCTGATCTTGGTGCGGCACAGGTTGCACACCACTGTTCGTTGGTTGTCCGCGCTCTCACTAAAAAACATCCACACCTTTGAACATCTAGCCCTCTGCACAGAGGCTTGCCGCGAGGGGTTGTTGTGGGAAACAGTTGGTGGATTCTGGGCTCTGGGCTTGCGTTTCCCCCTGACCACCCCACTGCCTCTTCCAACCTGTCCTGCTGCTGCACTTGCATCCCCCTCTGAAGCCCTGTCCTCAGTAGGCTTAGCAAGCTAGGTGGGGTCAGTCACCTCATCGTCCAGCAGCTCTTCCTTCGAATCCTCTGTGTGCTCCTCCCTCGGACTTACTGCCCTTACTACTACCTCACTGACAGACAACTGTGTCTCTGTTACGGCACTCTGCCCCCCGAGCGCCAGGTGGAGTGCCCTGAACTTCCCGCACCCCACTGTCCCTGCCTACTTGCCTCGGCCCTGGCTAACCCCAGGCGGACAACTGGGCGGCGGTCCCTGTACTGGCTAGGGACCTGGCGACTACCACGATGGAACTAACTAACGGGGGACAGAGTGCCGACAGAAGAGGCAGGTGTAACAGACCAACAAAACTTACTAGGTAAATCAAGGCTGGAGGTGGAGCTCACAGGCAAATGAAAGGATACAGACAAGCAACTAGGGCAGACTGGAACAGACCTGACTAGAGGCTAGCAGAACCAGTAACTGGCAGTGAGCTCAGGTCACTGCCAGCCTTTTAACTAAAAGCCTCCGCACAGGGGCGGAGAGTGGGAGGAGCCGACTCTCCCACTGTTGCATATGGAAGGTGGAGGAGAGCGGGCGGCACCCTACGGGCGGACACGCCCATGCCGCTGCACGCTGGCTGCTCCACGCCGTCGGGAGAGCCCCGACAGCACAGCTCCGGGACGCCGAAGCCGACAAAAGGTTTCAATAGCGACTTATGGAATACCCTGTGAATCCTCCATGTGGCTGGCAACCCCAGCTCGTAGGCGAGTGGGTTCACCACACGTGTGATGGCAAACGGCCCCACGTAACGTGGCGCCAACTTCAAGGACGGGACCCTCAATTTGAGATTTTTAGAAGACAGGTATACCTTTTGTCCCACCCTGTAAGGTTCAGACACAGACAGACTCTTCCCACTACGCAACTGCATACGGGCCCCCGCGGCCTCCAAGTTTCTCTGTACCTCTTTCCATACTCCCCGAAGCGTATCTGTGGCGTCATCAGCTGCCGGACAGACTGACGGAGTAGGGATTGCTGTAAGGAAGCGAGGATGCTGACCGTATACACTAAAAAATGGAGACACCCCAGTGGAAGAACAAAGGCGGTTTGGTTGTTTAGTGCAAACTCTGCCAACAGCCGGAACTCTGCCCACTGATGAGCCTTTTCGCTAGCAAACAACCGTAAATATTGCACTAAGTCTTGGTTCTTCCACTCAGTCTGACCATTAGTCTGCGGGTGGAACGCCGAAGAAAAGGAAAGCGATGTTCCCAGGTTCCTGCAGAAGGCACGCCAAAACTGTGACACAAACTGAACCCCGCGATCAGATACAATATTTTGGGGAACCCCATGTAGGCGAATTATTTCCTTTACAAAAATTGTGGCAAATTCTTTTGCCGAGGGTAGCTTTTTTAACGCCACAAAATGTGCCATCTTTGAGAACCGGTCGACCACCACTAAGATAGTGGTGCACTTCTGGGATTCTGGTAGGTCAGTGATGAAATCTACTGATAAGTGCGACCATGGACTGGAAGGAACCGGTAGCGGTCTCAGAGGACCCTCCGGAGGACGCCGCCGACTCTTTTTGCGAGCACAGACCGAGCAACCCCTCACAAAGTTGCGGATCTCCTGAGACATGCCTGGCCACCAGAAGTGTCTGGAACAAAGCTCCAGGGTCCCCTGGAACCCTGGATGCCCGGCGAGAACCGACGAGTGAGACTCATCCATGACTCTAGGGCGTAGGGTCTCTGGCACAAACCATCTGCCCTCCGGCACCCCCGAAGGAGCGTCCTGCTGAGCATCCTGTAGTGGAGGGACAAAGTTAGACTCTACAGCTGCCACCACCACGCCGGGGCCCAAGATATTCTCTGGAGTCATGGTCTCACTATCCGGTACCCCGAAACTCCGTGACAGGGCGTCTGCCTTCACGTTCTTCTCTCCTGGGATATATGTCATGACGAAATTAAACCTGGCGAAGAACAATGCCCACCTGGCTTGACGAGCTGTGAGTCTTTTCGCATTGGCGAGATACCAGATTCTTGTGATCAGTATATACGGTAATTGGGTGTCTAGCACCCTCAAGATGGTGTCGCCACTCTTCCAGAGCCCATTTGATAGCCAATAATTCACGGTTACCCACGTCGTAGTTGCGCTCTGCTGAATTGAGAAAAGAACGCACATGGGCTATAGCCAGACCTCCCACTGACTTCCTGCAACAATACTGCTCCTGTCCCCACTTCAGACGCGTCTGCCTCAATAAAAAAGGGTAGTTGTGCGTCCGGCTGTATTAGCACCGGGGCAGTCGTGAATGCCTTTTTTAGACGGCTAAAGGCCTCAAGGGCTGCAGGCGACCACTTACCCAAGTCGGCTCCCTTCTTAGTTAGGTCGGTCAGAGGTTGAGCAATAACTGAATAATTCCTAATGAATTTGCGGTAAAAATTTGCAAAACCTAGGAACCACTGGAGAGCCTTGAGGTTGTCGGGTCTGACCCATTGGGAGATTGCTGCTACTTTATCAGACTCCATCTGAATCTCTGTGGGTGAGATTACATAACCAAGGAAGGATACTTGTTTAGAACCAAATGTACATTTCTCTAACTTGACAAAAAGTTGATACTCGCGCAAACGGGTCAGGACCAACCTCAGGTGTCACACATGTGAGTCCCAGTCAGGCGAGTATACCAGAATGTCGTCAAGATAGATGACCAGAAATACCCCCAGGAAGTCGTAGAAGACGGCGTTCATAAAACCCTGAAACACAGCGGGGGCATTACAAAGTCCAAAAGGCATGACCAGACATTCAAAACGACCTAACGGGGTGTTGAACGCCGTCTTCCATTCATCTCCCTCTCTAATGCGAATTAAATTGTAAGCCCCCCGCAAGTCCAGTTTGGAGAACCAGTGGGCCCCTACCACCTGATTCAACAAGTCAGGAATTAGGGGCAAGGAACACTGGTTCTTCACAGTGATTTTATTCAAGGCCCGATAATCCACACAAGGCCTTAGTGTCCCGTCCTTCTCTACAAAGAAGAGACCTGCCCCGGCGGGGGACCTGGACGGCTGGATATGTCGGTTGGCCAGAGCCTCCGAGACATAGGACTTGAGGGCTTCATGCTCACGGCCTGACAAATTGAAAATGGCCCCCTTAGGGATGGGACTGTCGGGAACCAGATCAATCCCACAGTCCCACTCCCTATGAGGAGGCAGAGCCTTAGACAGTTTTTTGGAGAATACATCCTGAAAGTCTGACAAATACTCCGGAATGAGCACCGTATCTGCGGAGCACACAGCTATGGTAGACAGGTGATTATGACAGGATGATCCCCAATGAGTCAATTCCCGGGTGGACCAATCAAATTGGGGATTGTGCAGTGCCAACCAGGGCATACCAAGCACCACATCAACCGACATTTTTTCCATAACCAGGAAAGACACTTCTTCCGAGTGGAGGATCCCCACCGTGAACTGTAATCTTGGGGTCCTCCATCGTACCAAGCCTGTAGAGAGAGGGGTAGCATCAATACTGGTAAAATGAATTGGCGTCTTCAGCGCCACAAATTCCGCCATCAGAGAACGGACAAAACACAGACTTATCAAGTTAGCGGCTGCTCCGGAATCAATAAACGCCTGCCCTGATCGGAAAAAATCCAGGAATCTAACATGACACGGTACCAAAAGTTTAGGAAGTACCTGAAGTCCTAGGCGATCCTCCCTGCAATCGCCTAGGACTCAGAGTTTTCCGCCGGTTCCGGCTGCGAGCGTTGAGACCTCAGTGGGCAGGTTTTCACCCGATGTCCAGCTTTCCCGCAGTAGAGGCAGAGACGATGCAACAAACGGATCCGGCGTCGCTCTTTGGGGTCCAGCGGATCCACCTCCATCGGCTCAGGCACAGAGACTGGTAAGGAGGAAGAGGGACCAGGGCAACCGACCTCCCTGACTCTACGGGTCTGCCTGTCCTGCTTCCTAGATCTGAGCCTCCTATCTGCCTTCACCGCTAGCTCCATAGCCTCCCTTAAGGACCCGGGAACGGGATGGGAAATTAACAGGTCTTTAACTGCGTCCGAGAAGCCCTGCAGAAAAACGTCTTTCAGCGCGCTATCGTTCCATGTCGTATCCCCCGCATAGCGTCTGAAGTTGGAGCAATAATCCTCCACACAAGACGACCCCTGCCGCAGCGCCAACAACCGTGAAACCGCCAACCCCGCTCGGTCCGGTTCGTCGAAGATACCCCCGAGTTCCTGAAAAAAGGAGTCCACAGACTGCAGGCAGGAGGAACCCTCAGGGATGGAAAAAGCCCAGGTCTGGGCAGAGCCCCGCAGCAGGGACATTATCAGCCTGACCCTCTGGGCCTCCGACCCGGAAGAACGGGGACGCATCCGAAAAAACAGGCGACACGCCTGTCGGAAAACAAAAAACTTGTTCCTCTCCCCAGAAAACACCTCGGGAAGAGGGCACTTGGGTTCGGGGCTGGTTGAGGCGTCCGACCCCTGCGACACCCCCCGCTGCTCCTGGGCCACCATGCGGGCGGATAAATCCTGGATCACAAGCACCAGGGCCTGCAGCTGGTTCGTGAGGGAACTGATCGCCTCCATGACAAACAGTTTTAAAGGGCCAGTTATTAAGTTACGGCACTCTGCCCCCCGAGCGCCAGGTGGGGTGCCCTGAACTTCCCGCACCCCACTGTCCCTGCCTACTTGCCTCGGCCCTGGCTAACCCCAGGCGGACAACTGGGCGGCGGTCCCTGTACTGGCTAGGGACCTGGCGACTACCACGATGGAACTAACTAACGGGGGACAGAGTGCCGACAGAAGAGGCAGGTGTAACAGACCAACAAAACTTACTAGGTAAATCAAGGCTGGAGGTGGAGCTCACAGGCAAACGAAAGGATACTGACAAGCAACTAGGGCAGACTGGAACAGACCTGACTAGAGGCTAGCAGAACCAGTAACTGGCAGTGAGCTCAGGTCACTGCCAGCCTTTTAACTAAAAGCCTCCGCCCAGGGGCGGAGAGTGGGAGGAGCCGACTCTCCCACTGTTGCATATGGAAGGTGGAGGAGAGCGGGCGGCACCCTACGGGCGGACACGCCCATGCCGCTGCATGCTGGCTGCTCCATGCCGTCGGGAGAGCCCCGACAGCACAGCTCCGGGACGCCGAAGCCGACCTCGGAGCGGCGGGCGCCTGCCGCGGGACCCAGCGCCGCCCTGCATGGTAACAGTCTCATCATCCTCATCCACAAAAAGCTCTTGAAACAGTTGCCAGAAGTCCCCAGCCTCATCACCCGGACTCCGGGAACTTTCCAAAGGTTGGACATCAGTAACTCCTCAGGTGAGAGAGGAACCATTTTTTCCCACTCTGGGCAGGGACCCGAGAACAGTTCCTGGGAGTCTGCCTGCTCAGAATACATCATATTCTTGGAGTGAGGAGGCTGGGAGGAAGGAGGAACAGCCAGAGGATTAAGAGTTGCAGTCCCTAGGCCAGGAGTAGTGGACTGTGTAGAAGACTGGGTGGTCGATACATTGCTGGACGCATTTTCTGCCATCCACGACAGGACCTGCTCACACTGCTCTGTTTGTAATAATGGTCTACCACACGGACCCATAAATTGGGATGTGAAGCTGGGACCCCAGAAGCTTGCCTCTCTCCTAATCCCGCAGCAGCCGGCTGTGATTCACCTGGACCAGGAACTCGACCTGGGCCCACACCCTCACTTGGATGTCCGTGTCCGTGTCCACATCCTCAATCTTTACCCTTACTCCTCATCATAGCGGATTAAGAATAGAGCAGGCCCAAATAAATTACCCCACTGTACAGCACTGACAATTCTGGCTTAATTCACCACACACAGGGACTTGTAGATAGCAGAGGCTTTATGCTGTGACTTGAAAAAAGTAACCCGCTGTCTTGCGCTGATACCTAGGGGTAATTTACTGCTCGCAGAGACCTGTAGATAATAGAGGCTGTGTGGAGTGGGAGAAGACTCTAAAGCCAGTGGATACTGCTGGTAACTGTGGCTATCTCAACGCCACCAAGGAAAGGGTATTGTGAGATGCTCTGCACAGCGGCAGAGCTGAAATACTTTGCAGCGGCCCCGGTAATATTACAGTACTGTTTAGTGGTGAGACCTCTGTCTAATGCACTGCAGACACAGAACAGTATAAACGAAGTTGTTCGCAGTCGGCTAGGAAATATTTTAATTGCAGTTTCACGGTAAGAGCTGATTGTACGGCATTGCAACCTGAGAACGCTATTACTGACAGGCTGCGAACAGGCCTAGGCCCTAGATGTATAATGCAAAAATGGATGCACTACAACTCCCAGCAGGCCACAACTATAATGCACACGGTCAGATGTAGCCCTAAGGGCGCCCACCCACTGGCGTTTTTTTTCACTGCGAAATTCGCAGGTTTTTTTTTTCTGCAGGGGGTCTATGGGACTTGTAATGTAAAAATCGCGATCGCGCAAAATCGCGATTTACCGCGATATCGCGATTTTGCGCGATCGCGATTTTAGCTTTGCATGTCCCATAGCCCAAAGACCCCTGCAGAAAAAAAAAAAACGCTGCGAATTTCGCAGTAAAAAAACGCTAGTGGGTGGGCACCCTAAGAAGGAGCTTTGGGGTTTTTGCACAGAAGACTTTGAGGACTGTATAGTGTATATAACTTCCCCTACAGAAGTGGCTGTGGCCCTACGCTCTGTTATGCACTGCACACACAGAACGGTATAAATGAAGTCGTACGCAGCCGGCTTGGAAATATTTGAGTGCAGTTTTACGGTAAAAACAGGATTGTACGGCACTGCAGCCTGAAAAAAACTATTACTGAAAGGCTGTGAACAGGCCTAGATGCGTAATACAAAATTGGATGAACTACTACTCCCAGCAGGCCCCAACTAAAATGCACACAGTCAGATGTAGCCCAACGAAGGAGCTTTGGGGTTTTTGAAGACAGGATCCTACTCTAACACTTTCCCTATATTAGCAGCAGCACTTTCCCTATACTCTGTATAATACACTGCAGACTGAGAACGCTATAGCTGTAATGGCCTGCACAGCCCGAGATGAAAAAAAAATTTGTGCACTACTGCTCCCAGCCAGCCACAACAGTAATGCACACGGTCAGATGTAGCCCTAAGAAGGACCGTTGGGGTTCTTGAAGACAGGACCTACGCTAACACTTTCCCTATATCAGCAGCAGCACTTTCCCTAACCTCTGCCAGCGTGTGTCAGAGGCGAGCCGCGGGCGGGACTGCTTTAAGTCACTTGATCTCGCCAGCCACTCACTGCTGGGGGATGGGATAGGGCTGGCACGTTACAGGAGGAAGGGGTAATGCCTTCCCTGCATGTCTATTGGCTAGAAAATGGTGCTAAACATGCAGGGAAGGAAATGGAAATGACTTGATTAACGAGCATCTCGAGTACCCTAATGCTCAAACGAGCATCAAGCTCGGACGAGTGTGCTCGCTCATCTCTAGTGACCACCCCTTAATGACCCCAGTAGTAACACTTCCCCCTACCCCATTGGCAGCCCCAGTAATATTAGAGCCACATCCCTGCTGTAATCCGTGCAACCTCTGTATGCCGGAATGCAGATGCCAGGAGAGAGGTCAGGAGTCGCTCTGATTGCAGCCTCAGCAGCCTCTGCAGCTGCAACAGGACTACAAGTGAATTAAATGCCTGTGGGGAGGAAAATGCCTCCAGCAGCCCAGGACTGTTGGACAGCATCTGAAATCTAGGACAGCCCTGCAGAATCCAGGACGGCTGGGAGGTATGGGCACATGAAAGATGTCATGTTCAGAACCCTAACTCCTAAACAAGTAAATATGGGGAAAAACTGACACGTCTAGTGTCTTTATGAGTCAAATCTAGCCAAGATCGATATATATATATACACATGACCTGCAATCTAGTTTGAAAAACCTGAACTGAGTTCAATATGGGGAAGTTCAAAATTGCTACCAAAAAATGCAGCCTCCCTCTCAATACTTTCACACATTGTAAGTAAATTTTATTATTACGCTAGCTATATGGGTGTGTACAGACATTTGCCTCATCCTGCATATGCAGTATCACTAACCTGCACAACGAAATAACGCTGCCATACTGTCCATATTAACCCTTTCCAATCCAATTTGTATCCTGGTTTTCATAGAGGGCTTACTCTTTTTCTGCCGTTATAAAACGGCACTATCTGCTGGCTAAAGCCAGTACTGCATGAGATGACATTGGATAGGCCGTGACAGCAGAGAGGCTGGCAATATACAGTAAGAGAACCCCGACGGATGTCTTCCAACATCGGAGCCGTACAGCCTTAAATCATAATGTCTTTAGACGTCAGACAGTGGATTGGAGAGGGTTAATATGTAGAGATGAGCGAACCTACTCGTTTAGGGCGTTTTTTCACTCGAGCACCGCTTTTTCTTAGTAACTGACTATTCGGACGAAAAGATTCGGGGGGCGCCAGGGGTAGCAGAGGGGAGGGGGGGGGGGAGAGAGAGCTCCCCCCTGTTCCCCACCGCTCCACCACGCCGCCCCCACGTATCTATACAGTATATATATTCCGCAGCGATAATCCATCCGTGATCATTTGGTCTTAACAAGAGACTACTAGGTATGATAGAATAATGATGACTCTATGGATATGAATATCAGATTAAACAAATATCATTTATTTTCAGCAAAATCTGTATTTTTTTTTTTAAAAACAATAGTGAGAAGTCAGAAGTTCATTTTGCGGAAACTCAAAGTGTGAGTCAGGAGAGGAAATCATTTACACGCCGTTATCTGAAGTCCCGTTTACACTGGACAACTGTTGGGCAAACAATGCCAGACACTCGTTCCCGCATGTACTCACTCCCGTGCTGTTACACAGAGCGGCCAGCAGGGTGCCAGGGCGGCTGGAGAATATTTCACTCCTCGCTCTCCCCCGCCCCTCTCCATTCACTTTAGCAGCAGTTATTTAGTACTGAATTGCTGCTATTTACACTGAACGATCAACGTGAAATCTCCAGCCGCCCCACTGAGAGCCAATGATACCCGCTCTTGGGAGCGAGTATATGCGGGGATGGGTGTCGGGCATTGTTTGCCTGACATTTGTCCTGTCTGAATGGGGCTTTATGTTGTAAACCCCTCAAACAAAAAAATCAGTTTCCAATCACCACAGTGTGAAGAGTAAACCGAGAATGGAGCGATCAAGGAAACCATCCAGCGAAAAAAGATCCTGTGGATGGAAGCAACTCATCACCCAAAGGGGTCAGAGGGGGATGTCAAGAATCGTTCTGACTAACTGGCACTGCACAGTCAGCGAATACAATGTTGGTGCTCCAACTTGCCATTCCTTAGCATGAATATGCTATAACAGCAGACGACCAGTTCCAGCACTGCTGTGCTGTGTACACATGCCATTGGTATTTTGGTCTGTAAAGAATAGTCTGACGTTCATGCATTTTTGGGATTTTCACACATGATTTTCATCCATTTTACTTGATACGTGTTAAAAAAAAAACACGTGATGCCAGTGCCTCTTCCGAGGGACAGATCACCTGAGCCAAATAAAAGAGCCCACAAACGAGAAGTAGTTTCAAACCAGAGGCACATGATTTTCTTTTATTCACACTTTTCCAACTCTGATTTTCCAAGAACAAAATATGTAGTAGACAGGGTCAGTTCTTTGGGTCAGGGAAGATGGCGGGGTAAAATCTTATAAGGTCACGGGTGGCTCTACCATCTTCTCCTTCAAGACCCAAGACATAGTTGGCCCAGCTGACCACAGGACTTGGTATAAGTAACTGTCTTCGTGATGTCAGTGCCCCTTTTCAGTGAACAAAGAGAATAACAAAGTCCACAGTCAAGGAAATAGTTTTAAATCGGAGGCGCACATTTTTTTTTTACGTGTTCAGTCAGATTAGATTTTTCCAATACACAGCATTAAACAGTTTTAGGCCTCATGTCCACGGGGAAAATAAGAATTAAAATCCGCAGCGGATCTTAACTCTTCTCCCGCGCGCGGATCCGCATCCCATAGGGATGCATTGACCACCCGCGGGTAGATAAATACCCGCGGATCGTCAATAAAAGTGATTTAAAAAAAAATGGAGCATGAAAAAATCTGGACCATGCTCCATTCTCATGCGGGTCTCCCGCGGGGACGGCTCCCGCGGGCTTCTATTGAAGCCTATGGAAGCCGTCCAGATCCGCGGGACACAAAAATCATATTTTACTCACACGCTCCGGTTCTTCCCTTCGGCGCCGCGTCATCTTCTCTCCGTCGCGGCCGGATCATTTTGCTTCGGCCCGGCGCATGCGCGGGGCACGTCACCGACGTCATCATGCACATCCGCCGAGCCGAAGAATGAAGATCCGGCCGCGACGAGAGGAGATGACGCCGCAGCGAAGAGAAGAAACGGAGCGGATGGGAGGTGAGTTTATTCTGATTTATTGTTATTTTCAGCGCTCATGTCCACGGGGCAGGAGGGACCCGCTGCAGATTCTACATGTAGAATCCGTAGCGGATCTGATTTTCCCCGTGGACATGAGGCCTTAGGCATAACAATGCAAACACTTTTGGTCCTAATTCTTTCCTCAACAAGTTTGTATGCAGAAATCACTCTTCCCCCTTTTCAACCTCTGAACATCCGCAATCTCAGTTACCTAATTGACAATTACTGAAGAAGCTTCCGTTACTTGTTGGGCACATACCACATGCATTTCCATTTCTATGTTACAGTCATGCTCAAACATCTGGGTACCCAGCTCTCATTTGTGCTTTCGACTGCGGTAGATGAACGTAGGGACCATGCACTCGCCACCGTCGACTCCAAAAAAACAGGACCTGCTCCTCACACTCTGAGGAAAGACATCCCATAGCCATGGAAGTAAGCCCGGGACTCAGCTCAGGTAAGCTTCAGATCTCCTGTCTCCTCCTCGCACAGCCTCCTTCTCCAATCACATCTCCACTCTCTGACTTGAGCAACCTTCACTGTTGCTGTCCTCCATCACACCTCCTTTCTATCTCTCCCCCCTTCCTTCCCCGACTACCACTCTCTCCTGACTCCTCCCCCAAAGTACCTGACTCACCGTGCACACATCACAAACTGAACAAGATAGGGAGACAGAACACTCCATAAACATAGGCTGAAGTGACACAAGACACAGACATACACTTACAAAGACACAACTACAATACACCAGGAACAGAAACCAAAGGTTTGGTACTGTGTTAGTCATTAGTGCAAAATGTGATTGTTCCCAGCAAGAGAAACCAAGTAATCTTGTAGATATGATACCTTTTAATGGCTAACAAAAATACATGATGTAATAGCGAGCTTGCGAACCAACGCAGGGTTCTTCTTCAGGCTAAAAGTGGACTAGATCAGAAGAGGCATGAATATTTATACACACTTATAACATACATACTTATGACAAGGCACAGATATGGATGTGATTGGTTCGCACTTAAAAGGAATTCTGCAATGGAAAACAAACTTTTTTTTGTCTAGGGAATTAACGTTTTATGGTCCCTGAATTACTGTTGGGGGGGGGGGGGGGTCAGCCCAGGAATGCTACGAGAGGTACACAAACATTTTTAACTAAACACTGGTAAGGGATTATAAATTTATGGTCCCTGAATTACTGTTGATGGGGGTTTTCACCAGGCCAGCAGTCTTATCTGTGCAATAAATGTCTCATACCTCCCATTCACGCATAAATCCTGGGGAACAATTTAACCCAGTATTCAGCGTATCAAAAGTTGTTATCAATTTATATTTCCAAATTCTTCTGTGGTTTTGTGACTTGAAACCATCCTTCAATATCAAAACTCTCATATCTCCTATGTCATGTCCATGGTTAGAGAAGTGCTCGGCCACAGGCAATTCTCTTTTTCTGTGTTCAATCGTGTGGCGATGAGATCTCATCCTGGCTTTCAGTCTTTGCCCTGTTTCTCCGACATAAAGACCCCCAACAGGACATTTACTGCACATGATCAGGTGTGAAGACATTTATTGCACAGATAAGACTGCTGGCCTGGTGAAAATCCCCATTAACAGTAATTCAGGGACCATAAAGTTATAATCCCTTATCAGTGTCTAGTTAAAAATGTTTGTGTACCTCTCCTAGCATTCCTGGCCTGACAACCCCCCCAACAGTAATTCAGGGACCAAAAAACTCACTGTTATTAGTGCCTAGACGAAAAAAATTTCTGTTGCAGAATTCCTTTCAAGTGCGAACCAATCACATCCATATCTGTGCCTTGTCATAAGTATGTATGTTATAAGTGTGTATAAATATTCATGCCATTTCAGATCTAGTCCGTTTTTAGCCTGAAGAAGAACCCTGCGTTGGTTCGCAAGCTCGCTATTGCATCATGTATTTTTGTTAGCCATTAAAAGGTATCATATCTACAAGATTACCTGGTTTTACTTGCTGGGAACAATCACACCAGGAACAGAGAAACATGAACCCTGGACCACTACAAATACTGCAGTCTTAAAATCAACATGCTAGTCACATTTTCTTCTGCACAACCTCCATCACAATTGCAATTAGAAGTTACTCTTCCCCCGAAGTACAAACGTCATCAGTCTCATTTTTCTAATAAAAGAACTCTTGGGAGAACACTCCTGACACATAGGGGAACCACATACCATTCTTTCATCACTTGCTACATTCCATAACTCGCTTCTCTAACGGCATTTTGCAGAGTAGTTGCTCACGCCAGAATTGTCCTACGACCTGCATTAGCAGGTCCCGTCCCTCGATCATGTAGTTAAGCAGGGGAGTGTGTGACCATAACTGCCAACTCCTTCAACAGGATCGGACCTCTGAACTCTAGTCCCAGGGAATTACATCCCTCTGACGCTCGAGCAGGAGCATCAAAGCCTCAACATCCTGCTAACACGTCCTCCTTCACCGACTACATCTCTACTCTCTCTACACACTACTAACTCCTCCCCCAACCTCTCTAAAGACCAATCACACCACACAGAGCAGGTTAGGGACACAAACACGCCGACACCACCAAGAATGGTGACACAAACACAAGTCATGGACTAACACAACTACTGTCAGGGTGCTGTGGTCCAAGTAACTGGAAGTCCCTGAAACTACCTGCAACTCCTGTCCCTACCTACTTGCCCCCCTAGGCTAGGTCCAAGGGCCATGATGGTGAACATATGACACGCGTGTAAGCAGTGACACGCGTAGCCATAGTCACTGACACGTCGCCGCTGTCAGCCGTTCACTCCGTTAGTGAATATTAGCAGGGGCCGCGGCTCCCCTGCTGGTATTCACTAACTAGCGCTACTACCGGTAGCAGCGCTGATCCCGGCTTACCACTTGGTTCTGCGACAGCGTCCGGGGGAGGAAGTGTCCAGCAGCACACTGACGTCAGTGTGCGCCGGAGATCATCGCTGCTAGCGGCGCGGAGGGCAGCGAAGGAGCAGAGCTTCCAGGACGTGGATGGGGTGAGTACGTGGGTCTTGGGGGGCACTGTCTGCTGGGGGGGCCGCTGTGGGGGGCACTGTCGCTGCTGGGGGGCCGCTGTGGGGGGCACTGTCGCTGCTGGGGGGGCCGCTGTGGGGGGCACTGTCGCTGCTGGGGCTGCCTCTGTGGGGGGCACTGTCGCTGCTGGGGCGGCCGCTGTGGGGGGCACTGTCGCTGCTGGGGCGGCCGCTGTCGCTGCTGGGGGGGCCACTGTCGCTGCTGGGTGCCACTGTGAGGGGCACTGTCGCTGCTAAGGGGGCCACTGTTGCTTCTGGGGGCCACTGTGGGGGGCGCTGTCGCTGCTGGGGCGGCCGCTGTCGCTGCTGGGGGGGCCACTGTCGCTGCTGGGTGCCACTGTGAGGGGCACTGTCGCTGCTAAGGGGGCCACTGTTGCTTCTGGGGGCCACTGTGGGGGGCGCTGTCGCTGCTGGGGGGCCACTGTGGGAGGCGCTGTCATTGCTGGATGAACGCTGTCACTGATGGGGGCCCGCTGTGGGGGAAGCTGTCGCTGCTGCGGGGCCGCTGTGGGGGGCGCTGTCATTGCTGGATGAACGCTGTCACTGCTGGGGGCCCGCTGTGGGGGACGCTGTCATTGCCGGTTGCCCGCTGTGGGGGGTGCTGTCGCTGCTGGGGGCCCGCTGTGGGGGGGCGCTGTCACTGCTGGGGGCCCGCTGTGGGGGGCGCTGTCGCTGCTGGGGGCCCGCTGTGGGGGGCGCTGTCATTGCTGGATGAATGCTGTCGCTGCTGGGGGCCCGCTGTGGGGGGCGCTGTCGCTGCTGGGGGACTGCTGTGGGGGGGGGGCGCTGTCGCTGCTGGGGGGGCCTCTGTGGGGGGGCGCTGTCGCTGCTGCGGGGGCCTCTGTGGGGGGGCGCTGTCGCTGCTGGGGGGAGGCGCTGTCACTGCTGGGAGGCCGCTGTGGGAGTCCAGTCATTGCTGGATGAACGCGGTCGTTGCTAGGGGCCCGCTGTGGGGGGCGCTTTCGCTGCTGAGGGCCCGCTGTGGGGGGCGCTGTTGCTGCTGGGGGGGCCGCTGTGGGGGGCGCTGTCGCTGCTGGGGGGGCCGCTGTCGTTGTTGGGGGGCCGCTGTGGGGGGCGCTGTCATTGCTGGATGAACGCTGTCACTGCTGGAGGGGCCCGCTGTGGGGGACGCTGTCATTGCCGGGGGCCCGCTGTGGGGGACGCTGTCATTGCCGGGGGCCCGCTGTGGGGGGCGCTGTCGCTGCTGGGGGACCGCTAGGGGGGGCGCTGTCGCTGTTGGGGGGCCGCTGTCATTGCTGGATGAATGCTGTGACTGCTGGGGGCCCGCTGTGGGGGGCACGGTCGCTGCTGTGGGCCCGCTGTGGGGGGCGCTGTCGTTGCTGGGGGACTGCTGTGTGGGGGGGGGGGGTCGCTGTCGCTGCTGGGGGCCCGCTGTGGGGGGGGGGCGCTGTCGCTGCTGGGGGGGCCTCTGTGGGGGGGCGCTGTCGCTGCTGCGGGGGCCTCTGTGGGGGGGCGCTGTCGCTGCTGGGGGGAGGCGCTGTCACTGCTGGGAGGCCGCTGTGGGAGTCCAGTCATTGCTGGATGAACGCGGTCGTTGCTAGGGGCCCGCTGTGGGGGGCGCTTTCGCTGCTGAGGGCCCGCTGTGGGGGGCGCTGTTGCTGCTGGGGGGGCTGCTGTGGGGGGCGCTGTCGCTGCTGGGGGGGCCGCTGTCGTTGTTGGGGGGCCGCTGTGGGGGGCGCTGTCATTGCTGGATGAACGCTGTCACTGCTGGAGGGGCCCGCTGTGGGGGACGCTGTCATTGCCGGGGGCCCGCTGTGGGGGACGCTGTCATTGCCGGGGGCCCGCTGTGGGGGGCGCTGTCGCTGCTGGGGGCCCGCTAGGGGGGGCGCTGTCGCTGTTGGGGGGCCGCTGTCATTGCTGGATGAATGCTGTGACTGCTGGGGGCCCGCTGTGGGGGGCACGGTCGCTGCTGTGGGCCCGCTGTGGGGGGCGCTGTCGTTGCTGGGGGACTGCTGTGGGGGGGGGGGGGTCGCTGTCGCTGCTGGGGGCCCGCTGTGGAGGGCGCTGTCGCTGCTGGGGGGGGGGCTCTGTGGGGGGTCGCTGTCGCTGCTGGGGGGAGGCGCTGTCACTGCTGGGAGGCCGCTGTGGGAGTCGCTGTCATTTCTGGATGAACGCGGTCACTGCTGGGGGCCTGCTGTGGGGGGCGCTGTCGCTACTGGGGGCCTGCTGTGTGGGGCGCCGTTGCTGCTGGGGGCCTGCTGTGGGGGCCGCTGTCGCTGTTGGGGGGGGGGGCGCTGTGGGAGTCGCTGTCATTGCTGGATGAACGCTGTCACTGCTGGGGGCCCGCTGTGGGGGGCGCTGTCGCTGCTGGGGGCCTGCTGTGGGGGGCGCTGTCGCTGCTGGGGGCCTGCTGTGTGGGGCGCTGTTGCTGCTGGGGGCCCGCTGTGGGGGGCGCTGTTGCTGCTGGGGGCCCGCTGTGGGGGGCGCTGTCGCTGCTGGGCGCCTGCTGTGGGGGGCACTGTGTTTTTGTTATTTAAACTATAACTATTGCAAATTTATGTTTTTTTCTCGAAGTGACGGACCACCTGAGTTATGTTAGTTTTTTTGGCGAATTTTGGCTCACTGAGCTCAAAAGGTTGCCCATCACTGCCCTAGGGCGACAACTGAGTGACAGTCCATAGGCTCATTAGGGTTGCGGGGCAGGAGTCAGACTTACAGACAAATACGGATAGACACAAACACAAAGGCAAGTCAGGAAATCCGGTTCGGCAACAAGAGAGAACGAGGTACAAGGGGTCAGGAGAAGGCAAAGTCATGTCTGCAGCAAGCAGGTCAACACAGGGAATCAAATACAGGAACCGCAGGTGTAGCTGGAGACCAAACATACACTGTCAAGGTCTGCAGGAAACTGAGCAGTTTAAATGCTGTCAGAACTCCAGCCCCAGCAGCTGATTGTGGCAGGGAGCCTGAAAGCAGCTGGACCCAATCACAGGACACTGGGAGAAACAGCCCCCGGCGCCTGCCTAAGACAGGCAGAGACAGAGCAAGTGCGCCCAGAGTCGGCATCCAGGATTATGACGGCCAGGGCAGGTCCCAAGAACTGGGGCTCCCCTGCGCCGCACCCCCGCAGCCTGGGTGATAGCATCAGCGGTGCGGGCACGGAGACCCCGAGAGCCGCCGGTCCTGACAACTACACATACCAAGACACAATGACAATCAACCTGGCGTAGACAAACAACAACCTAGAGGTACCCTAACTCTGGGCCACTACAATTATATGCGTTAAAAACGGTTTGCACTTGCAATGGCGGCAGCAATGTATTTTTTTACATTACCGTTGATTTGAATGGCTGATCTTAAACAGAAAACCACACTCAAATAGGACATTCTGCGTATTTTTTTTTATATTCAGACTCTTCATCCAAGTACAGAAAAACAATGAAAAATTTCCCATGTGTACACAGCCGTATTGGACCGATATTGCACAATTAAAACCTGCGATTGCGATGCATTTTATGAAAAAAAATATATTGCATCTTTGCCGGCCGATATACGGCGTCCCTCGCTGCAGGTGGAGGAGGCTGGAAGAGCTTGGAGCAGTGCACTGAGCTCCCGCCCCCTCTCCGCCCCTCGGCACTATTTGCAATGGGAGGAGGTGGGGCAGAGCTAAGTCTCAGGAGTTGGTTCAGCCCCCGTCCCGCCCCCTCCCATTGCAAATAGTGCTGAGGGACAGAGAGGAGGCGGAGAGGGGCGGGAGCTCAGTACACTGCTGCCGACTCTTCCAGCCTCCTCCCTTTGCAAAGAGGGACGCCGTATATCGGCCAGCGTGAATATGCGGCCGATATACGGTCGTCTGAATAAGTCCTTAGAGAAAAAGAAAGCTGAGACTCCAGTGGACTACAGAGAGCAAAAGTTGTATCACTGAGCATAGGGACACCCCGGACACTTGACAAACGTGGGGAGCAGGGAGGGTTAGGTGTTGGCTTGTCACGGTGGCACTTACCAAACTCTCTTCCCAGAACGATGGCACATAGCCAAGGCCAGAGCAGGATTGCAGGCAATAGGATAGGGAATGCCAATAAACAGGAAGATGGGGGTAGTAGTTATCACGGGTGATGCCACCGTTCCCACACACCGGTATGCTACACAGAGGAGAAGAAACACAGACCAAGGTGTATAGTACCTCGGGTCCCCAGGAAGGGTTAGGGCCCAGTATAAACGTTACTTGTAATAAACTTTCGTAAAACAATTATTCACAATTCTTCACAGTGCAGGTAAAACAGAACTCAGAGGTCAGGGAGGATACACAGGATGAAACTAATCCTACAGTCTGCGATATCTGTCAGGTGCCGCTCCTGGGCTGGGAGCACTCCAAAGGAGGGGGTAGGGGTCACTCCATAGACAGCAATTATTTACTCAAAGGATTAGCACCACCACTGCAGGCGCATGGATGTGACTTAGTAGTGTACTTCTATACGGTGATCCTGTCTTTGGACAGCCGCATGGAAATAACTTGTGAAGTTAAATTAGTACCTCTGCACTGGGTCTTTATACAAAATTACTTAGGAATGCTCTCTCTCTCTCTTACGTTTTAGGCTCACTCCATTCACATCCAGATTGCAGTCGCTACGGGATATCTCTCCTCCTCTTCCATCTTCACCACAAGGAAACTGAAGTTGCATCCATGTGGCTCTGTGTTAGGGCTTTCACCCACTGGCGTTCTCACAGCGGGATCCGACCTGGCCATCTGCAGGCGGCCTTAACCTCTCAAGCGCCACAGCTGTGCAACACACACACACTGGATATGACCAGACAGGCTTTGCACAGTGCATCCACATAAGACAAACATCTATGACATTTATGGAACGGACTAGGATGGGATCGTGTACTGGGCCACTACAGATGGATCCAGATTTCTGCTGCATCGTGATGATGAGAGGAGCATAATTTGGCACAAGTAGCATAAATTGATCAATACTTCCTGCCAGGCCAGTGGCGGTTGACTAATGGTGTGAGGAAGGTTTTCATGGCACATCCTGGGTCCTCTCATACCTGTAGATGGATGTCACCATGAACTGCTGTGATTCTGAAGGCCAAAAGAGGTCCAACATGCTACTAGATGGGGGGGTTCTAATAAAGTGGTTATTCAGTGTACATCGGCACAATCAAACAATCCCGACTAGATCTTCTAAACCTTGTTGAATTTTCTGATGATTATGGAGATTGTTTTTGTAACTTTTTGTCCTGCCTCAATTAATGGTCATTTATTATAATTTTATATAATTTTTATTACTTTTCTCAATTTTTACAGGCAAAACTGCAGTGGTACAACCCAATAGTCCAAGCCTTGTTGGTATATTTAATGTCTATGTGCATATTAAAGGAGACTGATCCAAAGAAAATGTCAAAAATGTAAGATAGACATATGTGTGTATATCAGCTCCATCCAGGAAGGAGTCCACATTCAGTTGCCCAGAAAGTAACCTGTGGAACCCATTACTTCTGTACATCCAGACCAAACACTTGCAGAACCCTCATCCGTTATCTCCCGAGGATGCCACCACCTCCGTTTTCATGTGATGGCCAAAAATGAGGCATGTGATAATCAATATGCAACCAGCCAGCTTCAGCCTTATTAGGTTCAGGACCGTGTAGTCTTCCCGTTTCTGTTGTCTCCCTAAAATGAAAAATAGCAATAACATATAAATCCAAATATTTGTGTTACTCACAAGGAAGTCTTTATGTTGCCTGAGGTGAAGTGTGATATGCCCCCCCCAACCCAACCCCCACCAGTAAAGCAAAACAAAACAATAATTACAGGCATTGAAAGCGCCAATACACAAGGTACCCAAAATATATTTGAACCATTGAGACTAGTCTGAAGTGACAGATTAATAGAGGCCCCAGTACTGGCACCAATAGTTCAAGCCCCCTTAGTAGCCCCAATCATAATAGTAACCCCCTTAATAGCCTCAGTAATAATGATAACCTCTTTAATGGCCCCAGTAGTGACAGTGAGCCTGTTAGTGGCCCCAGTAATAATAGTGTCCCTGTTAGTGGTCTCAGTAGCAATAATGCCCCCCAATAGTAGCTCCTGTAGTATTAGTGACCCCCATAGTGGCTGCAGTAGAAATACGACCCCCCCATAGTGGCCTCAGTACTCAAGATGGACATAGATGCCAAATTATTTTCAAGTGGGCGCCTTCTGGTTATAACTAGATGTTCACAGAGGTTTGGTATGAGATAGAAAAATGGCCAAATTTTCAGTGGCCAATTAACCCTTAGAGTCTGGCCATGTTTCACCTATGGGTTTCTTGAGATGTGGTTATATGGTGTCTGCTCCATCCCGTTAGAAAATAAAGCATTAAAGGAGTTGTCCCACTAAATAAAGTTATCCCTTATCCAAATAACTAGCTAATTGGTGGGGGGCCAACTACTGGGACACCCACCAATAATTAAAATAGGAGTCTTGAAGGTCCTTGAATGAATGTAGTGGTAGTTGATCCCAAGCTCTTAGTTATCTCCAGCAGTCTCACTAACATGATTGGATTGGTGGTGCATGCTTGACCACAGCTCCACTCATTTGGAGACCTTTTCGACTAGCATTCTCAAGATTGGTGGGTTTCCAGTGGTCATTCACTATCCTCACACAGGATGGCTATTTTTGACCTAGGTTTCCCAATGTGGTTATATGGTGTCTGCTTCATCTCCTTTGAAATTAATATGTTAAATGGGTTGTCCCATTAAATAAAATTATCCACTATCTACTGGATAGTGAATAACTACCTGATTGGAGGGGGTTCAACTAATAGATCCCTCCACAAGTAGGAAAATTGGAGTACTGAAGGTCCTTGAATGAATGCAGTGGCGAGTTTAAGTGCTCAGTCAGCTCCAGCAGTCTCACTGAGATAAATGGATTGGTGGTGTGCATGCTTGAACACAACTCGACTCATTTGGGGGACTTCAGGACCTCCATTCTGAACATTGGCAGATTCTCAATGGTAAGCCCACCCCCACCAATAAGCTAGTTATCCCCTATTCTCACACAGGCCAGCCATTTTTGACTTATAAGCTTCTTGAGAAGTGGTTATTTGGTGTCTGCTCCATCTCTTTAGAAATTAATTATCATATATACTCAAGTATAAGCCTAGTTTTTCAGCACATTTTTTGTGCTGAAAAAGCCCCCCTCGGCCTATACTCAAGTCAGGGAAGGGTTAAAAGAAAAACCACACCTCCATACTCACCTCCCAGCCGGCGTCTGTGTCCCCACCGGTGGTGCGGCAAGCTGCTTGAATTCCTGTGTTCCTGGCGGTGATGCGGTAAGCTGCTTGAATTCTCCCTGCTGTCATCCCCTGCCGTACTCTATGCTCGGCTCTGTCATCCCCCACCATCAACGCTGTGATTGGATCGAGCGACAGCCAATCACAGCTGGTGCTCGATCATTCACAGCCAATCAGTGAATGACATTTACTGATTGGCTGTGAATGATCGAGCGTCGGCTGTGCTTAGCTGGCACACAATCCAATCACAGTTTTTACTTACACAGCACTGACAGAGAGGACAGCAGAGTGAATTCAAGTAGCTTGCCACAAAGACACAAATGCCAGCTGGGAGGTAAATATGGAGGTTTGTTTATTTTACCCAGTATATACTCAAGTATAGCTAGGCTTATACTCGAGTCAATAAGTTTTTTGTGGTAAAACTTATTGACTGGGCTTATACTCGGGTCGGCTAATACTCGAGTATATACGGTATTCCCTATCTCCATAACTAGCTGATTGGTGAAGGTCCAACTGTTGGAACTCGCACCAGCCCTAAGAATGGAGGTCTGGAAGGCCCTTGAATGAATGGAGTGGTGGTCGAGTTCAAGCTTTCGGGTATCTATGGAGGTCCCAATGAAAAAAATGGAGTAGCCGTTTACATGTGCAACCACCACTCCATTAATTTGTCGCCCTTTGGGATCTCTATTGTTAAGATCACTTGGGGTTCCAGGGGTCATACCAACCGATCAGCTAATTATCTCCTACCCTGTGAGAGGGATAACATGATGTCATGGAACAACCCCTTTAACGAGAGGATTGAAGGCAAGGTTGAGACTCTGCAATCAAGAGTTGGGCTCTACCTAAAATCCAGAAGTTGAGGTCATCCACAGAGCTCCGCATTCAACTGAAAATAGATGTCCCTGTTATTCGACCCCCATCTGTAGCTACTTTGTACTCTACTACAGCTTTCGGCCCTCAGCTCATCAATATCCTAAGAATCTGACATTATGTATATCTTCAAAACCAATTGCTTTTTAACCCCTTAGTGGTCGCCCTTACACCTTATTACAGCACCCACTAATTGGCTTTATTCTGAAAGATGCTCATTTTTATGGCTCTGCATCAGAATACTGACACAAGTCTTTTATGCTGGTAGGAGCAGCTAGTCAGCTGTCTGATGACAGCTGGGCTCCAGCTCTACTGGTGGGGACTAGAGAAGCCACTGATCCCAGCCATTTAACCCTTTGCATGCAGTGATCAATGCGACCACAGCATGTAAAAGGCTGACAGAGGGAGGAGGCTCCCTCCTTCACCCATCGGAGTCCTACGATGTGATCACCAGGTCATGATGGGTTGCTATTAGAGATGAGCGAGCACCAAAATGCTCGGGTGCTCGTTACTCGGGACGAAATTATCGCGATGCTCGAGGGTTCGTTTCGAGTAACGAACCCCATTGAAGTCAATGGGCGACTTGAGCATTTTTGTATTTCGCCGATGCTCGCTAAGGTTTTCATGTGTGAAAATCTGGGCAATTCAAGAAAGTGATGGGAACGACACAGCAACGGATAGGGCAGGCGAGGGGCTACATGTTGGGCTGCATCTCAAGTTCACAGGTCCCACTATTAAGCCACAATAGCGGCAAGAGTGGGCCCCCCCCTCCCAAAAACTTTTACTTCTGAAAAGCCCTCATTAGCAATGCGTACCTTAGCTAAGCACCACACTACCTCCAACAAAGCACAATCACTGCCTGCATGACACTCCACTGCCACTTCTCCTGGGTTACATGCTGCCCAACCGCCCCCCCTTCTCCCCCACAGCGCACACCAAAGTGTCCCTGCGCAGCCTTCAGCTGCCCTCATGCCACGCCACACTCATGTCTATTTAGAAGTGCGTCTGCCATGAGGAGGAACCGCAGGCACACACTGCAGAGGGTTGGCACGGCTAGGCAGCGACCCTCTTTAAAAGGGGCGGGGCGATAGCCCACAATGCTGTACAGAAGCAATGAGAAATAGAATCCTGTGCCACCGCCTTCAGGAGCTGCACACGTGGGCATAGCAATGGGGAACCTATGTGCCACACACTATTCATTCTGTCAAGGTGTCTGCATGCCCCAGTCAGACCACGGTTTTTAATTCATAGACACAGGCAGGTACAACTCCCTATTGTGAAGTCCCTGTGGACCGACAGCATGGGTGGCTCCCTGGAACCCACCGGCGGTACATAAAAATGTCCCATTGCAGTGCCCATCACAGCTGAGGTAGTAATGTCATGTTTAATGCAGGTGGGCTTCGGCCCACACTGCATGCCCCAGTCAGACTGGGGTTCTTTACAAGTGGACACATGTAGTAACAACTCGCTGTGGACCCACAGCATGGGTGGGTGCCAGGAAGCCACCGGCGGTACATAAAAATATCCCATTGCATTGCCCAACACAGCTGAGGTAGTAATGTTGTGCTTAATGCAGGTGGGCTTCGGCCCACACTGCATGCCCCAGTCAGACTGGGGTTCTTTACAAGTGGACACATGTAGGTTAAACTCCGTGTGCACCTACAGCATGGGTGGCTCCCTGGAACCCACCGGCGGTACATAAAAATATCCCATTGCATTGCCCAACACAGCTGAGGTAGTAATGTTGTGCTTAATGCAGGTGGGCTTCGGCCCACACTGCATGCCCCAGTCAGACTGGGGTTCTTTACAAGTGGAAACAGATGCATTTATAATTCCCTGTGGACCCACAGCATGGGTGAGTGCCAGGAAGCCACCGGCGGTACATAGAAATATCCCATTGCATTGCCCAACACAGCTGAGGTAGTAATGTCGTGCTTAATGCAGGTGGGCTTCGGCCCACACTGCATGCCCCAGTCAGACTGGGGTTCTTTACAAGTGGAAACAGATGCATTAATAATTCCCTGTGGACCCACAGCATGGGTGGCTCCCTGGAACCCACCGGCGATACACAAAAATATCCCATTGCATTGCCCAACACAGCGGATGTAACGTCAGCTGTAATGCAGGTGGGCTAAAAATTCATTTGATTACACTGTAGGCGAGGGCCCACAAAAATTGCTGTATCAACAGTACTAATGTACATCCAAAAAATTGGCCATGGCCAACCAAGACGGCAGGTGAAACCCATTAATCGCTTTGGTTAATGTGGCTTAAGTGGTAACTAGGCCCTGAGGCAGCCCAGTTTAACTAAAAATTGGTTCAAGTTAAAGTTTCAACGCTTTTAAGAGCATTGAAACATAAAAATTGTTTACAAAAATTATATGAGTGAGCCTTGTGGCCCTAAGAAAAATTGCCCGTTCAGCGTGATTACGTGAGGTTTCAGGAGGAGGAGCAGGAGGAGGAGGAGGAGGAATATTAGACACAGATTGATGAAGCAGAAATGTCCCCGTTTTGGATGGTGAGAGAGAACGTAGCTTCCATCCGCGGGTGCAGCCTACGTATTGCTTACGTATCGCTGCTGTCCGCTGGTGGAGAAGAGAAGTCTGGGGAAATCAAGGCTTTGTTCATCTTGATGAGTGTTAGCCTGTCGGCACTGTCGGTTGACAGGTGGGTACGCTTATCTGTGATGATTCCCCCAGCCGCACTAAACACACTCTCTGACAAGACACTAGCCGCAGGACAAGCAAGCACCTCCAGGGCATACAGCGCGAGTTCAGGCCACGTGTCCAGCTTCGACACCCAGTAGTTGTAGGGGGCAGAGGCGTCACGGAGGACGGTCGTGCGATCGGCTACGTACTCCCTCACCATCCTTTTACAGTGCTCCCGCCGACTCAGCCTTGACTGGGGAGCGGTGACATAGTCTTGCTGGGGAGCCATAAAGCTGGCAAAGGCCTTGGAGAATGTTGCCCTGCCTGCGCTGTACATGCTGCCTGATCTCTGCGCCTCCCCTGCTACCTGGCCCTCGGAACTGCGCCTTCTGCCACTAGCGCTGTCGGATGGGAAGTTTACCATCAGTTTGTCCACCAGCGCCCTGTGGTATAGCATCATTCTCGAACCCCTTTCCTCTTCGGGAATGAGAGTGCAAAGGCTCTCCTTATACCGTGGATCGAGCAGTGTGTACACCCAGTAATCCGTAGTGGCCAGAATGCGTGTAACGCGAGGGTCACGAGAAAGGCATCCTAACATGAAGTCAGCCATGTGTGCCAGGGTACCTGTACGCAACACATGGCTGTCTTCACTAGGAAGATCACTTTCAGGATCCTCCTCCTCCTCCTCTTCCTCCTCCTCAGGCCATACACGCTGAAAGGATGACAGCCCAGCAGCATGTGTACCCTCACCAGTGGGCCAAGCTGTCTCTTCCCCCTCCTCCTCATCCTCCTCATGCTCCTCCTCCTCCTCCTGAACTCGCTGAGACATAGACAGGAGGGTGCTCTGACTATCCAGCGACATACTGTCTTCCCCCGGCTCTGCTTCCGAGCGCAAAGCGTCTGCCTTTATGCTTTGCAGGGAACTTCTCAAGATGCATAGCAGAGGAATGGTGACGCTAATGATTGCAGCATCGCCGCTCACCACCTGGGTAGACTCCTCAAATTTTCCAAGGACCTGGCAGATGGCTGCCAACCAGGGCCACTCTTCTGTAAATAATTGAGGAGGCTGACTCCTACTGCGCCGCGCAAGTTGGAGTTGGTATTCCACTATAGCTCTACGCTGCTCATAGAGTCTGGCCAACATGTGGAGCGTAGAGTTCCACTGTGTGGGCACGTCGCACAGCAGTCGGTGCACTGGCAGATTAAACCTATGTTGCAGTGTCCGCAGGGTGGCAGCGTGCGTGTGGGATTTGCGGAAATGTGCGCAGAGCTGGCGCACCTTTCCGAGCAGGTATGACAAGTGGGGGTAGCTTTTCAGAAAGTGCTGAACCACCAAATTAAAGACATGGGCCAGGCATGGCACGTGCGTGAGGCTGCCGAGCTGCAGAGCCGCCACCAGCTTACGGCCGTTGTCACACACGACCATGCCCGGTTGGAGGCTCAGCGGCGCAAGCCAGTGGTCGGTCTGCTCTGTCAGACCCTGCAGCAGTTCGTGGGCCGTGTGCCTCTTCTCTCCTAAGCTTAGTAGTTTCAGCACGGCCTGCTGACGCTTGCCCACCGCTGTGCTGCCACGCCGCGTGACACCGACTGCTGGCGACGTGCTGCTGACACATCTTGATTGCGAGACAGAGGTTGCGTTGGGGGAGGAGGAGGAGGAAGGTGCTTTAGTGGAGGAAGCATACACCGCCGCAGATACCACCACCGAGCTGTGGCCCGCAATTCTGGGGGTGGGTAGGACGTGAGCGGTCCCAGGCTCTGACTCTGTCCCAGCCTCCACTAAATTCACCCAATGTGCCGTCAGGGAGATATAGTGGCCCTGCCCGCCTGTGCTAGTCCACGTGTCCGTTGTTAAGTGGACCTTGGCAGTAACCGCGTTGGTGAGGGCGCGTACAATGTTGCGGGAGACGTGGTCGTGCAGGGCTGGGACTGCACATCGGGAAAAGTAGTGGCGACTGGGAACCGAGTAGCGCGGGGCAGCCGCCGCCATCATGCTTTTGAAAGCCTCCGTTTCCACAAGCCTATACGCCAGCATCTCTAGGCTGATCAATTTTGCAATGTGCACGTTTAACGCTTGAGCGTGCGGGTGCGTGGCATCGTACTTGCGCTTGCGCTCAAACTGTGGCACTAGCGACGTCTGGACGCTGCGCTGAGAGACATTGCTGGATGGGGCCGAGGACAGCGGAGGTGAGGGTGTGGGTGCAGGCCAGGAGACGGTAGTGCCTGTGTCCTCAGAGGGGGGTTGGATCTCAGTGGCAGGTTGGGGCACAAGGGGAGAGGCAGTGGTGCAAACCGGAGGCGGTGAACGGGCATCGTCCCACCTTGTGGGGTGCTTGGCCATCATATGCCTGCGCATGCTGGTGGTGGTGGCTCCCCAGCTGATCTTGGTGCGACAAAGGTTGCACACCACTGTTCGTCGGTCGTCAGGCGTCTCTGTGAAAAACTGCCACACCGTAGAGCACCTTGACCTGTGCAGGGTGGCATGGCGCGAGGGGGCGCTTTGGGAAACAGTTGGTGGATTATTCGGTCTGGCCCTGCCTCTACCCCTGGCCACCGCACTGGCTCGGCCTGTGCCCACACCCTCACTTGGCCCTCCGCGTCCTCGGCCGCGTCCACATCCTCTAGGCCTACCCCTACCCCTCAGCATGCTGTATTACCAGTGATTTGATTTCCCAGGCAGGAAAGAAATTGGCGCAAGGCTGCACTCAACCGTAGCTGGTTGCGTCTGATTTTTTTACGTTCTCCACGCAGCACACACGTACACGGAGACCTTAGGACTGACACAGGCAGGCCAAATATAATTTTTTCCCTGCTTTTTTGCAAAGGGAGGGCCCCACTGCGGATATTCAATGAACAATACGTTTAATTAATAACTGTGGTGTGGCCCTGAAAAAGTGTCACACAACTTTAGTGTAGCAGAGTTATTAACTCTGGCAGAGCAGGTATTTGCCAGTCAGGAAAGACAATGGCGCAAGCCTGCAGTAAACCGTAGCTGGTTGCGTCTGATTTTTGTACGTTCTCCACGCAGCACACACGTACACGGAGACCTTAGGACTGACACAGGCAGGCCAAATATAATTTTTCCCTGCTTTTTTGCAAAGGGAAGGACCCACTGCGTATATTCAATGAACAATAGCTGTGTTGTGGCCCTGCCTACACAATTCTGTCCCTGTAGTATCAATGGAGGGTGCAATGCTCCGCACAGGCGATTTTTATAAAAATAAAAAAATGCAGCACAGCTAACAGCAGCCAGCACAGTACTGCACACGGTTAAATTTGGCCCTAGAAAGGACCGTTGAGGTTCTTGAAGGCTACACTCACTCCTAACACTCTCCCTGCCTAAGCACCACTTCTGTCCCTAATGCCGGGTGCAATGCTCTGCACTGCCGATTTTGAGAAAAAAAAAAACACTGCTAGCAGCAGCCTGCACACAGGTAGATGTGGCCCTGAGAAGGACCTTTGGGGTTCTTGAAGCCTACACTCACTACTAACACTCTCCCTACAGCAGCTCAGGCACCAGCAGCACTGTCCCTCAGCTAACTCACAAGGCATGTGTGGCGAGCCGCGGGAGGGGCCGACTTTTATACTCGGGTGACATCTGATCTCCCCAGCCACTCACTGCAGGGGGGTCGTATAGGGCTTGAACGTCGCAGGGGGAAGTTGTAATGCCTTCCCTGTCTTTCAATTGGCCAGAAAAGCGCGCTAACGTCTCAGAGAGGAAACTGAAAGTAACCAGAACATCGCGTGGTACTCGTTACGAGTAACGAGCATCCCGAACACCCTAATATTCGCACGAATATCAAGCTCGGACGAGTATGTTCGCTCATCTCTAGTTGCTATGACATCTGGAGGTTCGAAGATGTCCTCCTGGTCTGATAATACTGATTTTTAGCAGTGTATTACATCAACAATCAAATGCAGTGATATTCAAGTCCCGTGGTGGGACTAATATAAAAGGGGTTTTTTTTAGATGTAAAAAAACATTTAAAAAGTTTGAAAGAGTCAAAACACCACCTTCCCCTTTTACTATGTAAAAAAATGTAAAAAAGTAAAAAAATTACAAATTTGGTATCACCATATTTATTATGTAGGCTGAACGTCGTAAAAAGAAATCCGAAGAATGATGGCAGAATGTCTTTTTTTTATCTCAATCTGTATCAAAAACTTTATACATGTTATACAATACATTATATTTATCCAAAATGATGTCCTTAGTAATACAACTTGTCCCGCAAAAAATATCACCTCATATGGCTATGTTGACAGAAAAATTAACAAGTTTGTTTTCGGAGAATGCAAAAAAAAAAAAAAAAAGTTTGTCATTAGAGCCTGAAATGTTCTAGTCATTAAAAGGTTAATGGCCAATTAAAATTGTCTGTTGCCGTTTTGTGTATGCGATCCCTATGTAGACCTTTGAGTCTTTATGACTGCAAATTCAAGACAGGTAAATCATGCAATTATACTGCTTTCCATCTGACCAACCTACATTCAGTGGGTGAGCAAAGTGGAGTCATTGGTTCATCACTGCCACCTAGTGCACAGGATGTGTTATAATCCTTATAACTTGAAGGACTTGAAGGAATGCTGCCTTTCAATAGGTGTCACTGTGGAGGATTTATTCCATCTCCCTTATTTGCATATTACCCAGAGGAGCGTGCATGGCCATTTGAGTCTGCTCACTTAGTTTATAGTATATAGTTGCTCTCCCTAAGGAGAAAAGAGCGTTTCTGACCCCTGTCCCAGGCCTCTCACTAGCAAAAAGCCAGACTCCTACTGTACACTGATGAAGGGCAATAACCCAGAAACAGCTGTATGTACATGGAGTTTGGCTTTGCTTTTGATTCCCAGTCATTGTAACAAGACTTGTATAAAAAGTCCCACTTTGACTCGAAGGAATGCTGCCTTTCAATAGGTGGCGCTGTGGAGGATTTATTCCATCTCCCTTATTTGCAGGTGTAGAGCTGACAACGGGGTCCGGTGGTGGGATGTCACCAGATGTAGAGCTGACAAAGGGGTGTGGTGATGGGATGTCACCAGATGTAGAGCTGACAAAGGGGTCTGGTGGTGGGATGTCACCAGGTATAGAGCTGACAATGGGATTTGGTGCATGGATGTCACTAGGTGTAGAGCTGACAACGGGGTCTGGTAGGGGGATGTCACTAAGTGTAGAAATGACAATGGGATCTGGTGGGGGGATGTTACCAGGTGTACAGCTGACAAAGGGGTCTGCTGTGGCATGTCACCAGGTGTAGAGTGGACAATGGGGTCTGGTGGGGGAATGTCACCAGATGTAGAGCTGACAACGGGGTCTGGTGGTGAGATGTCAACAGGTGTAGAGCTGACAACGGGATTTGGTGCGTGGATGTCACCAGGTGTAGAGCTGACAATGGGATTTGGTGCATGGATTTCACCAGGTGTAGAGCTGACAACAGGGTCTGGCGGTGGGATGTCACTAGGTGTAGAGCTGACAATGGGGTCTGGTAGGGGGATGTCACCAGATGTAGAGCTGATAATAGGGTCTGGTGGGGGGATGTCACCAGGTGTACAGCTGACAATGGGGTCTGCTGTGGCACATCACCAGGTATAGAGCTGACAATGGGGTCTGGTGGGGGGATGTTACCAGGTGTACAGCTGACAATGGGGTCTGCAGTGGCACGTCACCAGGTGTAGAGCTGACAATGGGGTCTGGTAGGGGGATTTCACCAGGTGTAGAGCGGACAATGGGGTCTGGTGCGTGGATGTCACCAGGTGTAGAGCTGACAACGGGATTTGGTGCGTGGATGTCACCAGGTGTAGAGCTGACAACGGGATTTAGTGCGTGGATGTCACCAGGTGTAGATCTGACAACGGAATTTGATGTGTGGATGTCACCAGGTGTAGAGCTGACAATGGGGTCTGGTAGGGGGATGTCACCAGGTGTAAAGCGGACAATGGGGTCTGTTGGGGGGATGTTACGATGTGTAGAGCTGACAACGGGATTTGGTGCGTGGATGTCACCAGATGTAGAGCTGACAACAGGAATTAGTGCGTGGATGTCACCAGATGTAGAGCTGACAACAGGAATTAGTGCGTGGATGTCACCAGATGTAGAGCTGACAACGGGGTCTGGCAGTGGGATGTTACTAGGTGTAGAGCTGACAATGGGGTCTGGTATGGGGATGTTACCAGGTGTTGATCTGATAATGGGGTCTGGTGGGGTCCAATCAGTATGGGACATTGCAGAGTTCACTGTCGGCCATGTTATTGGGAGATGAAGGCAATCTGGTGTGTGGAGTGCCGCCACATTCAGGGCGACCTCGTAAATTGACAGAATGTGGACAACGAAACCTTGTAGAGCTGTGAAGACATCACACACATCGTCTGCCCTCGCTCAGGGGGTCTCACAGGCCATTGGGACATCCATTAGCACTAGAACTGGCTGTAGTAAATAGAATGTGAAAGGTTACCATGGACAAGCAGGTGCCCACAACATCACAGCAGTGAAGGTGGAGTGGTGCCTGCGATGCGGCTTGGAGCGACGGACCGTAAGTGAGTCGAAGCCAGTGTTGTGGACAGATAAATCACAGTACACCATCTTATGATCAGATGGCTGTACTTGGGTGTGGTGGTTGGCTGGACAGCGGTGAAGTTTTGAGGAGGTTCTCTTATGGTGTGGGGGTGTTTCTGTTGGGAAGAACTAGGGCTGTGGGTTATAGTGAAGCCCACCCTCAATGCCAATGGGTACAGAGACATTCTGGACAATGTGGCATCACCTACCCTGTGTTAATGCTTTGATACAGCTCCGTGTCTCCACCAACATGACCGAGCACCATGTCATACAGCACAAGTGTGGGGGAGCAGAACGTCTACAAACTTCTTTATTCTGCTCAAAGTCACACCCAACTCGCCCATCATTCCCCGCATCACTATCAGAAGCTCTCCTCGAGGAATGTAGGCAAATTGCCTTCACATATATATGGGAATTTTGGGTAAAGCAGCCTAGGAGGGTTACTGCAGTCAATGATGTCAAAGGTGGACCAATACTGTATTCAAAAATGAGAAATCGAATTTCATCCTCTTCTATGTCTCAATGCTTTTATCAACAGTATATTTATAGTGATGATATCCAGAACGAAACCATACAGTGTGGCTTTACCTTTCTTGCACTGTCCCCAGGGGGTGACGGATTTGGAGGCGTTAGAGATGGGGTTCCTTGCCGCACAGGTGTAGACGATCTTTGGATCAGGGTCCTGTATATGTATAATATTACTGGTTACATTTATGTCATTGTGTTTATAACTCTCCCAGGTAATGGTGACGTCTGATCCCTTCACCGAGCAGCTGACTGTCATGTTACACGTCTCGTTACTGGAAACCTCGTACTCAATCTCAATGTTGTCATCCGATAGCAGTTCTGTGGGGAAATATTAAAAGAAATTCTGTTTAGGATCCAAATCTGATAATCTATACAGATATACAGTGAAAAAACAGAGGAAAGTGGGCAAAAAATTTTTTACACTTTTTTTTTTTTACTATTAGAGATGAGCGAGCACCAAAATGCTCGGGTGTTTGTTACTCGAGTCGAACTTCCCGCGATGCTCGAGGGTTCGTTTCGAGTAACGAACCCCATTAAAGTCAATGGGCGACTCGAGCATTTTTGTATATCGCCGATGCTCGCTAAGGTTTTCATTTGTGAAAATCTGGGAAATTCACAAAAGTGATGGGAACGACACAGAAACGGATAGGGCAGGCGAGGGGCTACATGTTGGGCTGCATCTCAAGTTCACAGGTCCCACTATTAAGCCACAATAGCGGCAAGAGCGCCCCCCCCCCCCCACTGTGAGCATAAAGATTGTTCTCCTCTGCCACAGCTGTTACAGCTGTGGCAGAGAAGAACGATGTTAGCCCATTGAATTCAATGGAACCGGCAATACAGCCGGCTCCATTGAAAGCAATGCGCTGTGGGCGATCGCGGGATGAATTGTCGGGAAGGGCTTAAATATATAAGCCCTTCCCTGCAATTCATCCAGAAATTTGTAAAAATAAAAAAAATATATACTCCCCCGGTCTCGGCAGCAGTCACTCACCCATTCATGAATGGGTGTGTGAGTGAGATCTGCCTCTGATTGGTCAGGCTGTGACCAATTAGAGGCAGCTCATTCAGCAGGCGGGGATTTTAAAGCCCCGGCTGCTGAATAGTATAGAGAAGCAGTTCAGGAGAACTGCGGGCGGCCGCAGCTGAACTCCGGCAGCCGCAGCTGAACTCTGGCTGCAGCGGAAAGTTGAGTATATATATATTTTTTTATTTTTACACATTTCAGGATGAATTGCAGGGAAGGGCTTATATATTTAACCCCTTCCCGACAATTCATCCCGCGATCGCCCGCAGCGCATTGCTTTCAATGGAGCCGACTGTATTCCCGGATCCATTGAATTCAATGGTCAGTGCTCGTTTAATCGAGACGAGTACCGCGTGGTGCTCGTCTCGAGTAACGAGCATCTCGAGCACCCTAATACTCGAACGAGCATCAAGCTCGGACGAGTATGCTCGCTCATCTCTATTTACTATTGCTATTTTTGTTACATATTTTTTTATATCCCTGTAGGGAACTTGAACCCACAATCCTATAATCACCATGATAGTACATTGCTGTACTGTGCTGCAATGCATTATCACAATTGCTAGAAATCATATGCCATGGCAGACCCAGTCACCAAGAAAAGGCGTCTGGTTGCTTTAACAACCCATCAGCCCTCTGTAATCAGATTGCAGCAGGCCGATGACGTCACACAGGGAACGCACTCCCTCTGTGAATCATTTACATGCCGTGATCAACAGGTGTTAACAGCGGGGATCGGTGTTCTCACAGTCGACTCTCCCTGCCCATGGCACTGGCTTAGCTTCTGAGCCCGGGCAATGCACAGGATGTAAGTTTACATCTGGTTGCGGCAAGTACCACGTGCCCAGGAGGTAAACTTATGTCATATAGTGTTAAGGGGTTAAAAAAATTGGGAGAAAAATCTGTTAGAGAAACTGATGTAAACAGCGCCGAGCTATCCATTTTTTGATGCATCTGTTTAATGAATCCATCAGAATATCGTATCCGTTTGCCTCAATTAGACATCCGTTTTTTTAACATTTTAAAAAGAGAAACGGATAAAAGAAGGAAAAGTAAGAATAGCTTTATTCGTAACTAAACTGTGTTAATAAAGTTGGCTGTGGTGGCCTTTTTAATACCACAACGAGTCCTCGTTAAAGGGGCTGTCCATCTGTAAACTATATACTGTATACTCGCCGCGCCCGGGCTGTCTGAATGGGCACATAAACGGGAGATGAAGCCATGATTTGGTCACAGCTGCCTCTCGTTAATGAGATTTTCGGCGGGTGTCACAGGGGCATAAGCACATTTTTTATCAGTGCGTTTGCGCTGCGTACTTGTGTAAGCGGCGTTGTGTATTGGCGCCTGCAAATGCGTGTTTTACTGTCCTTTTTGCGTGTAAAAATCATGCAGATTCACACGTACAAAAAAAGCACACAAGCCCGCTCTCATTTATTGAAATTAGCAATTAACTTAACCCCTTAACGACCAGCCCATAGTGTTTTTACGTCCTGCCCAAGTGGGCTTTATTCTTCGAGGACGTAAAAACATGCATCCTACAGAGAATAAAGCCCCGTGGGCTATGGACGTGACAGCTCCATGCTGTCGGTGCCCGCAGGTAGCCGACAGCATGGAGCTGTCATCCCGGGCACCAATGGATGACAGTGATCATGTAAAGTTAAAAAAAGTGTAAAAAAAAAAAAAAAAGTTTTAAAAAGTTTTAAAAAGTTTAAAAAGCGTACATTTCATCTCCCCTCAGGGATCATATCCGTAAGGGAGGATGAAAGTACGTACATAAGGCCCCCAGATTTATCCGCGGACCTTACCCCAGCTTCTGCGCATGCGCAAAAGCTGCGGATTGCCAGGATAATTGAAATTCTCCCTGCTCCTGGCTACAAAACTGAGCCAAGAGCCTGGAGATTTCACGGGGGGCCGCGGTAAGCGGTTCCTGATCACATGATCGCCGTTATACAATGGATAATGGCGATCACGTAAAAGTTTTAAAAAAAAATTGAAGTTTCATCTCCCCTCACCGATGCGATCGGTGAGAGGAGATGAAACTTTTTACCGGAGGCCTCCGTATTTGCACCCCGACGCGATCCTCATCCGTGAACTTACCCGGATTCTGCACATGCAACCGCCAGGAAAACACCGGACACATGCGCAGGAGTCGGGGAGCCCAGGAAACTGAAAATCTCCTTGCTCCCGGTGACCAGCGGTTGCCGAGAGCCTGGAGCAGTGACGGGTGGCCTCGTTGAGCGGTCCCTGGTCACGTAATAAAAAAGTAGCGCTCTAACATAGGTCGGTCTCACATGACTGGATAGGAATTACGGATTCCGCATGCGTCTGATCCACAACTACGTTGTGTACGGGCTGCGGGTACCCGCGTCATCGCTAAGCGACGGTGCGGGAAATACAAACAAAAAAAAGGTGTACTGCGCATGACCGCCTATGTAAGTACGCAGTTATGCGCAGTACATTACGCGGCCGTATGCAGGGTCACAGCCAGGCTCACAGATGGGATCCGCTGCGGGCCTCCGCAAGCAGATTCCGCCTACGGCTGCGTGAGCCAGGCGTTATTTAGACCGCTACCTGTAATACGTATTTTACAAGAAGCCCCGGGAACGCTCGCCTTCATGCAGTTCCAGGAGCAGCTTGTTGAGCGCCTTCTATGTGAGACCACCGCACCTTAGCAAGCTTGCGGAGAATCACGGAACGCCACTTTTTACACCCCATACCCGCCACTGAGGTCACGAAATACCCCCAAAAAGCATGAGAGGAGGGGGGATACCCGGTTTTATTGCCCCACGGGCCCATTCCAACCAGCCTCCGTAATTACCCCTGTCTTCGAAAATACCACACAGTTCACATTATTACTTTTATCTAAGATTTGCGAACGCCAAAAAGGGCGCGGAGTGTGTGTGTGTGTGTGGGCGGGGGGGAAATTTTTAGGGAGTCAATTTTTGTTCCGTACAAATAAGCAATGGGGCCTGGGATTTATTCAGTTGTGCCCTGCAATCCAACGGGTGTTCCCTCCTTTATAGGCCTTGCCATGGGTCCTGTAAGTAAATTAGGGCCACAATGGGTATGTTTCTGAACTCAGGACAAACGGGGGTATCCATTTTGGGGTGAACGTCTTCATTCCTATGTACACTGTACAAAAAAACTGTTTTTAAATTTAAAAAATTGCCAAAAAAATTGAAAATCGTAACTTTTTCCTTCTGCTTTGCTTAGATTCATTCAAATACTGTGGGGTCAAAATACGCAGTACACCCCTAGATAAATTTGTTACGTGGTCTAGTTTTCAAAATGGGGTCATTTGAGGGGGTTCTTTATAGTTTGGGCCGCTCAATGGCTCTATAAGTGGGCAATGGGGCCTGGAATTTATTCAGTTGCACCCTGAAATCCAACGGGTATTCCTTTCATTGTAGGCCTAGCCATGTGTCCTGTAAGTCTATTAGGGCCACAAACGGGTATGTTTCTGAACACGGGACAAACAGGGGTATCCATTTTGGGGTGAAAGTCTTCATTTATATGTGTGCTGTACAAAAGAAACTGTTTTTAAATTGATGCAATAGCCAAAAAAATGAAAATCGTAATTTTTTCTCACTGTTTCGCTTGGATCTATTCAAAAATTGTAGGGTTAAAATACACAGTACACCCCTAGATAAATTCGTTAAGGGGTCTAGTTTTCAAAATGGGGTAATTTGTGGGGGTTCTCTATGGTTTTGGGCGCTCAAGAACTCTACAAGTGGGCAATGGCGCCTAAAAGGACTTCAAGCAAAATCTATGTTCTGAAAGCCACCGATTACTCCTTTCATTTTGGGCCCCGTTGTGCATGCGGACATAATATTAGGGCCACAATGGGTATGTCTCTGAGCACGGGACAAACAGGGGTATCCATTTTGGGGTGCAAGTCTTTCTTCATATGTGTGCTGTACAAAAAAAGCTGTTTTAAAATGACAGAATTGCCAAAAAAGCGAAAATCCTAATTTTTTCCTTTTGCTTTGCTTGAATTTATTCAAAAACTGTGGGGTCAAAATACGCAGTACACCCCTAGATAAATTCGTTAAGGGATCTAGTTTTCAAAATGGGGTAATTTGTGGGGGTTCTCTATGGTTTTGGGCGCTCAAGAACTCTACAAGTGGGCAATGGGGCCTAAAAGGACTTCAAGCAAAATCTATGTTCTGAAAGCCACCTATTACTCCTTTCATTTTGGGCCCCGTTGTGCATGCGGACATAATATTAGGGCCACAATGGGTATGTCTCTGAACACGGGACAAACAGGGGTATCCATTTTGGGGTGCAAGTCTTCATTCATATGTGTGCTGTACAAAAAAAGCTGTTTTTAAAATAACAGAATTGCTAAAAAAACGAAAATCACATTTTGTTTCCTTTTGCTTGGCTTGAATTCATTCAAAAACATTGGAGTCAAAATATGCAGTACACCCCTAGATAAATTCCTTTTTAAGGGGTCTAGTTTTCAAAATGGGGTCATTTGTGGGGGTTTTCTATGGTTTTGGGTGCTCAAGAACTCTATATGTGTGGTATGGGGTCTAAAAGGACTTCAAACAAAATTTCTGTGTTGAAAGACACTGACTACTCCTTTCATTTTGGGCCCCGTTGTGGACTCAGATATAACAATAGGGCCACAATGGGTATATTTCTGAACACGGAAGAAACAGGGGTATCCATTTTGGGGTGTAAATCCTCATTTTCCTGTAAACTATAGGAAACAAATATGTCTTTAAAATGATAGATTTGCAAAAATTTGAAATTTTACTTTTTCTCCTCTAAATTGAATGAATTCCTGAAAAAAAAAACTGTGGGGTCAAAATACTCCTGACCCCCCTCAGTGAATACACTAAGGGGTGTAGTTTTTAAAATGAGGTCATTTGTGGGGGTATCTATTATTCTGACACTCATGAGCCTTTCCAATCTTGGCTTGGTGTAGGAAAACAAAGTGTTCCTCAAAATGCTAAAAAGTCATGTTAAATTTGTACGTCTCCTAAATGATTTAAAAAAAAACGAAAGTTTTTTCAATGTGCGCCCAAAATAAAGTAAACGGGTGAAAATATAAATCTTAGCAAAAATTTCTATATTATGTTTACACATATTTAAGATATTGCAGTTGGAAATGTGAAAAAATGATGATTTTTTTCAAAATTTTACCAATTTTGGCGCTTTTAATAAATAAACACAAATTCTATTGGTCTAATTTTTCCGCCTAAATGAAGTACAACATGTGGCAAAAAAACAATGTCAGAATTGCTTGGATATGCAAAACCTTTCTGGTGTTTTTCCATGTTAAAGTGACACATGTCAGATTTGTAAAATTTGGCCTGGTCATTAAGGCGCAAACAGGCTTGGTCACTAAGGGGTTAATTAGTTCTATATATGCTATTTCCAAATGTGCAGGAAAGTAGAGCATGTTGTATAATTTTTGTGCGGATAAAATCAATGAGTTCTACTCCCTGCATGTTGCTTGCGCACATTTTACATTGACAAGACGCTGCACAAATACGTTCATGTGACACAGGCCTACCTCTATGTGATGCAACAATACCAAACACATGGGTTTTTAATTTTCCTTTTGTTAAACTAAACAGGGACTTTTTGTATTAATTTTCTAGATGTTTTTTTTACTATCTTTATTTTTATTTTCTACATGTTTTATGTCCCTGGAGGGGACTTTGACCTGTGAACCTATGAAAACTCTAATAATACATTACAGTACTTCTTTACTGCAAGGTAGTATTGCTATAGCAATCACAGTGTATGGCAGTCCTGAATGCCCTCCACCATTACATTGCAGTAGACTGATGATGTCACAGAGGGAGTGCCCTCCCTCTGTGAACCTGTTACATGGTACGACCAACTTTGATTGGTGTATGTGAGGGATTAACAGTGGGGATTGGTGCTCTCACCAGTCCCCACTGATGTAGCGGGAGGCCGGCTGTCAGAGCTGGCTCATACTGCGCATGGCGCAGGCTTATCTTCTGAGTCTGCACCATCCATAAGATGTATGTTTATGTCCATTCGCAAGAACCGTTTTCCAGATGGCATGTGAACTTATATCCTGTGGCGGGAAGGGGTTAATGGGCAGTAGTGAGTTAGTGGGCAGTTAGTCAAGGATGGTAGAAGTGAAGTAATAGCGTAGGATGGTTTTCTTGGCACATCCAGGTCCTCTGATACTTGTGGATAGACGCTTCAATGAATTGCTGCGGTTCTGAAGGCCAAAGAAAGTCCAATGTGCTACTAGATGGGGGTCTTTAATAAATTGGCAATTTAGTGTATACAAAAATACAGATTACAGGCTTATTTACATGAGCGTATATATCGGCCGGCCGATATACACTTCCATCTAAGCAGTTCCTCCCCTCCCTCCACCTCACCGACTCTGTCTCTCTCCTCCACTCTGGCGTTTGTAACGGGAGGGGGTGGGGCAGGGGTGGAGCTAAGCTCTTCTCTGTCCCGCCCACTCCTATTGCTGGCTATAGGCAACAAGAGGGGCGGGAGCTTAGCTCTGCCCCTGGCCTGCCCCCTCCTATCGCAAACCGCTTGGAGGGGAGGAGAGAGGCAGAGAGCTGGTGCGGGGGAGGGAAGGGGGGAACTGCTTAGATGGAAGCGTATATCAACTGGCCGTGAAAACGCCGGCTGATATACGCTCTTGTAAATAAGGCTTCTTTCCCACGAACATATATCGCCCCACCGTTTTCCTAAGCCCTACAGCTCAGTGTCAGCTGGCAGCAGTGAAGGAAGTTGTGGTGCCATAAAACATAATAGTGGAGAGATGCCAGATGCTATAGACATAAACATAGTGAGGAGTTTCCAGTAATGGTACTGCAGCACCCTCTAGTGACATAATATACAAAAAGACAGTTTTGTCTCTGATACTATTTGGGTATTGGTTATTAACAGCAGTTAACCCTTTAATAACTGGCACATTTTAGGCCCTAATGACCAACCGATTTTTCATTTTTTTCATCATCGCATTCCGATTGATATAACCGCATGATTGGGTTTTTTTTCAGAATGAGTGGTATTTTTTAATGGTATCATTTTGGGGAACATATAATGTGTTGTATAACTTATTACTCTTTTTGAAAGCTTATTATGTCCCGTCCCGCCTCCTACCCTTGCAGACAGGGGCACCATATATTGGTGGGGCATGAAAACCCGACCGATAAACACCCGTCTGAATAAGCCCTGAGCAAGAGTATTCGAAAAAAAATAAATTAAATTGTACCATTTTTGTTCAGCCTGCAGAATAAACAATGTGGTAACATTATTCTCGGGGTTGACATGAGAATACCACGTTTATATGTTTTGCTATTTTTATCCACTAAAAACATTTTTTTTTTAAAGATTTGCTTTTCTATCGCCTCATTCCAAGAGGCAGAACATTTTTATTTTTCATTGACGGAGCTCTATGATGGCTTGCTTTTTTGCAGGATGAGCTGTAGTCTTCACTTATCTCATTTTTTTGGCAACATTTTTTTTCCCCTTTTTTTTCAAGAGGCAAGATTAACAAAATCTGCAATTCTGGCATTTTTTTAAATTCACTTTTTATAACATTCCCAGTGCGGTATAAATAATATGCTCAATTAATTCTGCAAGTCAGTACAATTCCATCAATACCAAATTGATGTAGGTTTGTTTTTTTTTTTTAGCATGCAATGATTTGGAAATCTCATATTGCTATACTTTATACACAATAGAACACATCAGAGGGGAAAGGGAGATATTGCTCTATTTCATTTTAAATAACTCATTTACAAGTTGATGGCAGCAACACATCTCACAAAAACTGGGACAGGGGTAACAAAGGGCTGGAAAAGAAAGCAGTGATAATGAAAAATAGCTGGAGGATCAAGTCACCTGATTGTGTATAAGAAGAGCATATTAGGGAGGCAGAATCTCTCAGAAGGAAAGACAGTCAGAGGTTCACCAATCTGTGCAAACATTGTGGAACGATTTCAGAAAATGTTCCTCAACATAAAATTGTGAAGCCTTTGAATATCCCCCCATCTACAGTACAGAATATCATCAGAAGAGTCACTGAATCTGGAAAATTCCAAGACCAATGATCAATATTGAACGCTCGAGATCTACGGGACCTCAGGCGTCAGTGCATTATAAACAGGCATGATTCTGTAATGTAATCACGGCATGGGCTCAGGAATACTTCCAGAAATCATTGTCTGTGAACACAGTTCTTTGCAAAATCCACAAATAGAAAGTTACAGCTGTGTCATCAGAGAAGAAGCCATATATCAATACAGTCTGTGATTGCTCTCAGTAAGAGAAATCAAGTACTCTTGTAGATATGATACCTTTTAATGGCTAACAAAAATAAAAAGGTCTCATATCTACAAGATTACTTGATTTTTCTTACTGAGAACCATCACATTTTGCTCTACTCGCTAACACGGTACCAACCTCCATTTTTTTTATTTAATCACAATCCAGAAACGTCGGCATCTTCTCTGTGCCACAGCTAATTTAAAATGGACTGACGCAAAATGGGAAACTGTTCTGTGGTCAGATGAATGAAATATTTGGAAACCATGGAATGTGGGTGCTGTGGACCTTAAGAGGAGAGCGGCCATCCAACAGTCCTGCATCTCTGATGGTATGGGTGGCATTAGTACCTATAATATGGACAGGGCACACATCCTGAAAGGCACTATCAATGCTGAGCAGTATATAGAGGTGGTAGAATAACATATACTCCATCCAGACAATGTCTCTCTCAGGAAAGGTCTTGTATATTCCAGTAAGACAATGATAAATCATATACTACATCCATCAATACAGCATGACTGCACGGAAGAAGAGTCCGGGGGCTGAACTGGCCAACCACAGTCCACTTGTCCAAAGAGTGAATGCTACTCAATGGTAGACATGGCCCTCAACTTTTGTGAGATGTGTTGCTGCCATCAATTTCTAATTGAGGTAATTTTTTAAGAATTAATTTTAAAAAATGCCTCCCTTTCCCCCTTTGATATGTTTTGTGATCTACTGTGAATATGGTTAGATGACATCTCCAAATCATTGTATTATTTTTTTCTTAATATTTACTTACGTCTTATATAGCGTCCCAACTTTTTGGACATTGGGTTTGTATCTACCTATTGTATACAGCCCTTATGCTGACCAATAAATGCATTTCTCTCCTACCGTATACTCTGAGGTCATAGATCAGCGCACAGAGCTCTTCTTTTCCTGATGTTCTTCTCAGGGTACTTGCTATGTAGGTTCCTTGGTCTTTCCTGACCACGTTCTTCAGGAGTAATGACCCATCCTCCATGCTGTACACTTTCCCTTTGTATCGATTATCTCGAATTTTTATATTTCTTCCAGATTCCGAGGTGGCAAAATGATTCCCAGAAACGAACCACGTGATATCTCCCAGGGCTCCAACAGGATTTAGCTGAAGAATGACATCTCCGCCCTCCGCACCAACAACATGATTCCTCTCTTCGCAGGATCCTTCACATAATGCATCTGATAAATCAATGCAACAGGTTAACCTCTTAGTGACACAACCTATTTTGGTCCCAAGGTAGCGAATATTTTTGGGGATTTTTATCTACACTTTTCAAAAACCCTAACTCTTTTATTTTTCCATGGACAGAGCTCTGTGAGGGCTTGTTTTTGTGTGACGAGCTGTAGTTTTTATTGGCTCCATTTTGGGGTATATACAACTTTTTGATCACTTTTATTGCATTTTTAAAAGGTGAAATAAACAAAAAAGCAATTTTGGCTCCACTTGTAAGGGTTTTTTGTTACATTTATTGTACAGGTCGGTACAGATGTGGTGATGTTTTTTTATAAACAAAAAAGGGAAAGTGTGCAAAGGAGTTTTTTTTCTTTTTCACTACTACTATTTTTTTCTTACACTTTTTCGTCCCTGTAGGGGACTTGAACCTGTGATGTTATGATGGATATGATAATACACTGTAGTGCCTCAGTATTGCAATGTATTATTGCTATTTTTATCTATCATAAGCCAGTGCAGACCCAGACGCCATTGCTTTGCATCTGGCTGCCATGGCAGCCTATAGGCCTTCCGTGATTACTTTGTGAGAGGTTGATGACATCAGAGAGAACGACCTCCCTCTGTGAACATTCTACACACCACAATCAACATTAATTGGGGTATGTAAGGGGTTAACATCAGGAATTGATGTTAATTACCGATCCCCACTGTTGCAATGGGAGACTGGCTGTCAGTCGCAGTCCTCTAGCAGCGAAGAGTTAAACTTAATCCACAATGCTCCATATAAAGTGTTAATGATCATACACTGAATGACTACTTTATTAGACCCCCATCTAGTAGAACGTTAAACCTCCTTTGGACTTCCGAACCACAGCCATTCATCATGGAGCAGATTGCATTAGGTGATTAGATCATTCTGCAGGAATATCGGAAAACTTGTTACGTGATTTTATACTGCACTCTTGGGTTACGGTGATCATCTCCATACAGGAACACGCTAATGTGCAAGGCCCAAGAGCTCTAATAAGAGGCTGGGGTCTCGAATAAAGGGGCGGTGGCTGGAATGTAGGGCGGAGGTCTCTAATAATAGGTCGGAGGCTCTCATAAATGGCCACTCAGTGCATTTATGTGATGTTTAAAGTTATAGAAAAATAATTACCTCATTGATCAGTCTATAGTCTACAATTATAAGTCAGCTTTGAAAAGGATTCTTTGCAGTAGGAGCAGTGATGTACTTGATATTTTGTATTGCAGGTATGGAAATAGTAACAAAGTTGAAGCAAATGTGGCTATATTTTTGGATGTGGGACTACGACCACCAGAGTGCCTCACTAGGAGCTCTGCTCTTGATTTTGCAGTACTGCGGTCCTGCATATGAATTCGAGTGAAGGACCACCTGCGTGGACCACATGTTCCCTCTTGGTGTCCTCTGTGAACATACTCTACCGGCACAACATTGGTAACCAGATACCCAATATAAAAGAAATCAAATGCCCTGTGCCGGTCACTGCACTGGCTGTCCGTTAAATACAGAATTCAATTTTAACTTGCTACCTTCATCCACAAAGCGCAGCGCCCCCTATATTGCCTCCCTCATCTCAATCCATCACCCAGCTGGGGCTCACAGCTCTGCTAACGAAACTAAACTGCGCACCCCTCTAATTTGAACTTCTCACTCCCACCTCCAAGACTTCTCCAGAGCAGCATCGGTTCTCTGGAACGCACTACCAAAGGCTAGCCGGGCAATCCAGGACTCGCAGAACTTCAGGCGTGCTCTGAAAACGCACCTCTTCAGGGAGGCATACCGCATTCCCTAAACAAACTTCTCTGTACGCCACTTGATAACATGCTCCCTGACCTACTGACTGCAATCCCTGCTAGCCATCATAAACCGCTCCTGCAGTCATAATGATTCTGCCGTCACACGGCCAAATGTATGACCATTGTCTGTGTATAGCATCCCTCACTCTCCACCTTGCCATACTGTACACATCTCCAGCCCCTTTACCTTCTGTATCACCCCATTACTTGTAGTATGTAAGCTTGTTGGAGCAGGACCCTCACCCTTATTGTTTCCATCAACTGATTACTATATGTAACCGTGGTTCTGTAATTTTTGTACTTTTGTCTTTCTGTATTCCCCCTGTCTATGTAAGCGCTGCGGAATATGTTGGCGCTATACAAATAAAGATTATTATTATTAAATGCCATACTCAACTGATAACAACAAACACACTTTGTGTCAAAGACAATGTGGAAGCAAAGTCTTATAAAATAAATACTCACATTGAAGGCAAATTCCCATTAAGATCCACAAGAGAGAGATCATCTTCTTGGGTCACGTTGTCCTGTTTATTGTGATCTTACTGAGAGCTGACAAGGAATTTCATTCTGTCTCGTAAACACCCATCCAAAGGGGAACTTTTCACTTTCTAATATTGAGTCCCAAGGTTCATGTGTGATGTGACCAGGCTGTGACTTCAGCAGGTCCTACCCAAGATTAATGAAGCTCCTCTAGAGAGAAAGTTGGTAGTTTCTCCAACTAGTAATCATTAAGGTGGAATTCCACCTTAATTTTGTTTCCAATATGCCTTAACCTTTTCATGACCAAGGGTCAGATATGCGCCTGCATCAGATCACATTCTGCAGTTCCTGTATTCCCACTTTTTAAAAAAAATCATAACTTTTTATTTTTCCGTCAATGGGGTTGTGTAAGCGCTCATTTTTTTCCTGCTTTGTATTAAAAAATTTTTCTAGGAGACAGAGTGATCAAAAAAATGCAATTCTAACAATGCATTTTTTTTCACCATGCAGAATTACTCAAGTGATATTTTAATAAATCAGATCTTTACAGATGCAGCAATACCAATTTCCCTCCAACATCATGACAGCATACACTTGGAGGTTGCTCCCCTGCTGGCCTGAAGGGACAGGAAAAGGCAGAGCATAAAAGGTGCCTCCCCTCCACCAACACCAGTGCTTTTCCTGTCCCTCACAGAACAGCAGGGCAGAGCTCCAGCGATGCTGTCACATGCCGGAGGACTTACCAGGCACAGTGGCGGTATCTAGTTCTGGCAGCCCCGGTTACCCCAGAGGGAAGAACCTCATCTGGGTGTTACCCGGGGACTGCGTGGGACGGAGTCCAAGGACGGACTGCCTCATCTGGGTTTCCCGATGGTGTGGTGACGTCAGACTCTCCGCACGGGGGCGTGGCCTAGGATGGAGCGCTCGGGGTGTGTGGCCTTGGCTTGCCAAACTCAAAATTTTAAAGCTCTCTGCACCAGGGCAAGACACTGGTGCTTCTCTACACGCTGGAGATAGATCCTAAGGACAGGACTCCATCTCACAAGTGCAGGATGTCAGCCAGAGAGGACCCAGAGAATCTTCCAACTGTAAGTGGTCTTGTGGGACAACCTACAGACACCTGCACTACATATACTTCCTTACTAACAGAGTTCTCCCTTGTCATTTCAGGAGGAGAGCTAGGAAGTGTCCAGTATGCTTAGCAAAACTGGACGACTCCTATACCAAAACTTTATGCACTTCCTGATCGAAAATCCTGCAGGAAGAAAAAACTTCCCTAATGTCTGAGATTCGATCGGTTGTCCAGGGAGAAGTGCAGTCCTCCCTTTTAGACCTCCAAGCAGGACCCGGGGTTAAAAGAAGGTCTGCTCCGACAGTGTCTGAGTCCGACTCTGAAATGGCGGATGAATTTCAGTTTGAAGATCTGGAGGAAGTGTCGCAGGGGGAGCAAAAATACCTTTTTTCCACCAGTGACATGGATCAGCTACTAAAAGCAGTACGCAGAACCATGCAAGTGGAGGAAGAAGTTCAACAACCCCGCACAGTGCAGGACGACATGTTTGCGGGCTTGCTTCCACAACGGAAATCTACATTTCCCGTAAACGCCACGCTAAAACAACTGATCCTGAATGAGTGGTGTTGTGTGGATCAGGCTCCGCTAATCTCCAAGGAGTTTAAGGAGCACCTTTTATTTTCGGGGCGAAGAGGTGGCCATCTTTGAGGAGACGCCTAAAGTTAGTACAGCTATCTCCATGGTGTCTAAGAAGTCTGGACTTCCATTAGAGGATACGTCCCATTTAGAGATGAGCGAGCACCAAAATGCTCGGGTGCTCGTTACTCGGAACGAAGTTTTCGCGATGCTCGAGGGTTCGTTTCGAATAACGAACCCCATTGAAGTCAATGGGCGACCCGAGCATTTTTGTATTTCGCCGATGCTCGCTAAGGTTTCCTTGTGTGAAAATCTGGGCAATTCAAGAAAGTGATGGGAACGATACAGCAATGGACAGGGCAGGCGAGGGGCTACATGTTGGGCTGCATCTCAAGTTCACAGGTCCCACTATTAAGTCACAATAGCGGCAAGAGTGCCCCCCCCCTCCCAAAAACTTTTACTTCTGAAAAGCCCTCATTAGCAATGCATACCTTAGCTAAGCACCACACTACCTCCAACAAAGCACAATCACTGCCTGCATGACACTCCACTGCCACTTCTCCTGGCTTACATGCTGCCCAACGGCCCCCCCTCCCCCCCACAGCGCACACCAAAGTGTCCCTGCGCAGCCTTCAGCTGCCCTCATGCCACGCCACACTCATGTCTATTTAGAAGTGCGTCTGCCATGAGGAGGAACCGCAGGCACACACTGCAGAGGGTTGGCACGGCTAGGCAGCGACCCTCTTTAAAAGGGGCGGGGCGATAGCCCACAATGCTGTACAGAAGCAATGAGAAATAGAATCCTGTGCCACCGCCATCAGGAGCTGCACACGTGGGCATAGCAATGGGGAACCTATGTGCCACACACTATTCATTCTGTCAAGGTGTCTGCATGCCCCAGTCAGACCGCGGTTTTTAATTCATAGACACAGGCAGGTACAACTCCCTATTGTGAAGTCCCTGTGGACCGACAGCATGGGTGGCTCCCTGGAACCCACCGGCGGAACATAAAAATATCCCATTGCATTGCCCATCACAGCTGAGGTAGTAATGTCGTGCTTAATGCAGGTGGGCTTCGGCCCACACTGCATGCCCCAGTCAGACTGGGGTTCTTTACAAGTGGAAACAGATGCATTTATAATTCCCTGTGTGGACCCACAGCATGGGTGGGTGCCAGTAAGCCACCGGCGGTACATAGAAATATCCCATTGCATTGCCCAACACAGCTGAGGTAGTAATGTCGTGCTTAATACAGGTGGGCTTCGGCCCACACTGCATGCCCCAGTCAGACTGGGGTTCTTTACAAGTGGAAACAGATGCATTTATAATTCCCTGTGTGGACCCACAGCATGGGTGGGTGCCAGGAAGCCACCGGCGGTACATAGAAATATCCCATTGCATTGCCCAACACAGCTGAGGTAGTAATGTCGTGCTTAATACAGGTGGGCTTCGGCCCACACTGCATGCCCCAGTCAGACTGGGGTTCTTTACAAGTGGACAGATGTAGGTTAAACTCCGTGTGCACCTACAGCATGGGTGGCTCCCTGGAACCCACCGGCGGTACATAAAAATATCCCATTGCATTGCCCAACACAGCGGATGTAACGTCAGCTGTAATGCAGGTGGGCTAAAAATTCATTTGATTACACTGTAGGCGAGGGCCCACAAAAATTGGTGTACCAACAGTACTAATGTACATCCAAAAAATTGGCCATGGCCAACCAAGAGGGCAGGTGAAACCCATTAATCGCTTTGGTTAATGTGGCTTAAGTGGTAACTAGGCCTGGAGGCAGCCCAGTTTAACGAAAAATTGGTTCAAGTTAAAGTTTCAACGCTTTTAAGAGCATTGAAACTTATAAAAATTGTTTAGAAAAATTATGAGTAAGCCTTGTGGCCCTAAGAAAAATTGCCCGTTCAGCGTGATTACGTGAGGTTTCAGGAGGAGGAGCAGGAGGAGGAGGAGGAATATTATACACAGATTGATGAAGCAGAAATGTCCCCGTTTTGGATGGTGAGAGACAACGTAGCTTCCATCCGCGGGTGCAGCCTACGTATTGCTTACGTATCGCTGCTGTCCGCTGGTGGAGAAGAGAAGTCTGGGGAAATCCAGGCTTTGTTCATCTTGATGAGTGTAAGCCTGTCGGCACTGTCGGTTGACAGGTGGGTACGCTTATCCGTGATGATTCCCCCAGCCACACTAAACACACTCTCTGACAAGACGCTAGCCGCAGGACAAGCAAGCACCTCCAGGGCATACAGTGCGAGTTCAGGCCACGTGTCCAGCTTCAACACCCAGTAGTTGTAGGGGGCAGAGGCGTCACGGAGGACGGTCGTGCGATCGGCTACGTACTCCCTCACCATCCTTTTACAGTGCTCCCGCCGACTCAGCCTTGACTGGGGAGCGGTGACACAGTCTTGCTGGGGAGCCATAATGCTGGCAAAGGCCTTGGAGAATGTTCCCCTGCCTGCGCTGTACATGCTGCCTGATCTCTGCGCCTCCCCTGCTACCTGGCCCTCGGAACTGCGCCTTCTGCCACTAGCGCTGTCGGATGGGAAGTTTACCATCAGTTTGTCCACCAGCGCCCTGTGGTATAGCATCACTCTCGAACCCCTTTCCTCTTCGGGAATCAGAGTGGAAAAGTTCTCCTTATACCGTGGGTCGAGCAATGTGTACACCCAGTAATCTGTAGTGGCCAGAATGCGTGTAACGCGAGGGTCACGAGAAAGGCATCCTAACATGAAGTCCGCCATGTGTGCCAGAGTACCTGTACGCAACACATGGCTGTCCTCACTAGGAAGATCACTTTCAGGATCCTCCTCCTCCTCCTCTTCCTCCTCCTCAGGCCATACACGCTGAAAGGATGACAGCCCAGCAGCATCTGTACCCTCAGCAGTGGGCCAAGCTGTCTCTTCCCCCTCCTCCTCATCCTCCTCATGCTCCTCCTCCTCCTCCTCAACGCGCTGAGATATAGACAGGAGGGTGCTCTGACTATCCAGCGACATACTGTCTTCCCCCGGCTCTGTTTCCGAGCGCAAAGCGTCTGCCTTTATGCTTTGCAGGGAACTTCTCAAGATGCATAGCAGAGGAATGGTGACGCTAATGATTGCAGCATCGCCGCTCACCACCTGGGTAGACTCCTCAAATGTTCCAAGGACCTGGCAGATGGCTGCCAACCAGGGCCACTCTTCTGTAAATAATTGAGGAGGCTGACTCCCACTGCGCCGCGCAAGTTGAAGTTGGTATTCCACTATAGCTCTACGCTGCTCATAGAGTCTGGCCAACATGTGGAGCGTAGAGTTCCACCGTGTGGGCACGTCGCACAGCAGTTGGTGCACTGGCAGATTAAACCTATGTTGCAGTGTCCGCAGGGTGGCAGCGTGCGTGTGGGATTTGCGGAAATGTGCGCAGAGCTGGCGCACCTTTCCGAGCAGGTATGACAAGTGGGGGTAGCTTTTCAGAAAGCGCTGAACCACCAAATTAAAGACATGGGCCAGGCATGGCACGTGCGTGAGGCTGCCGAGCTGCAGAGCCGCCACCAGCTTACGGCCGTTTGCACACACGACCATGCCCGGTTGGAGGCTCAGCGGCGCAAGCCAGTGGTCGGTCTGCTCTGTCAGACCCTGCAGCAGTTCGTGGGCCGTGTGCCTCTTCTCTCCTAAGCTGAGTAGTTTCAGCACGGCCTGCTGACGCTTGCCCACCGCTGCGCTGCCACGCCGCGTGACACCGACTGCTGGCGACGTACTGCTGACACATCTTGATTGCGAGACAGAGGTTGCTTGGAGGAGGAGGAGGAGGAAGGTGCTTTAGTGGAGGAAGCATACACCGCCGCAGATACCACCACCGAGCTGTGGCCCGCAATTCTGGGGGTGGGTAGGACGTGAGCGGTCCCAGGCTCTGACTCTGTCCCAGCCTCCACTAAATTCACCCAATGTGCCGTCAGGGAGATGTAGTGGCCCTGCCCGCCTGTGCTTGTCCACATGTCCGTTGTTAAGTGGACCTTGGCAGTAACCGCGTTGGTGAGGGCGCGTACTATGTTGCGGGAGACGTGGTCGTGCAGGCCTGGAACGGCACATCTTGAAAAGTAGTAGCGACTGGGAACCGAGTAGCGCGGGGCAGCCGCCGCCATCATGCTTTTGAAAGCCTCCGTTTCCACAAGCCTATACGGCAGCATCTGTAGGCTGATCAATTTTGCAATGTGCACGTTTAACGCTTGAGCGTGCGGGTGCGTGGCGTCGTACTTGCGCTTGCGCTCAAACTGTGGCACTAGCGACGTCTGGACGCTGCGCTGAGAGCCATTGCTGGATGGGGCAGAGGACAGCGGAGGTGATGGTGTGGGTGCAGGCCAGGAGACAGTAGTGCCTGTGTCCTCAGAGGGGGGTTGGATCTCAGTGGCAGGTTGGGGCACAGGGGGAGAGGCAGTGGTGCAAACTGGAGGCGTTGAACGGGCATCGTCCCACCTTGTGGGGTGCTTGGCCATCATATGCCTGCGCATGCTGTTGGTGGTGCCTCCCCAGCTGATCTTGGCGCGACAAAGGTTGCACACCACTGTTCGTCGGTCGTCAGGCGTCTCTGTGAAAAACTGCCACACCGTTGAGCACCTTGACCTGTGCAGGGTGGCATGGTGCGAGGGGGCGCTTTGGGAAACAGTTGGTGGATTATTCGGTCTGGCCCCGCCTCTACCCCTGGCCACCGCACTGGCTCGGCCTGTGCCTACACCCTCACTTGGCCCTCCGCGTCCTCGGCCGCGTCCACATCCTCTAGGCCTACCCCTACCCCTCAGCATGCTGTATTACCAGTGATTTGATTTCCCAGTCAGGAAAGACAATGGCGCAAGCCTGCAGTAAACCGTAGCTGGTTGCGTCTGATTTTTGTACGTTGTCCACGCAGCACACACGTACACGGAGACCTTAGGACTGACACAGGCAGGCCAAAACAATTTATTTTCCTTTTTTGCAAAGGGAAGGACCCACTGCGTATATTCAATGAACAATAACTTTTAGAACTGTAGTGTGGCCCTGAAAAAGTGACACACAACTTTAGTGTAGCAGAGTTATTAACTCTAGCAGAGCAGGTATTTGCCAGTCAGGAAAGACAATGGCGCAAGCCTGCAGTAAACCGTAGCTGGTTGCGTCTGATTTTTGTACGTTGTCCACGCAGCACACACGTACACGGAGACCTTAGGACTGACACAGGCAGGCCAAATATAATTTCTTTTCCTTTTTTGCAAAGGGAAGGACCCACTGCGTATTTTCAATGAACAATAACTGTGTTGTGGCCCTGCCTACACAATTCTGTCCCTGTAGTATCAATGGAGGGTGCAATGCTCTGCACAGACGATTTTTAGAAAAAAAAAATATGCAACACTGCTAACAGCAGCCAGCACAGTGCTGCACACGGTTAAATTTGGCCCTAGAAAGGACCGTTGAGGTTCTTGAAGGCTACACTCACTCCTAACACTCTCCCTGCCTATCCACCACTTCTGTCCCTAATACCGGGTGCAATGCTCTGCACTGCGGATTTTGAGAAAGAAAAAAAAAAAAACACTGCTAGCAGCAGCCTGCACACAGGTAGATGTGGCCCTAAGAAGGACCTTTGGGGTTCTTGAAGCCTACACTGACTCCTAACGCTCTCCCTACAGCAGCACCAGCACGATAGTACTTTCCCTCAGCTAACTCACAAGGCATGTGTGGCGAGCCGCGGGAGGGGCCGACGTTTATACTCGGGTGACATCTGATCGCCCCAGCCACTCACAGCAGGGGGGTGGTATAGGGCTTGAACATCACAGGGGGAAGTTGTAATGCCTTCCCTGTCTTTCAATTGGCCAGAAAAGCGCGCTAACGTCTCAGAGAAGAAACTGAAAGTAACCAGAACACCGCGTGGTATTCGTTTCGAGTAACGAGCATCCCGAACACCCTAATATTCGCACAAATATCAAGCTCGGACGAGTACGTTCGCTCATCTCTAGTCCCATTTAAAAGACTCTATGAATAACAAAGTGGATACGACCATGCGCAAGGCTTGGTCCACGTCCTGCCTCATCATAAAGTCTAACATTGCGGCCACTTCGGTGGCTCGCTCCATGGCGGTCTGGCTGGATCAGCTTGCACCCTTGATCGACCAGAAAGCTTCCAGAGAAGAGATTGCGGGTGGCATCCCTCTGCTCCAGATGGCAACAGGATTTTTGGCGGATGCCTCTATGGAGACGGTCCGCTTTGGAGCCCTATCCAATACTGCGAGAAGAGCAGTTTGGGTAAGGGAGTGGTCTGGAGAAATAACCTCCAAGAACAAGTTGTGCGCCTTACCCTTTTGGGGTTTACACATTTTTGGACCAGACCTGGATCGCCTGCTAGAGAAGGTAGCGGACAAAAACCAGGGATTGCCAGCCATCAGACCACCTAAAAGACCTTTCACTCCACGTCCCTTGTTTACAACCTACGCTGGGAAAGGAAAGACCGGAAGGTGGTCTTATCCGAAGGGAGGAAGGGGTAAGACTCTTACTGTTGTCCCTTAACCCGCATTTTCGTGCGTGGTAGGTGGAAGATTAGCTCATTTTTCTGCTAGCTGGCGAAACATAACCACTAGTGAATGGGCTTTACGCCTGGTAGCGGAGGGATACAAAATTGAACTAGAATCTTGCCCCCCTGATAGATTTACTTTAACCTCGACAAAGTCTCCAACCCGGGAGCAGGCTCTACCGAAAGGTGTACAAAGCCTGGTAGATCTTGGCGCGGTTATCCCGATCCCCAAAAGCGAATGGGGGAAAGGCTTTTATTCCCCCCTTTTTCTGTTTCCCAAAGCAGACGGCTCCCTCTGCACAATAATTAACCTCAAAGAACTGAACAAAATTATTCAGTATAGAAAATTTAAAATGGAAACTATTAAAACCGCAACACCCCTGATTGCCAGGGATAATGTAATGGGCACGATTGACTTAAAGGATGCTTATTTTCACATCCCCATTCATCTCAACTCGCAAAGATTCCTGAGATTTGCTCTGAGAGTGGAAGGGGAAATCTGTCACTTCCAGTTTATCTGCCTCTCATCTGGAATCTCCTCAGCCCCTGGGATCTTTTCCAAAGTGGTGATCGAGATGGTAGCCTTTTTATGCAAATTACAGGATCATTATCGTCCCTTATCTGGATGACTTCCTGCTAGTGGTGGATTCCCCAACTATTCTGAGATCACACTTGGATTCCATGCTTCGGCTTTTTAAGGACCTGGGTTGGATCATTAATGATCCGAAATCCAACATGGAACCAGAAACCCAGAAGAAATTCCTGGGAGTCATTTTGGATTTCCATCTCCAAAGTTCATCCCTTCCTCCTCTAAGGAAACAGCTCATTAGACGAATGTTCCACTCTATATAAAAAATCTAGAGTAACAATAAAAGCGTCAATGCGGATCCTGGGGCTAATGACTTCGCGTATTGGTGTAGTTCCCTGGGCCCAATTCCACAGCCGTGATCTCCAGGCACTTATCCTTCAAAATTGGGATCCCTATTTCCGCTAGGACCAGATCCTCACTCCACTGGTGGTTGTCCTCAGATAACCTTTCACGGGCATCTGAATGGAACCTGGAACCTGTGATAATAATAACACACGCCAGTGCCAAAGGCTGGGGGCCCACTTTGAAGGCAGTCATATACAGGGTACATGGGACCCTCATGAGAGATCCAGTTCCTCTAGCTTTAGAGAGCTTAACGCGGTATGGAAAGCCCTACGTAGCCTGCAATCGCTTTTAGGGATGAAGCATGTGAGGATCTTTTCCGATAACATGACGGCAGTGTCACTCATTCGCCACCAGGGTACCACCAGGAATCCTCTTCTTCAGCACCTGGCGGGAAGGATCTTTCAGTGGGCGGAACTCCACATAAAAGGAGCCTTCCACATAAAAGGAGCTGAAAATTCAGCCGTGGACTTCCTAAGCAGGAAGAAAGTGGACCCAGGGGAGTGGGAACTCCATCCCGATGTGTTCAACCTTCTCGTGAGAAAATGGGGGGTACCCGGAATTGACCTGTTGGCATCAAGCAGAAACACTAAGTGCCATGTTTTCTTTTCCCGAGGCTCAGAGAAACAAGCCTTAGGCACGGACGCCTTGTCTCACCCCTGGGGCTGGGACTTAGCGTACGCTTTTCCCCCTTTACCACTGATCACGCTCGTTCTAAGGAAATTGCTACGGTCAGACCTGTTAGTAATTTTAGTAGCACCTTATTGGCCCAAAAGACCTTGGTTTCCTCTCCTGAGATCTCTGTCAGTAGGAAAGCCGTTCCATCTTCCGCCAAGCCTGGACTTCCTGCTGCAGGGTCCTCTCCTCTACCCGTACAAGTACAGGCTTACGGCCTGGATCTTGAACGGATAAAATTCTTAGGAAAGGGTCTATCATCCAATGTGATTGCTACTATTTGTGAGAGCCTTAAGCCCTCAACGAAAAAGATTTATTCCAAAGTCAGGAGAAAATTTTCGGAATGGATAGGTCAGGACATCCAGCAGTTAGACCAGCCAGACATCTGTAAAACTTTAGATTTCCTCCAGGTGGGCCTGAATAAAGGGTTGAGTCCGAATACCCTCAAAGTCCAAGTGGCGGCTTTGGGAGCATTCTTTGATCTCACGCTTGCCGAGCATAGGTGGATTAGAGGGTTTCCTAGAGGGGCGACTAGATTGCATCCATTTACAAGGTGTACAGCTCCCCCCTGGGATCTGACCATAGTCCTTCAGGCCTTCTGCGATCCTCCGTTCGAACCAATTAGTGACCTATCCATCGCCTTGCTGACATATTAGGTAGCCCTCCTTGTGGCAGTCAAATCAGCTGGTGAAATCCAGGCTCTTTCACAGAGACCCCCACACATGACTATTCACCCCGGCAAGATTGTATTCTCTTTAGACCCTTCCTTCGAACCTAAAGTCTTGTCAGATTTCCACAGAGGCCAGCCAATAGTCATTCCAGCCTTCTGCCAAAATTTTAAAAATGAAAAGGAGCAGAGGCTCCATAATCTCGACGTTAAAAGACCTGTACTAGTGTACCTCTGAGCGACGGAAAGTTTTAGGAAAACTGATAAACTTTTCATTCAATTTCAGGGGCAGGCCAAAGGAAGGGCCGCTTCCAGAGATGCGATCGCCGGTGGCTCAGGAGAGCCGTTCAAGAGGCTTACAAGGCCAAGGGCACCCCTTCCCCAGAAGGATTGAAGGCCCACTCTATGCAAGTGGTGGCATCTTCCTGGGCAGAAGAGCGCACGCCTCGATCGAACAGATCTGTTACACAGCCACGTGGACTTCTAGTCATACGTTTATTAAACACTACAGGCTGGACTTTAAATCGAGTCAGGATGCAACCTTCGAGTGCACTATACTGTATTAAAGGGGTTGTGTGGTTTTAGCAAAAAACATTTTTGTGTTCAATAAGCTTTTATTTATTTTACATAACCCTTAGGTTCACGCACATTACAATTGAAACATCTATGGCAGCTTAGGGCTCACTAAATAAATGTAGCTAAATAGACTTATAAGCCAATAATGGAAAACATACAGTTTGTAATCAATAATATAACCACATATTTTCACATAAATCCCCAGCATGGGAATCAAAGGTTAGGGGTAAGGGAAAGGATGGGGAAGGGGAACACCCGGGCGATCGCCTCTGTCTGGCATCCATTAGCTTTACTCACAGGTGCCGTCCTGTAGCCATCTGGTCATTATAGATGTATTCCGAATATCTGCCCACACTTCCCACGTACGGTAAGCACTCTCTATATGTTTGATCTCATCCATCCCCTCCACCCATGCACTCCTAGGCACTTCTATGCCCTGCTTCCAAAAACTAGGAATAACTTGCCTCATTACCATGATAAAAAACTTTAGTAATTCCAATTTGAGTGATGTGGCGGCGCCAGGTGAAAAGTACAACAACGCCAGTTCTGGTGTCAAGACCAGGGACTCTCTGCTCACCTTTCCATATAGACGTATCATGTCTTCCCACAAGGGTGTCACCATGGGACATTCCCACCATATGTGGAGCATTGAGCCCACCCCTGCCTGGCACCACCAGCAGGCATCCAAGGTTGACGGGAAAAAGCTATGCAGCTTCACCGGAGTCATGTGCCATTGCGACATAATCTGAAAATTTAGCTCCTGAAGCTTACTGGATATGGACATTTTGTGCGTTAGCCAAAAGGCTCTACTCCAGAGCTCTCCGGGAAAGGACCTGCTCAAAGCCCGTTCCCAGGCTTCAATCCACCTAGGGATGTAACTGTCTAGGCGCTCTTCTCACAATAAGTTGTAGAGCAGCGAGACCGTGTCTAGGTGCCTCTGAGGCACAAAACAGCCAAACAAAGGGGGTTCCAGCCCTGTTCCAGATGTATTTTCTCCAGATAACTTCGTACCTGGAGATATTGCATCCATGAGACCGGGGGGTGTCCCCTGTTCCCCGCATAGGATCACCAAGAGCCGCAAGCCTCCCGCCTCCATCAACTCCCCCACCCTAGACTATGTCTCTCCCTGCAGGAACCGCAGGCTATGCAGACTCAATGTAGACGGGAGCTGTGGGTTCCCCACTAGAAGGGTAAGGGGTCCCAGGACCGAAATCTCACGAACTCCCTTCCAGGCTGTGATTAAGGTGATCATCATGGTTGATGTCCCCTTCTTTTCCCAATTGACCCTCTGGGGGATCCAAAAGGCCCCTCGTATCTCCAAGTGGTTATTCCCCCTTTTAATGGCTACCCATAATTTATCACAGCCATGTTGAAATAGGTCCAAAATACAACTTCCTATAGCAGCTTGGTGATATAATCAGAGATCGGGAAGACCTACTCTGCCCTTTTTTTCTGTTTGGTCAGACTTTTGTAGCTAAGCCTCTTAGATCTCCCTTTTCATATGAATTTGAACATTAAGCCTCATAATTAGACATGAGTGAATGTGCTCATTTAGGGCAATTACTCGAACGAGTATCACTGTTTTCGAGTAACTGCCTACTCGGGCGAAAAGATTTGGGCTGCGACAGGGGTGGCGGGGGGGGGGGGGAGAGAGAGAGAGCCCCCCCCCTGTTCCCACCTGCTACCACCCGCTCCACCCCGCCCCCCCCCCCCCCAAATCTTTCAATGAAATGGCGACGTTTCGACCAAATGTTGGTCCTTATCATTTTATTGAAATATGGAGGAATAAAAGATTGCTTTTTATATACATTGCATGCTGCCATGGAGTTTGTTTGCCATTACTGGATAATATTTAGATCAAGGTCCTGACCTTACTGTGGCAATGCAGTGATTCCTCCTCACCCTATTGGGTTTATTCATTGAAAGATTCTTCCTTGCTGCTGGTAAACTTTGCTATTTTCTTAGTTCCCATTTACAACCATTCCATCTAAGGGCGCCCACCCACTGGCGTTTGCGATTTTCGTGCGTGAAAAATGCAGCGTTTTCCGTGGCGTTTTTTGCGGCATTTTCGCGGCTTTTTCGCGCCTTTTCTGTTAATTTCCATTGACATTCATGGGTGCATTAAGAGAAAAATAAGGACACATATGCAACTGACAGTTCCTATGTTAAAAATTGCAACGGACTGAAAAAAAAAACGCAAGTGGACAGGAACACATTCAATTCTAATTGCTCTTGAGAAAAAACGCAAAACGCAAAGGAAAAAAAATCGCCAGTGGGTGGGCGCCCTAAGGGGATACTCCCTGAGTCCATACTTGTCTGCCACAGTCCCTAAGGTGCGCACACTGTATCATTGGATGGGTCTTACTTGTCCTACAGCTGTGCCTTTGCCTGGGGACAGAGCTCAGTCAGAGAGTAGACCCTTGCCTGTGGGCTAATCTTTAGCAGTAACAGACTAGTCACATCACTGTTGACCTAAGGGAGAGGCAGAGCCTCTTCCAGCATAGCATTTCTTCTTCTGGTGCCTCTATCTGCCTTTCTGTACTTTACTGCTCCCTAGCGTTGGTCTGACAGGAGTGGGGACTTGAACCGGCGCTCCCAATGTCCCCTCTCTGCTCCCCTTCTGGTCCAGGTCTCAGCCAGATGGAAGGTGAGGTTTTCTCTATTCAGCCAGAGCAGCCTGTCACAAATGCTTCTTTAAGGATAAGTGCGGCAGATTTTCCCCCTTACACATATTGGTCTTATTATGCAAAATTACCTGGACTCAATTTTGCCGATAAAATTTACTGGCATCAGCCTCCAATGTTAAAACGGGTTGGACCAGTGGTTCACCAACCTCATGGAAACCCAATTTTTGAGTGCCCTTTATTATGTCAGATCCTGTCCCATCAGACGATCCACCAGTACCCTACTATTTCAGTCCGACCCTCTTGTCAAAATATTTTAGGGTAGTGTTCCAAATGCATTATTCAGTTGCCCTCATACAAAGTTATTGGCCCCATCATAACATGTATGCCACAAGTTCCAACAAGTAATTGACTTCATATAGAGAAAATGCCTCCAGCTTGTTGGATAACTTGTCACTAAATCAGAAATGATTTTCTTAGTACGACATTGGTTTAAAATCTTGTTGGTAGATGTATCATTTGGCCTGCCACCCTTCGCATGCCTTATCTATGTGCAAGTATAATACTAAACAGCCACTCCTCTCTAATATGTGGTAGGTGTGTGAGTAGTTGTTCTGTAGAAGGGGCCCATGCGAAAGTATGGGAGAAGATTTCTTCACTCATAGGAACGAATATTCTCACAAGTGAGACAATATTCACACAAAGATTTATTTACCCAAGTGAATATTCACTCACAAGTGTGAAGCCCTGCTCTCTTTTTGCGAGATTACCAGTGGCCTTCTTGGGGATCTAAGAGATTCTATTTGTGCTATCAAGAAGAGAGCAGGAGAGGACACAGATGAAGGAGCAGCTTCAGTGAGAGTGGTTTGTGGTGGCTGTCACGAGTCTATCGCAGGACTGAAGTCTCATGCTGTAGCCACTTACAGCAATGTAGCGTGATCCAGGAGTAGCAGAAGTCTGGTTCACAAGATGGTGGTGCAGTACAAAGGGTTGAAGTAATAACGTAGTTATGAGGTATATTCAAAGTCTGGTACACAAGATGGACAATCAGTGGTAGAGGAGCAGGTATGTGGCTGAGTCGTGAGCAGCAAACAGCACTGTCCCCAAGCTGGGGAGCACTGCAAGAAAAGCCCCTGATCAACCGGATAAGAGGATGGACTGGTATCAAATACAGTTGAGAATATGTCTCCCGCCAACGTACGTAAGTGAGGCCAGCCTCAGGAAATACGGTATACAAACATGAGTGGGAGTAAGGGATTTTATGGGATTGGATACAAACGTAGAACTTGGACTGTGATATTTTATAAGCTCAGAAACGAGCGAAGAGCTGGGACTGAATTAAGTAATGATAATCAAGCCTGGGACCATGGGGTAGTAATGTGTAAGAATGGATGCAGGTACACAGGGAGCTGAATAAATTTTTGTGATGTACCAACTGTGCGTGAAAGGTTTCATGATTGCTTTGATATGATGCTGTAATGGTGCAGCAGACCACTTGGCGCTAGTTAAAGGATGAGAAAAAGGTGGTCGTGACAGGACAGACTCTTAGGTGAATTACTAGTAATTATTAGGAAATTATAGCACCAGTGTTTCTGGTGCCACAATCCGGCACATAGCTGTGCTCCATGCACGTCACACCCACACAGCTCTAGTACATGCACGTCACACACATACAGCTCTGCTACACGCACATCACACAAATACAGCTCTGCTACATGCACATTACACACATAGCTCTGCTACACGCATATCACACACACACACAGCTCTGGAACATGCACGTCACACACAGCTCTGCTACATGCACGTCACACACAGCTCTGCTACATGCACTTCACACACAGCTCTGCTACATGCACATCACATGCACACACACTCTGCTACAAGCACATCACACACACAGCTCTACTACACGCATGTTACACACACACAGCTCTGATACATGCACATTACACACACAGCGCTGTGGTACACACACACACAGCTCTAGTACATACATGTCACACACTCTGCTACATGCATGTCACACACACAGTTCTGCTACATGCACATCACACACACAGCCCTGGTACATGTACACCACATACACCTCTGCTACAAACATTCTTCATTCCATACAAAAGGGATCACAAGCAGCACAGCAGAGTTCTGCACACACTGACCACCCCCTGGTCATGTGACCCTGGACTTCTCCCACACAAGTGACTGATCACATGAGGTGACATCATCACAGGTCCTGCAAGCACACGGCTGCTTTCCAGCTAGGTGGTTGTTCGTATTCCATAGCAACTGAGGCCACAGGGGTTTACAGGGAATGTAGTCTGCCCGTAATCTGCAGAGGGATGAAGGACCTATGAAGTTGTCACCGTCATGTGATCAGGGGCGGAGCATGAAACTCACTCACAGACGGACAGGTGGTCATTAGTATTTTGAAAGTTTGGCATGTTTAGAACATCTGGAACCTCAGTGTGGAAATACAGCGCCTACTGGGCGGGAAGAGGTCTGTGTTAAGTGAAGCAGAATTTGATAGTGGCCCGGTAGAGTGTATAGATGACCTGCTGCAGCCAGAGCTGGAGTATAGTGTATCTACTGTCGTGTGTTTTGAGTGACATTTCTAAAAGCGTCTGAAGTACAGTGACCCTCCTATGGAGTGACAAAACTAACTTAAGTAAAGTTCATTTTTTCCCCTAAATTTTTCCTCTGCCTCCATCTATCATGGCTGCGCCATCCTGGACCTGGGCACGTACATCTTATCAGCATTTTGCACCTCTCCAACCCTCCTCCATATTTGTATCAGTGAGTTTGGCCACCTTCTGTGATATTAGCGTTCGTATCAGTAAGTTTCCTTCCAAGAGGTCAAAGATAGATAAACAAGCACATAAACATGAAAAACAATCTAGGGCGACCTCTCCTCTAGAAGGCCTGGAGACATACAAACTGCTGATGGAGGTTGAAGCTCTGAGGGAGAATAGAAAATAACAAATCATATTTGCTGTTAGACTATGAAACTGGAAGGAGAATCCTATCTGTGAGCTTTTTCGCTGGTGTGCCGTGGAGGAACCAGCTGATGTGTCTCCTTATGTTGACTAGAATCTTGTCTCCTTTCCTGCAATGTTCTTGGTGTCTGGTGGTCTCCTACCGAGCTGTTTACTCGAGCTCTCTCATCGTTCTACTTAAAAGAAGTCAATAGTCTCGGATTGCTGGCGCAGACCCCATGTATAATGATTACTTACCTCCGTATTTTCAAGCAATGGAAAGAGGGACAGCTCCAAGTATATTTACATTAACCTAAGCTGACTAGATTTTCCCAGGGTCAAAGTGGGGCAGAGGGGTGTGGTCAGGGGCGGAGGAGGTGAGGGGTAGTGCCACATAGTATGAAATCAGCTGTGGATAGCCAATGAAAATCCAGATTTTTACTGTTTTTTGGATGCGGAAATGCTGTATAATTTGCCCTGGAAATTTGGCACAATCCGCAAACTTTCTGCAACAGGTAAACATACCCTTGAGGTACGCTGTTACATGGAGAGTGACCACAATAGTAATAGTGTCCCATATATTGACCCCAGCAGTAATAGTGACCCCACAGTTGCCTTAGTAGTAATAGAGCCCACTGAGACTGATATACTTACCTCCTTCTTGTCCTCCTTCTCTGCTCATGCTGAAAGATCAGCGATCAGGAATTCACAGCGGGATACAGCTGATACTATTGTTTCAGCTGTATCCAGCTTCCTGAAGACATGCGAGGTATGATGAACACAACTGTCCAGCTGTGTTCTCCATTCCCTGCTGGCAGCGCTCGGCTGTATAACAGCCAGGCGGTCCGAGCAGAAAACTGCTGGATGCAGAAAGACGAGCGGGCCACCCCGCTTGTCTTCTGCATCCTCCGCTGAGAGCGCTCGGCTGCATGACAGCCGGGCACTCTGAGCAAGGAACAGCTGGATGCAGAAGGCAAGCAGCCCCACTTGTCTTTTGCATCCTCCGCTCAGAGCGCAAGGTGATCACTCAACGTTTGAGCGATCACCTTGCGCTGTAAGGAACACAATGATTATCGCTCAAACATCACTCATAAAGATTTTTTGAGCGATAATCGTTGTGTCTAAACCAGGCTTAAAGCAATACTGACAGGCAGTCTATCAAGCCATGCCACTGCATGCTCCCTGTCCATACATAGTCAATACTGCCCATCCCTCTTTGAGTCCCCTTATAGCAATGGTACCCTCGTAGTGCCCTTACACTTTAATAGTGTTCCTTTGTGCCCCACAAACTTTCATAGTGTTGTCTGAGAGCAATAGCATTCCTAGGCAGTGATGATGCGCCTCTCTTGCACTCAATCTATATATATAAAGATGAAAGCCCTCACTGACTCACTCACTCACTAATTGACTGACTCACTGACTCACTGACTGACTGACTCACTGACTCACCAAAAGTTCTCCAACTTCCCGATATCGTAAAAACATGAAATTTGGCACAAGCGTAGATTATCTCCAAAATAGGAAAAGTAATTGGGTCCCAACTCGATTATTCAATTCTAGCGCAAAAGAATTGGTGTCGAAATTTTACGTACATAATCTAAATCTCTCACTTCCCAATGTCATAGAAACTTAAAATTGGGCACGGGCATTGAATATGTCAAAAATAGGAAAAGTTAATATGTCCCAACTTGATTATTCGATCTATGCGCAAAAGAATTAGCGCCCAAATTTTACGTACGGAATCTAATTCTTTCACTTCCCGGTGTCATAGAAACTCGAAATTTGGCAGGAGCATTGATTATGTCATAAATAGGAAAAGCTAATGGGTCCCAACTTGATTATTCAATTCTATGCGCAAAAGAATTAGCGTCTAAATTTTACGTACGGAATGCAATTTTCTCACTTCCCGGTGTCATAGAAACGTGAAATTTGGCACGAGCATTGATTATGTCATAAATAGAAAAAGCTAATGGGTCCCAACTCGATTGTTCAATTCTATGCGCAAAAGAATTAGCGTCCAAATTTTACGCACGGAATATAATTTTTTCACTTTCCGGTGTCATAGAAACGTGAAATTTGGCACGAGCATTGAATATGTCATGAATAGGAAAAGGTAATGGGTCCCAACTCGATTATTCAATTCTAAGTGCCAAAGAATTAGCGTCCAAATTTTACGTACGGAATGTAATTTTCTCACTTTCCGGTGTCATAGAAACGTGAAATTTGGCACGAGCATTGATTATGTCATAAATAGGAAAAGCTAATGGGTCCCAACTCAACTATTCAATTCTATGCGCAAAAGAATTAGCGTCCAAATTTTACGTACGGAATGTAATTTTCTCACTTTCCGGTGTCATAGAAACGTGAAATTTGGCATGAGCATTGATTATGTCATAAATAGGAAAAGCTAATGGGTCCCATCTCGATTATTCAATTCTAAGTGCCAAAGAATTAGCGTCCAAGTTTTATGTACGGAATGTAATTTTCTCACTTTCGGTGTCATAGAAACGTGAAATTTGGCACGAGCATTGATTATGTCATAAATAGGAAAAGCTAATGGGTCACAACTCGACTATTCAATTCTATGCACAAAAGAATTAGCGTCCAAATTTTACGTACGGAATGTAATTTTCTCACTTTCCGGTGTCATAGAAACGTGAAATTTGGCACGAGCATTGATTATGTCATAAATAGGAAAAGCTAATTGGTCCCAACTCGATTGTTTAATTCTATGCGCAAAAGAATTAGCGTCCAAGTTTTACGCATGGAATGTAATTTTCTCACTTCCTAATGTCATAGAAACCTGAAATTTGGCACGAGAATTGATTATGTCATAAATAGGAAAAGCTAATTGGTCCCAACTCGATTGTTCAATTCTAAGTGCCAAAGAATTAGCGTCCAAATTTTACGTACGGAATGTAATTTTCTCACTTTCCGGTGTCATAGAAACTTAAAATTTGGCACGGGCATTAAATATGTCATAAATAGGAAAAGCTCGTGGGTCCCAACTCGATTATTCAATTCTATGCGCAAAAGAATTAGCATCCAAATTTTACGTACGGAATGTAATTTCTCACTTTCTGGTGTCATAGAAACGTGAAATTTGGCACGAGCATTGATTATGTCATAAATAGGAAAAGCTTATGGGTCTCAACTCAACTATTCAATTCTATGTGCAAAAGAATTAGCGTCCAAATTTTACGTACGGAATGTAATTTTCTCACTTCCCGGTATCATAAAAATGTGAAATTTGGCAGGGGCATTGATTATTTCATAAATAGGAGAAGCTAATGGGTCCCAACTCGATTATTCAATTCTAAGCGCCAAAGAATTAGCGTCTAGATTTTACGTACGGAATCTAATTTTCTCACTTTCCGGTGTCATAGAAACGTGAAATTTGGCACGAGCATTGATTATGTCATAAATAGGAAAAGCTAATTGGTCCCAACTCGATTGTTCAATTCTAAGCGCAAAAGAATTAGCGTCCAAATTTTACGTACGGAATGTAATTTTCTCACTTCCCAATGTCATAGAAACCTGAAATTTGGCACGAGCATTGATTATGTCATAAATAGGAAAAGCTAATGGGTCCCAACTCGATTCTATGTGCAAAAGAAATAGCGTCCAAATTTTACGTACGGAATGTAATTTTCTCACTTTCCGGTGTCATAGAAACTTAAAATTTGTCACAGGCATTGAATATGTCATAAATTGGAAAAGCTCATGGGTCCCAACTCGATTATTTAAATCTATGCGCAAAAGAATTAGCGTCCAAATTTTACGTACGGAATGTAATTTTCTCACTTTCTGGTGTCATAGAAACTTAAAATTTGGCACTGGCATTGAATATGTCATAAATAGGAAAAGCTCATGGGTCCCAACTCGATTATTCAATTTTAAGTGCAAAAGAATTAGCGTCCAAATTTTACGTACGGAATGTAATTTTCTCACTTTCCGGTGTCATAGAAACGTGAAATTTGGCACGAGCATTGATTATGTCATAAATAGGAAAAGCCAATGGGTCCCAACTCAACTATTCAATTCTATGCGCAAAAGAATTAGCGTCCAAATTTTACGTACGGAATGTAATTTTCTCACTTTCCGGTGTCATAGAAACGTGAAATTTGGCATGAGCATTGATTATGTCATAAATAGGAAAAGCTAATGGGTCCCATCTCGATTATTCAATTCTAAGTGCCAAAGAATTAGCGTCCAAGTTTTATGTACGGAATGTAATTTTCTCACTTTCGGTGTCATAGAAACGTGAAATTTGGCACGAGCATTGATTATGTCATAAATAGGAAAAGCTAATGGGTCACAACTCGACTATTCAATTCTAAGTGCCAAAGAATTAGCGTCCAAATTTTACGTACGGAATGTAATTTTCTCACTTTCCGGTGTCATAGAAACGTGAAATTTGGCACGAGCATTGATTATGTCATAAATAGGAAAAGCTAATGGGTCACAACTCGACTATTCAATTCTATGCACAAAAAAATTAGCGTCCAAATTTTACGTACGGAATGTAATTTTCTCACTTTCCGGTGTCATAGAAACGTGAAATTTGGCACGAGCATTGATTATGTCATAAATAGGAAAAGCTAATTGGTCCCAACTCGATTGTTTAATTCTATGCGCAAAAGAATTAGCGTCCAAGTTTTACGCATGGAATGTAATTTTCTCACTTCCCAATGTCATAGAAACCTGAAATTTGGCACGAGAATTGATTATGTCATAAATAGGAAAAGCTAATTGGTCCCAACTCGATTGTTCAATTCTAAGTGCCAAAGAATTAGCGTCCAAATTTTACGTACGGAATGTAATTTTCTCACTTTCCGGTGTCATAGAAACTTAAAATTTGGCACGGGCATTAAATATGTCATAAATAGGAAAAGCTCGTGGGTCCCAACTCGATTATTTAATTCTATGTGCAAAAGAATTAGCATCCAAATTTTACGTACGGAATGTAATTTCTCACTTTCTGGTGTCATAGAAAGTGAAATTTGGCACGAGCATTGATTATGTCATAAATAGGAAAAGCTTATTGGTCTCAACTCAACTATTCAATTCTATGTGCAAAAGAATTAGCGTCCAAATTTTACGTACGGAATGTAATTTTCTCACTTCCCGGTATCATAGAAATGTGAAATTTGGCAGGGGCATTGATTATTTCATAAATAGGAGAAGCTAATGGGTCCCAACTCGATTATTCAATTCTAAGCGCCAAAGAATTAGCATCTAGATTTTACGTACGGAATCTAATTTTCTCACTTCCCAATGTCATAGAAACCTGAAATTTGGCACGAGCATTGATTATGTCATAAATAGGAAAAGCTAATGGGTCCCAACTCGATTCTATGCGCAAAAGAAATAGCGTCCAAATTTTACGTACGGAATGTAATTTTCTCACTTTCCGGTGTCATAGAAACTTAAAATTTGTCACAGGCATTGAATATGTCATAAATTGGAAAAGCTCATGGGTCCCAACTCAATTATTTAAATCTATGCGCAAAAGAATTAGCGTCCAAATTTTACGTACGGAATGTAATTTTCTCACTTTCTGGTGTCATAGAAACTTAAAATTTGGCACTGGCATTGAATATGTCATAAATAGGAAAAGCTCATGGGTCCCAACTCGATTATTCAATTCTATGCGCAAAAGAATTAGCGTCCAAATTTTACGTACGGAATGTAATTTTCTCACTTTCCGGTGTCATAGAAACGTGAAATTTGGCACGGGCATTGATTGTGTCATAAATAGGAAAAGTTAATCGGTCCCAACTCGATTATTCAATTTTAAGTGCAAAAGAATTAGCGTCCAAATTTTACGCACAGAATGTAATTTTCTCACTTTCCGGTGTCATAAAAACGTGAAATTTGGCACGAGCATTGATTATGTCATAAATAGGAAAAGCTAATGGGTCCCATCTCGATTATTCAATTCTAAGTGCCAAAGAATTAGCGTCCAAATTTTACGTACGGAATGTAATTTTCTCACTTTCCGGTGTCATAGAAACGTGAAATTTGGCACGAGCATTGATTATGTCATAAATAGGAAAAGCCAATGGGTCCCAACTCAACTATTCAATTCTATGCGCAAAAGAATTAGCGTCCAAATTTTACGTACGGAATGTAATTTTCTCACTTTCCGGTGTAATAGAAACGTGAAATTTGGCACGAGCATTGATTATATCATAAATAGGAAAAGCTAATGGGTCCCATCTCGATTATTCAATTCTAAGTGCCAAAGAATTAGCGTCCAAATTTTACGTACGGAATGTAATTTTCTCACTTTCCGGTGTCATAGAAACGTGAAATTTGGCTAGAGCATTGATTATGTCATAAATAGGAAAAGCTAATGGGTCCCAACTCGATTATTCAATTCTAAGTGCCAAAGAATTAGCGTCCAAATTTTACGTACGGAATGTAATTTTCTCACTTTCCGGTGTCATAGAAACGTGAAATTTGGCACGAGCATTGATTATGTCATAAATAGGAAAAGCTAATGGGTCCCAATTCAACTATTCAATTCTAAGTGCCAAAGAATTAGCGTCCAAATTTTACGTACGGAATGTAATTTTCTCACTTTCCGGTGTCATAGAAACGTGAAATTTGGCACGAGCATTGATTATGTCATAAATAGGAAAAGCCAATGGGTCCCAACTCAACTATTCAATTCTATGCGCAAAAGAATTAGCGTCCAAATTTTACGTACGGAATGTAATTTTCTCACTTTCCGGTGTAATAGAAACGTGAAATTTGGCACGAGCATTGATTATATCATAAATAGGAAAAGCTAATGGGTCCCAACTCGATTATTCAATTCTAAGTGCCAAAGAATTAGCGTCCAAATTTTACGTACGGAATGTAATTTTCTCACTTTCCGGTGTCATAGAAACGTGAAATTTGGCACGAGCATTGATTATGTCATAAATAGGAAAAGCTAATGGGTCCCAATTCAACTATTCAATTCTAAGTGCCAAAGAATTAGCGTCCAAATTTTACGTACGGAATGTAATTTTCTCACTTTCCGGTGTCATAGAAACGTGAAATTTGGCAAGAGCATTGATTATGTCATAAATAGGAAAAGCTCATGGGTCCCAACTCGATTATTCAATTCTATGCGCAAAAGAATTAGCGTCCAAATTTTACGTACGGAATGTAATTTTCTCACTTTCCGGTGTCATAGAAACGTGAAATTTGGCACGGGCATTGATTGTGTCATAAATAGGAAAAGTTAATCGGTCCCAACTCGATTATTCAATTTTAAGTGCAAAAGAATTAGCGTCCAAATTTTACGCACAGAATGTAATTTTCTCACTTTCCGGTGTCATAGAAACGTGAAATTTGGCACGAGCATTGATTATGTCATAAATAGGAAAAGCTAATGGGTCCCATCTCGATTATTCAATTCTAAGTGCCAAAGAATTAGCGTCCAAATTTTACGTACGGAATGTAATTTTCTCACTTCCCGGTGTCATAGAAATGTGAAATTTGGCAGGGGCATTGATTATTTCATAAATAGGAGAAGCTAATGGGTCCCAACTCGATTATTCAATTCTAAGCGCAAAAGAATTAGCGTCTAGATTTTACGTACGGAATCTAATTTTCTCACTTTCCGGTGTCATAGAAATGTGAAATTTGGCACGAGCATTGATTATGTCATAAATAGGAAAAGCTAATGGGTCCCAACTCGATTCTATGCGCAAAATAATTAGCGTCCAAATTTTACGTACGGAATGTAATTTTCTCACTTTCCGGTGTCATAGAAACTTAAAATTTGGCATAGGCATTGAATATGTCATAAATAGGAAAAGCTCATGGGTCCCAACTCGATTATTTAATTCTATGCGCAAAAGAATTAGCATCCAAATTTTACGTACGGAATGTAATTTTCTCACTATCCGGTGTCATAGAAACTTAAAATTTTGCACGGGCATTGAATATGTCATAAATAGGAAAAGCTCATGGGTCCCAACTCGATTATTCAATTCTATGCGCAAAAGAATTAGGGTCCAAATTTTACGTACGGAATGTAATTTTCTCACTTTCCGGTGTCATAGAAACGTGAAATTTGGCACGGGCATTGATTGTGTCATAAATAGGAAAAGTTAATCGGTCCCAACTCGATTATTCAATTTTAAGTGCAAAAGAATTAGCGTCCAAATTTTACGTATGAAATCTAATTCTCTCACTTCCTGATGTCATTTTATATAAAGGAAACGTCGCATGGTTTCCTCCCTGTGGTGTTTCTGGGTAACGCAGAGAACTATGCAAAATGGTGAACATATGTTTTTCCGATATCTCTAAAGTAACCACGACTTCATAAGATTTTCCGTGTGAACACCAGATAAACACCAGTACCAAATTAACTCGGACGAAGCCGGGTATATCAGCTAGTATTACATATATAGTATACCATTAACGATGCTAATGGCTCCCTGCTCCACTATTGTATTTAACTGTATTTGTGTCCTGAGGATGTACATAGGACAAAAAATGGTACATACAGCATGTCTCCAAGGACAGCAGGACAGCTGAAGGGAGTAAAAACTGTGCCACTCTCTGCAAGAACCAGTCCTGCCTGACTTTGCTGCATTGTATTACTGCTAAGCCAGGATAATATAAGAAAGTAGGACATAATCTAGGACAGTGTGACGGCTCATGAAAGCCAGGACTGGTCCGCTAGATCAGGTACTGGACACCACAAATCTATGAAAGTTTATCTGAAAAATTTACAGTATACTATGGTATGTCACATGTATTTTTCTTTTTCCTTCTGACTTTCTTGCACCATCAGGACATTTTGTTTTTCTGCACAAGCCAGCTGTATTTTCCTATCTATCGACTAGGCTGGGTTTATCGAGCCAGAAGTCGGTATAGAGGCTGAGCAAAAACTAGTGTGAAGACTACCAGAACATAAAGCAGAAGACCTTGCCTCACACACCCTGAACCAGCAGGGGGTACCAGTGAGCTATAAGCCTGAGATCAGGAAAGTAACAGAAGTCAAAACTTCAAAATTACTTTTTATAGATAAAGAGAAATGACCTTTTTCTTGTATCTCGCGATTAGATGCAATTAGAATAAAGCTTTTCTTTATCTGAAGATAAGAAGCAGCATTCCCAATTACACAACATTTCGAATATACACTTAAGGATCCCTGCATTAGGAGCAGCTGGCGTGTGACATCTTGTGATCAGTAACACGGTACCACATGATGCCTGCGGCACAGTCTGCTCTCAGATAATGTGCTGACCTGTCCTCTGCTCAGCAGAAGGCAGCATTTGGCAGTCATGGGTAAATGTGAGTGATTGTTGGTGCCCGGTGCTGTGGTTTTAATCTTTCTGGGACAGTCGTTCTCCAGCCATGGTTTCAGGAGTATACCAAGACTGGTTGAACCATGGACAGACATCCAACAGAAGACCACACAGTGGCAGGCCACATATGGTTGATTCTAGAGGTGAGCATCAGGTGCCACATCTGGTATCTCAGCAATGTGACACAGTGGACCAAACTTCCCTCCAGAGGGATCGCAACCCAGTAAGTCACTGCCCAGCCCTTTACAACATGACCAAGGATATGGGCCAACGCAGAATCTTTTCAAAAGTAGTAACAATCCAGCTGCAGACAGTTGTTAGGGATTTTTGCCCTTCATTAGTAAGATACTGATTGATTGGGTAAAAGAGGCTTTGATGGCATTCTGGTGGGATAATTTTTTAACTTGTGGAGAGCACGAAGCAACAAGTTGCTGTCCAGTAGATGGCACTAGAGAGCCCACTTTCTTCCTCCTAGATGAGAGCTAATCAACATATTTGGTTTCCCAGGGAGCAAAGCCTGACCTATAAGACTCCCTCTGCCCACTTGGTACTCTAAATAAGAGAAGCAGTAACCCCTTCCAGACTATTACTAGTAATAATATTAGTTTAACATAGTATTGACAACTAATGCAGTGTCTGACAACTAATGCAGTATTGACAAATAATACAGGGACATACACTAGGGAGGGGTCACTTCCATTCTTAGTGTATTGACTTCAATGGGTGCACAAACATGTAGCGGGGTACTGTTTTATTACTATTCTAGTTTGTAATGTTGCATATAGGGGTAACTGTATCTTCCAGTGGGTGTGGGAGTGTGCTGTCTGAGTCTCGGAGAGGGAACAGGGAGTAGTTAGTGTAAAGCAGCTATGCTGCATGCTCCGGAGCTGGGGATACTCCCTGGAGGAGCTATGATGTAACAGCTGCAGCAGTACAGACACTGGAGCTCCTGGATATGTTCAGACAGGCGGTGTTTCAGACGGCACAGAAACGTAGCTCACTGCACTCACTCCTGCATCGTTACCTGCAAAGCACACTAGTGGTGTGCCACCATTATTCAGTCAGCCCGGGGCATAAGGACTAAGAGAGTACCTATTTCTGGCAATCAAGATGCCAAAAGACATTGTTTTATGCTAAAATTGCATCTTGAAAATAGAGACAAACGTTTTACATACAAATTCTGCCAGTTGGATTCTGTTTAATTGTTCTTCTGTTACTTTGCTTATTAAAAAGCTTTTGAACAGCAATATGGAATTGTACACTTATATTTCGTACAGCTGGTCCCTGTGGGTCCCTGCTTTGTCATGAGCACAGTTTTCTGCTGGACCACACCTGACTCAGTGGGGCCTGATTCAGGTTATGAGGGCTTGCTGGGACCACCACCTACGTATGTCTACAGGGAAACCTGGTGACATTGAGGGACTTGGACCTAGTGCAACTGGGTCCTACTCAGGCCATCCACGCCCCTCTGGAATCCGAGGAGGCCCTGTCATCTAGGCCATACATCCCCCTCAAACACTCCACAACAACCATTGCATCTCATTGCACCAACTGTTATCTTATGTGTACATATTTCAATAGGTTACACATTTCAAGCAGGATGGGCTTAAAGGGGTTGTCCCGCGGCAGCAAGTGGGTCTATACACTTCTGTATGGCCATATTAATGCACTTTGTAATGTACATTGTGCATTAATTATGAGCCATACAGAAGTTATAAAAAGTTTTATACTTACCTGCTCCGTTGCTGGCGTCCTCGTTCCCATGGAGCCGACTAATTTTCGCCCTCCGATGGCCAAATTAGCCGCGCTTGCGCAGTCCGGGTCTTCTGCTCTCTTCAATGGAGCCGCTCGTGCAGAATGCCGGCTCCGTGTAGCTCCGCCCCGTCACGTGCCGATTCCAGCCAATCAGGAGGCTGGAATCGGCAATGGACCGCACAGAAGAGCTGCGGTCCACGGAGGGAGCAGACCCCGGCGGCCATCTTCAGCAGGTAAGTATGAAGACGCCGGACCGCCGGGATTCAGGTAAGCGCTGAGCGGTTTGTTTTTTTAACCCCTGCATCGGGGTTGTCTCGCGCCGAACGGGGGGGGGGGGGGGGGGTTAAAAAAAAAAAAAAACGTTTCGGCGCGGGACAACCCCTTTAAGTTCTGCTTCCTTGATGGTCTAATGTTTGCTATTCTGGTGAGCTATAGCAGTAGCCACATTAACCCCTTAATGACGCGGACCCTTTTTCTTTTTCCATTTTCGTTTTTTCCTCCCCCCTTCAAAAAAATCGTAACTCCTTTATTTATCCATCGACATCGCTGTATGAGGGCTTGTTTTTTGCGGAACGACTTGTATTTTTAAATGGTGCCATTTAAAGTACCATATAATGTACTGAAGAACTTTTAAAAAATTCAAAGTAGAGTAAAATGGAAAAAAAAATGACATTCCGCCATCTTTCAGTGCATTTTGTTTCTACGGCGCCCAAACAGCAACAAAAATGACAAGATATCTTTATTCTATGGGTCAGTACGATTGCTACGATACCAAACCTGTATAGTTTTTCTTTTTACTGTACTAGTCTTTTTTTTTTTTAAAGACATTTAATTTATTCAAATATTTTCTGCTGCATCTTCTGAGCGCAGAAACGTTTTTATTTTTCTGCCGACGTAGTTGTGCAAGGGCTCATTTTCTGTCGGATGTCCTGTTGTTTACGTTAGTAATACATATAACTTTTTGATTATTTTTTATAGCATTTTTTCTGGGAGACAGGGTAGCTGAAAAAGTGCATTTCTGTCATTCTTTGTTTTTTCCGGACGACGTTCACTGTGCGGGAAAAGTAATGCACTTCTTTGATAGATCAGACTTTTATGGTTGCGGTGATACCAAATATGTATTTTTATTTTGTGATTTAGATTTTTTGATTATAGATATGGCAAAAGGGGGATGATTTAAACTTTTATAACTTTTTTTTTTACAATTCATAAAACTTTATTGATCTTTTTTTTTAACTTTTCCTTTAAGCCCCCCTGGGGGACTACAACATGCGATGCTTTGGTCATACCACATTCTGAGAGGCAGCCTATCAGGCCTCCTCATGGGGATGGCTTGATAGGCAGTATGCTAAGGCAGCCCTGGGGCCCTCACTGCGGGGGGGGGGGGGGGGTGCACGGGGCCTCTGAACATCGTTCGGGGGATTTAAATGCCACTGTCAGAATTGACAGCAGCATTTAAAGGGTTAATAGCCGCGATCGGCCGCACAGCCGATTGCAGCTATTGCCCGCGGGTGTCAGCTGTAATAAGCAGCTGACATCCGCGTTGTATGAAGAGAGGTCGCCCCAGTATTTGATTTTGATACAATAGTAGGGCAATTAAGTAAGATAGGGCATAAGTAAATAGGCAGTTAGAGTATTAAGTTGGGCAAGTAGCAGAAAGGGCTTTGAATCCAGGCCATTCAGTCTCTTCTAAATCTTTCTTTTTTACCTAAAGCACTTGTACGCATACTTTCAAACCAACAATTGCTGTTAACTGATTTGATTATATCGGAAATAGACGGAATGAAGTTACTATTCCAGTGTTGTACAATGTTCGTTCCACAGGCAATCAAGATATAGAGAAGAGGAGTGCGTAGAAGGGAGGCGAATTGTTCTGCATCAATGTTTAACAAAGCTGAAGCAGGATTGGGTTTAATTTAAATATTGCTAAAGCTTTTAATTAGTTGGAAGGCCTGGATCCAAAGGTTAGAGACATATGGACAGTCCCAGCATAAGTGTAAGAAGGTACCATCTGATGCACCTCCAACAACATTTGGAAAATCAAGGAGCGTGAGGTGTTAGATATAGAGATGAGCGAGCACCAAAATGCTCGGGTGCTCGTTACTCGGGACGAACGTTTCGCGATGCTCGAGGGTTCGTTTCGAGTAACGAACCCCTCTGAAGTCAATGGGCGACCCGAGCATTTTTGTATATCGCCGATGCTCGCTACGGTTTTCATTTGTGAAAATCAGGGCAATTCAAGAAAGTGATGGGAACGACACAGAAACGGATAGGGCACGCGAGGGGCTACATGGTGGGCTGCATCTCAAGTTCCCAGGTCCCACTATTAAGCCACAATAGCGGCAAGAGTGGGCCCCCCACCCCCACTGTCAGCATAAAGATCGTTCTCCTCTGCCATAGCTGTAACAGCTGTGGCAGAGAAGAACGATGTTAGCCCATTGAATTCAATGGAGCCGGCAATACAGCAGGTTCCACTGAAAGCAATGGGCTGCCGGCGATCGCAGGATGAATTGTCGGGAAGGGCTTAAATATATAAGCCCTTCCCTGCAATTCATCCAGAAATGTGTTACAATAAAAATATATACCGTATATACCGGCGTATAAGGCGACGGAGCGTATAAGACGACCCCCCAACTGTCACCTTATACGCCAGGAATACAGCGGAGCAAAGAATAAAAATCATTACTCACTTCTCCTGGCGTTCTGCGGCGCTGCTGCAGGCTGTCGCTCCCTCCTGGTTCCCGGCAGAGCATTGCTTTCTCTACGAAGGGCTTTAAATCCCCGCCTCCAGAAACACACGTGCCTTCAGCCAATCACAGCCAATGACAATGATGTCATTGAATGGCTGTGATTGGCTGAAGGCACGTGTGTTTTCTGGAGGCGGGGATTTCAAGCCCTGTGTCCAGAAAGCAATGCTCTGCCGGGGACCAGGAGGGAGCGACAGCCTGCAGCAGCGCCGCAGAACGCCAGGAGAAGTGAGTAATGATTTTTATTCTTTGCTCCGCTGTATTCCCGGCGTATAAGGTGACAGTTGGGGGGTCGTCTTATACGCTCCGTCGCCTTATACGCCGGTATATACGGTATATATTTTTATTGTAACACATTTCTGGATGAATTGCAGGGAAGGGCTTATATATTTAAGCCCTTCCCAACAATTCATCCCGCGATCGCCGGCAGCCCATTGCTTTCAGTGGAACCTGCTGTATTGCCGGCTCCATTGAATTCAATGGGCAAACATCGTTCTTCTCTGCCACAGCTGTTACAGCTGTGGCAGAGAAGAATGATTTGTCTTCTATATGTTCTCAATGGGGTCGGCGCTGCTGCCGCCGGCCCCATTGAGCGCATATAGAGAAGACAACAGGAATCGCAGATCGCACATAGGTGTGATCTGCGATTTCTATGGCCTAAGAAGGACCGTTGGGGTTCTTGAAGCCTAAAATAACTCCTAACGCTCTCCCTATAGCAGCAGCACCAGCAGCAGCACTTTCCCTGATTTATGTCAGAATGCATCTGTGGCGAGCCGTGGGAGGGGCCGATTTTTATACTCGGGTGACACCTGATCTCGCCAGCCACTCACTGCAGGGGGGTGGTATAGGGCTTGAACGTCGCAGGGGGAAGTTGTAATGCCTTCCCTGTCTTTCTATTGGCCAGAAAAGCACGCAAATTTCTCAGGGAAGAAAATGAAAGTAACTCGAACATCGCGTGGTACTCGTCTCGAGTAACGAGCATCTCAAACACCCTAATACTCGAACGAGTATCAAGCTCGGACGAGTACGTTCGCTCATCTCTAGTTAGATACCATCTATATAGTATTTTACAGGAATTTTAAAAGTGATTAACGCATTTAAAAACAGAGTTAATTAAAGAATACACCTCACTTTACTGATCATCTGAGTTCTTAGATTGTTTTCCCATTTTTTGTTTACATTTTCCATGGGATCTATTAGCAGGTGATTTAATATGAAATGGGAAGTGGATAGACCCTTGTTCGAGCCTTGTAACGATAGGACCGGGTGTCTAATTTGGAGGGTTAACCAAGTAAAATAGCAAACAGCAGCACTCACCAATAAGAAACTATTTTGTCGGAGTCAATTTCTTTATGATGCACGTCTTTTGTAGGATCGGACCCTGATCCACATAGGAAAATAGGAAAACAACTTTTATTCCCCAAGTCCCATATCAGCGACGTTTTGGCCCCATCATGGGTCTTTGTCAAAGTCCTACATACACCTTGAATGCTGCCTTCTTTCTAAATAACTTGGAGGGTGTACTACATCATGTGGGGAAGGGGGGGGGATGGTTTTAAAAGGTGACTGATTTGGAGGTTTTTGAGAAAGTCTGATTGGGGAATATTAAACCTGCTAGTCAACTCTGAGAAGGACAAGAAAACCTTCATCCTCCCAGAATTGGCCAATATAGGTCAAGCCCAATCTTTTCTAACCAGAAAGAAACAGACTCTCGATGGCCAACACCAACAAAGTTATATCAGTTTGATGGATTGCAAATGAAATTAATTTAATCTTTTTTTGCCACCACGTTCCAAACGTTCATAGTGGCAAGAAGAGTAGCTGCACTAAAAGGGAATTTAGAATGAAAGAATAATTTAACTAGGGCGCTCATTTAGTCTCACGGTTTTGATGAGGAGCCATTCTTTTGTGGGATCATTTAGCCATGAGAATCTAAGCTGGTCCACAATAGTCACGCTATAATACTGAATAATAGAGGGGATCCCCAAGCCACCATTTTTCTGATGCATATAAAGAATGTCCCTTCTGACTTTGTGTTCCTTTTTCCTGCAAATAAAAGTTAGAAAAGTAGTTTGAATGTTTTTGAGGTAAGAGATTGGCAAGAAAATAGGGACATTTTGGAAAAAATAAAGTATCTTAGAAACAATCATTATTTTGATCACTGAAGTTTTCCCCAACCAAGAAATCCCATATGTCTTAAGTTTATTTAGTTCCTGCTTCTAGTCTACAATGACAGTTAACCATCCTCCCCTCTTCATGGTTTAACAAAGCAGATGTGATTTATAGCAGCATACAGGGGGAAAGCAAATGAGTTCTTAATGTTTTGTACCTGTCTGGCTACCTATAAATAAGTAACAAATATAGATATTTAGTACAGATTGGGGCATGGAAAAGTAGTCCGCCTCTGACAATACTGTGACAAGAAGAACGAGCAAGTGGATTGTTTTTTCCGAAGCATTATTGATTTACCACATTACAACAGATGCTAGAAGTAGCCTCTGTTTACTTCTACGGTATGCATCTGTGGCATATTAAAACATGTTGGCTGATACTGCCTGCAGCTCTTTAACAGTGATGCTGTGGATAGTGTTTTTGATATTTTCCATCAGTTCATCCTGGGTATGTGGATTTCTGGTGTAGACATTCTGCTTTGAATTTCCCCCCAAATAACAGCACAGCTTTCATTCCTCATATTGCTGGGGTAAGATGAAACGGCTACAGCCTCCTCCAAATAGTGTTGTGCCAAGAAGGCGGGCTACTTTTCTGTGGCCCACTGTGTATATAACGGACTCATTAGTATATGGAAATATATAACCACCAAGCTGCTGCAAGGGGCCAAAGCAAGTACTGTGCCTATACATGAATCTATAAGATGTCATCCATGTCTCCAGAGGCCGTCACAGCATCATTATCATCATAATAGTGGTTTTACTCCCGCATTACCTTGCACGATTCATATTACTTTACGCTTCTCCGTACTGCTGCTCTCTATGTCATGTGCCTCCATGCGCCATTACACTTACTGCGCCATAGACACATCATCACTATTAACACTTTACAAAATGCTATATTGCAGCGTCCCATAGAAGGACCTTGGACACCTGACATATGTGGGGGGCTGGGAGGGTAGAGTGCTGACTTGTCACAGTGGCACTTACCATGCTCCTTCCCGGATGGACACACGCAGCCAAGGCCAGAGTAGCACTGCAGTCCATCTCGGACACCCCTAGGATAGGGAATGCCCAGTATACTGGATAACAGTAATTGTCACGCTTGATGCCACCATTCCTATACAGATATCCTTGGCAGATAAGTAGTTCAGCCACAGACAGTTTTTACGTACCACGGGTCTCTGGGAACAGTCAGAGCCTGGAATAAACTTTACTTGCAGAATAAACACTGAAAACAGATACAAGGCACAGTTCATAGACTTTACAGTGCAGGCAGATAAGCAGACTTGAGGGCTTTTACCCACTAGCGTTTTTTTTTTCGCTGCGATTTGGCTGCGTTTATTTTTTCCAAATGTTATTGGGACTTTCTAATATTAAAATCACATAGCACAAAAATTACAGCAACGCAAGATCTATTGACATTTGGAAAACAAAACGCAGCAAAATTGCAGCAAAAAAAAACGCTAGTGGGTAAAAGTCCTAAGTTGGAATACCTTCACACGGCTTTTCTATACTTTTAAGACGCACGTGTGTGAACAAAAACTATTGACTTAGAGTACCCCCACCCGGCCTTAGTGATGCGCTAGATAGAGCTAGATAGTACCTCTGCACTGGCCTTGAAGAAAGACACACTAGAACTCACAGATGCTCTCTCTCCTGGGGCTCACTCTCCTTACATCCAGCTCACATCCAGATTTAGAAATCGCTCCTCTTCCTCCATCTTCACCACATGAAGGCTGAAGGTACCCCCATGTGTCCCTGCACTTTAGACTCTCTCCACTCCAGAAGATGGAACAACCCACTTCCTGCTCTCAATCACTCACATTTATAATCTCTCTCATACCACATGATATGACATGCTTGATACATTTACATGCAGGCTTTGGATTTTACAAGAAATTAACCTCTCAAGCGCTGCAGCTGTGCAATACATATACTGGAAATGACATGAATGTATGACATTTATGGAGGGGACCAGGATGAAGTTTTAGGCTACTACAATGTTCCTCTGCACCATAAACTCTATGCCTTATATTTCAGCATAAACCATTTACATAAGTTCACACTATATTTAAATTTTTAGTCTATTAAACCTTTCCCACAAGATCTAAACTATGGTGCCATAGCTATAATATGGTAATGCTGTTACAATCTCATGAGTCCTTTCCCCCACCCTGGCCAGAGATTTCACAGGACACCACGTCGGAGGTCACAGTCCACTTACGATTAAACAAAACCTTTTTGCTGCTTCGCTTTCCTGCTACATTGCCCGTGGCAAATATTCTGCACCACCGCTTTGGTGTCTAGCAATGCATGGAGGGAGTCTCCCTCTTCCCCCATACGCTGCTTGGCACTTCACACCAGGAATGTAGCCATGTCACCATCTTTGGCCACCAGAGACGTCAGAGCCCTTTGGTATTTTTTTTAGTGGGCAGCTCCCCCAACATGGAGAGACTACCCCCTGCGGAACCCCTCGCAATGGCCACCGCCACAATCCCTAGATCTGCTGGTGCTGACTCTAGCGTTCACTGCGCTGTGGTGGTTGCCTCAGGGACTGGAGCTGTGTCGTAGCTCCAGGCCTTATATATCAGGCGCCTATCATGCCAAAAGACTCCCGGGCTTTTCGGCAAGATGGGGATTAGGCCTCACACTATTCCCCGCAACAGAGGGGCCAGATCTTCAGGCAGTGATGCACTTATTGCATCACTACTTACATCATCAGAGGGGCAGGACCCTCCTCTTTTTAACCTCACTGAGGCCAAAATGGCACCCATGTGCATCTGCATTCTCCTCTCCCCAGCTGATAAAGGGGGACACACAGTGCAGCAGTGCTGTTCTCTTGTTTCTCCCCAGTCCACTTCTGGAGGGGGTGGGGTGAACCACATGCCAAATACAATGCATACCACATACAACGGGGCTGGTTCACACCATCTATGTCCTGGGACCTCCATCGCCCAAACTCCACCATAGGCTAAACTTACATCACGATGCCAGATGTTGTTATTCAGAAGTTTTAGGGTATGACATACTGACTTGCCCCTTTATTAGAGTCCTCAGCCCTTTCACAATTGGCGCTTTGCTGTATGGAAATTAGAGTTGTGACCCTGGAACGCAGCATAAAATCACGTGACGAGTTTTATATCAATTAGTTTCAGTATAAATCCACATTGCATGGGAAAATCCATCTAAGTATGTATGTAAGTATGGCTGTGTAATGCTTCATTTGCTGCACAGGACACCGTATGGAAGTTTTTGTGATTTGCTCATCATTGGGAACCTCTCTAAATTGGACAACCCCTTACCATTAGATAAGTCAATAAAATGGAGATGTGCTGAGCTCTTATATGTAATCATGATGCCATTAAGCCTTGCAAGGCCTTGTATACCTAATCTATAACTCTGATGATAATATCACAGTCATGCGAGTCCATCACCCCCCACACCAGCCGGAGAATTTATGTAGCACAGTCCCTGGGAGATTAACACACCTACACTTTGTTCTTCTTCTGTGCTGTTTCCGGCTCACAGACCTCTTGAAATGTTTACTGCATTTCTTAGCACGACTACTGCTTTGTCCATCAATATGGAGAGGAAGACTCCTTCTCTCTATTACGCGCTGCGGGGCACTTTATCCAAGAAGTTTGACAGCGCCTCTCCATTCAGTGTCCGTTTGGGTTGCTTTTTCGGCCCTCGGATCTTCAGGTCCTTGATCTCTTTCTGGGCAGCTTTCAAGCATGGGAAACTGCCTGCTGTGCTGCAGTAGTGGAGACTGGCCTCTGCCACTTCAAGCCTCTGCCAGCTGGTGCTGTACACTGTTTTCTCCTGCATCTCCCTCTCACACTGCTCCGACTGCTGTAATGCAAATCAGAGCTTCTTATATTATGCTTTAGGTGCCTTGAAAGTTTAAGTTTATTCCCTAAGGGGAACAGGCCTAAGCCCAGCACTCCTATAGAAATGGTTATGTCTTCATAGTGGTGAAGCCCTAGCCCCGTGACTGTTACATCACTAGGGGATGGAGACACCTCTGTGCAGTGCTTCAAAGCACTACAAACATGGTGCCCTGAGCCATCCTCTTCGCACTCTGCCTATTCCCTCTGGCAGAAGAGCAGGGCCTTTACATTGGACCTTACATGTGCATGTCTTCCTCCGCCCACTGGGTCCATGGAGGGGTATACTAAAACTGGCAAGTGCTTGCCCCCACTTCCCCGTCCCCATGTCTTAGCCACATACTGGACTGGCAGGGGTCAGGACTGGGATACAATGTTTCTGTAACGCCCTGAAAAGTAAACAGAAGTTATGGAAACAGTGCAGCACAGCAAGCTATGTTCTTTTCATAACTGCCATTGACGTCCATGTGATCGGTCATTTCTAGAATTTCAGACCACCTCTGCTTACCACCTAGAGCTGCACTAGGGGCTAGAACTAGGGATAGGTGCGGATCCCAGAGGTGGGACCTGCATCTATCAGAATTTCATAGCATGTCCTGTGGATTTAGCATGAAAGTCTGAAATGGGAATAACTCTTTAACTCCTCAGGCGATCTTTTCCACTTCAGCCCAAGTTTTCCCTATGGCGTCATCTATTTCTCCCAAAGTTCTTACTAACACACATTTGGTAGATTAGCAAGTCGCACTGAACAGACAGCTGATGGCAGTATCAGACTACACAGGGGTTGTTTGCGGTCTGTTACCATGGAGACACTTAGGTCTGCATAAAAACTACAGACACAGAAGTAAATTTTAATCAAGACTATTTACGAAGTTGCTTTATTTTTCATTTTAGATGGACAATAAAGAGAAAAATGTAAAGTGAAGTTTTCCGTAGTGATTACTCACCGTCAAGGTGGCAGGCTTTATATTTTTTTTGCTTCATCTTTATTTCATTTGATTTGCACTACTCTATCTTTAAGGCAACTTTAGATAAGCTCTGGCATGCAACAAACTATCCCTAAAAAGGGACATACTACCTTTAAAGAAAAGGGAGGTTTGCTTAGCTTGGTCTAGAGGAAAACATAAGGTTCTCTAGACCTTGAACAGCCGGCAGCAGCAGGAACAGAGTTACCATCTCCTCTGTTTGTGCATGACAAGCATTAGAATGTCCGCAGGCAAGGTAAGTAGATAAGAAGCATCCACACACCTAAGTAACGGGGTTCTCACTGCAGTATTATTGTGTCTTGACACCACCGGAGGTAGTGGTGGAGCCAAGATACTTGGTGTTTGACAGGCGGTTGGCGCTCCCTGTGCCTGATTGGCTGTCCGGCTGTCTCCCCGTCCTGGCCCTCACAGGTCCTGCAGGCACCGATGTCTGCCTTGGAGGGAGGCGACAGACAGCAGTCGGGAGTTATCAGTGCTGCTGCGCACCGGACTACGGCATTGAGGAAGGTGAGAGCGGCCGGCCTGCAGTTTACACTGCAGCTGTGCTACGGAGCGGTGAGCCATGGCGCTGGGGAGTTCACTGCGCTGCTGTGGTACAGAGCGCTGAGCACCAGCAGTCGGCACTTCAGAGCGACAGATGGGTGAATGCTGATGAGCAGTGGAGGGGCCCTGTTTAATTAGCGAAGAACTTTGTCAGCAGCAGCGGGGCACAGGTGTATGTGGAGGAGGCTTTAGCAGTGCACAGGGGCGGGGGGGGGCATTAATGAGCCGAGCACTTCTGCGCCAGCTGGGGTCCATGTGCAGGAGCGGTGAGCAGCAGTTTGCCGGCAGCAGTGCTGTGGTCTATGTTCCCCGGACACACTGTGCATACACTTTTTCCTGGGCTGGACGCTTTGGTTTAGGGCTGCTAGAACCTACATAAAAGCAGCCAATGGGGAGCTATGGGTATGACAGGGTGTTCCTGCATTCAAGTCCTGTCAAACCCCTAGCTTCCTGGTGGCGTCAAGATAAGATAATACCTCTCACTGGTTATGCTTATCTATTTATAGCAGTGACACCAGTATAGCCATGTGCTTTATTCTTATTTAACCAGACTGGGACTTTATATATTTGCCTCTATATCATTTGATTTGCGCTACTCCATCTTTGAGGCAACTTTAGATAAGCTCTGGCATGCAACCACTTATCCCTAAAAAGGGACATACTACCATTAAAGAAAATTGAGTTTTGCTTAGTTTGGTCTAGAGCACATTTGTCAAACACAAGGCCCAGGGGCCGAATCCGGCCTGCCACCTTGTTCACTGTGGCCCACGATGATTTCTGTCGCCACTGTGGGGGTCACTATAACTTTTGAGGCCTCTGTGGGGGTCACTATTACTTCTGAGACCTCTGTGGGGGGCACTATTACTGCTGATGCCTCTGTGGGGGCACTATTACTGCTGAGGCCACTGTGGGGGTCACTATTACTGCTGAGGCCTCTGTGGGGGAAACTATTACTGCTGAGGCCTCTGTGGGGGGCACTATTACTGCTGAGGCCTCTGTGGGGGGCACTATTACTGCTGAGGCCTCTATGGGGGGCACTATTACTGCTGAGGCCTCTGTGGGGGGTCACTATTACTGCTGAGGCCTCTGTGGGGGGTCACTATTACTGCTGAGGACTCTGTGGGGGTCACTATTACTGCTGTAGCCACTATGGGAGTCACTGAGCTGTCAGTTCTCTGTGGTGAGTCTATCTGACAGATAGGCTCACTGCAGCATGCCGCGATTTAGATTCCGCGAGCGGAAAATCGCTAAGGACGCTGCGGCTGCGCTTTCCATAGAAACTCTATGGGAAGCGTTCACTGCGTTACCCATGGCTGGATTATCACCGCGGGTAACGCAATGAACAATCGCCCATGGACAGGCAGCCTTACAATTACAGTCGGCCCTTTGAAGGCAACCATCAGGCTGATGTGGCCCTCTGTGAAAATGAGTTTGACACTCCTGGTCTAGAGGGAAACAAAAGGCTATCTAGACCCTGATCAGCCAGCAGCAGCAGCAGCAGGAGCAGAGATAACATCTCCTCTGTTTCTGCATGAGAAGCATTAGAATGTCCGCAGGCAATGTTAGTGGATAAGATGCATCCACACACCTAGGTAACAGGTTCTCACTGCTTATGCTTATCTACACATAGCAGTTACAGCAGTATCACCCTGTGCTTCATTCCAATCTAACCAGGCCCGGACTTCATATATTTGCCTCTATAATTGGACCAGATACTCTATCAACAATTGATGTCCTAATCTATAAGGGACTAGAACACTACGGGAGATTTTTCTTCCCGTTAGACTAGGGTGGTTCCTGATGAACTACTTGATACTGTAGAGAAACATGTTGAACCTAACCCTAAGAATATTAAAATTAATGAAGTGAATCTAAGAATTACATATACAGCCCGATAGGATAAGCCCTCTGTATGATCTATGAGGTCCTGAAACGTTATTTCATTGGCATCTAATTCACAGAGTGGAGTTCTCGCACTGCGATCTTGCTTAGTATCGCTATCAGCTAACCACCCCTTAGGTGGTATGCTATTGTTGTGTGTATCTGAGTCCTAATTGTGTGTTTGTGTTGGGTCCCTGCCCCCTGCTACCGTGTTTCCCCGAAAATAAGGCACCCCCTGAAATTTGCAGAAGTCCCAAATATAAGGCACCCCCGATAGTAAGGCATAGTAAAGTGTGCAGGCAAGTCAAGAGGCCTGTCCCCTGCTGCCATCCCTGTTGTCTCCTACCTCCAGATGTATAGGTAGATCTGCAGACAGTCTGCTGATATCCTGTCCCTGCTGTGCTGTACGAGTGTGCTGTTGTGAGCTCCCCTTGCTGGCTGGAAAAGTCCATACTGTACGTTCTGTTCCTGCTGTACATGTCTGCTGTGATGAGCTCCCCCTGGTGGACGGAAGCTGCAATACCATCCCTGCTTACAAGTGGTACAGGAACTTCTGTCTGCAGACAGGTATGTTACTTTACAGCCCTTATTTTTTTATGGCTCTGTGTGTGAGTCAGGCACCCTGTGTGTGATTCTTAAGGCTGGGTTCTCACAGAGCGTATTTCCAGCAGAAATCTCGCAATTTAGCCACAGCGATAAACAGCGAGATTTCCGCCGGGAAAGCGCTGCTTCAAAACCCATGGCACTCAGCCGCTTGTTTTGAAGCGACCTGGATGCACGCTTTTCCGTTTCTGTGGCCGGTGAATCCGCACCACAACACCCGCTTCTCCCAGCTTTGCCGTGACAGATTTGCTGTCCCATGTGGACGAGATTTCTAAGAAATTTCGTCCACAAAGCTGGCCAATTGAGGGATTAGCGGCCACAGACGGATTTGCTGCGGCGAAATAAGACACCCCCTGAAAATAAGACGTAGCGCATATTTGGGAGCAAAAATTAATATAAGACGCGTCTTATTTTCGGGGAAACAGGGTATATTAAAATAGGGGTACGGGTTCTCTCCTATGTGCCCTGCGTTTTTAACTATTGTGATTAATAAAAATTATTTTAAATTGTCTGCGCTGTGAAAGGGTGATAATATAATATGTAGATTTCTCTGCCTCAGTGAAATGGTTACTCATTTCAGACTCACTGGCCTCCCCCCGCTATATAAAACATGTCACACATATCATGAACAGGGTGCCGTGCGCTTCCTCACATCTGCCTTCACATTTCCTGCGTGGAAGCCACAACGAAGAGAGAAGTGAGAAGGTCTATTACAGATATGTAATCAGGCCTGACAGACATGTATATGGTTTCTACTGCCATTTAGTTATTTAACCCCTTAATGGCAGGGACATTTTTTTTATTTTTGATTTTTTTTCTCCCCACTTTCAAATACTCATAACACTTTTATTTTTCTATCAACATACCTTCCTGAGGGCTTTGTTTTTTGCAGGATGAGTTTTACTTTTCAATGGTTCCCTTCAATGTAGCATATAATATACTGAAACATGTTAAAACATTTCGAAGTGGCGTGAAATGGAAAAAAGCGCAATTCTGCCATCTGTGGGGAGTATTGTTTTCACGGCATACAAACTGCAGCAAAAATGACATGATAGCAGGGCCCGCTGTCTGCATGTTCGCCAAAATTTTACTGGCCTTCCAGGACCCTTTCGCCTGTCTGCTGTGGCGGCATCACTCCCTGTCAATTTTGGCTCCACCAGGACTTCCTGGTGGCGTCAAGTTACACTAATACCTTGCCACTGATTAGCCCTAGTGCTAGCAATCCCCAGAGCTGACTAAAAAAGGTACACCCAATTCACACCTTTTTTTTCAGCTTATGCCAATATGGGTTCCATGTAAAAAATGATATTCGAGTCTGCATCACTTCATCCCATTGACTTCAATTTGAAATCTTGCCATATTTCATACAGTAAGGATTTCTCTGTATGCAAATTTGAAATCTGCATAGTGGAAAAAAAATTGATGTGATCATTCTGGATATAGAAACCATGTCAGAAAATCCACATGAATGGGGCTAACAGCCTATGGATCTGTGGCATCTTCAACTGAAAATCCATTTCAGAAATCCACGGTAACCATGTAATCATGTGAACGATGCCTTGCGAGGAGAATATGGTGATATAAAAAACAAGATTTTTGTACTCACTGTAAAATCTCTTTCTCATCTCATTAATTGGCGGTATAGCTGGGAAGCAGATAATAAAGCAGAAAAAAGTGATACCTCTCCTATGCCTATAGCCCTCCTGCAGACACCAAGCTAAACTGTTTTGTATACAAGCAGTAGAAGTATCATTGGGGGACTCAGCTTTGACCGTGGGAGTTTAATAGCAGTTCCCGGGGGTGGGAAGATATATCAAGACGCATGTGGATAGCCTATTGCCATCTGTGGATGCAAGCCTATGCATCTGGTAGAACTTCAAAAAGGTGTGCAGAGAAGACCACTTCGAGGCCTTACATAACTGCTTGGCTGAGGCCTCATTATGAACTGCCCATGAAGCGCCCATCACCTAAGTGCCTTTGGCATTATAGACCACTACCACCATGGATCGATATATCCAAAAGGCTTGCACTAGATCCAATTTGTGAAGTGCACGTTCCTTTGGATAAACTGGATTGAGACAGAAGGAGGGCAGGACGATGTCCTCCTTAAGGTGAAAAGCAGACACCACCTTAGGTAGAAATGAGGTAACGGGATGTAGCACCATCTTGTCCTGATGAAAGACAGTGAAAAGAGGTTTGGCCGACAGCGCTGTGAGGTTGTAAAACCTGGATGGAGGTGACGGCTATCAGGAAAGCAACACTGGGACTTCACTTAATGGTTTGAAGGGATGGGCCTAATGTGGGTTCAGCACTAGATTAAGGTCTCGAGGCGATATGGGAATGGTATGGAGGAGTGACATGAGTTACTCCCTGCAGAAAAATATGGAAATGTGACTTTAAGCCCAGTGGGCATTGAAACAGTATAGATAATGTGGATACTTGACCCTTTAGAGAACTCAGGCTCAAGCTCATAAAAAAAAAAAAAAAACTCCTGCAGAAAGGACAGGAGGCGATAAAAGGAAAAATGTGTAGAGTAAAAATTGCGACATCTGCACCAGAGGAAAAAACTCTTCCAAACATTATGGTAAACCCGAGAGGAGAAAGGTTTCCTAGCCTTCAACATGATCTATGACCATGACCACGGTTTAACCGCCATGCCATTAAATGAAGCATGGACAAACATAGTGTCTGGGTGTGTGTACTGGGACCTGTGGTTCTATGGGTTTCCAGGAGTACACTTTCACAGCTGTGGAATAATTGTGCTGGCTTGGTGTGGCTTTCTCTAACCAGCCAATTTGTATGGTCTTCTTCCCTGAGGACAGTCTGGATACCTGTTGTCCCCATCAGTATCTTATGCGGACTCTCTCTCCCTTTCCCTTTTACAGGTGCGGCCTCCAGACATATGCTGTCTCCAATGGTCAGATGGATGATTCCTGACACTGCTCTCTGTATGTCAACATGCTGGCTGACTCTCTTTCCCCTTAGCGTGAGGACACTTGGACTAGCTATCTTTTGATATCTGTATGCATGAGAGTTCTGAGTGTAATCCGGTTCTGTTCAGTGTGTATTGGTGTGAACAGCAATTTGTTCTGTATGTCTGTGCAGGTGGACAGACATGTGGTGCCAACAGTCCTGTTCTGGCTTGCATGCAATACCTGGTATCTAGTTGTAAACTGCGTTCCATCCTGCTTTGGATCGGTTCCATCTCTGGGCTAGTTAGATCCTTAGATTCTAGCATGGGGCCAACCTTATTGGGACGATCGCCCTGCTTGCAGGCAGGTTTTCTGGGGGTAGTTGTCTCATTAGAGTAGGGATTCGCGAGACAACGAGGACCCTTGAAGTGGGCTCACAGGCTTAAGGGACTTGGCCAATCCACAAACTAATATCTCATACTTATTATAGCCATTCTATCTAGTTATGCATGTAGGTATGTTGGGTTCATGTTTTGAGTAGTTGTTAGTCATAATTTATGTCTATTTCTAAGTTATATTTGTTGGTTTTGGGTTCTGCCAGGAGTTCGGCAGTTCGGGAGTGAGAAAGACGTTACACTCGGGTGGAAGAGGGGTCCCTGTAAGAGAAGATCGTTTTGAAGAAAGAGGGGCCACAGAGAGTTGACTAGCAGTTCAATTAGATCCAAGTACGACGCTTGTCGGGGCCAATCTGGGGCTATGAGAATTACTTGGAGATCACCCATGTTGATATTCTTGAGAAGTTGCGGAATTAGTGGGAAGGGGGGAAAGTGTACCACAACTGAAATTACATCCAGGGTATTACAAGTGCGTCCATTGCTCGAGCTAGAGGGTCCCGAGCCACAAAGGTCAGTAACTTGTGATTGATTCTGGAAGCCATCAGGTCGACATTCGGCTGGCCACACCTCTGACATATTGTCCAAAATACTTTGGGATGTAGTTCCCATTCTCTTGGATCGACTTTCTCTTTACTGAGGAAGTCGGCAATCCAGTTGTCTACCCTTGATATGTGTACTGCCGAGATTACAGGTGTCTCTTTGTCAATGTTAATATTTTTGCAGCTTCTGCCATGGCCCTCATGCTATGAGATCTGTCTGTAATTTATGTATGCGACATAGTCAGTATAGTATGTTTTGCCAAGCGGGATACTGAAAGATCTGCTACTGGTGAAACTGACCATTTTTTTCACGAAGTACTCTGAAAAAGAATACATAAGGTCTACAAGCTTAGGTATAGTGATGCGTTTGTCAGGAATACTCCATTCCCTGGACAACACATCGTCAAAATCCACATGGGGAAAAAAGTCTTTTGAGAACATCTGAAGAAAAAAGTCACCACAGACACAGTAGGAGTCAGTTGCCATAACAGACACGTTGTAAGTATTGGATCAATCAGGCTTTCCACCATAGTGGAGAGTCTTAAGACTGTTCTTCATCTAGGTCAGAATCACAGAGAGATTCAGACAACTCGCCCTCCGAGTGACTATTGTGTCTAGGACAGAATTGTGATTGCGCTTTTGGAAATGCTGAAAAGGGGGGATTATGCAGGAGGTCCAGATGACAGTCGAGAATGGGTAGGCCTAGTTCTCTTTCGTGGTCTACCATTGGAGACGTCCTGCAAAATGGAGTTGACACCGTCAGATACATCCTGAATGGGTGGACTGGACATATGCTCTAACTTGTCTAAAATCTCTGTGGATGCCCTAGTAAGGTTCAAGACCGCCAGTGACAGAGAATGTGTCCATTCCGGCTTGGCGATCTGAGAGGGCTAAACAGAAAGGGAGCCAGCAGTAGAATCTATGAGCGCCTGTCACAAGGGGATACAGTTAGAACAAAATTGCTCCAACTGTCCACAAGAAAATTTAGTTTTGCAGTAAGAACACACATAAAATGTGGCCTGTATAGAGTCTTCTGCTCTGGTGTCAGACAGGGCACTAAAAAAGACTATAGCGATATTCACTGTTGCACACTACTACTACAAGGTAACTGCAGGAGGAGTAACACAGCAGGGGAGCTGGCTACCAAGCAGCACTTACCCTTGTTCTGTGGAGCGATGGCCCAAAAGCTGCAGGATGCATTCCAAAGGTGGAGTAGATCCCAGTATCTCCATGATTGGTACCATAAGTCCTGGCAACACTGCTTCAAATGAGAAGACGCCAAGTGGGGAGGTCCCAGAAGGGCACAGGCAAGAGAATTGAAAAAGTATACTTATATGGCATATGCACAGGCTAGAATACGGAGGCCTAAAGTAATGTTCTGGCAGCATCCCACTGGCAAGATCAGTCACTGTGTTTCCACTCCCACCACATTTAGTAGGTGCATGCAGTTCTGGAAGTAGGAGCGGCGCAGGCAAAATCCCAAACGCGGGAAGAGGATTGAACTCCGATCACTTGTGCGAGCAGTCAGACGACCCCACCATGCCACCAGGGGCAGTCCCCCTCCTCGATCTCGGGGGACTCCAGGAACCCCCTGGTGGTTAGCTTCATTCTGTTCATCCCCTTCGGCGGGATAACAGGGAGCTGTGTCCCACAATGATAGGGGCAAGAAACAAATGTAAAGCATTTTTATTGTACAAAAGTAATAAAACATAAAAATCTATATTACATATAGATTTCATATCTTGGTAATTGTACCATAAAATAAAGCTAACATTTATTCCGTACAATGAATGGTGTAGATATAAAATACAAAAAACGCATTATTTAGCTTCTACAGACTGAAATCTAATGAATAAAGCTAAAGTAAAATACATGCAGCATTCCAATCCTGGACTGTTACCACAAAAACAACATCAATTAGAAAAATATTGGAACCATTCACCATTGTGTAATAATGGTTGCGGCGTCCAAGTACCTGGATTACATAGGGGTCGTACCATCGAAGGTCTCTGTACCATATGAGCTGACCGTCCTACTGTAGTAATTTTATTTTACAAGAAGTCACACATTTCTGAGCAATTTCTGTTCTGACTGTGGTTTCCTGTGTGTATTTTTCAAAATTACCCAACCCTGATGAAACACTATGCAAAACTGATGTTTATGCTGATAGTGTACCAGTACTATACAGTAGAGTATCCCCAAACCAGAGTAGGATTAAAGAGAACACCTCACCAAGAGTCATAATAAACCGTTCCAGGAACACTTTTTAGCTATGAAAACACTTATGTGTATTTACTCCCACCGACTCCGAGATATCATCCCTGACACATCTTGACGTTTTTGACAGCAGTGGCCAGGCATTCATGCCATCACTCCATTACCTTCAATGGGACCCAGTGGAAAGCCGCATTCAAGAATTTTTTAAGTGATGAACATAGGAAAATGTTCCTTTGGAGGGGTATCTTTCAAGTCACCTTGTGGGAGATTGCCAACATTCACATAGTCGCCATTGAGGTTCACAATCTAATTTCTGTACGCCAGACAGATACATAGAACAATTTCAACAAACCTATCAGTATAGGATTTTTCTTGAGTGTCAGCAGAATCCCAAAGATATTCAAGAAAAGATCCAAAGTTCATGCAGATTGCCTTCCGTCAGATACAAATTATAGACCTCCGGGCCGCAAGACAAAAGTGTTAACAACAGAACTATTGCACAATGTTTTGTAAGAATGGACTATCCAAGTAGAGATCCCATATAATATTAGACCAGCTTCATGAATTTGGCACCACGCAGAAATGCTCCACAGCCAAACGCAGAAGGATCACATGGCAAAATCATGACCAATGTTCTTGTGACCAGTTGACCTGGCCACCAAGTTTTAAGACTGCCATAACACGTTATTTTTGGTCTTCTTGTCTTGCGCAGATTATATTACTTTTCTGCAACCTTGTAATCCGAATGATAAACATGATAGCTGTTTCAACATAGTCTACTGGTGGATTGATAAAGTCACTGATAGGAAATTCATTGTTAGGAGGGCTACAGGCCATTCAGATGCAGGCTGGAAGCTTGATGAAGATTCTTGTGGATTAGAAGGTTAAAAGAGTTTTGGTCCATGAAGTATTACAAGAACGCCATAAAGTCACATTTCAAATCCTCACTACAAGTGAAAGTACCTGTGCGGCCCACAGATGGCTCTTCGTAGTTGGGTTGACAACCTGAGTCATACTTCCAGGCACTTTTAGGCGTTGGACAATTTACTGCATACCAACTCATTATACCTTTAAGCTGTTTTATATTATTTTCATGCCTGTATAGGATTGAAACAAGAAAGAGTTAATTCATCTACGAAAAAAGACACAGTATTTGAGATAGACTTTAAATGGATTGTCCAGGATTTTCCAAAAATATGGCTAAGAGCAGGAAATGTCGTCACTCTGGTGTTCCTTACCGGTCCTACAGTGATGACATAGCGTACATCATTCATGTGACCACTACAACCAATCACCGACCTGAGCAGTGATGTTTGCATGTATGGTAAGTGACCTCTAAGATCAGGGATTGACAGCAGTAATCACGTTAATGAAGTATGTGATGTCATTGCTGCAGGACCAGTGAGGAACACTGGAGTGGTGGGGTATTCAACTTATTTTAACTGCTCTTAGCCACGTTTGAAGATCTTGGAAATCCCTTGAAAGAGGTTGTCCAGTGACAACCTGTCAGCTGTGTTGGAACCTCCACTTCCAACCCAATCCTAACGTTGGGTCACTTGCTGTGTTTTCCTCCCTCTCCCCCTTGTCAGTGACATCATTACAGAAGTTGGCTGATCATATCTGTCAAACCCCTTTCTATATCTCTGCATCTGTCATGTGTAGAAGTACAGTGTTGAGAGTGGCCTGCAGAGGGTGATAGTTAGTTTCTGCCACACTCAGAGGGAAAAATTATAGCTCAGTGAAGCTGGTAAGCTGGCTGCTAGCCAGAGAGGCGGGGAAGGACCGCTTCAGAGACGTGGTGCCTGAGGTCCAGTGTGGACCAGTTCTGAGCCTGTCTCAAGTTGGTAAGACAAAGACACTCTCTAGAAACCCCAGGCAAGATTAGTGACGGGGACTCTGTGGGTTTGTGAACCCTAGATAATGGACTCTGTGATAAGCTGCACAAGTTCATTGCTGTGGAATAAAATGGGAAGGCACCAGATTTGAAAGAAGTCCCATCTCTGGAGCATCTGTATGCATGTATGGTGCCCATTTCCAGTCCGAGAGGTTGGCAATCGACAGGCAAATAACCCCACTTGCCACACGTGATGGAGAAAGGGGCTGGCTTAGTTATTGAAATGAGCCAAACAGCCAGCCCCCTGCGATTATGTCATGAGCAAAAAAAGTGCCATATCACATGACCTGGTTTTGGAGCAAGCTGGGCTAGAAAAATATTTCCGTTTCCTGGACAACCTCTAAATTGTCTATAAGGACAGACCATGCTCAAACTGCTATCAGTGCAACAGGCATAATATCTTACACAGCCTAAACAGAATACGGAGTTATGTACATGGCTTTGTACAAGTGTAAAGGGACCCTTGCTTCAGGTTCAGGGATTTTCAGATGACCTTGGATGAAGTTGGTAGCACGGAGGTACGGGGACAGCTCACATGGGGTCCGGGAGCTGACATGTATGTTTTCTATAACAAACGTTAATGATGGTAAAAAGAAAACAGGTAAACAGCTTAAAGGGGTTGTCCCGCGCCGAAACGGGTTTTTTTTTTTTCAATAGCCCCCCTGTTCGGCACGAGACAAACCCGATGCAGGAATAAAAAAAAAAACGGCCAGTACTTACCCGAATCCCCGCGCTCCAGCGACTTCTTACTTACCTAAGTAAGATGGCCGCCGGGATCTTCACCCACGGTGCACCATGTAGTGCACCGTGCGGTCCATTGCCGATTCCAGCCTCCTGATTGGCTGGAATCGGCACACGTGACGGGGCGGAGCTACGAGGAGCCGCTCTCCGGCACGAGCGGCCCCATTCAAAAAGGAAGAAGACCGGACTGCGCAAGCGCGTCTAATCGTGTGATTAGACGCTGAAATTAGACGGCACCATGGAGACGAGGACGCCAGCAACGGAGCAGGTAGGTATAAAACTTTTTATAACTTCTGTATGGCTCATAATTAATGCACAATGTACATTACAAAGTGCATTAATATGGCCATACAGAAGTGTATACCCCCACTTTGTTTCGTGGGACAACCCCTTTAAGTCCTGTACTGGCTCACTCACAATAGTGTGCCAGTTGGCTAGTAAAGAGGCTCTGTATTAGCGGTATTGTGTCAAAAGTCCACTACTCATATATCGGGCTTCTCAAAATCAAAGGTCCTCCTTAATCCTCTTAACAAGTTCCTATTTACCAAATCACCACTAATATAGTTTCTAGCAACTCTGTATCACATCAGCACTGTCAGGCAGAATGGAGGAAGGGAACAAGAAGGCAGAAGTCTGTCTAATGCTTGTTCTCCGCTCAGCCTATATCTAAAAGAAACATCTGTTCCGATGAGGAGCTCACATCCGCAGGGCTAATACTGCACAACGCAATTTCTGTCACACCAGGGAGTATCCCTTGATCCTCACTCCATGCTGCACAGACTCAGGGGAGTATCCCCAGCTCCTCACACTGCAGCATAACTGCACAGACTAACTACTTCTTGTCTCAACTTCCTGCTCAGAGAGCTGCTCCTCATTCCCTTCCCAGTTCAAATTCACAGTAGTTTAAACATTACTGACAAAGCAGAACATCAAATGAACAATAAAAGTCAGCAACCACCAAACTCCTATTGCATAAGCTTTACAGAGCCAAAATAAAGTACTCATAGATGTCTATGGAACCATAGCGCACATCCGAGTGCCTCCATTACCATATGGAAATTGTGGCCTACTCCATTAGATGGTATATTATAGACATAGTCTTCTCTAGATAACATCATACAGTACATATAGTCCCAATATAGGGAGTCATGTTTCTCCATACGAGCTGCATGCACACTGCCCCTCCACATACACGTGGCCGTATGCATTCATATTACTGTCAAACGTATTTTTCTTCTATTTCTACAAGGCCTTTTCTTACATTTTTGCCCTTTATGTGCCATCACCTTGATATGTTAAACATTCTACAATTGTCTTGAGGCTTTCTACAGATCTGCTATTAGTAATATGTCTTTCACACCCTCTATCTATTTTTAGTGAGGCCACCAAAGTGTTTTTCCTGGTTGGTTTAACCACAAAACGCCTCATCAAGAGCAGCTGAACATTTACAGATGTTTTAAAAGGTATAGAGTATAAAAGGGAGAATCCTCAACAATTGATGTCTTCTAATAGCTAACTGCAGTGATGATGACAATATCTTTCGAAACTATTTAAGTCTCATTACACTTTTTTTCATTTTTGTTTTTCTTCCCAACTTTCTAAAAATATGGTGTAAAAATATAATGTTACGTTTATTCTACGGGTCAGTGTGATTATGGCAATACCAAATTTAGGGTGACTACCCACTAGCGTTTGCGAATTTGCTGCGTTTTTTTCCCCAGGTGTCTATGGGGGCTTTCTAATGTTAAAACGCATAGTGGCAAAATCGCAATTTATCGCAAAATCGCAATTTATCTCAAAATCGCGATTTTGCGCGATGCGATTTTAACATTAACAAGTTCCATAGACCCCTGGAGAAAAAAAAACGCTTCGAATTCGCAACCGCTAGGGGGTACTCACCCTAAATTTCCCCCCATATTTAACCCCTTTACGCAACAGGACGTACACTTACGTCCTGTGGATAGTGCGAGATCAGGAGAGATCCCGTGCTATCCAGCAGTGGGGGCCGGCTGTCAGTAATAGCCAGCCTCCCCCTGCAACAGCGGAGGTGCATTGGGACAGCGCCCACTGCTGTTAACCCCTTCCCTGTCACGATCTATGTGGATCGTCTCATGTAAAGGGTTCACAGAGGGAACGCGCTGTCTCTGTGATGTCATCGGACTCTTGCGATGAAATCACGGAAAGCGAGACAGGTTGCTATGGCAACAGGATGCCAGATATACACGTCCTGCATTGCCAGTGCCTATGATCGCTATAACAAGCGATAAAGCATTGCAGGGCAGAAGTCCTGCAATGCTTTATCATAGTGATCATAGGTGTGATTGTACAAGTCCCCTACAGGGACATAGAAAATGTACAAAAAAAGATAAAAATAATGTAAAAAAAAGGAAAATGTAAAAGAAATGTAAAAGAAACCCTTTTTTTGTGCTTTTTCGCATATTAGCATAAAAAATGTTTTAAAAATTAAAATCCTACATATTTGGTAAGGTCGTATACATAACGACGCGTGCAATAAATTGAACACACTTTTTATCCTGCACAACAAAAGTGTAAAAAAAAAACCTAAAAACTGAGGCAAAATGCTTATTTTTTTCATTTTGCCTCCCTAAAAACACAGGTGATCAAAAAAGCCGTATGTACCCAAAATGGTACCTATAAAAACTACAGCTAGTCTCGCAAAAAATAAGTCCTCACAGATCTCCGTCTATGGAAAAATAAAACAGTTATAGGACTTTGAATGCAGTGATATAGAAAAAATAATAATTTCGGGGAAAAAAAGGGTTTTTATTGCAGAAAAGTGGAAAAACCTAAAAAAAAAAAAAAGACTTTTGGTATTGTTATAAACGTACCAATTCGCAGAAAAAATGTATTGTGTCATTTATGCTGCATGATTAACGCTGTAAAAAAAGCCCAAAAATCTACGGCAGAATCTATGTGTTTTCTCTCCCTGCGATCATAAAAATTTTTATAAAAGTTTTACAATATAGTCTATGTACCCAAAAATGTCACCAATAAAAACTACAGTTCGCCACGCAAAAACCCTTATATGGCCGCGTCGACGGAAAAATAAAAAAGTAATGGCTTTTGAAAAATGGAGATGAAAATCCATCAAAAATCGGTGCATCCTCATGGCCAAAATATGTCCTTAAGGGGTTAAAGCCTTGTGGCAACAGTGGGGTGCAGATCGGTCCAATTCGGCACATCACTGCAGAGACTCAGAGATACCACGGCAGTGGAGACAGCCAAGTACAAGCTGTAGGCATCCCTGCATGTTAACCCAAGTCAATTATGTCTCCACCCTCAGCTTGGTGGTGACATAATACAACAGTACCGAGCCATACGCATGAGCAATGTTTTTTCTCACAGCGATGGTGCAAGATAAAAAATCTCTGCATGTCCTAGTTTTTCGCGTTCCTCGAAAAGCATCACGGATTGTTTTCAATGCGACCTTAAAAACATGGTCTGGCTCTCGCATGCCGTGATGTGTATGTGAGGCGTTTGTGCATGAAAAATGCCTTCATCTGCAGGTTTAACGCATTGTTGACACCAAAAGCAAGATCTCTCTCTCTTTCCCACCCACTATCCCCCACCTCACACCGCTCCCACCCCCACCCCCCCGCCCCCCGGAGCAGGCTCGGAGAAGAAGGCAGTTGCTCGAATGAGCGAGGCTCGCTCGAGTAACTGACCTTACCGAATGTGCTCGCTCATCTCAAGTTAAAATGCTAAAAAAAAGTGTTTAACATTTATAGTTTGTTTTTTTTTAATTTGTATATTTATGCTAAAATAAAGTATGGGAATGGGTTCCTCTATTTTTTTCAGATGTTTTACTATATAATATGTATGGTTTTGGTTTACAGGGCGCATACAGTTTTGGTTGGCGTCGGCTTTGTGTTTTTTCCTTTCTTATGTATATATTGTTTTATTTTAGAATTTTGTTTTCTTTGTGTATGTAATTGTGATTTTTACTATCTATGTCCCCCATGACATCATATAAGACCTCTGGGGGACATTCATTTTTTTTTTTATTTGACACTTTCCCACTGTAGCTGGGGCATCCATAGGAGCCCCAGTTACAGGGAAAAGCAACCCCTGTAGTGACATTAGTCGATGGCAGAGCTGGCCAGGGTCTAGTATGACCCTCCAGCTCTGCTGTAGCAGGGAACCCCGGTGGTCACATGACCCCCTGGGCTACCGTAGTGAAAGTTACACCTCACTTTCACTTTCTAGTACACAGTGCCCCTTGAGCACTGTGTACTTGGGGAAGGAAAAAGCAGGAAGGGTTAAAAACGAGAGATGAGCTAGCATGCTCGGATAAAGCAGTTACTCGAGTGTGCAACTGCTTACTGGTCCGAGCAGGCTCAGGGGGGGCGGTGGGGGTGATTAGGGGGTAGCGGGGGGGGGGGGGGGGGGAGAGATAGGACCAGGTACTGGTATATCAGACGGACAGCAGAGAAGAGCAATTACAGCTAAAGTACCCTCCTTCCACTCTGGTCCCAGGACAGAATTTTATCCTGAAACTGGAGGGTCGCTTTAAGCTATTATTACAGAGTCATTACAAATGATCTTCCCGATGTGAAGCCCTCATACCTCCTATTTAATTACAGATACAGAAGTCTGATATAATATGAAACAGAAACTCAAACATTTTTGTTGCACAACATCAAAAATGTTTTTCCCATCAGAGGCGTACAATGTGACCCTCTTTGTCACTGGACACACATTGAGCCTGTGGTCAAGTTCCTGTCGTACATGTTGTAGCGGATCATGACTGATGCAATGGATTCTGTGATGCATTCTCATAGATCATGGTGGGTGGTAAGGAGAGCATGTAGACTCTAATGTCAAGGAGTAAGGTCTAAGCTCAACTCCTCTGTTTTTATTAAGAATGCATCCAGCATACAATAGATACGTTTCGGGGCCGTTGCGCCCCTTCCTCAGTATTTTAGCTAGGGACACACAGCCAGCACTGGTCTGTTCTCTTTACAGAGGAGTAGAGCACTTTGTCCGTTCCCTCGGAACTCCTCAAATTGCATTGCCCATTGTTGTCAATGGGGCTGGCATAGCATCGCGCGGCGTGAGAGGGGCATGCGAGTGCGATGCGATGCGAAGTTTACCCATTAACAACAATGGAAAACACTCCGAGATCGCTACTTCCCTGAAGGGATGTGAGGCAGTTTTAACACAAAAACGTCTTGTATCCACAGGGACATCACATGTTGGCCAGCGCGATATCAGGCTGAGTTTCACAGCCCGATATCACACTCACCTGTGTGAAATTAGCTGTTAGACCATTATGGTAAATGAATATTTGCAAGTTTCTGTTTCCATTGATATCAAATTTTTGCCAATGAGTGTCATAAAAAAAATGAGGTTTGAGGGGTGTCACATTGTGAAGATCATTTGTTATAACCCCATACTATTTACTATAAAGGGCTGTTAATTCCAGGGTGCCGTACATATGAAAATGGAGGCTTGAGTAAATTATATATGGGAAACAACACCAAAAATAAGCATGAAGTAAATTAGTTACAGATTCAGAGGGAGAGAGGCTACTGCCCATTAGGCACACATATCAAACACAAGGATCAGACACCTGAGTTTGCCTAATAGGCATTCCACTCACCCAGCCTGCAGCTCCGATCCTGTGGCAGCAGTACATAGTCTGTGACTGCTGACCTCCCTTCCCTGATGTGTATGTGCACCATCTTGAGCACGGAGGACAAGACAATAGTCACGAACTCAGCAGTGGCTGCAGTCGCTGGACCGTAGCTACAGGCTGTGTGAGTGGGATGCCTATAGGGATGCTGCCCAGCTAGACGCCAATAGGGGGTTGCTATCAATACTTGCGACAGATATGGGGGTCACTTATTACTACTGGGATAAATATAGGGGATATTATTACTTTTAGAGCCACTACGGGGGCATTATTACTACTGGGGCCAATACAGGAAGACTATTACTACTAGAGCCACTACGGGGGGCATTATTATTACTGGAGCCACTACGGGGGCATTATTACTACTGTAGCCACCAATATAAGGGACATTTACTACTACATGACCACTACGGGGCAATAGATCTAGAAGCAGAAGCACAGTAATGTAGAAGGAGGAGGATAGTAATATAGAAGCAGGAGCACAGTAATATAGAAGGTGGAAGATTGGTCTCAAAGAAAGAGCACAGTAATATACAAGGCAGAGGACAGATCTAGAAGGAAGAGCACAGGAGGAGTAATGTAGAAGGCAGAGGAGGACAGGTCTAGGAGGAGGAGCACTGTAATGCAAAAGCAAGAGGATAGATCTAACAGGAAGAGCACAGATTAATCTAGAAGGAGAATAGGTCTAGAAGGAGGAGTACTGTAATGTAGAAGGTGGAGGATAGGTCTAGGAGGAGAAGAGTAATGAATAAGGCAGAGGACTGGTCTAGAAGGAAGAGTTTAAAATAATGTAAAACACAGGACAGGTCTAGAAGGAGGAGCACAGCAATGTAGAAGGAGGATAGGTCTGGGAGGAAAAGTACAGTAATGTATAAAAACGATAAGTCTAGGAAAAGGAGCATAGAAGGCGGAGGACACATCTAGAAGGAGGAGCATAGTAACTCAAAAGGAAGGCAACAGGTCTAGAAGCCGGAGCACAGAGTAATGATGAAGGCAGAGACAGGTCTAGAAGTAAGAACACATTAATGTAGGGGGAGAAAGGGCCCAGAAGGAGGAGCACAGCAATATTAGAGAAAGAGGACAGGTCTAAAAGGAGGAGCACAGTAATATAAAAGGAAGAGGACAGGTCTAGAAGGAGGAGCACGGTAATGCAGAAGGTCGAGGACAGGTCTAAAAGGAGGAGCACCGTTATATAAAAGCAAGAGGGCAGGTCTAGAAATAGAAACACAGTAATATAGAAGGAAAAGATCAGGTCTTGAAGGAGCAGCAAAATGATGGGTTAGTGGGATGGTTGCATGTTTAGACGAAGGGAACATGCCAGTAACAGGTTACAGAGATGAGTTAGGGCTTGGAGAATGACACGCTGATACTTGGGGGACAGGATAATGACACGCTGACACTTGAGGGACAGGATAATTACACACTGATACTTGAGGGACAGGATAATGACACACTGATACTTGAGGGACAGGATAATGACACATTGACAGTTGGGGGACAGGATAAGGACACACTGATACTTGGGGGAAAGGATAATGACTAGAGATGAGCGAACGTACTCGGTAAGGGCGATTTCGCAATCGAGCACCGCGATTTTCGAGTACTTCACTACTCGGGTGAAAAGTACTCGGGTGCGCCGGGGGGCAGGGGGAGGCGCGGCGGAGCGGGGGGTAGCAGTGGGGAACAGGGGGGAGCCCTCTCTCTCTCCCTCTCCCCCCCCCACTCCCCTCTGCAACCCCCCGCTCACCCCAGGCGCACCCGAGTACTTTTCACCCGAGTAGTGAAGTACTCGATTGCGAAATTGCCCTTACCGAGTACGTTCGCTCATCTCTAATAATGACACATTGACACTTGGGGGAAAGCATACTGACACACTGATACTGGGGGGACAGGATAATGACACACTGATACTTGGGGGACAGGACAATGACACGCTGATACTTGGGGGACAGGATAATGACACGCTGATACTTGGGGGACAGGATAATGACACGCTGACACTTGGAGGACAGGATAATGACACACTGATACTTGGGGAACAGGATAATGACACACTGATACTTGGGGGACAGGATAATGACACACTGACACTTGGGGGACAGGATAATGACACATTGACACTTGGGGGAAAGCATACTGACACACTGATACTGGGGGGACAGGATAATCACACACTGATACTTGGGGGACAGGACAATGACACGCTGATACTTGGGGGACAGGATACTGACACGCTGATACTTGGGGGACAGGATAATGACACACTGATACTGGGGGAACAGGATAATGACACACTGATACTTGGGGACAGGATAATGACACACTGATACTTGGGGGACAGGATAATGACACGCTGACACTTGGGGGACAGGATAATGACACGCTGATACTTGGGGGACAGGATAATGACACATTGACACTTGGGGGAAAGCATACTGACACACTGATACTGGGGGGACAGGATAATGACACACTGATACTTGGGGGACAGGACAATGACACGCTGATACTTGGGGGACAGGATACTGACACGCTGATACTTGGGGGACAGGATACTGACACGCTGATACTTGGGGGACAGGATAATGACACACTGATACTTGGGGACAGGATAATGACACACTGATACTTGGGGGACCGGATAATGACACACTGATACTTGGGGGACAGGATAATGACACACTGATACTTGGGGGACAGGGTAATGACACACTGATACTTGGGGGACAGGATAATGAAACGCTGATACTTGGGGGATGGGATAATGACACGCTGACACTTGGGGGACAGGATAATGACACGCTGACACTTGGGGGATGGGATAATGACACACTGACACTTGGGGGACAGGATAATGACACGCTGACACTTGGGGGACAGGATAATGACACACTGATACTTGGGGACAGGATAATGACACACTGATACTTGGGGGACAGGATAATGACACGCTGATACTTGGGAACAGGATAATGACACACTGATACTTGGGGGACAGGATAATGACACGCTGATACTTGGGGGACAGGATAATGACATGCTGATACTTGGGGGACAGGATAATGACACGCTGATACTTGGGGGACAGGATAATGACACGCTGATACTTGGGGGACAGGATAATGACATGCTGATACTTGGGGGACAGGATAATGACACACTGATACTTGGGGGACAGGATAATGACACGCTGATACTTGGGGGACAGGATAATGACATGCTGATACTTGGGGGACAGGATAATGACACACTGATACTTGGGGGACAGGATAATGACACGCTGATACTGGGGGGACAGGATAATAACACACTGATACTTGGGGAACAGGATAATGACACGCTGATACTGGGGGGACAGGATAATAACACACTGATACTTGGGGAACAGGATAATGACACGGTGATACTTGAGTTATAGGATAATAACACAGTAATACTTGTGTTACAGGATAATGTATGGCGGAAGGACGCTTAGGTCCGTAAGCCTTGTGAAATATGAGTGAGACCTGGGTGTGTAAGGGTTAAGAGTGTCTGAGAAAAGGGAAGTGGGAGTGGGGGTTTAACACTATCTCTAGTTTTACAGGTAGGGCAAGAGAAGAGATGCTGAAAGAAATAGGCTGTATCTAAGAAGAAGGTGGTAGAGGAGTCTCTGATTAGTTGTGAGTTTCGGAGGGAACAAGCTGTGGAGAAATATCTATGTTCTCCCACAGCAACAGGATGCTGATTGGCTGTCAAGGAATTGATTTAAGACATCGCTAACAGGATGGAATTCACATTCCTGTCAGCTACCTTGGATTGTCCGTCCGGCCCTCCCATCAGTTGACCTGTTTTCATGGACTTATCTTTGTCTCGGTCATGTTCTTTAAATGGGGTTGCCGCCCGCCTCCTGCGGTTGAGCATGGACTTGAGTTTTTGAATGTTTTATTAGTAGTCTACGCAGTTGGTATATATATTTAATTATTTATTGAAAGTTTGGTTTAAACCGTTTAAAGAAATAAATGTCGCGGCCATTTTAATCCAAAAAAAAAAAGTGTAGGGTCATTATTTATATTTACAAAAGTGTTTTGAGCATAAGATCCAATGACACGATGATACTTAGGGTATAGAAGAATGACACATGGGGTACAGGATGGAGACAGCATTCAGCATGTTGTATATGCGACGTACCTGGGGTAATGTGACTACGCTGTACACGGTTTCCACTGTATTTGCTGCTGTCCCGACCATCTTCTTTTGAGAACTACCTGTTTTCTAATATAAAAGTAAAACAGTTCCTGATAAAGATATATATATATATATATACTGTATATTATAATAAAGTCCTCCAGGGGGTGGGGGCGGCAATGACACTCTGGACTAGAAAGTGCATAAAACTTACTTCAGTTTTATTCTTGAACAGCACACTCCAGGCAAAGCAACAAAAAGGCCATTCAACAAAACATAATCAAAGGTGCACCATGCAGGGTGCTCAGAGGTTTCTCAGATCCATGCTGTCAGGTTGTACTCCCTCCTCAGCTTGACAGACACTGACTTTCCAGAGCTGCAGTCTTTTATGCCTCAGTAACGGGGTCAGTGCCTACAGCCGAGTTCTCTGAAGTCATGGACTGGATCGCCACGCTGTCCATACTAAGAGCCTGGGAGGGAGATATACTCCATCCACCACTTCACCCTTTAACTGCCTACATATCCCCCCCTCTTCTCCAGACCGGAGGGCTGGGCCTTTTCGGTGACCAGACAATGCACCCTAGACAGGGCATCAGCATTACCTTGTGAGTTGCGTGGTCTATATTCGAGGGTGAACTTGAAGTTCTGAAGCGAAAGAAACCACCTCATCACCCTCGCGTTCTTTTCCTTATTTAACTTCATCCAGGTCAAGGGGGCATGGTCTGACACCAACTTGAACTCTCTCCCCAAGAGATAGTACCTCAATGTTTCTAGTGCCCATTTTACTGCTAAACATTCACGTTCAACAATAGCGTAATTCTTCTCCGCAGGAGATAGTTTCCAGCTTAAACACAGTACTGGATGTTCTTCCCCATTTATGGACTGGGACAACACTGCACCCAACCCTACATTAGAAGCATCTGTCTGCACAATAAACTCTTTCGAGAAGTTGGCCGTTATCAATACTGGCTGTTGGCACAGAGCAGACTTTAAATTTTGAAAGGCCTGCTCGGCTTCGGCTGTCCATGCCACCATTACCAACTTGCCCCCTTTCGTCAAGTCCGTAAGCGGTGCTGCAGTGGAGGCAAAGTTAGGCACAAACCTACGGTAGTACCGGGTCATTCCTAAAAAAGAACTGACCTGTTTTTTTGGTCTAGGCCATGCCTGTATGGCCTCTATCTTGTTGACCTGGGGTTTAATGACACCATGGCCAATAACATAGCCAAGGTACTTGGCTTCCTCCAGTGCCAGTGCACATTTTCCAGGGTTTAAGGTTAAACCTGCCCCTTTTATGGCATCCATGACCGCCTGTACCTTCCCAAGGTGACTCGCGCAATCGGCACTATAGACTACGACATCGTCTAGGTATGCGGCAGAATAGTTATGGTGAGACCTCAAAATCCAATCCATTAATCTTTGAAAGTTAGCAGGCACGCCATGTAACCCAAACGGCATGTCTTTGTACCGAAAAAAGCCCTCTGGGGTTGAGAAGGCCCTTATATCTTTGGCCTTGTCAGTGAGAGGTATTTGCCAGTACCCTTTGGTAAGGTCAAGTGTGGTGATATATCTGGCATTACCCAGTCTCTCAGTTAATTCATCAACCCTGGGCATGGGAAATGCATCAAATTTAGAGATTTCGTTTAACTTCCTGAAATCATTGCAAAACCTCCAAGTACCATCTGGTTTGGGAACTAACACAATGAGGCTTGACCACTCGCTTTTTGATTCCTCTATCACCCCTAATTTCAGCATACGCTTAATCTCGGCAGAAACTGCTTCCCTACGAGCTTCTGGAATCCTATACGGTTTTAAGTTTACCTTCATCCCGGGTTCAGTTATGATATTATGTGTTATGACTAGAGATGAGCGAACGCGTTCGTCCGAGCTTGATATCCGTGCGGATATTAGGGTGTTCGGGATGTTCGTTATTCGTAGCGAACACCATGCGGTGTTCTGGTTACTTTCACTTCCTTCCCTGAGACGTTAGCGCGCTTTTCTGGCCAATTGAAAGACAGGGAAGGCATTACAACTTCCCCCTGCAACGTTTAAGCCCTATACCACCCCCCTGCTGTGAGTGGCTGGCGAGATCAGGTGTTCGCCTAATATAAAAGTCGGCCCCTCCCGCGGCTCGCCTCAGATGCGGTGTGAGTTAGATGAGGGACAGTGCTGTTTATACCGGAGCTGCTGTAGGGAAAGAATTGGTAGTTAGTGTAGGCTTCAAGACCCCCCAAAGGTCCTTATTAGGGCCACTGATAGCTGTGTGTTGGCTGCTGTTAGCAGTGGAATTTTTTTTTTTCTCAAAATCGGCTCTGCAGAGCGTTGCACCCGGCATTAGGGACAGAAGTGCTGCATAGGCAGGGAGAGTGTTAGGAGTGCGTGTAGCCTTCAAGAACCTCAACGGTCCTTTCTAGGGCCATATTTATCCGTGTGCAGTACTGTCCAGGCTGCTGTTAGCTGTGCTGCATTTTTTTTGGGCTTCTCAAAATCGCCTCTGCAGAGCATTCCACCCTCCATTGATACTGCAGGGAAAGAATTGTATAGGCAGGGCCACAACACAGTTATTATTCATAGAATATACGCAGTGCTGCCTTTTGGTGGAAAAACAAGTGGAAACAAATCTATTTGTCCAGCCTCTGTCCGTCCTTACGGGCGGTGGACACGTGTGAGCTGCGTGAAAAACATTGCTAAATCATACGCACCCAGCTACGCTTTACTGCTGGCTTCGCCATTTGCTTTCCTTAATTGGGAAAAAAAATACCTGCTCTGCCAGAGTTATAATAACTCTGCTACCCTCACGTTCTGTGACACATAAGCAGGGACACAGCACAGTTATTAAACTTCTCATGTTCATTGAATATACGCAGTGCTGCCTTTTGGTGGGAAAAAAACTGAAAACAAATCTATTTGTCCAGCCTCTGTCCGTCCTTACGGGCGGTGGACACGTGTGAGCTGCGTGAAAAACATTGCTAAATCATACGCACCCAGCTACGCTTTACTGCTGGCTTCGCCATTTGCTTTCCTTAATTGGGAAAAAAAATACCTGCTCTGCCAGAGTTATAATAACTCTGCTACCCTCACGTTCTGTGACACATAAGCAGGGACACAGCACAGTTATTACACTTCTCATGTTCATTGAATATACGCAGTGCTGCCTTTTGGTGGGAAAAAACTGAAAACAAATCTATTTGTCCAGCCTCTATCTGTCCTAACGCCTGTGGACACGTGTGAGCTGCGTGAAAAACATTGCTAAATCATACGCACCCAGCTACGCTTTACTGCTGGCTTCGCCATTTGCTTTCCTTAATTGGGAAAAAAAATACCTGCTCTGCCAGAGTTATAATAACTCTGCTACCCTCACGTTCTGTGACACATAAGCAGGGACACAGCACAGTTATTAAACTTAGATTATTCATTCACTAGAGGCAGTGGGGCCTTTTGTTTTCCCAAAAGGGCAAAAATTATATTTGGCCTGCAGTCTTGCGCCAATTTATTTCCTGCCTGTTAAATCAAATCACTGGTAATACAGCATGCTGAGGGGTAGGGGTAGGCCTAGAGGACGTGGACGCGGCCGAGGACGCGGAGGGCCAAGTCAGGGTGTGGGCACAGCCCGAGCTCCTGATCCCGGTGTGTCGCAGCCGACTGCTGCGCGATTAGGAGAGAGGCACGTTTCTGGCGTCCCCACATTCATCGCCCAATTAATGGGTCCACGCGGGAGACGGTTATTAGAAAATGAGCAGTGTGAGCAGGTCCTGTCCTGGATGGCAGAAAGTGCTTCGAGCAACCTATCGTCAACACGCAGTTCTGCGCCGTCCACTGCTGCAAATCCGAATCCTCTGTCTGCTGCTCCTCCTTCCTCCCAGCCTCCTCACTCCACTACAATGACACCTGCTCAGGAGCGGGAACACTCCCAGGAACTGTTCTCGGGCCCCTGCTTAGATTGGGCAGCAGCGGTTCCTCTCCCACCAGAGGAGTTTATCGTCACTGATGCCCAACCATTCGAAAGTTCCCGGGGTCCGAGGGAAGAGGCTGGGGACTTCCGCCAACTGTCTCAACAACTTTCTGTGGGTGAGGAGGATGATGACGATCAGACACAGTTGTCTTGCAGTGAGGTAGTAGTAAGGGCAGTAAGTCCAAGGGAGCAGCGCACAGAGGATTCGGAGGAAGAGCAGCAGGACGATGAGGTGACTGACCCCACCTGGTGTGCAACGTTACTCAGGAGGACAGGTCTTCAGAGGGGGAGTCAAGGGCATCAGCAGGGCAGGTTGCAAGAGGCAGTGCGGTGTCCAGGGGTAGAGGCAGGGCCAGACCGAAAAATCCACCAAGTGTTTCCCAAAGCGCCCCCTCGCGCCATGCCACCCTGCAGAGGCCGAGGTGCTCTAAGGTCTGGCAGTTTTTCACAGAGACGCCTGACGACCGACGAACAGTGGTGTGCAACCTTTGTTGCGCAAAGCTCAGCCGGGGAGCCAACACCAACAGCCTCACCACCACCACCATGCGCAGACATATGATGGCCAAGCACCCCACAAGGTGGGACGAAGGCCGTTCACCGCCTCCGGTTTGCACCCCTGCTTCTCCCCCTGTGCCCCAACCTGCCACTGAGATGCAACCCCCCTCTCAGGACACAGGCACTACCGCCTCATGGCCTGCACCCACACCCTCATCTCCGCTGTCCTCGGCCCAATCCAGCAGTGTAGTTCAGCGCACCGTTCAGCCGTCGCTTGCGCAAGTGTTCGAGCGCAAGCGCAAGTACGCCGCCACGCACCCGCACGCTCAAACGTTAACCGTCCGCATAGCAAAATTCATCAGCCTTGAGATGCTGCCGTATAGGGTTGTGGAAACTGAGTCCTTCAAAAGTATCATGGAGGCGGCGGCCCCGCGCTACTCAGTTCCCAGTCGCCACTACTTTTCCCGATGTGCCGTCCCAGCCCTGCATGACCACGTCTCCCGCAACATTGTGCGCGCCCTCACCAACGCGGTTACTGCCACGGTCCACTTAACTACGGACACGTGGACAAGCACAGGCGGGCAGGGCCACTACATCTCCCTGACGGCACATTGGGTGAATTTAGTGGAGGCTGGGACAGAGTCAGAGCCTGGGACCGCTCACGTCCTACCCACCCCCAGAATTGCGGGCCCCAGCTCGGTGGTGGTATCTGCGGAGGTGTATGCTTCCTCCACTAAAGCACCCTCCTCCTCCTCCTCCTCCTCCTCTGTCTCGCAATCAAGATGTGTTAGCAGCAGCATGTCGCCAGCAGTCGGTGTCGCGCGGTGTGGCAGCACAGCGGTGGGCAAGCGTCAGCAGGCCGTGCTGAAACTACTCAGCTTAGGCGATAAGAGGCACACGGCCCACGAACTGCTGCAGGGTCTGACACAGCAGACCGACCGCTGGCTTGCGCCGCTGAGCCTCCAACCGGGCATGGTCGTGTGTGACAACGGGCGTAACCTGGTGGCGGCTCTGCAGCTTGGCAGCCTCACGCACGTGCCATGCCTGGCCCACATCTTTAATTTGGTGGTTCAGCGGTTTCTGAAAAGCTACCCACGCTTGTCAGACCTGCTCGTAAAGGCGCGCCGGCTCTGCGCACATTTCCGCAAGTCCCACACGGACGCTGCCACCCTGCGCACCCTGCAACATCACTTTAAGCTGCCAGTGCACCGACTGCTGTGCGACGTGCCCACACGGTGGAACTCTATGCTCCACATGTTGGCTAGGCTCTATGAGCAGCGTAGAGCAATAGTGGAATACCAACTCCAACATGGGCGGCGCAGTGGGAGTCAGCCTCCTCAATTCCTTTCAGAAGAGTGGGCCTGGTTGGCAGACATCTGCCATGTCCTTGGTAATTTTGAGGAGTCTACCCAGGTGGTGAGCGGCGATGCTACAATCATTAGCGTCACCATTCCTCTGCTATGCATCTTGAGAAATTCCCTGCAAACCATAAAGGCAGCTGCTTTGCGCTCGGAAACGGGGGCGGGGGAAGACAGTATGCCGCTGGATAGTCAGGGCACCCTCCTGTCTATTTCTCAGCGCGTACAGGAGGAGGAGGAGGAGCATGAGGAGGATGAGGAGGAGGGGGAAGAGACAGCTTGGGCCGCTGCTGACGGTACACCGGCTGATTGCCTGTCATCCTTTCAGCGTGTATGGCCTGAGGAGGAGGAGGAGGATCCTGAAAGTGATCTTCCTAGTGAAGACAGCCATGTGTTGCGTACAGGTACCCTGGCACACATGGCTGACTTCATGTTAGGATGCCTTTCTCGTGACCCTCGCGTTGCACGCATTCTGGCCACTACGGATTACTGGGTGTACACACTGCTCGATCCACGGTATAAGGAGAACCTGCCCACTCTGATTCCCGAAGAGGAAAGGGGTTCGAGAGTGTTGCTATACCACAGGACCCTTGCGGACAAGCTGATGGTAAAATTCCCAGCCGACAGCGCTAGTGGCAGAAGGCGCAGTACCGAGGGCAAGGTAGCAGGGGATGTGCGTAGATCGAGCAGCATGTACATCCCAGGCAGTGCAACAGTCTTTAAGGGCCTGGCCAGCTTTATGGCTCCCCACCAAGACTGTGTCACCGCTCCCCAGTCACGGCTGAGTCGGCGGGAGCACTGTAAAAGGATGGTGAGGGAGTACGTAGCGGATCGCACGACCATCCTTGGTGATGCCTCTGCCCCCTACAACTACTGGGTGTCGAAGCTGGACATGTGGCCTGAACTAGCGCTGTATGCCCTGGAGGTGCTTGCTTGTCCTGCGGCTAGCGTCTTGTCGGAGAGGGTGTTTAGTGCGGCTGGGGGAATCATCACAGATAAGCGTAGCCGCTTGTCAACCGACAGTGCCGACAGGCTAACACTCATCAAGATGAACAAAGGCTGGATTTCCCCAGACTTCTGTTCTCCACCAGCGGACAGCAGCGATACGTAAGCAATACGTAGGCTGCACCCGAGGATGGAAGCTACGTTCTCTCTCACCATCCAAAACGGGGACATTTCTGCTTCATCAATCTGTGTCTAATATTCCTCCTCCTGCTGCTCCTCCTCCTGAAACCTCACGTAATCACGCTGAACGGGCAATTTTTCTTAGGGCCACAAGGCTCACTCAAATAATTTTTCAGAACAATTTTTATAAGTTTCAATGCGCTTAAAAGCATTGGAACTTTAACTTGAACCAATTTTTCGTTACACTTGGCTGCCTCCAGGCCTAGTTACCACTTAAGCCACATTAACCAAAGCGATTAATGGGTTTCACCTGCCCTCTTGGCTGGCCATGGCCAATTTTTGGGATGTACATTAGTACTGTTGATACAGCAATTTTTGTGGGCCCTCGCCTACAGTGTAATCAAATTAATTTTTAGGCCACCTGCATTACAGCTGACGTTACCTCAGCTGTGTTGGGCAATGCAATGGGATATTTTTATGTACCGCCGGTGGGTTCCAGGGAGCCACCCATGCTGTAGGTGCACACTGAGTTTTTAATACATCTGTACACTTCTAAAGAACCCGTCTGACTGGGGCATGCAGTGTGGGCCGAAGCCCACCTGTATTACGCACGACATTACTACCTCAGCTGTGTTGGGCAATGCAATGGGATATTTCTATGTACCGCCGGTGGCTTCCTGGCACCCACCCAGGCAGTGGGTCCACAGGGAGTTTAACCTACATGTGTCCACTTGTAAAGAACCCCAGTCTGACTGGGGCATGCAGTGTGGGCCGAAGCCCACCTGCATTAAGCACGACATTACTACCTCAGCTGTGTTGGGCAATGCAATGGGATATTTTTGTGTACCGCCGGTGGGTTCCAGGGAGCCACCCATGCTGTAGGTGCACACTGAGTTTTTAATACATCTGTACACTTCTAAAGAACCCGTCTGACTGGGGCATGCAGTGTGGGCCGAAGCCCACCTGTATTACGCACGACATTACTACCTCAGCTGTGTTGGGCAATGCAATGGGATATTTCTATGTACCGCCGGTGGCTTCCTGGCACCCACCCAGGCAGTGGGTCCACAGGGAGTTTAACCTACATGTGTCCACTTGTAAAGAACCCCAGTCTGACTGGGGCATGCAGTGTGGGCCGAAACCCACCTGCATTAACCCTTTCCAGTCCACTGTGTGACCTGTGAAGACATTAGGGTTTAAGGCTGTACAGCTCCGTTGTTGGTAGACGTCCGTCGGGGTTCTCTTACTGTATATTGCCAGCCTCTCTGCTGTCGGAGCCTATCCTACGTGTCAGCTCATGCAGTACTGGCTTTAGCCAGCATATAGCGCCGTTGTATAACAGCAGAAAAAGAGTAAGCCCCCTAGGAAAACCATATACAAATTGGATTGGAAAGGGTTAAGCACAACATTACTACCTCAGCTGTGTTGGGCAATGCAATGGGATATTTCTATGTACCGCCGGTGGCTTCCTGGCACCCACCCATGCTGTAGGTGCACACGGAGTTTTTACTACATCTGTACACTTATAAAGAACCCCAGTCAGACTGGGGCATGCAGTGTGGGCCGAAGCCCACCTGCATTAAGCACGACATTACTACCTCAGCTGTGTTGGGCAATGCAATGGGATATTTCTGTGTACCGCCGGTGGGTTCCAGGGAGCCACCCATGCTGTGGGTCGACAGGGACTTCACAATAGGGAGTTGTACCTGCCTGTGTCTATGAATTAAAAAGCCCGGTCTGACTGGGGCATGCAGACACCTTGACAGAATGAATAGTGTGTGGCACATAGGTTCCCCATTGCTATGCCCACGTGTGCAGCTCCTGATGGCGGTGGCACAGGATTCTATTTCTCATTGCTTCTGTACAGCATTGTGGGCTATCGCTCCGCCACTTTTAAAGAGGGTCGCTGCCTAGCCGTGCCAACCTCTGCAGTGTGTGCCTGCGGTCCCTCGTCATGGCAGACGCAATTCTAAATAGACATGAGCGTGGTGTGGCATGAGGGCAGCTGAAGGCTGCCCAGGGACACTTTGGTGTGCGCTGTGGGGGGGGAGGGGGGGCGGTTGGGCAGCATGTAACCCAGGAGAAGTGTCAGTGGAGTGTCATGCAGGCAGTGATTGTGCGTTGTTGGAGGTAGTGTGGTGCTTAGCAAAGGTATGCCATGCTAATGAGGGCTTTTCAGAAGTAAAAGTTGTTGGGAGGGGGGGGCCCACTCTTGCCGGTATTGTGGCTTAATAGTGGGACCTGTGAACTTGAGATGCAGCCCAACACGTAGCCCCTCGCCTGCCCTATCCGTCACTGTGTCATTCCCATCACTTTCCTGAATTGCCCAGATTTTCACACATGAAAACCTTAGCGAGCATCGGCGAAATACAAAAATGTTCTGGTCGCCCATTGACTTCAATGGGGTTCGTTGTTCGAAACGAACCCTCGAGCATCACGGGAAGTTCGTTCCGAATAACGAACACCAGAACATTTTGGTGTTCGCTCATCTCTAGTTATGACGTGTGTACGACCTGGCAGGTCAGAGAATTTGTCTGTTTCTTTGCAGGAACTATTTTGCCTCCTGCCGTTGGCACACCAATAGGGCCTCACCTACTCTAACATCAGGCAGGGAGGGCTGCAACCCACCCCTCCTAATGCTTGAGGTAGCCAAAGCTTCTCTGTCCTTCCAGAATTTTAGTAAATTAACATGGTACACCTGATACAGCATCCTATTTGCCGGCTGGTGCACTCTATAGTTTACATTGCCTAGCTTCTCAACGATTTCGTAGGGACCCTGCCATCTAGCGAGGAATCAAATCTACTCTCTACCGTAGGTACCAAGATGAGAACTCAGTCACTGGGACTAAAAGTTCTCACCCTGGCAGAACAATTGTACACTCTGCTTTGGGCCTCCTGTGCCCTCTGCAAGTGCTCCCTGACAATGGGCATTACAGTATTAATGCGATCCTGCATCTGAGCCACGTGCTCGATGACGCTCCTATAGGGAGTAGACTCGGCTTCCCAGGTTTCTCTGGCTATATCCAACAACCCTCTGAGGTGCCAACCATACAGCAACTCAAATGGCGAGACGCCTGTGGAAGCCTGTGGTACATCTCGTATGGAGAACATGAGATAAGGTAACAGACGTTCCCAGTCCCAACCATCTTTCACTACTACACACTTTAGCATTTGCTTCAGGGTCTTATTGAACCTCTCCACCAACCCATCCGACTGAGCGTGGTATACCGAGGTTCGTATGTGATCAGTTTTAAAGAGTTGGCACAATTCTTTCGTTACTTTGGACATTAACAGGGTCCCTTGGTCCATGAGGATTTCCTAGGGAAGACCTGCTCTGGAGAACACAAGGGACAATTCTTGTGCAATGTTTTTGGCAATAGGGCTTTTTAAAGGGATTGCCTAAGGGTATCGAGTGGCATAATCTAACACGACCAAAATGTATTGATGCCCTCTAGCCGATTTGACTATGGGACCCACTAAATTCATTCCAATTCTCTCAAAGGGAACCTCTATTATCGGGAGAGGCACTAAGGGACTGCGGAAGAACGACACAGGAGCGGTGATCTGACAGGTGGGGCACGACTCACAGTACTCCTTTATGTCCTTGTACACCCCTGGCCAAAAGAACCTTTGAAGAATTCTATCCTGCGTTTTATCAGTTCCTAAATGTCCTCCTAGCACATGATTAAGTGCTAAGTCTAGCGCCTTGCACCTGTACGGCTTCGGCACGACCAGCTGTTCCACCACTTTCCCGCTTATTTTTGTTACTCTATACAACAAATTATTAATCATGGCAAAATGGGGGAACCGTTGGTAAGAACTCGGTTCCTGTAACACACCATTTATCACTACATTTTCTTTGGCATTGATAAGAGTGGGGTCCCTTAACTGGGCTGTCCCAAAGTTCCCAGGCGCATCCTCCAGATCGGACACATCCTGCACCGTGGGGTAGACTTCCTCTTCAGCATCGTCTGCAGCCAAGACCTGTAAAGGAAAAGTTACATTCTCTGGTTCAACGTCCACATTTACCCCGCTATCCTGCGGAAGTGTAAGGTCAGCTGGGTTTGTGTCAGTCTCTCTAGAAGGGATTATCATTTTTCCCCACAAGTCCCAGAATACAGGAAAATTGCGCCTTAATATCACGCTGTGAATTAACCCTTTGACAACACCTACATCATAGGTCACAGTTCCGACATGAGTTTCAAAGTTACACTGTGCCATAGGATACACCCTTGTATCACCATGTATACATACCACACTTATGTGCTTACCCGGTATGAAGCTTTCTGCTATCAGGATAGCATGCACTAAGGTGACCAGGCTACCCGAGTCCAGCAGAGCCTCCACAGAATGGTGGTTTAACCTTATGCGACACAGATGTGGCTCAGTCTCTAGTCTCTGTGAGGCATTGCAGATGGGAATTGCGAATTGCCAAGCATCGTCACAATCCTTAGGCTCATTAGTAATAGGGCACTGAGCCAACACATGCCCGAGCCCCTAGCATCTCCAGCACCTCAAAGGCCCTAGTTTCCTTAGCTAAGAAGACTGGTTGGGGCTATCAGGGCCTTTTAACTCCAACAATGCCCCTTCCGGTGGCCCGACCTCCTTCCCGCCATGCTACAGCTTTCCTCCGGCATTTAGTAGTCTCTTACCCCGTGTAGGCCTGGAACTTGTAGCGGGGGTCTGGACGGAATGGACGTCCCAGAGGTAGTTCTCAGTCGCAGTGTAGCAGTCGACCAGATCTACCAGCTAGCTAGCATCCTTGGGTCCTCCATGGCCGACCCAGTGGTGCAGATCTACTGGCAGGGCATGGGTATAACGATCCACCACGACCTTATCGATAATCTGGGCGGGTGTGCAAACGTCCGGTTCCAGCCATTTTTTTACTAGATGGTACAAGCAAACATTTGCGACCTGGCTGATTGGTCAGACCTGTAGCTCCAATTATGTACTCTCAGAGCCCAGACCGCCCCGGTAACACCCAGATGAGCCAGGATCTCTGCTTTTAACCTGGCGTAGTCGGTTACCTCGTGACCACTGAGGTCATGGTATGCCTTCTGTGGTTCCGAAGTGAGGAACGCTGCTAGAACCTTGACCCACTCATCCTTGGGGGGTCAGATAGGCCTCAATATCGTCGCCAGGAGTCATCTTTTGCAGAAATTTCTGTACAGCCTCTCTGGGACTAGCTGTTGTCGGATCTCCTTCCTTCCTTAAGGCAGGATGTTTTAAGAGAACATCTGTCAACCGATCCATCCACGCCAACAGCTCCTCCATAGCTGGGGTTGGTGCTTGCATTGCACTCGCAGGCTTTACCCAAGACATTCACCAAGTGTCGTGCCGTTGCCCTTAGCAGTTAGGATTGCTGCCTGCATCCAAACACCATATGCAACAAAGTCCTCCAGGGGGTGGGGGGCAATGACACTCTGGACTAGGAAATGCATAAAACTTACTTCAGTTTTATTCTGGAAAGCACACTCCAGGCAAAGAAACAAAAAGTCCATTCAACATAACATAAGCAAAGGTGCCCCACGCAGAGTAATCAGAAGTTTCCTAAGGTCCACGCAGTAAGGTTGTACTCCCTCCTCAGCTTGACAAACACTGACTCCCCAGAGCTGCAGTCTTTTATGCTTCAGTAACCGGGTCAGTGCTTACAGCCGAGCCTGGGAGGGAGATACATCCACCACTTCAAAATTTAACTGCCTAATATATATATATATATATATATATATATATATATATATATGAGATAGATATCTGGTAGACAACTTACAACTCATCCGACTTACAACCTCATCAGGTACAGCAGCTTATCTCTAGTCTACCTCTAAATAATATAATCACCATATAATAGTCAGTTATCAATTCTACACAGTGATAGTAATTACAGTGCAGTGTAATGACAGTGTACTTACCTCCAGTGATCACAGACAATGTGGTCTTAAAATGTAGTTGCCCCCTCTCCATTTTTTTAACTTATGGCCCAGACCACCATCAAGATTTCTTGCAGTCACATTTTTTTCCTGCAAACTTGCCCCATCTTGCCGCTATCACCAATGCATCTCTCAGCATCTCTATACAGTAACTCCACCTTAGGGATCACCAAGAAATAATGCCTTCTTTGTGCCCTGACACAGTAATACTGCCTCCTTATGCCCTCACAATAATAATTGTACTTTTTGACCCTCCAGATGTAATAAAACTGACTATCTGTCAGTTAATAGTGTCCTGACAAAGCAACTTTGCACCCTCAGGATAATGACACACTGATACTTGGGGGACAGGATAATGACAGGCTGATACTTGGGGGACAGGATAATGACACGCTGATACTTGGGGGACAGGATAATGACAGGCTGATACTTGGGGGACAGGATAATGACACGCTGATACTTGGGGGACAAGATAATGACACACTGATACTTGGGGGACAGGATAATGACAGGCTGATACTTGGGGGACAGGATAATGACACACTGATACTTGGGGGACAGGATAATGACACACTGATACTGGGGGGACAGGATAATGATACGCTGATACTTGGGGACAGGATAATGACACACTGATCCTTGGGGGACAGGATAATGACACACTGATCCTTGGGGACAGGATAATGACACGCTGATACTTGGGGGACAGGATAATGACACGCTGATACTTGGGGGACAGGATAATGACACACTGATACTTGGGGGACAGGATAATGACACACTGATACTTGGGGAGAGGATAATGACACACTGATACTTGGGGTACAGGATAATGACACACTGATACTTGGGGGACAGGATAATGACACACTGATACTTGGGGGACAGGATAATGACACACTGATACTTGGGGGACAGGATAATGACACACTGATACTTGGGGGACAGGATAATGACACGCTGATACTTGGGGGACAGGATAATGACATGCTGATACTTGGGGGACAGGATAATGACACGCTGATACTTGGGGGACAGGATAATGACACGCTGATACTTGGGGGTACAGGATAATGACACACTGATACTTGGGGGACAGGATAATGACACACTGATACTTGGGGAGAGGATAATGACACACTGATACTTGGGGTACAGGATAATGACACGCTGATACTTGGGGGACAGGATAATGACACACTGATACTTGGGGGACAGGATAATGACATGCTGATGCTGGGGGGGACAGGATAATGACACGATGATACTTAGGGTATAGGAAAATGACACTTGGGGTACAGGATGAAGAGACACAACATTTAGCATGTTGTATATGTGACGTACCTGGGGTAATGTGACTTCGCTGTACACGGTTTCTTTTGTATTTTCCGCTGTCCTGTCCATCTTCTTTTGAGAATTCCCTGTTTTCTAATATAAAAGTAAGACAGGTCCTAATAAAGCAATATATATAAGACAGATATGAATGGTTTCACGTCGACTGGGGTTGGACTGCGCAATTTAAGCAGTTCCCAACCACATGTGGTGAATCATGCTGTTGAGACGTATTCGAATTTGGTGAGGCGTGATATAACATATTTGAGGTCTCAGGAGTTTAGGGTCAAATGTAAAAATAATTTGAGCGAAAATGACTGGAAGTCGTTACATGATCTCGGTGCGAGCGACAATATTACTATACACCTAGCCGACAAGGGTGGGGCCATAGTAGTCCTTGATTCAACATACTACCATCAGGAGATCATGTCTCAATTTTCCAAGACAGCAATTTATGAACCCCCTCCTAACAATCTAACTACCATGTTTAAAAATGAACTGCAATCATTGTTGGATGAGGCGTTATTAGGGGGTTTAATTGATAGACAGCTGTATGAGTTTTTACTACTGGCTCTTCCTTTGGTACCCTATCTTTACATGCTCCCAAAGACACATAAGGACCTTTAGAAACCACCATGATGTAGGCCTGATAGCAACCAGACACTACCTCCAACAATTGGACCTCTTCGAAGGCTGTATGGAGTTTGTAATGGCCTTACTGTCCTTGGTTTTGAATAACATTTTTTTTTTTGTTTTAACAACAGGTTCTACTGCCAACGTAGAGGGACCGCTATGGGGTCCAATATGGCCCCCACATATGCCAACCTCTTTATGCTGTATGTAGAGGACACGTCTCTGTGTGCCTCCCCCTCCTGGACCTGGTCCAGGTGTGGTGGAGGTACATAGATGATGTGTTCTTCATTTGGAGTGGGATGGAGGCCCAATTGAATATATTCCATCAGGAGCTGAATAACCTCGGCCCAGAGTAAAAATTTACTATGGTGGCTTCAAGAGATTCATTGCAATTTTTGGACGTGTCCGTAATTAATCAGGGGACGTCCCTCTATACGGACCTACACACAAAAGCAACAGATCGCAATAGTCTGGAGTAATCATCATTACTGGAGTAATCATCCTCTGGCATTAATAAAAAGCCCTGCCCTGGAGTCAGTTATTCCGAGTCAGGCTCATTACGAGCAATGAATATCTTGACAAACGCCTTATTGCAATGTGTGACAAATTTCTAGAAAGAGGTTATCCTACATAACAACTGGATGAACAGATGAGCAGGGTTGAGGCGCTGTGGATCTTCCAGTTGGACACCTTACAACCCAGAGGGTTGAATATTGATTATAACTAGAGATGAGCGAACACGTTCGGCTCCGCCCCTTTTTCGCCCGAACACCGAACTTTGCGAACACTTCAGTGTTCGGGCGAAAAAGTTCGGGGGCCGCCGTGGCAGCGCGGGGGGGTGCGGCGGGGAGTGGGGGGGAGAGGGAGAGAGAGAGGGCTCCCCCCTGTTCCCCGCTACTGCCGCCCGCGCCGCCGCGCATCTCCCCGCCCCCCGGCGGCACCCGGACACTTACGCGCGAACACTGCAGTGTTCGGCAAAGCCGGTGTCCGGGTGCGGATGTGTCCGTAACGGACACGTTCGCTCATCCCTAATTATAACCCCTTGACGTACGCCATATAAATAAGATAGGGTCGTTGCTATGACTAGAACTCTCAGTGTGATTCTGTTGGTTGTTCTCTTAATTAAGCTTTTAATTATTTCTGGTTTCCGTAGATCCCCAGTTGCAGGGTGCTGCATGTGGTTTGATCGCAACCAGATGACGGATCCCGATTATTGGGGGCGATGAATGGACCTTGTCATATATTGGAATAGTTATAGTGGGGATATTATACTGCCTGAGTACTAGATGTGGGCTGTCTATTTGCACTTTATGTACCTTGAGACCAAAATTAAACTTTTGGAGCAAGTTATGAGAGCACTTTTTCATTTACACCCCTGTATAAGGTTGATTGGTAATGGTGTGGTGTGACACAACACCTCAGCAATTTAGTACAAATGTAAAAGTACAAAAATGCTATAAATATGTGTAACTTGTACCAGTAGTAACCCGCTGCTGCTGCCTTATACACCTTGATGGCATCAGTACCATTCTATAAGAACTCCCATGGTGACAGCATATCATAGTGAGGAGGAGATTACATACATTAGTCCATTATTTTTCCATAGCTTTGCCCAACATGCACTGATCACATGACGATGACATCACCACATGTCCTTCAGTAACCACTTCTTTTGCCCCCTGCTCATCACATGATGATGACATCATCACAGGTCCCTCAGTTGTTGCAGTGTAGCAGGTCTTGGTCCCTGCTATTGACTCTGTTATCTGCCAGAGGAGATGTATATACTCATATACAACACCAAGGTGATCCTGCACGGCATTGAGCGCTGAAGCGATCAATGACCTGGGACGGCCCCGTATGATGTCTTACGCACCTGCAACTGGGTTCTATTGGTTGTTGTGAGGTAACACCTGCTGACTATCATGTTTTTTAAATGCTGTGTTTTTATTGGCCAAGATTTTTCTTCGGATGTATATATGTCTCTGTGTATCTGGGCTTTGGTGACTTGACAAAGGTGTGGCGACAGCCGAAACGTTGGCATCAAGCCCGTGTGGCTTAAATAAAGATGGAATTTCTTTAATTCCATGCATTGACTTATTTGGGTACCCTATATTAGATAGATAGATAGATAGATAGATAGATAGATAGATAGATAGATAGATAGATAGATAGATAGATAGATAGATAGATAGATAGATAGATAGATAGATAGATAGATAGATAGATGGTAGACAACTTATAAGTACAACTCATCCGGCTTAGATACAGCAGCTTATCTCTAGTCTATCTCTAAATAATATATTCACCATATAATAGTTAGTTATCAATTCTACACAGTGATAGTGATTACAGTGCAGTTACCTCCCCTGATATTGATGACAGTAAGTACACCTCCAGTGATCACAGACAATGTGGTCTTAAATCATAGTTGCCCCTCTTCATTTTTTTAGCTTATCATGGCCCAGACCACCATCAAGATTTCTTGCAGTCACAATTTTTTCCTGCACACTTGCCCCATCACGCCGCTATCACCAATGCCCCTCTCAACATCCCTACACAGTAATTCCCCCTTAGTGATCACTAAGAAATAATGCCTTCTTTGTGCCCTGACACAGTAATACTACCTCCTTATGTCCTCACATAGTAATAAACGTACTTTTTGTCCCCCCAGATGTAATAAAACTGTCTATTTGCCCCCACAAATTATTAGTGTCCCGACAAAGTAACTGCGCACCCTTTGCAGCCTCCAGGAAGTAATTGTGCATCCACTCTTCCGCCATCACAAAGTAACTGTGACGCCTTTTGTGGCCCCCAAAACCCTCTCCAGCACAGTACAACACCCATTTAATAGTGCTGACACTCACAGCATGGCTGGCCTTGGCCCGTCTTGTCTTCGGCCCGATGCTCCCTACACTCAGTAGGGACCAGAGACCAGTGCTGGACCAGAGACAGGAGGATGAGGTGAGGTCTGCCATGCTGGGAGTGTTAGCACTACTGATGGGATGTTTTATATTGAATGGTGGAGCGTATTGCGCAGTCTTTGGAGGACTGGCAAAGGGCAATTGCCCACTGCCCCCCCCAGTACCTCCTTGACATTGAGAAACAGAATGTTATACCAGCAATTAGTACATTGTAAATATGACGTATGTGGGGTAATGTGACTTTTCTAATGCATTGCCCTCCTTCCTGACCAACGTCTTTTGAGCACTTCCGGTATTCTGATATAAAAATATGAAATTTCTCTTAATGTAGTGATCTGATGCTGCGCATTATCAATTGTATCTTGTAATGATAATATACATGATAGGGCATATTACCAGCAACATTCTGCTTCGTTTGGCAGCCCCGTTCGAACGATTCCATCTCATGATGAAACCGAACGGTACTGAACGGACAACCACTGACTATAATGGAATCCGCTTAATTTCCATCCGGCAATTCGACATTTTGACAGAATTTACAGGATGAAATAGCGCTGCTTTCAGGGGAAGCCCTACTATCACTAGGGGGATAACAAACCTTTTCGTGCTGGACCTCACTATATACAGTGATGCAGGATTGTTCTTCTTGTGTCTGATAAGCATTCTCCTGCTGATCTCCCACCTGTAGAATGAACACTTATGTTTTAGTAATAAATGGGGAACTGTTCACTTTTCTGTAGTCAGTCCTCCAATTGACCGTCCACATAACCGTGTCCTAACGGTAAAGCATGGAGGGCCAGGTAACCCGTATGGGAATCAGTACTGAGCAGATCTACATTGAAATACTTCAATGCTTGTTACCTCCAACGTAGAGTTCACAGCAGAAGAAATCTAACAATGGTCTCTGCACAGATTGCTATTGTACCAGCTTCATACAATACAAGAGACATATATGACATCATACAGTATTACCATCCAGGGCATAAAGACATCTACTAGTCACATCTACCAACTTTAAAAGATTCTGAGTGTTTTGCATGGCTGAAAAAATAAAGATTTATAACCTGATCGTACGGGCCGGAATTCGGTTTCTTTTGACTTCTTTCTAAAACAAAATTTAAAAAAAGTCTCACTAAATTGGGATACAGGATAATGACACGCTGATACTTGGGGGACGGGATAATGACACGCTGATACTTGGGGGACGGGATAATGACAGGCTGATACTTGGGGACGGGATAATGACAGGCTGATACTTGGGGGACAGGATAATGACACACTGATACTTGGGGGACGGGATAATGACAGGCTGATACTTGGGGGATAGGATAATGACACGCTGATGCTTGGGGGACGGGATAATGACACACTGATACTTGGGGGACAGGATAATGACATGCTGATACTTGGGGGACAGGATAATGACAGGCTGATACTTGGGGACGGGATAATGACAGGCTGATACTTGGTGGACAGGATAATGACACGCTGATACTTGGGGGACGGGATAATGACACGCTGATACTTGGGGACAGGATAATGACACGCTGATACTTGGGGGACAGGATAATGACACACTGATACTTGGGGGACAGGATAATGACACGCTGATACTTGGGGGACAGGATAATGACAGACTGATACTTGGGGGACAGGATAATGATACATTGATACTTGGGGGACAGGATAATGACACGCTGATACTTGGGGGACAGGATAATGACACGCTGATACTTGGGGGACAGGATAATGACACGCTGATACTGGGGGGACAGGATAATGACACGCTGATACTTGGGGGACAGGATAATGACACACTGATATTGGGGTACAGGATAATGACACACTGATACTTGGGGGCAGGATAATGACACGCTGACATTTGGGGGACAGGATAATGACACGCTGATACTTGGGAGACAGGATAATGACACGCTGATACTTGGGGGACAGGATAATGACACTCTGATACTTGGGGGACAGGATAATGACAGGCTGATACTTGGGGGACAGGATAATGACACGCTGATACTTGGGGGATAGGATAATGACACGCTGATACTTGGGGGACAGGATAATAACACGCTGATCATTGGGGGACAGGATAATGACAGGCTGATACCTGAGGTACAGGATAATGACACACTGACACTTGGGGGACAGGATAATGACACACTGATACTTGGGGGACAGGATAATGACACACTGATACTAAGAGGGCAGTCTAATGACACACTGATACGTGGGGGACAGGATAATGACAGGCTGATACTTGGGGGACAGGATAATGACACGCTGATACTTGGGGGACAGGATAATGACACACTGATACTTTGGGGACAGGATAATGACACGCTGATACTTGGGGGACGGGATAATGACACGCTGATACTTGGGGGACAGGACAATGACACGCTGATACTTGGGGGACAGGATAATTACACATTGATAGCTAGGGTACAGATTAATAACATGCTGATAGTTGGGGTACTGAATAGTGAAACACTGATATTTGGGGTACAGGACAGTTACAGTCTTTAGTTTTATGTCTTGTACTTACGTTTTCTCCACATTAGATAAATTAGTAATATCAAACAGAGGATGGGAAGTAACACGAGGATCCCAAATAAGGGATATCTTCGTCTCCAGTAATCAACTGCTGTCGGGAAAAATATTGGATATGTTACATTATAATAGTACTCTGTTCTTGCAGTTACTACGTTTATCCTTAAAGGATATGTCCAAAATGTTCATGGAAATGTAAAAAAAATTGGAAGGAATTTTTCTTAAATTCCTTCTAAAGTAATGTGTTGTGTATACGGCTCCTATACAGACCTGTATAATTCCATGGTCACAGACTACACACAAACCATGTGTAGTCTGATCTTGTGGTCATTCTGCCTTTCCTTTAACTTCTCCTTCTTGGATGTTTGGGGAATATCTTTTCTATTCCAGCCGAACAACTAACAATGCACAATCCGTGGTAGCTGATTTTCTGGATTTGGGTGGATATATATGATTGAACTCACCCCCGTCGGAGAAATTAGAATGACCAACGGTTACCACCCAACACCAAGTAGTAACCCTCCTAGTAAAAGATCAGACCATGCTGAGTGTTGTGGGGGAAGACAGGCATAACGTGGGATGTAGGGAAGCAGGAGCTGGAGGAGGAGTACAGGGAAGGTTTGGGGTTATAGGGGAATATAATAATTCTCCCTCTGCTGGCATGGTGGTGTGGCAGTAAATAATTGTCCAACACTTCTCTCATTTTGTATTCTGTTACCAGGGGGCCCTTCCCATGAGGTGACCTGAGCCTGAGGCAGCAGTATCCAGGACCTCAGAGGGGCGGTACGTTGCCACCTGGCCGGTGTTTTCTTTTTTTATTAAAATATTTATTTAAGTAAAATAATTATCAACACTCTACAAGCAGGGCACTCACTGGGTCCACAGTTGCAGCCAGGCGGCCACAACCTGGTCATCAGAGGCTGTGACCCATGACCTCTCTCCCCATCCTGTATGCAGTGCAGCCACCAGGGGGAGAGGACAGGGGTCATAGTTTCTGATGACAGTGTGGCAGCTGTTCAGCTGGAGCTGTCGACAGCATGAGTGCACTGCTTGTGGAGTTGCTGCCCAACTTGAGGTCCAGAACAGGGGCCACTACGGCAGGCATTATTACTACCAAGACCACAAACAGGGTCCCTGTGACTACTTGGGACATAATGGGTCGTTATTACTATTGGGGCCACTTCAGACGAGTCTCAATTGTTGAACTATGTGTTGGGTATGTTGTATATTGGTGCTTTTAATGTCTGTAAAATGAGTATTTTTTTTTGCCAGGAGGGGGGCACATCACTCTTTTCCTCAGGGAGCATCAAGGCTTGGGGCACCCCTGTCTGTCACTTCATCATGTTTCTCAAAGGGTTTTGTTTTTGAATTGAGTACAAGGTTGGCGTTCTTGCGTGTTCGTACAACTGTGTGGTGGTATACCCTCTGTGGCAATTAAGATTTACTTGGAGTTGGTAGAAATTGGTGGTCGTCAGATTCATTGCGGCTATGGTCCCTCCGAAATTATACAATTCTTTATGGTTAGTCTGACAGAATTTGGGCTCCTATTGAGTGGTATCCCGAGCAGTGGGTATAATTTATGTCCCAGACATTGGGTATAAGTTATAATAACCATCTTCAGTTGGTCATAGTATCCTTGAACCAATGGTAGGCGGTTCAGGGGAGGGGGTAAAATAAAATATTTTTGACCAACTTCATGATTTTCAGACGTTCAATGAGAAGTTTAGCTTAAACCTTTCAGATGCAAAGTTTCATTTCAGTCCTCTCCCACAAATTGTCACCAAACGCTTTTTATTATGAGGTCCTCGTGGGATGAGAAGCATTTTTGTTTAACTGCATGAGATAAAAATATGGGGTTAGGAGAAGTGATGCTGCTGTGGCCACAGGATTCCGCAAGATGTCACTAAATTTAGGTGGTTTCTCACTTGCTTTCCTTCGGTCTCTGGAAGTGGTAGAGCACAAAAAGAGGAGCAAGACTTGAGTGCAGCAATAGGACCGGCAACCCAAGGCTGTCAGCAAAACACTAAAGACTATAGATTTTAGCTAGAAGAAAAACAAAGACAGTGACTAACTCCATTGGTAACCAGTATAAGGACGCTCAACCTTTTGCCTCTGCGACCACACCAGCCCGCTTCTCCGCCTCACAGTCTGTTCCATTTACCAGTATCAGTGAGTAAGTCAGCAACCTGCTGAATACAAGACTGCTTTTGGTTTCCACCATCAAACGCTAGTCATGTTGTCTGTACTGCAGCTGACATCTGTCCTTCATGTACCATTTTGTGGGGATAATTAGCCAAGCCATGTTATATCTGTGCCCTTCCACTTGCTGCCCCCACTTTCACCCATGCTCATCCAGCCCATCCCCGGACTTGTATTCATAAGCCTGCCTTATCCACAGCAGAAGTCATGGTAAAATCAAAAAGTTATAATTGAGGATCATGTGGATGTGAAGTTTGAGTTTTGTCCTTATAGAGGAATTAGGACTTTGACATTATAGGAAACCACATGTCATGAGCGTTTTTGTGAGGTGAGAGATCATGTACAAAGATACTTATCTGTAATACTTATCTGCATATATCTAAGTGTAGAAATGACCCCAGTGTGTACATACAATTACTAATACTTGTCTGGCAGTATTCCCCGGGGATCACAGTCTTGGAGACAGTACTGACAGGGTTACGTGCGGTGCAGGTATAGGTGAGTCTCACGTCACTGGGGGGCACATACAGGACTCCTTGGGTCACATTGATACCACTGCTGTGTACAGTACTCCATGTTATCAGCACATCTCGTCTGTCCACGGTGCACAAGAAACTCAGTGAGCAAGTGTCATTACTGGTGATGCTGTGGATGATGTTGATGTATCCGGCTGATAATCTCTCTGTGCGAAAAATTTTGAAATTAAGGTTGAAAAATATTGTGACAATTACATGAATGGAGAAGGAAATAGCTTTAAAATAAAACTAGTGGAAGGAAACTTTCCAATTATAGGTTGACCTCTGTGCACTACCAGCAAAAACAGAAAAAATTGCTAAATCTGCACCAAGTGTTGAACATCATTTTTAACATTAAGGACAAGGACAAAGTGATAAAAGCTGGTCATAACTGAGGCATAGATCCAACATGTAACAAGTCCCTGTTCCTTTCTTTTACCCCTCAGGATTCAGTTTATGGCCATAGGGGCTGTGAGATATGGTAAAGATAGAGAGAGCTCATTAGGTGAACAAAGCCAGAGAAAAGCCGAGGTCAATGGGCGTAGTTGGACAAATTCAGAGATAAGCCGAGGTCAACGTGCGTAGGTGGACAAAGTGTAAGACGAGCTAAGATCAATGTGCTTAGGTAGACAAAGTCAACTACAAACCAAAGCCAATGGGGACAGCTGGACGAAGCTACAACTAAGCCAGTATCAACTAACATAGCTGGAAAAAAGTCCAAGCCAAGGCAAGGGCAACAGACATTGGTGGACAAAGCCTAGAACAAACCAAGGTCAATGAGCATGGGCGAACAAAAGAAAATGAAGTTCAGCGGGTGTCAACAGATTAGAGAAGTTGAAGCATAATTGTACCCTCACAAACTACACTCTGTAAAAAAAATTGGCATGCAGTTACATCTCAGACAGATATATGAATTATTAGAGTTGTGGCATGTTTAGATCGATGGTCTTATCACCTGAGGCCCTAAAGGTGGTTCCATCCTTGGCCTATGAAAAGGCTCTCAGAGGCTACATATGAAGTGGACCTCTTTTTTTGCTTGTGTAGAGCTTTTTGACCACTAGATGCCTCTACAATGAAGAGAAGAGATTTTGCCCAGTTAACAGAGTCTGAGAGGGGGTGCATTATTGAAATGAGAGGCTGGTTGGTCATATCGACAAATTAAGGGGTGTTGGGACCAGTGGATGTGTGCTGCATTTGACACCCATCCACTGTCACCTTCATTTGCAATGGTGTGAATGACGAAACTGGACTGCTGCAGAGTGGAACTAGGTTGTCTTGAGCTGTGAATCCAGGACTAGTTTGGGTGCTGACGACGGCTGTGTTCGTGTCTGGAGACCACGGGGTCAGCGTCTCAATCTTGCCTTTGCTGTGGGGTGGCACACTGCCCCCTGCTGGTGTGATGGTCTTTAAGGCCATCGTGTATGACAAGCTGTTACCTCGAGAAGTGGTACGAAGGACAATGACAGTTCAGCGATATGTTCAGGGCATCCTGCAGTCACATGTGCTGTCTACAATGGCGGCTTCCAAGAGGCAGCACACAGCAAGTATGTTACAGGAATGCCTCTATATTGCCACATTTCTGTGGCCTGCCTGGTCGCCATATTTATTGCCAATAGAACATGTATGGAGCCATCTGGGATGCTAACTTCAACAGTTTACAAATTTGTACAATCTAGAGGCTCCGTTACAGCAAATATGGACTTATATGCCGCAACAAACAATATGGAACCTATATGCCTCCAAGCCCGCCCAAGTTTTATCCAAGCTAGAGGCGGTACAACAGGGTACTAAAGCATCTATGCCCACTTGTATCGCATCTTGCATCCAATCTAGAGGCGGCACAACAGGGTACTAGAGCCTTCCTTCAAGGGGTCAGTTTTTGACAATAAATGATCCTTGTGCTTTGATATTGTAATCACTTACAGTTAGGGTTGTTGATCCGGGTCTTGAAGTCAGGTAGAAACTTTCAAAACGTTGATCCAGGGATTATTCTGACTGCCATTATGGAGTTGGGAAGGAATTTTTTCCCCCCTAATGGGCTAAACTGGCTTCTGCCTCATTGGTTTTTTTTTGCCTTCCTCTGGATCAACAAGGGGTGTGGAAACAGGCTGAACTGGATGGACATTGTCTCTGTTCAGCCTAACATACTATGTTACTATGTACTTATATCAATGTAACAAGCACACAGACAAAGTTTCAATTTATTCCGACAACTCCTTCTAGGGGGCTTGACTTTTTTTGACAATGAGTGTAATTCTACAAATATTTGCAAGTCTCAAGCTGAGATGCAAAAGCAACCCTAAAGCCTAGACTCCGAATATCTTCAAATAGGAATAAATATTGGAGAGATAGTTGAATATAAGATATGGCCGCCTGCATACAAACAGGTCGGATTCTGTGTGTGGGAGCCCGTAGCAGAATCCAACCCTATTCCGGCGACCCCGCGTACCTGTCACTTATCTTCTTTTTCTGTACTGCGGATGGTCACGGCAGCCACCGTCAGAAATGTGTAGTAAAGAATTTTTAAAGGATGAAGCTATAGTACGGGGCCACAGAATTTTTAAGGAACTGACATATGGTCATTTGCATGAGAGGTCTTAACTTGACGTTTTAGGTACTGACTCAATGGGCACCCACTGAGAGCACCCGCATACACTGGGGTCAGAGCAAAAGCCCTGGCTCCAACCCCTGTCTAGTGGTCAGCACTTGTAATTGCAGACACAACTTCTATTGATTTCAATGAGAGGCCAGCCTGCAATTACAAATGCCAGCCACTACAAAGGGGTCGGAGCAACAGCTTCCCCAGTGTGTACTGGCGCTGTGAATGGAAGCCTGATGCTGAGGATAGGTCATCAATAGTATTTCCATATGTGAATATAAAATGCCAGTGTGCTAACTAATCAGTGGAATCTGCTATGGGGGTGCAGAAGTCAGGTGAAATCCACATCGTCTGTGGATGGGTGGATGCGTCTGTCAGTTATCACAACTCCAGTGGTGCTGAACACCATTTCAGACAACACACTGGCAGCCATACAGGCAAGCAGCTCTAAAGCATGTTGTGCAAGCTTTGGCCACTCGTCCAGCTCAAACACCCAGAAGTCAAAGGGCCAATGCCATGTCTGAGTACATCCACGCAGGAGCTGACTTAGTCTTGGACCATCCTAGATAAGTGCTGCCGTTGACTGCCAGTCCTAAGCAGCGCTGTTCCTGCCTGCTGCAACAGGCTGAAAAACTCTGTTAGACTTCCACTGTCACCAGCGCTGGTGCTGCTGCTTCCTGCTTGTCCACTATGAGCTACCAAGGGGAAAATGCTCTGCTCAAGCTGCTTAAGAAATTGTCATGATAGGTCCCTTTCCACAGTGAGAATGAAATTTGTCATTTTGGCTTTGTAATGGGTATTAGGGACAGTGGCCACCCAGTAATTATCTGATGTTTTGATGTGGGTGATGTGACGGTCCCTCTGCAAGCACTGCAGTAGAAAAGCACTCATATGCCTCAAAATGCCTAAGGGTGATGGCTCAAAATCATCAGAGTCAAGCCTAAGAGGTTCCTCTGGCTGGTCCTACCATCTACAGAGAATAGCTGTGATTAGTGATGGAAGGAATGTTAGATAGCCCACTTCCCCTGCCTCTGAACCTATATTATCCCCCTCCTCTTCTTTCTCATGCTCTTCTTCCTCCTCTATATTTCTCCTATGGGTGGAGAAACGTGTTTGAGAAGAAGCTCGCTTTCTCATCCAAAGCCAACCTCCTTGTGGTGTTGAGTAATGGCGAACTGGTCAGACAGGGATGAGATCGGTATCTCCTCCTCCTGTGAAGATAACACATTGTTTCTGAAGCTTTGTAGGCCTCATGTCCACTAGGTAATTGGATTTAGCAAATTTGTGCGGTTGGCCCACACTCGTGATCCGCGCCCATAGGGAATCATTGGACACCTGCAGGTAAGTAAATACCTGCGGATGTCCTTTTTCCCTGCCACGCGGATCGCACGTGCATGAAATCCATTAGCTGCGGGTTTCCCGCACGGACGGCTCCCGCAGGCTTCCATTGAAGGCCATGGAAGCCATCCGTATCTGTGGCACACCCACAGCTGAATTTCTGCTCTAACGCGGGAGATCACACAAAGATCAGTGACGTTTTAAATCCAGCAGGGAGTCTTTATCCAGCTTTATAAAGACTCCATGCTGGAGTTGAAACGTCGCTGATCTTTGTGTGACCGTTTAGAAATTTAAAAATACCTTTTGGAACGTATGTGCCGCCTTTCTCTGATTGGAATAGCCATTTTAATAGCTTCCTCAAAGTAGGCTAAAATGGCGCACACACCTTTGATTTGCAGACACTCCACGGGCTTCAAGTGACAGATCTCCATACAGCACTTGCTTATGGCAGACAACATTTGATAGTCTATGATCGCTCTCTGCTGTTGGCACAGCCTCTGCAACATACACAACGTGGAATTCCATCATCTAGACACGCCACAGAGACAGTTGGGTAGTAACCTGAACTGTCGCCATACCTCTGCCATATGAGAGGTGGCTGGGTGTGAACCCTGAAAGTGCAAGAACAGTTTCCTGGTGTTTTCCAGCACTGGATGGAAGCATGGGTAATTGTTTAGGAAGCTCTGTACTACCAGCGTCATCATATGGTATGTGTATGACATTGCTGAGGCAAAGAGCGGCAAGCGGAAGCTGCGTGAGAGAGGATTTACGACAACTAGGAATTCCCTGCTGCAGAAGAAGCGGTGGCATCACCCGTGACAAAAGATTAAAGGGGTGGTCTCGCGAAACCAAGTGGGGTTATACACTTCCGTATGGCCATATTAATGCACTTTGTAATATACATCGTGCATTAAATATGAGCCATACAGAAGTTATTCCACTTACCTGCTCCGTTGCTAGCGTCCTCGTCTCCATGGTTCCGTCTAAATTCGCTGGCAGCTTGCTTTTTTAGACGCGCTTGCGCAGTCCGGTCTTCTCCTTCCAGCACGAGCCGCTTCAGTGTGCTCCCCGCTACAGCTCTTCTGCGCATGCGCAGATGAGCTGTCACTGCTCGGGAGCGCGCTGGAGCGGCCATTCTGTACCTTCCTCTGTTAGAGGAAGGTGCAGAAACTGGAGCTGCCCAGCGGAGAAGCCCAGCCCAGCCCAGCAGAGAAGCCCAGCCCAGCCCAGCCCAGCAGCCCCGAGAAGCCGCCCAGGTAAGTGATGGGTCGGGGGGTGATCTTGACTAACGGGTGAAGGTCCCGGGCCACAGCAGTAGGCTCCGGAACCTAGCGCTAGGCTCCGGAACCTAGCGCTGGGCTCCGGAACCTAGCGCTGGGCTCCGGAACCTAGCGCTGGGCTCCGGAACCTAGCGCTGGGCTCCGGAACCTAGCGCTGGGCTCTGGGGCCTTCACCTGGGCTCCGGGGCCTTCGTCTGTTGTCAGGGTCTAGCGCTGGGGAGCCGGGAGCGTAGCGCTGGGGAGCCGGGAGCGTAGCGCTGGGGAGCCGGGAGCGTAGCGCTGGGGAGCTGGGAGCGTAGCGCTGGGGAGCCGGGAGCGTAGCGCTGGGGAGCCGGGAGCGTAGCGCCGGTTACCTGCTGCCTGGCGGTGGGTGACTGGTCGGCGGCTGTGGTGGGTCCGGTCGGCGGCTGCGGGGCGTCTGGTTGCCATGGAGACACAGCTGGTAGCGTCTCGGGAGCGCGCACGTCGGGCTGCAGCAAGCGAAGGGAAAAGAGCCGGCGGCCATCTTGGGGAAACTTTTATAAGTTGCTGAAACGCTGGAACGGTAAGTACGAACCAGCTAGAAAAGTCATTTACAGGGGGGCTTAGTAATGTATGCTTAATGGGGGGACTGGGCAAAAAAAAAATTCACTGCTTCCTTGAGACATCTCCTTTAAGGTAATCCAATATTGAGTTTCCCCGTTTAATAACCGGGCCTCGGCCCTTGGACGTGTCACCAGTTACCCATCTGGTGGGAGATGATAGAGCCAACATGCCAAGGCCCAAACTCCACCCCACTGTCTCCTAGGCCGTGGCCTGCTCCTCGGACACTGCACAAAGATGATCGCTCAAAACTGTCACTCAACCTGTCGTTCGAGCAATTTTCAAGCTTTCATCTTTCAGTGTAAATGGGGCTTAACAGAGCTCAAACGTTACGGGTCGTTGAATTCGATTATGAAATTACATTCTTTCTCTAGCCGAGAGGCTGGAGCAATGACTGAGGGCCACAGTGAGTGGTCCCCGGTCACGTGATCACCGTTATCCAATGGATAATGGTAATTTTACGTAAACGTTAAAACACAGTTGAAATTTGATGCGCCTAACGGTTTGAGCAACGTTGTGCGTACGGACATAATATTAGGGCCACAATAGGTATGTTTCCAAACACAGGACCAATAGCAGGATCCATTTTGGGGTGAAAGTCTTCATTCAGAGGTGTGCTGTACAAAAAAAATGCTTTTAAAATGACACAATTGGCCAAAAAATTTAAATCATAATTTTTTCCTTCTGCTTTGCTCAGATTCGTTCAAAAACTGTGGGGTAAAAATACACAGTACACCCCTATATGAATGCATAAAGGGGTCTAGCTTTTCAAAATGGGGTCATTTGTGGGGTTCATCCTTTGTTTTGGCCGCTCAAGGGCTCTACAATTCGGCAATGGGGCCTAAAACCCCCTCCAGCAAAAATGTCTGTTCTAAAAGCCTCCAGCTGTTCCTTTTGGTTTGGGCCGCGTTGTGCATACAGACATAATATTAGGGCCACAATGGGTATATTTCTGACCACAGGACAAACAGGGGGATCCATTTTGTGGTACAAGTCTTCATTCCTATGTATGTTGTACAAAAAAAACTGTTTTAAAAATGACATAATTGCCAAAAAAATGAAAATTTATTTTTTTTTCCTCCTGCTTTGCTTAGATTCACTCAAAAACTGTGGGGTTAAAATGTGCAGTTCACACCTAGATGAATGCGTTAAGGGGTCTAGTTTTCAAAATGGGGTCATTTGTGGGCGTTCTCTATCGTTTTGGCCGCTCAAGGGCTCTACAAGTGGGCAATGGGGCCTAAAACTCTCTCAAGCAAAATGTCTGTTCTGAAAGCCACCGGCTGCTCCTTTTGGTTTGGGCCACGTTGTGTATATGGATACAAGATTAGGGCCACAATGGGTATGTTTCTGAACACAGGACAAACAGGGGTAACCATTTTGGGTGCAAATTCTCATTTTCATGTGCACTATAGAAAAAAATCCTGTCTTTTCAATGACATATTTGCAAAAATATGAAATTTTATTTTTTTTCTCTAAATTGCATTAATTCCTGGAAAAAAAAAACTGTGGGGCAAAATACTCATGATCCCCCTCAGTGAATACATTAAGGGGTGTAGTTTTTAAAATGGGGTCATTTGTGGGGGTATCTATCATTCTGACACCTATAAGCCTTTGCAATGTTGGCTTGGTGTAGGAAAACAAAGTGTTCCTCAAAATGTTAAAAATCAATCTTAAATTTGTACGTCTCCTAAATGGTTAAAAAAAACTGAAGTTTTTCAACTGTGCATCCAGAATAAAGTAAACACATGGAAATCTATATCTTATCAAAAAATTGTACAGTATGTTTGCACATATTTGAGATATTGCATTTGAAAATGTGAAAAATATGCCAATTTTTTCAAAATTTTCCCAATTTTGATGCTTTTACTAAATATACACAGATTCTATTGGCCTATTTTTACCACCTAAATGAAGTACAATATGTGGCAAAAAAAATGTCAGAATCAAGGCTTTAACCCACTAGCATTTTTTCTGGCTGCGACTTTGCTGCGTCTTTTTTTCCCAGATGTCAATAGGATTTTCTAATGTTAAAATTGCATCTCACAAAAATCGCAAGTTTGCGTTGCTGCAATTTTTGTGTGATGCGATTTTAAGATTAGAAAGTCCCATTAACATTTGGAAAAAAAACGCAGCAAAATAGCAGCACAAAAAACGTTTGTGCGTAAAAGCCCTCAGTTGGATATGCAAAACCTTTACAGAGTTGTTCTATATTAAAGTGACACATGTCAGATTTCCAAAATTTGGCCTGGTCATCAAGGGGTTAAAGGGCTTTTAATGTGCAAAAGTAATATAAAAAAAAATTAGGAAAAATATAAATTTGGTATTGCCATAATAATACTGACTAGAGATGAGCGAGTATACTTGCTAAAGGCAATTGCTCGAGCAAGCATTGCCTTTAGCGAATATCTCCTCCGCTCGAGACTGAAGGTTTGGGTGCCGGCGCGGGGGAGCGGTGAGTAGCGGCTGTCAGCAGGAGGGAGCGGGGGGGTGAGAGAGATCTCCCCTCCGTTCCGCCCCACTCTCCCCCGCAGCTCCGTGCCCGCTGCCGGCACCCGAACCTGCAGTCTCGAGCGGGGAGATACTCGCTAAAGGCAATGCTCGCTCGAGCAATTGCCTTTAGCGAGTATACTGGCTCATCTATAATACTGACCCCATGAAAAATGCCCAAATCACTGCTTTTTCATCATCTGAATGGCAAGAAAAACAATAAAAAGTGATCAAAAAGTCACATGTAGACTAAAATGGTGCCAATGGAAACTACAACTCGTCCTGCAGCCATCCACAGCGCCCAACGGTATCACGATTTTGCCAAATAAGTTCTACAGTGCAGCACAAAATGTCATCCCAACAGTGCCAAACAAGTACCAGAGTTTAGCATAAAGCATCAGCCTAGAAACAGCAGAGGATTACCACAGTGAAACACAAACAGCAGCGGCATGTTATGTACAGCAGATGACCACAGACGCTCGCCATCGGTCATGTGCATTTGTTTTTCCTGCGCCGTCACCAGGCGATGATACAGGTACCAGCAGTCTATCTGCAATGGGCTGCAGGTCGGACGTACTCCATTGTCTTAATGAGAGGCTTTCCACGCAAGGTCCGCAGCAAAATAGAGCATGCTGTGATTTATCCTCCACCCATGGAAATATCAATTCGTATCTGTGAATGTGAAGGAAAAAGCGATTTTGGCAAACCTTCAATGCATGCCATTTGCTGCGGATCCTCCGTACGGATGCTGACTGTAGATTCCGCTATTCAAATCCTCCCGTGTGCAGCTGGCTTAATACTAGAGAGCAGTGTTGGTTATGGCACCATAGCTAGTGCACGCCCTTGCATAGTCATTCGAGAGAATGATCTAATGTTAAATGCCTGGCGCATCAAGGACAGTATGAGTGAGAATACCCAGAAATTATGGTTAGAGCCTTGCGTGTATGTGTGTCGGAGCTACTGATAAGGAAGATGTCAATTTTGTATAGATTGGGCATATATAAGAAGAGTTGTGATTACATGTGCCTTGCTGTGGCCAGTTTGGAGAACCGAGAGGTGATGGATAAACTGCGGTGCTGTATGATGTTCTGGATTTCTGTGAATGTTTAGTTACTGTCACTTTAACACACTGACACTGATACAAAGTATTGGGATGTAAAGTAAGAGAATACTGAACCCTCCTACAAAGCGCTATGTACGTATCATTTATGTTTTAGAAAAATAGTTTTTGCTGCAACAAATAGTCTCCGCCTCCATCTTTTACCAGTGCGCCATTGTAGTGTCCCATATAGTTTCATAAAGCATATTTTTCACAATGCATAACAGTATATATTGCTTGTATCTTTCATTGCACTGTCTTATATTTGTATAAGCTTAGGCTATGCCGAGATATAAGGATTAAGTTGTGCAGAAGAGATGTAATTTTGGTTATCAAGTAGACCCTCAGCAGATTTTGCAGAGTTTGACAACCCCCAGGAATGTGGGAGGGACCCGACAACAGGGAAAGTGAGTTGTCACATGGAGGGGAAGGGAGCAGAGTAACATGTAAGCTGAGGACAAAGACCAGAGAGAGAGAGAGAGAGAGAGAGAGAGAGCTCCTGGGATCTTAACCCACTCTGCCATTTTTTGTGCCAGTCCACGCTGTGAAGGGAATTACTATATCATGAGCTCTGAGGAAGAGGGCTGAATCTAGACAGAGAGGATAAGTTTACAAGGACCTCCATGCGTATGCTGTTTTCTAACCTTCAGTGGAAACAGTGCGAGTCAGCTACCACGCTGGTGAATTGTCCCCGAATGCGTCCTTCCAAGTACCGCATGATGGAACGGAATTGTGAGTACCAAGTGAATATTGTAATGTAATTTGAATGGAGCCCCACAGCAGAGGTTAATCAAAATTGGACAATGCATGTTAAGAATTGAATCTAACTGTAAGCAAAGATATTCCAACCAAGTAAGAGACATTCCAAAGAGCATTATAGGCTGTATCTTCAATAACTGTGCTAAAGCAACCTCCTTTAAAGTCATGATAACCAAATGATCATTCATCTACTGCTGTTTTGTACTACCGCACATTATGCTATGATTCACTGTTGTAACCTGGAATGTACATAACCAAGTGCAGTAAAGATTAAAGTTGTTTCATGAAATCTCAGTGTCAGAAGTCCATCCTGCACTCCATATAACTGAAGCAACTCCCTTGACAAAAGGCTATGGTGTGGAGCCCGGGACCCTCAGGTTAGTGAAGCCACCCTGCCACATGACATAAGAACTTCCTGCTAGCCTTTTGTATTAACCCCTGGTGCACCACGACTTTCCCCTTTTTCTGGTGTCACAAAAAGGATAATTTGAGGCTGTGTGTTTATTGTGCAAAATCCAGAGTACAGCTGCCCTCTGAGGACATATCAGTGATTTGTACAACAGTGCCTGTGTTAAAGAGGAGGAGCCCATTAAGTTAATTTACAGCTATAAAGAGACTGAACCTCATTTCACTGCTGCACAAAATCATCAATTGCCTTAAAATGAAAGAATACTCAAAATTGTCAGCATGTCTGATGCCAGTACAAGTGAGCAATCAGGCACCAGCACCACACTGCCATCTACCACCAGTGCCATTCTAACTCCTGCAACAAGCGCAAACCCACCAACCATGCCAGCAGCTACCATGATGGGAATGCCGGTTTTCTTTGGGACTCCAACACTGCCAACCTATCATGGGGACTCTAACACTCTCAGGAACGTCCGCAAGAAACTCTTTGGCATGTTCCAGATTGTTTCTCTTTCTCCCATTCAACAAGTGCAGCTGCTCCTGGGACTTCAAGGACCTGCTGTGGAAGATGTTCATACCTGGCCAGCTTCTGAAAAGACCAGGATTGAACACATATTGGCAAAGCTCAGGAAGGAGTTTGAGATCCAGTCACTAACAGAGGTCAGGCTACATTTCTATGAAAGGTGTCATAGGCCAGGTGAAACATAATAGGGCAAGTTATCACAAGGAACTTTTGGAGGAGCGGACCCTGCCTACAACTAGAGCAATTGTCCTGACAAGCACGACCCTGTATCTTGTACCCAAGTGGTCTATCCCTGGATGGAGGTGTTTATACGTCACATGACCATGTGTTAATAACAGATTCCTTTTTTGCCATCCTATGGAGGTATTTATACATTGTCATGAAATTGTACCACATTACCACCGCGTTATACCAAAGCGGCCCTTTGTCAAAACTACATCAATGGGTAACCTATCACGTGATCACGCGATCCCAAGTGGTGTGCATTCTTGTTTATCGATTGCCCCTTGACATTTTGTTGTGGACCCGCTGCGTCGCTAAGCGACGTGCTCCACGCTCTCATGTGACGCCACTACATCACATGATCATTCCTCAGGATTCACTGTGAGCCCGCCGTGTCATCACGCAACGTGCTCCACGCCCCCAAGTGATGTCACCACATCATGTGACCACCTCTTTAGTATTCTCTATGAGCTTACCGCGTCATCACGCGACGTGCTCACAGAGCCCTATGAACCCACCACGTCATCACGTTCTCACGTGATCATTGATGGGTTATACGTCTCTATATGTTAGATATACCAAGACCCCGCCGCGTCATCACGCGGCGCAATTGACGTACCCATGTGATCAGCTGACACCCGGAAGTCACTTTACACACCATATGGGGAGGTACTCATTTTATTGTTGTTCTATAAATACTGCATGTTTTTATATTATGTTTTGTACTTGATGAAGGCCAAACAATTTTACGGCCGAAACGCGTCTACCATCATTTAATAAATCGTGGAACCAACTACTATTGCCGACGGTAATTTGTTATGCTGGCTGGGATTGGGGGCGTCTGAGCACGGACGCCTCCGTGAAGTAAGTTATCTGTTACTTTACTTTTGCATCGTTTACCAATTTGTACCCCTATTTTGAGTGCTGAGGATTTTTCCCTTTTTTTCTGCTTATATTTACTCCACCATTTACATGATTGGAGCCTCCTCGAGTCGCTCTACAGCACTACCATTGTCTGTATGAATTCGGGTACATTCTCCTTCTACTGCATCAAGAGGAACATTCCTACTGTCTCATCTCCTACTACAGGGATACCTATGGACGTCTGAGTAGTGAGCGCCACCTATTTAATAACTCTGGATGGAAAGTAGGGAAGAGGACAGAACTAGACAGATGTAAGAAACTGAATAGGTACTCAACACAGATGTCACAGACACACCAAACAATACATGGATTCAGGCTTCCACATACTAATGGATGGAAGGGATAGAATAAGACCAGGTCAGGCATCCCCAGCCCAGCGGATGGAAGAGAATAAGGCATCCCCACCCCTTCTGATGAAAGAGAATAAGACGTCCCCACCCTTGCGGATGGAAGGGAATCAGATGTTCCCATCCCTGCAGACAAAAAGGAATCAGGTATCCACACACCTATGGACAGAGGGGATTCAGAAGTCTACATAGCTATGGAGAGAAGGGCACAAACAACACAAAACAGAACACAAATTCCAATCTGCATTCAAACACCAACAGATCATAGAGTCTATACTCAAACACCATCAGACAGACAACATCCATTTGACACAACATAGAGCTAGACTACCACACCAAACTGGATCTAGACAGAGTTGCACAGTAGACAAACAGCTAGACTACAGAATGACTCACATCTAGGACTGGGTGTGACCAGGTTAAATATACTCACACTATGGCTGAATGGCCAACCAAGGGACACACCTCCCTGTCAACCAATCAGCCCATACACCATAGCAGATGTTACAGCAGAGTGGGGAGGACCTCAGTGAGATATTTCCAACAGACAATGTAAGAGGCAAACAGCAGAGCTGGAGTCACAGCCACATGGCCCCGGCTGATGTAATAATGCCACCCTGGTTCCACTACCTGTTAGGGATGGCGCACCATAACACATGGGATGTAACAGTTGGGTCTGAAGGCAATATATTTGTGGTAATTCTAACATTCATGTTCCTTTGATTGTATGTTGATGGGTTAATGGTCAGAATAAATAAATACAGGATCTTACTGTCACTTACCGTATACAGTGAGATTATAAAGTGTGCAAGTCTCTTCTTCATCTGTCTTTTGTATAGTTCCTCTATAGGTGCCTGTGTCTTGGAGTGACAGATCAGAGATGTGTAAGGATCCGTCATCGGTACTTCTCAGTCTTCCTCTAAACCGTTTTAGCACGTTACTATCATCAAAAGATCCTCCAGGTTTAGTTGTGACAATAAAAGCTCCGTCTGGTACCGTAACCCAGTTGATTAAGCTGACCCTCGTCTGGCGGACGTGTAGGGTGGCGTCTCCTCCTTCAGCAGCAGATACATTTTCCCTTCTACAGGAATCACCACAGACGTCACCTGATCGAGAGTAAGTGATTAATATCTGGCAGGGGGACTGTACTCTGCTCTGGGTTAAAGGGACACTCCCGCTCCATTTTTTTTCATTCATTATGTAACTATCCCCCTGTATTTATAGGTAGGCTAGTGTTACCATGGTTAGTTATCCTTATATCAGAAACGACTGGCCTCCACCTCAGATTGTCATGTGATCTCAGTTCTGGCCAGTTCGGATCTACTTGACTTTATGTGTTCTCATACTAGTGCAGTGAGTATAATCCCTGTGATGGACTTGACAAACATCATATTTGGAGCTGGACACAAACACTCCTATCACAGTTATTACACAGTTATTGGGTGGCTACTACAAGGTCCTAGCAGCTTGGGGACAGACATTTGCCTGGGATGGAGGGTTAGGGTTAGTTTAAGTGTTAGGTTTAGATAATTAGCTGGTAGAATTTACAGCTAATAATCTAAGCCTAACACTGAATTAACCCTAACCTTCCATCCCAGGCAAAAGTCTGTTCCCACCCTGCTAGGACCTTGCTGCCCACCTCACCTCATCTGCAGCCTCCAACCCCCCCCCCCCGCCCACCCACTGACACCACGGCCAACCTCTTACCAGGCCGCGGCCCTCTGTCCTGGCATGCAGACATCGGACTCCATTTCAGTGGCGCTGGAGGAGCAGCTCCGGCCGCGCAGAGTCACAGTGCAGTGGGTGACTGGCAGGAGCCGAGAGGGCAAGGGCACCGGCATCACAGACAGGAGTGGGGATGCCAGGAAGGCCGAAGATCTCTGGAGACGTGAGGAGAGAGAGGAGGACCTGACGCCAAGTGACACCGGCGGCCTCATTTACTGCAACCGCTGGGGACAACTTCCAGCAGCCCAGCAGAGGACATAGCAGCGGAGGGGTGACTGCACGCAATCAGCGGCGGAGGGGGTGAGTTCACCCAATGAGGAACTGAGGGCATCACTTGGCTATCAAGTAGCCTAACACTTGTCAACACCCACCACTTCCGGTGGCGTTAAGATACAACAGCACCCTGTAAACTTATGGTTTGCAGCTTGCTTAGAAGAACGTATAAGGTAATGAGAATTAAACTGTCTTCCCAGCAGGCAGAAATGGTAGAGCCTAGCTGATCATGTGATGCTCTGCGGATATATCATGGAATTCATAGCATAGAATCATGAAAATGAAAGTAGCATTTATATGGTGTCTGATAAGTATCAGACAGGGGTGAGTGTGGGCAAGGGTGCTACACTGCAGGAAAGTGACTGCATAATACATAGAAGGCCTCCAGAGTACAACAATCAAATGAGGGGGCAGGGATGGAAACTTACGTTTTTGCTGGATTGGCGAGTGGGCGAATTTATACAAACAAAAATGGCATAAAAAAGCTGCAAATTTTGGCGTATAAAATTCCCTCTGTCAATCGTTATCCTTCCTTTCACCATGTTTTTTACAGGGCTATAATAGGGTGTTCTTAGTTATTTAAAGGGACAGGCTCCAGATGGGGTCATTTGTTTTAGGATGGGTGCCTTATTGCAGTTCTTTAGGGTATAGGTCCAGTATCCAGTAGCAGGGGACAGACTTGACTGACCGGTTCATAACTAGTCCTTCTACAGGTGAAGGATTCACATTTGGCGAAGCCCTGCAGTGTCTGGTAAGCTCCCCCTTTGTCTGTAACCCAAGGTGGGGCATCTTCTTACTGTTTTTATTGATGCTGAGGCATTTTCAATGCATATTTATACAGTAAACCCTGTTTTTTTGCTTCTTTCATGGGTACTAACTACTACAAACCGGAAACACCACACAAGATTGAAAGTTCTGGAGAGGCTCTAACCCCGTCTACACATCACAAAGCCGACACGTTTTATATAACTTTACGTCATAAATATTAACAGCTATTAGAAGTCAGTCATGGCCAACTAGTCCTCCTACAGCCACGTCCGCCCTACGGTGACTCGTTAGCCCTTACATATTGCCCTCCAGCTGTTGGCAGCTGCAGATACTATTGTGTACTGGAGCTTCTAACGGTATTATTGTACTTCCTCATAAATATCCTCTCCATCACGCATCTCTATACAGAATATAATACCAGCAACTGCTCTGTTGGAGGTCGGAGCTTCTGGTAAATGTACATTAACTAGATCTAGATGTAATATGGAAGAAATACTCACCAGGGTAAAGAATTAACATGAGGATCAGTAGAAGAAGCATCGTAAGTCTTCTTGCTCTGAAGTGACAAGTAGTGAGGAAGTGCTGGCTGTTTCCTCTCATGACTCTAATAAGTTAACACATACCGTGTTTCCTCTTGGGTTTTCAGGGGAGGCTTGAAATATAAGGCCTCCCCCAAAAATAGGACCTATCTCAGGTGCCCCACTAAAAAAAACCCCACAAAACGCACATGGTCCGTGGCAGCGGTTTCCCGGCGGTGTTGCTGTCGGGTGAGCGGGTGGCAGCTCTCTCTCATTCTCCCCCCGCTGTTTGCGTGCGTGTTTGCATGTGTAATACACAGAGAATAGAACCCATTGATTTTAATGGGATCATTCTCATTATTCGGCTTTGCACACACATTCCACGCATATAAAAAAATGCAGCTTGTTCTATTTTAGTCGCATTTGTGCACCAAAGGCACCATAAGAGTCTATTAGTGGGTGCTATTGCACAGGTAAAAGAACACATCGGGAACAAATTAGGCAATGTCCCGCGCCCAAGTGAAATGGCTCAACCAGAGCAAAAAGTACAGTAACATGCGCAAAAATACGCGTGAAAGCACAACGTTCATGGCACAAATACGCTGTGCTGAGGTATGTGTTTTTAGGCATATGCCCGTGTCAAGCCACCCTAAATCTCACACCTACTCTCTCTGAGCAACCGTTCACACTAGGAGGAATAAGCTGCACAATACACCACAAGCCACGGCAGATTCCACACCAAAATCCGCAGGCTACCTGTGGTTTTTTATACAGCATTGAAAATGACTTAAAAGCTGCCTGTAATAATATAGTGTGTTAGACTGAAAGAAGACATATTTACATCCAGTTCAACCTGTTTCCAACCTGTTTCCACTTGCTGCTCCAGGAGGTCGCCAAAAAAAACCTAGTGGGCAGAAGGCAATTTACCCTCGTTCTGGGGGGAAAGGGGTGGGAGGTATTGGGAGATTGGCAGTCAGAATAATCTGCGGGTAAACATTTGAGATCAACAACCCTTCTGTTAATGTCTATATCCTGTAATATTGTAGCGCTCTAAAAAGACATCCAGTCCCCTCTTAAACTCCACTATCAATTTTGGCATCACCACGTCCTCAGGTTGATCACCCGCATGTCATGTGAACCCTGTCTCCTCCCACACAGGTGACTGATCACACGCTCCTCCATCTATCACACGCTCATCTGTGCTTCTCCGTCTCACGCACAGTTCTGCTGCTATCACATGCACAGTTCTGCTGCACCATGTCACATGCTCGGCTCTGCTGCTCTGTTTGTTACATTCATGGTTCTTCTGGTCCATCTGTCAAATGCATGGCTCAGCTGCGCCATCTGTCACACCCCCAGCTCTGCTATCACACGCATGGCCCTGCTGTTCTGCCTGTCACACGCTCAACTCTGCTGCTTTGTCTGTCACACGCATAGCTCTGCTGCTCCATCTGTCACACCCATGGCTCTGCTGCTCTACAGTCACATGCATGGCTCTGCTGCTTCATCTGTCACATGCACAGCTCTGCTGCTCAGCTATCACACGCACAGCTCTGCTGGTCCATTTGTCACAGGCACAGTTCTACTGCTCTGTTTGTTACAGACACGGTTCTGCTGCTCTGTTGGTCACAAGCATGGCTCTGCTGCTCCATCTGTCATATGCACGGATTTGATGCTTTGTCTGTCACATGCACAGCTCTGCTCCTCTGTCTGTCACATGCACGGCTCCGCTCCTCCATCTGTCACACGCACAACTCTACAAAGTGAAGGACCTGTGATGGTGTCACCGTCATGTGACCATCAGAGGCACAGGTCAGAGCCGAGGTGACTGATGACATGACAGTGACATTATCACAGGTCCTGTGAGCACACGGCTGCTGTCAGACTCTGCATGTTTTATTATGCTGTAGGAGCTACGATGATGTCACCACCATGTGCTGAACATGTAACTTACACAGCACACATGGACAGACAGACAAGTGGTCGTTAGCACTTTGATAATGGGAGAGATCCTTGTATTATCCCCTAATGTGTGTGTGTATATATATATATATATATATATATATATATATATATATATATATATATATATATATATATATATATATATACTATTTGGCCGCCCCTTAACTGTCAGGGTGAATAATCCTAATTTTGATAGCCTCTCTGAGTATTCCAGTTCTCCCATTCCGTTTATTTACTTATTTCTTTGAACCCTTCAAGCGCTGCAACATCCTTCCTCAGCACCGATGTCCAGAACTGAACTCCATGTGAGGTCTAACAAGTGCTTTATATAGTGGAAGAATAATGTTCTCGTCCCTCACCCCTATACCTCTTTTAATGCACCCCAAAATGTTATTTGTAGAGATGAACGAGCACCAAAATGCTCGGGTGCTCGTTACTCGAGCCGAACTTTTTGTAATGCTCGAGAGCTCGTTTTGAGTAATGAACCCCGTTGAAGTCAATGGGAGACTCAAGAATTTTTCAAGGTGACCCATGCTCTGCATAGGGGAGGTTGTGTGATTCACCTGAAAACATCAGAAAGTGATGGAAACACCACAGAAATGGATAGGGAACACCAGGCGCAGCATGTATGGATGCATCTGAGGTTCCCAGGTCGCACTATTAAGCCAAATTGTGGGCAAGAGCCTGGTGGTCACCCCCCTAAATATTTAGTTGCGCCAGACCATAATCAGCAAAGCACATGCGCTGCATCTTAGCTAAGCACCACACTAGGTGCAACCAAGGCCAATCACCGCCTGCGGGTGACACCACTGCCTCTTCTACTGTGTTACATGCTGGCATTGCTGCCCAATCCCCCCGAGGATGCAGGCATGAGTACTGAATTTTTTCTCAGCGTAGCGTCCAGCTGTCCCCATCCAAGGCCGGGTAAGGCGCATCCCTTCGCTCACTCAGTAGTCCACAGCGTGTTGAAATTTTTCCCAGCGCAGCGTTCAGCTGTCCTCATGCCACACGGTCACTTGATGGCCACACCACCCTCATGTCTATTTATAAGTGCGTATTGGATGAGGAGGAACAGGAGACACATACTGCAGAGGGTTGGCAGGGCCAATAGCCCACAATGCTGATGAGAATTGATGGTAAATTTCCAATCCCATGACACCTCTGTCACAAAATTTCATGAGCCTCAAACGTGGGCATAAAGGGTACTCAGATGCCAGTACTTCTACACATCGCCACAATTCAACAACCCATTCTAAAACAATTTTTTTTTACCCAGAGTGCAGGTGAACCCCTGAAAGATTTGTTTAACAAGAGTATAGGTGTACCCCTGTGAAAGATTTGTTTACCCAGAGTGCAGGTGAACCCCTGAAATATTTTTTTTAACATAGAGCTTGTACTTGCTTAATGGGATCCAGGTGGCGGTCCTCCGACAGGCAAGCTACCGTCTGTCCCAGCCCCTGCCTCTTCCCAAAATGCTTTTTAACCAGTGTCCCAGGGAAAGACAGCATGTACTATGAAGAATGTACAATTCATTCTGTCTCGGTGTCAGATAGCTGGACACTGCGCTGGGATACATTTGTGGACTCTGTGGGCGTATGAAGCTGGAACCAGCATGTTTGCTGAACTCTAGTGGTGAACCTCTTCAAAATTGGGGGCGAGAACATGGAGGCGACCCTTAGAAATATTATTATTCAATGCGAATTGTAAAAGTCAGTGCACTCTTATGTAATGTAACTTCCTGGTGTTGTACAAGCGGGAAATTTGGAACGAGCATTCCTTAGGTTCCAAATAGGAAAAGTAAATGGGTCACAACTCGATTGATCAATGCTAATTGCAAAAGTAAGTGTACCCTTTTGTACCCTTTTGTAATATAACCTCCTGGTGTTGTACAAGCGTGTAATGTAACTTCCTGGTGTTGTACAAGCGTGGAATTTGGCACGAGCATTCTTTAGGTCCTAAATAGGAAAAGTGAAGTGGTCACAACTCAATTATTCAATGCTAATTGCACACCTAAGTAATGTTACTTCCCAGTGTCATGACAAACGTGAAATGTGGCACAAGCTTTTTTTAGGTCTTACATAAGAAAAGTGATAGGGGCACAAGTCAATTAGTCAATGCTAATTGCAAACATAAGTGCACTACTAAACAATGTAGCTTCCCGGTGTTTTACAAGCGTGAAATTTGGTGCAAGCATTCTTTATGCACCACATAGGAAAAGTATAGGGGTATAATAATGGTTATTGCAAATTATTGCAATGGTTAGTTATTGCAATGGTTAGTGCATTATACAACATGATCAACACTAGGGGTAAGGGTCGAGAACGAGGACGTGAATGTGGGCGTCCGGATGAGGGTGTGGGCAGAGGCCGAGGTCCTGGGCAGGGTGAAACAGTGCCTGCTGCTGAGGGAGAAGTAGAACACCATGTATCTACGCTCCCTAGCTTCATCTCACAGTTTGCAGGTCCGTGTGGTAGACCATTATTAGAACCACAACAGTGCAATCAGGTGGTGACGTGGATAGCGGATAACGTGTCCAGTAATTTATCCACCACCCAGTCTTCCACGCACTCCACTCACGCTCGCCTAGGGACTGGACCTGTGAATCCTCACGCTAATCCTCCTTCCTCCCAGCCTGGTCACTCCAGGAAAAGGAGAGATTCAGAACAGGCATACTCAAAGGAACTGTTCTCAGGTCCCTTCCCTGAGTCGCAAACAAGAGTTCATGAGCCACCTGAGGAGTTTGTCGTGACCGATGCCCAAAATTTGGACCTTTCACAGTCTCAGGGTGATGAGGGTGGGGAGTTCCAAGTAGTGTCTCAGGAGGTATTTGTTGATGATGATGATGAGACACAGTTGTCTGTCAGTGAGGTTTTTGTTAGGGCAGTAAGTCTGAGGGAGGAGAAAACTGAGGATTCAGAAGAAGAGCTGGTGGATGATGAGGTGACTGACCCGACCTGGGTTGCTAAGCCTACTGAAGATAGCGCTTCAGAGGGGGAGACAAGTACAGCACCAGAACAGGTTGGAAGAGGCATTGGGGTGGTCAGAGGGAGAAGCAGGGCCAGAGCAAGTAATCCTCTACTGTTCCCCACAGCACCTCCTCACGGCAAGCTCCCGTGCAGAGGGCTAGGTGTTCAAAGGTCTGGAGGATTTTTAATGAGAGCGCGGATGACCAACAAACAGTGGTGTGCAACCTGTGCCACACTAAGATCAGCAGGGGAGCCACCACTACCAGCCTGACCACCCCCAGCATGCACAGGCATATGATAGCTAAACACCCGATGAGGTGGAACAGCCTCTTCCCCTGTGTCACATGCTGGCACTAAGATGCAATCCCCATCCCAGGACGCAGGCATGAGCGTCTCCGGCCCTGCATCCACCCCTTCACCTGCATGGTCCTCCACTGCCTCCACCAATGTGTTCCAGCACAGTGTTTAGCTGTCCATAACACAAACATTAGAGTGCAAGAGCAAATATGTAGCCACACACCCGCATGCACAATTGCTAAATGTACATATCTCCGAACTGCTGAGCCTGGAGATGCTGCCATATAGGCTGGTAGAAACTGAGGCTTTCCGCAACCTCATGGTAGCAGCCGTCCCTCACTACTCGGTCCCCAGTCGCCACTATGTTTTCCACTGTGCCGTCCCCACCCTACACCAGCACATGTCACAGAATATCAACCATGCCCTCACCAACGTGGTTACTGGGAAAGACCACTTAGTCACCGACACGTAGACAAGTGCTGGCAGGCAGGGACACTGCATCTCCCTGACGGCACATTGAGTTAACCTGGTGAAGGCTGGGACCGACTCTGACCGTTGGTCTGCTCATGTGCTACCCACACCGAGGATTGCGGGTTCTACCTCGGTCATGGTTTCTCCGGCTCAATATGCCACCTCCTTCAAACCCCTTCCTCCTCCACCTTTCAATTACCATCTGTGAGTATGTCGCCTTCAGTCGGTAGCTCGAGGCGCTGCAGCACTGTTGTGGGGAAACATCAACAAGCTGTGCTAAAACTGCTGAGCTTAGGTGACAAGAGGCACACTTCCCAAGAGCTGTTACAGGATTTAACGAAGCAGACAGATCTGTGGCTTTCGCCGCTGAACCTCTAACCAGGCATGGTCGTGTGTGACAATGGGCAGAACCTGGTGGCGGCTCGGCAGATTGGCAGACTAACACCCGTGCCATGCCTGGCACACGTGTTTAATCTGGTGGTTCAGCGCTTTCTTAAAAACTACCCCAATTTGTCTGAGCTGCTCAGATGCTGCCACCCTCAGGACACTGCAACAGCACTTCAAGCTGCCAGTTCACCGACTATTGTGCGACGTGCCCTCGCACTGGAATTCAACTTTGCACATGTTGGCCAGGGTTTACGAGCAGCATACAGCCATTGCTGAATACCAGCTGCAACATGCCTGTCGGAGTGGTAGTCAGCCTCCACACTTCTTCACAGAGGAGTGGGCATGGATGTCTGACATCTGTCAGGTGTTAGGAAACTTTGAGGAGTCAACACAAATGGTGAGCAGGGATGCTGCCATTATCAGCGTAACCATCCCGCTGCTTTGCCTGCTGAGAAGGTTGTTGCTAAGCATTTAGGCTGACACTTTAGGGATAGAACAGGAGATGGGGGATGACAATACGTTGCATGATAGCCAGACCACTCTCACATCTGTCAGGTGTTAGGAAACTTTGAGGAGTCAACACAAATGATCTGTTTCGCAGCGCGTATTGGAGGAGGAGGAGGGGGAAGAGACTTCTGCCCACACTGCAGAGGGTACCCATGCTACTTCCTTCACATCTGTTCAGCATGTATGGGCTGAAGAGAAGGAGGAGACTGAGAGTCATCCTTCTAGTGAAGACAGCGATGTATTGCTTACTGGGACTCTGGCACACATGGCTGACTTCATGTTAAGCTGCCTTTCCCGTGACCGTCGCATTAGACGCATTCTGGCCAACACGGATTACTGGGTGTTCACCCTTCTTGACCCACGGTATAAGGAGAACCTTTCCACTCTCATTCCCGAAGAGGAAAAGAGTGCGAGAGTGATGCAATACCCCAAGGCCCTGGTGGAAAAGCTGATACTAAACTTCCCATCTGACAATGCTATTGGTAGAGGACATATTTCAGTGGGCAACTAGCAGGGGAGATGAGGGGAACAGGCAGCATGTCCAGCACAGGTAGGGGAACACTCTCCAAGGCCTTTGCCAGTTTTATGGCACCCCAGCCAGACTGTGGCACCGCTCCCCAGTCTAGGCTGAGTAGAAGGGAACAGTTAAAAAAGATGGTGAGGGAGTACATAGCCAACCGTACCAATGTCCTCCATGATCCCTCTGCTCCATACAACTATTGGATGTCAAAGCTGGACACATGGCACGAACCTGCGCTGTACACCTTGAAGGTGCCTGCCTGCCCTGCCGCTAGCATGTTATCAGAGAGGGTGTTTAGTGTTGCAGGGGGGATTATCACGGGTAAGTGTACCCGCCTGTCAACTGACAGCGCCGATAGGCTTACACTTATTTAGATGAACAAAGCCTGGATTTCCCCGGACTTCTCTTCTCCACTGGTGGAAAGCAGCTGCACATAAAGTATCTTTACGCTGGAACTGGAGAACCATACACCCTCTATCACCCCAAAAAAGGGTAGAAGTAGCTTGGTCTATCCTTCTCTGATTTTGCTCCTCCTCCTCCTAAACCAGCATGTCAGCTTGCTGAAAAGCCAATTCTTCAGAGGGCCAAAAGGTTCTGTCAAAACAATCTTTTTCTGAGGGCCGCCTCCAGGTTCTCGCCCCCAATTTTGAAGAGGTTCACCACTAGAGTTCAGCAAACGTGCGACCTGGGAGCCTGGGAGTGCAACCTAGGAGCCTCAGATGCATCCATGCATGCTGGCCCTGCTGTTCCCTATCCATTTCTGTGGTATTTCCATCACTTTCTAATGTTTTCAGGTGAATCACACACCCTCCCCTATTCATGGGTCACCTTGAAAAATGCTCGAGTCTCCAAATGCTCGAGACTTCAATGGGGTTCGTTACTCGAAATGAGCTCTCGAGCATTGCAAAAAGCTTGGCTCAAGTAGCGAGCACCCGAGCATTTTGATGCTCGCTCATCTCTAGTCACAACTCGATTATTTAATGCTAATTGCTAAAGTAAGTGCCCCACTATGTAATGTACTTAATCTAATTCACTAACTGCCCGATGTTGTGTAGACATAAAATTTGGCACAAACATTTTCTCAGTCCTGAATAGGAAAAGTAAAGGGGTCATAACTTGAATATACAATGGTAAGAGCAAAAGTATTGGCACCCCTATATAATGTACATAATCTAATTCTCTAACTTCCCACTGTCGTACATACCTGAAATTTGGCATTAGCATTCTTTAGTTCCTAAGTAGGCAAAGGGGCCACATCTTGATTATTCAATGCTAATTGCAAAAATAAGTTCACCCTTGTAATATAACCCCCTGGAGTAGTACAAGCGATAAATTTGACATGAGCATTCCTAAGGTCCTAAATATGAAAAGGGGTCACAACTTGATTATTTAATGCTAATTGCAAAAGTAAGTGCACCCTTATGTAATGTAACTTCCCAGTGTCATACAAGCATGAAATTTGGAACAAGCATTCTTTAGGTTCTAAATATGAAAAGTAAAGGGGTCACAAGTCAATTGTTCAAGGCTAGAGATGAGCGAGCACACTCATCCGAGCTTGATGCTTGTTCGAGCATTAGGATACTCGAGATGCTTGTTACTCGAGATGAACACCACAATGTACTCGAGTAAATTTCATTTCCTTCCCCACATGTTTAGCGCCATTTTCTAGCCAATAGACATGCGGTGAAGGCATTACCTCTTCCTCCTGTGATATGCCAGCCCTATCCCACCCCCCAGCAAGGAGTGGCTGGCGAGATCAAGTGACCGCTGAGTACTTAAAGCGGTCCCGCCTGTGGCTCGCCTCAGACACATGCTGGTCAAGGTTAGGGAAAGTGCTGCTGCTCATTCAGGGATAGTGTTAGCGTAGGTCCTGTCTTCAAGAACCGCAATGGTCCTTCTTAGGGCTACATCTGACCGTGTGCATTACTGTTGTGGCTGGCTTGGAGCAGTAGTGCACCATTTTTTTTTTCATCTCGGGCTGTGCAGGCCATTACATCAATAGCGTTTTCCGTCTGCAGTCTATTATACAGAGTATAGGGAAAGTGCTGCTGGGATAGGGAAAGTGGTAGTGTAGGATCCCGTCTTCAAGAACCCCAACGGTCCTTCTTAGGGCGACATCTGACCGTGTGCATTTTAGTTGTGGCCTGCTGGGAGTTGTAGTGCATCCATTTTTGTATTACGCATTTAGGCCTGTTCGCAGCCTTTCAGTAATAGTTTTTTTTTTAGGCTGCAGTGCCGTACAACCAGCTCTCACCGTGAAACAGCACTCAAATAATTCCTAGCCTGCTGCGAACGACTTCATTTATACCGTTCTCTTTCTCCAGTGAATTATACAGAGTGTTGGGGCCACAGCCACTTCTATAGGGAAAGTTATATACACTATACAGTCCATATCCTCCATGCAAAACCCTAAAGCTCCTTCGTTGGGCTACATCTGACCATGTGCATTTTAGTTGGGGCCTGCTAGGAGTTGTAGTGCATCCATTTTTGTATTACGCATCTAGGCCTGTTAGCAGCCTGTCAGTAATAGCGTTCTCAGGCTGCTGTGCCGTACAATCAGCTCTCACCGTGAAACTGCACTCAAATATTTCCTAGCCTACTGTGAACAACTTTGTTTATACCGTTCTGTATCTGCAGTGCATTAGACAGAGGTATCACAGCGAAACAGTACTGTAATATTACCAGGGGCTACTGCAAAGTATTTCAGCTCTGCCGCTGTGCAGAGCGTCTCACAATACCCTTTCCTTGCTGGGGTTTAGATAGCCGCAGTTACCAGCACTATCCATTGGCTTTAGAGTCTTCTCCCACTCCACACAGCCTCTATTATCTACTAGTCTCTGCAAGCAGTAAATTACACCAAGGTATCAGCGCAAGACAGCGTAGACCCTCAGCTATCTACAAGTCTCTGTGTGTGGGGAATTAAAAGCCACAGTTGTCAGTGCTGTACACTGGGGTAATTTATTTGGGCCCTGCTCTATTCTTAATCCGCCATGATGAGGAGTAGGGGTATGGGTCGAGGACTTGGATGCGGACACGGACATCCAAGGGAGGGTGTGAGCACAGGCCGAGTTGCTGGTCCAGGTGAATCACAGCCAGCTGCTGCGGGATTAGGAGAGAGGCAAGTTTCTGGGGTCCCCAGCTTCATATCACAATTTATGGGTCCACATGGTAGACCTTTATTACAAACAGGGCAGTGTGAGCAGGTCCTGTCGTGGATGGCAGAAAATGCGTCCAGCAATGTATTGACCACCCAGTCTTCTACGCAGTCCAGTACTCCCGGCCTAGGGACTGCAACTCTGAATCCTCTGGCTGCTGCTCCTCCTTCCTCCCAACCTCCTTACTCCATGAAAATGACAGATTCTGAGCAGGCAGACTCCCAGGAACTGTTCTCGGGTCCCTGCCATGAGTGGGAAAAAAATGGTTCCTCTCTCACCTGAGGAGTTTGTCGTGACCGATGCCCAACCTTTAGAAAGTTCCCAGAGTCCGGGTGATGAGGCTGGCGACTTACGGCAACTGTCTCAAGAGCTTTTTGTGGGTGAGGAGGATGATGATGATGAGACACAGTTGTCTGTCAGTGAGGTATTAGTGAGGGCAATAAGTCCGAGGGAGGAGTGTACAGAGGATTCGGAGGAAGAGAAGCTGGACGATGAGGTGACTGACCCCACCTGGTTTGCTAAGCCTACTGAGGACAGGGCTTCAGAGGGGGAGGCAAGTGCAGCAGCAGGACAGGTTGGAAGAGGCAGTGGAGTGGCCAGGGGTAGAGGCAGGGCCAGAGCGAAGAATCCCACAACTGTTTCCCAAAGCACCCCCTCGCGGCAAGCCTCCATGCAGAGGGCTAGGTCTTCAAAGGTGTGGATGTTTTTCAGTGAGAGCACGGACGACCGACGAACAGTGGTGTGCAACCTGTGTCGCACCAAGATCAGCCAGGAAGCCACCACTACCAGCCTCACCACCACCAGCATGCGCAGGCATATTATGGCCAAGCACCTCACAAGGTGGGACAAAGGCCGTTCACCGCCTCCTGGTCACACCACTGGCTCTTCCCCTGTGCCCCAACCTGCCACACAGATCCAATCCCTCTCTCAGATCACAGGCACAAGCGCCTCCCGGCCTGCACCCACACCCTCACCTCCACTGTCCTCCACCCCATCCAGCAATGTCTCTCAGCAATGTCGCCACTATTTTTCCCGGTGTGCTGTCCCAGCCCTACACCAGCACGTCTCCCACAATATTAATCGTGCCCTCACCAACCTACTGGGAAGGTTCACTTAACCACAGACACGTGGACAAGTACTGGCAAGCAGGGCCACTATATCTCCCTGACAGCACATTGGGTGAATTTGGTAGAGGCTAGGACCGAGTCAGAGCCTGGAACCGCTCATGTCCTACCCACACCAAGAATAGCTGGTCCTACCTCGGTGCTGGTATCTGCGGCGTTTTATGCCACCTCCTCCAAACCCTCCTCCTCCTACGCCACCTCTACCTCTCAATTAAGAAGTGTGAGCAGCACGTCGCCAGCAGTCGGTATCGCGCGGCAGCACAGTGGTGGGCAAGCATCAGCAGGTCGTGCTGAAACTAATCAGCTTAGGTGACAAGAGGCACACGGCCCCCAAACTGTTGTAGAGTCTGACAGAGCAGACTGACCTCTGGCTTTCGCTGCTGAGCCTCCAACCGGGCATGGTCGTGTGTGACAACAGCCGTAACCTGGTGGCGGCTCCGCAGCTCGGCAGCCTCAGACACATGCCATGCCTGGCCCACGTGTTCAATCTGGTAGTTCAGCGGTTTCTGAAAAACTACCCCCACTTGTCTGACCTGCTCGGCAAGGTGCGCCGCGTCTGCGCACATTTCTGCAAGTTCACCACAAACGCTGCCACCCGAGGACCCTGCAACACCGGTTTCAGCTGCCAGAGCACCGACTGCTGTGCGACGTGCCCACATGGTGGAATTCTACGCTGCACATGTTGACCAGGCTGTATGAGCAGCGTAGAGCAATAGTGGAATACCAACTCCAACATGGGCGGAGTAGTGGTAGTCAGCCTCCCCAATTCTTTACCGAGGAGTGGGCCTGGATGTCAGATATCTGCCAGGTCCTCGCAAACTTTGAGGAGTCTACCCAGATGGTGAGCGGCAATGCTGCAATCATTAGCGCTACCATCCCGCTGCTTTGCCTGCTGAGAAGTTCGCTGCAAAGCATAAGGGCCGACGCTTTGTGGTTGGACCAGGAGACGGGGGATGACAGTATGTCACTTGATAGCCAGACCACCCTCATGTCTATATCTCAGCGCGTTTTGGAGGAGGAGGAGGAGGGGGAGGAGCAGGAGGAGGAGAAGGGGAAAGAGACTGCTGGGTATCCATGCTGCTTGCCTCTCATCTGTTCAGCGTGGAGGAGGAGGATCCTGAAAGTCATCTTTCTAGTGAGGACAGCGATGTGTTGCGTACTGGTACCCTGGCACACATGGCTGACTTCATGTTAGGCTGCCTTTCTCGTGACCCTCGCGTTAGACGCATTCTGGCCAACACGGATTACTAGGTGTACACCCTTCTCGACCCACGGTATAAGGAGAACCTTTCCACTCTCATTCCCGAAGAGGAAAGGGGTACGAGAGGGATGCAATACCACAGGGCCCTGATGGAAAAAGTGATGCTAAACTTCCCATCTGATAGCGCTAGTGGCAGAAGACGCAGTTCCGAGGGCCAAGTAGCAGGAGAGGCGCGGGGAGCAGGCAGCATGTCCAGAACAGGCAGGGGGACACTCTCCAAGGGCTTTGCCAGCTTTATGGCTCCCCAGCAAGACTGTGTCAACACTTCCCAGTCAAGGTTGAGTCGGAGGGAGCACTGTAAATAGATGGTGAGGGAGTATGTAGCCGATTGTACCACCGTCCTCTGTGATGCCTCTGCTCCATACATACATACTCTATTGGGTGTCAAAGCTGAACATGTGGCACGAACTTGCGCTGTACACCCTGGAGGTACTGGCCTGCCCTGCCGCTAGCATCTTGCCAGAGAGGGTGTTTAGTACAGCTGGGGGAATCATCACGGATAAGCGTATCCGCCTGTCAACTACCAGTGCCGACATGCTTACACTCATAAAGATGAACAAAGGCTGGATTTCCCCAGACTTCTCTTCTCAACCGGCGGAGAGCACCGGAACCTAAAGATTCTTTTCACTGCAACCAGAGAAAAAAAGCATTCTCTATCACTGGAAAAAAAAGGGGGAATTAGCATTGTCAATCACTTTCGGATATTATTACTCCTCCTGCTACTACTCCTCCTCCTAAAACAGCATGTCATCACACTGATCAGCCAATTTTTCTGCAGCCTAAAAGGCTCTGCTTACAATTTTTTTTACAATATTTCAAAGTTTCAAAAGTATTGTATTAATACTTTAACAGTCAGAAACCAATTAAGCAATAGCAAGCTGTATCTTTAAAAAATACTTATGAGTTTCACCTGCCCTCGCGGTTGAGCAATTTTTCAGGGGTACATTTGTACTCTTGGTACACAAATTTTTCTGGCCCTCGCCTATACTGTTATCTAACTAATTTTTCCCGCCTTCGCCTACACTCATGGTACACCAATGTTTCAGGGGTTCGCCTATATTCTTGCTACAGAAATGTTACTGCGGTCTGCCTATACTTCTGCTACAGGAATGTTACAGGGTTTTACCTATACTGTGGGTGCACAAAGACTTCCCATCGCGGTGTTTTACCTATCTGGCACAAATACACTGACTGACTTGGGTAGGGTGCAGAGTTCAGATGGCTTTCCCCTTGCAGTGCTGATTGAGCTATCTAACACCTACACAGAATGAATTGTGTGGGGACACATGGATTTCCCATTGCTATGTAACTCAGGGCACCTTGGGTCACACAAGGTGGAGGCTGGGACCGAGCCTGACCCAGGGCCCGCTCACATACTTCCCATACAGACTATAGCGGGTCCTGGTCATGGTTTCTTGGCCTTGTAATGCCACCTCCTCCTCCTGCTTGGGGTCAGGGGATCAGCACTGGGCAACATGTATTTTCTCTCTTGTTACCACAGTTATCTGCAGCACTGGTTTGGGCCAAACAAAAGGAGCTTTACTGCATTAATGAGACGTTCACAGCTGTACTAGCATCGAAGTCCGCTTTATGCCCACGATTGCTGAGGGTGTGTGCAGAGGCCGAGGTCCTGGGGGAAATGCAACTGCACCAGGTTGGGCCTGTGGAACTTCTTCCTGGTTAATCCAGTCTTTGGAGCAGTGAAAGCAACCGCAACTAATTAAATGAGTCGTTCACAGCTGTACTACCATCGGAGTCCGCTTTATGCCCACGATTGCTGAGGATGTGTTCAGAGGCCGAGGAGTAAAAGTCTGCCATGTTTGGGCACTGTAATTGCTTCATGTTTAGTACTTTCCTTGGGTTCCTTTGTCTCGCCTATGCTGTGAGTGCACAAAGACTTCCCATAGCGATGTTTTACCTGTCTGACACTAATACACTGACTGACTAGGATAGAAATGTAGGCCGAGGCCCTTAGCAGGGTGAAACTCTGCCATGTTTGGGCACTCTGATTTCCTCATGTGTAATAGCATGCTTGAGTTCCTTGGGCTCGCCTATGCTGTGAGTACACAAAGACTTCCCATTGCGTTGCTTTACCTGTCTGGCACAAATACACTGACTGACTAGGGTAGAAATGTGGGCCGAGGTCCTTGGCGGCGTGAAACTCTGCCATGTTTGGGCGCTCTGATTTCTTGTTGTGTAATACCATCTTTGTGCACCGACAACATAGGCAAACCCAAGGAACTCTAGGACTTTCCATTGCGGTGTTGAGCTATCTAACACCTACACAGAATGAATTGTGTGGGGACACATGCATTTCCCATTGCTATGTAACTTGCAGCACCTTGGGTCACACAAGATGGAGGCTGGGACCGAGCCTAACCCGGGCCTGCTCACGTGCTTCCCACACAGAGTATTGCTGCATTGTGGAGATGTATAGAAGTGGTGGCACCTGAGTCCCCTTTATGCCCACGTCTGTGGCTCCTGACAATTTTGCGACGGAGGTGCCACGTGATTGGAATGATGATCGTACGTCAATTTATCATCAATTCTCAACAGCATTATGGGCTATCGCCCCCACTTTCAAAGAGGGTCGCTGCCTAGCCCTGCCAACCCTCTGCAGTGTGTGCCTCCGGTTCCTCTCATCGCAGACGCACTTAGAAATAGACATGAGGGTGGTGTAGCTATGAAGCGAGCGTGTGGCATGAGGGAAGCTGAACGCTGCACAGGGAAACTTTTGTGTGCGCTGTGGACGCAGGGTCATGCGGGGGGTTGGACAACATGTAACCCAGGAGAAGAGGTAGAGGTGTCACCCGCAGGCAGTGATTGTCCTAGGTTGCAAGTAGTGTGGTGCTTAGCTAAGGTGTGCCTTGCTAATGACGGTTTGTCTGAAGTAAAAATTGTTAGGGGGGTGACGCCAGACTCTTGCCCCCATTGTGGCTTAATAGTGGGACCTGGGAGCCTCAGATGCAGCCATGCATGGTGCCCTTGCCCTTCCCTATCTGTTTCTGTGGTGTTTCCATGACTTTTGGATGTTTTCTGGTGTTTCACAAGTCATCAGCTATGCGGAGCATCGGTCCCATACAAAAATGCTCGAGTTGCCCATTGACTTCAATGGGGTTTGTTACTTGAAACGAGCTCTCGAATATAACGGAAAGTTCGACTCAAGCAACGAGCACCAGAGAATTTTGGTGCTCGCTCATCTCTATTCAAGGCTGATAGCAAAAGTAACTGCGCCTTTATGTAATGTAACTTCCTGATGTTGCATAAGTGTGAAATTTGGCATGCATATTCTTTAGTTCCTAAATAGGAAAAGTAAATGTGTCAAAACTCGATTATTCAATGCTAATTGCAAAAGTAAGTGCACCTCTTAGTAATACAACTTCCAGGTAGAGTACAAGCATGAAATTTGGCACAAGCATTCTTTAAGCCCTTAATGTGAAAAGTAAAGGGGTGACAATTCGATAATTCCATGCTAATTGCAAAAGTAAGAGTCCCCCTATGTAATGTAACTTCCCACCATCGTAAAAGCATGAAATTTGGCAAGAGCATGCTTTGGTTCCTACATAAGAAAAGTAATGGGGTAACAACTCAATTATTCAATGCTAACTGTAAAAGTAAGTGCAAAAAATGTAACTTCCCAGTGTCCTAGAAGCGTGAAGTTTGACACACCTATTCCTTAGGAAGAGTATATGGGTCACACCTCGTTTGTGCAATGCTAATTGCGAAAGTTAGTGCACGCTTATGTAAGGTAACTTCCCGGTGTCGTACAAGCTGGATATTTGGCACAACCATTCTCTTGGTCCTAAATAGGAAAAGTTAAGGGGTCACAATTCCATTATTCAATGCTAAGTGCAAAAGTAAGTGCACCACTTTGTAATATAGCCTCTTGGAGTAGTACAAGTGTGAAATTTGGCACGAGCTTTCTTTAAGTCCTACATAGGAAAAGTAGTTGGGTAACTACTCGATTATTCACAGCTAATTGCAAAATTAAGTGCACCCCTATGTAATATAACTTCCCGGTGTCGTACAAGCGTGCAATTTGGCATGAGCATTTCTTAGGTCCTAAATACGAAAAGTAAAGAGGGGACAATTCATTTATTCAAAGCTAATTGCAAATGTAAGTGCACCCCTATGTAATGTAACTTTCTAGTGACGTACAAGCGTGAAACATGGCAGGAGCATTCTTTAATTCCTACATAAGAAAAGTTAATGGGTTACAACTCGATTACTCAATGCTAAGTTCAAAAGTATTGGCACCCTTATGTAATGTGATCAATCTAATTCTCTAACTTCCAGGTGTACATACCTGAAATTTGGCACGAGCATTCTGTAGTTCTTAAATAGGAGAAGTAAATGGGTCACAACTAGAGATGAGCGAGCACCAAAATGCTCGGGTGCTCGTTACTCGGGATGAACTTTTCGCGATGCTCGAGGGTTCGTTTCGAGTAACGAACCCCATTGAAGTCAATGGGCGACCCGAGCATTTTTGTATATCACCGATGCTCGCTAAGGTTTTCATTTGTGAAAATCTGGGCAATTCAAGAAAGTGATGGGAACGACACAGAAACGGATAGGGCAGGCGAGGGGCTACATGTTGGGCTGCATCTCAAGTTCCCAGGTCCCACTATTAAGCCACAATAGCGGCAAGAGTGCCCCCCCCTCCCAACAACTTTTACTTCTGAAAAGCCCTCATGCCACGCCACCCTCATGTCTACTTATAAGTGCGTTTGCCATGAGGAGGAACCGCAGGCACACACTGCAGAGAGTTGGCACGGCTAGGCAGCGACCCTCTTTAAAAGGGGCGGGGCAATAGACCACAATGCTGTACAGAAGCAATGAGAAATCCAATCCTGTGCCACCTCCATCAGGAGCTGCACACGTGGGCATAGCAATGGGGAACTTATGTGTCACACACTATTCATTCTGTCAAGGTGTCTGCATGCCCCAGTCAGACCGCGGTTTTTTATAAATAGTCACAGGCAGGTACAACTCCGCAATGGGAATTCCGTGTGCACCCACAGCATGGGTGGCTCCCTGGAACCCACCGGCTGTACATTAATGTATCCCATTGCAGTGCACATCACAGCTGAGGTAACGTCCGATTAAATGCAGGTGGGCTTCGGCCCACACTGCATGCCCCAGTCAGACTGGGGTTCTTTAGAAGTAGACACATGCAGTTACAACTCCCTGTGGACCGACAGCATGGGTGGGTGCCAGGAAGCCACCGGCGGTACATAAATATATCCCATTGCAGTGCCCATCACAGCTGAGGTAATGTCGTGCTTAAAGGGGTTGTCCCGCGAAAGCAAGTGGGGTCATACACTTCTGTATGGCCATATTAATGCACTTTGTAATGTACATTGTGCATTAATTATGAGCCATACAGAAGTTATTCACTTACCTGTTCCGTTGCTAGCGTCCCCGTCTCCATGGTGCCGTCTAATCTTCAGCGTCTAATCGCCCGATTAGACGCGCTTGCGCAGTCCGGTCTTCTCCTTTGCTGAATGGGGCCACTCGTGCCGGAGAGCGGCTCCTAGTAGCTCCACCCCGTCATGTGTGCCGATTCCAGCCAATCAGGAGGCTGGAATCGGCAATGGACTGCACAGAAGCCCTGCGGTCCACCGAGGGTGAAGGTCCCGGCGGCCATCTTCACAAGGTAAGTATGAAGACGCCGGACAGCGGGGATTCGGGTAAGTACTATCTGGTTCTTTTTTTTTTTATCCCTGCATCGGGTTTGTCTCGCGCCGAACGGGGGGGCTATTGAAAAAAAAAAAAAACGTTTCGGCGCGGGACAACCCCTTTAATGCAGGTGGGCTGCGGCCCACACTGCATGCCCCAGTCAGACTGGGGTTCTTTAGAAGTGGACACATGCAGTTACAACTCCCTGTGGACCCACGGCATGGGTGGCTCCCTGGAACCCACCGGCGGTACATAAATATATCCCATTGCAGTGCCCAACACAGCTGATGTTACAAAAATTGGTGTACCAACAGTACTAATGTACCTGAGAAAAATTGCCCATGCCCAACCAAGAGGGCAGGTGAAATCCATTAATCGCTTTGGTTAATGTGGCTTAATTGGTAACTAGGCCTGGAGGCAGCCCAGTTAAAATAAAAATTGGTTGAGGTGAAAGTTTCAACGCTTTAATGAGCATTGAAACGTATAAAAATTGTTTAGAAAAATTATATGACTTGGCCTTGTGGGCCTAAGAAAAATTGCCCGTTCGGCGTGATTATGTGAGGTTTCAGGAGGAGGAGCAGGAGGAGGAATATTATACACAGATTGATGAAGCAAAAAGGTCCCCGTTTTTGATGAGGATAGAGAACGATGCTTCCATCCGCGGGTGCAGCCTACGTATTGCTTAGGTATCGCTGCTGTCCGCTGGTGGAGAAGAGAAGTCTGGGGAAATCCAGGCTTTGTTCATCTTGATGAGTGTAAGCCTGTCGGCACTGTCGGTTGACAGGCGGGTACGCTTATCCGTGATGATTCCCCCAGCCGCACTAAACACCCTCTCTGACAAGACGCTAGCCGCAGGACAAGCAAGCACCTCCAGGGCATACAGCGCGAGTTCAGGCCACATGTCCAGCTTCGACACCCAGTAGTTGTAGGGGGCAGAGGCGTCAGGGAGGACGGTCGTGCGATCGGCTACGTACTCCCTCACCATCCTTTTACAGTGCTCCTGCCGACTCAACCTTGACTGGGGAGCGGTGACACAGTCTTGCTGGGGAGCCATAAAGCTGTCCAGGGCCTTAGAGAGTGTTCCCCTGCCTGTGCTGTACATGCTGCCTGATCTCCGCGCCTCCCCTGCTACCTGGCCCACGGAACTGCGCCTTCGGCCACTAGCGCTGTCGGATGGGAATTTTACCATCAGTTTGTCCGCCAGGGTCCTGTGGTATAGCATCACTCTCGAACCCCTTTCCTCTTCGGGTATGAGAGTGGAAAGGTTCTCCTTATACCGTGGGTCGAGCAGTGTGTACACCCAGTAATCCGTAGTGGCCAGAATGCGTGTAACGCGAGGGTCACGAGAAAGGCATCCTAACATGAAGTCAGCCATGTGTGCCAGGGTACCTGTACGCAACACATGGCTGTCCTCACTAGCAAGATCACTTTCAGGATCCTCCTCCTCCAGCTCCTCCTCAGGCCATACACACTGAAAGGATAACAGGCAAGCAGCATGTGTACCCTCAGCAGTGGGCCAAGCTGTCTCTTCCACCTCCTCCTCATGCTCCTCCTCCTCACCGCGCTGAGATATAGACAGGAGGGTGCTCTGACTATCCAGCGACATACTGTCTTCCCCCGACTCTGTTTCCGAGCGCAAAGCGTCTGCCTTTATGCTTTGCAGGGAACTTCTCAAAAGGCATAGCAGAGGAATGGTGACGCTAATGATTGCAGCATCGCCGCTCACCACCTGGGTAGACTCCTCAAACTTTCCAAGGACCTGGCAGATGTCTGCCAACCAGGCCCACTCTTCTGAAAAGAATTGAGGAGGCTGACTCCCACTGTGCCGCCCATGTTGGAGTTGGTATTCCACTATAGCTCTACGCTGCTCATAGAGCCTGGCCAACATGTGGAGCGTAGAGTTCCACCGTGTGGGCACGTCGCACAGCAGTCGGTGCACTGGCAGATTAAACCGATGTTGCAGGGTGCGCAGGGTGGCAGCGTCCGTGTGGGACTTGCGAAATGTGCGCAGGTCTGTCAAGCGTGGGTAGCTTTTCAGAAAGCGCTGAACCACCAAATTAAAGACGTGGGCCAGGCATGGCACGTACGTGAGGCTGCCGAGCTGCAGAGCCGCCACCAGGTTACGGCCGTTGTCACACACGACCATGCCCGGTTGGAGGCTCAGCGGCGCAAGCCAGCGGTCAGTCTGCTCTGTCAGACTCTGCAGCAGTTCGTGGGCCGTGTGCCTCTTATCTCCTAAGCTGAGTAGTTTCAGCACGGCCTGCTGACGCTTGCCCACCGCTGTGATGCCACGCCGCGCGACACCGACTGCTGGCGACGTGCTGCTGCTGCTGACACATCCTGATTGCGAGACAGAGGTTGCGTTGGAGGAGGAGGAGGAGGAGAAGGAGAGTGGTTTAGTGGAGGAAGCATACACCGCCGCAGATACCAGCACCGAGCTGGGGCCCGCAATTCTGGGGGTGGGTAGGACGTGAGCGGTCCCAGGCTCTGACTCTGTCCGAGCCTCCACTAAATTCACCCAATGTGCCGTCAGGGAGATATAGTGGCCCTGCCCGCCTGTGCTTGTCCACGTGTCCGTTGTTAAGTGGACCTTGGCAGTAACCGCGTTGGTGAGGGCGCGTACAATGTTGCGGGAGACGTGGTCGTGCAGGGCTGGGACGGCACATCGGGAAAAGTAGTGGCGACTGGGAACTGAGTAGCGCGGGGCCGCCGCCGCCATCATACTTTTGAAAGACTCCGTTTCCACAACCCTATACGGCAGCATCTCCAGGCTGATAAATTTGGCAATGTGCACATTTAACGCTTGAGCGTGCGGGTGCGTGGCGGCGTACTTGCGCTTGCGCTCAAACACTTGCGCTAGCGACGGCTGGACGGTGCCCTGACAGACATTGGTGGCTGGGGCCGAGGACAACGGAGGTGAGGGTGTGGGTGCAGGCCAGGAGACGGTAGTGCCTGTGTCCTCAGAGGGGGGTTGGATCTCAGTGGCAGGTTGGGGCACAGGGGGAGAGGCAGTGGTGCAAACCGGAGGCGGTGAACGGCCTTCGTCCCACCTTGTGGGGTGCTTGGCCATCATATGTCTGCGCATGCTGGTGGTGGTGAGGCTGGTGGTGGTGGCTCACCGGCTGACCTTGGCGCGACAAAGGTTGCACACCACTGTTCGTCGGTCGTCTGCACTCTCAGTGAAAAACTGCCAGACCTTTGAGCACCTCGGCCTCTGCAGGGTGGCATGGCGCGAGGGGGCGCTTTGGGAAACAGTTGGTGGATTATTCGGTCTGGCCCTGCCTCTACCCCTGGACACCGCACTGCCTCTTGCAACCTGCCCTGCTGCTGCCCTTGCCTCCCCCTCTGAAGACCTGTCCTCAGTAGGCGTAGCAAACCAGGTGGGGTCAGTCATCTCATTGTCCTGCTGCTCTTCCTCCGAATCCTCTGTGCGCTCCTCCCTCGGACTTACTGCCCTTACTACTACCTCACTGATAGACAACTGTGTCTCATCGTCATCGTCCTCCTCACCCACTGAAAGGTCTTGAGACAGTTGCCGGAAGTCCCCAGCCTCATCCCCCGGACCCCGGGAACTTTCCAATGGTTGGGCATCAGTCACGATAAACTCCTCTGGTGGGAGAGGAACCACTGCTGCCCAATCTGAGCAGGGGCCCGAGAACAGTTCCTGGGAGTCTGCCCTCTCCTCAGAATGTGTCATTGTAATGGAGTGAGGAGGCTGAGAGGAAGGAGGAGCAGCAGCCAGAGGATTCTGAGTTGCAGCAGTGGACAGCGCAGAACTGTGGGTGGACGATAGATTGCTGGATGCACTTTCTGCCATCCACGACAGGACCTGCTCACACTGCTCATTTTCTAATAAAGGTCTACCGCGTGGACCCATTAATTGTGCGATGAATGTGGGGACGCCAGAAACGTGCCTCTCTCCTAATCCCACAGCAGTCGGCTGCGATACACCTGGATCAGGAGCTCGGCCTGTGCCCACACCCTGCCTTGGGCCTCCGCGTCCTCGGCCGCGTCCACGTCCTCTAGGCCTACCCCTACCCCTCAGCATGGTGTATTACCAGTAGTGCAGAAACAGAGCGCTTTAATTAAATGTGCCGCCTATTGGCCTGTGGTTGGAGGCTGACTTCGCTTACGGAACGCCAGGAAATAATTTTGTGCAAGCCTGCTGTAACACTTAGCTGGCTGCGTATGAATTTGGAGAACTACTACACCCAGCAGAGACCCAGAACACTGAGGACAGTCACAGGCAGCCCAAATAGATTTTTTTCCCCAAATGTTTTTGCAAAGGCCCACTGCCTATATTCAATCAATATGTCTTCTGTCCCTGCCTAAGCGCTTCTGGCCCTGGAGTATTACTGCAGGGCGCAATGCTCTGCACGGCCGATATACCAAAAAAAAAATGCGCAACACTGCAAAAAGCAGCCTCCACAGTACTGCACACAGTGAGATGTGGCCCTAAGAAGGACCGTTGGGGTTCTTGAAGCCTAAAATACTCCTAACACTCTCCCTATAGCAGCTCCACCAAGATAGCACTTTCCCTAAAGTATGTCAGAACGCATCTGTGGCGAGCCGCGGGAGGGGCCGATTTTTATACTCGGGTGACACCTGATCTCGCCAGCCTCTCACTGCAGGGGGGTGGTATAGGGCTTGAACGTCGTAGGGGGAAGTTGTAATGCCTTCCCTGTCTTTCTATTGGCCAGAAAAGCGCGCTAACGTCTCAGAGATGAAAGTGAAAGTAACCCGAACATCGCGTGGTACTCGTCACGAGTATCAAGCTCGGACGAGTACGTTCGCTCATCTCTAGTCACAACTCGATTCAATGCTAATTGCAAAAGTAAGTGCACCTAAATGTAATGTAACTTCCTGGTGTCGTACAAGCATTAAATTTGGCATGAGCATTCTTTAGGCCCTACATAGAAAAAGTATAGGGGTCACTACTCGATTATGCACTGCTAAATGCAAAAGTAAGTGCACCCCTATGTAATGTAACTTCCCGGTGTCATACAAGCGTAAAATTTGGAATGCGCATTTTATTAGTTTCTCAATCGGAAAAGTGAAGGGGTCACAAGTTGATTGTTCAATGCTAATTGCTAAAGTAAGTGCACCCTTATGTAATATAACTTCCCATTGTCGTACTGTGAGGGTATATGTATATATTGCCATATGTTTTTTATGCTTTTATACCTGTATGCAAGTTCTATTCAAAGTTAAAATGAGAAAAACTTATATGTCGCCTTACATCAGCTATTCCAAAAGTTTGCAAGGCTGAGAGAGAGATGTGTCCAGAAATTCAGAGATAATAGAGAGCCGAACACGAAGGCCGCGTGCTTGGCTGTTTTCCCAGAGGCGCCGTATCTAGATAACGACTGTTCAACTACGTATATAACTTTCACTGTCTCAGGCCGGAAATCCGGACTTCCCATATATGGTTATGCGGTGAATTTGAGCCAATGAGCCCATCACCCATTCCTAGTGATGAGACCAAAGGGTATAAGATCCCATGTAATCTGTAATAAACTGCGCAGTTATGTCCCTGTGTGAGGAACTATACCAGACCTCCGTGTGTGGTGTCTCTTCTTTACCGCCAGCAGTGGGGCATTGGGGTGGGCCTGATTGGTGCTGTACGCAAAATTTTCCCTGACAATGGCGCCCATGTGCAAATGGTTAACTGAGCTTGCTTTTAGAGGAGAAGGATTGTTTACTTAAAGCTGCAGTCTGTGTAGCTTTTCAAGGTCAAGAAGATAACAGCGAGAGAGAATGTAATAATAACCCTGAAAAATATCTGCTTGCTTAAATGGAATGGAAGTTTGAAATGAATTTAATTAATTATACTGTCTTAGTAGGCAGGAAATATAGCAATTTCTAAGGTATATTCTTACTGGGTTCTGAGGTCACAAATGGACACGTCTTGGTCTCTTTCATACAGGTGTAAGCTGTCAGAAGGTCCCAACATATGTGTTAATTATGAGTTCAAATGCAGGGAATAGTTAAACTAAAACAACTTTGTCGGTGAATGCATATTCATAGAGATAAGTTATTTTGCAAAGGTGGGGGCTTTCAGATTTCACTCTAAGCTCAGGGTCACAGAAACTAAAATACTTCAGCGTTTAATACTGCATATAATAGCTTCAGTACATAAGAAAGATAGAATGTCTCAGTCACTCAGCAAATTTTTTCCACATAATTTGTCAAAAATAGCGCTCATTCACAATCTCATCTCAATAGAATCATGTACTTTATAACATTATAGCACTCACCTCAATGTTTTTCAACTGATGTATGTTTGTTTGTCAAACTTTTTTTGTCTGTGCATCTGCATGTACTGGTACACCTTCAATGGGGGGTGACGGGGCAAACTTGAGCGCATGGATGGATGAGAGTTAATGACCCGTGTTCAGGCTGTGATGAATGTAAAATGTGTGATGCAGATATTGACTTGGTGATAAAAGTTCCTCCCCATGCATAAGACTTTACTTGGTTGAGATGTGGATGCTTAGACTGTAAAGCTTAAATGAAGTTGTGAAAAAAAAGACGCAAGCAGCCAGTATCGAAGGGGTGGAGCTAGATGATGTAAAGGACGTAATGTTTCATCCCTCTTGTCCACAAGGGAGGGGGTGAGGATCTTGAGCAGCTAGTAAAAGTTTTTTTTTTCTCTCTCAAATTTGATAAGACATTGCAGGCAGGATCAGATTAATAATGAATTTGCTTAAAGGATCTCACATTTCAAATATTAATAGATGTTTGTAGATTATTCTGCCCCGATGTAACTCATGTCTCTGTTATTGGTGCTGACATCTTAGAGGCCTTATCTGCATCCATTAAATCTTTTTACAATGTTATACTACCTTGAACCCGGCTACTCTTCTTACAATTGAGTACCCTGGTTCAAAGGGGGGGAGGAGAAGGCATAGGTGATCTAGGTATTGCAAATCAGCCATTTTTTAAAATTTTTTGCAACAAGGTTCTGATCTTTTTGAAATAGAATATCAACCTGATTGTCTAGCATTGATGCAACAAGAAAATTTAAGTTTTAAAAAGTTACTGAAAGCCTTTGTTAACCATGCATATTTTGAGTTGTTTTTTATAGATGGTCCCAGGGTGATTGACGACTCCACACTGGATATGCAGTGGTCACACAACAAGATGTCCTAAAAGCAGAAGCTCTGCCTCCGCATGTCTCAGCACAAGAAGCGGAACTAAAGGCTCTTACTGAGGCGTGTAGAGTGGCAGAAGGTAAGACGGTAAACATTTACACTGACTCCCGGTATGCATTTGGCATAGCTCATGATTACGGCCCAACATGGGAGGCCAGACAGTTTTTTACCTCAGCAGGACAGCCAATTAAGAATGGTGCAGCGTTGCAGAGTCTCACGGAGGCCCTACTTACTTCTACCTGACAAAGTGGAGAGCTCACACTAATTCCTACACCAGAGAAACAAGTGGCAACGCCATCACAGACCACACAGAAAAGGCAGCGGCCCTGAAGCCGTGGAAGAAAAGAAGAAAAGAAGAATTTAACAATAACTTTGGACTTTGATAAAAACTTTGGACTTTGATAAAAACTTTGGACTTTGATAAAAACTTTGGACTTTGATAAAAACTTTGGACTTTGATAAAAACTTTGGACTTTGATAAAAACTTTGGACTTTGATAAAAACTTTGGACTTTGATAAAAACTTTGGACTTTGATAAAAACTTTGGACTTTGATAAAAACTTTGGACTTTGATAAAAACTTTGGACTTTGATAAAAACTTGGACTTTGATATGCTAAAGACTTTACAGTTACAAGCCAGCAAGGAAGAAAAAGACAAATGGACTAAATATGGGAACAGCAGAAACGGGACGGCGTATGGCGAACAGTCAACAGCACTTGCCTACCACAGTCCCTGTGCCCCATGATGGCCCAGCTGATGCACAGAAAGACGCACCTCTCAAAGCAGCAATGATGTCAACGCTTGAATGATGACGAGTGGCTCCTGGGTTTTCTGTAGCTGCTGCATCATTTGTCCAATTTTGCATGCTCTTTGCCGTAAGCAACAGGGCAGAAGTAAATTTGCCACATAACACTTGCCGGGGCCACTCTACCCATTTCAGGGATTGCAAATTGGCTACACTCAGCTCCCACTTGTTGGGAAGCATGAATATGTGCTTGTTGTTGTTGATGTTTTTCAGGTTGGAGACCTACTCTGTTACCAAAGTAAATAAGCAGGTAACCGCACAGAAGCTCATGAATGAGGTAATCCGCAGATACGGGGCCCCGGAAGTAATTGAGTCAAACAAAGGTACACACTTCACAGGTGAAATAATGCAATACATCACGTCTGCTTTAGGTATATTCCAGGTTTTTCACACACCCTACCATCCACAAAGTAGTGGGAAAGTAGATACAAAAGCCAATGGAGGAAACGGGCAAATCTTGAATTGAGTGTCTTCCATTAGTTCTTTTCCAGGAGGATACATGCCACAGTAGCTGAGTTTGGGGAATGATTTTCTTGTTAATTTTGTCATAGGCCTCTCCAAGGAATTGTTAGTAATCCATTCTGCAGTCTCTGCTTTTCTCCCAGGTCCTACAGATGAGTGTCACTATCTGAAACCAGGTGACAGGGTCTATGTGAAAAAGTTTGAGAGAGAAACCCTGTTTGAAGGTCCCTACCAGATGTTGCTCACCACCCCAACTGCAGTCAAGCTCGAAAGAAAGTCCACTTGGATCCACACTTCGCACTGAAAAAAAACCTCATGATCCTGCATATCCTTTACATGCTATGGGCAGGGTTGGGGACCTTGGCGGAAGTGGCTGTCACAGTGACATTGTGGTACAATTTCTCTAACACACACATAGCCACACACACCTTTGACTACTGTACACTAGCCCCCTGTTTCAGGGATCAGAGCAAATTAATACAATCAAATGTGCAATATGAAGCCTACACTGAGGGTGAGAATTCAACACCGCATCGTGCTAAGAGATAAGTTGAGACTCCAGGTGGTAACTTTGATCCACATGTATACATAGATGCAAGAGGAGTGCCAAGGGGGGTGCCAGATGAATTTAATTCTAGAGATCAGGTTAAAGCAGGTTTTGAGTCCTTATTTGCTATTGTCACTGTTAATAATAATGTAGATTGGATGAATTATATCTATTACAATCAGCAGAGGTTTGTAAACTACACCAGAGATGCTTTACAAGGGTTAGCTGACCAGTTAGGGCCCAATGCATCCATGGCGTTCCAAAATAGAGTGGCCCTGGATATGATTTTAGCAGAAAGAGGTGGGGTATGTAACTTCCTGTATGTGTATTATCCCTTTGATCAAAAAGAGTATGAGTAAGGGACTGGACAATATGACACCAACATTTCCCTTGTTTGAAAAAGATGAAGAGCCAGTTCCAATAGTGCCAACCACGTACGTTACCAGAAGAGTGGAGAAATGTACTAGTACTGTGTCTGCCCCAGTCTCATAAGATGGACTGTCAGTGGACTTCCCATTTGCCTAGGGATAGTGCAGAAGACCTTAGGTTCCGGCGAGGGCACACCCTGTGGGGTGTTAACTTGTACCGATACAGGGTATGGATGCCCGGAAATGAGCCAAGGGAATCCATGGCCTCCTTTTGAGGTGAGGTAGGGATCTCCCCTCCTAGGAGTAGGGACTTACGGGCAGTGGGGAAACCCTGACGCAAGGGAGAGTGCAAGGTCTGGTGCTTGATCTCCATATAAGTTTTTAGGGGGGTTTGTGAGGGTATATGTATATATTGCCATATGTTTTTTATGCTTTTATACCTGGATGCAAGTTCTATTCAAAGTTAAAATGAGAAAAACTTATATGTCGCCTTACATCAGATATTCCAAAAGTTTGCAAGGCTGAGAGAGAGATGTGTCCAGAAATTCAGAGATAATAGAGAGCCGAACACGAAGGCCGCGTGCTTGGCTGTTTTCCCTGAGGCGCTGTATCAAGATAACGACCGTTCAACTACGTATATAACTTTCACTGTCTCAGGCCGGAAATCCGGACTTCCCATATATGGTTATGCGGTGAATTTGAGCCAATGAGCCCATCACCCATTCCTAGTGATGAGACCAAAGGGTATAAGATCCCATGTAATCTGTAATAAACTGCGCAGTTATGTTCCCGTGTGAGGAACTATACCAGACCTCCGTGTGTGGTGTCTCTTCTTTACCGCCGGCAGCGGGGCATTGGGGTGGTCCTGATTGGTGCTGTACGCAAAATTTTCCCTGACAGTACAAATTGGTGTGAAATTTGGCAAGAGCATTTTTTAGGTCCTAAATAGGAAAAGGGGTCACAACTCAAGTTATTCAATGCTAATTGCAACAGTAAGTGCATCTCTATGTAATGTAAATTCCAGGTGTCCTACAAGCATGAAATTTGGCATGAGCATTCTTTAGTTCCTAAGTAAGAAAAGTAATGGGCTCACAACTCGATTATGCAATGCAAATTGCAAAAGTAAGTGCACCTCTTTGTAATGTAACTTCCCAGTGTCTTACAAGCGTGAAATTTGGCACAAGCATCCTTTAGGCCATAAGTATTTAAGAGGAAAAGTAAAGCGGTCACAACCTGATTATTTTTTAAATGCTATTTGTAAAACTAAGTGCAACCCTATGTAATGCAACTTCCCAGTGTCGTACACGTGTGAAATTTGGCAGAAGCATTCTTTTGGTTCTAAGTAGGAAAACTAAAGGGGTCACAACTGGATTATTCATTGCTAATTGCAAAAGTGCGCCCCTTAGAAAATGTAACTTTCCAGTGTCATAGAAGCGTGAAATTAGGTACGAGCATTCTTTGGGTCATATATTGGAAAAGTAAAGGGGTCGCAACTCAATTATTGAATGCTAATTGCAAAAATAAGTGTACCCCTTTGTAATATAACTTCCCGGTATCGCACAAGCGTGCAATTTGGCACAAGCTTTTTTTAGGTTCTAAATAAGAAAAGTAATGGGGTCACAAGTTGAATGTTCAATGCTAATTGCAAAAGTAAGTATACCCTTATGTAATTAGTAACTTCCCGGTGTCATGCAAGCATGATATTTGGCACAACCATTTTTTAGGTAAATAGGAAAAGTAATATGGTCACAACTAGATTATTTAATGCGAATTGCAAAAATAAGTGTGCCACTCAACAATGCAACTTCCCGGTGTCTTAGAAGCGTGGCTTTACATAAGGAAAGTATAGAGATCGCAATTTGATTATGCAATGCTAATTGCAAAAGTAAGATGGTAGAAGATGGTAGAGTGGTAAGCAGGGGTCACTGACCGGGCACTGGGTCAACCTCTTCTGCAGGAATCTCGCATGTGGGGTCCAACCTGGCCATGTGCAGGCAGCCTTAGGCATTCAAAAATCAAACTCAGGAATGCATAAGTGTAAGAAAATTGAAGACACCCGTAAAGATACAAATTCTATGTAGACAAAATCATAGTTAAAATCATTAAAAAAAAAAATTATATATATATATATATAGACTCCAACACATATTGAATATTTAGGTAGACAAAACCCACTGAAAACCCTTAAAAACATGACTAACCATGCATAGTACAACTATACAACAGTAAGAGGGTGATGCTGGAAAGAACGTCAATTTATAAAGCACAGTGGCCCAATGAAAACTCGATCAGTACCACAAATGCAAAAATTAATACTTCTACAATTGTGATAGAGCTTAAAGTGTTTGGGAATGGTCTTCAATAGAGATGAGCGAGCACCAAAATGCTCGGGTGCTCGTTACTCGAGTCGAACTTTCAGTGATGCTCGAGAGTTCGTTTCGAGTAACGAACCCCATTGAAGTCAATGGGCGACTCGAGCATTTTTGTATATCGCCGATGCTCGCTAAGGTTTTCATTTCTGAAAACCTGGGAAATTCAAGAAAGTGATGGGAACGATACAGAAACGGATAGGGCAGGCGAGGGGCTACATGTTGGGCTGCATCTCAAGTTCCCAGGTCCGACTATTAAGCCACAATAGTGGCAAGAGTGACTGCTGCCTCTCATCTGATTGGTCCCGCTGAGCCAATCAGAGGCAGCAGTCACACACCCATTCATAAATTCATGAATGGGTGTGTGAGTGGAATCTGCCTCTGATTGGTCAGGCTGTGACCAATTAGAGGCAGCTCATTCAGCAGGTGGGGATTTTAAATCCCCGGCTGTTGAATACTACTCACAGCTGTTCAGAGCAGTTCAGGAGGACTGCCGCCGGGCGTGCTGAACTCCGTCTGCCGGGACCAGGTGAGTATATATATATATATATATTTATTTTTTTTACACATTTCTGGATGAATTGCAGGGAAGGGCTTATATATTTAACCCCTTCCCGACAATTCATCCCGCGATCGCTGGCAGCCCATTGCTTTTAATGGAGCCGGCTGTATTGCCGGCTCCATTGAATTCAATGGGCTAACATAGTTCTGCCGGGACAAGGTGAGTATATATATAATTTTTTTTTACACATTTCTGGATGAATTGCAGGGAAGGGCTTATATATTTAAGCCCTTCCCGACAATTCATCCTGCGCTCGCCGGCAGGCCATTGCTTTCAATGGAGCCGGCTGTATTGCCGGCTCCATTGAATTCAATGGTCAGTGCTCGTTTAATCGAGACGAGTACCGCGTGGTGCTCGTCTCGAGTAACGAGCATCTCGAGCACCCTAATACTCGAACGAGCATCAAGCTCGGATGAGTATGCTCGCTCATCTCTAGTCTTCAACTTGTCCAGATCTTCCTACTCTTTTGCAGCTTCAATTCCAAGAACATGTTTGTGAATTTGTACTTTCAATTGTCTGGTAGTCATCCCAATATATATGAGATTGCAAGGACATATGCCGTAATATATAACTCCAACAGCTTGAGATGAGCAGGAAAAAAACAGGAGACCAAGATCCAGCTCTGATTCCAACAACCATCAGATGAAGACTGAGAATAATCAGCACAGGTCCACAGCCCAGACAGGAATAAAAGCCCTCCCTGATTGGTAAGCAGGTGCAACAGGTAACAGATCGCTCCCAAAGAAACTCAAACTGGTGCTAGAGAAAGCTGAGAGGAAAATCCAAAACAGAACTAACATAAATCAGACCTCTGTGAACCAAAACCTGCTGCAACACATACATGTTCTATGGGAAAAATAATTCAGACAATCAGAAGTGTGACAATGTAATGGGGACATTCCTGTGACCCCCTTGTATGCGCGGCCGAGCATTGTCCTGCTGCCTCTTGGAAGTCCTGCCATGAGAGTAACACATGTAGCTGCAGGATGTCCTGAACAGATTGCTGAGCTGCCATTGTCCCTTGTACCACTACTAAGGGTAACCAACCGTCATATGCAATGGCCCCCTCAGACCATCACACTAGCAGGTGTGCTGCACCACAGCAAAGGCAGGATTGAGGAGATCACCCCTAGGTTTCCAGATACGAATGCAGGCATCATCAGCGCCCAAGCTAAATCTAAATTTGTTGCTGCAGACAACCTGGTTCCACTCCATAGCATCTAGTTTAATTGTTCACTACACTACTGCAAACACAAGCCACAGTAGATGGGTGTCAAAGGCCGTACATGTAATGGGCGCAATGGTATCAACTGTCCTTCAGCTAAATGCCTGGAAATGGTTCCGACAGACATAGGGGCCTGTAACAGCCTTCCAGCTTCTCACATCCAATAATGCGCCCCCCCCCCCCCCCCTCAGACTCTGGTAACGAGTTGAAATTAATTCTCTGTGGCGTAGAGGCATCTAGTGGTCAAATAGCTCTACACAAGTGAAAGAAGAGGTCACTGCACACAAGGAGCCTCCAAGAGCCTTTTATAGGCCAAGGGGGGAACCACTTTTAAGGTGTCAGGTGACAAGACCGTTCATCTAATCACCACAACTCTCATCATTTGCATATCTACCTGAGTTGGAACTGCATGCAGATTTTTACAGCAAAACGACAACTTTTTCTAAGGGCTGGTTTTTGTTTTTACAAAGAGTGTACATAAAGGATAGCATAGTAGGCCACTAGAGGTCAATAAGGGATGACTAATTGTAAGTAATTGCCTACATCCTGGCTATGTAGTCTGTTATACTATATAAATGAGTGGTGAAACAATTCTCCACAGCGCCACCCGTTGTAATTATGCTATGAGTCAATATGCAGCCTTTTCACAGGCCTAGCAGCATGATTAGAAATTGTGCTGTGGAAAATTATTCCATCACTCATTTGCAGAGTCTTTTGTACAGAGAGCAAAAGAAAAAACACTGTTCCCATTTTTCAAATGTAAAAATGAAAGCGAATGAAAATAAATAATGTAATCGGGGTTGCCTATTCCTTAAAAGTCTGAATGATCAAAATATGACATCACTTACCCCATACATAGAATGTCATAAAAATACACAATGTCAGAATTTCAGTTTTATAAGCACCTCGCCTCCACAAAATAAAAAAGGAAAGTGATCAAAAATTTGCATGTACCTAAAATTGCAACAAAAAAACTTCAGCTCATCAAGTAAAATATGAGCCCTCACACAGCGCCATCTACAGAGAGAAAAAAAAATTGGTCGTTCATTTTTCAGAAGGAGCAGAATGAAAGAAACAATATAATATCAATATCATTGTAATTGTAAAAACTGTGGAATAAAGTAATAATGCCCTTTTATCCCCTTAGTGCCCATGCCTGTTTGCACCTTAATGACCAGGCCAAATTTTGGAAATCTGACGTGTTACTTTAACATAGAATAACTCTGTTAAGGTTTTGCATATCCAAGTGATTCTGACATTGTTTTTTCATCACATATTGTACTTCATTTAGATGGTGAAAATAGACGATAGAATTTGTGTATATTTATTAAAACATGCTAGCATTGTTGATGAGATATATATTTCCATTTGTTTACTTTATTCTGGAAGCGCATTGGAAAAACTTCGTTTTTTTAACCATTTAGGAGTTGTACAAATCTAACATTAATACATTTTGATGAACATTTTGTTTTCCTGCACCAAGCCAAGATTGCAAAGGCTCATAGGTGTCAGAATGATAGATACCCCCACCAATGATCCAACTTTAAAAAACACACCCCTTCATGTATTCACTGAGGGGTGTCATGAGTATTTTGACCCCACAGGTTTTTTTTTTTCAGGAGTTAATGCAATTTAGAGGTTAAAAAAAAAAAGTTTCACATTTTTGCAAATATGTCATTTTAAAGACAGTTTTTTTTATTGTGCATACCCATTGTGGCCCTAATCATATGACTGCATGTGCAATGGGGCCCAAACTGAAAGGAGCAGCCGGTGGCTTTTAGAACAGAAATTTCAATTGAAGGTGTTTCAGGCCCCGTTGCACACTTGTAGAGCCCTTGAGAACCCCCACAAATGACCCCTTTTTGACAACTAAACTCCTTAACGAATTCATCTAGGGGTGTACTGTGCATTTTGACTCCACAGTTCTTGAATGAATCTAAGCAAAGCAGAAGGAAAAAAATGCAATTTTAATTTTTTTTGGCAAGTATGTCATTTTAAAAACAGTTTTTTTTGGTAAAACACTCATATGAATGAAGACATACATCCCAAAAATGGATACCCCTATTTGTTCTGTGTTTAGAAACATACCCAATTTAGCCCTAATCTACTTATAGTACTTTTCACTGATTAGACTCCTAATTAAAATGTAACTTTTAACTTCAAGGCTGGAGACTCTGCTAGGGTTTCATTTCATTTAGCTTTTTGGGGGGTGTTCTTTCATCAGCAAACCTCTCTCTGAGCATCTATCTGGTTAAGCTAGTTCCAAACTATCTAGGAACTTAGACTGGGCAGTATCCATTGATTGCTAATGGGATTAATTCTCCAGCTCTTAACTAACATATAGATTCCTCCTGAGATAGGAGAAGGCTATAAGACCAATTTTGCTGTGTATTGGAGCATAGGGGATTTATATGCATGCCGTACAGCTAAACTCTTTACCCTAGCATCTATAGGCATTGTCCTGATCACTCTAATATTTAGAGTATATACAAGGTCTGAGCACAGGGAATTGTTTACCCATGTATGTTATTGGAACCACTACTTAATCATTGATACTGGTATGCACGCTCAAATACTTTTCATTAGGGACAATAAATCTATAGTCCCCGTTTTTTAGGGCTCCTGATGAAGTCGCAATTTGTGACAGAAACGCGTCGAGCCGTTTAGTACATCAAGTGTATTGAGCTACTATTAACATCAAGTGTACCTACTCTCCAACTATTGAGCCATCGACAACACTAAATCTATCTACGCTCCAACTTTATTTGAGCTAATCAATGTGTATTAGGGCATGTCGATGTGTATGGGGTATGTCTATATGAACAAATGGATTCATCCAGACTAAGAGGACTACCTTTTGCCTGTCAGATAGCACCAAACTAATTGTTTGGCCCTAACTGTGCCTGTACCGCTATATACAGTGGACAAGCCGAGTTCCTTTTTGGGTAGAACTGTATCCGTTCCATTTTCTCAGTTTGGCCCCTAGGGCATATTATGAGCATATAAAAAAGCATGCAACACTTACATTAGTGAAAACCGAGTATTTACTCTATAAGCGCCATCCATGGGCCATTTGAGAAATTGGAAGTCAGTGGTGTTTTAACCAAAATATATATTTGTTACCTCTCTGTGGGAATATACATTTTTAGAAGTTATCATTAAAAGTTAAATTTTAATTAGGAGTCAAATCAGTAAAAAGTACTTTAATAAAAAGTGATTCACCTGCGGCTGTGATACCTTAATCTACTTATAGGACACATGGCTAGGCTTGTAATGGAGGGAACACCCTTTGACTTTTAAGGCACAACTGAATAAATTTCAGGCCCCATTGCTAACTGGTAGAGCCAACAAAGGGGCCAAAACGTCCCCCCCCCCCCCTTCAAACTAACCCATTTTGAAATCTAGACCCCTTAGCCCATTTAGTAAGGTGTGTAATGAGCATTCTGACCCCACAGTTTTTTTGCAGAAATTATTATAAAGCATGTGAAAAATATTTTTTTTTCATAAATGTCCCTTTTATGACAGTTTCCTTTGTTTCAAGCAGGGGAGACATGCCCCAAATTTTAAAGCACTAGTTCTGTGTTCAGCAATGCCCCCATTGTAGCCCGAATCTTCTTATAGGACAAATGGCTAGGCCTATAATGGAGGGAACACCCATTAGATTTCAGGGCACAACTGAATAAATTCCAGGCCCCATTGCTCACTTGTTTAGAAGAATATTGGCTCTCTAAAAATAATCCCCCGCCCCGTCCATACCCTTTTTGGCATTCACTTAATCTTAGATAACTTGTAGTGGCCCAGTACAATGGGGCCCCTCCTCACAAGTGTGCATGCATTGTGTTGTCTTGTCAGTGTCTTTTGTGTTGCATGATTGAGGTGTATTGCATACCTGTAGCACTGAATGGGTTAAAGGAGATGTCTCGAGGAAGCAGTGAATTTTTTTTTTGCCCAGTCCCCCTAATTAAACATACATTACTAATTACCCCTGTAAATTACTTTCCTAGCTGGTTTCTACTTACCGTTCCAGCGTTTCAGCAACTTATAAAACTTTTTCCCAAGATGGCCGCCAGCTCTTTTCGCATCGCTTGCTGTAGCCCGACGTGCGCGCTCCCGAGACGCTACCAGCTGTGTCTCCATGGCAACCAGACGCCCCGCAGCCGCCGACCGGACCCCTGGAGTGAACACCGCCGACCTGTCACCCACCGCCAGGCACAAGGTAACCGGCGCAGCCCCCCCCCTAGTTCCCCCATCACAGCGGCAGCCCCCCCGGCCCAGCGCTAGTTCCCCCGGCGCAGCGGCAGCCCCCCCGGCCTAGCGACAGCCTCCCCCATCGCAGTGGCAGCCCCCCCGGCCTAGCGACAGCTCCCCCCATCGCAGCGGCAGCCCCCCCGGCCTAGCGACAGCCCCCCCCATCGCAGCGGCAGCCCCCCCGGCCCATCACTTACCAGGACAGCTGGACGGCGGGACAGCTGGACGGCGGGACAGCTGGGCGGCTTCTCCGGACAGCTCGGCAGCTCTGCACCTTCCTCTAACAGAGGAAGGTACAGAATGGCTGCTCCAGCGCGCTCCCGAGCAGTGACAGCTCGTCTGCGCATGCGCAGAAGAGCTGTAGCGGGGAGCACACTGAAGCGGCTCGTGGTGAATGGAGAAGACCGGACTGCGCAAGCGCGTCTAAAAAAGCAAGCTGCCGGCGAATTTAGACGGAACCATGGAGACGAGGACGCTAGCAACGGAGCAGGTAAGTGAATAACTTCTGTATGGCTCATATTTAATGCACGATGTATATTACAAAGTGCATTAATATGGCCATACGGAAGTGTATAACCCCACTTTGTTTCGCGAGACCACCCCTTTAAGTGTCTCGTGATGATAGGAATATCTGGGCAATGTATCTTTTTGTCTGTCACATAACAATGCTTGATATATGTTTTTGCAAGAGGTGTGCAAGATATATTTAGGTAGAGAGAGAATGGTAGTGGACTTGCAGAGCAGCCACATGGGCCCAGAATGGAGGAGGCTGAGAGAATGGCCTGATGGCTGACTGGAATGACTACTACTCTTTGGAGCTCACAGCTGACAGTGACAAACAGGGAGAGAGAGGGAGACTTAAAAAAAAAGGTTCTGCAGCGCATTCTCTTGTGACTGGGAGTGTGTACCGGTAAAGACTGAAAGAGAAAAAAGAGTGTTGCCGGACCAGGACATGCGCATGTAGCAGAGCTGTGTGATGTGTTTGAAATGCGCATATAGCAGAGCTGTGTCTTTGTGTCATACGCATGTAGCAGAGCTGTTTATGTGTGTGACATGCACAAGTAGCAGAGTTGTGTGTGCCGCACAATTAGCAGAGCTGTGTGTTGTTTGTATGATGTGCATGTAGTACAGCTATGTGTGTGTGGTGTGCATGTAGAAGAGCTGTGTGTGGTGTGTGTCACACATGCATATGTAGCAGAGCTGTGCATGTTGCACATTTATCAGAGCTTTGTGTGGTGTGTGTGACACGCATTTAGCAGAGCTGTGTGTGTTGCACAGGTTGCAGAGCTGTGTGTGGTGTGTGTCACACACGCATATGTTACAGAGCTGTGCGTGATGCATACTTAGCAGAGCAGAGTTGTATGTGGTGTGTGATGCGCATGTAGCAGACTTGTATGTAGTGTGTGTGACGTGCATGTAGCAGAGCTGTGTGCGTGAGATTCACATATAGCAGAAATGTGTGGGGTGTGTGTGATGCACATGTAGCAGAGCTGTGTAGTGTGTGTGAGGCACATGTAGGAGAGCTGTGTGTAGTGTGTGTGAGGCACATTTAGGAGAGCTGTGTACGACACAAATGTAGCAGAGCTGTAAATGGTGTGTGTTACACAAAGTAGCAGAGCTGTGTATGGTGTGTGACACACATGTAGCAGGGCTGTGTGTGCTGTTTATGACACGCATGTGGTAGAGCTGTGTGTGGTGTGTGTGTGTCATGTGCCTGTAGCAGTACTGTGTGTGTGTGGAACACACATGTAGCAGAGCTGTGTGTCATGTTTGTGACACGCATTTATCAGAACTGTGTGTGCTGTGTGACTTGCATTTAACAGAGCTTTATGTGGTGCATTTGACACATGCATGTAGTAGAGCTGTGTGTGATGTGTGCTAGATGCGCATGTAGTAGAGCTGTCTGTGTGACACACACATATAGCAAAGCTGTATGTGTATGAAATACGTATGTAGCAGGGCTGTGTGTGAAATATATAGGTAGCAGAGCTGTGTAATGTGTTTGACACACACATGCAGCACTGCAATGTGTGGTGTTTGTGATGCATATGTAGAAGAGCTGTGTGTAGTGTGTATGACGGCATGTAGCAGAGCTGTGTGTGGTGTGTCTAATGTGCATGTAGCAGAGCTGTGTATACTCTGTGTGACACACATGTAGCAGAGCTGTGTGTGGTGCCTGACATGCACATATAGCAAAGCTGTGTGTAGTGTGTGACACTCAGTAGCAGAGCTTTGCGTGGTGTGTATGACTTGCATGTAGCAGAGCTATGTGTGGTGTGTGTGACACGCGCATGCATCAGAGCTGTGTGTAGTGTGCGTGATGCATATGTAGAAGAGCTGTGTGTAGTGTGTATGATATGCATGTAGCAGAGCTGTGTGTGGTGTGTCTGATGTGCATGCAGCAGAGCTGTGTATGCTCTATGTGACACACATGCAGCAGAGCTATGTGTAGTGTGTGACGCTCATGTAGCAAAGCTTTGTTTGGTGTGTGCTAGATGCGTGTGTAGCTGTGTGTGGTGTCTGACATGTATGGAGCAGAGCTGTGTGTGATGCATATATAGAAAAGCTATGTGTAGTGTCTATGACGTGCATGTATCAGAGTTGTGTGTGGTGTGTCAGATGTGCTTGTAGCAGAGCTGTGTATGCTCTATGTGACATGCATATAGCAGAGCTTTGTGTGGTGTGTGCTAGATGCACATGTAGCTGTGTGGTGTGTGACGTGCATGGTGCAGAGCTGTGTGGTGTCTGTGCTGTACATGTAGCAGAGCTGTGTGTGGTATGCGCATGTAGCAGAGCTGTGTGTGTGTGACATACACATGTTGCAGAGCTGTGTGTGATGGACATGAAGCAGAGCTGCATGTCGTGTGTGATGCACATGTAGTAGAGCTTTGTGATGTGTTTGAAATGCGCATTTAGCAGTGCTGTGTCTTTGTGTAACACACATGTAGTAGAGCTGTGTGTGTCATGCATGTAGCAGAGCTCTGTGTGTGTGATACATGCATGCATTAGAGCTGTGTGTGGTGTGTGTGTGACATGTGCCTGTTTCACAGATGTTTGTGGTGTGTATGATGTGCATGTAGTAGAACTGTGTGTGTCTGAAATGTGCATATAGCAGAGCTGTGTGTGGTGTGTGTGATGCGCATGTAGCAGAGCTGTATGTGGTGTGTTTGACACATGCATGTAGCAGAGCTGTGCGTCGTGTGTGCTAGATGCGTATGTAGCAGAGTTGTGTGTGTTACATGTGCATGTAGCAGAGCTGTGTGTGTGAAACATGTATGTAACAGAGCTGTGTGTGAGTGAAACATTTATGTAGTAGAGCTGTATATGATGTGTTTGACACATCTATGTATCAGAGGTGTGGGTGACATGCATGCAGCAGAGCTGTTTGTGGTTGTGACATGTATGGAGCAGAGCTGTGCGGTATGTGTGACATTTATGTAGCAGAGCTATGTGTGTTGTGTGTGACATGCATGCAGCAGAGCTGTGTGTGGTGTGTAGCATGCATGGAGCAGAGCTGTGTGGTATGTGTGACATACATGTAGCAGAGCTGTGGTGTGTGTGTGACGTGCGTGTAGCAGAGCTGTGTGTGGTGTGTTTGAAATGTGCATGTAGCAGAGCTGTGTGTGAAACACACATGTAGCAGGGCTTTGTGTGAAGGACATGTAGCATAGCTGTGTGTCATGTTTAATACGCATGTAGCAGAGCTGTGTGTGTGTGAAACAAGTATGTAGGAGAGCTGTGTGTGTGAAACGTGTACGGAGCAGAGATGTGTATGATGTGTGTGACATGCATTGAGCAGAGCTGTGTGTGGTGTGTGTGTGACGTGCATGTAGCAGAGCTATGTTCTGTGCATGATGTGCATGTAGTAGAGCTGTGTGTGTGTGGTGCACATGTAGCAGAGTTGTGTGTGGCGCACATGTAGCAGAGCCCTGTGTGGTGTGTGACACACACTTATATGTAGCAGAGCTGTGCATGGCATGCATTTAGCAGAGCTGTGTGTGGTGTGTGTGATGCACATGTAGCAGAGGCGTGTTTGGTGTGTATGATGCGCATGTAGTAAAGCTGTGTTTGTGTGAGATGCGCAAACAGCAGAATTGTGTGTGGTGTGTGTGATGCTCATGTAGCAGAGTTACCTGAAGTTTGTGTGACAGGCATGCTTCAGAGATATGTAGTGTGTGTGTGACGCACATGTAACATAGCTTTATGGGGTGTGTTTGAATGTGCATGTAGCAGAGCTGTGTGTGCGACACACGCATGTCACAGGGATGTGTGTGCAACATACATGCAGCAGAGCTGTGTGTCTGTGAGACATGCATGTTGCAGAGCTGTGTGTAGTGTGTGTGAGACAGATATGCATCAGAGTTGTGTATGGTGTGCATAATGCTCATGTAGCAAAGCCGTGTTTGGTGTGTTGCACGCATGAAGCAAGAGCTGTGTGTTGATTTTGACACATGTATGTAGCACAGCTATGTGTGTGTGGAACATCTATGTGGCAGAGCTGTGTGTGATGTGTGTGACATATGCATGTAGCACAGCTGTATGTGCTGTGTGTGACATGCATATAGGATAGCTGTGTGGTGTGTGACCCTGAATTAGCAAAGCTGCATGTCGTGTATGTGATGTGCATGTAGCAGAGCTGTGTGGTGGCATGTGTGATGCTCATGTAGCAGATCTGTGTGGGGTGTACGTGATGCGCATGTAGCAGGGCTGTGTGTACTCTGTGACACTCATGCAGGAGAGCTGTGTTTGGTGTGTGCCATGCATGGAGCAGAGCTGTGTGTGACATGTCCATGTAGCAGAGCTGTGTGTGTGTGGCGCATATGTAGCAACGCTGTGTGTCGTGTGTATGATGTGCAAGGGCTATGTGTGTGGTGCACAAGTAGCAGAGCTGAGTGTGACACAAATGTAGCAGAGCTCTGTGTGGTGTGTGACACACACTTACATGTAGCAGAGCTGTGCCTGATGTGCATTTAGCAGAGCTATGTGTAGTGTGTGATGTGCATGTAACAGCTTTATGTGATGTATTTGACATGTGCATGCAGCAGAGCTGTGTGTTTGTGACACACGTATGTAATAGAGCTATGTGTGGTGTGTGTGAGACACAAACATTTAGCAGAGCTATGTGTGATGTGTGTGACACGCATATGCAGCATAGCTGTGTGTGGTGTGTGTGACATGCATGTAGGATAGCTGTGTGGTGTGTGTGACCCTGAATTAGCAGAGCTGTGTGTGTGTGACGCACATGTAGCAGAGCTATGTGTCATGTGTATGATGTGCATGTGGCATGGCTGAGTGTGGTGCACAAGTAATAGAGCTGTGTGTGACGCAAATGTAGCAGAGCTCTGTGTGATATGTGACACACACTTATATGTAGTAGAGCTGTGCATGACGTGCATTTAGCAGAGCTATGTATGGTGTGTGTGATGCCTATGTAGCAGAGCTTTATGTGGTGTATTTGACATGTGAATGTAGCAGAGCTGTGTGTATGTGACACGCGCATGTAGTAGAGCTATGTGCAGTGTGTTTGACATGAACATGTAGCAGAGCTATGTGTGATGTGTGTGACATGCGCATGAAGCATAGCTGTGTGTGGTGTGTATGGCATACATGTAGCAGAGCTGTGTGGTATTTGTGATGCTCATATAGCAGAGCTGTTTATGGTGTGTGTGATGCACATGTAGCAGTGCTGTGTATGCTGTGTGTGACACACATGTAGCAGAGCTGTGTGTGGTCTTTGTCACGCACATGTAGCATAGCTGTTTGTGAAGGGCGTGTCACTCGCATGCAGCAGAGCTGAGTGTAGTGTATGATGCTCATATAGCAGAGCCTAGTGTGGTGTGTGTGACACATGCACGCAGCAGAGCTGTGTGTGGTGTGTGACATGTGTAGAGCAGAGCTGTGTAGTGTGTGTGACATGTCCATGTAGTAGAGCTGTGTGTGTTGCGCACATGTAGCAGATCTGTGAGTCGTGTTTATGATGTGCATGTGGCAGGGCTGTGTGTGTGTGGAGCACATGTGTGCCCAGCTGTGTGTGGTGCAAATTTAGCAGAGCTCTGTGTGGTGTGTGTCACACACTTATACGTAGCAGAGCTGTGTAAGGTGTGTATGATTCGCATGTAGTAGAGGTGTGTGGTGTGTGAGATGCGCATACAGCAGAGCTGTGTGTGGTGTGTGTGTTGCACATGTATTATAGCTGTGTGTGGTGTGTGTGACGCTCACGTAGCAGAGCTATTTGTGGTGTGTATGACATGCATGCAACAGCTGTGTGAGGTGTGTGTGAGATGCATGGAACACAGCCGTGTGGTGCATGTGACGTGTGTAGCAGAACTATGTGTGGTGTGTTTGAAATGTGCATATAGCAGAGCTGTGTGTGTATGACACACACATGTAGCAGAGCTTTGTGTGAAGGACATGTAGCAGAGCTGTGTGTCATGTTTAATACGCATGTATCAGAACTGTGTGTGTAGTGTGTATGGCATACATGTAGCAGAGCCATGTGGTGTTTATTATGCTCATGTAGCAAGCTTGAAGTTTGTGTGACAGGCATGTTTCAGAGCTATGTAGTGTGTGTGATGCACATGTAACAGAGCTTAATGCGGCGTGTTTGACATGTGCATGTATCAGAGCTGTGTGTGGTGTGTGTGACACACGCATGAACCAGGTTTGTGTGTGCAACACACATGTATCAGAGCTGTGTGTCTGTGACACATGCATGTTGCAGAGCTGTGTGTAGTGTGTGTGAGAGACACATGCATCAGAGTTGTGTGTGGTGTGTGAGATGTTCATGTAGCAAAGCCGTGTTTGGTGTATGTGACACGCATGAAGCAAAGCTGTGTGTGTTGCTTTTGACACGTGCATGTAGCACAGTATGTGTGTGTGAAACATCTATGTAGCAGAGCTGTGTGTGTGTATGTGACACGAGCATGTGGCAGTGCTGTGTGTGATGTGTGTGACATATGCATGTAGCACAGCCGTGTGTGGTGTGTGTGACATGCATGTAGGATAGCTGTGTTGCATGTGACCCTGGATTAGCAGAGCTGTATGTCGTGTATGTGATGTGCATGTAGCAGAGCTGTGTGGTGGTGTGTGTGATGCTCATTTAGCAGATCTGTGTGTAGTGTATGTGATGCACGTGTAGCAGAGCTGTGTGCAGTGTGTGACACTCTTGTAGCAGAGCTGTGTTTGGTGTGTGCCATGCATGGAGCAGAGCTGTATGGTGTGTGTGACATGTCCATGTAGCAGAGTTGTATGTGTGTGACGCACATATAGCAGAGCTACGTGTCATGTGTATGATGTGTATGTGACAGTGCTGTGTGTGTGGTACACAAGTAGCAGAGCTGTGTGTGACAGAAATCTAGCAGAGCTCTGTTATTTGTGACGCTCATGTAGCAGAGCTGCTTATGGTGTGTGTGATGTGCATGTAGCAGTGCTGTGTATGCTGTTTGTGACACGCATGTAGCAGAGCTGTGTGTGGTCTTTGTGACACACATGTACCAGAGCTGTTTGTGAAGGGTGTGACACGCACATGCAGCAGAGCTGAGTGTAGTGTGTGATGCTCATATAGCAGAGCCTTGTGTGGTGTGTGTGACACATGCACGCAGCAGAGCTGTGTGTGGTGTGTGACATGCATTGAGCAGACCTGTGTAGTGTGTGTGACAAGCCCATGTAGCAGAGCTGTGTGTGTTACGCACATGTAGCAGAGCTGTGTGTCGTGTTTATGATGTGCATGTAGCAGGGCTGTGTGTGTGGACCACATGTGTGCACAGCTATGTGTGACGCAAATGTAGCAGAAATCTGTGTGGTGTGTCACACACTTATACGTAGCAGAGCTGTGCATGATGCCCATTTAGCAGAGCGGTATGTGTGATGCGCATGTAGCAGAGCTGTGTGAGGTGTGTGTGTTGCACATGTAGCATAGCTGTGTGAGTGTAACATACACATGTAACAGAGATGTGTGTGGTGTGTGAGACGCACATGTAGCAGAGCTATGTGTGGTGTTTGTGACATGCATGCAACAGCTGTGTGAGGTGTGTGTGAGATGCATGGAGCGGAGCTGTGTGGTGTGTGTGTGTGATGTGCATGTAGCAGAGCTATGTGTGGTGTGTTTGAAATGTGCATATAGCAGAGCTGTGTGTATGACACACACATGTAGCAGAGCTTTGTGTGAAGGGCATTTAGCAGAGCTGTGTGTCATGTTTAATACGCATGTATCAGAAATGTGTGTGGTGTGTTTGACGCGCATGTAATAGAGCTTTATGTGGGGTGTCTGACATGCACATATAGCAGAGCTTTGTATGGAGTGTATTACAAGCGCATGTAGCAGAGCTGTTTGTCTGTGAGACACAAATGTACCAGAGCTGTGTGTGTGTGATACGTGTATGTAATAGAGCTATGTGCGGTGTGTGTATGATACGAGCATGCAGCAGAGCTATGTGTGATATGAGTGACACAAAAAGCTGTGTGTAGTGTGTATGACATACATGTAGCAGAGCCATGTGGTGTTTGTGACTTACATGTAGCAGAGCTGTGTGTAGTGTGTGTTTGGTGCACGTAGCAGAGGAGTGTGTGGTGTGGGTGACATGCGCATAGTAGAGCTGTTTGTAGTGTATGATGCTCATGTAGCAGAGCTGTGTGTGGTGTGCATTTAGCGGAGCTGTGTGATGTTTTTGAAATATGCATGCAGCAGAGCTGCATCTTTGTGTCACACACATCTAGTAGAGCTCTGTAAGACACACATGTAGCCGAGTTCTGTTTGTGTGATACACGCATGTAGCAGACCTGTGTGTGGTGTGTATAACATGTGTATGTTGCACAGCTGTGTGTGGTGTGTATGATGCGCATGTAGCAGAGCTGTGTGTGGCGTCTGCAAGGTACATGAAGTAGAGCTGTGTATGGTGTGTGTTACACAAATGTAGCAGAGCTGTGTGTGGTGTGTGTTACATGCATGTAGCAGATCTGTGTGTGGTGTATGTGATGCACATGTAGCAGAGCTGTGTATGCTGTGTATGACACACATGTAGCAGAGCTGTGTGTGGTCTTTGTGATGCACATGTAGTACAGGTGTTTTTGGTGTGTGATGCACTTGTTGCAAAGCTGTGTATGCTGTGTGACATGTGCATGCATCAGAGCTGTGTGTAGTGTGTGATGCTCATGCAGTAGAGCTGTGTGTTGTGTGTGACATCCATGGAGCAGAGCTGTGTGGTGTGTGTGACGTACGTGTTGCAAAGCTGTGTGTGGTGTGTGACATGCTTATGTAGCAGAGCTGTGTGTGTGATGCACATGTAGCAGAGCTGTGTGTCGTGTGTTTGATGTGCATGTAGCAGGGCTGTGTGTGGTGCACATGTTGAAAAGCTGTGTGTGAAGCAAATGTAGCAGAGCTCTGTGTGGTGTGTGACACACACACACACTTGTACGTAGCAGACCTGTGCATAACGCGCATTTAGCAGAGCTGTGTGTGATGTATTTGATGCGCATGTAGCAGAGCTGCGTGTGGTGTGTATGATGCGCATGTAGTAAGGCTGTGTTTGCATGAGATGCGCATACAGCAGAACTGTGTATGGTTTGAGTGATCACATCTAGCAGAGCTGTGTGTGTGACACACACATATTGTAAAGCGGTGTTTGACGGCCATGTATCAGAGCTGTGTGTCATGTTTGTGATATGCATGTATCAGAACTGTGTGTACTTTGTGTGACTTGCATACCTTTATGTGGTGTATTTGACGTGTGCATGTAGCAAGGCTGTGTGTGGTGTGTGCTAGATGTGCATGTAGCAGAGCTGTTTGTGTGACACGTGCATGTAGCAGAGCTGTTTAGGTGACGTGCATGTAGCAGAGCTGTGTGTGTGAAGCATGTATGTAGTAGAGCTGTGTGTGTGTAAAATCGGTATGTAGCAGAGCTGTATGTGATGTGTTTGACACATGCATGTAGCAGAGCTGTGTGTGGTGTGTGTGATATACATACATTCGAACTGTGTTTGGTGTGAGACAAGCATGCAACAGAGCCGTGTGTGGTGTGTGTCACGCATATGTAGCAGAGCTGTGTGTGACGCGCGTGTAGCAAAGCTGTGTGTGTGACACACACATGTAGAAGAGCTGTGTGTGACAGACATGTACCAGAGCTGTGTGTCATGTGTGTGATACGTATGTACCAGAACTGTGTGTACTGTGTGTGATGCACATGTAACAGAGCTTTATGTGGTGTTTTTGACACATGTATCTAGCAGAGCTATGTGTGGTGTGTGCTAGATGTGCATGTAGCAGAGCTATGTCTGTGTGACACACGCATGTAACAAAGCTATGTATGTATATATTACATGCATGTGGCAAAGATGTGTGTGCATGGCGCGCATGTAGCAGAGCTCTGTGTGAGGCAAATGTAGCAATGCTGTGTGTGGTGTGTGTCATACTCTGCGTTATGCGCATTTAGCAGAGCTGTGTGTGGTGTGTGTGATACGCATGCACCTGAATTGTGTGTAATGTGTGTGCTGCGCATGTAACAGAGCTTTATATGGTGTGCTTGAGACGTGCATGTAGCTGAGCTGTGTGTGGTGTGTGCTAGATGTGCATGTAGAAAAGCTGTATATGTGACACACGCTAGTAGCAGAGCTGTGTATGTGTGAAACAAGTATGTAGCAGTGCTGTGCGTATGTCAAAAGTATATGTAGCAAAGCTGTATGTGATGTGTTTGTCACATGCATGTAGCAGAGCTGTGTGTGATACACAGCTGTGTGTCGTATGATGATGTGCATGCAGCAGTGCTGTGTGTGTGTGTGGTGCGCACGTAGCAGAGCTGTGTGTAGTGCACAAATGTAGCAGAGCTATGTTTGGTGTGTGTAACACACGCATACTTAGCAGAAGTATGCATGATGCACTTTTAGCAGAGCTGTGAGACGCGCATTTACACTTTGTGGTGTGTCTTAAATGCGCCAGTAGCAGAGAAGTGTCTTTGTGAAACACACATGTAGTAGAGCTGTGTGTGTGAGACATGCATGTAGCAAAGCTCTGTGTGTGTAAGCCATGCATGTATCTGAGGTATATGTGTGTGATGATGTGCATGCAGCAGTGCTGTGTGTGTGTGTTGCGCATGTAGCAGAGCTGTGTGTGATGTAGATGTAGCAGATCTGTGTGTGATGTGTGTCACACACGCATATGTAGCAAAGCTGTGTGTTACGTACAATTAGCAGAGCTGTGTGTAGTGTGTGATGTGAAGGTAGCATGCCTGTGTGTGGTGTGTGTGACATGTGCATGTAGCTGAACTGTATGTGATGTGTGTAACATGTGCATTTAGCAGAGCTATGTGTGTGACACACATGTAGCAGAGCCGTGTGGGACACACATGTAACAGAGCTGTGTGTGGTGTGTGTTGCCCAAGTAGCTGAACTGTGCATGACACATATAGCACAGCTGTGTGTATGAGACTCACATGTAGCAGAGCTTTGTGTGTGTAATATGCCATGTAGTAGAGTTACGCCTGGTGTGTGACACGCATATGTAGCACAGCTGTGTGTGGTGTGTGTGACACGCGCATGTAGCACAGCTGTGTGTGGTGTGTGTGACATGCATGTGGCAGAGCCTTGTGGTGTCTGTATAGTGCTCAGATAGAAAAGTTCTGTGTGGTGTGTGTGATGTAAATGTACAAGAGCTTGTGTGGTGTGCTTGATGTGCATGTAGCAAAGTTGTGTATGGTCTATGTGATGCTCATGCTACAGAGCTGTGTGTGGTTTTTGAGACACGTGCACGTAGCAGAGCTGTGAGGGTATGTACTAAAACTGCACGTAGCAGAGCTATGTGTGTGAAACATGTATGTAGCAGAGCTGAATATCTGTGTGAAACATGCATGTAGGAGAACTATGTGATGTGCATGTAACATGCATGCAGGAGAACTATGTGTGGTGTGTTTAACGTGCATGTAGCAGAGCTGTGTGTGTTGGCTGAAGCACTTTCATTTAGCAGAGCTGTGGGTGGTGTGTGTGACACGCATGTAGTAGAGTTGTGTGTGGTGTGTGTGATGCTCATGCAGCACAGCTGTGTGTGGTTTTTGGGACGCGTACAAGTAGCAGAGCTGTAAGTGGTATGTGCTAAATTCACATGTACCAGAGCTATGAGTGTGAACCATATATGTAGCAGAGCTGAGTGTGGTGTGGGTGTGACATGCATGCAGCAGAGCTGTGTTTGGTGTATGTAATGCACATGTAGCAGAGTTGTGTATGGTTCATGCGGCACTTCCATGTAGCAGAGCTATGTGTAGTGTGTGTTACTTGCATATGCAGCAGAACTGTGTGTGTTTTGAGACATGCATGTAGCAGAGCTGTGTGTGTGACACGCGCATGTAGCAGAGCTGTGTGTGTGACACGAATGTGAAGCACAAATCTGTGTGGTTTTTCTAACAGGCATGCAGTAGAGCTGTGTGTGGTGTGTGACATGCATGGAGCAGAGCTGTGGGGTGTGTGTGACGTGCATGTAGCAGAGCTTTGTGTGGTGTGTGCTGGATGTGCATTTAGCAGAGCTGTTTGTGTGACACGTGTATGTAGCAGAGCTGTGTGTGTGAAACATGTATGTATGTAGCAGAGCTGTGCGTGATGCAAATGTAGCAGAGCTGTGTGTGGTTTTTGGGATGCGTGCAAGTAGCAGAGCTTTAAGTGGTATGTGCTAAATTCAAATGTAGTAGAGCTATGTGAGTGAATCATGTATGTAGCAAAGCTGAGTGTGGTGTGTGCGTGACATGCATGCCGCAGAGCTGTGTGTGGTGTGTATAACGCACATTTAGCAGAGTTGTGTGTGGTTGGTGTGGCACTTTCATGTTGCAGAGCTATGTGTGGTGTGTGTTACTTGCATATGCAGCAGAACTGTGTGTGTTTTGAGACATGCATGTAGCAGAGCTGTGTGTGTGTGACATATGCATGTAGCAAAGCTGTGTGTGACACGCATATAAAGCACAAATCTCTGTGGTTTTTGTAACAGGCATGCAGTAGAGCCGTGTGTGGTGTGTGATATGCATGGAGCAGAGCTATGGGGGGGGGGGGGGTGATGTGCATGTAGCAGAGCTTTGTGGGGTGTGTGCTGGATGTGCATGTAGCAGAGCTGTTTGTGTGACACGTGCAAGTGGCAGAGCTGTTTGTGTGACACATGTATGTATGTATGTAGCAGAGCTGTGTGTGACGCAAATGTAGCAGAGCTGTGTGTGGTGTGTGTCACACACGCATATGTAGCAAAGCTGTGCATGAGGCGCATTTAGCAGAGTCGTGTGTGGTGTGTGATACACATGTATCAGAACTGTGTGTGCTGTGTGTCACATGAATGTAACAAAGCTTTAGGTGGCGTGTTTAACACGTGCATGTAGCAGATCTGTGTGTGTGAAACAAGTAAGTAGCAGTGCTGTGTATATTGGAAACGTGTATGTAGTAGAGCTGTGTGTGATGGGTTTGACACACGTATGTAGCAGAGCTGTGTGACGCACAGTTAGCAGAGCTACGCGGTGTGTTTGAAATGCGCCAGTAGCAGAGCTGTGTCTTTGTAACACACACATGTAGTAGAGCTGTATGTGAGACAGCGCATGTGTGTGCGATACGCACATGTAGCAGAACTGTGTGTGGGGTGCTTGACACACATGTAGCAGAGCTGTGTGTGGTGTGTTGCCAAAGTAGCAGAGCTGTGCATGACATACACATGTAGCATAGCTGTGTGTATGAGACACGCATTTAGCAGAGTTGTGTGTGTAATACACGCATGTCGTAGAACTGTGTGCGGTGTGTGTGATAGGCTTATGCAGCAGAGCTGTGTGTGACAAGCGCATGTAGCACAGCTGTGTGTGGTGTGTGTGACATGCATGTAGCAGAGTTGTGTGGTGTCTGTATGATGCCCTCTATAGCAGAGTTCTGTGTGGTATGTGACACGCCCAGCTGGCAGAGTTATGTATGTGTGAGTCATGCATGCAGCAGAGTGTGTGGGGCGTGTGATGCTCAGTAGCAGAGCTGTGTGTGCTGTGTGTGAAATGCATGTAGCAGAGCTGTATGTGGAGTGTGATGCACGTGTAGCAGAGCTGTGTCTGACACGCATGTAGCAAAGTTGTGTGTGGTGTGTGTGATACACATGTAACGCAGCTGTGTGTGGTGTGTGTGACATGGTCACACAGCAGAGCTGTGTGTGGTGTGTGTGATGCTCATGTAGTAGAGCTTTGTGCGGTCTTTGTGACAAGTATGCAGCAGAACCGGTTGTGGTGTGTGTGACGCATATGTAGCAGAGCTGTGTGTGGTGTGTGTGTGACGCACGTGTAGCAGAGTTGTATGTGACATGCATGTAGCAAAGTTGTGTATGTTGTGTGTGATGCACATATAGCAGAGCTGTGTGTGGTGTGTGTGACACGCTCACAAAGCAGAACTGTGTGTGGTGTGTGTGATGCTTATGTAGCAGAGCTTTGTGTGGTCTGTGTGACAAGCATGCAGCAGTGCCATGAGTGGTGTGTGTGACGCATATAAAGCAGAGTTGTGTGTGGTGTGTGTGACACATACATGTAGCAGAGCTGTGTGTGACAAGCACACTTAGGAGAGCTGAGTGTATTTTGAGAGCTGTCTGTGTGTAATATATGTACGTAGCAGAGCTGTGTGTGACACTCATATGTAGCACAGCTGTGTGTTGTGTGTGTGACATGCATGCAGCAGAGCTGTGTGTGATGTGTATAAAGCGCATGTGGCATAGATGTGAGCATTGTGTTTAACATGCATGGTCAGAGCTGTGTAGTGTGTGTGACGTGCATGTAGAAAAACTGTGTGTGACATGTGCATGTAGCAGAGCTGTGTGCAGTGTGTGTGAGATGTGCATGTAGCGTAGATGTGTGTGACACACACATGTAGCAGAGCTGCCTTTAATGCACATGTAGCAGAGCTGTGTGTCGTGTATGTGACACGCATGTTTAGAGCTGTGTAGTGTGTGTCACTCGCATGTAACAGAGCTTTATCTGGTGTGTTTGCATGTAGCAGGGCTGTGTCTGACACACATATGTAGCAGAAATGTGTGTCTTGATGACATGCATGTAACAAAGCTGTGTGTGTGTGATATGTGCATGTTGCAGAGCTGTGTGTGGTGTGGGAGATGTGCATGTAGCAGAGCTGTGTGGTGGTGTTTGTGGCACATTTACGTAGTAGAACTGTGTGTGGTGTGACATGCTAATGTAGCAGAACTGTGTGTGACATGCAGCAGCAGGGCTGTGTGTGGTATGTGTAATGCACTTGAGGGTTATGTGTGACATGCATGTAGCAGAGGTGTGTGGTCTGTGTGATTTGCATGTAAGAGAGCTCTGCGTGATGTTTGTGGCATGTGCATGTAGTAGAGCTGTGCGTGACATGAGCATGTAGCAGAGTTGTGTGTACTTTGAGACACGCAGGTAGCGGTTTGTGTGGTGTTTGCGACACAGTTATGTAGGAGAACTGTGTATTGTGTGTGATATTTCCATGTAGCAGAGCTATGTGTGGTGTGGGGTATATGCACATGTAGCAGAACTGTGTGTGTAACACATGCATGTAGCAGAGCTGTGTGTATTTTGAGACACGTGCATGTGTAGCAGAGCTGTGTGGTGTGTGTGATATGCATTTAGCAAAGCTCTATGTGGAGTGTGTGACATGCATGGAGCAGAGCTATGTGGTGTGTGTGACGTTCATGTAGCAGAGTTGTGTGTGGTGTGTGTGACATGCATGTAGCAGAGTTGTGTGGTGTCTGTATGATGCCCTCTATAGCAGAGTTCTGTGTGGTATGTGACACGCCCAGCTGGCAGAGTTATGTATGTGTGAGTCATGCATGCAGCAGAGTGTGTGGGGCGTGTGATGCTCAGTAGCAGAGCTGTGTGTGCTGTGTGTGAAATGCATGTAGCAGAGCTGTATGTGGAGTGTGATGCACGTGTAGCAGAGCTGTGTCTGACACGCATGTAGCAAAGTTCTGTGTGGTGTGTGTGATACACATGTAACGCAGCTGTGTGTGGTGTGTGTGACATGGTCACACAGCAGAGCTGTGTGTGGTGTGTGTGATGCTCATGTAGTAGAGCTTTGTGCGGTCTTTGTGACAAGTATGCAGCAGAACCGGTTGTGGTGTGTGTGACGCATATGTAGCAGAGCTGTGTGTGGTGTGTGTGTGACGCACGTGTAGCAGAGTTGTATGTGACATGCATGTAGCAAAGTTGTGTATGTTGTGTGTGATGCACAAATAGCAGAGCTGTGTGTGGTGTGTGTGACACGCTCACAAAGCAGAACTGTGTGTGGTGTGTGTGATGCTTATGTAGCAGAGCTTTGTGTGGTCTGTGTGACAAGCATGCAGCAGTGCCATGAGTGGTGTGTGTGACGCATATAAAGCAGAGTTGTGTGTGGTGTGTGTGACACATACATGTAGCAGAGCTGTGTGTGACAAGCACACTTAGGAGAGCTGAGTGTATTTTGAGAGCTGTCTGTGTGTAATATATGTACGTAGCAGAGCTGTGTGTGACACTCATATGTAGCACAGCTGTGTGTTGTGTGTGTGACATGCATGCAGCAGAGCTGTGTGTGATGTGTATAAAGCGCATGTGGCATAGATGTGAGCGTTGTGTTTAACATGCATGGTCAGAGCTGTGTAGTGTGTGTGACGTGCATGTAGAAAAACTGTGTGTGACATGTGCATGTAGCAGAGCTGTGTGCAGTGTGTGTGAGATGTGCATGTAGCGTAGATGTGTGTGACACACACATGTAGCAGAGCTGCTTTTAATGCACATGTAGCAGAGCTGTGTGTCGTGTATGTGACACGCATGTTTAGAGCTGTGTAGTGTGTGTCACTCGCATGTAACAGAGCTTTATCTGGTGTGTTTGCATGTAGCAGGGCTGTGTCTGACACACATATGTAGCAGAAATGTGTGTCTTGATGACATGCATGTAACAAAGCTGTGTGTGTGTGATATGTGCATGTTGCAGAGCTGTGTGTGGTGTGGGAGATGTGCATGTAGCAGAGCTGTGTGGTGGTGTTTGTGGCACATTTACGTAGTAGAACTGTGTGTGGTGAGTGTGACATGCTAATGTAGCAGAACTGTGTGTGACATGCAGCAGCAGGGCTGTGTGTGGTATGTGTAATGCACTTGAGGGTTATGTGTGACATGCATGTAGCAGAGGTGTGTGGTCTGTGTGATTTGCATGTAAGAGAGCTCTGCGTGATGTTTGTGGCATGTGCATGTAGTAGAGCTGTGCGTGACATGAGCATGTAGCAGAGTTGTGTGTACTTTGAGACACGCAGGTAGCGGTTTGTGTGGTGTTTGCGACACAGTTATGTAGGAGAACTGTGTATTGTGTGTGATATTTCCATGTAGCAGAGCTATGTGTGGTGTGGGGTACATGCACATGTAGCAGAACTGTGTGTGTAACACATGCATGTAGCAGAGCTGTGTGTATTTTGAGACACGTGCATGTGTAGCAGAGCTGTGTGGTGTGTGTGATATGCATTTAGCAAAGCTCTATGTGGAGTGTGTGACATGCATGGAGCAGAGCTATGTGGTGTGTGTGACGTTCATGTAGCAGAGTTGTGTGTGGTGTGTGCGGCAGGCACATGTAGCAGAGCTGTGTGTGACACACATGCAGCAGAGCTGTTTGTCATGTGTGTGACACACATGTATCAAAGCTCTGTGTGGTGTGCATGTTACGCACATGTAACAGAGCTTTATGTGTTGTGTGTGACACATGCACACAGCAGAGCTGTGTGTGGTTTGTGTGACAAGCATGCATCGGAGCTGTGTGTCATGTGTGTGATACGTTTGTAGCAGAGCTTTGTGTGGTGTGTGTGACACATCAATGTTGCAGAGCTGTGTGTTGTGCATGCTACATGCGCATGCAACAGAGCTGCGTGTGTGATATGCCCACGTAACAGAGCTGTGTGTGTTTGGAGACGTGCATGCTTCAGAACTGTGTGTTTGTGATATGTGTATGTAGCAGAGATGTGTGTGTGATGCACATATGTAACACAGCTATGTGTGGTGTTATGTAACATGCATGCAGTAGAGCTGTGTGATACGCACTTGTAGCAGAGCCGTGTGTGTGACACATACATGTAGTAGAGCTGTGTTTGACAGACATGTAGAGGAGCTGTGTGTCATGTTTGTGATATGCATGTATAAGAACTGTGTGTGCTGTGTGACACGTATGTAACAGCTTTATATGCTGTGTTTGACAAGTACGTGTAGAAGAGCTGTGTGTTGTGTATGTAAAACAAGCATTTAGCAGAGCTGTGTGTGGTGTGTGATGCGAATGTGTGTGGGGTATGTGACATTTGCATGTATCAGATCTGTGTTTAGTAGGAATAACACATACATGTAGCAGAGCTATGTGTGGTGCATGTGATGTGCATGTAGGACAGCTGTTTGTACTGTGTGGCACGTGCATGTCGCAGGGGTGTGTGTGGTTTGTGTAACATGCTTGTAGCAGTGCTGTTTGTGATGGGTGTTTGCCGAATGTAGCAGAGCTGTGTGTGGGATACGTTTGTGTAGCAGAGCTGTGTGAGGTGTAAGTGACACGCGAATGTACCATAACTGTGTGTAGTGTGTGTGACACTTATTTGTAGCAGAGCTGTGTTGAGGGTGTGTGTGACACACGCATGAAGCAGAGCTGTGTGTAATGCTAATGTAGCAGACATGTGTTTGGTGTGTGCTATGTGCATGTAGCAGAGCTGTGTGTGTTTGTTACACGCATGTAGCAGAGCTGTGTCTGGTGTGTGTGTGAGGTGAATGTAGCAGAGCTGTGTGTGACACGTGCATGTAGCAGAGCTGTGTGTAGTGTGTGTGACACGTGCATGTAGCAGTGGTGTGTGCGGATTGTGTGACACACTTGTGGCACTGCTGTGTGTGAGGCAAATATAGCAGAGCTGTGTGTGTGACATTTCATGTAGCAGAGCTATGTGTTGTGTGCATCACATGTGCATGCAGCAGAGCTGTGTGTGTGTGTGTGAGAGAGACATGCATGTAGCAGATCTGTGTGTGGTTTGTGATTGACACGCATGTAGTAGATCTGTGTGTGTGTGTGTGATGCACATGTAGCAGAGTTGTGTTTGTGGTGTATGTTACACGCATGTAGAAGAGATGTGTGTGGTTTGTCACATGCACATGTAGCAGAGCCATGTGTGTGATACAAGCATGTAGCATAGCTATGTGTTTCTGTGTGACATGCACATGTAGCAGGGCTGTGTGCGGTGTGTGTGTGTGACACGAGCAAGTAGCAGAGCTATGTGTGCTGCGAGTAATGTGCATGCAGCAGAGCTGTGTGTGGTGTGATGTGCACATGTAGCAGAGCTGTGTGTGTGTGATACAAGCATGTAGCAAAACTATGTGTGTGACATGTGCATGTAGCAGAGCTGTGTGTGGTGTGTATTTCTGTGAGCTCTGTGTCATGTTTGTGTCGTGCATATAGCAGAGCTGTGTGTGGTATGTGTGTGACACGCAAGTAGCACAGATCTGTGTGGTGTGTGAGGCAAATATAGAAGAGCTGTGTGTGACACAATCATGTAGCAGAGCTGTGTCTAGTGTGTATGACATGTGCATGTAGCAGTGGTGTGTGTGGTGTCTATGACAAGCTTGAAGCAGTGCTGTGTGTGTATGACACGTTCATGTAGCAGCTCTGTGTGTGGTGTGTGTAAAATGTGCATGTAGCAGAGGTGTGAGTAGTGTGTGTGTGACACGTGCATGAAGCAGAATTGTGTGTGGTGTGTGTGACATGCTTGCAGTAGTGCTGTGTTGCATGTGTCTGAAGCGAATGTGTCAGAGCTGTTTGTGGGATGAGATCATGTAGCAGAGGTGTGTGTAGTATGTGTGACACGCACATGTAGCAGAGCTGTGTGTGGTGTGTCAGACACGTGCGTGTAGCAAAGCTAATAGTGGTTTGTTTCTGTTTGTGACATGAGCATGTCGCAGAGCTCTGTCATGTATGTGACTTGCATGTAACAAAGCTCTGTGTGGTTTGTGTGACTCACAAGTAGCAGAGCTGTGTGCGGTGTCTGTGACATGCTTGCAGCAGTGCTGTGTGTGGTGAGTGAGGCAAATGAAGAAGAGCTGTGTGTGACATAATATTGTAGCAGAGATGTGTGTGGTGTGTATGACATGTGCATGTGCCTGTAGTAGTGGTGTGTGTGGTCTGTGTGACAAACTTGTAGCAGTGCTGTGTGTGAGGTGAATGTAGGAGAGCTGTGTGTGACACGTTCATGTAGCAGCACTGTGTGGGGTGTGTGAGGCGAATGTAGCAGAACTGTGTGTGTGACACATTCATGTAGCGACGCTGTGTGCCGTGTGTTTGTAAAATGTGTATGTAGCAGAGCTGTGTGTAGTGTGTGTGACACGTGCATGTAGCAGAGGTGTGTGTGGTGTGTGTGACATTCTTGCAGCAGTGCTGTGTGTAATGTGTGAGTCAAATGTAGCATAGCTATGTGTGGGATACGTTCATGTAGCAGAGGTGTGTGTGACACGCACATGTAGCAAAGCTGTGTGTGAGACAGGCATCTAGCAGATCTCTGTGTGTGTGATACACACATGTAGCTGAGCTGTGTCCGGTGTGTGTGTGACATGCACATGTAGCAGAGCTGTGTGTGGTGTGTTAGACACGCGCATGTAGCACAGCTTCGTGTGGTTTGTGTGATGCATATGTAGCAGAGCTGTGTTAGATTATGTAATGCGCGTCTAACAGAGGTGTGTGTGGTGTTTGCGACACATGCATGTAGCAGAGCTGTGTGTGGTGTTTGTGACATGCGCATGTAGTAGAGCTGTGTGTGTGTGAGATAAGCATGTAGCAGAGCTATGCGTGTGTGGCATGCGTATGTAGCAGAGCTATGTGTGGTGCATGTGACATGCATGTATCAGAGCCTTGTGTGGTGTGTGTGACGCACATGTAACGGAGTTGTGTATGGTGTTTGTGACATGCTTGTAGCAGTGCTGTGTGTGGTGTGTGAGGGGAATGTGGCATAGCTATGTGTGGTGTGTGTGACATGTGCATGTATCAGATCTGTGTGTAGTGTGTATGACACGTGCATGTATCAGAGCTGTGTGTAGTGCATGTGATGTGCATGTGAGACCCACATGTAGCAGATCTGTGTGTGTTATACACGCATGTAGCAGAGCTGTCTGTGATGCACATGTAGCAGACTTGTATGTGGTGTGTGTGATGTGCTATAGCAGAGCTGTGTGTGTGTAATACGCGCACGTAGCATAGCTGTGTCTGGTTGTGTTTGTAACACAACCATGTAGCATAGCTGTATTAAACGCACATGTAGCACAGCTGCATGTGTTGTGTGTGACATGTGCATTCAGCAGAGCTGTGTGTATGTCTCTGAGACACCCACGTAGCAGACCTGTGTGGGTTTTGTGTTTGACACTCTTGTAGTGTGTGGCATGTAACAGAGCTGTGTTTGTGTGATATGTGTATGTAACAGAGCTATGTGTAGTGTGTAGCATGCACATGTAGCAGAGCTGAGTGGTGTGTGTGATGCGCATGTGGCAGAGCTGTGTCTAGTGCCTGTAAGGCAAATGTAGCAAAGCTGTGTGTGACATGTTCATGTAACAAAGCTGTGTGTTATGTGTAACATGAGCATTCAGCAGAGCTGTGTGTATGTCTGTGAGACACCCATGTAGCAGACCTGTGTGGGGTTTGTGTTTGACACTCTTGTAGCAGAGCTGTGTGTGTGATGCACATGTAGCAGAGCTGTGTGTGTGGTGTACATGACAAGCGCATGTATCAAAACTGTGTGTTGTGTGCCACACGTGCATGTAGCAGAGCTGTGTGTGCGACAAGCAGATGCTGCAGTGCTGTGTGTGGTGTGTGACGCACCTGTAGCTGAGCTATGTGTAGTGTTAGTGAAACGCATGTAGCAGAGGTGTGTGGTGTCTGTGACATGTACATGTAGCAGAGCTGTGTGTGTAAGACACACATGTAACAGAGCTGTGTGTAGTGTGTGTGACACGTGCAGTTAGCAGAGGTGTGTGTCAGACATGCATGTAATAGAGCTGTGTGTGTTGTGTGTGTCACACACGTAGCAAAGCTGTGTGAGGTCTTTGTGACATGCTTGTAGCTGTGCTGTGTGTGGTGTGTGTAAGGCAAATGTAGCAGAGTTGTGTGTGTGAGACACGCATGTAGCAGATCTGTGTGTTTGATACACACATGTAGCAGAGCTGTGTGTGACGCTCCTGTAGCAGACATGTTTTGCGTGTGTTACGTGCATGTAGCAGAGCTGTGTGTGTTTGATACACGCATGTAGCTGTGTCTGGTGTGTATAAGGTGAATGTAGCAGAGCTGTGTGTAGTGTGTATGACACGTGCATGTAGAAGTGGTGTTTGTGGTTTGTGTGACACACTTGAGGCACCACTGTGTGTGAGGCAAATTTAGCAGAGCTGTGTAAGTGACATGTTCATGTAGCAGAGCTGTGTGTTGTGTGTGTGACATGTGCAAGCAGCAGAGCTGTGTGTGTGTGCACACGTGTGAGACACGCATGTAGCAGAGCTGTGTGTGGTTTGTGATTGACACACATGTAGAAGATCTGTGTGTGTGTGATGCACATGTAGCAGAGCTGTGTTTGTGGTGTATGCGACACACACATGTAGAAAAGCTGTGTGTGGTTTGTGTCACACGCACATGTAGCAGAGTTGTCTGTGACACACAAGCAGAACTGTGTGTGGCGCACATGATATGCACAGGTAGCAGAGCTGTGTGTGGTGTATGTCACACGCGCATGTAGCATAGCTGTGTTGTGTGACATGCACATGTTGCACAGCTGTATGTGGTATGTGTGACGCACCCGTAGCAGAGCTGCGTGTAGTGTGTGACATGCATGTAGCAGAGCTGTATCTGGTGTGTTTGACGTGCATGCAGCAGAGCTGTGTGTGTTACACGCACAAGTAACAGATGTGTGTGGTGTGTGTGATGCTCATATAGCGGAGCTGTGTGTAGTGTGTGTCCCATGCACATGTAGCAGATCTGTGTGTAGTGTGTGTGACACGTGCTTGTAGCAAAGGTGTATGTGGTGTGCGTTAGATACGCATGTAGCAGAGCTGTGTGTTTAATATGCATATGCAACAAAGCCGTGGGTCGTTTATGTGACGTGCATGTAGCAGATCTGAGTGTAGTGTGTATGACACGTACGTGTAGTAGAGCTGTGTGTGGTGTGTGTTTCACACACGCATGAAGCAGAGCTGTGTGGTGTGATACGCACAAATAACAGAGCTATGTGTAGTGTGTGTGACATGTGCATGTAGCACAGCTATGTGTAGTTTGTGAGACGCATATGTAGCAGAGCTGTATGTGGTCTATGTGATTTGCATGTAGCAGAGCTGTGTGTGGTGTGTGTAACACACGCATGTAGCAGAGCTGTGTGTGGTGTGTGTAACACACACATGTAGCAGAGCTGTGTGTGGTGTGTGTCACGTATATGTAGTAGAGCTGTGTGTGGTGTGTGTCACGCATATGTAGCAGAGCTGTGTGTGTGAGACAAATAGGGATAAAATACGTGTTTCTCTATTCATATCATTTTTTTTGTTTCCCTTTGTTATGTATATGTTTTAAAATTGTTGGAGTAATAAAATATCCCACTAAGATGTCAGGAGCGCGGAGGTTTTTACTGCTTAGGCAGCTCATTTCTTTATAATCGTAAGCATGTGGGTCCGGTCAGCCTCCAAGTGAATGCAGCGGAGGCTCCCATGGCTGCCAAATATAGATGCTTATCAAGCCCTGCCTGAGACAACATCAAAGATCATTATGTATTGCAATACTGATGTATTAAAGTATATAGTACAAGTAATCAAAGGATTGCAACTTCCAGCTCCCTGTGGGGACTAAATAAAATTGCAACAAAAGATTTAATAAAGCTTTTTTAACAGTCAAAAATTCAAAAATATTACAAGTTATAAAACCCTTTTACCAAACTAAGCAAGTAAAAACCCCACATATTTTGCATTGTCGTGTACGTAAAAGTCCAAACTATTAAAATATCACAATATTTATCCTACACGGTGAAGGCCGTAAGAAACAAAAGGATGGAATACCAGAAATATGTTTTTTTGTAATCCTGACTCCTAAAAAATGTGAGTTGAAAATGATGAAAAAGATGCCAGCAACCCAAAATAGTAATAATAAAAACTACAGCTCACACTGCAAATGTTGAGCTTTCTCACAGCACAATCAATGAAAAAATAAAAATGTTGTGAGTCTCAAAATTTGGTGATGAAAGCAATTTTTGTTTAAGAAAGAATCGTATTTTCTTTCTAATAATAGAAATACATTAAAAAAAAAAAAAAAACTATACATATGGTATCACTGTAATCATACTGACCCATAGAGTAAAGTTCATATATCATTTTTACTGCACCATGAGCGCTGTAAAAACTGAACTTATCAAAAAATGCCACAAATGCTTTGGGCAACTCCAACCACATAGAAATGAACTCATTATTTTACCCCCAAAAAACACAAAGAAAGCAGTAAAACCATGGAAAAAACTCTTATTTGTGAAATGGAATCTGTGTGAAAAACAGGTTTCCCATTTTATTTGCCATTTGAAAAAAAAAATGTCTTCTTCCCGGTTGGAGTAAGAAGTTGCTGTAAGAAAAATCACTGATTTCCCATTTCCTCCCGTAGGACACACTTAATGATCTAGGTGGCTACCGGAGGGCCGCATGACTTCACTCTTTATATGATGAATGAGGATACAGCTGGTGAGAAGTAGCACAATACCAGATAACACCCAACGGATTAGACATATCAGGTTTCTTCTTCTCCAGGAAGAATCTGAAAAATATTTAGTAATTGTTAAATGAGTTGTCCATATAATAATAAATAGCAGTCAATGCTTTATTTGTGATTGTGCAAGTCACTTACCAGTGTCTACCAATACCCCCTTAGTGACAAAGCCTGTTTGCGCCTTAATGACCAGGCAAAATTTTGGAAATCTGACATGTGTCACTCTAACATAGAATAACTCTGTAAAGGTTTTGCATATCCAAGTGATTCTGACATTGTTTTTTGACACATGTTGTACTTCATTTAGGCAGTAAAAATAGACAGAATTTGTGCATATTTATTAAAAGTGCCAAAATTGTGGAAATGTTGAAAAAATTGTCATTTTTTTCACATTTTCAGCTGCAATATCTCAAATATGTGCAAAAATACTGTACAAATTTTGAAATATATATATATATTTCCGTCTGTTTACTTTAGTCTGGATGCATATTCGAAAGACTTTAGTTTTTTTTTAACCATTTAGGGGACATTCAAATTCAACACTAATTATCAACATTTTGAGGAACACTTTGTTTTCCTGCACCAAGCCAAGTTTGCAAAGGCTCATAGGTGTCAGAATAATAGATAACCCCACAAATTACCCTATTTTAAAAACTACACCCCTTAGAGGAGAAAGAACAAAATTTTATAGTTTTGCAAATATGGCGTTTTAAAGACATGTTTTTTTTCTATAGTGCAAATGAAAATGAGGATTTACACCCCAAAATGGATAACCCTGTTTGTCTTGTGCTCAGAAACATACCCGTTGTGACCCTAATCTTATGTCGTATGCACAAAGGGGCCCGAACTGAAAGGAGCAGACAGACGGTGGCTTTCAGAACAGACATTTTGCTTGGAGGTGTTTTAGGCCCAATTGCCCACTTGTAGAGCCCTTGAGCAGCCAAAACAATAGAGAACCCCCACAGTTTTGATCCCACAGTTTTTGAATGAATCTAAGCAAAGCAAAAAATGAAGATTTTCGTTTTTTTGCAATTCTGTCATTTTAAAAAACGCTTTTTTTGTAAAGAACCCATAAGAATGAAGACTTTTACCCCAAAATGGATCCCCCTGTTTGTCCTGTGTTCAGAGACATACCCATTGCAGCCCTAACCTTATGTCCATATGTACAATGGGGCCCAAAACGAAAGAAGCATTAAACTTCAACAACAGCCCACAGTCACTGCTCCAGGCTCTCGACTACCTTTAGTAGCCAGGAGCAAGGAGATCTTAAATTACCCTGTCTTTTATGCATGTGTTCGCCATTTTGGCAATGTTTAAGTCCGCGGATAAATCTGGGGGCCTTAGGTGCATAATTTCATCCCTCCTCATGGATATGATCCGTGAGGGGAGAAGAAACTTAAACTTTTTACACTTTTTTAAATCTCTTGCGGCTGACGTATGACACCAGAATTAGGTCCTGGTAGGACCAGAATGCCACAGAACATCATGGAGGACGGAGTTGAGTAGTTTCAGCTCCCCTCAATAATCTGATCTGTTAGGGGAGCTGAAACTTTTTTTTCACTTTCTATTTACTTTTATGTGATGGCTGTTATCCATTGGATAACAGCGATCACATGACCAGGGATCGGATATCCTGGCCCCCCATGAGAGCTCCAGGTTGTCGGCTACCTGCGGCAGCCGATAGCAGGGAGCTATCACATCCACAGTCCCCTGTGGCTTTAATCCCCAGAGGAGCATGTTTTTATGGCCCTGAGGATTAAAGCCCACTTAGCCAGGAAGTAAAAGTGCGGACGTCAAATTATTTTTGATTAACTTACCAATGATCTTTATTTTGAGTGCAGCCTTTGACCCCATATGGTATCCCAGGGTGTCATAAGCCAAAGACTTGTGTTCAATGGATTCAGTGCAGCATTTGGTGTTGTGTACGGTGCAGCAGTGACAGATAGATGCGGAGGTAGCATTCTTTTTTTTCTACAGTGAACTTTACTGAAGAGTTTGGTTTCACTCCATAGGAGGGTATTTCATAGTTAAATGTTGCGTAAGTTTTTAAATCAAACTTCCCACTTATAACATATATTTCCATGTAAGGGGACATCTTTGAGAGACAAGGCACTTCAAACTTAACTCATTACTAACCACTGTCCTTGTAGCACTCCATACTTATCCTCGTATGACAGCATCACAACCTCACACACCGTTGGTGCCAGAGTATATCATCAATTTAGGAGCTCCACGTCATCAAATCCTCTAGTAGTCCACAAACATCGAGTCATATCAGTCCGTCAAAATCCTCAATGTGCGAACTAAACTGCCATTGGACCGGTCTATATCTGGATCCATGGTGCCATGTTCTGCAGAGGGATTGACTTCTGGCAGGAAGGGAACCTCCTTAATAATAATAATAATTTTTATTTTTATAGTGCCAACTTATTCCGCAGCCTCCTGCTTCTTCCATGCTGCTTGTTCTTTTTCTGAATCATGGCTTGTTACTCCCTTAGGCCCCCAGATCATCAAGACCCTATGATAGAAGTCTCCATTGACATCATCTGCAATAATTTTACCTTAGGCTCTCTAGTCAACAGACCCCTTACATCTCCCAGTATGACAATCAATCACTTTTGCAGCTCACACCACTCGCGGTCTTTACAAGCAGCCTCCTGATGCCAGTGTAGTGTCCCAGAACAACATCCTGGTCCCCTCCATAATTGTCATACATGTTCTGTCTTATGTGGATGCACTGTGCAAAGCTGTCATGTCATTTTCTTCATGTGTGTTGCACAGCTGCAGCGTCTGAAGGGTTATCTGGGAAAAAAATCATTGCCTGTCAGCTGACTGTATCTGTTCTACTGTGCCATGTGGCACAAATGAGGTTATAAATGTGAGTGTCTGAGAACGGGAAGGAGGAGTCCTCAATCTGTGTTCAAGGAGTTCCATCTTGTCTACTTGCAGGTGCTAATACAGAGCCCCATGGAACCACCTTTAGCTTCCATGTAGGTGAAGATGGAGAAAGAAGAATGATTTCCCATAGCGTCTGGATAGTGGATGTAGAGGAGTGAGTCCCCTAAAGCAGAGCGAGACAGAGAGTGCACTACCCAAGTTTGCCAAACCAGGTACTTATTCACAATACAGGTGTTTTTCCTGTGTGGCCGTCTGTCATTAGACTCACCGCACAGAGGTACTTGATTGTGACACCCACGCGGATGCTGTGTGGGGTGTACCTAGGCCAAGCAGTCTTTTTGAGTAATTTGTCTGCCAGGGTGTTTGTGGAGGGACCCCTCCCCTTTTTCTCCTTCAGAGTGTTCCCAATTCCAGGATTGGTGACATATAGATAACATGGACTATAGGGCCGTATTGTTCCTGTGTATCTTCCCTACCTCTGAGCTATAGTCTGTAACTGCTACAAGTGAATTGTACCTGTAATACCTGTTGTTCAAGTTTATTTCCAAGTAAAAGTTATACCGGGCCTTAACTGTTCCTAAGGATCCGAGGTACTACACACAAGTCTATGTGATTATTACTCAGCCGCACAGAATAACTGTGTGTACGAAGGGTGGTGTCACGAGTGATTCCCCCTCATCCCCTTTATTGTCACTGCCACCCAAAGGAGTGTCGAAGCTTGGCTTGCAATCTATACTGGCCTTGGTTGCGTGTCATCCCTCCAGGACCAGAACATGGTAAGTGCCACCATGACACGTCAGCACTTATCCCTCCCAGCTCTTCATGTTAACCAGGTACCCAGGGTCAGCCCTCCTGGGGTGTTGCACCAGCTTCCCACAGGGGATGTAGTCTCACCTGAGGCCTATAATGTAATTTCCACAATAGCTGCCTCCATGCTCTCTGCACCACTGGGCTGTATCACTGCTCTACTGCTGCTCTCACACTCCATGTGTTCTGTGTTACAGCTGTAATAATTTATATGGCTAAAATGACTACCATGACATCACCTGGAGGTTGGGCTTAGTCCCCATTTACAGCCGCAGCACAGAGGTAATCCTAGTGAGTTTTTAGGACCTTTCTGGGGGTGAAGCTAAAGGTTCTTTTCATTCCAGAGACACAAAATCATAGTAAATAATCATGTGACCTCTTTCTCTGAAGGTCCTTGAATATATAGACATCTACCATGTCCAAGGAGGCACATCAAAAGGGGTTTGACCCTTATGGTTCTTCCTGTACGGTGCAGGATGTCCATCTGCTGATATTGTGATCTTTCAACTGCTCGTCCCGCTCCTTTAGACAGTACAAGACTAATGACTGCTCCCTTCTACAGCTAAGCCATACAGTGCAGTAGAAAGCAGCACACAGTTTTTTCTCCTGCTGCCTTTATTCTGTCTAGTGGGCGGGAAGAACAGTTAAAAGATCACATGATTGGCAGATGGACGTCTTGCCACATCAATTCAAAATTAGAGTCTTTGGATCACATGTCCATTGGACGTAATGGTGGGGAATCAAAGGCTGCACTCACAATAAAAGTAAGTTACTTGCATGGTCACTAATAACATTGACACTTATTTTTTAAATAAACAGACATCCGCTTATGGCTGCCTGCAGACGGGCGGGTCGTATCCGGTGGCGAGGATTCTCGCCGCGGGACCCGACCCGAGCGCCTGCAGGGACCAGCGCGTACTCACCCGCGCCCGCCGGCTCCGGCTGTTTGATGTGCCGGCTTGCAGGGCAGCCGGCGCATGCGCAGACCGGAGCCTGCGGCGGGTGAGTGACATTTCTGTGCGGGGTTCGATAGAGCATGCCGCGATTTTTCTCAAAAGAGCATGCCGCGATATTTTGCGCGGCCGTCTGCATAGGATTGCGTTTGTTAACGCAATCCTATGCAGGCTTCCAGCGGCGGAAATTCCGCGGGAAATTCCGCCACGGAATTTCCGCTTGTGTGCAGGCGGCCTTAAGAAGTCTTGTATTAATGAACAGCTAGAGCAAAAGATTACAGGAGTCCCCACCTTTTGTTCAGATTCGTTGTACTCAGGGCCTTAACCCCTTAGTGACTATATTATAATATTTTTATGTCCTGGCTTTAATCCCCATGTCCATAAAAACATGCTCACCCTGGGGATTAACCCCTTAATGACATGGCCTATTTTGGCGTTGAGGACCAAGCGATTTTTTGGTATTTTTCCATCTCCATTTTTCAAAAGCCATAACTTTTTTATTTTTCCGTGGACGCGGCCGTATAAGGGCTTGTTTTTTGCGTGGCGATCTGTAGTTTTTATCGGTGCCACTTTTGGGTACATAGACAATATCGTAAAATTTTTTTTTTTTTTTTTTAATGATAACAGGGAGAGAAAACGCATCAATTCTGCCATAGATTTTTTTTTTTTTTTTTTTTTTACGGCGTTAATCATGCAGCATAAATGACACACTAAATTTTTTCTGCGGGTCGGTACGGCTACAACAATACCAAAATTGTTATATTTTTTTTAGGTTTTTACACTTTTTTGCAATAAAACCCCCTTTTTTTGGAAATCTTTTTTTTTTCTCTATAGCTGCATTCAAAGTCCTGTAACTTTTTTATTTTTCTATGTAAGGAGCTCTTTAAGGGCTTTTTTTTTGCGAGACGAGCTGTAGTTTTTATTGGTACCATTTTGGGAAATGTACGGCTTTTTTGATCACTTTTATTGCATTTTCTGTGAGGCAAAATGCTAAAAATTAGCATTTTGCCTCTGTTTTTTAGCGTTTTTTTTTACGCTTTTTGTCGTACAAAATAAAAAGCATGTTCAACTTTTTGTACACGTCGTTACGGACGCGTCAATATCCAATATGTGGGGTTTTAGTTTTTTTTTCCCTTTTTTTATGCTAATATTAGAAAAAGCATAAAAAAGGGGTTTTTTACATTTTTTTTTTTTACATTTTTCTTTTTTTTACACTTTTCTTTTCTTTTTTTTATACTATTTGAGTCCCTCTGAGGGACTTACATCACTGTGCCTATGATCGCTGTCATAAGGCATGGCAGAGCTACTGCTCTGCCATGCCTTATCGCTTGTACAGCGATTATAGGCACAGGCAATACAGGACGCCAGTGTCTGGCGTCCTGTTGCCATGGTGACAGGCCGGGCTCTCGCGATAACATCGCGAGTTCCGGCCGGAGACACACAGGGATCGCGATCCCTCTGTGAACTCTTTCCCTGCCGCGATCTACTTAGATCGCGGCAGGGAAGGGGTTAACAGCGGGGGGCGCATCTCCGATGTCCCCCCGCTGTTGCAGCGGGACGCCGGCTGTGACTGACAGCCGGCTCCCGCTGCGGGATAGCGCGGGATCTTATGTGATCCCGTGCTATCTCCAGGACGTACCAGGTACGTCATGTTGCGGGAAGTACCAGGCTGCCATGACGTACCAGGTACGTCCAGGAGCGGGAAGGAGTTAAAGCTATGGGAGCTGTGGATGTGACAGCTCCCTGCTATCAGCTGCCGGAGGTAGCCGACAGCCTGGAGCTGTCATGAGGAGTTGGGATATCCGACCCCCAGTCACGCGATCACCGTTATCCAATGGATAATGGCGATTGCATAAAAGTAAATAAAAAGTTAAATAAAGTTAAAGTTTCAGCTCCTCTCACGGATCTACTGAAACTACTCACCTTTGTTCTCCGTGATGTCCTGTGGCGTTTTAGTCCTTCCAGGACCTGACGACATGCTCTGCGCATGCATGCCAGACATAAAATGTTGGACGCATGCGCAGAAGGCCTGGGAGCCCGGGAGATTTAAAATCTCCCTGCTCCCAGCTAGCCTGAGTAGCCGAGAGCAGGGAGATGTCACCAGGGACTGTGGTATGCAGGCCCTGCTCACAGGTTTCTCGTTAGTAAGTGCTACAGTGTAAGTCCCCCAGAGGGACAAAGATGGTGTAAAAAAAGAAATCTAAATGTACAAAAAATAAAAATGTAAAATAAAATGTTAAAAAACCCTTTTTTAGGCTTTTTCTCATATAAGCATAAAAAAAATCCCACATATTTGGTATTGTTGTATCCGTTAAGACCCATACAATAAATCAAACATGCTTTTTATCCTGCACGGCAAGGATCAGCTCAGAACTACTATCAGTAACATTAATTGGGACAACAGTACAGACAACAAATGGGAAAAGTTTAAAAACATCCTAATTACCTCATGTGAGCAGTTCATACCCTTTAAAAACAAAAGAATGACAAGTAGAAGGAAACCTATGTGGCTCGACAAGACTAAGTGAAGCAATAAATGAAAAAAAAGAAAGCATGATGTAATAGCTAGACTGCTGTTTCTTATATTTATGGACACTATCAACGCCGAGGTTGTACCATTGGATCAGCGCATTGCCACTGTGGTACCCATATACAAAAAGGGGTCCAAAAGAGAGCCTGGTAACTACAGGCTGGTAAATCTCACTTCAATAACTGTTAATATTTGAGGGGTTTCTGAGGGACGCCATCCTCAAACACCTCAATGAGAGCAACAGAATAACTCCTCACCAGCATGGGTTCATGAGGGGTCGATCATGTCAGACCAATATGATCAGCTTCTACAATGAAGTAAGTTCTAGGCTGGACCTGGGAGAGTCTTTTGATCTCGTATATCTGAATTTCTCTAAGGCATTTGACACCGTGCCGCATAAAAGGCTGATATATAAAATGAGACAGCTTGGATTGGGTGAAAACGTGTGTATCTGGTTAAAGAATAGGCTCAGAGATAGAAAGCAGAGGGTAGTAATAAACAGTTCATACTCTGACTGGGCCACCGTCACTAGCGGGTGCCACAGGGTTCAGTATTAGGCCCCATTCTGTTCTATATATTTATCAATGACCCGATAGAGGGGCTGCACAGTAAAATATCAGTATTTGCAGATGATACAAAATCATGCAAGATAATTAATACAACGTAGGACAATGTGCAAAAGGACCTAGATAAGCTGGGGGCTTGGGCAGAAAAATGGCAAATGTAAGGTTATGCACATGCGCAGGAGAAACGGATGTCACCAATATACACTAAATGGGGTGCTGCTAGGAAAAAGTAATATGGAAAAAGACCTGGGGGTACTAGTGGACTGTAGATTTAACTGGAGCAATCAATGCCAGTCAGCTGCTGCAAAAGCTAATAAAGTATTGGGGTGCATTAAAAGAGGCATAGAGGCGAAGGACAAGAACATTATTCTTCCACTATAAAAGGCACTTGTCAGGCCCCACATGGAATACTGCATAAAGTTCTGGATACCGATGCTCAGGAAAGATGTTGTAGTGCTTCAGGGGGTTCAAAGAAAGGCAACTAAATTAATGATATGAGAGGACGGTATGAGAGGACTAGAATACCCAGAGAGGCCAACAAAACTGGGATTATTTACCCTGGAAAAAAGACGGCCAAGGGGCGATCAAATAACTATGTATAAATGCACGAGGGGACAATACAAGGATCTCTCCCCTGATCTGTTTATACCCAGGACTGCGACGGTAACAAGAGGGCATCTGCTACGTCTAGAAGAAAGCAGCTTTCATCACCAACACAGAAGAGGGTTCTTTACTGTTAGAGCAGTTAGACTGTGGAACTCTCTACCTGAGGACGTGGTGATAGCAAAATCCATAGAGGAGTTTAAGAGGGGACTAAATGTCTTTGTAGAGTGCTATGATATTACAAGATATAGACATTAGGTGACCAGCGGGGTTGTTGATCCAGGTCTTGGAGTTAGGTAGGAACTCAAACGTTGATCCAGGGATTATTCTGATTACCATTATGAAGTCGGGAAGGAATTTTTCCCCCGAATGGGCTAATTAGCTTCTGCCTCTTGTTTTTTTTTGCCTTCCTCTGGATCAACAAGGGGGTTGATACAGGCTGAACTAGATGGACATTGTCTTCATTCGGCCTAACATACTATGTTATCCAATTGATAACGGCGATCATGTAAAGTGAAAAAAAGGCCAAACAAAAGTTTAAGTTAAGTCTCTGCTCACAGATCATATTTGTGAGGGGAAATGAAATTACTTACCTAAGGCCCCTGGGTTTATCTCCGGACTTTACCCAGGGTTCTGCACATGCGCCCGTTGCCAAAGTGGTGGACGCATGGGCAAAAGTTAAGGATTGCTGGGGTAATTTAAAATCTATCTGCCCCTGGCTACCAAATGAACACGGTCCCTGGCCACGTGATTGCCATTATCCAATTGACGGCGATCGCGTAAAAGTAAAAAAAGTTAAAGTTTTACCACCCGTCACAGATCCATGAGGGGAGGTGAAATTACTTACCTAAGGCCTGCGGCAATGTTCCCCCGAAGAGATCCTTATCCGCACACCTTTCCCTAGCTTTGTATAAGTTCCCTATCTGGGGAGGGCACGGGAAATTTCAAATCTCCTCGCTCCAGGCTACTAAAGGTAGCGAAAGCCTGGAGCAGTGACCGAAGGCCACGGTGAATGGTCATGTGATCGCCTTTATCCAATGGATAAGGTGATCACGTAAAAGTTTTTAAAAAAAAGTTGAAGTTTAATGCTACTTTCGGTTTGGGCCCCGTTGTGCTTATGGACATAAGGTTAGGGCCATAATGGGTATGTTTCTAAACATGGACAAACAGGGGGATCCATTTTGAGGTAAATGTCTTCATTCATATGTGTGCTGTACAAAAAAACCCTTTTTAAAAAAAATGTAGTGTGGTATTTATGCTGCATAATTAACCCTTTAAAAAAAAATCTACGGCAAAATTGTTTTCTCTCCCTACGATCATAAAAAAAAAATATAAAAGTTTTACAATATAGTCTATGTATCCAATAATGGCACGAATAAAAACTACAGTTCGCCACGCAAAAAACAAGCTCTTCAATGGAAAAATATAAAAGTTATGGCTTTTGAAAAATGGAGATGAATATCTAACTAAAATCGTTTCGTCCTCAACGCCAAAATAGGCCATGTCCTTAAGGGGTTAAAATGACATATTTGCAAAAATATGAAATTTTATTTTTTCTCCTCTAAATTACATTACCTCCTGTAGAGAAACTGTGTGGTCAAAATACCCACCACACCCCTCAGTAAATACATTAAAAGGTGTTTGTTTAAATGGGGTCATTTGTGGGGGTATCTATCATTCTGACACCCATAAGCCTTTGCAATCTTCGCTTGGTGCAGGAAAACAAAATGTTTCTCAAAATGTTAATAATTAGGGTAAAAAAAAAACAAACTAGTTATTCCAATGTGCATCCAGAATAAAGTAAAACATATAGTAACATAGCTCGTCAAAACTGTATACAGTCTTGTGGTGTCCCTACGACCACACCTAGACATGAAGCCCACGCTGAGGAGCTGCGAGGGTAGAGTTGGCACTTGTCACGGTGGCTCTTACCAGACTCCTCCCTGGAGGGGCGCATGCAACCTCGGCCTAAGTACCGCTAGGCCTCTCCCTGGCAACGCTGGGACAGCGATTATCTGTATACGTGTGGTGGACTATAGACTTGTCATGTGTGATGCCACCATTCCTTACATGCCACTATAAGGTTGGGACATCGACACAATAATATCGATAGTCGATCGTATCGACCATCACTGAACAAACTATTGATTATTGTAAAATATCGGCTTTTTAAAATATTGTATAAAAATAAGACAGGTCTAGGGTTAATAAAGCAACACATCCTGACGGGATGTGAGCATGATCTCTGTGTGTGTGTTTGTGGGGCTGTGTGCCCTGCATTTTTTTAAGTTGCCGCTGAGGGGCCAACAGTCTCCATGGCAACTTGTAAACAATGCAGGGCCTGGTAATGAGAACGCAGTGCCCCGAACGGAATTGTATTTGCGTTAGATGGGTCTCCTATCTTTTCTATGGGCACTGCGTTCGCGTTAGACGCTGAACGCACGACATGTCGCGTCTCCTTTTCTGAACGTGACCTTTGTGCATTCAGCGCAGCCCTCCATCTGCCATCGCGTTAGAGGCAAGCGTTCAGAACCTGCGTTTAACGCGATGAACAAACGCAAGTGGAAAAGGGGCCCCACTTTTTCTGAGAGTCGTTTTGCCTGGAGCAAACCTTATTGGTGACAAAGAGTCGCCTCACACTTTCCAAAAGTTTCTAGAACTTGTTTATAAGTTCATCAGTGCCTCGAGCAAAACTACATCCTGTACCAACACAGAGGAAAGGGCGGAATGTAAAGACAGAAAATCTGGTCACCAGACCACAAGACACGCTTCTTCTTTACAAAAATCGATATATCGCCTTAAACTATCGATGTTACCGATATATCGGACATAACAATATCGATGAAAAGGATCGCCATTAGCGATATATCGGTTTTCGATGTCCCAACCTTATGCCAGTATGATTCTCAGCGGAGAAATGAAGGAAGTACACACACATACACACATATATAACTTTTAGTACCTCAGTCCCTGGGAACGGACAAGGGCTGGAAAATTTTACTAGCAGCTTGATCGTATACAGCTTATTACGCACCAGTGCAGGTAGGACAGTAGACTTGAGGTCAGGGAGGAGACTCAGGATGATATTGGTCCTACAGTCCACGTTATCTGTATTGAACAGCTCCTGGAAGGGGAACTCTCTAGAGGAGGATGGGGGTAGGATCACACCACAGACACTCACTTGACTCAGGACTTAGATCTCTGCATGGTGGACTCCTCTCTTCTCTCTCACTCTCTCTCTCACAAATGGTTCCTGGCATGGGGGGCCTCAGGATACCTCTCTTTCTCCTCCAGGACTTCACCACATGAGGGTTGAAGGTACCTCCATGTGGCCGGCACTCCTCTGCTCTCTACCGTTGAAGATGATGGACTGACTGAAGAAGTCTTTGCTCTCAAACACTCAGTGTCCAGCATACCATGTGACAGGGCATAAATTGATATTTTTTCAGACACATTCACACATTAAAGAGGTTGTCCCGCGAAACAAAGTTTGGCCATATTAATGCACTTTGTAATGTACATTGTGCATTAATTATGAGCCATACAGAAGTTATTCACTTACCTGTTCCGTTGCTAGCGTCCTCGTCTCCATGGTGCCGTCTAATTTTCAGCGTCTAATCGCCGGATTAGACGCGCTTGCGCAGTCCGGTCTTCTTCTTTTCTGAATGGGGCTGCTCGTGCCGGAGAGCGGCTCCTCGTAGCTCCGCCCCGCCACGTGCCGATTCCAGCCAATCAGGAGGCTGGAATTGGCAATGGACCGCACAGAAGACCTGCGGTCCACCGAGGGTGAAGATCCCGGCGGCCATCTTCACAAGGTAAGTCAGAAGTCGCCGGAGCGCGGGGATTCGGGTAAGTACTGGACGGTTTGTTTTTTTTATGCCTGCATCGGGTTTGTCTCGCGCCGAACGGGGGGGCTATTGAAAAAAAAAAAAAAACGTTTCGGCGCGGGACAACCCCTTTAACCTCTCGAGTGCTGCAGCTGTGCAATACACATAACAAGAGACTAGACAGTTTGCACAGTGCATGTACACAAAAGACATGACAGGTATGACATTTATAGAAGGGCCAGAGATATAGACTTCGGCCACTACAGTATGTTTCCACATAATGTCATGTTGCAGTTGACTATGTGAAAAAAGTACAATTTTTTTTTTAAATTCTCCAAATTTTGTTGCTTTTATTAAATATACACAAATTCTATCAGTGTATTTTTACCACCTAAATTAAGTACAATATGTGGCAAAAAAAAACAATGTCAGAATCACTTGGATACTCAAAACCTTTACGGAGTTATTCCATGTTAAAGTGACACATGTCAGATTTCCAAAATTTGGCTTCGTCACTAAGGTGTAAACATGCTTAGTCACTAAGGGGTTAAGCTGGCCAAACACAATTTTGTCAGCACTATTCAACCATGTAATGTGTTTGAGGGTGACTCTCTGCTGTTAAGGAAAGGAAGGTCAAGCATGTTATACCTTTGAATATATTTTATATCAGTATCACCCCTATGAGTGACCCCAGTAAGTACATACCATTACTGATACTTGTCTGGCAGTATTTCTCGGGGATCACAGTCTCGGAGACAGTACTGACAGGGTTACGTGTGGTGCAGGTATAGCTGAGGCTCACGTCACTGGGGGGTACATACAGGACTCCTTGGGTCACATTGATATCACTGCTGTGTACAGTACTCCATGTTATTAGCACATCTCGTTTGTCCACGGTGCACAAGAGACTCAGTGAGCAAGTGTCATTCCTGGTGATGCTGTGGGTGATGTTGATGTATCCAGCTGATAATCTCTCTGTATAACAGACATATAAGAGACAAGTTATATTTTCCTCCTAATAGCATGAATACTGCAGATTAGAGACAATTCAAGTAATAACTGGAAATGTTACTGCTCTTTATACTTGTAGATCCCGGGTAATGGTGCTCGGTATTAGTGTATCTTGACGCCATCAGGAATTCCTGGTGGAGCCAAGATTGACAAGGGGGTGGCGCCCCCTGATGCTGATTGGTTGCACAGCTTGTTAGGCAGCAGGAGTTGGAAGGCCACTAAAGATTTCTTGAAAAAGGGATCCAGCGGCAGCCGGCGATGCAGCCGCGCAACCACATCTGCAAGGAAGTTTCCGTGCGGCGGCCCCAGAGGTCAAACCCGGCGTCAGTGTAGAAGGGGTGCGCGGCATCTGATTGCCAGTTTGGAGTAGGGGAGCAGCCCTCAGGGAGCACACATGTGGCCGCCGGACACAGAGCTGACAGCTGGCAGCCGGGACACAGGGCTAAGACGGTGGACGGGTACATAGGGCTGAGGCGGCAGATGGGTACAGAGGGCTAAGGGGGGGGGAGGGAGAGCGTGGGACGGAGGGCTGAGGTGGCGGATGCGTGGGACAGATGCCTCAAATGCTGGCCGGGACTGAGGTGAGATGCTGCACTGTCTGCATACATTTTCTGCCAGCCGTGGATGGTTAAGGCTGAGGGTTACAGTTCTGTTTAGGCTTTGATTATGAAATGTAAATGCTGGCATGTTACAGCGGTAACATAGCAGCATTTACAGGTGATAATGTAAGCCTAACAAGAACTGTAACCCTCAGCCTAACCAATCCACGGCCGGCAGAAATGTCTCCACAGGCTGCTAGGATCTTCCTAACGTGAACCATTCAAGAGCTACGGGTGTGATAGGGGAGTTCCTCCTGTCAAACCCCTAGCTTCCAGTGGCATATTAGCCTTTTACTCCCCAGTCCTCTACTATGGAGCAATTCCAGCAACCTGATTGGTTCTGATTCACAATTCCAGCAACCTAAATTGGTTGTTTGCGTTGTCTGATTCAACCTGATTGGTTGTTTGGGTTCGTTGATTCAACCTGATTGGTTGTTAGGGCCAAAGTAGGGAGTAAAAGGCCAATATGCCTTCCAGTGGCGTCAAGATACACTAATACCATGGTACAATAGGTAGGGGGAAGAGGTGAAATACCATGGTGAAATAGGCAGGGGGAGGAGTTTAGTAATATAACACTCCTCATCCAGACATCATCTCCCCACCCACCCAAAAAACATGTAATGAAAGTTCTAAAACTAGCTAGCTCTCAGCATGGCTGGCTGCAAGATCTCAGCACTGCTCTCTAGAGACAAATCTTTATTAAATCTCTGGCCGCTCCCTGATACAGCATACCTCTAACTTCTGGGAGAACCAGCACTACTTCGGTTTGGCACTGTCCACTGACCATGGAGAGTGTAATCTGCTTTCAGCCCACTGGCTGCTTCATTTACCTGGCCGTGAGGCTGTGGTGTGGACTGGCTGTGGAGCTTAAGGGAGGTAGCGTTGCTGCAGCACACTTGCTTGACCTGCGGTTTAGTTCAGGGGGTCACTGTTGTGACACTGCTGGGGTTGGTCCGATGAGCAGACCTCTGGACATTCTCGCCTCCTCTCCTGAGGAGCAGAGTGCTCTTGTTGACAGGCTACGGGAATAACAGGCAGGCACAGACTAATGGTGCTTAGCATTATCAGGCGACACTGTTTGAACTGTCTTCTGTTTGGTGGCTTAGCTTGACAGCCAACCCCTGGCTGAGTAGTGGACTTTGAAAATATCCTACTTTCTGCATACTCTGCTTGTGTAATATGGTTTTCAGCCCACAGCAAGAGACACTTCCTGCTGCACCTATTAAAAGCAGTAAATTCTGTTTCCCTTGCTAAGCCACCGCTTGTGAGTCTACAACATCACACAAAAAGCCATGGTCAATTGAAACCTACATTCTTGATCATTTGTGGTTCCATAACTCGACAATGCAAATCAGTTTTCATAATTTTTCGCAAGATGTATAATGAACATTCTTGGCTCATCTATTTGTGGACCATGAGAGTAACTTACTGGATATAAATATCCTCTAAGCAACAAACAGAGAACTACATATCTACGACAGCATAACTGCATCCTCACAAATTACTTCTACAAATATTTGCAAGTCTCAAGCTGTGAGGCAAAAACAACCCTTTAAGCCAAGACTTCAAATATCTTTATAGGGAAAAAATTAAAAGAAACACTTGAATATAAGAGTTGACATTATTTAAGTCTGTAAGCAAAATCAGTGTTACGGCGCTCTGCCCCCCAAGCGCCAGGTGGGGTGCTCTGAACTTCCCGCACCCCACTGTCTCTGCCTACTTGCCTCGGCCCTGGCTAACCCCAGGCGGACAACTGGACGGTGGTCCCTGCGCTGGCTAGGGACCTGGCGACTGACAAGAGAAACTAACTGATGGGGGAACAGAGTGCCGACAGAGAGGCAGATGGAAAAGACCAACAGGACTTACAAGGTAAAGCAAGGCTGGAGATGGAGCTCACAGGCAAACTAGGAGGAGACTGACTAGCAACTAGTACTGACTGGGACAGACTAGACTAGAGGCTAACAGAACCAATAACTGGCAGTGAGCTCAGGTCACTGCCAGCCTTATAAACAAAAGACTCCGCCCCGGGGCAGAGAGTGGGAGGAGCCAGCTCCCCCACTACTGGATAAGAGAGGTGGAGGAGTGCGGGCGGTGCCCTACGGGCAGACACGCCCACGCCGCCACACACCAGCCGTTCCATGTCGCCGTGAGAGTCCCGACGTCAGGGCTCCAGGACGCCGGAGCTGACGCCGGGGTGGCGCGCGCTGACCGCGGGACCCTGCGCTGCCCTGTATGGTAACATTACCCCCCCCCCCCCCTCTGACGAGGGACCTCCAGGCCCCCGGAAACTCGACCAGGCTTATCCGGAAAACCCGCCGTACCAACCCGGGAGCGTGAACATCACGTGCGGTCACCCAGGAATGATCCTCTGGTCCAAAACCCTTCCAGGCCACCAAATATTGTAGGGTTTCTCGACACAGGCGAGAATCCAGGATCTCCTGGACCTCGTATTCAACTTCATCACGGACCAGAGTGGGCGGCGGGGGACCGGAGGTGGGCATCACCGAAGGGACAAAAGGTTTCGATAAAGACTCATGGAACACCCTGCGAACCCTCCTTTTGAGATTTCCAGAGGACCGGTACACCTTCTGTCCCACCCTGTACGGCTCAGATACAGAGAGACTCTTCCCACTACGCAACTGCATACGAGACCCCACCACTTCTAGATTCTTTTGCACTTCCTTCCATCCCCCCTGCAGCACATCGGTGGCGACCTCAGCAGCAGGACAGGCAGACGGGGTAGGAAGGGAAGTCAGACCACAGGGATTGAGCGCGGTATCAATTGAGCAGAGAGGAAGGGGAGCAAGATGGCTATGGCAGGATGGTCCCCACTGGGTCAGCTCCCTAGTGGCCCAATCGAATTGGAGGTTGTGCAACGCCAGCCACGGCATCCCTAGTACCATGTCTACCGACATTTTCTCCATCACCAGGAATGATAGATCTTCCGAGTGGCGACCCCCCACCGTGAACTGTAACACTGGGGTCCTCCATCATACCAAGCCCGAAGCAAGAGGGGTAGCATCAATGCTAGCAAAACGAATTGGCGTCTTCAGCGCCACAAATTCAGCCATCAGGGGCCTAACGAAACGCATGCTTATCAGGTTAGTGGCTGCTCCGGAATCAATAAACGCCTGCCCTGGGCGGGAGAAGTTCCGGAATCTAACCTGGCAAGGTACCAGAAGTTTAGGACGTACCTGTGGTCCTAGGCGATCCTCCCTGCAATCGCCTAGGACTTGGAGTCTTTCTGCCGATTCAGACTGTGGGCGCTGAGGCCTCAGGGGGCAGGTTATCACCCGATGTCTAGCTTTCCCACAGTAGAGGCAGAGATGATGCAATAAACGAATCCGGCGTCGCTCCTTGGGGTCCAGCGGGTCCATTCCCATAGGCTCAGGAACAGAGACTGGTACGGAAAAGGAGGGAACAGGACAAACGACCTCCCTGACTCTACAGACCTGTCTATCTTGCTTCCCAGCCCTGAGCCTCCTATCTGCCTTCACCGCTAATTCCATAGCCTCCTTTAAGAACCCGGGAACAGGATGAGAAATCAATAGTTCTTTAACCGCGTCCGAGAGGCCCTGCAGAAAAACGTCTTTCAGAGCGCTATCGTTCCATGCAGTATCACCCGCATAGCGTCTGAAATTGGAGCAATAATCTTCCACACCAAGCGACCCCTGATGCAACGCCAACCGCCGAGAAACCGCCAACCCCACTCGGTCCGGTTCATCGAAGATACCCCCGAGTTCCTGGAAAAAGGAGTCCACCGACTGCAGGCCGGGGTAACCCTCGGGAAGGAAAAAAAGCACAGGTGTGGGCAGAGCCCCGCAGCAGGGACATTATAAGCCTGATCCTCTGGGCCTCTGACCCGGAAGAGCGGGGACGCATCCGAAAAAACAACCGACATGCCTGTTGAAAAACAAAAAACTTGTTCCTCTCCCCAGAGAACACCTCGGGAAGAGGGCACTTGGGTTCGGGACTGATTGAGGCGTCCCGCCCCTGCGACAATGCCCGCTGCTCCTGGGCCACCATGCGAGCTGACAAATCCTGGATCACCGGCACCAGGGCTTGCAGCTGGTTTGTGAGGGAGCTGATCGCCTCCTTGGAAAAAAAACAGTTTAAAGGGCCAGTTATTATGTTACGACACTCTGCCCCCAAGCGCCAGGTGGGGTGCCCTGAACCTCCCGCACCCCACTGTCTCTGCCTATTTGCCTCGGCCCTGGCTAACCCCAGGCGGACAACTGGACGGCGGTCCCTGCGCTGGCTAGGGACCTGGCGACTGACAAGAGAAACTAACTGATGGGGGAACAGAGTGCCGACAGAGAGGCAGATGGAAAAGACCAACAGGACTTACAAGGCAAAGCAAGGCTGGAGATGGAGCTCACAGGCAAACTAGAAGGCGACTGACTAGCAACTAGTACTGACTGGGACAGACTAGACTAGAGGCTAACAGAACCAATAACTGGCAGTGAGCTCAGGTCACTGCCAGCCTTATAAACGAAAGACTCCGCCCCGGGGCAGAGAGTGGGAGGAGCCAGCTCCCCCACTACTGGATAAGAGAGGTGGAGGAGTGCGGGCGATGCCCTACGGGCGGACACGCCCACGCCGCCGCACACCAGCCATTCCACGTCGCCGGGAGAGTCCTGATGTCAGGGCTCCAGGACGCCGGAGCCGACGCCGGGGTGGCGCGCGTGGACCTCGGGACCCTGCGCTACCCTGTATGTTAACAATCAGCTTACTGATATCTTATACCTCGTTACTCATATGGATTATGCTGGTAATCATGTGCTGACATGGGCACTCTTTTCCATATATGGTAGAGATGACAATTATTTTCCCCCTTTCTATGAGATGATTTAATTACTAGTATAATATAAATACTGTTACTCATTGGTCACCAGTTTCAGTGAATTGTAGGAGAAAAAATATCTATAATCTGGCATTTGATGGAACATTCCTCCGGCATGGTTCTGTGAGAAAATGTTTCTGTATTCTGCCATATGAAATCAGAGATATAATTTTTTAAGGAACTGAAATATGGTCCTGTTAAGGAGAGGTCTTACAAAAACTGACATTTTAGGTCTTGACTGATCGGTCAGTATAGACTCAGTTCAGAGCGGAAGCCACTGCTCTGACACCTCTACAGTGGTCTGCACTTGTAATTGCAGGCACAGCTCCCATTGATTTCAATGAGAGGCCAGCCTGCAATTACAAGCGCCAGCCACTACCCAGGGGCTGGATCAGCGGTTTTCACTCCAACACAAGTGTGTTGCGGATAGGTCATCAATAGTTTTTTCATACGCGAGTAAAAACCGACAGCGTGCTTACTAATCAGTGGAATCTGCCATGGGAGGGCAGAAGTCAGGTGAAATCCACACCTGGTTAATTTTCAGAAACTGCAGGCCATCTGCATTGTCTGTCAATTATCATACACTAACTGTGCTGAACACCCTGGCTGGTAGCACACTGGCAGTGGGGCAGGCAAGCACATATAAAGCATGTTGTGCAAGTTGGTCTCTTGTCCAACTTAGACACCCAGAAATCAAAGGGGGCAACAATCATGTCTAAGCACATCCACACAACAGGTGACACTTTTGGATCATCCTGGATAAGTGCTGCCTGTGACTGTCAGCCCCCACGGCCATGGGGAAGTGCTCTGCTAAAGCTGCTTAACAGTCTGTCCTCATACTGCTGCATTTTAACATTCTTTTCCACTGCCAGAATGAGATTTGTCATTTTGGCCTTGTAATGAGGATTTAAAGGAGGGTGGCCACCCAGTAACGATCTGATGTTTTGATGTGGGCTATGTGACGGTCCTTCTGCAAGCACTACAGCAGAAAAACACTCATATACTTTAAAGTGACTAAGTGTGATGGTCTTCATTCCTTGGGTCAGGCCTAAGAGCATCCTCCAGTTGGTCCCACATACATGGAGAATAGCTGGGGTTAGTGATTGATGGAAGGAACATTGTGTAGCTCCTTCCTCTACCTCTGTACCTATATTATCCTCTCCTCTTTTTCCTCCTGCTTTTCCTCCTCTGTACTTCTCCAATGTGTGAGAAAAGGGTTGGAGAAGAGACCCCCTTTTTTGTCAAAAGCCAACCTCACTGTGGTGTTGAGTAATAGCGGACTGGCCAGTTAGGAGATTGGTATCCATTCCTCCTCCTCCTTTGTCAAGTATAGGTAATTGTCTCTGAGGCCTTGTAGCATCTGTTCCAGCAGGCAGGCAACAGGGATGATCATACTGATCACTTCATCATCATGACCGACCATTTTGATCGCTTCCTCATAGTAGGCTAAAACGGCACATAAGTCTTTGATCTGCAGATACTCCACAGGTGTCAAGTGACTGATCTCCATACAGTATACTAAGAGCATACACTATCTGGTGCTCTGTGACTGCTTCCTGCTGCTGGCTTAACTTTTGCAACATGTACAATATGGAAATCCACAGTGTAGGCATGTCACAGAGGAGATAGTTGGGTGGGAGTGTGAACTGTCACTGCACCTCCACCATATGAGAAGCAGCCGTCTATGAACACTGAAAGTGTGAGCACAGCCGTCTGGCCTTTGCCAGCAGTAGAAATTAACCTGGGTAATTATTTAGGAAGCGCTGCACTACCAGCGTCATCACATGGGCCAGACAAGGCATGTTCATGAGATTGCCAAGGTGAAGGACTGCCAGCAGGTTGGCCCCATTGCTACACACAACCTTGCCTGGCTTCAGTCATCAATATCTCTTCAGTCGTGTGGCTGTACTACTCTAGACATATGAGTTTTAGTACAGCATGGCAGAGTTTCCAGTGCGTAGTGCTGTATGGAGGCTGGGATTGTCACATATGAATACAACCAGGTCAATGAAAAAATGAAAAAAAATAAAGTTAAGCACATTTTAGGTATCGCCGTATAAGACCTGCAGTATAAAAATACTATGACTGTTATACGGCTCGGGGAATAGTGTTCCAAAACAATGCCAGAATTACTATTCATTAACTTGTTCCACAATAAACAAGGCCAAACAGCTCAGTTAGTGGAAAAATAGAAAATGTTACTGGTTGTTGAATGCGATGAGGCAAATGCAATTTTTTATTTTGAAAAAAAAAAAGGGTTTATTGTGCAAAAGCAGTTTAAAAAAATTAGGAAAAAATATAAATTTGGTATCGCCATAATCATATTGACCCCAAGAGTAATGTTACCATATTATTTATACCGCACAGTGTGTGCTGATTAAAAAAAAAAAAAAAGACAATGGCGAAATTGCTGCTTTTTGATCATCTGGATGGCAAAAAACACAAAAAGTCACATGTAGCCTAAAATGCCAATGAAAACTACAACTTGTCCCACTGCCATCCACAGCGCCCAAAGCCTCATACATTTTCCAAATAAGTACCACAGCGCAGCACAAAATATCACCCCAACAGTGCCAAATTCCACAAGGCAGAACAAAAGATTTCCAATAGACAATGTCACAGGGACCTTTTGCAGTGACAGGTAAGAGGCAAACAGCAGAGCTGAAGTCACAGCCACATGGCCCAGCTGATGTTATAATGCCACCCTGGTTCCACTACCTGTTAGGGATGGCGCACCATAACACATGGGATGTAACAGTTGGGTCTGAAGGCAATATATTTGTGGTAATTCTAACATTCGTGTTCCTTTGATTGTATGTTGATGGGTTGATGGTCGGAATAGATAAATACAGGTTCTTGCTGTCACTTACCGTATACAGTGAGAGTATAAAGTGTGCAAGTCTCTTCTTTGTCTGTGTTTGGTATAGTTGCTCTATAGGCCCCTGTATCTTGGAGTGACAGATTAGAGATGTGTAAGGATCCGTTATTGGTACTTCTCAATCTTCCTTTATACCGTTTTAGCACATTACTATCATCAAGAGATCTTCCAGGTTTAGTTGTGACAATAAAAGCTCCGTCTGGTACCGTAACCCAGTTGATAAAGCTGACCCCCGTCTGGCGGACGTGTAGGGTGGCGTCTCCTCCTTCAGCAGCAGATACATTTTCCCATCTACAGGAATCACCACAGACGTCACCTGATAGAGAGAAAGTGATCAATAGTTGGCAGGATGACTCTACTCTGGTCTGGGTTAAAGGGACACTCCGGTGACATTTTTTTTCATTCATTATGTAACTAGCTCCCAATATATATAGGTGGGCTCACTGGCACACTGTTAAGGTTCGCAATTGTGGACCTCCCCATACGCCATCTTACTGCTGTGGCCTGTGGGTGGCACCCAGGTAGGGGAGGAACTGTTACCCAGGTGGCCGGCAGTCAATTACAGGCTGGAGTCTCCCCCAACTGCACGCTTCTCCATCCACTGACAGACTGCAGTTGTGATTGGTCACAACTGCAGTCTATCAGTGTACTGCCGGCCGTGTGATTGGTCCAGCTGGCGGTGCATTGAAAGTGTATTGAAAGAGCAGAGTCCACGGACCATGCAAAAGGTATGTACCGCATGTAGTCTTATATGTAGAGCTGATATATATATATATATATATATATATATATATATATATATATATATATATATATATATATATATATGGTACATATATAATTATATACAGGAAATATTAGGTTACACCAGCATGGTCCAGCTTACTATATGCAGGGGGCTGTATATCTCCTGTATATAGTGATATGGAACATACTGGTAAAACCTGGATGCCCCATATATAATTAGATATGTACTACTGGTATAAGCTAGACATCCAGTATGTAGTGATATAGACCATGCTGCTATAACACTATGTACAGGATCTATCGCTTATACCTACTGTACATATATACCAGATTTTCCTTGTATAAGACACATCCACTTTTTAACCCACAATTGAAGGAAAGAACATTTTAGCCATAAAACAGAACACATTTTTATTTAGTAATAACCGCAGGTAATGTTTACATCCCAGTACTATGATATTATGCAGTATATATCATGCTATATACTGGATGCTTCTATTGAGGTAGTGCAGTCTGCGAAACTGTGGTACATTAACCAACAGGACCGATAGGCAACCTTAAAGGGGTTGTCTCGCGCCAAAACGGTTTTTTTTTTTTTTTTTGCATAGGCCCCCCGTTCGGCACAGGACAAACCCAAGGGATGTGTTAAAATAGAAAAAAAAAATGTTACTTACCCGAATCCCCTCCCTGCGACTTCTCCCCTCTTCCTACTTCTTCCTTCTCCAAGATGGCCGCCGGGATCTTCACCCACGATGCACCGCGGGTCTTCTCCCATGGTGCACCGTGGGCTCTGTGCGGTCCATTGCCGATTCCAGCCTCCTGATTGGCTGGAATCGGCACACGTGACGGGGCGGAGCTACGAGGAGCAGCTCTCCGGCACGAGCGGCCCCATTCACCAGGGAGAAGACCGGACTGCGCAAGCGCGTCTAATCGGGCGATTAGACGCTGAAATTAGACGGCACCATGGCGACGGGGACGCCAGCAACGGAGCAGGTAAGTGAATAACTTCTGTATGGCTCATATTTAATGCACAATGTACATTACAAAGTGCATTAATATGGCCATACAGAAGTGTATAACCCCACTTGCTGCCGCGAGACAACCCCTTTAATGACCCCCTGGTCCCAGGTGACCCAAGATGGCTGCACGGATTCTCTGAGGCTCACTGTGCATTGCTAGTACAATATATGTCGGCCAACCAGAGCAGCATGTCTGAGACTCCTAGCAATGCAGAGAGAAGCAGTGCAGCCATCTTGGTTCATCTGGGATATACTCAGTAAGATGAATGGCTACGTCTCACAGATGTGCCAGCAGCGGTGTGAATGGGCTCTTATACTCACAGGCATCTTACAGCCGCCTCCACAGAAGGCTGCTCCACTGCTGGAGGGTCTGTCAGGGACACCACGAGCCACAGCAAAGATGGAGGCCGACAGAAGCAGCGTCTCCCTGGACTGCTGGTAGTTCTATCAGGGACACCATGAGCCACAGCAAGGATGGAGGCCGACAGAAACAGTGTCTCCCTGCACTGATGGAGGTTCCATCAGGGATACCACGAGCTACAGCAAGGATGGAGGCCGACAGAAACAGTGTCTCCCTGCACTGATGGAGGTTCCATCAGGGACACCACGAGCTACAGCAAGGATGGAGGCCGACAGAAGCAGTGTCTCCCTGCACTGATGGAGGTTCCATCAGGGATACCACGAGCTACAGCAAGGATGGAGGCCGACAGAAGCAGTGTCTCCCTGCACTAATGGAGGTTCTATCAGGGACACCATGAGCGACAGCAAGGATGGAGGCCGGCAGAAACAGTGTCTCCCTGCACTAATGGAGGTTCTATCAGGGACACCATGAGCCACAGCAAGGATGGAGGTCGGCAGAAACAGTGTCTCCCTGCACTAATGGAGGTTCTATCAGGGACACCATGAGCCACAGCAAGGATAGAGGCCGGCAAAAGCAGCATCTTTTCCGTGCACTGATAGAGCTTCTGTCAGGGACACCACTGTCTGGAGCCGCAGCAAGGATGAAGGCCGGCAGAAACAGTGTCTCCCTGCACTGATGCTGCTAAACCCAGCCCCCCCCCCCGTGTAGAAGACACAGTAGATTTTTAACCCGAAAAAAATGGGTAAAACAATGTGTCTTAGGGTGGGTTCACACGAGCATGTTTTTTGCGCATGCATACGCACAAAAGCACGCTTGTATTTGCAACATTGCAATCTCTATGGTGTGTGCACATGTCCGTACTTTGCAGGTGCGTGCCTGCAAAGATAGGACATGCGTTCACCATTGGGAATGCACGCATTGTTTTCAATGGAGCCGCGGCTGCTGACATGTGTGACAGCTGCGGTAGAGAATTGAAGAATTGTCACAGATGTGGCAGCAGAGAATTCTTTTAACTAGTGGGGATAAAGGAAACATCTGCCGCATGCGGCAGATGTGTTCTTCATCCCTGTGGGAGTCACGGCAGACAGGTAAGTATATAATTTATTTTTTTTTACACTAAAATCTTTTTTCAGGGATGGGCTTATATGTAAAGCCCTTCCCTGAAAAAGAATGCAGGGGTGCCGGCAGACCATTGTTTTCAATGGAGCCGCAGTCAGCAGCCGCGGTGTATGCACACGTATGTATGCACCTAAGTACGCACAAAAGCATGCTCGTGTGAACCCACCCTTATATATGGAAAAATACGGTAAGTATATACAGGAAATATTAGGTTATACCCGCATGCTCCATATCACTAAATACAGGAGATGTGCAGCGTCCGAGGAGCGGGCCCACAGTTGAGGAGACAGCGGGGTAGAGAAAAGCATTGTCACGGGTGGCTCTACCATTATGCGCAAAAAGAGAACAATGGTCTCTCTGGTACGTAATACGCTGCAAAATAGAACATGCTATGTTTCTTTTTTGCGCTTGCATATTGCACAATACTTACTTGCGAATGTGAGCGGAACTGCGCATGACAATGTATTTGATTGCCTGCGAATTACCGTGTATCACATGCACGTACAGCGTACAACGTAATACGCGGTAATCATAAGCTCATGTGAGGTCGGCCAAAGGGGCTATAAACAAATTTTCACGAGGGCCAGATCATGTATGTAAATTCACTTTGTAGCTGTATTCTGCACTGTTTAGCTGTGCTTACGAGAAGGAGGGGGGCCCAAGCTGAAGTTTTACACCCTGGTCCCTGAGCCTTTAGTTACCCTGGGTGTGCTAGTGTTACCTTATATCTGAAGCTCCTGGAGTCCTTTGCCAAACCCCACAGGGATGCGCCGGGCACTTGACTAACGTGAAGAGCTGGGAGGGTTAAGCGTTGGCTTGTCACAGTGGCACTTACCAGGCTCTGGTCCCAGATGGAAGACCATAGCCAAGGCCAGAGCAGGATTGCAGAACACTTTTGACACACCTAGGATAGGGAATGCCAACAAATAGGATGATGGGGGTAGTAGTTATCACTTGTGAAAATATTTGCAGAAGAAAAATATTTCTTTGTAGTCCTTGATTCAAAGTATAACAAGAAAACAAGAGATGAGGAAACATCTCTTACGTAAAGAGTTCTAAGGAAAAGGGAAGTCATTCTGCGGCAGTAGCAGTCTTAGATAGCAGCAAACGTATAGGGAAGATGCTGATGACTGGGGGGGGGAGAGGGGGAGGAGAGAGAGAGAGAGGAAGCGACCACAGGAAAGGGAGGGGTTAACTGGGAGTAAAGAAGAAGGAAGTGAAGGATTTCAGTCGGGACCAGGAGAAAGAAGAGTGAAGACGCCCGCCCGCCCGCCCTTTGAGCTAAGGGGGGGGGGGGGGGGTGAAGAAAAACAGTGGATTAATGTTAAAGTAGCTAGGAAGTTGTCACAGCCGGTTGGCGGTAGTTAGGACTTCCATGCCAGCTAGGAAGGGTAGGGCTTTACAGGCCGGTAAGGGCCTTCTTATGCCGCAGTATACAAGAACAAGTTTCAATGAAAAATGGACATTTAATTTGGCATGGAAGGTAGAGAGAAAGTAATTTACGTTTGAAATAAAGTTTATATGGTTAAATAAAGGCTGTGGCCTACCCACAACAAGCCAGCAGATGTTGTACGTATTCTTTGTTTATTGGGGAGCTAAAGTAAGTGTTAAGTCCCCCCAGTCTCCAATCTTTGCTCACTGATTCTCCCTATACTCTGCGTCACTCTGGAGGGCTGTGGGGGGATTTTATGAAGGCAAAATTGGCATAAAGAAGTTGCACGATTTGGCTCAAGGCCTGCTTCCATATAAAATTAGTGATTTGAGTGACTTCAGCATTTAACTTGTTACTAATTGTCCTTCCTTGCACCATGTTTTACAGGGCCATAATAGGATTTGCTTAGTTATTTAACCCCTTAATGACACGGCCTATTTTGGCGCTGAGGACCAAGCGATTTTTGGGTATTTTTCCATCTCCATTTTTCAAAAGCCATAACTTTTTTATTTTTCCGTGGACGCGGCCGTATAAGGGCTTGTTTTTTGAGTGGCGAGCTGTAGTTTTTATCGGTGCCACTTTTGGGTACATAGACAATATCGTAAAATTTTAAATTTTTTTTTTTATGATTACAGGGAGAGAAAACGCATCAATTCTGCCATAGATTTCTTTTTCTTTTTTTTACAGCGTTAATCATGCAGCATAAATGACACACTAAATTTTTTCTGCGGGTCGGTATGGTAACAACGATAGCAAAATTGTTATATTTTTTTTAGGTTTTTACACTTTTTTGCAATAAAACCTCCTTTTTTTTGGAAATCTTTTTTTTCCTCTATAGCTGCATTCAAAGTCCTGTAACTTTTTTATTTTTCTATGTACAGAGCTCTATGAGGGCTTATTTTTTACGAGACGAGCTGTAGTTTTTATTGGTACCATTTTGGGGAATGTACGGCTTTTTTGATCACTTTTATTGCATTTTTTGGGAGGCAAAATGCTAAAAATTAGCATTTTGCCTCTGTTTTTTAGCGTTGTTTTTTACGCTTTTTATCGTACAAAATAAAAAGTGTGTTCAACTTTTTGTACACTTCGTTACGGACGCGTCAATACCAAATATGTGGGGTTTTAATTTTTTTTCCCTTCTTTTATGCTAATATTAGAAAAAGCATAAAAAAAGGAGTTTTTTTACATTTTTTTTTTACATTTTTCTTTTTTTTTACACTTTTCTTTTCTTTTTTTTATACTATTTGAGTCCCTCTGAGGGACTTACAACACTGTGCCTATGATCGCTGTTATAAGGCATGGCAGAGCTACTGCTCTGCCATGCCTTATCGCTTATACAGCGATTAAAGGCACAGGCAATACAGGACGCCAGTGTCTGGCGTCCTGTTGCCATGGCGACAGGCCGGGCTCTCGCGATGACATCGCGAGTTCCGGCCGGAGACACAGAGGGAGCGCAATCCCTCTGTGAACTCTTTCCCTGCCGCGATCTACTTAGATCGCAGCAGGGAAGGGGTTAACAGCGGGCGGCGCATCTCCGATGCCCCCCGCTGTTGCAGCGGGACGCCAGCTGTGACTGACAGCTGGCTCCCGCTGCGGGATAGCGCTGGATCTTATGTGATCCCGCGCTATCCCCAGGACGTACCTGTACGCCCTGTTGCGGGAAGTACCAGGCTGCCAGGACGTACCGGTACGTCCTGGAGCGGGAAGGGGTTAAAGGGACAGGCTCTGGACAGGGTCGTTTCAGGATGGGTGCCCTGTGGCAGTTCTTTAGGTTACAGGTCCAGTATCAGGTCTTATGGCACGATGGGGACAAACTTGAGGGACCTGTTCATAACTAGACCTGCCACGAGTGAAGGATTCACATTTTGAGAAGTCATGGAGGTTTGGCAAGATCCTTCCTTTGTCTGGGACCCCAGGTGGGGTGTCTTCTTATTGTGTTGATGCTAAGGCATTTTTAATGCATGTTTATACAGTATATTCCATTTTTGTCTCCTTTCAAAAGTACTAACCACTATTTACTAGGCGTAACATCAAACTGGGACATGAACACTCAGAAGAGTCTCACCGACACGTGAACTGCAGAACTGCAAACTGGACATGAAACTCACGGACAAACGAACTCAGACTGAACCGCAGGACTGCGGACTGGACACAAAATTCGCGGACGTGACTGAGAAGCAGACATAAATATTATGTCATTCACATTTACGAATTGGTGAAACCAGACCGAACAGCAGAACTGCGGAATGGACTTCATGCTTGTGAACAGACATAAACCAACGACTGACAAATGCTCAAAACACGCACCAAGCATACCCCCATGTATAAACAGATGGAATAGATACAATACAAGGTATTAGTTCATATACTTAAGCCCGCAAACCCACTTTAAGGGTCCTTGTTGTCTCGCAGGTCCCACACTAATGAGTCAACCAACCCCAGGAAACCTGGCTGCTATCATTTCGATAGGGATGGCCCTGTGCTGAAACCTAAGGACCTAACTTCCCAGAGATGGTAAACAATTCAAGCAGCACAAGACACAGTTCACACTAACACAGCATGGAAACACATACAACGGAACAGGACTCACACCACATGTCTAGTAACCAGCTCAGACACACAGAATACATCACAACTCACACCCACAGAGCTACAAGCATGAATGCAAACACAAGGGGCATGAGGAAACACCATCTCCCTCAAGCCAGAGGGCTGATATTAATGTGCAATAGACCGGTCATGATTGGCTGGCTGGAGAACATCCGGCCAGCTCAATCCTGCCACACCTGTGGAGGTGTGCTCCTGGAAACCCATAGTACTACAGGTCCCAGAAGCATAACCTAACAGCAGGAACACCCAACAAGACCAGCCATTCTAGAGATAATCTGATCCCATCTACACGTCACAATTTGGCACTTGTCACAGTCATTCAGATTACCCATTCTTCCTGCTTCCAACATCAACTTCAAGAATAGACCACTTACTGCCCAATATAACCCCCTCTGGCAGGTGCTCATGGCACGCAGGGTACTTGCAGGCTCAGGGATCCGTGTGCCATGATTTTGCTGCGTACATGAGCCGGAATGTTTTATATAACATTACGTTATAACTATTAAGAGTTATTAGAAGTCTGTCAGATATCAGTCACATACAACTAGTCCTCTTACAGCGACGATCGCCCTCCGGTGACTTGGTAGCCCTTACATATTGCCCCCCAGCTGCAGATACTATTGTGTACTGGAGCTTCTAATTGTATTTCTGCGTAGTAGATAATAAATGTCCTCCCCATCACACATCTCCATAGAATATTATATCATCAACTGTTCTGCTGGAAGTGGGAGCACCTGGTAAATGTACTATAACTAGATTTAGATGTAATATAGAAGAAATACTCACCAGGGTAAAGAATGAATATGAGGATCAGTAGAAGAAACATCGTAAGTCTTGTCGTCCTGATGTACAGTGACAAGTAGTGAGGAAGTGCGTGCTGGCTTTATTTCCCCTTGTGACTCTGATAGACTAAAGACGTCTATGTGTTAACCTGTGTGAGAGATATCTAGTAGGTAGACTGACCGCATGCAGTAATTTTCAGGGTACTGGTGTAGGGGTCCCATTCCAGCAATGACAATGGGAAAATGGAACAATGCCTCTACAGCACCCCCTGTAAGTCAATGTCAGGCCTTTTAACAAGCCTAATAAGTTTCCTCACACCTTATAGGAGCTCTTGCTGAGGGACCTTTCACACAATATGGAATAGGCTTCTGCACCAAATTATATAGGCTACCTGTAGATTTTGATGTGCCAGTGCAATGTTATTTTTAATATTTCCTATTGAAAATACATGTGATCTTCACATGCGTGATAATGACATGTTCATCACTACAATTTTCTCGCAAATCACAATGTTGAAAGTGCAATATCAGTCTAGGTTTCTCTGACCAATATTGCACTTGCCTTGGATAATGCAACATAAGGAGAAAGCCTATCCACCCACATCTATAGGTCTCTCACCAGCCAAGCCAGGATTACGGCGGCCAGGGGAGGTCACCAAGACCGGGGCTCCTCTGTGTCGCACCCCCACAGCCCGGATAATAGGACCAGTAGAGCAGGCATGGAGACCCCCAGATCCGCCGGACCTAACAGTACCTCCCCTCCTACAGGGGAAACACCGGACCCCCATGACCAGGAGCTGGCTTGAGAGGAAAGGCCCTGTGGAACTGTCGGACTAGGTGTGGTGCATGAACATCCCTGGCAGGGACCCACGTCCTATCCTCAGGGCCAAACCCTCTCCAGTGGACCAGGTACTGAATTGAGTCCCGAACCCGCCTGGTGTCAATGATCTTTTCCACTTCATATTCAACTTCCCCTTGCACAAGTGTAGGAGAGGGCGGGTCATAGGCGGGCAAAAATGTAGTAACATATCTCTTTAACAAGGCTTTATGGAAGACATTGTGGACCTTCCAAGACGCCGGAAGGGATAATTTATATGCTACTGGATTAACAACCTGAGAGATAGTAAATCGACCGATAAAACGAGGAGCAAGTTTTAAGGACGGAACTTTAAGTTTCAAATTCTTAGAAGCCAGTAACACCTGCTCCCCAACCACATAGGCTGCAGAGATAGTGCATTTCTTGTTTGCCTGTCTAAGAAGTCTCTCCTGGGAACTCTGAAGGTTCTTACGACCCTGGCCCAAACTGTGCACAGTTTATCAGTAGATGCATCTGCAGATGGAGTGTCAGAAGCAGAGGGAGCAGAGAATGTAAACCGGGGATGGAAACCATAATTACAGAAAAACGGCGAGACTTGAGATGACGAATTAACATGATTCTTTATGGCAAATTCGGCGGGAGGAAAGTATTTGACCCACTGATACTGATTATCAGAAACAAAAAGCCGTAAGTACTGAATTAATTCCTAATTCATTCATTCAATTTGACCGTTAGACTCGGGATGAAAGGCAGAAGAAAAAGACAAGTTAACATTTAGGTTTCTGCAGAAATCCCGCCAGAAGCGGGCGACAAACTGTACCCCTCTATCCGATACAATATCCTCTGGAACCCCATGTAGCCGAACAACCTCCTTGATAAACATTTCTGGTAAAAATTTGGCGTTTGCTAGCTTGCACAGAGGAACAAAATGTGACATCTTGGTGAAACCATCAACTGTTACCCAAATGACCGTGTTCCCAAGTTGGTTATAAAATCCATGGACAGATGGGACCACGGCCTGGATGGAATGGGAAAGGGGAGAAGAGGGCCCTCAGAATGTCTCCTGAGACTCTTCCACCTGGCGCAAACTGGACATGCCGTTACAAATGACCGGACATCCCTGGCCATATGAGTCCACCACTAAATTCTGGAAAGTAGTTCCCAAGTAGCTCGGATACTGGGGTGACTGGCTACAACTGAAGCATACGTCTCCTCTAACACTTTCAACCTCAAGGACGATGGAGCAAAACATTTGCCTTCCGAAACGGCTTCAGGGGCCGATTGCTGAGCAGCATGTATGTGAGGTGAAAGGTCGGAGGAGACAGCAGCGAGAACCACCTGGGGGGAGAGAATAGTCTCAGGCTCAGACTCAGAAGGTGCCAGGGTACCAAAACTCCTAAACAAAGCATCCGCCTTAACATTATTCGAGCCGGGTCTGTACGTCACTAAAAAGTTGGACTGTGAAAAGAACAAGGCCCAGCGGGCTTGTCGAGCATTCAACCTCTTAGTGGAGTCTAAATAAATGAGATTTTTATGGTCAGTGAGTACAGTGATCTGATGGCGTGCCCCTTCCAGAAAATGCCTCCATTCCTCAAACGCCCACTTAATAGCTATTAATGTCCGGTTGCCTAAGTCATAATTTCATTCAGTGGACAAGAATTTCCTGGAATAATGGGCACAAAGTCTAAGATTAGTGAGTGTGAAGGGACCTTGGGACAGTACCGCTCTCACTCCAAACTTGGAGGTGTCAACCTCCACCACAAACAGACAGTATAGGTCAGGTTGGCTGAAGAGAAAGCAGCCTTCAGGGTAGAGAAGGCCAGTAGTGCATCAGAAGACCAGGTACTCACATCAACCCCCTTTCTGGTGAGATCAGTTAAAGGCTTAGCCACCACGGAGAAGTTCTTAATGAATTTATGGTAATAGTTAACGAACCCAAGGAAGCGCTGTAATGCTTTTAAAGTGTCTGGCTGAGCCCATTCCATAATGGTTTTCACCTTAACTAGATCCATCTGAATATCACAGGGTGTAATGATATATCCCAAAAGGATATTTTCTGGATGCCAAAAACACATTTCTCAACCTTAGCGATCAATTTGTTAGCCCAGAGGCGAGTTAGCACAGTTTGTAAATGGCTATGGTGTATTTCCCAGTCTGAGGAGAAGATCAAAATGTCATCCAGGTAAACCATCATGAACACCCCTATGATATCCTGAAAAATAGAATTCATGAATCCTTGAAAAACAGCTGGGGCATTACATAAGCCAAATGGCAGAACAGTATTCGAAATGCCCAACAAGTGTATTAAAGGCCATCTTCCACTCATCCTCTTCCTGTATATGGATTAGGTTATGGGCTCCCCTTAAATCGAGCTTAGGGAGGTCGGGGATAAGGGGAAGCGCACATTGGTTTCTGATGGTTATCTTATTGAGCTCCCTGTAGTCAATACAAGGTCGGAGGCCCCAACTTTCTGCTTGACAAAGAAAAACCTGGCATCAGTAGGAGACTCCGAGGGTCAGATGTGCCCCTTGGCCAGACTGTCCTGAATATAGTCCTTTATGGACTCCCTCTCAGGGACCGTTACGTTGTAAATCCGACCCTTATGAAGTTTGGCACTGGGGTCCAGATCAATTTTACAGTCAAACTCTCTATGAGGAGGCAAAACCTCAGATAGCTGTTTGGAAAAAACGTCATCAAATTCAAAGACATAGTCTGGTAATTCAACACCCTCCAAAGCAGAAGTATCCAAATTCACCGGACACATGTGATTGGTACAGCAGGACCCCCACTTGACCAACGCCAGTGTGTCCCAATTAATAATAGGATTGTGTTCCCTTAACCAAGGGAGCCCTAAGACTATGTCCACAGACAAGTCTTTCATAACGAGGAATGTGCAAAACTCAGTATGCAAGGCTCCTATAGAAATCTTAAACTCCGGGGTAACTAAATTGATGGGACCAGCCTGCAAGAGAGTGGAGTCTACCCTAGACACATGAAACGGGGGGGGGGGTCTAAGCATACCAAGGAACCTGAAATGTGACCCACAAACTCAAAATTGACAAAATTTGCTGCTGACCTGGAATCAACAAAAGCTTGCCTTGCACGAAGGAAGGAACAAAATTCTAAGGCACAGGGCAAGAACATTTCAAACACAACTGGGAGTACCTTAGCTCCTAGACAGTCCTCCCGACAACTAACTAGGAGCGGAAGTTTTCCTGCCGAGGCTTTTTCCCGCAGTTAGCGATCCGATGACGCGACTCTCCACAATACAAACAGGTTTCTCTTTAGTCGGTATTCCCTTCGCTGTTGGGGTGACATCGTTCCCAGTTCCATTGGCTCAGCGGAGAGAGATGAAGTGGTCTGATTTCCTGCAAAGGTGGCCGGATGAACCAGACTGGTCCTAGCGGATTGTCTGGCCCTCAGTCGACAATCAGCTCGAATAGTATGCAACATAGCTTCCTCCATGGACATAGGCTCCGGATGCACAACCAGCAGATCCTTAAGGCCCTTCGGAGAGGCCGACCAGGAACAAATTCTTGAGGGCTGAGTCTTTCCACCCTGACTCTGTGCAGTGTTATCTGAACTGGGAGCAATAGTCCTCTATCATCTTCCGGTCCTGGCGCAAAGATAACAGTCTAAAGACAGCGTAAGTCGCTCGGTCGGGTTCGATCTGACCCAGTTTGGGTAAATCTGACCCAGCGCAGAAAAAAAAAAAGTGTCTAAAGACTGTCGGGTGGGAGATTCAGGAGGTAAAGAGAAGGCCAAATTTTGAGGGTCCCCTCTCAGGTGGGTACACACAATTCCCACTCTCTGGTACTTTGTGCCGGAAGAGTAAGTTCAAGGGTCAAAGTACAGCTTGCAGCCTTCCCTGAAGGCAAAAAAACTGTCTTCTCTCCCTGGAAAAGAAATCCTGCAATATAGCCCGAGGCTCTGACACTGTCACGGGAACGGTGGGAGGCTGAATCGGCGCAGGAGCCGGACACAGACAAATACAAGAAACAAACAAACACAAAGGCAGATCAGGCAATGCAGGTCGGCAACAGAGAGGAACGAGGTACAAGGGGTCAGGCGAAGGTAAGTCAGTCCGAAGCAATAAGTCAAAGCTGGTAGTGAAATGCAGGAAACGTGGGTGTAGCTGGACACCAAACATACACTGGCAAAGGTCTGAAGGAACTGAGCAGTTTAAATGCTGTCAGAACTCCTGCCCCTGCCGCTGAATACGGTGGGGAGCCTGACAGCAGCAGGGCCCAGACATTAAGCAGAGAGTCCAGGGCAGAGACCCAGACATCTAGCAACGAGTGTAGAGCAAGTGTGCCCGGGTGTCATGGCAACGCGGTGTGGGACGGTAACCCGCCGCGTCCCAGCAACTCGGCTAACTAGGCTCACGGGAGCGTGCGCCCAGAGCCGGCATAGTGGATCAGGGCGGCCAGGGAACGTCACCAAGACTAGGGCTTCTCTGCTGGACCTGACATATACAAGACGGCCATGCAGGCAAAACAAGTTATCTGACAGGAACTGCTCCTGGACGAGGGAAATCTCCAGAGGAGCATAAGGGTAGGGACACTTCACAGACACTCTTGGTTAGGGTGGACACTCACTAGCGATATTTTCTCTCTTGCACTGCGAGAGCACGGGAAAACACTCGCCTCGCAGTGCAAGAAAGACGCCAGTATAGAACCAGCATATCGCTAGTGGTTTCAATGGGGCCGGCGGCAGCAGCGCTAGCCCCATTGAAAACATAGGGAGAATGCCGCGGACTTCTGCCACAGCTGTGACAGCTGTGGCAGGAGTTTCCTTCATCCACGCGGGGACTGTGGGGATGAAGGAATCCTCTGTCACAGCTGTCATAGCTGTGGCAGAAGTCTGTGGCATTCTATCCCATTGCTTTCTATCCCATTGAAAGCAATGCTTTGGCAAGCCCCGCGGAATGATTATCGGGGAAGGTCCTGAAATATAAGCCCTTCCCCGATAATCTACAAAAAGTGTGTAAAAATTTTTTTAAAAATTTACTCACCTCTCCGGCGCTCAGACGCGTCCTCCTGGTGGCTCTCCTGCACTGCTATTAAGCTCTTTCAGCAGTCGGGGATTTAGAAATCCCAGCCTCCTGAAAGGGCTGTGCAGATTGGCTGAGGGCTCAGCAAATAGCAGCTACTGCTTAGCTATTGGCTGAGCGCTCAGCCAATGACACACTGCCCTTAGCTATTCATTCATGAATAGCTATATCTTAGCTATTCATGAATGAATAGCTAAGGGCACTAGCTATATCTTAGCTATTCATGAATGAATAGCTAAGGGCAATGTGTCATTGGATGAGCGCTCAGCCAATAGCTAAGCAGTAGCTGCTATTGGTCGAGCCCTCAGCCAATCTGCACAGCCCTTTCAGGAGGCGGGGATTTTTTAAATCCATGACTGCTGAAAGAGCTTAATAGCAGTGCAGGGGAGCCACCAGGAGGACGCGTCTGAGCGCCGGAGAGGTGAGTAAATTTAAAAAAATTTTTTACACATTTTTTGCAGATTATGGTTTCTGCCAAGCTCTGCAATGGTTTCTGCCAAGCCCCATAGTAAGATTATCGGGGAAGGGCTTATATTTCAAGCCCTTTCCCGATAATCTTACTGCGGGGCTTGGCAGAAACCATTGCTTTCAATGGGATCGGCAGCAGTGCCGATCCCATTGAAAGCAATGGGATAGAATGCCGGGGACTTCTGTGACAGCTGTGACAGCTGTGGCAGAGGATTCCTTCATCCCCGCGGGGATGAAGGAAACTCCTGTCACAGCTGTGACAGTTGTGGCAGAAGTCCCCGGCATTCTGCTTCTCTTTTTTTTTAATGGGGCTAGCACTGCTGCTGCTGGCCCCATTGAAAAAGCTGGCGATATGCCGGCGTCATGCCGATATCCCGGCATGATGCTGGCTTTTTTCCCGCACTGCGATGCGAGACTTTAACTTTAGTCTTGCAGGGCAGTGGAGAAAAAAGGGCCAGTGGGTGTCCACCCTTATAGTACCTCTGCATGCTGATTTCAACCTGGTCACCCTTCTCTCTCTCCCTCTCCGGCTCCCTCTGTTCCGTGGTTACTGGCATATAGATCCTCAGAAACTGCTCCTCATCTTCCATTCTTCACCACATGAGTGTTGAAGGTACAGCCATGTGGCTCTCCAACTCATTAGCTCCCCAATAACTAAACAGTACCACATGCAAGACACTCATACTTAGGTCTTATGCACACGGCTGTGATGGGCTCCGCAAGCGGAATAACACAGCGGAGTCCGTCACGGCGCCCCCCAAAGACCCCATACTTACCTCCGGGTCTGCTGCCCAATGTCCCACATGACGCGCCGGCAGTGTCACACGACCCGCTGGCAGAGTCATATTCAAGGAAGGCCGTGGGCGCGGCTCGTATTCACGCTATACTTCCGCTGTGCTACAGCGGAAGTATAGCATGATGGGCGACTTCCATTGAATACATGGAAGCCGTCCGCACGTATACCCGCAGCAAATAGGACATGCTGCGGGTAATTTCATGCTGCAGAATTCTGCAACATGTACATAGAGCTATTAGGTTCAGTAGAACCTAATAGCTGCAGTGAAACGCTGCAGATTTCCGCTGTGTTTTACGTGGCGGAAATCCGTTCGTGTGAATTAGGCCTTATAGACAACATAGATCACGTGAATAGACAAATATTGATACATTGCAGACATCTCCCAGTTTCATGCAAACATTAACCTCTCACTTGCTGCAGCTGTGCAATACACATAACAAAATGTCTAGAGAACTTTGCATAGTGCATCTACAGAAGACATGACATGTATGATATTTAAGAAGGGGCCAGAAGTATACGTTCTGGGTAACTACATAGGTAAGCCTGATTCCAAAGACAGTGAGAACTAAGCTCAGTTACATAACTCCTGACCAAAAGTACAAGAAGACAAAAAAAGTCTATAATAAGAGATAAAGAAAAACATACAAAGAAAAAATGTAATATTTCTATGTATACACTCAGTCAAAACCATTTCCTCCCCAAGAAGGAAATAAGTCGAATGAAACTTCCTCTGCATGATTGTAATGTTGATATAAGTCATTGCAGTATCAGAGCAAAAGGATCATTTAATGTGGAGAACTGGCCCCTTGTAGGGAAGCTCTAGTACCCTGTTGTATGACTTCTAGCTTGGATACAAGATGTGATAAGGGTGGGCATGGAGGCTCTAGTACCCTGTTGTACTGCCTCTAACTTGGATACAAGATGTGATACAGGTGGGCATGGAGGCTCTAGGACCCTGATGTACCGCCTCTAGCTTGGATACAAGATGTGATACAGGTGGGCATGGAGGCTCTAATACTTTGTTGTACCACCTCTAATTTGGATACAAGATGTGATACGGGCAGGCATGGAGGCTCTAGTACCCTGTTGTACCGCTTCTACTGTATTTCCCCAAAAATAAGACCTACCCCCAATAATAAGACCTATCCTGATTTTTGGGGAAGGAGGGAGGGGTTGGATAATGAGCCCTCCCCCCAAAATAAGCCCTAGCTATACTACATGAAAAAAAACCAAAACAATAAAGTGATCCCTCGCTATATCGCGGTTCAATAATTGCGGCTTCAGTGCATCACAGATTTTAGATAGACCATATATAATTCTGTTTTCGCTGAGTTTTTCGCTATATCACAGACTTTTGTGATACATACAGGAAATACAGTATGCCACTAGCGCTTGCCAACAGGAGATTGAGCACGACACATTATTGGCTGATGGAATGTGTTCTGTATCCTGGGCGCTAATTTGGCTCACTGATTGTAGTATGCTTTTCATTTGTTCGTTGTGTGTAAACTGCCATCACTAAAAAGCGCACGATTAGTTCACTTTTGCGATTGTTGGCATTTCCTCCGACAGATTGATTTGTGTAAATATAAGGCTGCTACTTCGCGGATTTTCAAGTATCGTGGGAGTTTTTGGAACGCAACTAGAGATGAGCGAACGTACTCGTCCGAGCTTGATACTCGTTCGAGTATTAGCGTGTTCGAGATGCTTGTTACTCGTGACGAGCACCACGCGATGTTCGGGTTACTTTCACTTTCAGCTCTGAGACGTTAGCGCGCTTTTCTGGCCAATACAAAGACAGGGAAGGCATTACAACTTCCCCCTGCGACGTTCAAGCCCTATACCACCCCCCTGCAGTGAGTGGCTGGCGAGATCAGGTGTCACCCGAGTATAAAAATCGGCCCCACCCGCGGCTCGCCACAGATTTGTTCTGACATAGAGGAGGGAAAGTGCTGTCTTGGTGGAGCTGCTATAGGGAGAGTGTTAGGAGTATTTTAGGCTTCAAGAACCCCAACGGTCCTTCTTAGGGCCACATCTAACCGTGTGCAGTAGTGTGGAGGCTGCTTTTTGCAGTGTTGCACATTTTTTTTTTTTGGTATATCGGCCATGCAGAGCATTGCGCCCTGCAGTAATACTCCAGGGCCAGAAGTGCTTAGGCAGGGACAGAAGACATATTGATTGAATATAGGCAGTGGGCCTTTGCAAAAAAATTTGGGGAAAAAAATCTATTTGGGCTGCCTGTCACTGTCCTCAGTGTTCTGGGTCTCTGCTGGGTGTAGTAGTTCTCCAAATTCATACGCAGCCAGCTAAGTGTTACAGCAGGCTTGCGCAAAATTATTTCCTGGCTCTGTCTGGGCTGTGAAATCACCGCTGTATTGCAGTTCACAGTGCAACACTCTGCAGTTCTTTGACATACTCCAGGGACAGAAGCGCTTAGGCGGGGACAGAAGACATATTGATTGAATATAGGCAGTGGGCCTTTGCAAAAAAATTTGGGGAAAAAAATCTATTTGGGCTGCCTGTCACTGTCCTCAGTGTTCTGGGTCTCTGCTGGGTGTAGTAGTTCTCCAAATTCATACGCAGCCAGCTAAGTGTTACAGCAGGCTTGCGCAAAATTCTTTCCTGGCGTTCCGTAAGCGAAGTCAGCCTCCAACCACAGGCCAATAAGCGGCACATTTAATTACAGCGTTCTGTTTCTGCACTACTGGTAATACACCATGCTGAGGGGTAGGGGTAGGCCTAGAGGACGTGGACGCGGGCGAGGACGCGGAGGCCCAAGTCAGGGTGTGGGCACAGGCCGAGCCAGTGCGGTGGCCAGGGGTAGAGGCAGGGCCAGACCGAATAATCCACCAACTGTTTCCCAAAGCGCCCCCTCGCTCCATGCCACCCTGCAGAGGTCAAGGTGCTCTACGGTGTGGCAGTTTTTCACAGAGACGCCTCACGACCGACGAACAGTGGTGTGCAACCTTTGTTGCGCCAAGATCAGCTGGGGAGGCACCACCACCAGCATGCGCAGGCATATGATGGCCAAGCACCCCACAAGGTGGGACGAAGGCCGTTAACCGCCTCCGGTTTGCACCACTGCCTCTCCCCCTGTGCCCCAACCTGCCACTGATATCCAACCCCCCTCTGAGGACACAGGCACTACCGTCTCCTGGCCTGCACCCACACCCTCACCTCCTCTGTCCTCGGCCCCATCCAGCAATGTCTCTCAGCGCAGCGTCCAGACGTCGCTAGCGCCACTGTTTAAGCGCGAGCGCAAGTACGCCGCCACGCACCCGCACGCTCAAGCGTTAAACGTGCACATTGCCAAATTGATAAGCCTGGAGATGCTGGCGTATAGGCTCGTGGAAACGGAGGCTTTCAAAAGCATGATGGCGGCGGCGGCCCCGCGCTAATCGGTTCCCAGTCGCCACTACTTTTCCCGATGTGCCGTCCCAGGCCTGCACGACCACGTCTCCCGCAACATTGTACGCGCCCTCACCAACACGGTTACTGCCAAGGTCCACTTAACAACAGACACGTGGACAAGCACAGGCGGGCAGGGCCACTATATCTCCCTGACGACATATTGGGTGAATTTAGTGGAGGCTGGGACAGAGTCAGAGCCTGGGACCGCTCGCGTCCTACCCACCCCCCGAATTGCGTGCCCCAGCTCGGTGGTGGTATCTGCGGCGGTGTATGCTTCCTCCACTAAAGCACCCTCCTCCTCCTCCTACGCAACCTCTGTCTCGCAATCAAGATGTGTCAGCAGCAGCACGTCGCCAGCAGTCGGTGTCGCGTGGTGTGGCAGCACAGCGGTGGGCAAGCGTCAGCAGGCCGTGCTGAAACTACTCAGCTTAGGGGAGAAGAGTCAAACGGCCCACGAACTGCTGCAGGGTCTGACAGAGCAGACCGACTGCTGGCTGCGCCGCTGAGCCTCCAACCAGGCATGGTCGTGTGTGACAACGGCCGTAATCTGGTGGAGACTCTGCAGCTCGGCAGCCTCACGCACGTGCTATGCCTGGCCCATGTCTTTAATTTGGTGGTTCAGCGCTTTCTGAAAAGCTACCCACACTTGTCATACCTGCTCGGAAAGGTGCGCCGGGTCAGCGCACATTTCCGCAACTCCAAGACGGACGCTGCCACCCTGCGGACCCTGCAACATCGGTTTCATCTGCCAGTGCACCGATTGCTGTGCGACGTGCCCACACAGTGGAACTCTACGCTCCACATGTTGGCCCGGCTCTATGAGCAGCGTAGAGCTATTGCGGAATACCAACTCCAACATGGGCGGCGTAGTGGGAGTCAGCCTCCTCAATTATTTACAGAAGAGTGGGCCTGGTTGGCAGACATCTGCCAGGTCCTTGGAAACTTTGAGGAGTCTACCCAGATGCTGAGCGGGGATGCTGCAATCATTAGCGTCACCATTCCTCTGCTATGCCTCTTGAGAAGTTCCCTGCAAAGCATAAAGGCAGATGCTTTGCACTCGGAAACGGAGGCGGGGGAAGACAGTATGTCGCTGGATAGTCAGAGCACCCTCATGTCTATATCTCAGCGCGTTGAGGAGGAGGAGGAGGGGGAGGAGCATGAGGAGGAGGGGGAAGAGACAGCTTGGCCCACTGCTGAGGGTACACATGCTGCTTGCCTGTCATCCTTTCAGCGTGTATGGCCAGAGGAGGAGGAGGATCCTGAAAGTGATCTTCCGAGTGAGGACAGCCATGTGTTGCGTACAGGTACCCTGGCACACATGGCTAACTTCATGTTAGGATGCCTTTCTCGTGACCCTCGCGTTACACGCATTCTGGCCACTACGGATTACTGGGTGTACACACTGCTCGACCCACGGTATAAGGAGAGCCTTTCCACTCTCATTCCCGAAGAGGAAAGGGGTTCGAGAATGATGCTATACCACAGGGCGCTGGTGGACAAACTGATGGTAAACTTCCCATCCGACAGCGCTAGTGTCCGAAGGCGCATTTCCGCGGCCCAGGTAGCAGGGGAGGCGCAGAGATCAGGCAGCATGTACAGCGCAGGCAGGGGACCATTATCCAAGGCCTTTGCCAGCTTTCTGGCTCCCCAGCAAGACTGTGTCACCGGTCCCCAGTCAAGGCTGAGTTGGCGGGAGCACTGTAAAAGGATGGTGAGGGAGTACGTAGCCGATCGCACGACCGTCCTCCGTGACGCCTCTGCCCCCTACAACTACTGGGTGTCGAAGCTGGACACGTGGCCTGAACTTGCGCTGTATGCCCTGGAGATGCTTGCTTGTCCTGCGGCTAGCGTCTTGTCAGAGAGTGTGTTTAGTGTGGCTGGGGGAATCATCACGGATAAGCGTACCCACCTGTCAAACGACAATGCCAACAGGCTTACACTCATTAAGATGAACAAAGCCTGGATTTCCCCAGACTTCTCTTCTCCACCAGCGGACAGCAGCGATACCTAAACAATACGTAGGCATCGTTCTCTATCACCATCCAAAACGGGGACCTTTTTGCTTCATCAATCTGTGTATAATATTCCTCCTCCTCCTCCTGCTCCTCCTCCTGAAACCTCACATAATCACGCCGAACGGGCAATTTTTCTTAGGCCCACAAGTCTCAGTCATATAATTTTTCGAAACAATTTTTATACGTTTCAATGCTCATTAAAGCGTTGAAACTTTCACCTGAACCAATTTTTATTTTAACTGGGCTGCCTCCAGGCCTAGTTACCAATTAAGCCACATTAACTAAAGCGATTAATGGGTTTCACCTGCCATCTTGGTTGGGCATGGGCAATTTTTCTGAGGTACATTAGTACTGTTGGTACACCAATTTTTGGGGGCCCTCGCCTACAGTGTAATCCAATTAATTTTTAGCCCACCTGCATTACAGCTGACGTTACATCAGCTGTGTTGGGCACTGCAATGGGATATATTTATGTACTGCCGGTGGGTTCCAGGGAGCCACCCATGCTGTGGGTCCACAGGGAGTTGTAACTGCATGTGTCCACTTCTAAAGAACCCCAGTCTGACTGGGGCATGCAGTGTGGGCCGAAGCCCACCTGCATTAAACATGACTTTACCTCAGCTGTGATGGGCAATGCAATGGGATATATTTATGTACCGCCGGTGGGTTCCAGGAAGCCACCCATGCTGTGGGTCCACAGGGAGTTGTAACTGCATGTGTCCACTTCTAAAGAACCCCAGTCTGACTGGGGCATGCAGTGTGGGCCGAAGCCCACCTGCATTAAACATGACATTACCTCAGCTGTGATGGGCAATGCAATGGGATATATTTATGTACCGCCGGTGGCTTCCTGGCACCCACCCATGCTGTCGGTCCACAGGGAGTTCACAATAGGGAGTTGTACCTGCCTGTCTCTATGAATTAAAAACCCCGGTCAGGTTGGGGCATGCAGTGTGGGCCGAAGCCCACCTGCATTTAATCTGACGTTAGCTCTGCTGTCCAGGGCACTGCAATGGGATACATTTAAGTACAGCCGGTGGGTTCCAGGGAGCCACCCATGCTGTGGGTGCACACGGAATTCCCATTGCGGAGTTGTACCTGCCTGTGTCTTTTTTATAAAAAAACGCGGTCTGACTGGGGCATGGAGACACCTTGACAAAATAAATAGTGTGTGGCACATAGGTTCCCCATTGCTATGCCCACGTGTGCAGCTCAAGATGGAGGTGGCACAGGATTGGATTTCTCATTGCTTATGTACAGCATTGTGGACTATCGCCCCTCCCCTTTTAAAGAGGGTCGCTGCCTAGCCGTGCCAACCCTCTGCAGTGTGTGCCTGCGGTTCCTCTGGCAGACGCACTTATAAATAGACATGAGGGTGGCGTGGCATGAGGGCAGCTGAAGGCTGGGCAGGGACAGTTTGGTGTGTGCTGTGGACACTGGGTCGTGGGGGGGGGGGTTGGGCAGCATGTAACCCAGGAGAAGTGGCAGCGGCAGCGGAGTGATTGTGCTTTGTTGGAGGTAGTGTGGTGCTTAGCTAAGGCATGCATTGCTAATGAGGGCTTTTCGGAAGTAAAAGTTGTTGGGAGGGGGGGGGGCACTCTTGCCGCTATTGTGGCTTAATAGTGGGACCTGGGATCTTGAGATGCAGCCCAACATGTAGCCCCTCGCCTGCTCTATCTGTTGCTGTGTCGTTCCCATCACTTTCTTGAATTGCCCAGATTTTCACAAACGAAAACCTTAGCGAGCATCGGCGATATACAAAAATGCTCGGGTCGCCCATTGACTTCAATGGGGTTCGTTATTCGAAACGAACCCTCGAGCATCGCGAAAAGTTGGTCTCGAGTAACGAGCACCCGAGCATTTTGGTGCTCGCTCATCTCTAGTTATAACCCGAGCAAGAATTTGTGCACAAATAACACTTATTTTACAGTTAGAAAAGAATTTGCACTCTCCTTCCTGATTCCTAACGTTCATTTGGCTGATCAGCCTGTGTTAAAGGAACTTTAGACTAAGCATTGATTTTTATGGGGAGGATGGGAGATGTAAAGGGAAAGTAATGAGTCTGTGAGAGAGAGAGCAGCCTGACATCTATAAGAAATAAACTGTCACTTGTCCAATATTGGGTTAAAAGCACGGGAAACCAAAAGTGAAAATATCTTGTAGAGGTTACTTCCTGCTTTTGCACTAGAAGTTTTCTCTTTACTGGAGATCCGGTATTTCTACACCCTGCACTCGGATCTTAGGTAAGACCCTCATCTCTTATGTGCTGATTAGAAATGAGCGAGTGTATTCGCTAATGCAAACTACTCGAGCAAGTAGTGCCTTATGTGAGTACCTGCCGACTCGTCTCTAAAGATTCAGGTGCCAGTGGGGGAGAGCGGTGAGAGATAGTGAGAGAGAGATCTCCCCCCCATTCCTCCCCGCTCTCCCCCGCCGCTCCCCGCCCCCCGCCGGCACCCGGATTTTTTGAGACGAGCGGGCAGTTACTCGCATAAGGCACTACTTGCTCGACTATTTTGCCTTAGCGAGTACGCTCGCTCATCTCTAGTGCTGATATGAAGTGTCATCTGTTTCATGATGCAGGGTGTTACACTAATCAGTGATAGGAGGCATCACAAACTTCCAGGAAGAACCAATCTTAGGCCATTACTATTGACCATGCAAGTTAATGAAAAAAACATCATAAATACACAACAGACAGAGAAACTGTGGTTATATAAATATAGTAGGTCACAAACCTGAACCACATAGGGGATTTATCAACCTATCTGCATCAGTTTAGTGGTGCAAAAGGCCTCCTGCAGACAGGCGGAAATTCCGCCACGGGATTCCCCGCAGAATTTCTGCCTATACAGGCCTGCATAGGATTGCATTACAGCACGCAATCCTATGCAGATGGCCGTGGTTTGTCTACGCGAAATCACTCGCAGAAAACAAACTGCGGCAAGCTCCATTTATGTGCGGGGCTCGCGGCACATGAAAGAGCCGGGGCTGCGGGAGTGGGTGAGTTCCGCGCTGCTCTCTGCAGGCGCTCGAGTCAGGTCCTGCTGCGAGAATTCTCGCAGCCGGATCCGACCCGGCCGTCTGCAGGCGGCCAAAGTCACAAACTTTGGTACTCATCATAAAATTTGCAATTTTTCATCCTCTCACCACCTTTCAAAACTGACAAGAAACGTTTAGGGTTTTCCGTGAAAAGTGAGTGGGGTTTGTGGGAGGGGCCTTCCATTGACAATCAAATTTTACTAAAATGTACACCCTAAATGACAGCAGTAGATTCTATATCTGGTGCACAGACAGCCAAAAGGTCTTTTTAATAAACTCCAGGGTATTTTAAAGGAATTTTGTGAAGTCCTGCGAGCCCCATACGTTAAAGTAATGGGCTCTAAGGAGTTGTGATGCTAATCTGGGGGTGCCTTTCTTATACTTACCTTTCTCGTCATTCCAATTCTGTCTGTCTACAAAGCTGCCGCTCCATGCATCCACAGACTATTTAGACCTGCATGCGTATTGAGACATATTGTTGACAGAATGCCACTGTAGTACCCAGAGTTGGGGTCCCACAGCACTGCCATAGCTAATTCCTGTAGAGTGTCTATGTGTATATATGGATGTACGTGTATGGCTGTTGTGTTATGTTATGTGTATTGGCCTTGTCTGGGTCATTAAGGGTTAATGTCTAGTGGGTTTTCCCACTAATGCTGCATTAGTTGGCAGAAATGTTTCCTAACTCTCTCTTCTACCTTCCTGTCTAGTGTGAGGATTGGTTAGTGGAGTTTGTAACAGACAGAGCGGGGGTGGAGCCAGATGGTGGTAGTCGAGTAGAATGGAGGGAAAGAGGAAGAGAAAAGGGAAACCGGAGAGGAGCAGAGATGAAGTAAGAGGGAAGAGTGAAGTGGCTATCCCATCTATGTTTTGGTGATAGAGGTCAGGAACGTAGTCTATTTTAATCCTGATGGAAAGAACCAGTGCCAGGGCAGACCCCCGCGGAAGCTGGACGAAAAGTCGTAATCACGTTCTTGAGTCTAACATGACCATGCGCAGCTAACAGTCAGTGTTTCCATCGGCAAGCCTGCACTATTCCCTCCATACATCCACGAATAGCTTTGACAGAGAGAAAGTCCTTAACTAAGTCCGATGGCTTTAGTCTACTAGAAAAAGAGAGAGCGAGAGACAAACAAGCACTGTTTGTTCCTTCATGTATATGAGAAGTATTGAAGTTTCTACTGCCTGCTAAACTGCAAACTGAATTTCGTACTGTCATTCACAAGAGCGAGCAAACTGTGTGCCTTCGGTATTACTAAGCTCTTTGGACTGGTCTCTTTTTTTTATTACCACATCACAAGCAAAGGCACTGGCGTCACATTGAATTTGTACCACTGGCCTAGTATAATCCACCTACTGCATGAGCCACCGTACTACGCAGGGTAGCCACTGTAACCAGGCCAGAGTTAGAACACCCACTCAATATATTCCTGCCAACTCCAGCATGTTGTACCACTGGCTGCTGAAGCCAATCACAGACCTCAGCGGATGACCAGAGGTGCAGCGCTGGAGCCGCGGGGATTTGCTACAGATGAGTACAGGATCATTTATTATTTTTGGACATGGAGGGCTTAAAAAAACTTCTATATTTTATCTTGGAAAACCCCTTTAATCCCTTAGTGACCACACTTTTTTGCTTTTTTCCATTTACTTTTTTTCCTCCCCCCTTTTAAAAAAATCGTAACTTATTTATTTATACATCGACATCAGTGTATGAGGGCTTGTTTTTTGCGGGATGAATTGTATTTTTCAATGGTACTATTTAATGTACCATATAATGTACTGAAAAACTTTTAAAAAATTCTAAGCGGAGAAAAATGGAAAAGAAAAAATGACATTCCACCATCTTTTAGCGCGTCTTGTTTCTACTTTGCATAAACTGCAACAAAAATGACCTGATAACTTTATTCTATGGGCGAGTACAATTACTACGATACCAAACTTGTATAGTTTTTTTTGCTGTACTACTTGTATATATGTTTTTTAAAATATTTGCGCACAATAAGGGCGCCCACCCACTGGCGATTTTTTTTCCTTTGCGTTTTGCGTTTTTTCTCAAGAGCAATTGGTTTTGAATGTGCTCCTGTCCACTTGCGTTTTTTTTTTCAGTCCGTTACAATTTTTAACATAGGAACTGTCAGTTGCATATGTGTCCTTATTTTTCTCTTAATGCACCCATGAATGTCAATGGAAATTAACGGAAAAGGCGCGAAAAAGCCGCGAAAATGCCGCAAAAAACGCCGTGAAAAACGCGCTGAAAACGCTGCGTTTTTTACGCACGAAAATCGCAAACGCCAGTGGGTGGGCGCCCTAAGGGTGACTACCCACTACAGTTTTTTTTTCACTGCGAAATTCGCAGCATTTTTTTTGCAGGGGTCTATGGGACTTGTATTGTTAAGATCGGAAATTTCCGCGCATTTTTCACGGCGTTTTTTGCGGCTTTTTCGCGCCTTTTCCGTTAATTTCCATTGACATTCATGGGTGCATTAAGAGAAAAATAAGGACACATATGCAACTGACAGTTCCTATGTTAAAAATTGCAACGGACTGAAAAAAAAACGCCAGTGGACAAGAACACATTCTATCCTAATTGCTCTTGAGAAAAAACGCAAAGGAAAAAAAATCGCCAGTGGGTGGGCGCCCTTACTCTTTTATTTTTCCGTCGATATAGTTGTGCGAAGGCTCATTTTGTGCGGTACATCCTGTCGTTTCTGTTGGTACCATGTTGGAATACATATGACTTTTTGATCATTTTTTATTAGATTTTTTCTTGGCAACAGGGTGACAAAAAAATGCATTTCTGGGGGGGGCGTGGCTAGACATGGAGGAGTAAGGTCGCAAGCTCCGGAGCTCCGTCGCCGCTAGACACCAGCAAGCCAAGAAAAAGCAGAGTAAACAGCCCCACGAATGATGACCAGAGTGGGGAAGAGAAGAACAAGCCAGGCACACGCCGGTAAATCCCCTCTGAGCAGATACTTGCAAGGAGCAAGCGCCGGAACGGAGAAGAGACCCGCCGGAATGGCGCCGGCTCTACACGTGGAGCCCGCGCTACACCCGCTCAGGAGAACGGAGGCTCCCTCATCGCCGCTGCAAATGAACAGACAGGCAACGTCAGAAGCGGAAAGCGCGGCACAGCAAGGGGAACCCGAACGGCTGCAGAACGGAGAGGCAAGCACGCCGACACCGGGCACAACAGGAGCGACGCTGGGAACAAGCAGAAAGCCAGCAGGAGACGTGGAGACACAGGAGCCAGGCAGTACCGGGGTAGGGAAACCTGCCAATCAAAAGAACCGGCACAGCTTAGCAGATCTGGCCGCAGAGCAGGACAAGAGAGCGGTGGCTCCGCACACAGACTCCGAGGGAGCAAGGAGATCCCCCCCTCCCCCATGCATGATGGCGCCGAGACACCACGAGGTGGGAAGATGGCAGACTGCGGGAGGAGCAGGAACCCACTCACCGGGAGAGACTGCAGACACGGTCAGTAAGGGGAAAGGGGCTAAAGAGCAGGGGACAACACAGAAATACCCCACCAACTCACCAAAGCACCCAGGGGGAGCGGGGGAAGTTGTGGTTGCCAGGCAGGGGCACAGCGCCACCGGGAGGACACACTCAGATGGCATGGAGGCTGCCCTCACTCAGACATTGGAGGGCCTAATACCCACGTTAAACTCAAAGAAAGGAGGGCCGCAGGAGGCGAGCAGACAAGGGCACCATGTCACAGCAAAGACAAATGCGCACAGCCAAGAGACTGTCCCTACCCAACCCAGAATGGAAAAAGCAGATAACGCCATAGAAGTGCAGGAGAGCTCCATGTCCCCCCATACCCGATTCCACCGTACGGAAGGGGTTAATACAGGAGCCTACTGCAACGCGCCGGGCCCCAACCCCCCACAATCACCTATAAGAGGGACCCCAGATGACCCAATATCGCCACCCGCTGATGACTCACAAACGCTACAAGCCTTATGGGTCATGATCCGCGCATTACCTACCAAGACAGACCTAGAGACACAACTGCGGCGTATTGAAGAGAAACACGATAAAGCCATCGCCACAGTCAGTCACTCAGTGCAGGCCCTCACAGAACGGGTTACAGCCCTAGAAGAAAACCCCGAGGTTTCGTCTACAGACTTCCAACAGCTCTCTACTATAATAGAAAAGCAGCAGAAACAGATTAGAGACCTGACCTTTCACCTCGATGACATCGAGAATAGAGGTCGTCGTAACAACCTAAAACTAAGAGGCCTCCCAGAAGACATACCCCCAGACGCGCTACACGAATGTGTAACCGCCATTTTCAACAAACTGCTGCAGCGCCCCGAGGACAGAGCAATAGAACTGGACAGGGTACACAGAACGCTTGGAGGAAGAACACGTAACGCCAATCTGCCTAGGGACGTAATCTGCCGAGTGCACTTCTATAGGCAAAAAGAGGAGATCCAACGTCTATCTTGGGAAAGAGGCCCAGTCAAATTCCACGGAGCGGAGATTACAATACTGCCTGATGTCTCCAGACTGACCCTTAACAGCCGAAGAATGATCCGTCCCCTGCTCGAGGCAGCACGCAAAGCAGATGCTACATATAAATGGGGTCACCCCTTTCATCTAATCCTCCGAAAACGGGGACGCATCTTTATAGTCAGAACCCCAACAGACCTGGAAGGTGCATTTGAGTTCCTGCAGGCCCCTGCAGTCCCGGTACCGGACTGGACAGAACCCTGGGACCCTGCTCCAACACAACTCTGAGTCAAAAGTCCCCCGGTGAGGAAGACACCAATGACACAAGCATGGAAACGACCTTGCGTTACCTGAACATCGAACCACAGACTTGACAACCACGTTCTCGTTAGTTTTCAAAGTTTAAATTCTCCCAGAAAGTGCTCTTAGATTGAAGCAATCTCACGGCTGGCGGACTATACGGGATTAAATTTACACAGTTTCTCGGACAACTAGCGTTTTCATCTGTAGCGGCTAGGAGCTCCTAGGCAAGATCGTAAAGGAAAGAAACAACCACAAGAAGAATCTATTAAGGACTGATTCCCCGATAGATCAAGTTGAAAGACTGAGGCCCGGAGGCGGCCTTGCGGACTCGGTGGTCCTCCACGTTTTCCCCCAGTAGGGTATCAGGGGTCCAGTCTTGCCCCTAAGTGTGGGACGGGCAGGCTCCCTGATTGAATTACAGTTGCTAACCATTAGACTGGTTAGAAGTTTATTTCTCTGTTGTCTTGTTTCCCCAGTGTGTCTTGTGCTCCCCAACTAGCCCCCCTTCCCCGACCCTTATCTTGCCTATCCCCCTCATATTCAACACTCTTACCCCCCTCCTGCTTAGACAACCCTAAGGTACTTGGGCAACCATGTCAACAGACGTGAATAACTTGTTAATAGTGTCTCTTAACGCTCAAGGTCTAAATGTTCCAGAGAAACGGTCCTCCATCCTCCATCTACTGTGGAAGAAGAGAGCGCAAGTGGCCTTTATCCTGGAAACCCATTTCCGGACGAACGCCTGCCCGAGATTCGCGGACGCCAGATTCCCAAATGAATATCACAGTACGAATGCTGAGTCCAAGACCAAGGGGGTCTCAATCCTTCTGTCCAACTCCATACCATGGGAACACGGGGAGACGCGGTGCGATCCGGAAGGTAGATTCCTGTTCCTTAAAGGTAAGCTCGCCAGCACTACAGTAACATTTGTCGCAATCTATTCCCCCAACTCCGACCAGGTGTCCTTTCTCGAAAGGACCCTGGAGGACTTGGACGAATTCAAGGAGGGCACCCTGGTGCTAGGTGGAGACTTCAATGTCCCCCTGGACCCACGGATAGACACATCGAAAGGGTCAGATAGTATTTCTACACCTATACATCGCAGGATCAAAAGAACGCTCCATAAACACCAACTGGTAGACGCCTGGAGAGTATTGCACCCCGACACCAAAGACTTCACATTCTTCTCCCATCCGCATAACACATATTCCAGAATTGACTATTTCCTCGTCCAACATTCCACACTAGCGTCCCTAGTTTCGGCTTCAATAGACAATATTACCATTTCGGATCACGCCATGATCACGATTACACTGAAACTACCCTCGCTATACAACAGAACATGGCAATGGCGGCTCAATGAATCGCTCCTCCACGACCCAGGAATCTCGGAAGAGATCCACAAAACAATAAAAGACTATTTTACACATAACACCACCCCGGACGTGGACCCGCTAACGATATGGGAGGCCCACAAATGCGTGATTCGGGGACTCTGCATTAGCATAGGCTCCCGAATCAAGAAAGAACGATCCGCACACCTTAAGAAGCTCCTGGACCAGATCCAGGTGCTAGAGACCTCCCATAAATCTACCCACGACAGCACTAAGGGGGCAGAGCTAACCCAGCTAAGGGAAAAGGTGCGCTCTAGCTGCCTGGGGCGGGCCAAAGTAAGCCTAATGAAATGCAAGCACCACTATTATGAATTTGGAGATAAGCCCAGCCGCGCGTTAGCGCGAGCTCTGCGTACCGCAAGAGCTCGCACGTATGTCCCACACATCACTGCACCTAATGGCCGCATGAAGGTCTTACCTCAACAAATATCCGAAGCGTTCCGGGAATATTACCACTCCCTGTACAACTTAGCCCCTCCACAATCCGACCAGGCAAGAGAGCAAAAGAGAGCCGCAATCAGGGAATACCTGCAACAGACAAATCTGTGCAAATTCCCTCAGGAGGCAATAGACATGATGGAGGCGCCCATCTCCCCAATGGAACTGGCGGAAGCGCTGGTAGATTCTAAGCCGGGGAAAGCCCCAGGTCCAGACGGGCTTACTATAACATATTTCAGGAAATACAAGGAAACTCTATCCCCCCACTTCATCCATGCCCTTAACTCAATAATCACCGGGAACAAAATACCTAGAGACACGCTGACAGCACATATTTCGGTTATCCATAAGGAGGGTAAGGACCCCTCACAGTGCCAAAGCTACCGCCCAATCTCCTTGTTAAACGCGGACCTGAAATTGTTCGCCAAAATCCTTGCAAACAGGATCTCCCCCTACCTACAAAATATAATTCATAAGGATCAGGTCGGATTTGTCCCAATGAGAGAGGCTAGGGACAACACAACTAAAGCCATCAACTTAATACACATAGCGCGTAAGCTCCCTCTACCAGTATGCCTACTGTCCACAGACGCGGACAAGGCTTTTGACAGGGTGGAGTGGGACTTCCTGTTTGCAACGATGACACACATGGGAGTGGGACCTAACATGCTACAGTGGGTCACAAGCCTATACTCCCACCCAACAGCAGCAGTAAGAGTAAATGGCCAGCTCTCAACATCCTTTCCCATTTCGAACGGGACAAGACAGGGCTGCCCCCTGTCACCTTTGATATTCATCTTGTGTTTAGAGCCATTACTGACAAAGATCCGCGCAAATCCAAACATTCATGGGATTACCGCAGGGGACACAGAACACAAGATAGCTGCTTATGCAGATGATCTACTATTCTTCATCTCAGACCCACGAGTAACACTGCCAAACTTAATGACCGAGATCAAACAATATTCCACACTGTCTAATTTTAAAATCAACTACCATAAATCAGCAGCGCTCAATATCTCGCTCACACAACCACAAATAGAGGAGCTCAAGGATTTCTTTTCATTCACTTGGGCAAGGGACCAGATCCAATACTTGGGGACTAACTTAACACCGAACAATGAGGACCTATACACGGCTAATTTCCCAGCGCTGCTAAGTCGGATCAGAAAGGACCTTAATTCATGGACCAAGGGTATTTTCTCCTGGTTCGGCAGAGGGGCAATCATTAAAATGAACGTACTCCCTAGAGTACTTTACCTATTACAAGCCCTTCCCATACACGTCCCAAAGGGATTTTTTCAACACCTACTCTCACTCATCTCCACATTCATCTGGGCAGGAAAGGCATCCCGGATTGCACGTAGTACGCTGACCAGACCAAAAAAAGAGGGCGGGCTGGGCCTGCCGGACTTTGCAGGATACCATCAAGCGGCCCACCTTGTTCGAATAATAGATTGGCACCGACACTCCGCGCTTAAGCAGTGGATAGCTATCGAGCAAGCCGCTTCCCCAGTGCCGCTGGTGGCTCTCCCGTGGGCTGGCAGCCCTAACCCGGAGGCATTGAAACACCACCCCACTATCGGACCAACATTAACAGTAGCATCCAAAGTATTAGAGAGGGCAGACATATCCCCCAGCCCATCACCACTGTTCCCGATCTTGGGTAACACGAAGTTCCAGCCGGGAGGGGAGAGGGGAGTATTCCATACATGGCTCACGGAGGGTAGATATAGAGCGGAGCATTTCATACAGAATGACATGTGGCTCTCAGTGGACACCTTGAGGGGACCTACGGTTCCAGCGCCGCTCCCATTATGGCAGACATTACAGCTAAGACATTTTCTACAGTCACTACCCCAACCTAAAGCATTCGCTCGAACAAAAACAAAATTCGAATCCATATGTACCGAAGAGGGTCCTGCTAGACACACCTTATCCAGAATATACAATATTCTTACCTCACAACCGGAAGCCGCGCCCCCAAAGTACATAGAGAAGTGGGAAGAGGAACTGGGAATCAATTTTACCTTGGAAGATAGAGTCAAGATTTTCACAATCACGCACTCCTCATCCATATCCAGTAGAATACAAGAAGCTGGATATAAGATTCTCTCCAGGTGGTACAGGGTGCCCTCCCAACTACACAGGTTATTCCCATCAGTCTCCTCCACATGCTGGAGATGTGGAGGGGGACAGGGAACCATGCTACACGTCTTTTGGGACTGTCCGGTGCTGGCGGGCTTCTGGTCGGAAGTCTGGCGGATCTCATCCAAATTCACTCACTTTCCTCTGCCAAAATCTCCAGCTTTCTTCCTCCTACACCATACTGATATACCGCTGGCTACATACAAAAAATCGGTGGTACGCTTCCTGGTGGTGGCGGCGAGGTCTTGCATTGCCAGGTGCTGGAGGCAGACAGAGCCGCCAACATTGGCACTATGGCTAAATACAGTTAACTGGACTAAGGAGATGGAGGATCTTTCTGCGTCACTTAAGGGCACACAAGAAAGTTTCCGCAGAATATGGTACCACTGGATGGTTTTCCAGGATTCTGAGGAATACTGCCGGTTACTTAACTAACTAACCCACTCTCTCTTCCACAACTGTGCTTCCCTGTCTCCCTGAATCAGAAACAAACCCACCTATAACTACTGTTGTATTCCCCTCATGTGTCCTGTTTGTCCTGATAGTTGTTATTGAATATATCATTCCGTGAACATAGGTCCGAAGCCCCACACGGTGCACAACGGAAAGGTCCACAGACGGAGCCGTGAAGCGGGGCAAGTTCTGATTTAGTATAAAGCACCTTACTGACATGTTTTCATGTTTACATATTTTTATGATTATTTGAAGAGTTCTTTAATTTACCAGTTACCTAGTAACAAGGTTAACTGGAAATACGAGTAAGTCTGAACTTGAAAGTTGTAAGTCAGTTGTTATGGAACTAAAATCGGCAAAAATAAAGAATTTAAAAAAATAAATAAATAAAAAAAAATGCATTTCTGGCATTTTATTTTCTCGACGATGTTCACCGTGCGTAGTAAATAATGCATTACTTTGATAGATCAGACTTTTACAGACTCAGCGAAACCAAATAAGTATTTGTGTTTTATTATTTTGATTTTTTTATTGTAAATATGGCAAAAGGTTTTTTTTTTTTTACTTTTATTATTTATTTATTTTTAAATAATTAATAAAACTGTATTGTTCTTATTTTTACTTTTTCTTTTAGTCGTCCTGGGGGACTACAACTAGCGATGCTTAGATCGCTTATGCAGTATGATGTAATGCTTTAGCATTACATCATACTGTATTCTGACAAGCAGCCTATCAAGCCACCCCACGGGGATGGCTTGATAGACATTTTGCCATGACAGCCCTGGGGTCTTTCAGAAGGACCCCGGCTGCCACCCACACGGCTCTCCAGATCTCACCGTGGAGGGGCCGTACGGGACCCCTGAACATGGTTCAGGGGATTTAAATGCCGCTGTCAGATTTGACAGCGGCATTTAAAGGGTTACCAAGTCCTGATTGGCCTCGTGGCTGAATGGGGCTGTTGCCCGCAGGTGTCAGTTGTAATAAACAGGTGACACCTGCAATGTATGGAGGGAGATAGCAGCGCTATCTCCCTCCATACACGTCCTGTGACGGCAGGACATAAAAACACGATTGCGTGGTCACTAAGGGGTTAAAGAAACATCTGGACAGTTTTATTCTAACCTGTAAATGTAATTATGTTTTTTTTCATCTTGCAGGGTCGCACCATCTTCCAGGGTTCAGGAATGAGTGTTAGAGATGGTAAGGATGCCTCCTCTTCTTTTTTTCCCTCCCATTACTGTATTCCATAAATGATCCCACCACATACATATAATTCACACATTCTCTTGCTTTGATAAGGAGAAGCCTTTTACATGGGTATATATATATATATATATATATTTCAGATTCCCACATCCAGCAGGAATCTGTATAATTATCGTTCAGTGTAAACACATGCCCCGACTGAACGACAAACAACAATTTGTTTGCTTCTCACTCATCCAGTTTCTGCATGTAATAAAATGAACGGTGGATTGGCCCTTGTAAACAGGCAGGTGGTTACTTATGAACAACTGCCTGTTTACTGTGAATGTAGACAGATTGGTTGGAACGTTTCCTAACTCCTTCCGCCTCCATTCACTAGTGATGCTCGTTCCTGTGTAAAAGCAGAGGAATGATTCTCACTGGGACGACCTGTCCTGTATCTGTGCCCAACAAGTCATCCCCTGTAAATGGGACTTTAATCTGATGCAACACCCCAGAGAGATGACCCTGGGCACCTGGCCAACGTGAAGAGCTGGGAGGGATAAGTGCTGGCTTGTCATGGTGGCACTTACGAGGCTCTGGTCCCGGAGGGATGACACATAGCCAAGGCTAGAGCAGGATTGCAGCTCAGCTTAGACAGCCCTATAACAGGGAGTGCCAATAAACGGAATAAGAAGGGGAAGGGGTGTAGTAGTTCTTATCACTTGTGACGCCATCTACATAGGACAAAACATATATGACATTTATGGAGGGGACCAGGATGGTGTTCTGGACCACTACACTGTTACCTCCGATGAGAGGTGCAATAAAGAGTGATGACTGCATAGAAGAAGGGACGCTGAGTTTAAAGCTATCATTTACAGTCAAAACCTCTAGTTTCATAGTCTTCTAGTTTAGTTGGTTTCCAGTTTCGCTGATCTATCAAACCAGAATTTTGCCTCTAGTTTCATTGGCGGCTGCCGGCCCAAATGGCCTCCCTGCCGACGTGGCCCACGTGATCTCCTGCTCAGCATCTCCTCCTCTTGATGCTGAAATACTCCCCACCCTTTTCCAGCTTCGCTGTGGGCGCTAGTAAAACAGTACTGTAGTGTAATGTAAGTGGCCATGTTTACCCAGATAACACAGTGATGTCACCTGCAGTCCTATGTAACACCACAGATAAAACATAGGGATAACGCTGAGGACAGTTAATGATGTCACCTGCAGTCCTATGTAACAGCACAGAGAACACAGTGATAATGCTGAGGACAGATAAAGATGTCACCTGCAATCCAATGTAACAGCATAGAGAACACAGTGAAAACGCTGAGGACAGATAATGATGTCACCTCCAGTTGTATATATAAGCACAGAGAACACAGTGATAACGCTGAGAACAGATAATGATGCCACCTGCAGTCCTATGTAACAGCACAGAGAACACAGTGATAATGCTAAGAACAGATGATGTAGTAGATGTGACCTGCAGTCCTATGCAACAGCACAGAGAACACACAGTGATAACACTGAGGACAGATAATGATACCACCTGCAGTTCTATGTAACACCACAGAGGACACAGTGATAACGCTGAGGACAGATAATGATACCACCTGCAGTCCTATGTAACACCATAGAGAACACAGTGATAAGGCTAAGGACAGATGATGTAGTAGATGTGACCTGCAGTCCTATGTAACAGCACAAACAAAACACAGTAAGTGGACGAGGAGGAAAAAGAGGGGTGGAGCAAAAGCCGTTCACAGCAAACCCGTTGTGTTCATTGTGAACAATGATACTATAAAAGTCGTGAAGTGAAGAGGTAACTTCAATAATGGAGGTGCTGCCTGACCAGATGACGCACCACCTGGGTGGGCGTGATAGAGTAAGAGAATAGAAAAAAACTTGCAATGGTGATGGCGCAGTACTCCAGATTTCAGCAAATAGGAAGTGACCAAAGGTATGTGAAACTTCTCCTTTTATTTAATAAAGTACGTGATCAGCTTATGAAAACGCGTTTCGGGGATAACCCCTTCGTCAGTTCAGCTGGTGTTTAAAATATACAGGCTATAAAATACACATTAGAAGGCAGAGTGGGAGGTAGAGGGAGAGTAGAAGAAAAAAGGGACAAAAATATATGTATTCGTTATATAACTCATGCGGGTTAAAAATAGTCATATATATATATATATATATATATATATATATATATATATATATCATACAGTCATATAACACCTTAGTAGATTGGTATATGTAGAAAAATGATAGATGGAAAAATGAGTATGCATAAAACTATTTTTTAATTTTATATCCATTTATTATTGCTATTGTTTTTGGTATTAAAAACCATATTCATTCTCTATTAAATGAGGTTTGGTGTGATTTTTGGAATGTCTAGAACAAATTAATTGGATTTACATTGATTCCTATGGAAATAATTGCCTCGAGTTTTATTGGTTTCAAGTTTTGCCGATTGCTTTCGGACGGATTACCAACGACACTAGAGGTTTGATTGTATGTAGTTACACTCATTTCTTCCCCTGCTGTGGATGGGGGGGGGTAAATCCATTCTAACCGCTATATTGAACACAGGTCACAGAGTTTGGCACCGCTTTTTAACGCAGCTCATCATTGTGATGGGTGATGAGGTGCCTTAAAAAGCACTAAAACCCGTGAAATGGAACAGACAACACTCGAAAATCATGGTGTTAGAAACGCAGCGTTCGTGCAAGGGACGCCGTGCTAATCATGGAAAAAAGCAGCCATGTGGGAGTGGCATAAGAATTTAAATGACACTTTTGAACTCAGTAACTCAGTGTTCTTTTGTGCAGACATTAATTACTTTAGGTCGTTGCTGCAGTGTGACAGCCATTACACTGAGGTAGGTCCTTGCTGACATTACAACCTTAGCGCTTGGTGCCGATGTGTAAACATGGGTCTGCTGCTGTGGGGACTTATTGGGTGGTGGGGAGGTTAGTTCTCCAGCCGGCCAATCAACCTTTTTTGTAGTATAATAATTCCAGCCCCTCCTGTCAGAGGACACTGGTTATTTCCCTGCTAGGTAGACTTCTGGTCTGGTCCATGCCCCTGGTGAAGTCATCAGTTGGTTAAGTCACTGTTCTTGATTCAGTATGCTTAAGATTTCAGCTGCGTTTTAGTGCTGCTGAGGCTTATTGTATTAAACATCTCTTAATTGCCACCTCACTTTTACCATCGAGGGACAGGCTAGTTAGCCATGTTTTAATGTGCTAGGGTGAAATTTCCCTTTCCCCATTCAGTTTAGCTTACTTAGGAAGCTGCCATTTATATTGTACTAGCTGATATACCCGGCTTCGCCCGAGTTAATTGAGTACTCGTGTTTATCTGGTGTTCACACGGAAAATCTTATGAAGTCATGATTACTTTAGAGATACCAAGGAAAAAAATATGTTCAGCATTTTGCATGGCTCTTTGCGTTACCCAGGAAACACCATGTGGAGGTAACTATGCAATGTTTCCTTTATATAAAATGACATCAGGAAGTGAGAGAATTAGATTCTGTACGTAAAATTTTGACACTAATTGTTTTGCACTTAGAATTGAATAATCGCGTTGGGACCTCTTTACTTTTCCTATTTTGGACATAATCTATGCTCGTGCCAAATTTCAAGTTTCTATGACATCAGGAAGTGAGAGAATTAGATTCCGTACGTAAAATTTGGACGTTTATTCTTTTGCGCTTAAAATTGAATAATCGAGTTGGGACCCATTAGCTTTTCCTTTTTATGACATAATCAATGCTTGTGCCAAATTACAAGTTTCTATAACATCATGAAGTGAGAGAATTAGATTCTGTACGTAAAATTTGGAAGCTAGTTCTTTTGCGCTTAGAATTAAATAATCGAGTTGGGACCCAGTGGCTTTTCCTATGTATGACATAATCAATGCCGGTGCCAAATTTTAAGTTTCTATAACATTGGAAAGTGAGAGAATTAGATTCTGTACGTAGAATTTGGACGCTAATTCTTTTGCGCTTAGAATTGAATAATCGAGTTGGGACCTCTTTACTTTTCCTATTTTTGACATAATCAATGCTCGTGCCAAATTTCATGTTTCTATGACATCGGGAAGTGAGAGAATTAGATTACGTACGTAAACTTTTGGACGTTAATTCTTTTGCACTAGAATTGAATAATCGAGTTGGTACCCATTAACTTTTTCTATTTATGACACAATCAATGCCTTTGCCAAATTTCAAGTTTCCATGACACCGGGAAGTGAAAGAATTAGATTCCGTACGTTAAATTTGAACGCTAGTGCTTTTGTGCTAGAATTGAATAATTGAGTTGGGACCCATTAACTTTTTTTATTTATGACACAATCAATGCCTGTGCCAAATTTCAAGTTTCTATGACACCGGGAAGTTGGAGAATTAGATTCCGTACATAAAATTTGGACGCTAGTTCTTTTGCGCTAGAATTGAATAATCGAGTTGGGACCCAGTAGCTTTTCCTATTTATGACATAATCAATGCTAGTGCCAAATTTCATGTTTCTACGACATCGGGAAGTGAGAAAATTAGTGGCGAGTCAGTCAGTCAGTGAATCAGTCAGTGAATCAGTCAGTGAATCAGTCAGTGAATCAGTCAGTGAGTCAGTCAGTGAGTCAGTGAGGGCTTTCATCTTTACATATATAGACTAGCTGATATACCCGGCTTCGCCCGAGTTAATTTGGTACTGGTGTTTATCTGGTGTTCACACGGAAAATCTTATGAAGTCGTGGATACTGAGGAAGAAAATATGTTCACCATTTTGCACGGTTCTTTGCGTTACCCAGGAAACACAACATGGAGGTAATCATGCGACGTTTCCTTTGTATAAAATGACATCAGGAAGTGAGAGAATTAGATTACGTACGTAAAATGTGGACGCTAATTCTTTTGCACTTAGAATTAAACAATTGAGTTGGGACCTCTTTACTTTTCCTATTTTGGACATAATCTATGCTTGTGCCAAATTTCATGTTTCTAAGACATCGGGAAGTTGGAGAATTAGTGGTGAGTCAGTCAGTCAGTCAGTGAGTCAGTCAGTGAGTCAGCGAGTCAGTCAGTGAGGGCTTTTGTCTTTATATATATAGATTTCCCCCCACATGAGGCATAGCTTGCTTACTATTGGGTGAACTCTTCCCTTCTGTTGGTATATTGTGTCCACACCACGGTGCCCCTTCCTGAATAACCCACCTTGGCCCTCCTTCCTAATGCCGCAATCCTCTATAGTGTTTTTCTGCTGATATGTCCTTTCTGCTTGTGAAAAATTGGTAGCTTAAGGTTCTGTGGCATATGCCATGTCTAGTTGGGCCCGAGGAAGGGCAATTTAGACACTGTTCTGTCAAAAGAAGAGGCAAGATGGATTTTTTGCTGAAAAACAAAACACCCTTGGGGCAGAGTGAGGGTTTCTCTTTTGGGGCATTTATTTAAATGTTCATTTTGAGATTCAATACTATGGAGTAGTAATACGTTGAGATGCATTCACTCTTTATTTAGTGGAATCGGGATATATATCTATTTAAGTTGCATATTTCTAAATGGTTTTCACTTAATTATTTATCCATCTGTCGGCTTTATGCCGCTATGACTGTAAACCAGTAAGTATTAGAGAGGAATATAATTTATTTTGGCACATTAAAGTAGGAAAATGAGTGCGCGTACTCTGAGACATCGCACTAGTATTGCTCGCTTGGTTATCATAGTGTAAACTATACTTACATTTAGGCCCTGCGGAGAATTTTATTTATTCGGGTCATTTTGATATACTGAGCATGCTCTGGCTGAGGAACATTGGGAATGCATCTGCATTGTGAAGACTGTTTCAATCCACTGAGCTTACTCTGACTGACGAGCACAGATAGTACTTTGGCAAGTGTCTCCCATTGGCTGAATGAAATGTGTTCCTCTATTGGCTGCCACACACTGATTCTCGTATTAGTCTTTACACCAATGTCTGTGCATTACACCCAGAGCCACTATTGGTTGATCATTCTGTTCTCATACAGCTGATTGGTGGTGGGAATGATACTGTTCACGCTACTTACTGATATATATGTCTGTTACAGCAGGGCGCTACATCTATAGCTCCATATACCCCTGAATATGCCAGTCGTCTGGCAAAACATGTCAGAGGGCTCTAGTGTTATGTTTGAGCTTCAAATCTATACTTTAGGACTTGTACGGAACCACTCCTGGAAGGGTTATACTCAGGATGACACTGGACCAACAGTCCTAGTTATCTGTCCGGGACAGCTCCTGGAAAAAGGGAAGGGGCAGACTCTGCACAGATAATCTCTGGACACAGTACCTCTACACAATAGTTTGGGCTCGTCTTTGTACTCACTCTCTCTCCCTCTCTCTTTCTCTCTCACACACTCTCTACTCACTCACTACTGGCTCTTCACATTGATGTCCTGAAGATACCTTTCTTCCATTCTCTTCACCACATGAGGGTTGAAGGTACCCCCATGTGGCTGGCACTCAGAAGAACTCCCGATGAACAATCTCTGAAGAACTACTTATCACACTCAATCACTAATGTTTATAGACTCCAAACATACCACATGACATGAGATGGATACATTCACAGACATTAACTCTTCATCCACTGTAGCTGTGCAATACACATAACATATAACAGGACAGTTTCTGCACAGTGTATCTACACAAGACATTGCATGCATGAGATTTATGGAGGGGCGAAGAATATATGTTTCGGGCCACTACATGGGGATATAGTAATTAGGAGGAGTGAGGTGATATAAGGGGGGTTTTGAGTGGGAGCACCATTTTACCAAGAAGAAGAATCCCACCCACCCTCCCTTTTAGAGAGGATTGAGAACTTGTAAATTCATTATAGAAGGTTGGGAAATACGATTGGGAATCTGTGTTTTTTCCTGTCGTAGCAGCTGGTGGTAGGTCCTTGGAGGCAGATTTTTGTATAGAGTAGAGGGAGTTTGGCGGGTACGGCCTCACATTTAAAGACTTTTCTTTCAGTGTGGTTAGGTATAGTGCTTTGGGTAAGGCCAGGGAAGGGATCCCGGGAAAAGCCTGGATCATTTTTGATATTCTAGCCTCCGATAGGGAATGGCAGGGGAGAAGGGGGGGGGGGGGAAGTGGTGTCTCCGAGCCAGGTGTATGGTTGGAGGCAAGGTTAGGTTTTATGTGTTTAAGCACCAGACCTTTGTGGCTCCAAGGACCTCCTATCCGTATATAAAAGTGGTTTGATATGTTTGGTTTTTTGATTAAATAAAATGTCTGCTGTGGCCAAAATATCCAAAAGTAATATGGTCTCAGTCTATTTATTGGTGGGGATACAGTGATATGGTGGGATGGGTCACAGCGGATGTGACTCTAGCATACCCGGGTCAAGAATCTCTTTAAAACCAGTCTACACTCTGATCAAGATATAAGCATCCTGAGCAGAGGACGCCCCTCTATTACTAATCTGTCATCAGAATATTCTGTGCAAGTTTAGGGTAACACATTATAGAGAGGAACACGCAGTGGTGAAGATGTTGTGCTGTGTAGCTAATAGCACCTAACAAAGACTTCAGTGTGTTTATAGTTATGAGCCCATTCCCACGGGCGACTGAGATGTGCTACTTATCTACATGTATACAAATACGAAGATCAAAGAAGAAATATTCCATGTAATTACCGCCTAATTGTGCTGGTAAATTACAGGGGAATTTCTCATTAGTGGACAAGAATATTATACATGAGATGCCGTCAGTCCTCTGCCGGTTCTAGAATGTATCATTCTTTTATCTCCTTAATTTCCTAGATGACGATGATGAGACCCGGCAGTTTCACCAACAGCTTTGTCAGTATGAAGACCATGCAGTCAGGATGATACATGAATATTTCCATGATGATCTGCACCACATTATGGAGAACTTGAGTCCCATTTCTCTCTTGGATCAACTGAGCTCCCGAAATATCCCTGATGTTGAGGTGAGAGGAGATGAACCACCAGTGTTGTATGCAAGGGCTCCATGTGTTATAGAAGCATACTAGTCCGGATGCCGTCCTGTTGTCTCCATGGGGCTGAATTACAATTGTGCTTCATATCACAGAATAGGATGTCTATTTTCAATTTAGTGGAAGGCAGCAACTTGTCTAATGGAGAACACCCAAAACGTTTATAATCCAGGTGAAGTATTAAGACTAGAGATGAGCAAGCGTACTCTTCCGAGCTTGATACTCGTTCGAGTATTAGGGTGTTCGAGATGCTCGTTACTCGAGACGAGTACCACGCGATGTTCGAGTTAATTTAACTTTCATCTCTGAGACATTAGCGCGCTTTTCCGGCCAATAGAATGACAGGGAAGGCATTACAACTTCCTCCTGTGATGTTCCAGCCCTATACCACCCCCCTGCAGTGAGTGGCTGGCGAGATCAGGTGTCACCCAAGTATTAAAATCTGCCCGCCCGCGGCTCGCCACAGATGCATTCTGACAGAGATCAGGGACAGTGCTGCTGATGCCGGAACTGCTATAGGGAGAGTGTTAGGAGTTATTTTAGGCTTCAAGAACCCCAACGGTCCTTCTTACGCCATAGTCAGAAATCGCTGTAATAGCTGTGGCAGAGAAGAACGATGTTTGCCCATTGAATTCAATGGAGCCGGCAATACAGCAGGTTCCACTGAAAGCAATGGGCTGCCGGCGTGCGCAGGATGAATTGTTGGGAAGGGCTTAAATATAGAAGCCCTTCCCTGCAATTCATCCAGAAATGTGTTAAAATAAAAAAAATATATATACTTACCTTGTTCCGGCAGACGGAGTTCAGCCGCGGCGGCTGGCAGTGGGTGTGAAGGGGGTGTGAGTCAGACCTGCCTCTGATTGGCTCAGGCTGAGCCAATCAGGGGGCAGGTCTGACTCACACCCCCTTCACACCCACTGTAGGCCGCGCTGAACTCCGTCTGCCGGGACAAGGTAAGTATATATATTTTTTTTATTTTTACACATTTCTGGATGAATTGCAGGGAAGGGCTTCTATATTTAAGCCCTTCCCGACAATTCATCCCGCGCACGCCAGCAGCCCATTGCTTTCAGTGGAACCGGCTATAAGCATGTAACCCAGGAGAAGTGGCAGCGGAGTGTCATGCAGGCAGTGATTGTGCTTTGTTGGAGGTAGTGTGGTGCTTAGCTAAGGTATGCATTGCTAATGAGGGTTTTTCAGAAGTAAAAATTGTTGGGAGGGGGGGCACTCTTGCCGCTATTGTGGCTTAATAGTGGGACCTGTGAACTTGAGATGCAGCCCAACATGTTGCCCCTCGTCTGCCCTATCTGTTGCTGTGTCGTTCCCATCACTTTCTTGAATTGCCCAGATTTTCACAAATGAAAACCTTAGCGAGCATCGGCGATATACAAAAATGCTCGGGTCGCCCATTGACTTCAATGGGGTTCGTTACTCGAAACGAACCCTCGAGCATCGCGAAAAGTTCGTCTCGAGTAACCAGCACCCGAGCATTTTGGTGCTCGCTCATCTCTAATTAAAGGGGTTGTCCCGCGCCGAAACGGGTTTTTTTTTTTTTCAACCCCCCCCCCCCGTTCGGCGCGAGACAACCCCGATGCAGGGACGTACAGACAGCTTACCGGAGCGCTTACCTTGATCCCCGCGCTCCGGTGACTTCTATACTTACCTGTGAAGATGGCCGCCGGGAACCTCTTGCTTCGTGGACCGCAGCTCTTCTGTGCGGTCCACTGCCGATTCCAGCCTCCTGATTGGCTGGAATCGGCACGTGACGGGGCGGAGCTACACGGAGCCGCTCTCTGTCACGAGCGGCTCCATAGAAGAACACAGAAGACCCGGACTGCGCAAGCGCGGCTAATTTGGCCATCGGAGGCCAAAAATTAGTCGGCTCCATGGAGACGAGGACGCTAACAACGGAGCAGGTAAGTAAAAAACTTTTTATAACTTCTGTATGGCTCATAATTAATGCACAATGTATATTACAAAGTGCATTATTATGGCCATACAGAAGTGTATAACCCCACTTGCTGCCTCGGGACAACCCCTTTAAGACCCTTCCCTGCACACATGCAATGCATTTGGAAAGTTTTCAGACCCTTTAACTATTTTTTACATTTTGTTATGTTGTGGCTTTGTGTTTCCTTATCATTCTGCACTCAGTACCCCAGAATGTCAAAGTGACAGCGGAATTTTAGAAATCTCAGTTTTTTGTTTGTACATTTAAAAAAAAAACATTTTACATTGACATAAGTATTCACACCCTTTAGTACGACACTTGATATTTAGCTCTGGGGAAAGAACTGCCTGTAGAGCTGAGACAGGATTGCGTGGAGGCGCAGATCTGGAGAAGCTACAAATACATCTTTGCTGCCTAAAAGTTCCCAGTGGCCTCCATAAATCTTACATGGAAAAATTCTTCTTAGAGCCAGAGCACCAACCAAACAAAGTCATTGGGGAAGAAGGGTCTTGGTTATAGAGGTGACCAAGGACCCAACGGTCACTCTGGCTGAGCTCCAAAGATTGCAGATGGGAGAAACGTTCTGAAGGTCAACCATCACTGCAAACTCCACCAATCTGGGCTTTATGGTGGGGAACCAGAAAGAAGTCTCCTCAGTTATTGCACCTACCTACTAGCGATATATTTTGTTGTGGTGCGAGAGCGAGTGAAAACACATGATTATGAAACCAATGAATTTCAATGGTTTCATACTCATTTGGGATTTTTACTCTCAAGCCTCACAGCGCAGAAAAAAAAATCTGCGATATCGCTCAGTGCTTTCAACGAGGCCGCTGGCAGCGCCAGCCCCATTGAAAACATAAGGAGTACATTGTGGACTTCTGCCATAGCTGTGACAGCTATTGCAGAGGATTCCTCCATCCCCGAGAGGACCATGGGCATGAAGGAATTCTCTGCTACAGCTGTGGCAAAAGTCTGTGATGCTATCCTATTGCTTTCAATGGGGTCGGCACTGCTGCAACCCCATTAAAAGTAGTGGATTGCAGGCAACCCCCACAGTGATGTTTTTTGGGGAATTCAATGAATGGCTAAATGCTGCCTGTGATTGGGTGAGTGCTGTGACCAATCAGCTGTCATTAAATGGTTGAGCGCTGTCTGTGATTGGCTGAGCACTCAACCAATGAGACCAGCTCTTTCTGGAAGCGGGGATTTTTCAATCCCCGGCCTCTTGAAGACGACTGCCAGAGCCAGACAGAAGAGCTGGATGGCTCTTCTAGGTAAGTACAATTTTTTTTACAGCTAGGGATGATTTTCAGGGAAGGGCTTATATTTCAAGCCCTTCCCCGAAAATCATCACTGCGGGGGTTGCCTGCAACCCATTGCTTTCAATGGGGGAGCAGCAGTGCCAACCCCATTGAAAGCAATGAGATAGCATCACAGACTTCTGCCACAGCTGTCATGAAGGAATCCTCTGCCATAGCTGTCACAGCTGTGGCAGAAGTCTGTGATGTACTCCCAATGTTTTCAATGGGGCCGACGCTGCTGCCGCCGCTGGCCCCATTGCTAATACTGAGCGATATCACAGAGTTTTCTCTTCACTGCGAGGCACTCACTCTCGAATCGCAAGACGATATATCGCTAGTGGATAGGCACCCTAAGACAGATGATAGCCGTCTGGATTTTACCAAAAAGAACCTAAAGGACCCTCAGACAGTGAGAAACAAGATTTGATGGTCTGATGACACAAAGATGGAACTTTTGGGCCTATAAGCATTCTGTCTGGTTAGGTATAGAAAACCAGGCGCCGTCCATGACCTGCCCTATACCATCCCTACAGTGAAGTCTGTTCGTAGAGCATCATGCTGGGGGAGGGGAGACCGGTCAGGGTGGAGGGAAACTAGGAGCTGCTCATCACCTGCCTAATACCATCCCTACAGTGAAGCATCATGGTGGGGGAGGGGAGACCAGTCATGGTGGGTGGAAACCAGGCGTCGGTCATCACCTGCCCAATATATCCCTGCAGTGAAGCCTGGTGTTGGAGCATCATACTGGGGGAGGGTAGACCGGTTAGGGTGGAGGGAAACCAGGCGCTGCTCATCACCTGCCCAATACCTTCCCTACAGTGAAGCCTAGAGGTTGAGCATCATGCTGGGGGATGGGAGACTAGTCAGGGAGGATGGAAAGCGGAATCGAGTAAAGTACAGAGATAAGGAAAACCTGATCCAGAGTGCAAGGGACCTCAGACTAGGCAAAAGGGGCACCTTCCAACAAGACAATGACCCTAAACACACAGCCGATACTGGAGGGGCTTTGGGACAACTCTGTGAATGTCCTTCTATAGCCCAGCCAGAGTCCTCAACGCAATGGGACTTCTCTTGAGAGACCTGAAAATGGGTGTCCACAGACGGCCTCCACCCAACCTGACAGAGCAGAAAATCCCAAAATCCAGGTGTGTGAACATTGTGGCATCAGAACCAAGAAGACTGGAGGCTGGAATTACAATAAAACCTCTACTACCATAGATAGCATTGATATCTACTGAGGCTGATTTCAAGTAATGATATTATTTTTGGCCAAAATTTTGTCTCTAGTAACCTTGGTTGCCTCTAATAACACGTGACCTTGCTGCTGAACCCACGTAATCTCTTGCTCGGTGTCTCCTCCTCCTTTTGCTGCTAATGCAACCCTCCCTCCTCAATCTTCGGCAACGGGTAATACACTAGTACAGTGACGTACAATTGCATTTCAATGTAACAGCACAAAGAAGACAGTGATAATGCTGAAGACAGATAACTATGTCACCTGCAGTCCTATGTGACACCAAAGAGAACACAGTAACATTGTAACATAATATGTTAGGTCGAATGAAGACAATGCCTATTTAGTTTAGCATGTTGTAAGGATCAACAACCGAGTCAACAACCCCACTGGTCACCTAAAATTTATATCCTGTAATATTCTTCCGCTCTAGAAAAACATCTAGGCCCCTCTTAAATTCCTCTATGGATTTTGCCATCACCACGTCCTCAGGCAGAGAGTTCCTCAGTCCCACTGCTCTTACAGTAAAGAAACCTTTTCTGTTTTGGTGATGAAACCTGCTTTCTTCTCGATGTAGAGGATGCCCTCTTGTTACCGTCGCAGTCCTGGGTATAAACAGACCATGGGAGAGTATTGTCCCCTCATGTATTTATACAAAGTTATTTGGTCGGTCCTTAGCCGTCTTTTTTCCAGGGTAAATAATCCCAATTGTGATAGCCTCTCTGGGTATTCCAGTCCTCTCATTCCATGTATTAATTTAATTGCCCTTCTTTGAACCCCCTCAAGCACTGTAAAACCTTTTCTGAGTAGCCGTGTCCAGAACTATACACAGTATTTCATGTGGGGTCTGACAAGTGCCTTATATAGTGGAAATATAATGTTCTCATCACTCGCCCCTATACCTCTTTTAATGCACACCAATACTTTATTAGTTTTTGCAGCAGCTGACTGATATTGGTTACTCCACTTTAGTCTACAGTCCACTAGCACCCCGAGGTCTTTTTCCATCTCACTTTTCCCTAGCTGTACCCCATTTAGTGTATATTGGTGACATTCGTTTCTCCTACCCATGTGCATAACCTTACATTTATCAACATTGAACTTCATTTACCATTTTTCTGCCCAAGCCCTCAGCTTATGTAGGTCCGTTTGTAGCCGTGCATTGTCCTCAGGTGCATTAATTATCTTGTATAATTTTGTGTCATCTGAAAATATTGATATTTTACTGTGTAGTCCCTCTATCAGGTCGTTGATAAATATAGTGAACAGAATGGGGCCTAATACTGAACCCTGTGGCACCCTGGTAGCAATGATGGCCCAATCAGAGTACGAACCAGTTATTACCACCCTCTACCAAGATACACACGTTTTCGCCCAGACCGAGCTGCCTCTTTTTGTATATCAACCTATTATGCGGCACTGTGTCAAATGCTTTAGAGAAGTCCAGATATACAAGATCAATAGACTCTCCCAGGTCCAGCCTAGAACTTACTTCATCGTAGAAGCTGATCAGATTGATCTGACATGATCGACCCCCTCATGAACCCATGCTGGTAAGGAGTTATTCCGTTGTTCTCCTTGAGGTATTGTATGATGGTGTCTCTCAGAAACCCCTCGAATATTTTTCCAGTTACTGAAGTGAGACTTACCAGCCTGTAGTTACCAGGCTCTCTTTTGGTCCCCTTTTTGTATCATGGAACTACATTGGCAATGCGCCAATCCAGTGGTACAACCCCGGTCTTGATAGTATCCATAAATATTAGAAATAGCGGCCTAGTTATCACATCACTTAGTTCCCTCAGAACCCTTGGGTGTATTCCATCTGGGCCTGGTGATTTATCGATTTTAATCTTCTTTAACCTGTTCCACACTTCCTCCTCTGTTAGGTATGTAATATTTTGTGAGGGGTTCATTTTATTCCCCTGCATCTCGTGTGACATTTCCTTTTCGTTCGTGAATACACTTGAAAAGAAACCGTTTAATAGGTTTGCCTTCCCTCCCTCCATCATCTTCAATGATTTCTCCTGCATTATTTGTTAAAGGGCCAGTGCTCTCAGTGCAAATTCTTTTACTGTTAATATAATTGAAGGATAGTTTAGGGTTGTTTTTGCGCTCTTTATCGATCAGTGTTTCTGCCTCCACCTAAGCAAGTTTTTTTTCCGAGTTTGGTTTAAGCGCTTCTTCGCTGCCTTCTTGTTTTAGTAGTTTAAACGCTTTCTTTTTTCATGTATTCTTTATTTTTTAAAGTGTACTAGCTTACCCGTCGCGCGTTGCTGCGAAGACAGACAGACATACATTCATTCGTTTTTATATATCTAGATAACAACCAATCACAGCACAGCTTTCATGTTACCTCAGTAGTATAATATATAACAACCAATCACAGCGCAGCTTTCATGTTACCTTAGCAGTAAGAGAAATAACAACCAATCACAGCGCAACTTTTATTCTGCCTCAGCAATATAAAAAATAGCAACCAATCACAGCGCAACTTTCATGTTACCTCTGCGGTATTATATATAGCAACCAATCACAGCGCAGCTTTCCTGTTACCTCAGTGGTATAATATATAACAACGAATCGCAGCACAGCTTTCATGCAACCTCAGTAGTATAAGAAGTAGCCACCAATCACAGCACAGCTTTCATGTTACCTCAGCAGTATAAGAAATAGCAACCAATCACAGCACAGCTTTCATTTTACCTCAGCATTCTCAATATCCAGCAATTGTCTTGCGAAACGTTCGGCGGTGCATCATTTTCTGGTTATCCCGTTGCTCGTAATGCCTTTTGCTTTCGTGCTTGAGATGGAAATCAAACGATCTTTGTCTGGGGGGCATAACTGTCGACGATGCTCGTACGCGTGGCACCTATCGTAGGATAGTTGTACTATGCCTATAATCTTCCCAGGAGTGTACTCAGCAACTTCCCAAAGTCTCATGGCAATTGGATGAATGGTGTAGTAATGCATAAAGGACAGACAGACAGACATACATTCATTTATATATATATCAGGAAGTGAGAGAATTAGATTCCGAACGTAAAATTTGGACGCTAATTCTTTTGCGCATAGAATTGAATAATCGAGTTGGGACCCATTAGCTTTTCCTATATATGACATATTCAATGCCCGTGCCAAATTGCAAGTTTCTATGTGAGAAAATTAGATTCCGAACGTAAAATTTGGACGCTAATTCTTTTGCGCATAGAATTGAATAATCGAGTTGGGACCCATTAGCTTTTCCTATATATGACATATTCAATGCCCGTGCCAAATTGCAAGTTTCTATGTGAGAAAATTACATTCCGTACGTAAAATTTGGACGCTAATTCTTTGGCGCATAGAATCGAATAATCGAGTTGGGACCCATTAGCGTTTCCTATTTATGACATATTCAATGCCCGTGCCAAATTTCAAGTTTCTATGTGAGAAAATTACATTCCGTACGTAAAATTTGGACGCAAATTCTTTGGCGCATAGAATTGAATAATCGAGTTGGGACCCATTAGCATTTTCTATTTATGACATATTCAATGCTCGTGCCAAATTTCAAGTTTCTATGACATTGGGAAGCGAGAAAATTAGATTCCGTATGTAAAATTTGGACGCTAATTCTTTGGCGCTTAGAATTGAATAATCGAGTTGGGACCCATTAGCTTTTCCTATTTATGACATAATCATAGCTCGTGTCAAATTTCAAGTTTCTATGACATTGGGAAGTGAGAGAATTAGATTCCGTACGTAAAATTTGGACGCTAATTCTTTGGCGCTTAGAATTGAATAATTGAGTTGGGACCCATTAGCTTTTCCTATTCATGACATATTCAATGCTCATGCCAAATTTCAAGTTTCTATGACATCGTGAAGTGAGAGAATTGGTGGCAGTGATGGAAATCAAACGATCTACGTGGGGGGGGGGGCAACTGTCGACGACGCTCGACGCTCGCACGCGCGCCATTTATTGTAGGATAGTTTTACTATGCCTATAATCTTCCCAGGAGTGTACTCAACAACTTCCCAAAGTTTCATGGCGATCGGATGAATGGTGTAGTAGCGCATAAAGGACAAACACACACACAGGCCGCTGCTTCCCCCTTGCAGGCTGAATAAAATAGCCGTTGTGTGAGAATCGCTGGGGGGGGGGGGGGGGAGACATTCTTACTGCCTGGAGAATTGCTGGGGGGGGGGGGATGGGAGACATTCTGACTGCTGGGATAATCGCTGGGGGGGATGGGAGACATTCTGACTGCTGGGAGAATCGCTGGGGGGGGGATGGGAGACATTCTGACTGCTGGGAGAATCGCTGGGGGGGGGATCGGAGACATTCTGACTGCTGGGAGAATCGCTGGGGGGGGGGATGGGAGACATTCTGACTGCTGGGAGAATCGCTGGGGGGGGGGAGACATTCTGACTGCTGGGAGAATCGCTGGCGGGGGAGCGGAGGCATGACTGCTGGGAGAATCGTTGGGGGGAGGGGGGGCATGGTGACTGCCAAGAAAATCTCTGTGGGGGAAGGGGGGCATGATGACTGCCAGGAGAACCGCTGGGGGGGAGCCATTATGACTGCTGGGGGAACCGCTTGGGGGGAGGGGGGCATTATTATTGCTGGCGGACAGCTGGGGGTGGCATTGTGACTGCTGGTGGACCACTGGGGGGGGGTATTATGACTGCTGGGGGAACCGCTGGGGGGGGGAGCGGGCATTATTACTGCTGGGGGACCGCTGGGGTATGTCACTCTTATTACTAATGGGGGGAGTGTCACTATTATTACTGCTGTGGGATGTCACTATTATCGCTGGGGTGAAGGTGTCACTATTACCGCTGGGGTATGTGTACATGTGGCAGAAATGGGCAGGGCTCTTTCAGAATAGACCGGGTGCAGATTTTGACTGCTTTTTAGATGCAGAAATGCTGCAGAATTTTCCACAGAAATCTCAGCTGAGGACATTCTGCAGTATTTCCGCGTCCAAAAAGCAGTCAGAATCTGCACCCGGTCTATTCTGAAACAGCCTTGTTCTTTTTAGAACGACGGGGGTAAAATCATACGTTGTGATAAGCCCCGCCCCCTGACGTGTTGGCACTTTGCGATACATTTGTAGTTTGGGCACTCGGTCCCTAAAAGGTTCGCCATCACTGGCCTAGTACATGTTTGCCCACTTCCAACTCCAATGGAGACTGACTGTAAATGGCTGGCATGCTCTAGTATTTATGGTTTCAAGCTGTACGTGTCATTGCATACAGTCTATCTATCTATCTATCTATCTATCTATCTATCTATCTATCTATCTATCTATCTATCTATCTGGGTTATTGCATACAGTCTATCTATCTATCTATCTATCTATCTATCTATCTATCTATCTATCTATCTATCTATCTATCAGGGTTATTGCATACAGTCTATCTATCTATCTATCTATCTATCTATCTATCTATCTATCTATCTATCTATCTATCTATCTATCTATCTATCTATCTATCTATGACATCAGGAAATGAGAGAATTAGATTTTGTAGGCCGCTGCTTCCCCCTTGCGGGCTGAATAAAATAGCCGTTGGGTGGAACATACAATTTATCCGGCTGCTGTGGCTTCTTAGGAAGATATCCTAGTACTTGTTTACCCACTTCCAACTCCAATGGTAATTGGCTGGCGTGCTCTAGTGGTTCCAAGCTGTACGTGTCATAATACAGCCTTAATGACATCACAATGCAGCTTTATAGAACATGTTGGGGCATGTTCAAGGGCGTCCGATGTTGATGACATCAGTGATGACATCACAATAGCAGGTGGCTTACTTATTCGATCTACGTGGGGGGGTGGTAACTTTCGACGACGCTCGCGTGCGCGCCATTTGACGTAGGATATTTGTACTATGCCTATAATCTTCCCAGGAGTGTACTTAACAACTTCCCAAAGTTTCATGGCGATCGGATGAATGGTGTAGTAGCGCATAAAGGACAAACACACACGCAGACACGCAGACACGCACGCACGCACGCAGACAGACATACATTCAATTTTATATATATAGATGAACTGCTCACATGAGGTAATTAGGATTCTTTTAAACTTTTCCCATTCGTCCTCTGTACTGATATTTTTGAGGATGTTGTCCCAATTAATGTTACCGATAGTAGTTCTAAGCTGATCAAATTTTGCTTTACTAAAGTTTAGTTTATTTGTCGCTCCCTGATAAGGCTTCTTATTGAATGACAGCTGGAAGTTGATTATATTGTGGTCACTGTTCCCCAAGTGCCTCTAAACCTGTACCCCCGTTATTCGGTCCGGTTTGTTAGTTAACACTAAGTCCAGAGTGGCCCTCCCTCTAGTTAGCTCCTGCACAAGTTGGATAAGGTAGTTATGTTTAATTGTTCTCAAGAATTTATCACCCCTATGATATTTGCAGGTCTCTTTATCCCATATTATATCCAGATAATTAAAGTCTCCCATGATAATTACTTTGTTGCGGTTTGACACCTCTTCTATCTGCCTTAATAGTAGGGTTTCAGTTTCTTCTGTTTCTTTTGGTGGCCTATAGAAAATCCCTATCAGGATTTTGTTATTTCTTCCTCCCTGTATTTCTACCCACAGAGATTCCATGTGTTCATCTCCTGCCCCTATATTATCACGTAGCCTCCAGTGATAATGTTGAGGACAGATGATATTATAGATGTGACCTGCAGTCCTATGTAACACACAGTAACATGTTCAATAACATGTTAAATGCTCATTTATTCTTTACAGTAGCCTTTTATATTAATTTATTATTGTTATTGTTTTTTGTATTAAAGACCATATTTATTCTCCATTAAATGTGATTTGTTGTGTTTTTTGGAATGTCTAGAATAAATTAATTGGATTTACATTGATTCCTATAGAAATACCTCAAGTAGCAACAGTTTCAGGAAAGCTGATTGCTCTCGGATGGATTAGAAACGTTAGTAGAGGTTTTACTGTATTGTCAAATGGGCTTCAACTAAGTGCTGAGGAAGGCCTCCTTCCCACGAACGGATTTACGCCGCGTAAATCCGCGGCAAAAATCCGCTGCGTTGCCCCCTGCTATTAAGTTCTATTGAACCTAATAGCACAATGCACACAATGCGTAATTCCACCGCGGAATTACGCACCGTGAAATCTCCCGTTCTCACCCGCAGCATGTTCTATTTGCCGCGGGTGTACGTGCTGACGGCTTCCATTGCAGTCAATGGAAGCCGTCCGTTCACGCTATCTCCCACTGCAACCAGCGGAAGATAGCGTGAAAAAACACTTCCCCGCCTACCGCCGCGCGTCATATGACGCGGCCGGCGCGTCACGTGACACGGCCGGCCGCGTCATGTGACGCGGTGGGCGTGTCACATGACGCAACGGCGGTGGGCGGGGAAGCGTCTTCACGCTATCTTCCGCTGGTAAGTATGGGGTCTCTGGGGGGCGCCGTGACGGGCTTCGCAGCGGAATATTACGCGGCGGAGCCCGTCACGCTCGTGGGAAGGAGGCCTTAGGGTTTGAATTCTTATATCAGTGCTGAATGGGAGTTTTTCATTTTCAATATATTTACAAAGATTTCTCCCATTCTGTTGCCACTTTGTCATTATGGAGTACTGAGTGCAGAATGATGGGGGAACACAAGGCAACAACAATGTAAGAAAGTGAGAGGGTGTGAGGACTTTTTGGATGTATTTTATATAAGGGTGTGATTACATCCTGGCAAATAATCTGATTGCTTGAAGATTCATAAAGGATTTTCTCCTCAACCATTTATCTTTTCCCGGACCGGCTCATCATAGAGAAGACTGACATGATATTGCTGTGTATTAACCCTTTGCACTATTTATCTCTGTATAAGGACACTTGTATGATCTTTGTTGTGTTCTAGAAATACCAGAGTCTAGAACATGATAGAAAAACTTTGGCCCGGACTTTACTACAAGACATTTTCCACGAAGGAAGAGAAGCTGTGATAGCATTGTGGGTTAGTCTTTATGTTCTGCGGAGGCATCAGGATTCCCCCGGCCTGCACGCTCTACTGGAGGAGCTCCAACATGGAGGTAACATTGTGTATGAGATGTCAGTCATACAAGTGCTGATGGGGTGAAGTAGGGAGCCCTCTCCAAACTCTCTACATACAGACAGGGGCATCTGAAGAGTTAAATCATGGGATCAGAGCTAAGCTCCATCTCTGTGGTTGCAAGGGGACCACAGCTGTAATTTACAGCTGCACTCCCGCTCTGATTACTGGGGACTCAGCTACTAAGCCCCCGGGTAGTCAGCGTTGCACATGTACTGCATGATGCGGGTATTACTGGCTTGCTTCACATAACATGGGTGCTGTTGTATCTTGTCTCCACCAGGATAATGGGTGTAGATGGCCTGAGGTAAAGGGCATGCCCCAAAGTTCTCATTGGCAGCCAGATACACACCCTCCACAATCTGCCTCTAGCACGGATTTTATTTTTCCCCGGACAAGCAGGAGTTCTGCAGTGCAGCAGAGAGAAGATCCGGCCTGCACGTAGGAGAGCCCCGCAGCATCCGGATAGGTGAGTATAATGTATTTTCTGGCCTCATGCCTGTGGACCGGGTGAAATCCGCTGCAGAATTCTGCATGGGAAACGTTTGTGCCCGTGGACATGAGGCATTATGCAGCTGTCATGCGCGTATTCTGCAAATCAATTTCGCCCATGGACACTGGGTCTAACACAGTCCATATAAATGCCATCCAGCTTTATGTTATTCTTCATAAAATCAGTGGAAAACAGCCACTTGCAACTGACACTTACATACATTTTGTACAATCAACAAAAACAAAACACCTGCTCGGCGGGGCGCTGACTAGTAATAACATGCAGTGTTTGTCAGTATTGTGAAGTTCATGGTGGACTTGTGTTCACTCCAAGGCTCTGCCTCAGACTGGGCTTTTACTGCTGAACTAACTGGGACCCAAGAAGTCCTGTACTGGATTTTCATCTCAGCCCAGCTAAGCATCTGGGTACCTTTCCTGTCAGATGCCTACATCCCTTCCTACTCTTCCCCAGACTGGAGGGTTGGGCATTTTTGGCTAGCCTACAGTATACTTTAGACAAGGCCTTGGCATTACCCTGTGACTTCCTGGTCTATATTTGATAGCTAAATTCAAGTTCTATAATGACAAGAGCCATCTTGTCACCGGTATTATTGTATCTTGACACCACCAGGCACTGCTGGTGGAGTCAAGATTGACAGGGGGGTGACACCCCCTGAACAGTATTGGCTGCAGAGCTGCTTGCCCTGTAGGTCCTGGAAGGCCGCTAAAGGTTTGCCAGCAGCGGAGCAGAGAGCAGGGGGAGCTGACATAATGGAGCCCCGAGGCGGCAGCCAGGACGAAGGTGACAGCAGGAATAGCAAGATGCAGCACAGACATCCCAGCCAGCTGTACCGGCAGTGAAGCACAGGTGCAGGCTGCGGGCACAATTGGGACCGGAGAGCGGGGGAGCTCAGATTATGGAGCCCTGAGGTGCCAGCCGGCATGGAGTTGACATCTGGATGCTGGCACGCAGCACAGAGACGGCGGCCAGACGCCCGGTGGTGAAGTACATGCGGGGCCTGGGGCAATAAAAGGGAGTGGTGAGCGCGGGAACTGGCATCAGGGAGCACAGAGGCGCTGCGTGCCACAGACCTGACAGCCGGATCACTGTGGCATATGTATTGATTAGTGCCTGGGCTCCTGCCTTAGCCTGAGGGCTAATTTTCATCATAGCCTTACATTCTTAGATGTTAATGCTGCCAAACATGGCAACATTTACATTTAATAATGTACGCCTATGAAGACAACTAACCCACAGGCTCAGCCTGGAGCCCAGGCACTAATCAATGCACACTCTGCTGCTAGGACCTTCCCATCTTGACCCAATCGGGAGCCAGGGGTGTGAGAGGGGCATTCTCCCTATCAAACCCCTAGCTTCTGGTGGTGTCAAGATACAATATTACCCTTGTCACCCTTGCATTTTTTCGCTTTATTCAGTTTCTTCCACGTCAATGGGGCATGGTCTGAAACAACCCAAAACTTTCTGCCCAGGAGATAATATTTGAATGACTTAAGTGCCCACTTAACCGCTAATCACTCCCCTTCTACGATGGTTAATTTTTTTCTGCAGGAGACCATTTTAAAGTCAAGTACATTACTGGATGTTCCTCACCATTTAGCATTTGAGACAACACTGCACCCAAACCCGTGTCAAAAGCATCTGTTTGTACTAGAAATTCCTTGGTGAAGTCAGTGGTGATTAGTACCGGCTGTTGGCACAATGCAGACTTCAGGCTCCAAAAAGCCTTTTCTGCCGCTGGAGTCCACATCACCATTACTGACCTCCAACCTTTAGTTAAGTCAGTCAATGGTGGAGTTATAGAGGCAAAATTTGGCACAAACCTGCGATAATATCCCATGATACAAAGAAAAGCCCTGACTTGTTTGTTATTTAAAGGCCTAGTCCAATTTTGTATGGCCTCCACCTTGTTAACCTGTGGTTTGATTATTCCTATGCCAGTGTTGTGGCTAAAAATATATTGCAATAGTGTCCGCGCTCCAAGGAAAGAAGATATAGTAAGTACGGTAGTATAAATATATAGTGTAGGAGGACTCACCTGGTGTGGGACTACACACTTATTGTCCAGGTTAGCTTCCAACATATACCACAAGCACGTAATCCCGTCAGGTGTTGATAGCTGGGAGAGCGTCAATGGAGGCACTTGGGGCTAGACAGCTAGTGGTCACAAAGTGAAAAAGTGGTGATTAGAGATAAGCGAGCACCAAAATGCTCGGGTGCTCGTTACTCGAGACGAATTTTTCGCGATGCTCGAGGGTTCGTTTCGAGTAACGAACCCCATTGAAGTCAATGGGCGACTCGAGCATTTTTGTATATCGCCGATGCTCGCTAAGGTTTTCATTTGTGAAAATCGGGGCAATTCAAGAAAGTGATGGGAACGACACAGAAACGGATAGGGCAGGCGAGGGGCTACATGTTGGGCTGCATCTCAAGTTCCCAGGTCCCACTATTAAGCCACAATAGCAGCAAGAGTGCCCCCCCCCCCCCCAACAACTTTAACATCTGAAAAGCCCTCATTAGCAATGCATACCTTAGCTAAGCACCACACTACCTCCAACAAAGCACAATCACTGCCTGCATGACACTCCGCTGCCACTTCTCCTGGGTTACATGCTGCCAAATCCCCCCCCCTCCCACGACCCAGTATTCACAGAGCACACCAAACTGTCCCTGCCCAGCCTTCAGCTGCCCTCATGCCACGCCACCCTCATGTCTATTTATAAGTGCGTCTGCCACAGGAAAAGCAGGCACACACTGCAGAGGGTTGGCACGGCTAGGCAGCGACCCTCTTTAAAAGGGGCGGGGTGATAGCCCACAATACTGTACAGAAGCAATGAGAAATCCAATCCTGTGCCACCTCCATCTGGAGCTGCACACGTGGGCATAGCAATGGGGAACCTATGTGCCACACACTATTCATTCTGTCAAGGTGTCTGCATGCCCCAGTCAGACCGGGTTTTTTATATATAGTCACAGGCAGGTACAACTCCGCAATGGAAATTCCGTGTGCACCCACAGCATGGGTGGCTCCCTGGAACCCACCGGCGGTACATAAATATATCTCATTGCAGCGCCCATCACAGCTGATGTAATGTCGTGCTTAATGCAGGTGGGCTTCGGCCCACACTGCATGCCCCAGTCAGACTGGGGTTCTTTAGAAGTGGAAACAGATGCATTTACAACTCCCTGTGGACCCACAGCATGGGTGGCTCCCTGGAACCCACCGGCGGTACATAAAAATATCCCATTGCATTGCCCATCACAGCTGAGGTAGTAATGTCATGTTTAATGCAGGTGGGCTTCGGCCCACACTGCATGCCCCAGTCAGACTGGGGTTCTTTAGAAGTGGAAACAGATGCATTTATAACTCCCTGTGGACCCACAGCATGGGTGGCTCCCTGGAACCCACCGGCGGTACATAAATATATCCCATTGCAGTGCCCAACACAGCTGATGTAATGTCAGCTGTAATGCAGGTGGGCTAAAAATTAATTTGATTACACTGTAGGCGAGGGGCCCCAAAAATTGGTGTATCAACAATACTAATGTACCTCTGAAAAATTGCCCATGCCCAACCAAGAGGGCAGGTGAAACCCATTAATCGCTTTGGTTAATGTGGCTTAATTGGTAACTAGGCCTGGAGGCAGCCCAGTTAAAATAAAAATTGGTTGAGGTGAAAGTTTCAACGCTTTAATGAGCATTGAAACGTATAAAAATTGTTTACAAAAATTATATGACTGAGCCTTGTGGGCCTAAGAAAAATTGCCCGTTCGGAGTGATTATGTGAGGTTTCAGGAGGAGGAGCAGGAGGAGGAGGAGGAATATTATACACAGATAGATGAAGCAAAAAGGTCCACGTTTTGGATGGTGATAGAGAACGATGCTTCCATCCGCGGGTGCAGCCTACGTATTGTTTATGTATCGCTGCTGTCCGCTGGTGGAGAAGAGAAGTCTGGGGAAATCCAGGCTTTGTTCATCTTGATGAGTGTAAGCCTGTCGGCACTGTCGGTTGACAGGTGGGTACGCTTATCCGTGATGATTCCCCCAGCCACACTAAACACACTCTCTGACAAGACGCTAGCCGCAGGACAAGCAAACACCTCCAGGGCATACAGCGCGAGTTCAGGCCACGTGTCCAGCTTCGACACCCAGTAGTTGTAGGGGGCAGAGGCGTCACCGAGGACGGTCGTGCAATCGGCTACGTACTCCCTCACCATCCTTTTACAGTGCTCCCGCCAACTCAGCCTTGACTGGGGAGCGGTGACACAGTCTTGCTGGGGAGCCATAAAGCTGTCAAAGGCCTTAGAGAGTGTTCCCCTGCCTGCGCTGTGCATGCTGCCTGATCTCTGCGCCTCCCCTGCTACCTGGGCCGCGGAAATGCGCCTTCGGCCACTAGCGCTGTCGGATGGGAAGTTTACCATCAGTTTGTCCACCAGCGCCCTGTGGTATAGCATCATTCTCGAACCCCTTTCCTCTTTGGGAATGAGAGTGGAAAGGCTCTCCTTATACCGTGGATCGAGCAGTGTGTACACCCAGTAATCCGTAGTGGCCAGAATGCGTGTAACGCGAGGGTCACGAGAAAGGCATCCTAACATGAAGTCAGCCATGTGTGCCAGGGTACCTGTACGCAACACATGGCTGTCCTCACTAGGAAGATCACTTTCAGGATCCTCCTCCTCCTCCTCCGGCCATACACGCTGAAAGGATGACAGGCAAGCTGCGTCTGTACCCTCAGCAGTGGGCCAAGCTGTCTCTTCCCCCTCCTCCTCATGCTCTTCCCCCTCCTCCTCCTCCTCCTCCTCTGGCCATACACACTGAAAGGATGACAGGCAAGCAGCATCTGTCCCCTCAGCAGTGGGCCAAGCTGTCTCTTCCCCCTCCTCCTCATGCTCCTCCCCCTCCTCCTCAACGCGCTGAGATATAGACATGAGGTTGCTCTGACTATCCAGCGACATACTGTCTTCCCCGCCTCTGTTTCTGATTCCAAAGCGTCTGCCTTTATGCTTTGCAGGGAACTTCTCAAGAGGCATAGCAGAGGAATGGTGACGCTAATGATTGCAGCATCCCCGCTCACCATCTGGGTAGACTCCTCAAAGTTTCCATGGACCTGGCAGATGGCTGCCAACCAGGCCCACTCTTCTGTAAATAATTGAGGAGGCTGACTCCCACTGCGCCGCCCATGTTGGAGTTGGTATTCCACTATAGCTCTACGCTGCTCATAGAGTCTGGCCAACATGTGGAGCATAGAGTTCCACTGTGTGGGCACGTCGCACAGCAGTCGGTGCACTGGCAGATTAAACCTATGTTGCAGTGTCCGCAGGGCGGCAGCGTGCGTGTGGGATTTGCGGAAATGTGCGCAGAGCTGGCGCACCTTTCCGAGCAGGTATGACAAGTGGGGGTAGCTTTTCAGAAAGCGCTGAACCACCAAATTAAAGACATGGGCCAGGCATGGCACGTGCGTGAGGCTGCCGAGCTGCAGAGCCGCCACCAGGTTACGGCCGTTGTCACACACAACCATGCCCGGTTGGAGGCTCAGCGGCGCAAGCCAGCGGTCCGTCTGCTCTGTCAGACCCTGCAGCAGTTCGTGGGCCGTGTGGCTCTTCTCTCCTAAGCTGAGTAGTTTCAGCACGGCCTGCTGACGCTTGCCCACCGCTGTGCTGCCACGCCGAGTGACACCGACTGCTGGCGACGTGCTGCTGCTGACACATCTTGATTGCGAGACAGAGGTTGCGTAGGAGGAGGAGGAGGGTGGTTTAGTGGAGGAAGCATACACCCCCGCAGATACCACCACCGAGCTGGGGCACGCAATTCTGGGGGTGGGTAAGACGTGAGCGGTCCCAGGCTCTGACTCTGTCCCAGCCTCCACTAAATTCACCCAATGTGCCGTCAGGGAGATATAGTGGCCCTGCCCGCCTGTGCTTGTCCACGTGTCTGTTGTTATGTGGACCTTGGCAGTAACCGCGTTGGTGAGTGCGCGTACAATGTTGCGGGAGACGTGGTCGTGCAGGCCTGGGACGGCACATCGGGAAAAGCAGTGGCGACTGGGAACCGAGTAGCGCGGGGCCGCCGCCGCCATCATGCTTTTGAAAGCCTCCGTTTCCACAAGCCTATATGGCAGCATCTCCAGGCTGATCAATTTTGCAATGTGCACGTTTAACGCTTGAGCGTGCGGGTGCGTGGCGTCGTACTTGCGCTTGCGCTCAAACACTGGCGCTAGCGACGTCTGGACGCTGCGCTGAGAGACATTGGTGGATGGAGCCGAGGACAGCAGAGGTGAGGGTGTGGGTGCAGGCCAGGAGACGGTACTGCCTGTGTCCTCAGAGGGGGGTTGGATCTCAGTGGCAGGTTGGGGCACAGGGGGAGAGGCAGTGGTGCAAACTGGAGGCGGTGAACGGGCATCGTCCCACCTTGTGGGGTGCTTGGCCATCATATGCCTGCACATGCTGGTGGTGGTGCCTCCCCAGCTGATCTTGGCGCGACAAAGGTTGCACACCACTGTTCGTCGGTCATCAGGCATCTCTGTGAAAAACTGCCACACCGTAGAGCACCTTGACCTCTGCAGGGTGGCATGGCGCGAGGGGGCGCTTTGGGAACCAGTTGGTGGATTATTCGGTCTGGCCCTGCCTCTACCCCTGGCCACCGCACTGGCTCTGCCTGGGCCCACACCCTGACTTGGGACTCCGCGTCCTCGCCCGCTTCCACGTGCTATAGGCCTACCCCTACCCCTCAGTATGGTGTATTAGCAGTAGTGCAGAAACAGAACGCTGTAATTAAGTGTGCCGCTTATTGGCCTGTGCTTGGAGGCTGACTTTGTTTACGGAACACCAGGAAATAATTTGGCGCATGCCTGCTGTAACACTTAGCTGCCTGCGTATTTATTTGTAGAACTACTACACCCAGCACACACGGACACAGAACACTGAGCACAGTGACAGGCAGGCCAAATAGATTTTTTGCCCAATATTTTTTAGAAAAGGACCACTGCGTATATTCAAGGAATAATATATGTCTTCTGTCCCTGCCTCCACAATTCTGTCCCTGGAGTGTGTCACAGAACTGCAGAGTGTCGCACTGTTATTAACTGCAACAGAGCGGTGATTTCTGAGCCAGGAAATAATTTGGCGCACGCCTGCTGTAACACTTAGCTGCCTGCGTATTTATTTTTTAGAACTACTACCCCCAGCACACACGGACCCAGAACACTGAGCACAGTGACAGGCAGGCCAAATAGATTTTTTGCCCAATATTTTTTGGAAAAGGCCAACTGCGTATATTCAATCAATAATATATGTCTTCTGGCCCTGCCTACACAATTCTGTCCCTGTAGTATTACTGCAGGGCGCAATGCTCTGGACGGCCGATATACCAAAAAATAAAAAATTTGCAACACTGCAAAAAGCAGCCTCCACAGTACTGCACACGGTCAGATGTGGCCCTAAGAAGGACCGTTGGGGTTCTTGAAGCCTAAAATACTCCTAACACTCTCCCTACAGCAGCTCCAACACGATAGCACTGTCCCTCAGCTATGTCACAACGCATCTGAGGCGAGCCGCGGGTGGGGCCGATTTTTATACTTGGGTGACACCTGATCTCGCCAGCCACTCACTGCAGGGGGGTGGTATAGGGCTTGAACGTCGCAGGGGGAAGTTGTAATGCCTTCCCTGTCTTTCAATTGGCCAGAAAAGCACGCTAACGTCTCAGACATGAAAGTGAAAGTAACCCGAACATCGCGTGGTACTCGTTACGAGTAACGAGCATCTCGAACACGCTAATACTCGAACGAGTATCAAGCTCGGACGAGTACGTTCGCTCATCTCTAGTGGTGATCACAATTTGAGGAAAAAAATCCAGTGCTACCAAGTGCCAATGGTTACTTCACAGGGGGGACTTAGAAGCTATCAAGTCCCTCCAATCTTGGTATGCAAGTAGTAGATTGCTTCAGATGATATACGGATTTTCTAAGAGTTTATTCGATATAAGCATATATAAACAATAGACAAAGTAAAACAAAAAAAAAACATATAGTAAAAAAAATAACCTGGCAAAGCGTTCCGGAGTTTCGGTAACCCCTTTTTAATGCCTTATCAAAACTATGAAATGTGTTGCCAGGTTATTTTTATTATACACTAGCTTACCCGTCGCGCGTTGCTGCGAAGACAGACAGACATACATACATTTGTTTTCATATATCTAGATAACAACCAATCACAGCTCAGCTTTCATGTTACCTCAGTGGTATAATATATAATAACCAATCGCAGCGCAGCTTACATGTTACCTCAGCTTTATAATATATAACACCCAATCACAGTGCAGCTTTCATGTTACCTCAGCAGTTTAATATATAACAAGCAATCACAGCGCAGCTTTCATGTTACCTCAGCAGTAAGAGCAATAACAGCCAATTACAGAGCAACTTTTATTCTGCTTAAGCAATATAAAAAATAGCACCCAATCACAGCGCAGCATTCATTTTACCTCAGCGGTATAATATATAGCAACCAATCACAGCACAGCTTTCATGTAACCTCAGTAGTATAAGAAATAGCAACCAATCACAGCACAGCTTTCATGTTACCTCAGCAGTATAAGAAATAGCAACCAATCGCAGCGCAGCTTTCATTTTACCTCAGCACTCTCAATATCCAGCAATTGTCTTGCAAAACGTTCAGCGGATGCATCATTTTGTAGTTGAACACGCATCCCATTGCTCGTAATGCCTTTTGCTTTTGTGCTTGAGATGGAAATCAAATAATCTTTGTCTGGGGGCCATAACTGTCGACGATGCTCGCACGCGTGCCACATATCGTAGGATAGTTGTATTATGCCAGTAATCTTCCCAGGAGTGTACTCAACAAGTTCCCAAAGTTTCATGGCGATTGGATGAATGATGTATTAAATGCATAAGGACAGACAGACAGACATACATTCATTTTTATATATATAGATGACATCGGGAAGTGAGAGAATTAGATTCCGTACATAAAATTTCGACGCTAATTCTTTTGCGCTTAGAATTGAATAATCGCGTTGGGACCCATTAGCTTTTCTTATTTATGACATAATCAATGCTCGTGCCAAATTTCAAGTTTTTATGAAATTGGGAAGTGAGAAAATTAGATTCCGTGCGTAAACTTTGGACGCTAATTCTTTGGCGCTTAGAATTGAATAATTGAGTTGGGACCCATTAGCTTTTCCTATTTCTGACATAATCAATGCTCGTGCCAAATTTCAAGTTTTTATGACATTGGGAAGTGAGAGAATTAGATTCCGTACGTAAAATTTGGACGCTAATTATTTTGCGCTTAGAATTGAATAATCGAGTTGGGACCCTTTAACTTTTCCTATTTATGACATAATCAATGCTTGTGCCAAATTTCATGTTTCTACGACATCGGGAAGTGAGAGAATTAGTGGCAATGATGAAAATCGAACGATCTACGTGGGGGGAGGAGCGTAACTGTCGACGACACTCGCACGCACGCCACCTATTTTAGGATAGTTGTACTATGCCAGTAATCTTCCTAGGAGTGTACTCAACAACTTCCCAAAGTTTCATGGTGATTGGATGAATGGTGTAGTAATGCATAAAGGACAGACAGACAGACATACATTCATTTTTATATATATAGATGACATCGGGAAGTGAGAGAATTAGATTCCATACATAAAATTTGGACGCTAATTCTTTTGCGCTTAGAATTGAATAATCGCGTTGGGACCCAATAGCTTTTCCTATCTATGTCATAATCAATGCTCGTGCCAAATTTCAAGTTTTTATGAAATTGGGAAGTGAGAAAATTAGATTTCGTACCTAAAATTTGGACGCTAATTCTTTTGCGCTTAATATTGAATAATCGAGTTAAGACCCATTAGCTTTTCCTATTTTTGACATAATCAATGCTCGTGCCAAATTTCAAGTTTCTATGACATTGGGAAGGGAGAAAATTAGATTCCGTACGTAAAATTTGGACGCTAATTCTTTGGCGCTTAGAATTGAATAATCGAGTTGGGACCCATTAACTTTTCTTATTTATGACGTAATCAATGCTCGTGCCAAATTTCAAGTTTTTATGACATCTGGAAGTGAATTAGATTCCGTATGTAAAATTTGGACGCTAATTCTTTGGCGCTTAGAATTAAATAATCGAGTTGGGACCCATTAACTTTTCCTATTTATGACATAATCAATGCTCGTGCCAAATTTCAAGTTTCTATGACATTGGAAAGTGAGAGAATTAGATTCCGTACGTAAAATTTGAACGTTAATTCTTTTGCGCTTACAATTGAATAATCGAGTTGGGACCCATTAACTTTTCCTGTTTATGACATAATCAATGCTTGTGCCAAATTTCATGTTTCTACGACAACGGGAAGTGAGAGAATTAGTGGCAATGAAGGAAATCGAATGATCTACGTGGGGGGGGGGGGGCGTAACTGTCGACGACGCCCGCACGTGCGCCATTTATTACAGGATAGATGCACTATGCCAGTAATCTTCCCAGTAGTGTACTCAACAACTTCCCAAAGTTTCATGGCGATCGAATGAATGGTGTAGTAGCGCATAAAGGACAAACAGACAGACAGACACACACACACGCATACATTCAATTTTATGTATATAGATTTTTGTTGTGTTATTTGTTTATCTATTCATATATATAAATAAAAGTGAAAGCCCTCACCGATTACTCACTGACTGACTTGCCACTAATTCTCTAACTTCCCGATGTCGTACAAACATGAAATTTGACACGACCATTCTTTAGGTCCTAAATATGAAAAGTAAAGAAGTTCCAACTTGATTATTCAATGCTAAGTGCAAAAGTATTGGCCCCCCAATGTAATGTACCTAATCTAATTCTTTAACTTCCCGGTGTCATACAAACTTGAAATTTGGCATGACAATTCTTTAGGCCCTAAATAGGAAAAGTAAAGGGGTCACAACTAGAGATGAGCGAACGTACTCGTCCGAGCTTGATATTCGTGCGAATATTAGGGTGTTCGGGATGCTCGTTACTCGTAACGAGTACCACGCGGTGTTCCGGTTACTTTCAGTTTCCTCTCTGAGACGTTAGCGCGCTTTTCTGGCCAATTGAAAGACAGGGAAGGCATTACAACTTCCCCCTGTGACGTTCAAGCCCTATACCACCCCCCTGCTGTGAGTGGCTGGGGCGATCAGATGTCACCCGAGTATAAAAGTCGGCCCCTCCCGCGGCTCGCCACAGATGCCGTGTGAGTTAGTGAGGGAAAGTGCTGTTCTATTGGAGTTGCTGTAGGGAGAGTGTTTGTAGTGAGTGTAGGCTTCAAGAACCCCAACGGTCCTTCTTAGGGCCACATCTACGTGTGTGCAGGCTGCTGTTAGCAGTGGAGAAATTTTTTTTTTTTCTCAAAATCGGCAGTGCAGAGCATTGCACCCGGTATTAGGGACAGAAGTGGTGCTTAGGCAGGGAGAGTGTTAGGAGTGAGTGTAGGCTTCAAGAACCTCAACGGTCCTTTCTAGGGCCACATTTAACTGTGTGGAGTACTGTGCAGGCTGCTGTTAGCTGTGTTGCTTTTTTTTTTTTTCTCAAAACCGGCGGTGCAGAGCATTGCACCCTGCATTGATACTACAGGCACAGAATTGTGTAGGCAGGGCCACAACACAGTTATTAGTCATTGAATAGACGCAGTGGGCCTTTTCTTTTTTAACAAAAGGGAAAAAAGTATATTTGCCCTGCCTCTGTCAGTCCTAAGGGCTCTGGGTACGTGTGTGCTGCGTGGAGAACGTAAAAAAATCAGACGCAACCAGCTACGGTTGAGTGCAGCCTTGCGCCAATTTCTTTCCTGCCTGGGAAATACCTGCTCTGCCACAGTTAATAACTCTGCAACAGTAAAGTTCTGTGACACTTTTGCAGGGCCGCAACACAGTGTCAGTTAGTAAACTTATTATTCAGTGAATAGACGCAGTGGGCCTATCCTTTTAAACAAAAGAGAAAAAAGTATATTTGCCCTGCCTCTGTCAGTCCTAAGCGCTCTGGGTACGTGTGTGCTGCGTGGAGAACGTAAAAAAATCAGACGCAACCAGCTACGGTTGAGTGCAGCCTTGCGCCAATTTCTTTCCTGCCTGGGAAATACCTGCTCTGCCACAGTTAATAACTCTGCAACAGTAAAGTTCTGTGACACTTTTGCAGGGCCGCAACACAGTGTCAGTTATTAAACTTATTATTCAGTGAATAGACGCAGTGGGCCTATCCTTTTAAACAAAAGAGAAAAAAGTATATTTGCCCTGCCTCTGTCAGTCCTAAGGGCTCTGGGTACGTGTGTGCTGCGTGGAGAACGTAAAAAAATCAGACGCAACCAGCTACGGTTGAGTTCAGCCTTGCGCCAATTTCTTTCCTGCCTGGGAAATCAAATCACTGGTAATACAGCATGCTGAGGGGTAGGGGTAGGCCTAGAGGATGTGGACGCGGCCGAAGACGCGGAGGGCCAAGTGAGGGTGTGGGCACAGGCCGAGCCAGTGCGGTGGCCAGGGGTAGAGGCAGGGCCAGACCGAATAATCCACCAACTGTTTCCCAAAGCGCCCCCTCGCGCCATGCCACCCTGCAGAGGTCAAGGTGCTCTATGGTGTGGCAGTTTTTCACAGAGATGCCTGACGACCGACGAACAGTGGTGTGCAACCTTTGTCGCGCCAAGATCAGCTGAGGAGGCACCACCAACAGCATGCGCAGGCATATGATGGCCAAGCACCCCACAAGGTGGGACGATGCCCGTTCACCGCCTCCGGTTTGCACCACTGCCTCTCCCCCTGTGCCCCAACCTGCCACTGAGATCCAACCCCCCTCTGAGGACACAGGCACTACCGTCTCCTGGCCTGCACCCACACCCTCACCTCCGCTGTCCTCGGCCCCATCCAGCAATGTCTCTCAGCGCAGCGTCCAGACGTCGCTAGTGCCACAGTTTGAGCGCAAGCGCAAGTACGACGCCACGCACCCGTACGCTCAAGCGTTAAACGTGCACATTGCAAAATTGATCAGCCTAGAGATGCTGCCGTATAGGCTTGTGGAAACGGAGGCTTTCAAAAGCATGATGGCGGCGGCTGCCCCGCGCTACTCGGTTTCCAGTTGCCACTACTTTTCCCGATGTGCCGTCCCAGCCCTGCACGACCACGTCTCCCGCAACATTGTACGCGCCCTCACCAACGCGGTTACTGCCAAGGTCCACTTAACAACGGACACGTGGACAAGCACAGGCGGGCAGGGCCACTATATCTCCCTTACGGCACATTGGGTGAATTTAGTGGAGGCTGGGACAGAGTCAGAGCCTGGGACCGCTCACGTCCTACCCACCCCCAGAATTGCGGGCCACAGCTCGGTGGTGGTATCTGCGGCGGTGTATGCTTCCTCCACTAAAGCACCTTCCTCCTCCTCCTCCTCCAACGCAACCTCTGTCTCGCAATCAAGATGTGTCAGCAGCACGTCGCCAGCAGTCGGTGTCACGCGGCGTGGCAGCACAGCGGCGGGCAAGCGTCAGCAGGCCGTGCTGAAACTACTCAGCTTAGGAGAGAAGAGGCACACGGCCCACGAACTGCTGCAGGGTCTGACAGAGCAGACCGACCACTGGCTTGCGCCGCTGAGCCTCCAACCGGGCATGGTCGTGTGTGACAACGGCCGTAAGCTGGTGGCGGCTCTGCAGCTCGGCAGCCTTACGCACATGCCATGCCTGGCCCATGTCTTTAATTTGGTGGTTCAGCGCTTTCTGAAAAGCTACCCCCACTTGTCATACCTGCTCGGAAAGGTGCGCCAGCTCTGCGCACATTTCCGCAAATCCCACACGCACGCTGCCACCCTGCGGACACTGCAACATAGGTTTAATCTGCCAGTGCACCGACTGCTGTGCAACGTGCCCACACAGTGGAACTCTACGCTCCACATGTTGGCCAGACTCTATGAGCAGCGTAGAGCTATAGTGGAATACCAACTCCAACTTGCGCGGCGCAGTGGGAGTCAGCCTCCTCAATTATTTACAGAAGTGTGGCCCTGGTTGGCAGCCATCTGCCAGGTCCTTGGAAAATTTGAGGAGTCTACCCAGGTGGTGAGCGGCGATGCTGCAATCATTAGCGTCACCATTCCTCTGCTATGCATCTTGAGAAGTTCCCTGCAAAGCATAAAGGCAGACGCTTTGCGCTCGGAAACAGAGCCGGGGGAAGACAGTATGTCGCTGGATAGTCAGAGCACCCTCCTGTCTATATCTCAGCGCGTTGAGGAGGAGGAGGAGGAGCATGAGGAGGATGAGGAGGAGGGGGAAGAGACAGCTTGGCCCACTGCTGACGGTACCCATGCTGCTTGCCTGTCATCCTTTCAGCGTGTATGGCCTGAGGAGGAGGAAGAGGAGGAGGAGGAGGATCCTGAAAGTGATCTTCCTAGTGAAGACAGCCATGTGTTGCGTACAGGTACCCTGGCACACATGGCTGACTTCATGTTAGGATGCCTTTCTCGTGACCCTCGCGTTACACGCATTCTGGCCACTACGGATTACTGGGTGTACACACTGCTCGATCCACGGTATAAGGAGAGCCTTTGCACTCTCATTCCCGAAGAGGAAAGGGGTTCGAGAATGATGCTATACCACAGGGCGCTGGTGGACAAACTGATGGTAAACTTCCCATCCGACAGCGCTAGTGGCAGAAGGCGCAGTTCCGAGGGCCAGGTAGCAGGGGAGGCGCAGAGATCAGGCAGCATGTACAGCGCAGGCAGGGGAACATTCTCCAAGGCCTTTGCCAGCTTTATGGCTCCCCAGCAAGACTGTGTCACCGCTCCCCAGTCAAGGCTGAGTCGGCGGGAGCACTGTAAAAGGATGGTGAGGGAGTACGTAGCCGATCGCACGACCGTCCTCCGTGACGCCTCTGCCCCCTACAACTACTGGGTGTCGAAGCTGGAAACGTGGCCTGAACTCGCGCTGTATGCCCTGGAGGTGCTTGCTTGTCCTGCGGCTAGTGTCTTGTCAGAGAGTGTGTTTAGTGTGGCTGGGGGAATCATCATGGATAAGCGTACCCACCTGTCAACCGACAGTGCCGACAGGCTTACACTCATCAAGATGAACAAAGCCTGGATTTCCCCAGACTTCTCTTCTCCACCAGCGGACAGCAGCGATACGTAAGCAATACGTAGGCTGCACCCGCGGATGGAAGCTACGTTCTCTCTCGCCATCCAAAACGGGGACATTTCTGCTTCATCAATCTGTGTCTAATATTCCTCCTCCTCCTCCTCCTGCTCCTCCTCCTGAAACCTCACGTAATCACGCTGAACGGGCAATTTTTCTTAGGGCCACAAGGCTCACTCATATAATTTTTCTAAACAATTTTTATATGTTTCAATGCTCTTAAAAGCGTTGAAACTTTAACTTGAACCAATTTGTCGTTAAACTGGGCTGCCTCCAGGCCTAGTTACCACTTAAGCCACATTAACCAAAGCGATTAATGGGTTTCACCTGCCCTCTTGGTTGGCCATGGCCAATTTTTTGGATGTACATTAGTACTGTTGATACAGCAATTTTTGTGGGCCCTCGCCTACAGTGTGATCAAATGAATTTTTAGCCCACCTGCATTACAGCTGACGTTACATCCGCTGTGTTGGGCAATGCAATGGGATATTTTTGTGTATCGCCGGTGGGTTCCAGGGAGCCACCCATGCTGTAGGTGCACACAGAGTTTAACCTACATGTGTCCACTTGTAAAGAACCCCAGTCTGACTGGGGCATGCAGTGTGGGCCGAAGCCCACCTGCATTAAGCACGACATTACTACCTCAGCTGTGTTGGGCAATGCAATGGGATATTTTTATGTACCGCCGGTGGGTTCCAGGGAGCCACCCATGCTGTAGGTGCACACGGAGTTTAACCTACATCTGTCCACTTGTAAAGAACCCCAGTCTGACTGGGGCATGCAGTGTGGGCCGAAGCCCACCTGTATTAAGCACGACATTACTACCTCAGCTGTGTTGAGCAATGCAATGGGGTATATTTATGTACCGCCGGTGGCTTCCTGGCACCCACCCATGCTGTGGGTCCACAGCGAGTTGTTACTACATCTGTCCACTTGTAAAGAACCCCAGTCTGACTGGGGCATGCAGTGTGGGCCGAAGCCCACCTGTATTAAGCACAACATTACTACCTCAGCTGTGTTGGGCAATGCAATGGGATATTTTTATGTACCGCCGGTGGCTTCCTGGCACCCACCCATGCTGTGGGTCCACAGGGAATTATAAATGCATCTGTTTCCACTTCTAAAGAACCCCAGTCTGACTGGGGCATGCAGTGTGGGCCGAAGCCCACCTGCATTAAACATGACATTACTACCTCAGCTGTGATGGGCACTGCAATGGGATATTTTTATGTACCGCCGGTGGGTTCCAGGGAGCCACCCATGCTGTCGGTCCACAGGGACTTCACAATAGGGAGTTGTACCTGCCTGTGTCTATGAATTAAAAAGCCCGGTCTGACTGGGGCATGTAGACACCTTGACAGAATGAATAGTGTGTGGCACATAGGTTCCCCATTGCTATGCCCACGTGTGCAGCTCCTGATGGCGGTGGCACAGGATTATATTTCTCATTGCTTCTGTACAGCATTGTGGGCTATCGCCCCGCCCCTTTTAAAGAGGGTCGCTGCCTAGCCGTGCCAACCCTCTGCAGTGTGTGCCTGCGGTTCCTCCTCATGGCAGACGCACTTATAAATAGACATGAGTGTGGCGTAGCATGAGGGCATGCTGAAGGCTGCGCAGGGACAATTTGGTGTGCGCTGTGGACACTGGGTCGTGCGGGGGGGGGGGGTTGGGCAGCATGTAACCCAGGAGAAGTGGCAGCGGAGTGTCATGCAGGCAGTGATTGTGCTTTGTTGGAGGTAGTGTGGTGCTTAGCTAAGGTATGCATTGCTAATGAGGGCTTTTCAGAAGTAAAAGTTGTTGGGAGGGGGGGGGCCCACTCTTGCCAGTATTGTGGCTTAATAGTGGGACCTGTGAACTTGAGATGCAGCCCAACATGTAGCCCGTCGCCTGCCCTATCCGTTGCTGTGTCGTTCCCATCACTTTCTTGAATTGCCCAGATTTTCACACATGAAAACCTTAGCGAGCATCGGCAAAATACAAAAATGCTCGGGTCGCCCATTGACTTCAATGGGGTTCGTTACTCGAAACGAACCCTCAAGCATCGCGATAATTTCGTCCCGAGTAACGAGCACCTGAGCATTTTGGTGCTCGCTCATCTCTAGTCACAACTTGATTATTCAATGCTAATTGCAAAAGTAAGTTCACCCATATCTAATGTAACTTTCCGGTGTTGCACAAGCATGAAATTTGGCGCAAAGCATTCTTTAGGTCCTTAATGAGAAGAGTGGGATGGATAGTACATTCTGCAGTGGGACATCGGTACATGCAGCCTGAGGAGAATCTAATGCTCCTCTATGTGTATATATATTTTATTCCTTGGTCACTCTAAAGTAAGCTTGACTTCATAAAATTTACTCTGCAAACACCATGGAACACCAGTGTCAAATCAACTCAGGTGAGGCTGGGTATATCAGCTAGTATGCTTATATGGAATAAACTCTTGGAAAGCATCTGAAGCAATCTCCTACTTGCATACCAGAATTAAGGGGGGAGGGGAACTTGATGGCATCTAAGTCCCCCTGTGAAGTAAGTTTTATCTTATATCGCACCATTAAGACTTAGTAGCACTGGATTTTTTTCTTCACTGTGATCACTAAAATGGTTTAGCTAAGGCATCTAAGACAGCTCATGCTTTGCAAAGATTACTTTCCGAATTGAAATCACAAATGATGCATAATCCAGGTGTGCAGCTGAATAGTCATGATGTGGTCTCAAAATCCCGTCCATCATCCTTTGAAAAGCAGCAGGTGCCCTATGTAAACCAAATGGCATGTTTTTTTTTACTGAAACAAACAATACTGGGTGGAAAAAGCAGTTTTCTCTTTTGCTTTATCAGTTAAAGTCATGTTAGAATCTCCAAGTGTCATTTGATTTGGGGGAAAAAAAAACAATGGGGCTTAACCACGCATTTTTTGACTCACTCCAAGCTCAAGCACTCACTTAACCTTTACAGAGACTGCTTCTCTATGTGCCATATTCTGTATGGCTTGACATTTAGCTTCACCCCAGGTTCAGTTATTTTATTTTGCTTTATGATATGGGTGTGACTCAGGAAGAACCCTTTGGCTTCACGCTATTGGCGTACTGAGAGGGTGTTCCCTATTTTGACCGCAGGAATGGGGTTCTGCAACTTTTCCTTCCTAACGCCTGAGGCACCCAAAGACTCCCTATCCTACGAGGGCTCAATTAAATTAATATGGTAAATCTGGTAAGGCTTTCTTTTTCCTGACTGGAGTACTTTATAGTTTACTTCACCAACCTTGCTTTCAAGCATGGTTACCAAGACCAAGTCCCTAGGGTTAAGAATTTGCGTTGCCATGCAGGAAAACATTGCTAATGTGCATGACCCCATTCAAAAGAATGGGGTTCATATTTGTACGTCTCAAAACGCACAAATTTCACACAATTTTAGCGCCCGTCTGAAGGCAACCTTAGAGTCTTGTTAGCCCTCTCAACCAACCCACCTGTCTGAGGGTTGTACACAATATGTTGGTGCTTGATTTTAAAGCGTTGGCACAGCTCTTTTATTATCTTTGACATGAATAATGTCCCTTGGGTAATAAGAATTTCTTTTGGGATCTCTGTCCTGGAAAACGTATAGAACAGTTTCCATGCAATACTTTTAGCAGCAGTATTTCTTAAAGGGACCCCTTCAGGATAATGAGTAGCATAGTCTAGCAAGACCAGGACATACTGATGTCCTGCCGCTGACTTGATTATGGGACTCACTAAATTCCTTCCAATTCCCTCAAATGGTGCCTCGATAATAGGGAGAGGCACTAATGGTCTGCGAAAGTGAGAGACATGGGCTATCATCTGACGTGGTGCAAGATTCACAGTATTCTTTTATTTCTTTATAAATTTCAGGCCAGAAGAACATTTGAAGGACTCTGTCCTGTGTCTTACTAGTCCCCAAGTTCATGATTATGTGTCACCTCAAGAACCTTACATCTGTATGACTTAGATAAGACTATCTGTTCAATAATATTCCCATTAATTTTAGTTAACCTATACATAAGATCATCATTAATGGAGAAATGGGGAAAACATTTTTTCAGCACTTGGTTCTTACAGTATGCCATTTATGACAACAACACTTTTTCATACATTTATGAGAGTAGGACCTCTCAATTGCACAGTAGTAAAGTTTATATGTGAAATCTCCAGTTCAGATTCACCCTAAAAAGGAGGAGGATCCTCATCATCTTCTCCAGCCAAGACCTGCAATGGAAAGTTAGTACATTCTTCTTTAGTGCCCACATTTATACTGTGCTCAGGAGGAGGTAGCTGTCTTCTAGACGTTACATCAGCTTCTTTAGTATGAGATGTTGCTTTTCCCCAAGAGTCCCAAAATAGAAGGAAATCACGCCCAAATATCACACTGTGCATCAAGTTTTTTACCATGCCTACTTCATAAGGCACAGTGTCTATTGTAAATAGCTAAAGGGTACACTTTTGTATCAACATGTATGCCTATCACACTCATGTGTTTTCCTGGTGCATAGCCTTCAGTTACTGGACTCGCATGAATTAAGGTAACCAGAGTTCAAAAGAGGCTTCACAAAAAAGTTGCTCACATTACACACTTGTCCCTCAGTCTCTAGTCCTGGTAATGCCAACCTCTATCACACTCCATGTGTAGTGGCCCAGTACATCATCCTGATCCCCTCCATAAATGTCATATGTTTGTCTTCTGTAGATGCACTGTGCAAGCCTGTCTTGTTATTTCCCGTGTGTGTGTTGCACATCTGTGGTGCTTGAGAGGTTAATTCTAATAAAATCATTTCCTGCATGTAAATGTATCAGTCTGTCATATCATGTGGTATGAGTAAGGATATAACTAGGAGTTATTGAGAGTTGGAAAGCAGTTCCATCTTCTGGTCTTCAGAGAGTTCCATCTTGCCAGCCACCTAACACAGAGCCACATGGAAGCACCTTCAGCGTCCTTGTGGTGAAGATGGAAGAGGAGGAGAAGTATAGGGCCTTGACTAAATTCTGGATGTGAGTGGAGTGAGCCCCCAAATAAGAGAGTGAGCAGTTGTGAGTAATCACTTTTCCTTACAAGGCCAGTGCAGAGGTGCTAGTCAATCCTTCAATTGTTTAATTTTCCTATGCAGCAGTCCAGAGTCAGGATCACTGCGTCGAAGTATGCTCATTAATGGTCACACCCTCGCATCTCCAGAGCGGGGTGTAAATACTGAAAGGCAATAATTGCTGACAGAGTGTCTGTGGAGTGCCCCTACCCCTTCCTCCTCTGTAGTGTTCCCTTTCCAGGAGCGGTACCTGACAGATAACGTGGACTGCAGGACGGGTATCATACTATGTTTTCTCCCTGACCTCTGATCTCTTGTCTTTCTAAACTGCCTTGTAATTATTGTCTTCCAAGTTTTTCAAAAGTAAAGTTTATACCGGGCCCTAACCATTCCTAGAGACCCGAGGTACTTAAAAACTGTGTGTCTGCGATTATTCTCCACCAAGTATCATACCAGGGTGTAGGAACGGTGGTGTCACCCGTGACAATTACTACCCCCATCCTCCTGTTTATTGGCATTCCCTATCCTAGGGGTGTCGATGGTGGCCTGCAGTGTACTCTGGCCTTGGGTGCGTGTCATCCCTCAGGGAAAAGGAGTCTGGTTAGTGCCGCCATGACAAGCCATCACTTAACCCTCCCAGCTCCCCACGTGTGTCAAGTGTCCGGGGTCTCCCTATGGGGTGCTGCACATGGGCTTGTTGTTTAATGAGGAATTGGCTGAGATATGATCCAAATCCTAGAACCTTCAACACTGAAACACTCTTGTTATCCTTGGTAGAGAGTTCTTTTGGCTCATAAATTTCTGGCCCACGTGGTGCCAGCTAAGGTGCACTTATCTCTTTCTCTGAGCATTTTAACCCCCCTTCAGCAGATGGAAGTCTCTTAAAAGCAGTGGGCCAGATGCTCCTAGAGGAAGTCTGGGCAGCAGGGATGTCACAGAGATAATCTTCTGTTGCAACATATCTGTTCACGAGGTCAACCAGCCAATTGTCATCTTTGGGGTCTCCATGACCGACCCAGGATTGCAACTCCACAGGGACAGCACATTTGTAGCGATCAACCACTACCCTTTTCACGATCTAGACTGACGTGCAGACATCTGGTTTCAGCCATTTCTTGACTAAGTGAAAGGATCAAACATCTAGGACCTGGCAGGTTGTGTACCATACTGGCATGGACAGCAGCCGTGACCCCCAGATGAGCAAGTATTTCAGCTTTCAGCTTTGCTGAGATATTTATATTGTGCTTGCTAAGATCATGGTAAGCTTTTTGGAGTTCAGCAGTCAGATATTGTGTGAGAACCACTCATTCCACTCCTGGGAATTTCTCTCTCTCTGCAGACATCTCAAATACAGTCAGATGTGCTTCTATATCATCCTTGGTAGTCATCTTTTGTAGAGACCGTTGCACAACCTGTCTTGCACTTACAGTCACTGGAGCCCTTTTTTTCAGGATGCCCTGCAACAGTCTCTCTCAGCAGTGCAATTTGTTCCTATAGTACCTGGGGTTGCTACTCGAACCCTTGTTGCTAATGAGTTTCGCCTGGTTCAAGTGAATGTTTGCCTGCATCAGCTGCTTGACAAGCTCTTCCAGAGCAGTCGACTGTGATTGCATAGTAGTAGCCAGTTTCACCCAAGACATAAACTCAGCTCTTTGACATCAATAGGTTGTCATGCCATTGCCCAAAGCAACCAGGTCTACCCGCATCCTTCAAAATATGTGGCATTGGGGGGTGGGAATCTGCAAGGACACAGTCACTCACACAGTCCATACGAAGTCCATCTAGCTTTATTTTATCCAAGCAACAGAGAATCAGTCAAAAACCGCCACTTGCAAACAGAAATAAAACACTGACCCGGCAGGGCACTGACTAGACAGGACTTTACTCACTTAGTAACAACATGGAGCGTTTCTCAGGAAAAAAAGCAGCAGTTCACAGTGCACTTGTGCTCACCCCCAGGCTCTGCCACAGACTGGGTTATAGTGATTTATGTTCTAGTAATGAGCTTAATGGAAACAGCTGACCTAACTGGGACCCAAATAGAAGTCCTGTACTGGATTTCCATCTCAACCCTGCTAAACAACATGTCTCTGCATTGTCTGTTTATGTAGCAGTCATGGAGTACGTGCTATTAGTGTTCCCATCAGCTCTCAGTATTTACTAAATTGTAAAGATATGTAGCAGCATCAAAGGTCTACGTATCTTTACAATTTGGTGGACATTGGATGGGGCCAGAGGTCCATGGTCCCAATGGAAGTGGCTTTGCATGAGCTTGAATATCTTCACCCCTGCAAGATTGGCAGATACACTGAGTGCTGCTGGAACCTGTTTGTATACTGTAGCTCTCAGTATTTTTCAGTTGCAGTGTCTCGTAGGGTGACCCCAGACACAAGGCACACATCGAGGAGCAGGGAGGGCAGAGTGGTCACTTGTCATGGTGGAACTTACCAGGCTCTTTCCTTGAGGGATGCACGTAGCCTCGGCCAGAGCAGTGCTGGGCCTCTTACGGACACCCCTAAGATAGGGATGCCCAATAAACTAGAGAACAGGGATAGCAGATGTCACGGCTGACACCACCGTTCTGTTACCCACTGGTATGACCCTTTGCGGTAAACAATGGAGCCGCAGACAAAAGTAATGTATCTCAGGTCCTTGGGAACATTCAGGACCCGGCAAAACTTTACTAAACATAAGTTGCAGATGATGGTACAATTTACACAAAATTGGTAGTGCAGGTAAAGAAGCAGACTTGAGAGTACCTGCACCAAGTGAGCCCAGACTTCAGGATGGCCGGATGTGAAAACAAATGGGTGTACCTCTACGCAGTGATCCCCTAGCTCAGGACGGCCACATAGAAAAAAGAATCACATAGTACCTCTGCACTAGGCCTGGTCATATGCACCTTCTCTTGTTCGTGCTTTCTCTCTCTCTTCTCAAGGAACTCACTCTGCGACGGTTGCTGTCACACAGGTAGTCGGGAACCGCTCTTCCTCTTCTATTCTTCACCACATGGGAGTTTAAGGTACTCCTATGTGGCTTGCACTCTCTCACAGGAACCCAGAAGAAGAAAACTGATTTTCCCGCTCTCACACACTCTTATTTATATTCTCACGACCTCCCTCCAGAATGCTGTGGAGAATAATTGTATTAGTGGATCCGGAGCTCATAGTTCCATGAGAAAGAGGGGGGCACTGTAAGGTCTGCTACTCATGTCTACTGCCCTATTGTGGTTTCGGGCAGCCACAAGCATCATTCTGGTATTTCTGTGCATTTGGAACCTATGCCTGTTTTCATCCAGCACTGAGAGGGTTAACCAGTCCGCTGGCTCTCAGCTCAGCTGTGGAATTAATGGGCAATCACTTCCCTTTTTTAAGCTGAGCTGATGCACTTCCTTGTTGCCTCAGTATTGGGTTTTCCTCTGTGTCACTCCACTGCTAGGTCTTCTGTCTCTGGACTGTTTAAGTCTATTTTGACCATTCTCTGCTTGTCCCAATTGTATCTTTGCCTTGAGTCCTGTATCTGTGTCAATTTCTTTCTGTCTGTGCTTCATTCTTATCTCTGTAGTAAGTTAGTTCTGTGCAGTATCTTCCTTTTTGTGTTTCAGTACTTCATCCCTATTTTCTGTCAGGGCTAGTCAGGCCCTAGGTTCTAGCGCAGGGCCGCCCTTATCAAGGCGATTACCCTGCTTATAGGCAGGGTCCCTGCCATCTCCCTGCTTACCTTAGGGCCAGTTACCCTTCTGTAGGTACTCCTGTCTGCTGAAGTCAGCTGCTCATCACCCGGTCTGGTATAAAAACATGGTTGGTTACCCAGTGGGTCGACATTCCAAAACCTGTAACAATCTATACAAAACCTGCCCCCTTCATACATCACTGACCTGATATACTGATACCCCCACATGTAATCTATATACAACCTGTCCCCTCCATACATCTCTGACCTAATATCCTGATACCCCCACATGTAATCTATATACAACCTGTCCCCTCCATACATCATTGAACTAATATCCTGATACCTCCCCATATGTAATTTCGAATCCTTAAAAGACCTCCTCCTCTGCTCTCCTTTAATTTGCTCCTCACACAGCTGTCCACAGAATTTCTCCCATGCATCAGCTGTACTCTAAAACTGACTACCATAACACTTCAAACTCTCTTACACCTTGGAAAGCTTCAAAAAATGCCTACAACCTACCTCAATCCTGCTGCCACCAAGACATAAGCTCCTTCGAACCTCATCTACTGGCTCCTTTTCCCTCCCATGTAGACTGTAAGGCCATTCTCACATAGGCATTTGTAACATATCACATTTTTAAGCGTGGTGTTTTACAGCATTTCCGAATGGCATTTTAAAGACGGTCAACAGAATTTTTAATGCACCTCATTATTGCAATTGGTGATGTGGTGCTGAAACACACTAAAATAGAACAGACAGTGTTAGAAATGCCACGCTAAAAGGCTTGTCTGAGAAGCTCCACTGAAATCAGTGGAGGGTCAGTACAGCATTTTTAATGGGTCTTTGAAACGCCCACTAAAACGCTGTAAACAAAAACGCCTGTGTAAGAGTGGCCTAAGCAATATTGGCAAGGTCCTTTAACTTGTTATCAATTTGCCAGTAATGTAGTAAATGCTTATTGTTCCTGTTGTTTTATATATGTAATGTATTTAAACCTGTTATTGTATGTACATTACCCGGAAATCAACTGCGCTTTAAAATTAATATTTATAACTGTACATCCAGCACTGGTGATGTCTGTACACAAGAGAGTCCTTCATATCTGTCATTTCTTATAGGTAAAACTCTGGTGGAACAAATTGTACTAGATGAGTACGGGCACCAACTTCCCCCAGAACTGAAAGGTAAGTGTACATTCTGTCACATATACCAGGACTCATGGCATAAGGTACGGGACCTAACCACAGGGTTGACTTATTTCCAACTATCTTGATTCTGCATTGATCTGTATTTGCCTAAAGGAAAAGAATACAAATACAGAGGCAAAAACATAAAATAAAGGTCATGCTGCATTTTCAAAAAATGACCATAAAAAGTAAAGCCATGTGATTAGCCCTATGGATTTTGTGGTAATAGAGTACCGGAAGTGGACACTAGAAGGCTTTATTTCAGCTTTTCCAACAGAGAAAAGGTGCCTTTGCATGATAATTAAGAGGCACCTGTGAAGATTTTGTTAAAGGAGTGGGTATGACACTCCTGTTTAGCTTGGACTTGGAACTCCTGAGATTCAGCCACCAACTCTATAAGAGAAGAGTGGCCTTCTGTAGAAGGCATTGAAGGGGACCTCCAGGGTCATCGGGTCCAACCCCCTACTCAGTGCAAGATTCACTAAATCATCCCAGACAGATATTTGTCCTGCCTCTGTTTGAAGACTTCGATTTAAGGAGAACTCACCACCTCCCATACCAATCTGTTCCACTCATTGATCAGCCTCATTATCCAAAAGTTTTTTCTAATATCTAATGTGTGTCTCCTCCCTTTCAGTTTCCTCCCATTGCTTCTAGTCTTTACTTGTACAGATGAGAATAGGGCTGATCCCTCAGCACTGTGACAGCCCTTCAGATATTTCTAGACAGCTATTAAGTCTTCTCTCAGCCTTCTTTTTTGAAAGCTAAACATTCCCAGATCCTTTAATTGTTCCTCATAGGACATGGTTTACAGACCCCTCACCATCTTGGTAGCTCTTCTCTGAACTTGCTCCAGTTTGTCTATGTCTTTTTTAAAGTGGGCTGACCAGAACTGGACACAGTATTCCAGATGAGGTCTGACTAAGGAAGAGTAGAGGGGGATAATTACCTCACGTGATCTAGACTCTATGCTTCTGTGGATAGTGTGGATAATGGACTTTGGTTATGATGATGTGATGTGTGATGGCACCAGGCCTGTGAGTTAGGGACAAATCTAATGTATAGATAGTGGCTAGATGGCAAGGTGTTTATTTGTGTACTGGTTTACTGTCAAATGTAGAGTGCAGTGAACATTTACTATGATGAAATAAAACTGGCAGATGCCAGATAAAGAAAATTCCGATTGTCAAGTGAGTTTCTGAGAGTGATGCCAACCATCTTGCGTAGAGAACATGGCGATCTCAAGTTGCAACTATTCCCCTAATGTCACAATTTACATTAATTTCCTATTACAGTCCCATCAACACAGACTTAATGCAGAAAAAACACATTCCTCTGAAAGCAGCCTCAGGCTAATTTCACACAGGTGAGCATGATATTGGGCGATATTGAATCACGGCCCCTTATTTCACTCACCATCCATGTGAAATCCCCAAGGATACAAGGCATTTTCGTGTCAAACCAGCCTCACATCACCATGGGGATGCAGGGTTCCTCCGGCGCAGCTGTCTGTCGCTGCAGGGGAACATGGAATTTCTCGTATCATTTCCAATTAGAGATTCCCATTTAAGGTCCCATTGAAAACAATGAGCACTGCGATGCGACAGCACATGGCGCTGCAAGATAGAGAATGCCGTGTCTTGTTTCCCGCATCGCGGTGCCATATGGAAAAAGATCGCTGAAGTATATGACTCTATTCAAAAGAATGGGGTTTATATCCGTGTGACATTTGTGCATTTCAAAATGCACAAATCTTGCACGATTTTCCCACCTATGTGAAACCAGCCTTAGAATTACTCAGATATTAGGGTTAAACCTTTCAAGACCAGGGATTTTTAGTTGTTTTTTTTTACATTTTCTGTTTCCACCTTCCAAGTGCCATAACTTTTTTTTTTTTAAATTTTTCCTTTGACATAGCTGTATGACTTATTGTTTTTTGTCGGGGACACATTTTATTTTTTATGCACTACATAAAGTACTGAAAACTTAAAAAAAATGTCAGTGGGGTAAAATAAAAAAACACTATTGCACCTTTTTGGAGGGTTTTATTTTTATTGCGAAAATACAGTGCAAGCAAAAGCCCTTGCCAACAACACTCAAACACATTTAATATCTGAAAAAGATAGATAACTTGCTTATACTAACTACATAAAAATACAAGGTTCTAAGCCCATATTATGATCAAAACATGTGGGCTCATCTGCCATGTCAAGGCGAACCCCATTGGATAGGTTCCTATTTTGAAACCCCTCTTTGGGCATAAGCCTCTAACTAATTTAAAGCTTTATACCAGGCTGTGTATTTTAATTAGAAGACCTGGGTAGATATGTGGATGGCCACTTCTCCATGAATGCAAACAGAAAAAAGAGCACTTCCAACAAATAAAACAAAACATTACGAGCATAAAGTGTGGTTAAAATGACAGGTACACTTTAATCTGCTGATCAGTACAATTGCAGCAAAGAGAAATGTAAGTTGTTTTTTTTTAATATTATACTGTGTTTAAAAAATTAGGACTTTAAAAATTGCTTTCTGTAGCAATCTTCTGTACTACATAGCATTTTTTTCTGTGTCAGGCTTTGTCACAGACTGCACAAAGGCTGCTTTGACAGTCGAAACGCTGTCAGGCTTATGTGCAACAAATAAGGATGAAGCACTTTTAATCTATCAGACATTGTGCTATTGGTACCCCTAATGGCTCTTTCCTGAGACTGTTTTCAGGTTAAAGAAATATATCCTGATGGTAGACCACCAATAGTTAGAAGATTGAATATCCAAAAATAGAGAGGTCAAAGACAATTTGAATGGTCGAAACGTTGCCTGTACCATTTTAAAGGATGGGATAAAAAAACTGTTTTATGCACTGAAGCTGTCCTGCTGCCATTCATATTGGATTTGAGTATTTATAGTTAGAAGATAGACAACTTCTTAGATATGTATTTAAATTTGGCAAAAATTTAAATTTGGTAAATTTGGTAAAATGTTATTTAACTCAAATATTTTTGAGTTTAGAGGGTACCTAAATATTTTTTTAGTCTGGAGTACTGACTTAGCAAAACACCTCAGAATTCTACCTGTGATTGTATAAAAAAATATACATGGTGATTGCTCCATATTTATTATTTCCTTTAAAAGTTAGCAGAGAAGATTCCACGGTGCTGCTGATTATGAAGCTCGGAGAGGAAGAAAGATGCTGACTAGAGATGAGCGAGCACCAAAATGCTCGGGTGCTCGTTACTCAAGCCGAACCTTTCGTAATGCTCGAGAGCTGATTTTGAGTAACGAACCCCATTGAAGTCAATGGGAGACTCGAGCATTTCTCAAGGTGACCCATGCTCTGAATAGGGGAGGGTGTGTGATTCACCTGAAAACATCAGAAAGTGATGAAAACACCACAGAAATGGATAGGGAACAGCAGGGGCAGCATGCATGGATGCATCTGGGGCTCCCAGGTCACACTATTAAGCCAAATTGTGGGCAAGACCATAATCAGCAAGGCACACGCGCTGGCACATATTAGCTAAGCACCACACTAGGTGGAACGAAGGCAAATCATTGCCTGCGGGTTACATTACTGCCTCTTATCCTGTGTTACATGCTGGCATTGCTGGCCAATCCCCCCAGGACGCAGGCACGAGCCTGCGTCCACAGTGTACTGAAATTTTCCTCAGCACAGCGTCCAGCTGTCCCCATCCCAGACGGGGTAAGGCGCCTTCTCAGTAAGCCACAGCGTACTGAAATTTTTCCCAGCGCAGCGTCCAGCTGTCCTCATGCCACACGGTTGCTCGATAGCCACACCACCCTCATGTCTATTTATAAGTGCATATTGGATGAGGAGGAACAGAAGACACACACTGCAGAGGGTTGGCAGGGCCTGGCAGCGACTCTCTTTGAAATTGTGGGCGATAGCCCACAATGCTGATGAGAATTGCTGATAAATTAACATATGATCATAATTCCAATCCCCTGCCACAAATGTGGGCATAAAGGGGACTTGGATGCCAGTACTTCTACACATCTCCACAATTCAACAACCCATTCTAAAACAAAAGATTTTTTTTACCCAGAGTGCAGGTGAACCCCTGAAAGATTTGTTTACCAAGAGTATAGGTGAACCCTTGAAAGATTTGTTTATTAAGAGTGTAGTTGAACCCCTGAAAGATTTGTTTACCAAGAGTGCAGGTGAAACCCTGAAAGATTTGTTTACCAAAAGTATAGGTGAACCCCTAAAAGGATTTGTTTACCAAGAGTACAGGTGCACCCTTGAAAGATTTGTATACCAAGAGTGCAGGTAAAAACTTGAAAGATTTTTTGAGCAACAGCTAGTACTTGCTTAATGGGATTCAGGTGGCGGTCCACCGACAGGCAAGCTACTGCCTGTCCTAGCCCCTGCCTCTCCCCGAGGGGCTTGTTAACCAGTGCCCCAGGGTAAGACAGCATGAACTGTAAAGAAATTAGTGGCCAAAGATGGACACTGCACTTAAATACATTTCCTTTTAAAATTGTGTTTCACAGCTGACAAATCGCAAACAAATTAATGTATGATTGTAAGTGCCATCCCATGCCACCTCCGTCGCAGAATTTCATTAGCCACAAACATCAGCATAGGGGGGACTCAGAGGCCAGTACTTCTACATTTTTAATGAAGAAAACAACCCATTTTAAAAAGCAGAATTTTTTTTTACCTAGATTGCAGGTGAGAACATGAAAAATTTTGAGCGAGAGTGCAGGGTATTTGTTTACCAAGAGTATAGGTGAACCCCTGAAAGATTTGTTTACCAAGAGTATAGGTGAACCCCTGAAAGATTTGTTTACCAAGAGTGCAGGTGTACCCCTGAAATATTTTTTTAACATAGAGCTCTTACTTGCTTAATGGGATCCAGGTGGCGGTCCACCGACAGGCAAGCTACCCCCTGTCCCAGCCCCTGCCTCTCTGAGGGGCTTTTTAACCAGTGCCCCATGGAAAGACAGCATGTACGAGGGGGTGCTGATAAGCTTTTGGCTTTACCCAGAAACAAACGAGATAAGAAGATGAAACTTTACATTTATTCCACATACTCTCCACTGATGTCAACACACTTCTTACATCGGTATTCCAAGTTCTGTAAGCCTTGCAAAAAGAAGCATTTCGGTTGTGCCTCAAACCAGTCATCCGTAGCAGCCATGGCATCAGAAATGGTGTGAAATTTGGTACCCTTGAGGTGTTTCTTCAGGTTTGGAAACAGATGATAGTTGGAGGGAGCTAGATCTGGTAAATACAGTGGGGGGGGGGGGGGGGGTCAACCAGCTGGAAGCCTAGCTCCACCAGTTTTGCCATGGTCGCTTGTGCAGTGTGAGCAGAGGCGTTGTCTTGCAGGAACAAGATTCCTTTGGAAAGCTTGACGCGCCTTTTGGCCTTCAGAGCTGCCTTCAATTGGTCCAGAAGTTCGATGTAATACCTTGCATTGATGGTGGAGCTATTTTGAAGGTAGTCCACTAGCAGCACACCCTCCTTATACCAGAACACAGACGCCATCGCCTTAGTGGCTGATTTTTGCACCCTGAACTTCTTTGGGTGAGGAGAATCACTGTGCCTCCACTCTTTTGACTGCTCCTTGGTTTCAGGGTCATACAAATAAATCCAGGTCTCATCCATAGTGACCAGTCGATCTAGGAAGTTTTTATTAGTCCAGAAACGCTGACAAATAGACCGGGAAGTTTTCACTCGCATGCTTTTCTGATTTGTTGTCAAACATTTGGGCACCCACTTTGCAGATAGCTTCTTCATGTTTAAATGTTCATGGATAATGACACAAACACGTTCACAAGAAATCCCCATGATGTCTGCTATTCCTTTAGTTGAAATTCGCTGATTCTCCAGTATGAGGTTGTGCACAGCATCGACGATTTCCGGAACAACAACAACAACCTCTCTTGGTCGTCCAGGACGTTCCTCATCATTGGTGCTGAAGTGGCCTGTTTTAAACTTGGCAACCAGTTCTTAACTGTAGAATATGAAGGGTAATTGATCTCCCAATGTCTGCGACATATCACTATAAATATCCTTCGTGGACTTTCCTTGCAGAAACAAGAATTTTATCACTCCTCTGCTCTCATTTGTTGTGAATATCGCCTTAGACTCCGCCATTTTGTTTTCCCACTTGCCTAGATCACTGTTGCCATAAGCTACAAACATAAAATTTAGAAAACATATATTAGACACATAAGGATTTCCTGTGATGTAACATTCGTTACCATAGAAAAAATAGAACATAAAGCCAAAGACTTAACAGCAGCCCCTCGTACTATGAGGAAATTAGAGCGGCCACACCAGGACAATTCGTTCTGTCTCGGTGTCAGATAGCTGGACACTGCGCTTGGATACATTTGTGGACTCTGTGGGTGTATGAAGCTGGAACCAGCACGTTTGCTTAACTCTAGTGGTGAACCTCTTCAAAATTGGGGGTGAGAACCTGGAGGCGGCCCTCAGAAAAAATTGTTTTGACAGAGCTTGGAGGCAGCCCTCCAAAAGACAGGAATTAGGTCCTACCTGTTAATTCCCTTTCTTGAAGTCATCCTGACAGCATACACCTGAAGATTGTTCTCTGGACACCTGTTGGGACAGGAAGCGGAAAAAAACACAAAAGGCAACTCCCATCACCGGCTCACCAGTGCGTACCAAATGACTACAGTGACCCGGCTCTTGCTCAACCAATATTTTTTAATACAGAAATCGTAATACAGTACGTTACTTCACGTGAAACATAACTCAAGGGGAGGGAAAAGCCCCTATGCTGTCAGGATGACTTCAAGAAAGGAAATTAACAGGTAGGACCTAATTCCTGTCTTCCCCTTGTCATCCTGACAGCATACACCTGGAGAAGTACTAACAATCTGAGGGCTTTTTTAGGGGGGGACCACCGCTTGTAGAACCTTACACCCAAAGGCCATATCACGGCTGGTCCCTAAGTCCAGGCGGTAATGCCTGGTGAATGTGTGGGTATTCGACCATGTGGCAGCCCTCCAGATTTGGTCGGTTGTTGCCTGGGCTCTCTCCGCCCAGGAACAGGCGACCGCCCTGGTGGAATGGGCTTTAACGTTGCCCGGGAGGGAAATCCCTTGGGACCGGTACGCGTCTTCAATGGTCCTTCTGACCCATCGCGCTAAGGAGTCTTTCATAGCGGCCCCTCCTCTGCCCGGACCCTGAAATTGAACAAAAAGGTTGTTAGATTTCCTGAAGGAATGCGTGACTTCCAAATACTTCAAGACTGCCCACCTAACGTCTAAGTTATTGAACCGCTGTTCCTTGGTGTTACGGGGTTCCTGGCAGAAGGAGGGAAGAACTATGAGCTGTTCCCTATGAAAGTCCATGAGGACTTTAGGCTGGAAAAAGGGGTCAGGTTTGAACACTATTTTGTCTGGAAAGACGGTCATATATGGAGTCCTGATGGAGAGGGACTGGATCTCCCCAATCCGTCTGGAAGATGTGATAGCGACTAGAAAAGCTACTTTATAGGAAAGTATCCTGACTGATAGTTCCTCCAGGGACTCAAAGAGGTGTGCACAGAGTGCCTGTAAAACTAAGTTAAGGTCCTAGGGGGGCATAGTTTGCCTCACAACGGGGTGAAGTCTGACTGCAACTTTGAGATATTTTCTAATCAGCCTATGGTCACCCAAGGGGGAGTCAAAGAAGGCTCCCAAGGCGGCTACCTGGACCTTGAGGGTACTAGGTCTTAGCCCCATATCTAACCCATCCTGCAGAAACTCCAAGATCTGACCAATGTTAGGTTGTTGGAGATCATGAATGCTATGACCCAACCACCAAGAGAAGGTATCCCAAATCCTAATGTAGATATTTCTAGTGGATTTTTTAAGGCTCTCGCATAAGGTAGTTACTACCCTTCCTGATAGACCTTGGTTCAGGTATTTTACCCATTCAGATTCCAGGCCGCCAGTCTGAACTTTCGGACCCCTGGGCATATCAGAGGATCCTGCTGCAGGAGGTCGTCTCTCTGTGGAAGATGTAGAGGGTCCTGGGTCGAGAGAGCGGCCAGGAGCGGAAACCAGGGTCTTTTGGGCCAGAATGGAGCCACTAGGATGACAGAGCCTGGGGGCCCCTGGATCTTTCTCAGGACCAGTGGGATTAGGGGTATAGGTGTGAAAGCGTAGGTGAGATCCCAGTCCCAGGTCTGGGACAGAGCGTCCGTTCCCAGAGAACACCCGTCTGCTCCCCTGGAGAAAAAAAACGGGGACATTTGGTGTTCTCCTGCGAGGCGAACAAGTCCACCTGTGCTGTCCCCCACTTTTCTATGATCAGCTGTAATGCGTGCGGGTGAAGAGTCCATTCCCCCGGATCTATCTTTCTGTGGCTGAGGAGATCCGCCATAAGGTTTTCTGGGCCCCTTACATCGAAGGCTGTGAGGGAAAGTGTCCGCTGTTCTGTCCAGCCGAGAAGTTTCACCGCTAGGCCTTGGAGTTGGGGGTTCCGCGTGGATCCCTGGTGACGAATGAGGGACACAGTTGTCACATTGTCAGAAAAATTTTTCATGTGTCTACCTCTGATATCCGCCTCTGTCAGGGAAAATTTCTAAGTACAGCACCAATCAGGCCCACCCCACTTGCCCCGCTGCCGGCGGTAAAGAAGAGACACCACACAGAGGTCTGGTATAGCTCCTCACGCGGGGACATGACTGCACTGCGCCCTTTATTACAGATTACATGAGATCTTATACCCTTTGGTCTCATCACTAGAAATGGGTGATGGGCTCATTGGCTCAAATTCACCGCATAACCATATATGGGAAGTCCGGATTTCCGGCCTGAGACAGTGAAAGTTATGTACGTAGTTGAACAGTCGTTATCTTGCTACGGCGCCTCTGGAAAAACAGCCAAGCACACGGCCTTGTGTCTGGTTCTTCTTTGCTGTGTTTAAAATACATTTTGTCTTCGCCTGGCAAGGCCTTTGGAATATCTGGTATAAGGCGAAGTATTAAGTTTTTCATAGAGTTAGTACTTATGAGAATAAAGTTAGTATGCATATAAAAAGAAAGGCACATAACTATATCTATATAAATGTATATATTCCAGTGTTTTCTTTTCTACCTACAAGGATATATATTTCCTTCTCAAATCACCCTAAAAACTTAATACGGAGATCAAGCACCAGACCTTGCACTCTTCCTTGGTCGCCTCTCCCTTGCATCAGGGTTTCTCCACTTGCCCGTAAGGCCCTACTCCTAGGAGGGGGGATCCCTACCTCACCTCAGAAGGAGGCCATGCATTCCCTGGGCTTATTTCCGGGCATCCATACCCTCTATCTGTACAAGTTAACACCCCACAGAGTGTGCCCTCGCCGGAACCTAAGGTCTTCTGCACTATCCCTAGGCAAATGGGAATTCCACTGACAGTCCATCTTATGAGACCGGGGCAGACACAGTACTAGTACATTTCTCCATTCTTCTGGTAACGTACGTGGTTGGCATTATCGGAACTGGCTCTTCATCTTTTTCAAACAAGGGAAACGTTGGTGTCCAGTCCCTTACTCATTATCCAGTCCCTTACTCATACTCTTTTTGATCAAAGGGATAATACACATACAGGAAATTACATACCCCACCTCTTTCTGCTAAAATCATATCCAGGGCCACTTTATTTTGGAACGTCATGGATGCAGTGGGCCCTAACTGGTCAGCTAACCCTTGTAAAGCATCCCTGGTGTAGTTTACAAACCTCTGCCGATTGTAATAGATATAATTCATCCAATCTACATTATTATTAACAGTGACAATAGCAAATAAGGACTCAAAACCTGCTTTAACCTGATCTCTAGAATTAAATTCATCTGGCACCCCCCTTGGCACTCCTATTAGATCTATGTATACATGTGGATCAAAGTTACCACCTGGAGCGTCAACTTCTCTTAGCACGATGCGGTGTTGGATTCTCACCCTCAGTGTAGTCTTCATATTGCACATTTGATTGTATTAATTTGTTCTGAAACAGGGGGCTAGTGTACAGTAGTCAAAGGTGTGTGTTAGAGGAATTGTACCACATTATAGCATGTAAAGGATATGCAGGATCATTAGTTTTTTCAGTGCGAAGTGTGGATCCAAGTGGGCTTTCCTTCGAGCTTGTCTGCAGTTGGGGTGGTAAGCAACATCTGGTAGGGACATTCAAACCGGGTTTCTCTCTCAAACTTTTTCACATAGACCCTGTCACCTGGTTTCAGATTGTGACACTCATCTGTAGGACCTGGGAGAAAAGCAGAGACTACAGAATGCATTATTGACAATTCCTTGGAGAGAGCTATGACAACATTAACAAGAAAATCATTCCCCAAACTCTGCTACTGTGGCATGTACCCTCCGGAGAAAAAGAAAAACTAATGGAAGACACTCAATTCAACATTTGCCCGTTTTCTCTATTGTCTTTTGTATCTATTTTCCCACTACTCCGCGGATGGTAGGGTGTGTGAAAAGCCTGGAATATACCCAAAACAAACATGATGTGTTGCATTATTTCACCTGTGAAGTTTGTACCTTTGTTTGAGTCAATCACTTCCGGTACCCCATATCTGCGGATTACCTCATTCATGAGCTTCTGTGCGGTTACCTGCTTATTTACTTTGGTAACAGGGTAGGTCTCTGACCTGAAAAGAAATCAACAACAACAAGCACATATTCATACTTCCCAACAAGTGGGAGCTGAGTGTAGCCAATTTGCAATCCCTGAAATGGGTAGAGTGGCCCTGGCAAGTGTGATGTGGCAAATTTACTTCTGCCCTGTTGCTTTACGGCAAAGATCATGCAAAATTAGACAAATGATGCAGCAGCTACAGAAAACCCAGGAGCCACCCGTCCTCGTTCAAGCATCGACATCATTGCTGCTTTAAGAGGTGCGTCTTTCCGTGCATCAGCTGGGCCATCATGGGGCACAGGGACCATGGTAGGCAAGTGCTGTTGACTGTTCACCATACACCGCCCCTTTTTAGTCCATTTTTCCTTTTCGTCCTTGCTGGCTTGTAACTGTAAAGTCTTTAGCATATCAAAGTCCAAAGTTTTTATCAAAGTCCAAAGTTATTATCAAAGTCCAAGTTGTTAGTCAAAGTCCAAAGTGTAGTCAAAGTCCAAAGTTATTGTCAAATTCTTCTTTTCTTCTTTTCTTCCACGGCTTGAGGGCCGCTGCTTTTGCTGTGTGGTCTGTGATGGCGTTGCCTCTTGTTTCTCCGGTGTAGGAATAGGTGTGAGCTTTCCACTTTGTCAGGTAGAAGTAGGGCCTCCATGAGGCTCTGCACCGCTGCATCATTCTTAATTGGTTGTCCTGCTGAGGTAAAAAAAACGGTCTGGCCTTCCATGTTGGGCCGTAATCATGAGCTATGCCAAATGCATACCGGGAGTCAGTGTAAATGTTTGCCGTCTTACCTGTGGCCACTCCACACGCCTCAGTGAGGGCCTTTTTAGTTCCGCTTTTTGTACTGAGACATGCGGAGGCATTCTGCTTTTAGGACATCTTGTTGTGTGACCACTGCATATCCAGTGTGGAGTCGTCAATCACCCTGGGACCATCTATAAAAAACAACTCAAAATATGCATTGTTAACAAGGGCTTCAGTAACTTTTTAAAACCCAAATTTTCCTGTTGCATCAATGCCAGACAATCAGGCTGATACTCCATTTCACATAGATCAGAACCTTGTTGCAAAAAATTTTAAAAATTGCTGATTTGCAATACCTAGATCACCTATGCCTTCTCCTCCCCCCCTTTGAACCAGGGTACTCAATTGTAAGAAGAGTAGCCGGGTTTAAGGTATTATCACATTGTAAAAAGATTTGATGGATGCAGATAAGGCCTGTAAAATGTTAGCACCAATAACAGAGACATGAGTTACACCAGGGCAGAATAATCTACAAACATCTATCAATATTTGAAATGTGATATTCCTTTAAGTGAATTCATTATTAATCTGTTCCTGCCTGCAATGTCTTATCAAATTTGAGAGAGAGAAAAAAAAAACAAAAAAACTTTTACTAGCTGCTCAAGATTCTCACCCCCTCCCTTGTGGACAAGAGGGATGAAACATTACGTCCGTTACATCATCTAGTTCCACCCCTTCTATACTGGTCGCTTGCGTCTTTTTTTCACCTTCATTTAAGCTTAACAGTCTAAGCATCCACATCTCAACCAAGCAAAGTCCCATGCATGGGGGGGACCTCCATCCCTAGTCAATATCTGCATCACACACTCACCACAGCCCGAACACGGGTCACTAACTCTCATCCATCCATGCTCTCAAGTCTGCCCCGTCACCCACCATTGAAGGTGTACCAGTACACACAGACGCACAGACAAAAAAAAAGTTTGACAAACAAACATACATCAGTTGAAAAACATTGAGGTGAGTGCTATAATGTTATAAATTACATGATTCTATTGAGATGAGATTGTGAATGAGCGCTATTTTTGACAAATTATGTGAAAAAAAAAAAATTTGCTGAGTGACTGAGACATTCTATCTTTCTTATTTACTGAAACTATTATATGCTGTATAAAACGGTGAAGTATTTTAGAATGCGTGGGTATCTTTCTGCCCCCCTTGTCTTTCTTTCTCTGTATTTGACCCTGAACAAAAAGTGAAGTCTGAAAGTCCCCACCTTTGCAAAATATCTGTTATCTCTCTACGAATATGAAACACAGACTGAATAAGTTGTTTTAGTTTAACTATTCCCTGCATTTGAACTCATAATTAACACATATGCTGGGACCTTCTGACAAATTTAACATGTTTTGCATTTTCAACCCCTGTATTCTTAAAAGCCCCCACAGGATGTGAGTGGGATATAACTTTCTTACACCTGTATGAAAAAGAGACCAAGACGTGTCCATTTGTGATCAGAACCCAGTAAGAATATTCCTTAGAAATTGCTATATTTCCTGTCTTGTAAGACAGTATAATTAATTAAATTCATTTCAAGCCTCCATTCCATTTAAGCAAGCAAAGATATTTTCCAGGGTCATTTTTTCATTCTCTCTGCTTTGTTATCGCTTGACCTTGAAAACTAAACACAAGTTGCAGCTTCACATAAACAAGCCTTCTCCTCTAAAAGCAAGCTCAGTTAACCATTTGCACACATATATATCCACCTAGTATGGATTATACATATTATACACCTTTTCCTCTCTCTTTGCCAACAAATCACATGCTTTGTAACCTTCCTCTCGACTTTGCTTGTTACTTCAGCACTTTCTAGCAACCCTTGGTCTTTCAAGGCACGCTTCTTGGTCCTAAAGACCTCCTCCCAGACAACATTTTTGTAATCTACCGTGCGGGTCGATGTCACACATTTTCATAAGTTTTCTTACATTTTACAGATTGGAACTCTTGTCTCTCCTACTATCTCTCCTCCATCAATTGATCCGCACGGCGGCGGCCCATAAAGGGCTCTGTCTTCTTTAATAAGGTCTTACGCATATTAGAACAACAATAATAATAATAACACGCTCCATAGAGTGCATCCTTCTGACCCGAATTGTCAGCCCCTTATATATGGCAAAACAACCGAAGGCATCTTCTTCCATGGAACCAGTCCCAAAGAGTGCATCCCTCTCCTCAGCTAAACCATCAACAACTAAACTAAACTAAAACGGAGGGTTCCTTCGTCTGTGAGAACTATCTCACAGAGTGCATCCCTCTCAGCTAAACCATTAACAACTAAATAAACTCAAACGGAGGGTTCCTTCGTCTGTGAGACCAAATGAAAAGTAAGAGGAAAAAAAATATTCTGCAGATACAACAAACAACCTTCACTTTTGCTAGAACGCTACGGACTTCAACAACAAATAGACTACAGACTAGTTTCTGGGTGAGCGATTGGTGCGCATATCACGGTCAGTGGTCCATGACGGCAAACCCGAAGCCCACACGAGTTACCGTGTAGAACTCTTAACCCAACCCGTCCGGTCACAAAACACAGATAGTCCCTCCTGCTGCAAGACTCGCAGTGTAAAACACAACATAAATATATGCCGGTCTTACCTGGAGTTCTGTGAGTTGATCAGGCTCGGTTTGCAGCAGGACGGCTTCCCCGTGGCGTGGATCCGGGTGGACAGGGCTGCACGGCTCCGGTTTTGTCGTCCCAGGTTTTGGCACCAATTGTCAGGGAAAATTTCTAAGTACAGCACCAATCAGGCCCACCCCACTTTCCCCGCTGCCGGCGGTAAAGAAGAGACACCACACAGAGGTCTGGTATAGCTCCTCACACGGGGACATGACTGCGCTGCGCCTTTTATTACAGACTAGCGTACCCGTCGCGCGTTGCTGCGAAGACAGACATACATACATACATTCGTTTTTATATATCTAGATGACGGCAGCAGCGACCACTGAGGTTTTGTAGGCCGCTGCTTCCCCCTTGCAGGCTGAATAAAATAGCCGTTGTGTGGAACATCCAATTTATCCGGCTGCTGTGGCTTCTTGGGAAGATAGCCTAGTACATGTTTGCCCACTTCCAACTCCAATGGAGACTGACTGTAAATGGCTGGCGTGCTCTAGTATTTATGGTTTCAAGCTGTACGTGTCATTGCATACAGTCTATCTATCTATCTATCTATCTATCTATCTATCTATCTATCTATCAGGGTTATTGCATACAGTCTATCTATCTATCTATCTAGAGGAAAGGGCTGCACGGGTGGACAGGGCTGCACGGCTCCGGTTTTGTCGTCCCAGGTTTTGGCACCAATTGTCAGGGAAAATTTCTAAGTACAGCACCAATCAGGCCCACCCCACTTTCCCCGCTGCCGGCGGTAAAGAAGAGACACCACACAGAGGTCTGGTATAGCTCCTCACACGGGGACATGACTGCGCTGCGCCTTTTATTACAGATTACATGAGATCTTATACCCTTTGGTCTCATCACTAGAAATGGGTGATGGGCTCATTGGCTCAAATTCACCGCATAACCATATATGGGAAGTCCGGATTTCCGGCCTGAGACAGTGAAAGTTATGTACGTAGTTGAACAGTCGTTATCTTGCTACGGCGCCTCTGGAAAAACAGCCAAGCACACGGCCTTGTGTCTGGTTCTTCTTTGCTGTGTTTAAAATACATTTTGTCTTCGCCTGGCAAGGCCTTTGGAATATCTGGTATAAGGCGAAGTATTAAGTTTTTCATAGAGTTAGTACTTATGAGAATAAAGTTAGTATGCATATAAAAAGAAAGGCACATAACTATATCTACATAAATGTATATATTCCAGTGTTTTCTTTTCTACCTACAAGGATATATATATTTCCTTCTCACCTCGAAGCCACAAACAGCCTTCCAGACGACACAAAGTTCTTTATAGTTGGAGGACTGAATAGCCTCCTCCCGGTTCCAGCCCCCATGGACATAATAACCACCTAAGTGGGCCCCCCAGCCAGTTGCATTCGCATAGGTAAAAATAGATATTGGGGATGCGGGATACCAAACCGTGGACGTGGCAAGGTTGGTCGTAGACACCCACCACTCCAGCGATTTCTTTATCTTGGGGGAAAGGAGAACTAGCCGATCCAGGGAAGAAGGTGATCTATCCCATTTACCCAGGATAAACTCCTGGAGGGTTCTGCAGTGAAGCTGAGCCCATGGGACTACCCTGATGCAAGAAGTCATGAGGCTGAGGACCCTCATGCCTCTCCTAAAGGAAACCTTAGTGGAGAGAGAGAGTGCCCGACACTCATCCAGGATCGCCTTCTGCCTCTCCAGAGGGAGGGACGAACGCTGGCGGCGAGAGTCCAGGATAACCCCCAGAAAATTTTCTCATGTTCGGGAAGGAGGCTAGACTTATTGAAGTTGACCATCCAGCCCAACGACTCGAACAAGTTAAGTGTGAGATCAATATGGGACCGGAGCTCTGCAGCTGACCCTGCTATGATCAGGAAGTCATCTAGATACGGGACAATCAAGACTTTGTTTGTCCTCAGTGCAGCCACCATCTCCAACACTAACTTGGAAAATAGCCGAGGTGCAGAAGAAATCCCGAACGGCAGGCACGTGAACTGGAAGTGTGCAGACTGATCCATCGATAACCAGAGCAAACCGCAGGAACTGCTGGAAATCTGGGTGAATGGGGACGTGATAGTAGGCGTCCTTTAAGTCAATGGTGGCCATGATACTACCAGGCGCGATTAGGGGGATCGCTGACCGCACTGATTCCATCTTGAACCTCCTATAAGAGATGAATTCGTTCAAAAATTTCAGATTAATGATAGTTCTATAAGAACCATTGGGTTTCTTGACGAGAAAAAGGGGGGAGTAGCAACCCCTGAACTGATCTTCTGCGGGCACCCGAATGATGGCCCCTAGAGATAACAGCTCCTGCACCCCCAGCTGAAGGGCCTGAGTGAACAAGGGCGACTGGCAGGGGTTGACCTCGAACCTCCGAGCAGGGAAGGAGGAAAACTTGATTCTGTAGCCCTCCCTAACCAGGCGTAGGGCCCAGGGATTGGAGGTCACCTTCCACTTGGGGGCAAACCCCATCAGCCTAGCCCCGACCTGTAGGGTCCTTGAGGGTGATATCTCACCCTTTCCGCCCTTGTCAGTAAAAATAGGAAAGTCCCGCAGCACACCTAACACATGCACTTCAGTGCAGAGGTTCCAATTTGTATATGCCAAGCCACCTGTGGGGTCATGAACCCAACCCCAAATAAATGCAATGGTATCCAAGGAGGCGGCAGCATCAACGGTGTAGAGATTGTAAAAAAAAAGGGGTTTTATTGCTCCATAAAATGGCGACGTTTTGACTTAATCTAAGTCTTTTTCAAGCTTGAAAAAGACTTAGATTAAGTCGAAACGTCGCCATTTTATGGAGCAATAAAACCCCTTTTTTTACAATCTCTACACCGTTGATGCTGCCGCCTCCTTGGATACCATTGCATTTATTTGGGGTTGGGTTCATGACCCCACAGGTGGCTTGGCATATACAAATTGGAACCTCTGCACTGAAGTGCATGTGTTAGGTGTGCTGCGGGACTTTCCTATTTTTACTGACAAGGGCGGAAAGGGTGAGATATCACCCTCAAGGACCCTACAGGTCGGGGCTAGGCTGATGGAGGCGGCAGCATCAACGGTGTAGAGATTGTAAAAAAAAGGGGTTTTATTGCTCCATAAAATGGCGACGTTTCGACTTAATCTAAGTCTTTTTCAAGCTTGAAAAAGACTTAGATTAAGTCGAAACGTCGCCATTTTATGGAGCAATAAAACCCCTTTTTTTACAATCTCTACACCGTTGATGCTGCCGCCTCCTTGGATACCACCCTTTCCGCCCTTGGGGTAGGACCAGCGTCCGGTCTTCCCTTTTTCCTTGTATGTCCTGAAGGGAACAAAGGATGGAGGGTAGGAGGAGGAAGGTCGCCTGAAGGACTTTTCTGTGGGTAGCCCCTGGCTCTTATCCGACGCCTTCTCCAATAAGGTGTCTAGAGAAGGCCCGAAGATCCTATGCCCTTGGAATGGCAGGGCTCAGAGCCTGTTCTTTGACGTGCTATCTCCAGCCCAGGCCTTGACCCAAACGGCTCTCCTGGCTGTATTGGAGAGAACCGCTGAGTGGGCTCCAAACCTCACAGACTCTATGGAGGCATCTGCCAGGAATCCGGTTGCTTGTTGGAGAAGGGGCAGGCAGCTGGCGATATCCTCCCTGGAACCCGTCTGGGCGACCAGCGACTGGAGCTGTTCCAGCCAGACTGTCAGGGACCTTGCAACCGACGTGGCCGTGATATTTGCCTTCATGGTCAGGGCTGCGATCTCCTAGGCTTTTTTCATTGTCGAATCCACCTTAGCATCCAGTGGATCCCGTAATTGTGAAACATCCTCAAAAGGGAAGAACCGCTTTTTTAGAAACCCTGGCCACTGCCAGGTCCACCTTGGGGGTGGCTTCCAGAAAGTCAATATTGTCTGTTGCGAAGATCATATGATCCCTGAACTCCTTTGGTAGGAAGAACTTCTGCTCCACCTGCCTCCATTCTGACAGTATGAGTTGCTTCAGAATGTCGTTCACCGGGAACGTGGGTTTAGGTTGCGGTTGGAGACCCCGAAACAGGCTATCCTGGAACGAGGGCTGCTGCAGCGCCTCTTCCTCCACCTGCATGGTGCGTCTGACTGCGCTTAGCAGTTGACCCATATCTGCCGAGGAGAAGTAGTACTTTTTGACGTCTTCCACTGGTGGCATAGATTCTAAAGGGGAGTCTTCCAGGAGTCCCTCCTCTGAATCGGAATCCTCCATATGCATCCTAGCCCTTTTCGTAGGGGGTGGAAGAGGAAGAGAGGAGAGAGAGGCCTCAATTTCTTCCCGAATTACGGAACGAATGTCCGCCATGACAGAGGAGCCCTCCTCCTGGACCACCTTTGCCGTACAATCCATACACAGCGGTTTCGCATGGCCCTCCTCCAACCGCCGCAAAAAGACCGGACATTTACGGATCCGTTTCTTGGCCTCTCTGTTCTTTTGCGCATCTCGGTCCTGAGAAACGGAGACAGGCAAAACTTCCAGCAACCTTCAATCATTTTCCCCTGGCAAAAAAACCCACAGAAGGAGGTCTACTTACAGGTAGACCGCTCTCAGTATCCTCCCTGGCTGACATCTTGCGTTAGAGTGCAGACAGGTAGCAGGCAGAGGGGTCCCAGCCTTTTAAAACTTTAAATTTGGCGCCGACACCCCCCGAGTGAGGCTCCGTCCCCCATCTGACGCGGCGGCGCTGACGTCATGCCGCTGCGCCTGACCCGTGGGATACACCGCAGACCTCTGGAGCTGCACGCCAGGAAGAGCGTGAAGCCCGTACAGCGCTGCCGCACTTCGCAGCACCGCGATGGGGACTCGGCGCCCAGCTGTCCGGATCCTGAGATTGAAGCCCCGGCGCTCCCGAGCCCCTCCCGCTGTTGCAGTACGCTTATCCGTGATAATCCTCCCAGCAGCACTAAACACCCTTCTGATAACACGCTAGCGGCAGGGCAGGCCAGCACCTCCAAACCGTAGAGCACAAGTTTGTGCTACATGTTCAGCTTTGATACCCAATAGTTGTAGTCGGCTATGTACTCCCTCACCATCTTTTTACACTGTTCCCTCCTATTCAGCCTAGACTGGGGAGTGGTGACACAGTCTGGCTGGGGTGCCATAAGACTGGCAAAGGCCTTAGAGAGTGTTCCCCTGCCTGCGCTGGACATGCTGCCTGTTCCCCTTGTCTCCCCTGCTAGTTGGCCCACTGAACTATGTCCCCTACCGCTAGCATTGTCAGATGGGATGTTTAGTATCAGCTTTTCCACCAGGGCCTTGTGGTATTGCATCACTCCCATACTCCTTTCCTCTTTGGTAATGACAGTGGAAAGGTTCTCCTTATACCGTGGGTCAAGACTGGTGAACACCCAGTAATCTCTGTTGGCCAGAATGCATATAACGTGAGAGTCATGGGATAGAGGATGCATTTTTCTCCTGTTGCAGTGAAAAGAATCATTAGGTTCCCCTGCTTTCCGCCAGTGGAGAAGAGAAGTCTGGGGAAATGCAGCCTTTGTTCATCTTTATGAGTGTAAGCATGTTGGCACTGGCAGTTGACAGACAAGTACGCTTATCCGTGATGATTCCCCCAGCTGCACTAAACACCCTCTCTGACAAGATGCTAGCGGCAGGGCAGGCCAGCACCTCCAAGGCGTACAGCGCAAGTTCGTGCCACATGTCCAGCTTTGACACCCAATAGTTGTTTGGAGCAGAGGCATCACGGAGGACGGTGGTACAATCGGCTATGTACTCCCTCACCATCTTTTTACAGTGCTCCCTCTGACTCAACCTAGACTGGGGAGTCGTGACACAGTCTTGCTGGGGAGCCATAAAGCTGGCAAAGGCCTTGGAGAGTGTTCCCCTGCCTGTGCTTGACATGCTGCCTGATCCCCGCTCCTTCCCTGCTACTTGGCCCTCTGAACTGCATCTTCTGCCACTAGCGCTGTCAGATGGGAACTTTAGCATCACTTTTTTCACCAGGGCCCTGTGGTATTGCATCACTCTTGTACCCCTTTCCTCTTCGGGAATGAGAGGGGAAAGTTCTTCTTATACTGTGGGTCAAAAAGGGTGTACACCCAGTAATCCGTGTTGGCCAGAATGCGTGTAACGCGAGGGTCATGGGAAAGGCAGCCTTACATGAAATCAGCCATGTGTGCCAGGGTACCAGTACGCAAAACATCACTGTCCTCACTAGGAAGATGACTTTCAGAATCCTCCTCCTCCTCTTCAGCCCATACACACTGAACAGATGAGAGGCAAGCAGCATGGGTACCCTCTGCAGTGTGGCCATCTGTCTCTTCCCCCTCCTCCTCCTGCTCCTCCCCCTCCCCCTCCTCTTCCTACCCCAAAATGCGCTGAGATATAGACATGAGGGTGGTCTGGTTATCAAGCAACATACTGTCATCCCCCATCTCCTGTTCCAACCGCAAAGCGTCGGCCTTTATGTTTAACAGCCAACTTCTCAGCAGGCAAAGCAGCGGGATGGTAACGCTAATGATTGCCGCGTCACCGCTCACCATCTGGGTAGACTCCTCAAAGTTTCCGAGGACTTGGCAGATATCTGCCATCCATGCCCACTCCTCAGTATTGCGGAGGCTGACTAGCACTCTGCCGCCCATGTTGCAGCTGGTATTCCACTATTGCTCTACGCTGCTCGTACAGCCTGGCCAACATGTTCAGCGTAGAATTCCAGCGTGTGGGCACGTCACACAACGGTCGGTGAACTGGCAGCTGGAAGCGATGTTGCAGTGTCCTGAGGGTGGCAGCATCTGTAGTGGACTTTCTGAAATGTGCGCAGACGTGATGCACCTTGCTGAGCAGCTCAGACAAATTGGGGTAGTTTTTAAGAAAGCACTGAACCACCAGATTGAACACGTGGGCCTGACATGGCAGCTGTGTTAGTCCGCCAAGCTGCAGAGCCACCGCCAGGTTACACCCATTGTCACACACGACCATGTCTGGTTGGAGGTTCAGCGACGAAAGCCATAGATCTATCTGCTGCGTCAAACCCTGTAACAGCCCTTGGGCGGTGTGCCTCTTGTCACCTAAGCTCAGGAGTTTCAGCACGGCCTGTTGATGCTTCCCCACGGCAGTGCTGCACCACCTCAAGCTACCGACTGAAGGCGACGTGCTCACAGATGGTAATTGAAAGGTGGAGGAAGAGGAGGAAGGGGGGTTGGAGTAGGTGGCATAATAAGCCAGAGAAACCATGACCGAGGTAGGACCCGCAATCCTCGGTGTGGGTAGCACGTAAGCAGACCCAGGGTCAGACTCGGTTCCAGCCTCCACCAGGTTAGCCCAATGTGCCATCAGGGAGATGTAGTGTCCCTGCCTGCCAGCACTTGTCCACGTGTCGTTGGTTAAGTTAACCTTTCTAGTAACCGCATTGGTGGGGGCACGGTTGATATTCAGTAACACGTGTTAGTGTAGGGCGGGGACGGCACAGTGGGAAAAATAGTGGCGACTGGGGACCGAGTAGCGAGGGATGGCCGCTGCCATGAGTTTGCGGAAACCCTCAGTTTCTACCAGCCTATATAGCAGCATCTCCAGGCTCAGCAGTTTGAAGATATGCACGTTTAGCAATTGTGCATGCGGGCGGGTGGCGGCATATTTGTACTTGCGCTCTAATGTTTCTGTTATGGACAGCTGAATGCTGCACTGGAACACATTGGTGGAGGCAGTAGAGGACCGTGCAGGTGAAGGGGTGGGTACAGGGTGGGAGGTGCTCATTCCTGCATCCCGGGAGGGGGATTGTATCTCAGTGCAAGCATCTGACACAGGGGAAGAGGCAGTGGTGTGACTCGCAGTCAGTGAATGACCTTCGTTCCACCTCGTCCGGTGCTTAGCTATCATATGCCTGCACATGCTGGTGGTGGTGAGGCTGGTAGTGGTGGCTTCCCTGCTGTTCTTGGTGCAGCACAAGTTGCACACCACTGTTCGTCGGTCGTCCGCACTCTCATTAAAAAACCTCCAGACCTTCGAACAGACCTAACCCTCTGCACTGGAGCTTGCTGTGAGGAGGTGCTGTGGGAAACAGTTGGGGGATTACTTGCTCTGGCCCTGCTTCTCCCTCTGGTCACCCCACTGCCTCTTCCAACCTGCACTTGCCTCCTCCTCTGAAGCGTTGTCTTCAGTAGGCTTACCAACCCTGGTCAGGTCAGTCACCTCATCATCCGCCAGCTCTTCCTCTGAATCCTCAGTCTGCTCCTCCCTCAGACTTACTGCCCAAACAACAACCTCACTGACAGACAACTGTATCTCATCATCATCAACAACAAATACCTCTTGAGACACTACTTGGAAGTCCCCACCCTCATTACTCTGAGACTGTCAAAGGTCCAAATTTTGGGCATCGGTCACGACAAACTCCTCAGGTAGCTCATAAAACATTGTTGTATGAGAAAATTTTCTGTGAGTATGCCTGTTCTGAAGCTCTCCTTTTCCTTGAGTCACCAGGCTGGGAGGAAGGAAAATCAGTGTGAGGATTTACAGGTCCAGTCCCTTGGCTAGCGTGAGTGGACTGTGTGGAAGACTGGGTGGTGGATAAATTACTGGACGCATTATCCGCTATCCACATCATTACCTGATCGCATTGTTGTGGTTTTAATAATTGTGTACCACTCGGACCTGCAAATTGTGAGATGCAGCTTTGGAGCGTAGATATGCAGCGTTCTACTTCTCTCTCAGCAGCAGGCACTGTTTCCCCCCACCCAGGACCTCGGCCCTTGCCCACACCCTCATTCGGATGCCCACGTCCATGTCCTCGTCCTCAAGCCTTACTCCTAGTGTTGACCATGTTGTATAATGCACTGCGTCAAAATGCTATGCAAACTGTGTGGTATTTTGCGTAGGCTTTAAGCCAAAAATAGACAGTGTAAAATGTGTACAGTCTTGTTATATAGTGCAGAGAGACAGGACACACACTAAGGGTATTTTACGTATGCTTTAAGCCAAAAATAGACAGTGTAAAATGTGTACAGTCTTGTTATGTAGTGCGGATGGACAGGACATACACTTTGTCTATTTTTGCTTAAAGTGTATGTAAAATACCCTAACGTGTGTGTCCTGTCCATCTGCACTATATAACTAGACTGTACACATTTTACACTGTCTATTTTTGGCTTAAAGCATACATAGAATACCCTTAGTGTGTGTCCTCTTGATCCGCACTATATAATAAGACTGTGCACATTTTACGCTGCCTATTTTTGGCTTAAAGCGTACGTAAAATACCCTGTGTAAAATGTGTACAGTCTTGTTATATAGTGCGGATTTATATAGTCGTGCGTGGTTCCTATATAGTCTGTGTACATCAGGAGGAGTATACTGTATAGAACAGGTAACAGTATGCAGTATACAACCGGGATGCTTGTGAATGCTTTGTGCGCACTACTGGTCCCAGGCAGCCAAACTGATGCACAAAAGTGGAGTTGTAGTCCTAAAAAGGACTGTTGGGTTCTTTGGAGATGGATCCCTGCCTAAATGCTCCTTTTAACCTACACTAACGCTCTCCCTCATTCACAGCAGCTCTGTCCCTCAGCTAATCTAGCCTCCATGTGAGGCGAGCATCAGGTGACCTGAGTTTTTATGATCCTAGGTCACCTCATCCAGCCAGCCATTCACTGATATAGACGTGCACAAGGTTGGCACGTCATAGCAGGAAGTGCCAAAGCCTTCCCTGCATGTTCATTGGCTAAACAAGCTGCTAAACATGTGGAGAGGAGAGGGTGAAATTTATTCGAACACCGCGTGGTGCTCGCTCGAGTAAGGAGTACTTTTGAGTATGTTAATGCTCAAACGAGCATCAAGCTCGGACGAGCATGCTCGCTCATCTCTAATGCTAACAGCATTAAGAGATCATGAAGATACTACCCCAGGGTTTTAATGCTGTCAGAATCTTCCTTTCCCTTACTAATATACGGAATGGTGGAACCTGCACTCTTCTCTGCTAATGTCTGTTTATTATGAGGATCGTACATTCCACCATTCTCAGAGGAGGCTGCAGTTGACTTACAAGTTTTTGACTTATGAGTTATGCCTGCACTAGCATCATTCATTAGATCCCAAGCCCTCTACAGTAATCATTGTACTATGGAGTACTCTTTGATTTTTTTTCAGATTTATTCATTTTAGATGCTTTTTATAGATATGTTGACTGTTGCCCGGAAAATATATAAACTGCACCAAATTTACCAAAAATATCTGCTATTTAACAAAATATTTAGTTTTGCTTCAACTGCTTATCTTCATCTTAATTTCCCATTTTTTTATAGACATCCAGAACTGTCACAGGAAACATTTACATGAAAAAACAGAGAAACTTCTAGAGAACAAACCTCCAAGATGTGACCAGGAAGAGGAAAGATTTCCATTTTGTACACGTTATGTGAACCTCATCATTGTATCCACTGATCACTTTAGGGAACGTTCTGAGAATGAGCTCATAGAGACCGGGGTAAAACATGAGGAGTATTTAAAGAAAACCCAAAATGAATTACAATGTATTTCCCCCAACAAAATGTTCCGCTGGTGTCACCGATCCAGACTTGTGCCACATATGGTTATGGTGAGCGGAGTGCCCGGTGTAGGGAAGACCACACTGATGCAGAAGTTTGTCTATGACTGGGTGAAGGGGGATCTTTATCAAAGTTTCTCTTTTATCTTTTTCTTCAAATTCCGAGAACTCAACAGACTGGATGAGGTTAGTCTGGAGACAATGATCCTTCAGCAGTACCCATATCTGAGGGAGCAGCTTGGGAAGATCTTACAAGATCCGGAGAAACTTCTCTTCATATTTGATGGATTAGATGAAAGCAATCATAATGTGGATTTCACATCAAGTGACTTGTGCTCTAATCCTAAACAGCCCAAACATTGTGGTCAGATTGTGGTCAGTCTGGTGAGAAAGTCTCTTCTTAATGGTTGTTCTGTCCTAATGACCAGTCGTCCAAGCAGACTGGCATCGATTGATTGTAATGTTTTCCAGCGAATAGTAGAGATTATTGGATTTCTCCCAGAAGAACGACAGATGTACTTTGAAAACTTCTTCCTCAACCTGGAACTAGCAGAAAAGGCTTTTACTTATGTAAAGGAGAATGATACGCTGTACACATTCTGTTACCTCCCATCCTACTGCTGGATCATCTGTACAGTACTGTCCAAGAGCTTCCAGCCAACAAGTAGTGGTCAGCCAGCGTCTTTATTACCAAAAACGGTGACACAGCTCTTTGTGATTTTTGTCACCAACATCCTGTCCAATCACAGCCTGTACAAAAGTAATACCCAGAAGATCCTGACGTCCATCGGATGGATGGCAGAACATGGAGTCATGAATCACAGGATTGTTTTTGATGAGGGAGATCTGGATTGTTTCCATGTGGACAATCAGTCAAAGCTTTTATCAAGTTTTCTGATGGAATCGGAGGACTCTGGGACCTATTCCTTCTTACATCTCACTGTTCAGGAATTCCTCTCTGCCTTGGTGCATTATACTGATTATTCCCCAGAGAAGTTACAGAAATCACTAGAAGAAGCCAAATCCTATCCTGATGGACGTGCTGAAATATTCCTCCGCTTCCTGTGTGGTCTATCAGATGGCTCCACCAGCTCAATACTAAAGGGATATCTGGGCATCGAAGCAGCTCAAGCTTCTACACATGTTATCACTTGGATGAAGGACTTCATTCTAGAAAAACAGAGGGAAAGTGATGGCAAGAAACATCAGCTAAGGACTTTCTACTATCTGTTTGAAACCCGGAATAAGGCTCTAGTGCTGGAATCAGTAAAATCACACAGATTTGACCTTTTTGGTGGTCACATGTCAGCTCTGGACTGCACAGTATTGGGGTTTGTTCTGAAAACCTGCACACATATAAAAGAACTTCGTCTAGTTCAATGTATCTTAGATAATGAAGGATTGAATAGACTTGCAACAGCGTTAAATAACCTGCAAATTCTGAGGTAATATGCTATTTATTTTTGTATCTTTCTGGTATTAAGGATTAACATCTGCTAAACTTATTACATTGTGCCTGTTAGTATTATGGTCCTATGATAAATTAGATGGAGGTCAGATTTCTGTGATATTGTTAGGGTCCTTTTACACGCAGCGATTTGCTTCAGTAGAAAGCACTGCTGAATAATATCTGGGCTTGTCTACCAGCTTTTACACAGACTGATGCAGACTCTGTTAGGGGACAAATGATTGTTAGTAGAGCTGTCTTTGGTCCACTGCACATCATCTTTACATGAGGAGCAGAGCCATATCTACAGCTCCTTTTCTTGGTACACTTGCATAAAGTCAAGGATTTTGTAGGATTACAGTCAGATGTATGATTAACCACTTATATCAAACAGGTGATAATGACCATCTTTTTTCATATGTACATTATCGCAAGTTTTTGAATGCCTTCGTTTTCCCAGTTACTCTTGACATTAACACAGCTTAAGTCCAGCAAATAAAGTGAAATGGTTCAAAAGTTAAAAACATAAAAATATTATGACTAGAGATGAGCGAGCACCAAAATGCTCGGGTGCTCGTTACTCGAGTCGAACTTTCAGTGATGCTTGAGAGTTCGTTTCGAGTAACGAACCCCATTGAAGTCAATGGGTGACTCGAGCATTTTTGTATATCGCCGATGCTCGCTAAGGTTTTCATTTGTGAAAATCTGCAAAACACAAGAAAGTGATGGAAACGACATAGAAACGAATAGGGCAGGCGAGGAGCTACATTTTGGGCTGTATCTCAAGTTCCCAGGTCCCACTATTAAGCCACAATAGCGGCAAGAGTGAGACCCCCCCCCCCCACTGTCAGCGTAAAGATCGTTCTCCTCTGCCACAGCTGTAACAGCCGGCTCTATTGAAAGCAATGGGCTGCCGGCGTATGCGGGATGAATTGTCGGGAAGGGCTTAAATATATAAGCCCTTCCCTACAATTCATCCAGAAATGTGTAAAAATAAAAAATATATATATACTTACCTGGTCCCGGCAGAACGATGTTAGCCCATTGAATTCAATGGAGCCGGCAATACAGCCGACTCCATTGAAAGCAATGGGCTGCCGGCGATCGCGGGATGAATTGTCGGGAAGGGGTTAAATATATAAGCCCTTCCCTGCAATTCATCCAGAAATGTGTAAAAATAAAAAATATATATATACTTACCTGGTCCCGGCAGACGGAGTTCAGCGCGGCAGGCTGCAGTTCTCCTGAACTGCTCTGAACAGCTGTGAGTAGTATTCAGCAGCCGGGGATTTAAAATCCCCGCCTGCTGAATGAGATGCCTCTGATTGGTCACAGCCTGACCAATCAGAGGCATCCCTCACTCACACCCATTCATGAATTCATGAATGGGTGAGTGAGGGCTGCCTCTGATTGGCTTAGCGCAGGGACAGCTGAGAGCTGTCAATCAGAGGCAGCCCTCACTCACCCATTCATGAATTCATGAATGGGTGTGAGTGAGGGATGCCTCTGATTGGTCAGGCTGTGACCAATCAGAGGCATCTCATTCAGCAGGCGTGGATTTTAAATCCCCGGCTGCTGAATACTACTCACAGCTGTTCAGAGCAGTTCAGGAGAACTGCAGCCTGCCGCGCTGAACTCCGTCTGCCGGGACCCGGTAAGTATATATATATTTTTTATTTTTACACATTTCTGGATGAATTACAGGGAAGGGCTTATATATTTAACCCCTTCCCGACAATTCATCCCGCGATCGCCGGCAGCCCATTGCTTTCAATGGAGTCGGCTGTATTGCCGGCTCCAGTGAATTCAATGGGCTAACATCGTTCTGCCGGGACCAGGTAAGTATATATATATATTTTATTTTTACACATTTCTGGATGAATTGTAGGAAAGGGCTTATATATTTAAGCCCTTCCCGACAATTCATCCCGCGTACGCCGGCAGCCCATTGCTTTCAATAGAGCCGGCTGTATTGCCGGCTCCATTGAATTCAATGGGCTAACATCGTTCTGCCGGGACCAGGTGAGTATATATATATTTTTTATTTTTACACATTTCTAGATGAATTGGAGGGAAGGGCTTATATATTTAAGCTCTTCCCAACAATTCATCCCGCGTACGCCGGCAGCCCATTGCTTTCAATAGAGCTGGCTGTATTGCCGGCTCCATTGAATTCAATGGTCAGTGCTCGTTTAATCGAGACGAGTACCGCGTGGTGCTCGTCTCGAGTAACGAGCATCTCGAGCACCCTAAGGGCGCCCACCCACTGGCGTTTGCGATTTTCGTGCGTGAAAAACGCGGCGTTTTTCCCGCGTTTTCGCGGCGTTTTCGCGGCTTTTCCTTTAATTTCCATTGACTTTCATGGGTGCATTAGGAGAAAAATAAGGACACATATGCAACTGACAGTTCCTATGTTAAAAAACGCAACGCAACGCAAAAAAAAACGCCAGTGGACAGGAGTACATTCAATTCTAATTGCTCTTGAGAAAAAACGCAAAACGCAAAGAAAAAAAAATCGCCAGTGGGTGGGCGCCCTTATACTCGAACGAGCATCAAGCTCGGACGAGTATGCTCGCTCATCTCTAATTATGACACTTTAACCTCAAACGCAACATTAATCTGAATTTATGATTTTTAACCAGGGGGCTATTCAGTGAACACATATAGGACAACTGCTCTGCAGCACAGAAAGCAAATTATGGTTTGAAATTAGCTGCAAACTATTCCCACAGATAACTCAACCTTTGTAGATTACTTTCAAACGCATACTGTATTACTGCACTCTCTAGAGCAAGATTTAGACAGTTGTGCTCTTCAGGACAGAGCACATTGTTATCATAATGGCAAGAAAAAGGTAATTAAACGGAGAAGGCAGACAGACGATTATAACCCCTAAGGGCTCATTCACACAAGCGTATTTTCACAGCATATTACGCTCAGAAATAGAACCTATTCATCTCAATAGGTTTGTTCACATGCACATATATTTCCCTTGATATTTGGTGGCGTGAAAAAAAAATGGGGCATTTCCCATTTTGATCCATATTATGCACTGCAGTAGACCACTAAAGTGAATTGGCCAGAGCAAAGATGCAATAAATAGGCAGGTAACCTATGTATTCACTGTGGATTTGTGCGGAAAATCATTGGCACTTTCTGCATTTTTTTGTGCATGTAAATATGCAGTGTGTTTGCTCCCACAAAAACTCTCAAGAACAGCCAAAATATACTACTGAAGAATGGAAGAAGGTCTTATGGACTGATGAATCAGAATGTGACATCTTTGGTCTATCACACAGGGTTTATATATGCTATTGAGTAGGTAATCTCAAAGTGTAGATCCGCGCCACCATACAGGGATCCGAAATAGAGAAATAAGGGGATTTTTACTCACCTGGTGCAAAGCGGGATCCCCACCTCAGGGAGAAAAAACCCGCTTGCACCGATGATCCCCGGTCACCTGTAGAACTATAGATGTTCTTCTTAATGCAAGGTCCCCAAAAATCCTCATAAGAGGAGATGCAGCAGTAGAAAAAACCCCAGTGGGTGTTGTACCACACAAATGGGGAAAGAAACAGATATAACTCAGTAAAAAACTCAGTAAGAGCGCAGGAGGATTTTTTTACTGAGTTATATCTATTGAGTAGGTAGGTGAATGGATGGTTCCTGAATGTATGACACCAACTGTCAAACATAGAGGAGGAAATATGATGAGCTGGCGCTCTTTTGATGGTTTTAGAGTTGGCAACTTGCACAGGGTGACTGGGACACTAGACAAAAGGGGCTACCACAGAACTTTCAAATGCCATGCAATGCAATACCCTCTGGTGTACTAGTTGATGATGAGATGTTCATAATATAGCAAGATAAAGATCCAAAATATACTTCCAGCTTATGTCATAACTGCTTAAAGGGGTTGTCCCGCGGCAGCAAGTGGGTCTATACACTTCTGTATGGCCATATTAATGCACTTTGTAATGTACATTGTGCATTAATTATGAGCCATACAGAAGTTATCAAAAGTTATTCACTTACCAGTTCCGTTGCTGGCGTCCTCGTCTCCATGGTTGCCGTCTAATTTTCGCCGTCTAATGGGCAAATTAGACGCGCTTGCGCAGTCCGGGTCTTCTGCTTTTCTCAATGGGGCTCCGTGTAGCTCCGTGTAGCTCCGCCCCGTCACGTGCCGATTCCAGCCAATCAGGAGGCTGGAATCGGCAATGGACCGCACAGAAGCCCTGCGGTCCACCGAGGGAGAAGATGCCGGCGGCCATCTTCACCGGGTAAGTAAGAAGTCACCGGAGCGCGGGGATTCAGGTAAGCGCTGTCCGGTGTTCTTTTTTAACCCCTGCATCGGGGTTGTCTCGCGCCGAACGGGGGGGGGGGGGGGGATTGAAAAAAAAAGAAAAACCCGTTTCGGCGTGGGACAACCCCTTTAAGAAGACAAGGAGAAGTTGGTAGGCTTCAAAGAATGGAATGACCTGTACAGCCTCCAGACTTAAACCCTATTGAGCTTGTTTGGGATGAACTAGACAGAAGAGTGAAAGTAAAGCAACCTACAAGTGCAGCACATTTGTGGGAACGTCTGCAACAATGTTGGGAAGAAATTTCTAAACAATATCTGAATGCAGTTGTAGAAAGAATGCTTCAATTGTGTAAAGCCATTATATCAGCTTGAGAGGGCGACTGGGAAGAGTCAAAAATCTAGATTTAATTTGGTGAAAGAAAGTTAATCCCTTATTTTTCTTCATCTTAACTTTATTAGTTCTCTTCTTTCATTTTAAAGTACATTTGAGACATTAAACTGTAAATATCAATAGAAGCTGGAAAAATTGAGGTGTTCTAAAACTTTTCACTGGTAGTGTAAGTTGAAATACAGTGATAAACTGAATTGGGGAAGAGGTTTATTGGGGAGATATGGTTTTGTGGGGGATTTTGTGATGGGAGGATATAGACCTGTGGCAGGGGAGATTGTTATGTGTGAGACATGGTTCTACAGCAGTGAAATCAAAGAGAGGAAAGCTAACTCATGACACTAAAGGTTTTGGTACCCTGGTAGATGGGAGACTGTTCCAGTTTACTTTTTTAGTGTCTCTAGGGTTACATGTATAGTTTCTCATCCTCTGAGATATGCCTTCAGCGAGCCCCACTTCAGAGCATATGAAGTCTTGCCATCATGTATCTGAAGGAACATAGATATCTGGTCAGGGATGTGGTCATTGTGGCCTATCAATTTAAGCCAAAAGGGATGAAGTTTCCAATTTGGGAGTATAGGTCGAGGAACTAAATAGGTAGTCAATTTGTGATTAAGACACGTGTCCCAGAGATTAAGAGGTGTACTAACAAATATCAGGGTTGAAAAACCAAAAAATAGTGGGTACTACACAATAAGGAAACCTGTTAATGAAGTGCACAATGCGTATGACTAACAGAGAAAAGGACGCAACTGAAAAGACAAATGGCTGCAAGCAAGTGATGCCAGCACTCTAGAAAATATGAATGAATATCATAGCAAGGTTTTAGTGATATGAATACCAAAAGGGACGAAACATATTAAAACCATTTAGAACACACAAAAAGACAATGGTGGATGCACAAATGATCAAAAACATATATGCAACACGAAAATATACTAAATAGCCACTCATATACATAAATACTTGCTCAGAGTGCAGGATTCTGTTCAAAGAGAAGTATACCAGAACAATTGCTAAGCAGGCACCACCAGAATAAGAAGAGAAGCAAGTGTCTCCCTAAGGCCTCATTCAGACGAGTGCTGTTTTAGTGCTTGAGAGGCACGTGAAAAGAGCGCTTCTATAGGAACCAACAGGGTTCTTATAGAAGCATTCACTTGAGCTCTTGTTAGATGCGCTGAATCAGTGCATCTAACAAAGATAGGACCTGCAAGTGCAAACTTGCATGTGGACTCCAAGGTGCACGCAAAATAGGGCATGTCCTATCTTTGCTGCGTGCTTTGGGAGCTGGAAACACACACCATGCACCTCAGGTTGTGTGAATAGGCTACTTGACAGAGCTTGAGGTAGTCCATTCACGCGATTTTTACTGGACTTTTGCAGTGAGCTTTTCTAGCTGTAACCGCGCTAAAGCAGAGCTTGTCTGAATGAGCCCTAAATAAAATCGATAAAGGCTACATGTGATCAACCTACCGTCACTACACGTATCATCAGCAGATGCTTGGCTTTATCAGGGATGCCACAGCAGTTGCATCAGCACAGGACTTTGAGGACTTCTATGCCCAGGTCCAGAGTGCATTTGATAAACCCCCAAAATAGGACATTATCTACATCATGGGTCATTTCAACTCCAAAGTCAGAGAAGGAGTGGATGCAGGAGTGGTTGGCAAACACGGTCTACGGGGGAGGAATGTCGCTGGGGACCACCTAGTGCAGTTCTGCCAGGAGAACAAGTTTAGAATCACCAATGCCTTCTTTACCCAGCCAAAATGACGCCTCTGCACCTGGAAATCCCCAAATGGGCACCATCACAACCAAATCGACTATATTCTCCGCCAGGCAGAAATAGAAAATTCTATTTTCTCTGCAAGAACACTACCAGGTGCAAACTGTGGGTCCGATCACTAACTCCTTATTGCAAAAGTCAAGGTCAGGCTATGTATGCTCAAGTGTCCTGCCATGCAGAGGAAATTTGATGTCATCAAGATCCCTGCACAATACGCAGTCAAGGTGAGGAACAAGTTTGACTTGCTCCGGCAGGAAAAAGGGGACTCAAAACAACTGTGTGCGGAGATCAAGGAAAACCTCACTGAAATTGCTCTAGAACATATGCTATATAAGAAGCCAGTCCACAGTGGTGAGATGGCCAATTGCAACCACCGTCCAGATTGCTGTTAAAAAGGAGGGAGAGGCTAAGGGAAGGCTGGATGAGGCAAGGTGAATCAATGCCAAATTCCAAAGAGAAACAAGGAAAGATAAGAACAACTTCTTGAACGCCCGATGCATGAGCCTTGAATTAGTCTGTAAACGAAGGTCACAACAGAAATTTTTTTTGCCACTGTAAAAAAAAAGTGAAGAAGCCTTTCTCTGCCTGCCAAGCAACCATAAAGGACCATAATGGGAATGAAACCAGTGACTAGCAGGGCATAAAGAAGAGATGGAAACAATATGCAGAAGAACTCTATGCAAATGTGATAGCTGCCTGTAAAACATAAGTACTGTTATGTGGTGGATTATACATGCATGAAATAACATATGGTCTAGTATCTATTTTTGCATATGCAAATATAAATCTGCCTTCTAGATCTCTACGTATACTGATAGGATTCCATCTTATTGATTTGTGTATTAGTAGTGAAAGTTCCCTGGAGAAGGTAGGTGTAGGAGGAGTGACACAACTGCTGGACCCATATCTCTTTAAGAAAATGTACTTTATCTACCACCAAATGCGTCTCCTGGAAGCTGACCATATGGGAGTTGGATCACTTAATACACAAGAAACCTGCTGTTCTTTTTGCTGGGGTGCCCAGGCTGCGCACATTAATGATTAGGAACTAGGAAATATCAGTCTCGGGAGATATGCAAGGGTATACAGCAGGTAATATCTTTAGTATTAAGAATACCCATATGCCAATACAAATAAACTACTAACAAAACATGAATTAAGTAAAAACAGCTTATATAGCTAATTGATGGCATCCAAAATTCCCAAGTATGGTAGGGATACCAAATGGGAAAAATTAAAAAAGCAGTTTCTATCTTTTCCTGAATATATACAGCTCTATCAAAAAGTGGATATCCCAGTAGCCTGGGGATTATTTGGCATCCGCCATTATAGCAGTTACAGTGAGACTGTAACTACTGAGCTAGAAGGTGCAGAGCCAAATCTAAAACCCACACGAACTTCATTAATCCGGCAGCGATCTCAGCACTGCTGCAATAATTATGCTTGATAGGAACTTTCAATCTCACTTGACGCAAAGCAGTGTCTCAGTCAGACCACTACTAGCCAGACTTATGACTCAGCTAGCTCAAAACTATTATTGGCCTAAAATGGGAGCTGACATGCAAAACTATGCTGGATCATGTTTCAAAGGATGGGGAAGTTGGACCATGTCCCTTAAACCCCATTGGTTGCTTTGCCGATTAGTAATGAGCCCTTCCACAGAATTGCTGTGGAGAATATTGGGCAATGGGCCATACCCAACAGTTCTGGGAAGAGCTCCTTAGTGATGGCAGCAGAGTGTGCTACTTGGTCCTGAGAGGCTGCAGCTCTGTCTTCTGTTAGGGCCCTGCAGAAGTTGCAACTGTACCTCAATGGACATCATTTCAAATTAGTAACCAACCCTGTTTGCTGGCCACTGGGTGTAGAGTGATGATGACAAACCACTCTGGTGGAGCCTGCCATTACAGTGCTATGACTTTTCTTTTCAGCATAAGGGTGGTGAACACTGTAATGCAGACGGGTTATTCCACAAATGATAAACGATGAAGTTGAGATTGTGAAATGATCCTCAGATCGATCTCCCATGCCATCATTAGGAAAGGGAGTTGTTATGGAACTATGATATTTCTGTATGAACACATTCTATCTGTATAGAAGCATGATAATATTCACAAATTCTGTTCAGCATTGATCCAATTATCCTCTTTTAATGACCAGGTTGTACCTGTTTTTCCTGTCTCTACCCAGACTTTGTGTTTGCAGATTGTCTCAGAAGTTGAGAACTGCTTTAGAACAATATTGAGGTTAATAACTAAGATTATGGTTAATCCGTGGGGTGCAGACCAAAGGTAATCATATCTCCAAAATCGGGAGACTTTGTTGACTCCAATGCAACAACCTCCATGTTTCAGCAGTCTAGGGAACAGGATGAAGCCAAGATCAAATAAACAAATAATCTCTTATACCATGTTTGGTATCTGTAAATAGATAAATCGTGTTCTGGAATATAGTGGTTATAGTTTCCCCCTAGGAGTCCATTCTAGAGAGATATGACCAAAATATTGAACTGTATATACTTCCTAAAGGTTCTTGCATCCAATAAGCCTTCCTCCCTCTGCTTTCATAAGTGGGATGTAGGAGTGGCTGGGGGAGCCCTTAAGATCCCAGGTATGCATAGCTTCCTTCTCAGACCCCAGGAGATGGTAGCAGATACAGGATCTGCCCATCTCATAGTTCCCAGACTTCTTAACGATCTAATCAATAAGAATTTCTATCCTATTCTTTATTCTTTTTATTTTAGTAACTATCTTGTATATACTGTCTTTTGCTTTTCTTTTATATATTATCTTTTTAGTATACTTTTTATAAGTACCGTATATACCAGCGTATAAGACGACTTTTGAACCCCGAAAAATCTGCTCTGAAGTCGGGGGTCGTCTTATACGCCGGTAATACCAAAAAAAAAGTGTAAAAAAAAAGATCATTACTCACCTCCCCCGGCGTTCTGTCGCGCTCCGGCAGGATGTCGCTCGTTCCTCGTCCCCGGCGCAGCATTGCTTTCTGAATGCGGGGCTTGAAATCCCCGCCTCCAGAAAGCTAATACACACGCCGTCAGCCAGTTACAGCCATTCAATGACAGCATTGAATGGCTGTGATTGGCTGAAGGCGCACGTGGCTTCAGTCAATCACACCCATTCAATGATGTCATTGAATAGTGTGATTGGCTGAAGCCACGTGCGCCTTCAGCCAATCACAGCCATTCAATGCTGTCATTGAATGGCTGTAACTGGCTGACGGAATGTGTATTAGCTTTCTGGAGGCGGGGATTTCAAGCCCCGCATTCAGAAAGCAATGCTGCGCCGGGGACGAGGAGCGAGCGACATCCTGCCGGAGCGCGACAGAACGCCGGGGGAGGTGAGTAATGATTTTTTTTTTCTCCACTGTATTACCGGCGTATAAGGTGAAAGTTGGGGGGTCGTCTTATACGCCCCGTCGCCTTATACGCCGGTATATACGGTATTGCTATTTTTGTAAAAAAAAAGTCTTAAGCTTCATGAAAAACAATCCTTGTCGCTCTGTATAAAAAACCTCTAGACCCCAATAGAAAGGTTACTTTAAATGCTGGACTGCAGAGAGTGGCCATACCAAGTACATGATCAGGATTTAAGTGGCTGACTAGAGATGAGCGAGCGTACTCGGAAAAGCACTACTCGCTCGAGTAATTTGCTTTATCCGAGTATCGCTGTGCTCGGGCCTGAAGATTCGGGTGCCGGCACGGAGCGGGGAGCTGCAGGGGAGAGCGGGGAGAAACGGAGGGGAGATCTTTCTCTCCCTCTCTCCCGCCCGCTCTCCCCTGCTCCCCGCTGCGACTCACCTGTCAGCCGCAGCGGCACCCGAATCTTCAGACCCGAGCACAGCGATACTCGGATAAAGCAAATTACTCGAGCGAGTAGTGCTTTTCCGAGTACGCTCGCTCATCTCTATGGCTGACCCATCTTGCAGAAACACAGCCAGTGGTGGCAGCGAGTACTCTTGCGCCGTGTAGCATGATGTCAGGGTGTAACTTATGCTCCATCTTTCAATGAGTGTAGGATAGGATGAGAGGAAATATGTCAACCCCGGCAGTTTTGTCTGTGTCATAAGGCATAGTGTGTCGTAACTGATATACTTAATTGTTGTTCTATAACTGAGGGCAAAGGCACATGTGACATGTAATAATGAGCAGACTGCGAATAGAGGACACAGAAGCCACAGACTGAGATGCCAATAGATAGTGGAGGGAGAGGTCTCGGCTATTGATGACCACTGACACATGGTCCTCCATCCAGATTTATGGCTATTATAGATCCATGTGCTGCAATAATCACTGATCTATGTAATTCTAGATACTAGAATCTATCTTGTATTTTCTGGTGTCAGTGCACATAACATAAAGCTGCCACCATTCCTAACATCGACCACACACTAGAGGCAGCTTCTAGTGATGACATTTATGGATGTTACTAGCAGCCAGGGACATTTTATCTCCTCATTCACCATGTACAGTTGTTATACTAACACTTTGTGGATGTGGCACCCTCATCGCATCTTCTGACTTTTACAGATTGGCTAAGAATGATCTAACAGATACGTTGTGCACCCAGGTTGCATCTGTAATAAGGAATAACCAGTCCCTGAAGATACTTGACCTGTCTGGTAATCATCTGTCTGGTCCTCACTTCAGTGACTTGATGGATGCTCTGTCCAGTCCAGCCTGCAGGATAGAGGAATTACAGTGAGTATAAGATACATGTATAGGATAAGACATGTGGGGTGTACAAGTTATGCATGTACAGGATGCGACGTGCGGGGGCACAAGTTATACATGTAAAAGGATGCGACATGTGGGGGCACAGGTTATACATGTAAAAGGATGTGACGTGTGGGGGGCACAAGTTATACATGTACAGAATGAAACATTTGGGGGGCACAAGTCATACGTATACAGCATCAGACATGCAGGAGACAAAAGTCATACATGTCCAGGATGAGACATGTGGGGGAACATACATGCTTGATGAGACATGTGGGAGGTACAAGTTATACATGTAGAGGAAGAGACCTGGGATATTATTGAGTTTTATCCTATTTTATTCTCTGCACCATTTTTATATCCATGAGATAATACGTTGACTGGTGTTATTTCAACTGGCGCTGCCCTAACCACGGAGTCTGAATACGCCCCATGTTATCAATATGTCCTTTATTGCTTTCATTAGGTGACATCACACACAGAACAAAGAAAAATAATGCAGCTTCATTGTATGAGGGAGAATTCTGTAGAATTAATCAAGGGAAATCCAAGTAGTTTAAATTGGTTTCCAAGCACAAATCAGTTTCAGAAGCCTCATGTGTCTTCAATAGAGATGAGCGAGCACACTGGTCCGAGCTTGATGCTCGTTCGAGTATTAGGGTACTCGAGATGCTAGTTACTCGAGACGAAAATCACACGTTTCTCGAGTCAATTGAATTTCCCTTCCTCGCATGTTTAGTGCCATTTTTTAGCCAATAAACATGTGGGGAAGGCATTACTACTTCAGGTAACTGCCAAGTACTTAAACTGGTCCCGCCGCGGCTCGCCTCAGACGCATGCTGGCAGAGGTTAGGGAAAGTGCTGCTGCTGATATAGGGAAAGTGTTAGAGTAGGATCCTTTCTTCAAGAATCCCAATGGTCCTTCTTAGGGCTACTCCTCATCGTGTGCATTACAGTTGTGGCTGGCTGTGAGGAGTAGTGCACCAATTTTTTTTTAAAAACATCTATCACTCTGCAGAGCATTACAGCTATAGCATCCTCAGTCTGCAGTGCCATAGGCAGAGTTGAGGGAAAGAGCTACTTATATAGGAAAAGTGTTACAACAGGATCCTGGCTTCAAGAATCCCAATGGTCCTTCTTAGGGCTATTCCTCATCGTGTGCATTACAGCTGTGGCTAGCTGGGAGCATTAGTGCACCAATTTTTTTTAAGACATCTATCCTTCTGCAGAGCATTACAGCTATAGCAGCTCACTCTCATCGCTAAATAGTACTCAAATATTTCCTTGCCCACTGCAGAACAGCATTTCACAGATATCATTCTATGTGTTGGGTGAAGTAGCCACTGTTATCAGCACAATCCACTGGCTGTATAGCTTTCTGCCCCTGTGCAGACCATGACACAATACCCTTTCCTTGAGTGCAGTGAAGTTGCCCCTGTTGTTAGCACTGTTCACTGACTGTATAGTTTTCTGCCCCTGTGCAGAGCATCGCACAATACCCTTTCCTTGTGTGCAGTGAAGTTGCCGCAGTTATTAGCACTGTTTACTGGCTGTATAGCTTTCTGCCCCTGTGCCTAGCATCTCACAATACCCTTTTTTTGTGTGCGGTGAAGTTGCCCCTGTTATTAGCACTGTCCACTGGCTGTATAGTTTTCTGCCCCTGTGCAGACCATCGCACAATACCCTTTCCTTGGGTGCGGTGAAGTTGCCGCAGTTATTAGCACTGTTCACTGACTGTATAGCTTTCTGCCCCTCTGCAGAGCATCTCACAATACCCTTTAATTGGGTGCAGTGAAGTTGCCGCAGTTATTAGTACTGCTCTCTGGCTGTATAGCTTTCTGCCCCTGTGCAGACTGTCGCACAATACCCTTTCCCTGTGCAGACCATCGCACAATACCCTTTCCTTGGGTGCGGTGAAGTTGCCGCAGTTATTAGCACTGTTCACTGACTGTATAGCTTTCTGCCCCTCTGCAGAGCATCTCACAATACCCTTTAATTGGGTGCAGTGAAGTTGCCGCAGTTATTAGTACTGCTCTCTGGCTGTATAGCTTTCTGCCCCTGTGCAGACTGTCGCACAATACCCTTTCCTTGGATGCGGTGAAGTTGCCGCACTTATTAGGACTATCCACTGGCTGTATAGCTTTCTGACCCTGTGCAGAGCGTCGCACAATAGTCTTTCCTTTGGTGCAGTGAAGTTGCCGCAGTTATTAGCACTGTTCACTGGCTGTATAGCTTTCTGTCCCTGTTCAGACCATCACACAATACGCTTTCCTTGGGTGCGGTGAAGTTACCACAGTTACTAGCAGTGTTCACTGACTGTATAGCTTTCTGCCCCTGTGCAGTGCATCTCACAATACCCTTTTCTTGTGTGCAGTGAAGTTGCCCTTGTTATTAGCACTGTCCACTGGCTGTATAGTTTTCTGCTCCTCTGCAGACCGTCGCACAATACCCTTTCCTTGGGTGCGGTCAAGTTGCTGCAGTTATTAGCACTGTTCACCGGCTGTATAGCTTTCTGCCCCTATGCAGAGCATCTCACAATACTCTTTCCTTGGGTGCATTGAAGTTGCCCCTGTTATTAGCACTGTTCACTGGCTTTCTATTTTTCTCCCACTCCATACAGCCTCTCTATTATATACAAGTCTCTGTGAGCGGTAAATGAGTCCTTGGTATCAGCGCAAGACAGCGGTTTAATTTTTTCTAGTCACAGCATAGAGCCTCCGCTATCTTCAAGTCTCTGTGTACGGTAAATGAGCCACAGTTCTCAGCGCTATACGGTGGAGTAATTTATTTTGGGCCAGCTCTATCCTTAATCCGACATGATGAGTAGGGTTAGGGTCGAGGACGTGGACACGGCCGTCCAAGTGAGGGTGTGGGCGCAGGCCCAGATCCTGGTCGGGGTGCATCACAGCCGGCTGGTGAGGGATTAGGAGAGCGCCAAGTCTCTATGCTCCCCAGCTTCCTATCACAATTTGCGGGTCCGCATGGAAGAACTTTATTACAAGAAGAGCAGTGCAAGCAGGTCCTGTCGTGGATAGCAGATAACGCGTCCAGCAATGTATCAAACACCCAGTCTTCTACGCAGTCCACTACTCCCGGCCTAGGGACTGCACCTCTGAATCCTCTGGCTGCTCCTCCTTCCTCCCAGCCTCGACACTCCATGAAAATGACAGATTCTGAGCAAGCAGACTCCCAGGAACTGTTTTCAGGTCCCTGCCCAGAGTGGGAAAAAACGGCTCCTCTCTCACCTGAGGAGTTTGTCGTGACCGATGCCCAACCTTTGGAAAGTTCCCGGAGTCTGGGTGATGAGTCTGGTGACTTCCGGCAACTGTCTCAAAAGCTTTTTGTGGAGGAGGATGATGAGACACAGTTGTCTGTCAGTGAGGTGGTAGTAAGGGCAGTAAGTCCAAGGTGACTGACCCCATCTGGCTTGCTAAGCCTACTGAAGACAGGGCTTCAGAGGTGGAGCTAAGTGCAGCAGCAGGACAGGTTGGAAGAGGCAGTGGGGTGGCTAGGGGGAGAGGCAGGGCCAGAGCAAAGAATCCACCAACAGTTTCCCACAGCAACCCCTCGCGGCAAGCCTCCGTGCAGAGGGCTAAATGTTCAATGGTGTGGATGTTTATCAGTGAGAGCGCAGACGACCGACGAACAGTGGTGTGCAACCTGTGCCGCACCAAGATCAGACGGGAGCCACCACTACCAGCCTCACCACCACCAGCGTGCGCAGGCATATGATGGCCAAGCACCCCACAAGTTAGTACGAAGGCCATTCACTGCCTGCGGGTCACACCACTGCCTGTTCCCCTGTGCCACAAACTGTGCCACAGATCCAATCCCCCTCCCAGGATTCAGGCACCAGCGTCTCCCGGCCTGCACCCACACCCTCACCTCCACACTCCTCCACGGCGTCTAGTAATGTCTCCCAGCGCAGCGTTCAGCTGTCGCTAACACAAGCGTTGGAGCGAATGTGCAAATGCGCCGCCACCCACCCACATGGACAAGCTTTAAACGTGCACATTGCCAAATTAATCAACCTGGAGATGCTGCCATACAGGCTTGTGGAAACGGAGGCTTTCAAAACCTTGATGGCGGCAGCGGTCCCATGCTACTCAGTCCCCAGTCGCCACTACTTTTCCTGGTATGCCGTCCCAGCCCTACACCAGCACGTCTCCCGCAACATTACCCGTTCCCTCAACAACAGTTACTGGGAATGTCCACTTAACGACACACACGTAGACAAGTACTGGCGGACAGCGCCACTATACCTCCCTGATGGCACATTGGGTGAACTTGGTGAAGGCTGGGACTGGGCCAGAGCCTGGGACCGCTCACGTGCTACCCACACCAAGAATAGCGGGTCCTACCTCGGTGCTGGTATCTGTGGCGTTTTATGCTACCTCCTCCAAACCCCCCCCCCCCCCTCATTCTTCTCCGCCACCTCCACCTCTCAATTACGAAGTGTGAGCACGTCACCAGCAGTCGGTAGCGCGCGGCGCAGCAGCACAGCGGTGGGCAAGCGTCAGCAACCCATGCTGAAACTAATCAGCTTAGGTGACAAGAGGCACACAGCCCCCGAGCTGTTACAGGGTCTGATAGCGCAGACTGACCTCTGGCTTTTGCCGCTGAACCTCCAACCGGGCATGGTCGTGTGTGACAACGGCCATAACCTGGTGGCGGCTCTGCAGCTTGGTAGCCTCACACATGTGCTATGCCTGGCACATGTCTTCAATCCGGTTGTTCAGCGGTTTCTGAAAAACTACCCCCACTTGTCTGACCTGCTCGGCAAGGTGTGCCGTGTCTGTGCACATTTCTGCAAGTCCACCACGGATGCTGCCACCCTCAGGACACTGCAATGTCGGTTTCAGCTGCCAGAGCACCGACTGCTGTGTGACGTGCCCACGCGCTGGAATTCTATGCTGCACATGTTGGCCAGGCTGTATGAGCAGTGTAGAGCAATTGCGGAATACCAGCTGCAACATGGGCAGCGGAGTTATCTGCCAGGTCCTCGGAAACTTTGAGGAGTCTACCCAAATGGTGAGCGACGATGCTGACATCCTTAGCATTACCATCCCGCTGCTTTTCCTGATGAGAACTTTGCTGCTAAGCATAAAGGCCGACGCTTTGCGGTTAGAAGAGGAGACGGGGGATAACAGTATGTCGCTTGATAGCCAGACCACCCTCACGTCTATATCTCAGCGGGTTTTGGAGGAGGAAGAGGAGGGGGAGGGCGAGGAGGAGTAGGGGGAAGAGACTGCTGGCCACACTGCAGAGGGTACCCATGCTGCTTGCCTCATCTGTTCAGTGTGTATAGGCTAAAGCTAAAGAGGAGGAGAAGGAGCATCCTCCTAGTGAGGACAGCGATGTGTTGCGTACTGGGACTCTGGCACACATGGCTGACTTCATATTAGGCTGCCTTTCCTGTGACCCATGCGTTAGACGCATTCTTGCCAACACGGATTACTGGGTGTACACCCTTCTCGACCCACGGTATAAGGAGAACCTTTCCACTCTCATTCCAGAAGAGGAAAGGGGTACGAGAGTGATACAATACCACAGGGCCTTGGTGGAAAAAGTGATGCTAAAGTACCCATCTGACAGTGCTAGCCATAGAAGACGCAGTTCAGAGAGCCAACTGGCAGGGGAGGCACGGGGATAAGGCATCATGTCCAGCACAGGCAGGGGAACGGTCTCCAAGGCCTTTGCCAATTTTATGGCTCCCCAGCAAGAGTGTGTCACCACTCCCCAGTCAAGACTGAGTCTGAGGGAGCACTGTAAAAAGATGGTGAGTGAGTACATAGCTGACCGTACCACCATCCTACGTGATCCCTCTGCTCCATACAACTATTGGGTGTCAAAGTTGGACACGTGGCACAAACTTGCGCTGTACGCACTGGAGGTGCTGGCCTGCCCTGCCGCTAGCGTCTTGTCAGAGAGGGTGTTTAGTGCTGCTGGGGGGAGGGGGATCATCACGGATAAGCATACACGCCTGTCAACTGACAGCACCGACATGCTTACCCTCATAAAGATGAACAAAAGCTGGATTTCTCCAGACTTCTCTTCTCCACCGGTGGAAAGCAGCGGATCTTAAAGATTCTTTTCACTGCAACAGGAGAAAAATACATCCTTTATGACCCAAAAAGGGGAGAATTAGATTTGTGTATTCCTCTCTGATATTACTCCTCCTCCTTCTCCTAAAACGCTGAACTGCCAATTTCTATGCAGCCCAAAAGGCTCTGTTTTAAAAGTTGCAAAAGTTAAACTTATACCAATTTTTTCGGAGGGCTGCCTCCAGTCTCTGTTACAAATTAAGCAATAACGAGCTGTATCTTTAAAAAATGTTTATGGGTTTCACCTGCCCTCGGCATTCAGCAATTTTTCACAGGTACACCAATTTTTCAGACCATTGCCAATACTGTTAGCAAACTGATTTTTCCTGGCTTTGCCTATACTCTTGGTAAACAAATTTTTTTAGCTGTTCGCCTATACTATTGGTACACCACTGTTTCAGGGGTTCGCCTATACTCTTCCAACAAAAAAATGTTACAGAGTCCACCTATACTTTTGCTACTGAAAGGTTTGAGGGGTTCGCCTATACTCTTGCTACAGAAATGTTACAGGGGTCCGCCTATACTCTTGCTACAGAAATGTTACTGGGGTCCGCCTATACACTTGCTACTGAAAAGTTTGAGGGGTTTGCCTATACACTTGCTACATAAATGTTATAGAGGTCCGCCTATACACTTGCTACTGAAAGGTTTGAGGCGTTCGCCTATACTCTTGCTACTGAAATGTTACAGGGGTCTGCCTATACACTTGCCACAGAAATGTTACAGGGGTCCGCGTATACACTTGCTTCTGAAAGGTTACTGGGGTGCGCCTATACACTTGCCACAGAAATGTTACAGGGGTCCGCGTATACACTTGCTACTGAAATGTTACAGGGGTCCACCTATACTCTTGCTACTGAAATGTTACAGGGGTCCGCTTATATTCTTGCTACTGAAATGATAGAGGGGTCCACCTATGCACTTGCTACAGAAATGTTACTGGGATCCACCCATGCTCTTGCTACTGAAAGGTTACTGGGGTCCGCCTATACACTTGCTACTGAAAGGTTTGAGGGGTTCGCCTATACTCTTGCTACAGAAATGTTACAGGGATCTGCTTATATTCTTGCTACTGAAATGTTAGAGGGGTCTGCCTATACACTTGCTACAGAAATGTTACTGGGGTCCACCCATACTCTTGCTACTGAAAGGTTACTGGGGTCCGCTTATACACTTGCTACTGAAAGGTTTGAGGGGTTCGCCTATACACTTGCTACTGAAATGTTACTGGGGTCCTCCTATACAGTTGCTACTGAAAGGTTTGAGGGGTTCTCCTATACACTTGCTACTGAAATTTTACAGGGGTCCACCTATACTCTTGCTACTGAAAGGTTACAGGGGTCTGCCTATACACTTGCTACAGAAATGTTACTGGGGTCCTCCTATACAGTTGCTACTGAAAGGTTTGAGGGGTTCTCCTATACACTTGCTACTGAAATTTTACAGGGGTCCGCCTATACTCTTGCTACTGAAAGGTTACAGGGGTCCGCATATACACTAGCTACTAAAAGGTTAGAGGGGTCCACCTATACACATGCTACTAAAAGGTTGGAGAGGTCCGCCTATACTCTTGCAGCAGAAAAGTTTCAGGGGTCCGCCTATACTGTGGGTGCACAAAGGTTTCCCATATTGGTGTTCATACACATACACAGAATGAAGTGTGGGGGGGACACATGGATTTCCCTTAGCTATGTAACTCACGGCACCTTGGGTCACACAAGGTGGAGGCTCGGACCAAGCCTGACCCAGGGCCCGCTCACGTGCTTCCCACACAGAGTATTGCGGGTCCTACCTCAGTCATGGTTTCTCAGCCTTATTTTGCCACCTCCTCCTCCTGCTTGGGGTCTGGGGATCAATGCTGGCTAACATGTATTTGCTCTCGCGTTAGCACAGTTATCTGAGACACTTGTTTGTACCAAATAAAAAAAGCGTTACTGAACCAAGACGTTTACAGCTGTTCTAGCATCCGAGTCCCCTTTATGCCCACGATTGCTGAGGGTGTGGGCAGAGGCTGAGTTCCTGGGGGGGAAGAATCAACTGTGCCAGGTTTGGCCTGTGGAACTTCTTTGTGGTTCATCCAGTCTTTGGAGCGATGAAAGCAACCTAACTGATTTAATGAGATGTTCACAGCTGTACTAGCATCAGAGTCCGCTTTATGCCCACGATTGCTGAGGGTGTGAGCAGAGGTAAAGGTCCTGGGGGGGGGGGGGGGGAACAACTGCGCCAGGTTTGGCCTGTGGATCTTCTTTTTGGCTCATCAAGTCATTGGAGTGATGAAAGCAACCGTAACTGATTTAATGAGACATTCACAGCTGTGCTAGCATCAGAGTCCGATTTAGGTCACCCGATTACTGAGGGTGTGGGCAGAGGCCGAGATCCTTGGCGGGGTGAAACTCTGCCATGTTTGGGCACTAAAATTTCTTCTTGTGTAATACCATCTTTGAGTTCCTTGGGCTCGCCTATGCTGTTGGTGCACAAAGACTTCCCATTAGAGTGTTTTACCTGTCTGGCACAAATACACTGACTGACTTGGGTAGGGTGCAGACGGCTTTCCCATTGCGGTGTTTTACCTTTCTGGCACAAATGCACTGAAAGACTAGGACAGAAATGTGGGCAGAGGCAGAGGTCCTTGGCGGGGTGAAACTCTGCCATGTTTGGGCACTCTGATTTCTTCAGGTGCAATACCATCTTTGAGTTCCTTAGGCTCGCTTATTCTGTGGGTGCACAAAGACTTCCCATTGCGGTGTTCAGCTGTCTGACACCTACACAGAATGAATTGTGTGGGGACACATGGATTTCCCATTGCTATGTCACTCATGGCACCTTGGGTCACACAAGGTGGAGGCTGGGAGCGAGCCTGTCCCTGGGTTCACTCACGTGCTTCCTACATAGAGTATTGCTGCATTGTGGAGATGTGTAGATGTGCTGGCACCTGAGTCCCCTTTATGCCCATGTTTACGGCTCCTGACAATTTTGTGACGGAGGTGGCACAGAATTGGAATGATGATCGTATGTCAATTTATCAGCAATTCTCAACAGCATTGTGCGCTATCGCCCACACTTTGGGTGTGCAAGGAAAATTTTGGATAAGCTGTGGACGCAGGGTCATGCCTGGGGGGTTGGACAGCAATGCCAGCATGTAACCCAGGAGAAGAGGCAGCAGTGTCACCTGCAGGCAGTGGTTGTCCTTGGTTGCAGGTAGTGTGGTGCTTAGCTAAGATGTGCCAGCGCGTGTGCCTTGCTAATGAAGGTCTGTCCCAAGTAAATTGTTAGGGGGGTGACCGCCAGGCTCTTGCCCCTATTTTGGCTTAATAGTGGGACCTCGGAGCTTCAGATGCAGCCATGCATGCTGCCCTTGCCATTCCCTATCCATTTCTGTGGTGTTTCCATGACTTTCTGAGGTTTTCCGCTGTTTCACAAGTCATCCCCTATGCGGAGCATCGGTCCCATACAAAAATGCTCGAGTCTCCCATTGACTTCAATGGGGTTCGTTACACGAAACGAGCTCTCGAGCATTGCGAAAAGTTCGACTCGAGCAACGAGCACCCGGGCATTTTGGTGCTCGCTCATCTCTAGTCTTTAATCATGTTGTTTGACACATAGATACCACCACATATTTAAAAAACATTGTATCAAATCAGAAACTCTCAACAAGATCACATGACCAGAAACATCACAGAAAGTAGATTCTACTGCATATTCATAAATGGAGTTGACACATGGGATGTTCTCAGTCAATAAGACCAATTGGAAACATAACACCCTGGAAACTGGGATAATATGTGCTTAACTGGAAGAATACACAACACTCCGAAAACGGGGGTACTATGTGCTTGACTGGTAGAAGGTCAATAGAGGAATATTAGAAAGAAACCTACATCAAGTACAACTAATGATGTTATATTTACACAGATAAACACTGCACAAAATAAAGAATGGCAAAAATTGGCAGCTGGTCATCAATATACAAAAGAGTGACAAAAAAATCAGCAGCGGGGCAGGTTATAACTAGAGATGAGAGAACTGAACCTATAGAATCTCATTCAGGTTGAAATTTACTGAAAATTCAGTTTACTGAGAACCCAAAGGACATGAACCTCAGGTGGCTCATTTCTGCCAAACTAAAGGTCCATAAATCCCTAAAACAAATACTGAACATGGTACTGCTGACACACACACACATTATATATAACACCCTTTATGGTTGGCAGTAGCATACGAACATACCTCAGTTAAAAGTGGAGGCCTCTATGTAGGGTGAAGGATGCATGCTCATAGCCTGGTCTGGATCCTTGAACCATATACTCGCACACAGTCCCAATATATAAGATCAGCATCCAGGGGTACTGATAATAGTGAAGTAATACATCCTTTAAACAAAGATAAACTTTATTAAGCTCAAGCTATTAGCCACTGTCCAGCTGTGTTCTGCATCCCCCGCTCAGAGTGCTTGGCTGTATAACAGCCAAGCGACCCCACTTGTCTTCTGCATTCCCCGCTCAGAGCGCAAAGTGATCGCTCAACGTATGATTTATCACCTTGTGCTTAAGGCACACAACAATTATCGCTCAAAAGTCACTCAAAAGATTTGTGTCCAGGCTTTAGACACGATTATCGCTCAAAAGATGGCTTTTGAGCAAATTTTAAGCAATAATCGTTGTGTGTAAATAGGCCTTAATCCTATTCTGCATTATACTATTTGCTGAGCTGTTTATCTAATCCTACCCTGTGTGATACTGTCTGCTGAGCCGTGTATCTAATCCTATCCTTTGTAATACTGTCTGCTGAGCTGTGTATCTAATCCTACCCTGTGCAATACTGTCTGCTGATCACCTGTATTTAATCCTATTCTGTGTGATACTGTCTTCTGAGCCGTGTATCTAATCCTATTCTGTGTGATACTGTCTTCTGGGCTGTGTATCTAACCCTATCCTATGTAAAACTGCCACAGGTATATGTTGGTGAACAGAAATCTGCTCTAAATGCTGTGGCTGCTCCCAGTATAACAGTTATTATTTAACCCCTTAGTGACGGCGCTATCGACTTTCTACGTCCTGCTGTTGCAGGACGTGTATGGAGGGAGACAGTGCCGCTATTTCCCTCCATACAGCGCGGGCGTCAGCTGTTTATTACAGCTGACACCCGCGAGCAATAGCCGCGATTGGTCGTTCGGCCGATCGCGGCTATTAACCCTTTAAATGCCGCTGTCAATTCTGACAGCGGCATTTAAATCCCCCAAACGATGTTCGGGGGTCCCGTACATCCCCTGGCGGTGAGATCGGGGGGGCCGTGCAGTTGTCATGGCAGCCGGGGGCCTTTAGAAAGGCCCCAGGGCTGCCTTAGCAGACTGCCTATCAAGCCATCCCCGTGGGGTGGCTTGATAGACTGCCTGCGAAAAAGCAGTAGGACGTAATGCTATAGCATTATGTCATACTGCAGGAGCGATCAAAGCATCACATGTTAAAGTCCCCCCTGGGGACTGAAAGAAAGTGTAAAAAAAGAACAATAACATTTTAGTTATTATTAAAAAAAGAAAAAGTAATAAAAGTAAAAAAAAAAACCTTTTGCCATATTTCCAATAAAAAAATCAAAATAATAAACCAAAAATACATGTTTGGTATTGCTGCGTCCGTAAAAGTCCGATCTATCAAAGTAATGTATTATTTACCCCGCATGGTGTGGTCCAAAAAATAAAAATAAAGAATGCCCGCATTGCACTTTTTTAGTCACCCTATCTCCGAGAAAAAATGTAATAAAAGGTGATCAAAAAGTGCAAAAATGGTACCAACGGAAACGTCAGGACATACCGCACAAAATGAGCCCTCACACAACTATGTAGCCAAAAACATTTAAAAGTTTTTGTGCGCAGAAAATGGGCACAGAAAATAATTTAAAAAAATTAAATATCCTTAAAAAAAAATACAAGTACTACAGCAAAAATAATACTATATAAGTTTTGCATCGTAGTAATCGTACTGACCCATAGAATAAAAATATCAGGTCGTTTTTGTTGCAGTTTGTGCGTTGTAAAAACAGGACGCGCTGAAAGATGGTGGAATGTGTATTTTTTTCCAGTTCTCACCGCTTAGAATTTTTAAAAAGTTTTTCATTAAATTAGATGGTACAATAAATAGTGCCATTGAAAAATACAACTCGTCCCGCAAAAAACAAGCCCTTATACAGCGACGTCGATGGATAAATAAAGGAATTACAATTTTTTAAAAGGGAGTAGGAAAAAACAAAAATGGAAAAAAGCAAAAAAGCTCAGTCACTAAAGCCACCCTTTTGGCCCCTATATTTTTATTCCCTCTGTCTATATGACGCCCGAACCCTAACTGATAAGTCAGCTCTTCCGACAAGCATATATCCCAAACTAGAGTCACTCTGCCAGTATTCCACCACCGTCATTTGACAGAATGATAAGAAAGGGTTTTGTATCACTTACTGGAGTTGTAAATAATGCAAAGGGTTTTTTTCATAATAGCGGCTGAGGGCAAACATGCAAGTTATTCTTATCATATATTGAAGTATCAGTATATGGAGGAAGACTAATACAGTCCACTGCTCACCATCGTAGCCCCAATATCCTGTGCCACTTGTGGGAGCCAAGAGTCAGATAAAGGGATCATATAAGAGGATACACCCAGCTCTGCTGTACTGCTCACTATCCATGTCAGGTCACAGCAGGTGTGACTTATGCTCCTTCTTCCAATGAGTGCAGGATTGGATGAGTGTCTGTGCCATAAGGCATGGTTTCGCGACCACTATACTTCAATGTTGTTCTGTCACTGAGGGCAGAGCCACATGTGACATGTAATAATGAGCAGACTGTGAATGGAGGACTCAGGAGCTGCAGACTGAGAGCTACAATAGATAGTGGAGAGAGGGGTCTCAGCTACTGATGACTGCTATCACAAGGTCCTCCATCCAGTTTTATGACAATTGTAGATCCATGTGCTGCAATAATCACTGATCTATAAAAAGGTTTGGTACCGTGTTAGCCAGTAGAGCAGTGTGTGATTGCTCTCAGTGAGAGAAACCAAGTAATCTTGTAGATATGATACCTTTTAATGGCTAATAAAATCGCATGATGTTACAGCAAGCAAGCTTTCGGGGATATCGCCCCCTTCGTCAGACTATTGAATGAAATTGAAATTCAATAGCCTGACGAAGGGGCTGATATCCCCAAAAGCTTGCTTGCTGTAACATCATGCAATTTTGTTAGGCATTAAAAGGTATCATATCTACAAAATTACATGGTTTCTCAAACTAATCTATGACATGCCATAAAGTGAGGACATTACTCGGGGATTCTGTATTTCTAGACCATGGATTTGGTGTCCCGGAAACTATCATAAAGCTGCCACCATTGCTGACATCCACCACACACTAGAGGCGGCTTCTAGTGATGACTTTTATGGATGTTAGTAGCAGCCAGGGACATTTTCTCTCCATATTCACCATGTACAGATTTTATACTAACAGTCTGTGGACACGTCACCCTCATGTCATCTTCTTCTTACAGTTTGGCTGGTACTCATCTATCAGACACATCCTGCACCCAGTTGGCATCTGGAATAAGGAATAACCAGTCCCTGAAGATACTCGACTTGTCTAATAACCGTCTGTATGGTCCTCAGTTCAGTGACTTGATGGATGCTCTGTCCAATCCACCCTGCAGGATAGAGAAATTAAAGTGAGTGTAAGAGACATGTACAGGTTGAGACATGTGGAGGTACAAGTTATACATGTACAGGATGAAGCATATGGGAGGCACAAGTTATACATGTACAGCATGAGCCATATGGGAGGCACAAGTTATACATATACAGGATGAGACATGTGGGGGGGGGGGGTGCAAGTTATACATTTATCAGATAAGACATACGGAGGGCATAAGTTACACATGTACAGGATGAGACATGTGAAGGTCACAGGTTATATATGTAAAGGATGAGCCATGTGGGAGGCACAAGTATTACATGTATAGGATGAAACATTTGGGGGGAACAATTTATATGTACAGGATGAGACTCATGGGGGTACAATTTATGCATGTGCAGGATGAGACATGTGGGCGGCACAAGTTATACATGTACAGGATGAGACATGGGGGGCACAAGTTATACATGTACAGGATGAGACATGTGAGGGTACAAGTTATAGATGTACAGGATGAGACATGTGGGCGGCACAAGTTATACATGTATAGAATGAGACATGGGGAGGGTGTACAAGTGCTACATGTACAGGGTGAGGCTCACGGGAGTACAAGTTATACATGTACAGGATGAAACATTTGGGGGGAGCAATTTATATGTACAGGATGAGACTTAAGGGGGTACAATTTATACATGTACAGGATGAGACATGTGGGCGGCACAAGTCATAAATGTATAGAATGAGACATGTGGAGGGTGTACAAGTGCTACATGTACAGGGTGAGGCTCACGGGAGTACAAGTTATACATGTACAGGATGAAACATTTGGGAGGGCACAATTATATATATGTACAAAGTGAGACTCATGGGCTTATAAGTTATATGCATGTACAGGATAAGACATGTGGGGGGCACAAGTTATACATGTACAGGATGAGACATATGGAGGATGTACAAGTGCTACATGAATAGGGTGAGGCTCACGGGAGTACAAGTTATACATGTACAGGATGAAACATTTGGGTGGCACAGTTATATATGTGCAGGGTGAGACTCATGGGAATACAAGTTATACATGTACAGGATGAGACATGTGGGGGGAACAATTTATACATGTACAGGATAAGACGTGGGGGGCACAAGTTATACATGTACTGGATGAGACACGTGGGGGGCACAAGTTATACATGTACAGGATAAGACATGTGGGGGGAACAAGTTATACATGTACAGGATAAGAAATGTGGGGGGAACAAGTTATACATGTACAGGATAAGACATGTGGGGGGAACAAGTTATACATGTACAGGATAAGACATGTGGGGGGCGTACAAATTCCACATGTACAGGGTGAGACGTATGGGAGTACAAGTTATAGATGTGCAGGATGAGACATGGGTGGCACAAGTTATACATGTACAGGATGAGACCTGTTGAGGACAAAAGTTATGCATGTACAGAATGAGACATGTGAGGGCACAAGTTATACATGTACCGAATGATATATGTGGGAAGTACATGGGTTTGTCCTATTTTATTCTCCACACAATTGTTATGTCTATGAGATAGTCTGCTGACTGCACTGTGATATGTGACATCTCTACTAATGTCTCTCTCATCTCCTCCTATCACTTCTGTCTATGGTGTAAATAGGCTGAACTAGATGGACATTGTCTCCATTCGGCCTTACATACTATGTTACTATGTAATTACAGGGGGCTGCCACAAAGTCACAATATGACCAATGCTATCAATATGCCCCTCATTGCTTTCCTAAGGGGACATCACACCCAGAAGAAAGAGGGATGATGCAGCACCATGGAATGAGGGAGCATTCTGTATGAATAATCTAGTAAAATCCAAGAAGGTTAAACTGATACCCAAACACAAAACCGGTTTCAGAATCTTCATGTGTTTTTAATTATATTGTTTGACTAATAGATCCTGACAACCATTTAAAAAATATTGTATCAAATCAGAAATTTACAATAAAGTCACATGACCAGAAACATCACAGAAAAGAGATTCTACTGCATATTCATAAATGAGCCTGACACATGGGATGTTGTCAGAAAATAAGGCCTGTAGCAAACAGAACACCCTGAAAACCAGGATAATATATGCTTAACTTATGGAATATTAGAAAGATATGGACACCAGGTACAACTATTAACATGTTAAATTAATACTGATAAAAACTGCACAAAATAAAGAATAGCAAATAACAGCAGCAGATTGTCACTATACAGAAGAGAAACAAAAAGATCAGCAATGGAAAAGGTTATAACTAGAGATGAGAGAATCAAAACTGTAGAACCTGACTTTGCTGAAAATTCGGTTTCTGCCAAACTTGAAGTCCAAATACTGAACACTTGTGTGGTGGTTAGCACTGATGCCTTGTAGAAATGAGCAAGCATGATCAGATAAGTTAGTTACTCGAGCGAGCATCGCTCTTCTCGAGTAACTGCATTCTCGTCCAAGCAGGCTTGGGGGGGCCGCGGGGGTAAGCAGGGGGTGTGCTCGCTCATCTCTATTGCCTAGAAGTGTTGGTTCGAATTTAAGGACATCTGCATGGAATTGGAACACGATGTTATCTATAGTCAGATTTGAACATGGTACTCAATCACTGCATGGTAACAGTGCTAAATATTTAGTCACCATTCTTCTTACTGTAGAAAGAGAAACACAAAGAGAAAATAGGAACTCTATGCAGAGGTTGTCATTGTCAGATCTGAACCTAGGAACACACCTCTGCAAGGCAACAGTGCTGACCACTAAATCACCATATTTCGTCATCCTTCTTTCTGCGGAGGAAGAGAAGCAGAACAAGAAGAAACAGAGAGAACATATAGATGTTGTTCTTGGTCAGACTTGAACCTGGGACTCCATTGCTGGAAGGCAACAGTGATAAACACTAAATGACCATACTCCTTTCTCCAAAGGAAAAGGAAAAGAACTAGAAATATAAAGAGGGCATACAACCTCCATGCAGATATTGTCCTTGACCAGATTGAACCAGATACTTCAGCATGGTAAGGTAACAGTTTAAACCTCTAAACCATTGTGCTCCCCCTTTCTTTTCTGGAGAATGACAACAGAGAGAAAAAACATAATGAGAGAATGAACATACAAACTCTTGAGATGTTGCCCTTGGTCAGACTTGAAACTAGGACTCTAGCACTGCAAAGCAGCAGTGCTAATAATTGAGCTACCAAAATTCTCTTTTTTCTTCTCTGAAAGAGGAAAGCAAAGGAACAAAGGGCAAAAAAAGAGTACATACAAACTCCATGTAGAGGTTGTCCAATTAGATTTTAATCTACAACTCCAGCAATATAAGATAACAGTGATAACCACTTAGTCACCATGCCGCTGCTACTTTTCTTCTCATCCTCCTTTCTCTTGCCCCTTCTTTCTATTTCTCTCTTGTCCTGGAGAAGAAGAAAGTGAATAAGAACAAGGAAGGGGTGAAGCAGAAGGAGGAAGAGAAGAAGAAAGTGAATAAGTAGAAAGTTGAGAAGAACAATGAGAATGGAAAAGAGAAGATCTCCCGTTCCTTTTTCTTTTCTGTCATGCAGAGCTGGAGTCCTAGGTTCAGACCAGGATGGATGAACACAGAACTTAAACACACGCTAAGAAAGAAGAACTGCAATGTTTATGAAATGGAAAGATGGGGGTGGGGGTATCTATTGAAGAACATAATGCAGTCTGCAGAAACTCTAGGGCAAGTGTCAGAAAAACTAAAGCCAAGAATGAATTGAAGCTTGCAAAAGAAGCCAAAAGCAATAAAAAAGGATTTTGAGGGTATGTCAAAAGCAAAAGAAAAGTCTAAGATGCTCTAGGATGTTTACAGGATGAAAATGCTTAAATCGTTAAAAATTATGTTGAGAAGGCAGAACTCTTAAATCCCAATTAAATATGTTTTCTTTCAGAAAATAGATGTAACATCAGCTGATTTTCCCTGTGCTATTGAAGGGATAAAATAATGCAGGCTATCGATAAGCAGAGAGATGGTGAGGGAAAATTTAGCTAACTTCCATGAATTCAAGTCTCCATTTTTAGATGAATACTAGGGTACTAAAGGAAGTAGCATATGTAATTGCCAAACCACTCACCGTAATCTTTGAAAATTCCTGGAGAATAGGAGAATTCTCAGAAAGTTGGAGAAGGGCAAATGTTGTCCCTACATTCAAAAAAGGGAAGAAGGTGGACCCAGGAAACTACAGACCTGTGAGCCTGACTTCTATACCAGGAAGGATCTCTGAACAAATTATTAAACAGCATATATGCAAGTTCTTGGGATATGAGAATGGAGTAATTAGCCTGAGACTGCAGTGGTTTTGCTAACTTTAGGGTGAAAATACCCCTGTATAACGGACAAAAGGAAACTACTAATTTCAATAGGAGTTTAGTGGTTTTGTTTTCACTAGTGGGATTAGTCAGCCATGAATACTATAGCTGAGAAAAGACAGGACATGCTCTATCAACCCCCCAGTGAATACATCATGTAGGGAAGATTGGGCAGGATCTATCTTCCCACAGTTATTTTAAAACTCTTGGGCTCTGGCGCAGATTTTGAAAAGCCGATAAAGGAGAAGAAATTCCCCTAGTTCAAACGCAACTTCGCTTCGTACTGCCAAACATAGTTTTGCCTTCAGCAGTGTGTTTTGGCCCTTAGACTGAATGATTGTCATTCAGGAAATCGTTCAAATGATTGAAACAATAACATGCAGGTAACCGTTGAATATTGAACAAGAATCGTAACATTATTTAGTTTCAGCTGGCAGAAAAATCAGCGCCACCTCGTTTACTTACTGGGCACTTTAAACACTTCTCATTCAGTATTACACATATGAATGTGAAACACTGAACGAAAAGTGAGCGAGTACTGTATGATTCTCAATGAAAATCATGCAGTCTAAACACGCTGCCTGAGTGTAAACAAGCTGGTGACATCATCACCAGCCTGTTCACACTCGGGCAGCGTGTTTAGACTGCATGATTTTCACCAGCTGACGTTACCAGCTTGTTCACGCAGGCAAATGAGATTTGTCCCATTGAAAAGGGGTAACTCACTGAAAAAAAGGCAAAAATGCACCATTTGATAAACTGCAAGGCAGGCTCAATCACCAGTAAACCCTGGTAGAATGCAGAAGGCCAGGTTACAACATTAGTAAACCTTGCCGTTGGCCCGCCAGCTTATGTAGCTTCTAGTGATGACATTTATGGATGTTACTAACAACCGGGGACATTTTCTCTCCACATTCACCATGCACAAGTTTTGTACTAACACTCTGTGGACGCGTCACCCTCATCTCATCTTCCCATTCTTACAGTTTAGGTTATAATTATCTACCAGACACGTCATGCACCCAGTTGGCATCTGGAATAAGGAATAACCAGTCCCTGAAGATACTTGACCTGACTGGTAGTCATCTGTCTGGCCCTCACTTCAGTGACTTGATGGATGCTCTGTCCAGTCCAGCCTGCAGGATAGAGAAATTAAAGTAAGTATAAGACGTGTACAGGATGAGACATATGGGGGGCACACTTTATACATGTACAAGATGAAACATGTGGGGGGCTCAAGTTATACATGTACAGGATGAGACATTTGGGGGGCATAAGTTGTACATGTACAGGATGAGATGTGGGGGAGCACAAGTCATATATTTACACAATGAGACATAATGGGGGTATAAGTTATACATGTACCGGATGAGACACATGGGTGGCACAGTAAAGAGGAGTCATTCATAGATTGAGTGTTGCCTGTTTACACTAAGCGAGAAGCAGTCATTTCTTTTCAGTGATCTGAAACAGAACAAGTAACAACAACTGAGCGACACCTTGCTCATTTCTGTGTTGGGGCGATTGAGTGATTATTTGGGCTATCGACCCATACAAAGGTACCTTTATACAGTGCTGTGTGTACACGGGACAATAGACGACAAAAATCGCTCATTTGAGTGATTTGGGCAAGTATTGGTCTGTGTGAAGCTACCTATATAGAGCACCTATGAAGTCTTGGGAAAACCCATGAAGTAATAGGAAACCAAAATAAAATCTTCCTCCAATATCTATAATTAAAAGGTAAAACATTTCTGTAGAGCAGAGACATCTTCAGCTCTCTACACACACAAGTGGTCATACACATTAGATGGAAGTAAAGTACATGATTGGACAATCGCTGAATGAATGATCATTTTACAGACTTGGCCATACGTTTTAGTTTATTTTGCCCATCATAGTCCATCAAACTGTACGTACATGTTTAGTGACTTTGGCTGATGGACAAAAGCTCTCTTGAGGGCATTCTTCCAAAGAAAGATCTTTTGTCTAAGTACTGAGTGAAAATCTCAAACTTGTACAACTTTTTTCTGCAGGATGACTGTCAGCTGAATTAATTGTTCGTTCTTAAATTTAACTCAGCAAAAGAGTGTTTAGGCTGAAATCATCTTTTAAAATTATTTTTAGCATTTCTAAATCAAAAGCTGGCAGGTAATGGGCTGATGACTGGTCTTTCATCTGCTCATCATAATAATGACAGCTCTGGAGGAGGATATAAACATTAATGCAGCCTTGGCTCCATGTGTGCCTCAAACTGAAATCTACGCCAGCTATGTGCTCTCCACTATCATTTACACTAGAAATTGGCTGATAGTAATTATGATGGGCTATGGTAGGCCACATCCCAACTACTAAGCCCCTTCGTCTGAACTATGCATGTTTCAAAAGTGGGACATTGTAAAAATCACAAATGTTGGTGCAAATATGGCGTGTGGCCCCTCGCAGTATGATTACATCCAGTGTCCAGTACAATGACATTTGGTCTTCCTTCTTACAGTATAATTATGTCCAGTCCCCTACTCTCACACAGCATAATTAGAGGTAGCATTCCTCCACCTTACCACAGTATGGCCACATCTGGCTCTCCCCACTGCAGTGTAATCACATCTGGTCATTCCCTTAATACTGGAATCACATCTGGCTCACCTTCCTTATACTGTAGTATCGTCAAATTCAAAACTCCCCAAGCACCCCCACACTTTCCCTGCAGTAATAATTTGGAGCAAATATTATCCAAATTGAACCACGCCTTAATATTTATCAGTGGGCATCACCTTAATCATTCCCACAAAAACTGCTTCCATGATATCAGCATGCCAATACAGTATATTTATTAAATCCCGAACTGCATACAATAAAAATACCGTATGAACATGCTGACATTGTGGAAGATTTTTTGTGGGCATGCAGAAGGTGGGATGAATTGACCAGGCAATTGATATTCTGCTCCATTCCTCTGGTGAGCGGCAAGATGAGACATCTGGTACTATGGGCCCCCAATATGAATTTTACTTGTAGATCCTGGACAACCCAGTGTGACACTGCATAGAGCTCTACAAGTGTATGGATCACCTCTTATGGGCATGAGGCTTGGTGGATGGACAGTGCAGGGATGTTATAGGGATGATGCTTCCCAGTATTGGGACTCTGTTTCTAGACCATGGATTTGGTGTCAGTTGATATATCATATAGCTGCCGGAATTCCTAACATCCCATCCACCACACACAAGAGGCAGCTTCTATTGATGACATTTATGGATGTTACTAGCAGCTGGGAAGATTTTATCTCCACATTCACCATGTACAGATTTTATGCTAACACTCTGTGGACATGTCTCCCTTATCTCATCTTCTTATTCTTACAGATTGACTGGTAATAATCTACCAGACACGTCCTGCACCCAGTTGGCATCTGGAATAAGGAATAACCAGTCCCTAAAGACACTTGATCTGTCTGGTAATCATCTGTCTGGTCCTCACTTCAGTGACTTGATGGATGCTCTGTCCAGTCCAGCCTGCAGGATAGAGGAATTACAGTGAGTATAAGAAATGTGTACAGGATGAGACATATGGGGGTGACGAGTTATAAATGTACAGGATGAGACATGGAGGGCACAAGTAAAGGATGGGATGTGTGGTGTACAAGTTATATATCTCCACAGATATTCAAGCTTCAGAGCATAGTAGTTCTGTAGAAACAGCTTGGGTAAGAATACAAGGGGAGAACAAAATAAATTAATTGTAGGAATTTACTATAGACCTCCTGGACAAATGGAAGATATGGATGAACTCTTTCTACATCAGATTGTCAAGTTCTCAAAAGGTACAATACAGTGGGAACTTTTAACTATCGAGACGTTTGTTCGGAAACTCTTGCAAAAGTAATGGGTCCAACAAATTCTTATTCACTGACAACTTTATCATTCAAAAGGTAGAAGAGAAAACAAGGGGATCTGCTATCTTGAAACTAATTCTTAGAAACAGGGAGGAAGTGGTTGAGGAAGTAAAACTGGCTAGGACATTAGAAGGCAGTGATCATACTATCATTGAATTTTGAATAACAAGGGGAGGAAGACCAGAGAGGACTAATAAAGGCCCATTTACACGGAGCGATGATCGCTCACAAATCGCTCAAACGACAGTTTAAGTGACAGCTTTGAGCAATCATTTTGCATAAACTATTAACAAGCTACTCAGCTACTTAACAGCTTATTAGCATGAAAATGAACCCTTTAGCTGAATGCAGTTAATAGCTGGAGGTCTCTTATCTGCATTCAGCTCCTTTGTTCTCTGGCGGGTTAAATAGTTGAAACAATGTTATCAGCACTACCTGCAGAGAACTCAGCATGCGGTCCTAATAAGACCTCACAATGATTTTTAGGCTAGCTTGAACTTAATGATCAATTAACAGTTCACAAAAAGTGCATGATGGCCGCGCGTTTAGTCGCAACGATTATCGCTCAAAAGATCGCTTTAGAGCGATTTTTCAGCGACCATCGCTCCGTGTAAATGGGCCTTTAGACTTCAAAGTTGGATCTCAGAAAGGCAGACCTTAATGGACTCAAAAAAAAAGTTAGGAAAGATCCAACGGCTCGATGTTCTTAACGACAAAAATGACCAAGAAGGTTGGGAGTTATTGTGAAATGAAATTCTCAATGCACAGTCATTAACAATCTCTGAAAGAAGGAAGAATGGGAAGCATTTAAAGAGATGAGGATGGATGAACACAGAGCTTAAAGGGGTTGTCCCGCGGCAGCAAGTGGGTCTATACACTTCTGTATGGCCATATTAATGCACTTTGTAATGTACATTGTGCATTAATTATGAGCCATACAGAAGTTATCAAAAGTTTTATACTTACCTGCTCCGTTGCTGGCGTCCTCGTCTCCATGGTGCCGACTAATTTTCGGCCTCCGATGGCCAAATTAGCCGCGCTTGCGCAGTCCGGGTCTTCTGCTGTCTTCAATGGGGCCGCTCGTGCAGAATGCCGGCTCCGTGTAGCTCCGCCCCGTCACGTGCCGATTCCAGCCAATCAGGAGGCTGGAATCGGCAATGGACCGCACAGAAGAGCTGCGGTCCACGGAGGGAGCAGACCCCGGCGGCCATCTTCAGCAGGTGAGTATGAAGACGCCGGACCGCCGGGATTCAGGTAAGCACTCTCCGGTTTGTTTTTTTAACCCCTGCATCGGGGTTGTCTCGCGCCGAACGGGGGGGGGGGGTTAAAAAAAAACAAAAAACGTTTCGGCGCGGGACAACCCCTTTAAGTACATGCTATAAAGGAAGAACAGTGGGGAGCATATCTAAAGAAGAATATAATGTGGTCTGCAGAAACTATAGAGCAAGGGTCAGAAAAGCTAAAGCTAATAAAGAATTGAGGCTTGCTGTAGAGGCCAAAAGCAATGTAAAAGGATTTGGGGGTATGTCAAAAACAAAAGAAAAGTCAAAGATGTTTTAGGATGTTTACAGGATGAAAATGGTGAATTGGCTAAAAATAATGTTGAGAAGGCCGAACTTTTAAATTCAAATTTTGTTTTCTCTTAGAAAGTAAATGCAACATTAACTGATCTGCCCTGTACTATTGAAAACATAAAGGAATGCAGGCTATTTATAAGCACAGAGATGGTAGCTAACTTACATGAATTTAAGTCTCCGGTTACAGAAGGATTACATCCTAGGGTAAAAAAAGGAAGCAGCAGCAGTAATTGCTGAACCACTCGCGATGATCTTTGAAAATTCCTGGAGAATAGGAGAAGATTGAAGAAGGGCAAATGGTGTTCCTATCTTCAAAAAAGGGAAGAAGGTGGACTCAGGAAACTACAGTTCAGTGTGCCTGACTTTTATACCAGGAAACATCTCTGAACAAACTATTAAATAACATATATGCAAGTAACTGGATGGGAATGCAGTAATTAACAAAAGCTAGCATCGATTTACTACAAACAAGTCATGGCAGACTAATCTAATTTCCTTCTATGAAAGAATCACCAACTGGGTTGATCAGGAAAATGTGGTGGATATAGTATATCTTGACTTTAGTGAAGCATTTGATAAAGTATCTCATACCATCCTTATTGAAAAAATAACCAAATATAGGATCGACAAGGCAACTGTTAGGTGGATTCACAACTGGCTAAGTGAATGTACTCTAAGTGTTGTCATAGATGGCTAAACATCCAATTGGAAGAATGTCTCAAGTAGGGTACCACAAGACTCTGTCCTGGGCCCAGTGTTGTTCAACATTTTTATAAATGATCCAAATAAGGGAGAAATGAAAGTAAAGTAATTACATTTGCCAATGGAACAAAGCTAGGAGGAATAGCTAACACTAGAGAATAGAGAGAGGATTAAAAAAGATCTGTACAAGCTTGAAAAGTGGGTAGTGACTACCAAATGTATTTAACAGGAGAAATGCAAAGTCCTACACTTGGGCAAGAAAAATAAAAAAGCACATACAAAATGTGAGGAACTGGGATAAATAGCAGCACATGTGAAAGAGACTTGGGTATACAAATAGATCACAGACTGAACATGAGTCAGTGACACAATTCTGGGATGTATTACGAGATTCATAGAGCCTAGATCACATGAGGTAATTATCCCCCTCTACTCTTCCTCAGTCAGACCTCATCTGGAATATGGTGTCCAGTTCTTAGCACCCTAATTTTAAAAAAAAGGGTGATAAACTGGAGCAAATTTAGAGCAGACTTACACGGATGGTGACCAGTCTGTAATCCATTTCTCATGAGGAATGGATAAAGGATATGGGAATGTTTTGCATGCAAAAAAGAAAGCTGTGAGGAGACTAAATAGCTGCCAATATCTGTCAAAGTGCAGAGGGATCAGCCCTATCGCATTTACACAAGGAAAAACTAGGAATAAGGGTATGAAATTGAAAGGGAGCAGACAGATTATATTTTAGAAAAAAGTTTCTGACAGTGAGGGTGATCAATCAGTGGAAAATGTTGCCATGGGAGGTGATGAGTTCTTCTTCAATGGAAGTCTTCAAACAAAGGCTGGACAAATATATGTCTGGGATGATTTAGTGAATCCTGCACTGAGCAGGGGGTTGGACCCGATGACCCTAGAGGTCCCTTACAACTTTATGATTTTTTAATTCTATGTACAGGATGAAACGTGTGTGAGGCACAAGTTATACATGTAGATAAGACCTGTGTAGGGCACAACTCATAAATGTGCAGGATGAGACGTGGGATATACAAACTATACATGTACATGATGAGACATGAGGAACACAATTAACACATATACAGGATGAGACAGATGTGGGCACAAGGTATAAATGTACAGGATGGGACATGTGGAGGCGCAGGTTATGCATGTATAACTTGTGCCTAATCACGTCTCATGCTGCACATGCATAAATTGTGTCTCCCACACATCTCATTCTGTACATGTACAGTATAAGCCATGGAGAGGGCACAAATTATGCATGTAAAGGATGAGACGTGTGGGTGCACAAGTTACACATGTAGAGCTTGAGACTTGGGGGTTACAATCTATACATGCACAGGATTAGACATATGAGAGGCATAAGCTATGCATATATAGGATGAGACATATGGAGGGCACACGTTATGTATACAATGAGACATGTGAGATCCGCAAGCTATATATGTACATATATAACTTGCACCCCCCACATGCCTCATCCTGTACATAATGAGACTTGTGGAGGGCAAAAGGTTAACATCCACATGATGAGATATATAGGGGGGGGAGATATACATGTACTGGATGAGACATGCAGGTGGACCAAGTTATACATCGATATGATGAGAGATGGGGGAAGTACAACAAATACATGTACAGTTTGGGACATCTGATGGACACATGCATGAGATATATTGGGAAGGGGAAGTGCAGAATGAAACATTTTGGTGCCAAAAGTTATACATGTATATGATCAAATAATTAGGGGGCACAAACTATAGATGTACATGGCAGGACATAGGGGGGCAAAAGTCATTCAAGTACAGGATGAGAAATGCATGGAAAAGTAATATTTGGACAGGATAACACATGTAGGGGACACAAATTACAGATGTACAGGATTAGACAGGGCAGAGCAAAAGTTATATATGTACATGATGAGACATGATGGAGCAAAAGTTATAAATGTACAGGATGAGACATGGGGGTCACAAGTTATACATGTAGCGTTTGAGACATGGTGACACAAATTATGCATGTACTAGATCAGTCATGGGAGGGGCATAAGTTATATATGTACAGGATGAGATGTGGGGGGCGCAAGATTTACATGTAGATGATGTAAAATCGGGGTGGTGCAAAAGTTATACATCTAGAATTAACAAGTTGGGTACGCTAGTTATATATGTACAGGATGAGACTTGGGGGAACACAAACTATATATATATATACAGGATGACACATATGAGGGATACACGTTATGCAAGTATAAGAAAATATGTGGGGGCACAAGTTATACATATAAAGGAAAAGATAAGGAGGTGCACAGGTTTTATATGTACAGGATGAGATGTATGTGGGGCATAAGTTATGTGTAGGATAAGACATGAGTGGGCTACAAGTTACATATGTACAAGATGGGATGTGGGGGACAGAAGTTATACATGTACAAGATGAGACAGGAATAACTACTTGGGGGGCACAAGTTATCCATGTACAGGGCAGGTGGGTGCACAAGATATACATGCACTGGTTGAGACATGTGGGGGCAGAAGTCATGTATGACAGTATTAGACATGTGAGGGACACTGGGTATAACTGTACATGATGAGACATATCGGGGTGACAGGTTATACATGTACAGAAGGAGGGACGGAGGCACAAAGCATGCATATACTAGATGAGATATTGGGGGGCGCAAGTCATGCATTATAGGATGATGCATGTATAAGTTGTGTTCCACTAATGTACAGGATGAGACATGTTAGGGGCACAAGCTATATATGTACAGAATGAGATATGTGGGTGATACAAGCTATACATGAAGATATTGAGACTTGCGGACGACAAAAGGTTAAAATCTTTATGATGAGACATGTGGGGGGCATGTTCTACATGTACAGGATGAGACATGTGGGTGATACAAGTTATACATGTATAGGATGAAACATGTGGGGGGTACAAATTGTACATGTACAGGATGAGACATGTGGGGGGGGGGGTACAAGGTATACATGTACAGTATGAGACATGTTTGGATCCCAAGTTATACATGTACAGAACGAGCCATGTGAGGGTTGCAAGGTACATATATCCCATATATCAATGAGATAATCCACTGGCTGCACTGTGATATTTGATATCTCTAATAATGTCTTTCTCATCTCCTCCTATCACTTCTATGGAGTAATTATAGCTGGCGCTGCCCTAATCACTGGTGTGAATATGCCCCATGTTATCAATATGTCCCTCAATGCTCTCCTTAGGCGAAATCGCATTTATGTTGGGGTCATATTCTTTAACCTATAAGTGAACACATCTCATAAGAGGAGTGACTGTACAGACATTGCATAGATTAATATAAAGCCACAAAGATAAGTTACCTTTACACAATATGACTGTCAGACGATAGTCATTAACCCCTTATGGACCAGGCTGTTTTGTACCTTAAGGACCGGACACTTTTTAGGGATTTTACCCATGTGGTGGTTTTACTGCCTTATTTTTTTCCTTTAGCTACCAAAATTATTTTTGCTGCATTTTTTTTCCCGTGACATATAGAGCTATTTTTTCTTCACTGACCTTTTTTTCAGTTTTTTAGTTTTATTGGGGGTTAGAAGCTAAAAAGTATGATTTTTTTAACATTTAAAGTTGTTTTTTCAAGTTAGTATATCTACGCTAAAATAAAGAATAGGAATAGGTTCCTTATTTTGTTTTGGACGTTCTGATATATAACGTGTTTGCTTTCAGATTACAGAACGCGTATGGTGACGGTTTGGGTTTGCGTCAGCTTTGGGTAATTTTCTTTTTTATGTATATATTTTTATTTTATTCTACAATTTTTTTTACTTATTCATTTAACTATTTTTTTTTACCATCTATAACCCTCATAACATATAAGATGTAAGAACTCTGGGGGTCATTCACACGACTTTTTTTTATTGCACACTTTTCCATTGTAGTTGGGGCATCCATAGGAGCCCCAGTTACAGGGGAAAAAAACACTCTGTAGTTACAATAGTCACTAATAGAGCTGATCAGGGTCTGCTAGGACCCTACAGCTCTGCTGTGCCAGGGGGCTCCCAGTGGTCATGTGATCATCGGCTCTCCTAGTAGAAGCTATACCTCCACTTTCACTTGCTAGTACATAGTGCTCATTGAGCGCTATGTACCCAGGAAAGGAGAAATCAGAAACTGTTAAAAACTGCTTTTCACTTCTCCTCCAGGTTCTCAGCTGTGACTAACACCTGAGGACCCAATCTGCTCCTGATTGATTGTAGGAGCAGAGGATCTAATCTCACACCGTAGTTTTGCTATCGGTGGGATTAAAGCCCAGGGCCAAGCGCCGTATATTTACCACGCTTGGTCCTTAAGAGGTTAAAGTGATTGGGGGTGGAGTGGGTCGGAGATCATTTCAGCTGCCTGCCTCCATGCACAGTTAAGAGGAGTCATTCATAGATTGAGTGACTCCTGTTTACACTGAGTGAGAAGCTGCACAGCAGTCGTTCCTTTTCAGTGAGCTGAAACAGAACAAGTAGCGACAACTGAGCGATTTCTTGCTCATACCGTGTGTACAAGGGCCAATAGTCAACAAAAATTGCTCATTTGAATGAGTATTGGTCTGTGTGAAGCTACCTTTAGAGGGGACCTATGAATTCTTGGGAAAATCCAGGAGGTAATAGGAGACCAAAATATAAAATCTTCCTCCAATATCTATCATTGAAAGGTGAAACATTTCTGTAGAGCAGAGATATTTTCAGGTCTCCAAATATAGTAATGACTGTACATATTAGATGGAAGTAAAATGCATAGTTGGACAATCGTTGAATGAATGATCATTTTACACTCTCAGCCATACATGTTTTAGTACATTTTGGACATCACAGTCCATTAAACTAGCCGTACATACTCATGTACTCCGGCTGATGGACAAAAGTTCTTTTTTGAGAAGATTCTTCCAAAAATAATTCTTTTATCTGAGTACTGAGCAAAAATCTCAAATTTGTCCAACTTCTTTCCACAGAATGTCTTTCAGCTGAAATTATTGTTTCTTCTTAATTTAACTCAGCAAAAGAGTGTATTGGTTGAAATAATCAGTTTTCATAATTTTTAGCCTTTCTAAATAGAAAACTGGCAGGTAACGAGGCACATTTACTAAGATTGGTGTTTCATCTGCTCGTCGTCATAAACACAGCACTGGAGAAGGATATATAAATTAGTGCATCTCTGGCTCCACGTGTTTCTCAAACTGAATTCTATGCCATCTATGTGCTCTCAGAGATTTCCACTATAATTTACACCAGAAATTGGCTGATAGTAATTCAGATGGGCTATGGCAGGACACATTCCCACTGCTAAGCCCTTCCCTCTGAACTCTGCATGTTTCAAAAGTGGAAAATTGTAAAAGTTACAAATGTTGGTGCAAACATGGTGTGTGTCTTCTTACAGTATGATCACATTCAGTGCACTATAAGGACTCTGATTCTCCCCATCGCAGTATAATTATGTCCGGCCCCCTACTCTCACACAGTATAACTACATGTAGCGCTCTTTCACCTTACCATAGTATGACCACATCAGGCTCTCCCCACCCTGCTGCACAGTGTAATCACATCTGGTCTTTCACTTCACAGTACAATCACATCCATATCCTCATATCCATTTCCCCTGCAGTAATCATTCGGAGCTCCCAGAACAAGGGTCATCCAAATTGGACCAGACCTTAATTATTATCAATGGCTAGCACCTTAATCATTCCCAACAGTAACGTTATTAAATCCCAAACTGCATACAATCAAGTTACCGTATGGACATGCCAACATTTTGGAAGATTCTTTTAGTGGGCATGCAGAAGGTGGGATGAATTGAGCAGCCAATTGATTTTCAGCTGCATTCCTGTGGTTAGTGGTTAGAAGGGACATCTGGTGCTGTTGGGCAATATGAATTTGACTCATAGATCCTGGACAACCCAGCATGACACTGCTCAGAGCTCTACAAGTATAGATATCACCTCTTATGAGCATCTCTCCCTGGGGCTCGGTGGACGGGTAGCGCAGGGATGTCCTAGGGATGATGCTCCTCAGATTCTGTTTTTAACCCATGAATTTGGTGTCAGTGGACACATTATATATCTGCCGCCATTCCTAACACCCACCGAACACAACAGGCGGCTCCTAGTGATGACACTTATGGATGTTACTAACAGCCAGGTACATTTTATCTCCTCATTCACTATGTACAGATGTTATACTAATGCTCTGAGGACGCGTCACCCTCATCGCATCTTCTGACTCTTACAGATTGATGGGTAATAATCTAGCAGGCACATCCTGCACCCAGTTGGCATCTGGAATCAGGAATAGCCAGTCCCTGAAGATACTTGACCTGTCTCTTAACCATCTGTCTGGTCCTCACTTCAGTGACTTGATGGCCGCTCTGTCCAGTCCAGCCTGCAGGATAGAGAAATTAAAGTAAGTATAAGACGTGTACAGGATGAGACATATGGGGGGCACACTTTATACATGTACAAGATGAAACATGTGGGGGGCTCAAGTTATACATGTACAGGATGAGACATTTGGGGGACATAAGTTGTACATGTACAGGATGAGATGTGGGGGAGCACAAGTCATATATTTACACAATGAGACATAATGGGGGTATAAGTTATACATGTACCGGATGAGACACATGGGTGGCACAGTAAAGAGGAGTCATTCATAGATTGTTGCCTGTTTACACTAAGCGAGAAGCAGTCATTTCTTTTCAGTGATCTGAAACAGAACAAGTAGCAACAACTGAGCGACACCTTGCTCATTTCTGTGTTGGGGCGATTGAGTGATTATTTGGGCTATCGACCCATAAGAAGGTACCTGCAGGATAGAGAAATTAAAGTGAGTATAAGGGTATGTTCATACGGGGTGGAAATGCTGCAGAATGTCAGAAGCGAATCATCCCAAGGGATCCTTACAGGGTAATATGGATCCTATACTTCAAATTTAGCAAAATACTTCAGTGGCGATTAAGGTGATAAATAGCGATAATAGTGATGAATCCTACCTTCTGTAGACCCATCCATATGTTTAGGTAGGATTTGTCATGAATACTGCTGGCTGTCAATGGGAGCTCCCTCTTAAGGGCTTTTAGCCACTAGCATTTTTTTTAACGCTGCGATATCGCTGCGTTTTTTTCAACTGGACTTTCTAATGTTAATATTGCATCGTACAAAAATCGCAAGTTTGTGCTTCAGCGATTTTAACATTAGAAAGTCCCATTGGAAAAAAAAGCAGCGATATCGCAGCGTTAAAAAAATGCTTGTGGATAAAAGTCCTTAAAGGGGTTGTCCCGCGAAAGCAAGTGGGTCTATACACTTCTGTATGGCCATATTAATGCACTTTGTAATATACATTGTGCATTAATTATGAGCCATACAGAAGTTATTCACTTACCTGCTCCGTTGCTAGCGTCCCCGTCTCCATGGAGCCGTCTAATTTCAGCGTCTAATCGCCCGATTAGACGCACTTGCGCAGTCCAGTCTTCTCCCTTCTGAATGGGGCCGCTCGTGCCGGAGAGCTGCTCCTCGTAGCTCCGCCCCGTCACGTGTGCCGATTCCAGCCAATCAGGAGGCTGGAATCGGCAATGAAACGCACAGAGCCCACGGTGCACCATGGGAGAAGACCTGCGGTCCACCGTGGGTGAAGATCCCGGCGGCCATCTTCGCAAGGTAAGTAAGAAGTCACCGAAGCGCGGGGATTCGGGTAAGTACTATCCGTTTTTTTTTTTTTTAAACCCCTGCATCGGGTTTGTCTCGCGCCGACCGGGGGTGGCTATTGAAAAAAAAAAAAACCCGTTTCGGCGCGGGACAACCCCTTTAATGACAGAAAGTCCCAACACTTTTTATCCAGTACACAGACTCATCAAGGAACCAATAGAGGATGAAAGCAGCACCAAGTCAATGAGTAGCAGAGAAACATTTAGTAAAAAAAAACAATTATTCAAAAAAAGTTTCTTTAATTGCATATAATGGCTGCAAAGCACCCCATGGAGAGTGACAATGCCGAAAAGCAATCATACAGCATCTAGTAGATACAAACCACAAATCTAATAAAGTCATATAGCAACCAACTCAGTAAACCTGCAGGTATGTGGCAGTAGTGAGCACATTGCATATGCTAGTGCTTCATAGAAAAGTCACCATAATGGCCAGGATGAGCTGCATATGGCAGCAAACAACCGCATATAGCAGTGAAAATAGAATAGAAGAAAACATCCCTACATGCGGCAAAGGAAGTATAATGGCAACTCCACTCCGTAGGGGTGCACCATTTGTGCGATGGCAGATCAGGTGAATCACTTTCTGGCAACTAGGTGACATCAGAGCTGGAAGACACGAGTCTGTAGCAACCCACATCTCGTGTTATCGAAGTACCATTGAATGCAGCTATTGCATGATAAAGCCCCATACACACACAAGGGCATTCCTAGGCTGGTTCTCGCATCCACTGGTCATCTCACATTAACAGCCAAGATCAAATTAACTGGGAAATTGTCAAATTCACCATCAGTGATTTTACAAAAAGCACCGAAAGTTCAATCATAGTATGTAAGGTGTAAATCCAAACATCTCTCATAGACAGTCCTAGTATTTCAACTTTTACCTGTTCATGATGACTGTTTCCACCTCCTTGGTTTTCAGGTAGATGGTTTTGCTTATTATATGTGCCATCGGCTGCTTGAGTTCATGGTTTTATTTTGAGGGTTTTAGTTCCTTTTTACAGTGGGTGGTCTGTTGCAAGACAGCATCTAACCTGATGACCCGTTACAAGGATGATTTTCTCACTGTGGGCCCCAGGGATCCCTGACGGTGTGGTTTTTCTGTGAGACTCTTTTTGTTTTGTTATGGATAAATTTGGCGTTCCCTTAACAGCGAGTAAAACAGAAGGTCTATTGATGGTGTTATCCTTTTTGGGTATCGAAGCCGATTGCATCAAAATGTTTTTTCGTCTTCCTGTAGTGAAAGTGGTTAAACTGCCGGTCAAACTTGACACCTGTTTAGCCACCAAGAAAGTGCAACTCTGTCAGATATAACGGACTCTATGTATTTGCGCACAGGGTTATGCCAATGGGCAGAGTTTTTTAGGCATTTATTGCTGGTGACAGTAAGTGTTTGTCCCCTTCCATTACATCCAAGTGTCTAAGGACATTAAGGCGAATGTATGAGTTCAGCGGCTTTTTCTGTAGGACCACAATGGCAGGACATGCTGGCGGTCTGAGAAAGTCCAGAGCAGCTTAGCCTTTTCACAGATGCTTATATTCACCATTCCCTTGTCTTATTGTAATGTCCACAGCAGAAAATTCAATGGAAAATTTGACAGCATTTCCACATCCAAGTTAAGTTCGGCTCCACTGACTCAAAATCAGCTGCATATCCGCAGATACAACGCTTCTCTCACCTCCCGTTTCTTTGTGCTACCAGAGCAGTCTTTCTCCCGGCAGACCTCTAGGGAGTACAGCACTGCTAGTCACGAGATTTGGAAGTTGCATCACCTGACCAGCAGCACTGCGCTTGCTAAAGGCCGCCAAGTACTGGATGAAAGGAATTGGGAATTGGGGGGAGCGCTGTATATACTGACATCAGCTGCATATTTTGAGTCTAAATTTGCACCCCTGGTTTGGCTGTAGAAATGCTGCGGATCTTGCAGACTGATTTTCCATTTTGGTAACTCTGCATCATTTCCACTATAAGTGAACGTACCTTAAGACGTGTGTAGTGAGGAAAAACGCCACAAAAAGTAAGTGTTTTTGGATGTTTCATTACTTCCTGTAGGCCTACAAAGTCTATCTGGCCACGGAGTATTTTCTGGCAAAAACATTGTGATAATTAACAGTGAGAAATGTGGAGTTTTTCCTTGGAACACCGTGAAAATCACCCAAAGGAAGGCTGCACAGGTAATCACATGCTACGATTGAATTGTGGCTAAAACCACATTAAAGAATACATTGTAAAATAACTTGCAATTTTGCTAGTTTTTCAATGTGGTTGCAACTTTTTTTAACTACAGTCACATATAAAACTGTAGTAATACTGTGTGCAGCTTCTTTATATGACTTTTTCTTGCAGTTTTAGCCACACTTCAGCTACATCGCCCCTATCATTCTTTAGTTTTCTAGATTTCACCCACTTGCAGAATTTCAGGTCTAGATGAATTGGTGGAGGTCCTCGGGCAAAGAATTTGGTGAAATCCACCATAATTGTAATATTCCTAAAAGAGGAGCTGTCCCACCCTTTTGTCAGTGTTTGTGCCTGCAACAAGAAGGCAGCAGTTGGAGCCGTGCTATGGAGATGCTGCTTGATACCAAGGAGGCCAATAGTCACCTCTGCCAAGGAGTTTCTTATTTGCATCATTTTAGGCTCACACTATGAAAGCATCACTCAGTGCTGGATCATCACATGACAGCACCAATGAGGATAAAAATGAAAGTGTGTTTAAGAAATGTACAAAGTAATGAAAAAAGGGGATAAAAAAGGGCACACTTGGTGGCTTAGTTATATTTTTTAACATGACTCGCCACTAAACCATCTCCTTGCTGTAAAGAAGTGTTCCTGGCTATTGTTTTTCCTTTCCTCTTACCACAATGTACTTTAGAAGAAATAAATAGTGTCTTGCCAAGCACTTAGGTTCGGGAATCATGCACTGAGCGGACTGGAAGTCCATTTGTCTCTGCATTCCCATGAGAGTCTCAATGTGGCAAAAAGTATTGATGACCCATCCTCAGGATCATCCGTCTCGCTGTCAGTGCAGCAGGGACTGACATCATCATCAGGGATGTGAGCAGAAATGCCATAGCAGGTTTCACTCCCATTGACATTAATGGGAGCTGAAGCCTCTTATTACACTTCCGAGTCTTACCCAAGTGTCAGAACAGGAAATTCCAGAAGTTCAATAGCCAGCTTCAGTTCACAGTGATTTCTCTATGCTACGTCCACTCCTGTCACCGTTGATGACATCCATTCTTGCTGAACTGACAGTGAGCCACGCGATCAGCTGTTTGCCGGTGATCCAAGCTGCAATCTCTTGGCGATTAACTATGGATGACCTATGCTGAGGACACTTCATGAATAGTTTTTGCCTGGAAAACCCCTTTAGGCCTCCTATAGAGCTGGTAAATGTTCATACTTAAGAGGGGGCATTTAAAATGTTGCTATGGGGTGCAGACTTTTCTTCTTACACTCAAGTTTAGGCAAATCAATTCACTGACTAATCTGAGGTGAGAAAATCCTCACTTTAAAAAGTAACATATTATTTTTGTTTTTTTGTTCTAGCTTGTTGTCATGCAGACTGTCTAACAATGAGAAGAAAAAATTAAGTGAGCTGAGTACACACAAACCGAAAATGAAGATCTCCAACTAAAAAAAAATCTGTGCCGAATAAAGGAGCTCATGTGCTCCAAGCGAGAGCTCTCCCTTCTGAACTATCCAGCCTTCTGTACAACTCTCCTGATGAACCTTAGCCTTTTTCCCAGCTCCTGCAATCCAGTTCATGTTTTGTTTCCACCCTGATTGCTAATTGGTCATGCTATAAAAACCTAGCCCTGTCCCTCTCTCAGTACATGGTTATTGAGCTCCCAGCCTGTAATCAAGTTCCTCTTTTTCCTGCACCTTTATTTCCAAACAATTGTTCTGTGTATAGACTCCTGGCTTCCCCTGACATGGCTACCTGCCTGCTCCTCTTGTACTGCAACTGACATTACCCAGATACTGACCACTGGCTTCCCCACAACTCCACTTCCTGCCTGTTTTTCTTGTTTTGCAACAGATACTGATTACTGGCTACACCCTGACTATGCTACCTGCCTGCTCCTCTTGAACTGCAACCAATAGTACCTGGATACCGACCCCGAGCTTACACTGACTACACTACCGAACCACACCAGTTGTGACTCCAACCCAGAACCAGATCGTTACAATCTGTCTCTATGATGAGGAGACAACTTTTGATGGTTACTACTTCTTCAGAGCTTCAGTATGAAGTATTAAGTATTTCATGGTGCATTGTGGGTAATGTAGCTAATATATAATCTACACATTGTCATTATCACTTCTCAAGCAAATTAAATGAAAGTGGGTGCCTTTTAAGGTCTTGTTGGTCATTGCAGAAAAAGCCTTAAACGTGGTTCTTTGGAGAGTTTTGGGGGTTTTTTTTGTCTCCAACAGATAGACCTGAGGTTTTGTTTTGTAGATCAAGTGGTGGTGCTCTATTCGTCACTGATGGCAAGAGTGAGAGCCAATGTTATATTGTCTAAAACATTTATTATTGAAAATGGCACTTGTAAAGGTTATCCCTTGTCTTCCTTGCTTTATATCCACACATCACCATGGAGCACCTGGCGGTGGCATTATGTGAGAGTCCGGATGTCTCCGCATAGGATCACCACAAGTTGGCTCTTTATTAATGACCTACTCTTATACACATCCTCCCCCTCACATCTTCTTACCTTCAATTTGCAAATAAGTTTGACCGTTTAAGCAATTTCAAAGCAAATCTTATGAAAAGTGAAGCATGGAATATTTCCCATCAGACTCTGACAAATAATTATGTATGAAGTGTTATTTTGCATGTTTGGTATCCAAATTCCAACCCAACCTCATCTGCCTTTTCCCTTAATTACCTTCCATTACAGAGGAATATGCTAGAAGATTTACAAAGGAATAAGAAAAAGCATAGCTCTTGGTTTGGTCACATGGATGTAGTGAAAATGTTGATCTTCCACAGATTTCTATGCTTGCTTCTATTCCTATTTGTGTACTTTTTTAAACTTGTTTTGCTGGGGGATTCGTTAGCAAAATTATGAACAATAAAAGAAACTGATACAAACCAGAAGCGATCAGTGCTGTCATTGATGGAAACACACAGTGCTACATAGAGATTATCACATACACCAAAGTGAAGTGCCTTATTTTCACATCTGTGCTGAGCACGGACTCAAGGCAATGTTCACACAGGTCATAGAAACTCCAGAAAGTCCCACATAAAAACAATAAAACCACTACCAAAACACAAACAGGGGGGGAAAGGGGGAAAACTAGCCCCAACAGCCAAAAGAGGGCCAGATAGAGATGACTCAACACTGGAACCTAGACCACCTGTACTGACCTTGGGTAGATTCAGGAAAATAAGGTGGTAACAACTAAAGGCAGTAGAAGCAATGGCAGAAACAATGTTATAATAAAAATCAAGTAGAAAGGTGAAAAAAATCAAAAATGGGGGTGGAACCACCTGGATGGGTTAGTGAGTTGAAAAAATTATAGGTAGAGGAACATGCAGAAGATGTGATTGTTTTCTCTCGTTAAGATGGTGGGTTGTGGAAAAGACCTAGTTGTTCGGGTGCAGCCAACCCAATGATAGGTGTACGGACAGGTGAGACTATTCTGATGGATTAGTGAAGAAAAAAAATGTGATGGATGTAGGCACAGCTGACCGAGATATAAGGTTCAGTACAATACAGAAAGTAAGCTCAGCTTCTCCATTTTATTTTAAACCAGCATAAAAAGACATGTTTTGGGGTGACGCCCCTTCCTCAGTTATAGCTGGGGATACACCTTGTGTTGGTTATTGGTATTTGCATGGTGTATTGTACTGAACTTTATATTTCAGTCAGCTGCGCCTACACCCATCACATCTTTTTCTTCACTATAATATAAATCAATGCAGGAACAACTCCAATATAGAAACAAATCAATACACCATCTACTTAGCTTTACCTGGATGGCAGAACCTAGGTAAAAAGGACTAGACTAACTTCATCCAGGAGAGATGAATAATAATCAGCAATTAGTGAGAGCAGGAGTTTAAATATATAAACCCCTTAACAAAGAGATTCGCCAGCCAAGAAAACACAAACCACCCAGGGGAATTTCAACATATGACTTCAATAACTTTTTATCATCAACAGGGAAGCCCAAGGGTATAACAAATGTACAACCTTAAAAGTGTCATAACGTGGCTCAGACTAACCTAGTACCACTGCTCCGTTTCTGCCTTGCGGCTGGTATAGTATGGCTCTGTCACTCCCATCAAGCCATGACAGTAGCCTCAGGACGTGGTTTAGTAGGATTTGTGGAAACTCTTAATAAGACAGTCAGCATTGACATTCGCGGCTGGAACCCAAGTCCTCTCTTTAGGACTATACCGTTGCCAATGTAACAAATACTGCAGTGAATTCCTATCATGACATGAATCTATTTGGCTGACCCCAAACTAAAGACTCTTATCCACAACAACTGGAGGAGGGCAATATTCCCCATTTACATGATTAACGTACTTCTAAATTAACGATTTGTGAAAGACATCAGTAATCTTAAAGGAACTGGGAATCTCTAACCTGAAAACAGCAGGGTAATTACCTCTTTGATTTTGTATTGACCAATGAAACAGACCAAGTTTAAAAGCAGTTTAAGCTTAATGTACCTAGTAAACAATCAAACCAAATCTCCCACACACAATTTAACATCCTCCGACTGATTTGTGTCTGCCATCCTCTTGTAATTTCTCACTGACCTCCTGAAATGGGATGAAAATTAATTCTCATCAGGTACCTGTGGTGCAAATATAATTGGTAGAGATGAGCGAGCTTGCTCGGATAAGTCAGTTACTCGAGCGAGCCTCGGTCTACTCGAGCAACTGCATTCTTGTCAAAGGGGGTGGAGAGAATACAGTTCCCAGAGAAGAGCTTGGCTCGCTCGAGTAACTGACTTATCCGAGCTATTTGTAGCCTTCCATCACATAATCTTGTGCCACAGTTACTAACTCTAGCAACTAAAAGAAGGAAAACGCTAATATACAAACAAAAACACCACCGCTTTATAGCAGAACTCAAACCACCACGAATACGTCTTCTCTACACCAAGACTGAGAAAATAATCAGCAACAATCAGACCCAGAAGCAGACTTAAATAATGACAGAGGAAATGCAATTGGACAGGCACAGAGTTCCACAAACACCAGGGTAAAATCCACATATGAAAAAAGAGAACAAAATCAATGACAGGGGAAACACTTAGGGAATATTAACTAATGACTAGAGATGAGCGAACACGTTCGGCCCCGCCCCTTTTTCGCCCGAACACCGAACTTTGCGAACACCTCGGTGTTCGGGCGAAAAAGTTCGGGGGCCGCCGTGGCAGCGCGGGGGGGTGCGGCGGGGAGTGGGGGGGAGAGGGAGAGAGAGAGGGCTCCCCCCTGTTCCCCGCTACTGCCGCCCGCGCCGCCGCGCATCTCCCCGCCCCCCGGCGGCACCCGGACACTTACGCGCGAACACTGCAGTGTTCGCTAAAGCGGGTGTCCGGGTGCGGATGTGTCCGTAACGGACACGTTCGCTCATTTCTACTAATGACTAAAGTAACACTTAAGGAAAAAACAAACCACAAACACGTAAATATCAACCTGTCGGACAGACTTAAACAATGCAGCCAGTCCAGCTACGCGTCAAGACCACCATGCCACGACCCCGTCGCATCTAACAGACCGTGACAGTATTTTCCCTCTTTTAGGATTCCGCTGATGAAAAAGCCAGTCACTAGAGAGTAGCCAGAATAGCCTGGTGATAAAGCGTAGGACAGAAATGCACAAGGCTCGTTGTGACAGGATAGCTCCTATTGCAGAGTCGGAGGCATCCACCTCAACAACAAAAGGCACTTCTGGTCTTGGTTGAATTAGAGTCCTTAGTTTCTTCAAAGCGACTTGTGCCTCTGGGGACCAGGAGACCGTGTGTGCTTTCTTCGTGAGGGAGGTGATGGTAGAGATGACCTTTGCGAAATCCTTAATAAATTTTCTGTCCAGGATAGCTTTAATCTTGCTGGGGTCCATACTCAGGCTGTCTGGGGAGATAATGTATCCCAGGAATTGTATTTGGGTCTGTTCGAAATCACACTTTTCTAGTTTAATGTAGAGTATTCTCTTGAAGTCGCTCCAGGACCGCCCAAATCTGTAGTATTCGAGCTGGTCACTGGAGAGTAGTCAGAATAGCCAGGAGTCATTATCGGGAAGTCACGGTATGCAGTACAATGGGACGAGATGGAAGAATAGAAAAAGGGAAACCAAAGGTCAGCAGGAGGAGGTATTGGTATGCTTGTAGAGGAGCAGGAGGAAGAGGAGTAGAGCACAATACTCACACACTGAAGGAATGGCAAAGCCAGGCTTTTATAGGAGATGCAATCAAGGCAAGAGGTGGGGTCAGGAACAGGAGGCAGGAGCTAGATAACTGGGATCAGAGAACAAGGCTGAGAGTTATGCAGGGATAGCTCAATAGGAACGGTCAGTGCTTGCAGTACAAGAGGTTCCTGGTTCAAGTCCTGATAGAGTCAGTAAAGCCTAGTAGCATCATGCTGGTGGAGGGGCGACCGGTCATAGTGGATGAAAACCTGATCTAGAGCGCAAGGGACCTCAGACTGGGCAGAATGTTCACCTTCCAACAAGGCAATGACCCAATCCCCCAAAGCACACAGCCAAGATAAGAGAGGAGGGACTTAAGGCCCATTTACACAGGACGAGAGTCAGGCAAATGATGCCTGACACTTGTCCCTGTGTCACCGTGCCCCACCCCCCATGCTCCTCGGTGAGCAACCCAGCACCAGTAGCTCTTATGTGACAGCAAGGGAGGGAGGAAACACAGGGACAGGTGTCAATGCCTATTCTCCCAGGTCAAGATGGCCTGAAAACCTGGCACGCAACAGCACAATCAAAGGCAAAAACGGGAAGGAACTGAATGACCACCAGAGTATCAAGAATAGGTGGAGAGAATACTCATAGGAACTATATGCCTGCAACCACATACCTGTACCATTGCATGAGGTGGAGCCTGCGGACTTGGAGCCTCCATTATGGAGTCAGAAGTGGTTATGACAATGATATGGAAATTATAGTACCAGTGTCTCTGGTGGCGCAATGCGCCACACAGCTCTGCTACATGGTACATGCATTTTGACCCCTGCAAATCACACACACAGCAGCTTGATTCCCTCACATCACACACACAGCTTGGCTCCTCCCACAGCAGTGACATCACCACAGGTCCTTCATCCCATTGGATCTCTGTGGTGGTGGTAGGTCAGTGTGCGCACTGCTGAGTTGTGTCTGACATAATAACGGTTTAGTTGTATTCTCATTTTGTTATTTTTGTCCTCCCCTTCCAAGAGCCCTGTTTTGTTCTTCTGAAGGTCAGACTTTGTGTTTTATATATGTTGTAGGACCTTTGATGGCGTCACCAGGGGGCGGAGCAATGATGTTACCAGGGGTGGAGCATAAGAATCACTCACACACATATATACAGACAAGTGGTCATTAGTAGTTTGATGGCTCTAGATATTCATACTAAGCTTATTTGGAATTACTTTGAAGACCTTGCGGTATCAGATATGTGGCTCCACCGTTTACAAGAAAGCATACTTTACAAGAAAGCATACAATTAACAGAATATTTACTTTCTCAAATGCCATGCCCACCAAGTCAACCATTACAATTTTCACACTTATCCAAAACCCTCTCTGTTTAATGAAATGTATTTATCTACCCATCTACTCTCGGATTTGGAACATACTTGAACACATTTGGTGTTTTTTCCCAGTTATACGACCTATATGACCTTTCTGGAGTCAGATTGAAGGTTCCATACGTAACATTTGTGACAGCTTCTTTATGCTCACTCCAGAGGTTGTTATCCTATCAAAATCTTCTTCAATTTACAAACCCTCAAAAACTAATCTAATCTCACACATGATTGCTGTGGCAAAATCCCTAATTCCTACTGTGACTTGCTAGAATTAACATAATTAGAAGACTTGAAGAATTTACTAGCTTGGCTAATAGATCACATGATAAATTTAGAGCTACCTAGCACCCTTGTCTAATCTGGTTTCAATTTGAATGCTCCCCGAGCACTATACAGGACCAATGCAAATTTGTAATTGCTGTATTGCTGAGTTTTGTCTTTACTTTGCTGCTATTTCGAGAATGTTCTACTCTGTAAACCATCTATATATATAAAGACGAAAGCCCTCACTGACTCACTCACTCACTCACTGACTGACTCGGCAAAAGTTCCCCAACTTCCCGATGTCGTAGAAACATGAATTTTGGCACAAGCATAGATTTTCTGCAAAATAGGAAAAGTAATTGGGTCCCAACTCGATTATTCAATTCTAGCGCAAAAGAATTGGCGTCAAAATTTAACGTACATAATCTAAATCTCTCACTTCCCAATGTCATAGAAACTTAAAATTTGGCACGCGCATTGAATACATCATAAATAGGAAAAGTTAATGGGTCCCAACTCGATTATTCAATTCTATGCGCAAAAGAATTAGCGTCCAAATTTTACGTACGGAATCTAATTCTCTCACTTCCTGGTGTCACAGAAACTCGAAATTTGGTATGAACATTGATTATGTCATAAATAGGAAAAGCTAATGGGTCCCAACTCCATTATTCAATTCTATGCGCAAAAGAATTAGCGTCCAAATTTTACGTACGGAATCTAATTTTCTCACTTTCCGGTGTCATAGAAACGGGAAATTTGGCACGAGCATTGATTATGTCATAAATAGGAAAAGCTAATGGGTCTCAACTCGATTATTAAATTCTATGCGCAAAAGAATTAGCGTCAAAATTTTACGTGCGGAATGTAATTTCTTCACTTTCCGGTGTCATAGAAACAGGAAATTTGGCACGAGCATTGATTATGTCATAAATAGGAAAAGCTAATGGGTCCCAAATCCATTATTCAATTCTATGCGCAAAAGAATTAGCATCCGAATTTTACGTGCGGAATGTAATTTTCTCACGTTCCGGTGTCATAGAAACGGGAAATTTGGCACGAGCATTGATTATGTCATAAATAGGAAAAGTTCATAGGTCCCAACTCGATTATTCAATTCTAGCGCAAAAGAATTGGTGTCGAAATTTTACGTGCGGAATGTAATTTTCTGACTTTCCGGTGTCATAGAAACGGGAATTTGGCACGAGCATTGATTGTCATAAATAGGAAAAGCTAATGGGTCCCAACTCCATTATTCAATTCTATGCGCAAAAGAATTAGCGTCCAAATTTTACGTACATAATCTAAATCTCTCACTTCCCAATGTCATAGAAACGTGAAATTTGGCACAAGCATTGATTGTGTCATAAATATGAAAAGTTAATGGGTCCCAACTCGATTATTCAATTCTAAGCGCAAAAGAATTAGTGGCCAAATTTTATGTACGTAATCTAATTCTCTTACTTCCTGATGTCATTTTATATAATGGAATTGTCGCATGGTTACCTCCAAGTAGTGTTTCCTGGGTAACGCAGAGAACTATGCAAAATAGTGAACATATGTTTTTCCTCAGTATTTCTAAAGTAACCACGACTTCATAAGATTTTCTGTGTGAACACCAGATAAACAACAGTACCAAATTAACTCGGGCGAAGCCAGGTATATCAGCTAGTCTATTATAAGTCCTTCCTTTGGTCCCCCTCTCCTTATGTGATCTCACCCCCCCCCTTCCTTTTTGGCTTAATCAATTATGATATGCTTATATATTGTTATTCACCTTATACTGAAGGTAAAGTCCCCTGGTGCAAGCACCGAGTCATGATTGACTCCTAGGGAGCCACAGTGGAAAAGTAAACCCCACTCAGCTGAGAAAAGATGTTCCAAAATAAATGAGGGTATGGCAGCACACCTCTTTGAGAAAGAACAACACCTGATCGAAACATTGCTGCCTGTGACATTTTATAGAGGAATAAAGATTATTTTCTTATTTTTGCATCTTGTGTGCTGCCATACCCTCATTTATTTTGGAGTATCGCATATAGGTTTTGGTCCAAACCCAATTGTTTGTGGCGAGCACAGTCCTTGAATACTAGCATCCTCACCCTAGTGGTTATATTATTGTATTTGCTGCTGACCACCTTTTGGTATACTGAGAAAAGACGTTGCCGGCCGACAGCTGATAAGAGAAGAAGAAAAAAGCTACATATGAGAGGAAGGCCCCCTGCACACAGGCGCAAATTCTGCGGGATTTCACACAGAATTTTCGCCCCTGGACGCCTGCATAGGATTGCATTACAATACACAATCCTATGCAGACTGCCATGATTTGTCCGCGTGAAAATACACGCGGAAAACAAATTGCGGCATGCTCTAATTCTGTGCGGGTCTCACAGAGGCACGCACAGAAATGTCTCTCCTGGCGATCCAGCTCTGCTCTGCGCCGGCTGGCCGGCAGCCGGCACATCAAAGAGCCGGAGCCAAGGGAGAGGTGAGCGCCGCACTGGTCCCTGCAGGGGCTCGGGTCCGTTTGCGCTGCGAGAATTCTTGCAGCGGGATCCGACTTGGCCATCTGCAGGCGGCCGAAGACTTCTCCTGCTGCAAAGAAGAGCCCATGCCATTGAGAACTGAGCCACAAGTCTAGAGCCTATATACAAGTTATCAAAACCTTCTTTGTAGGCTAACAACAACCTATATCTGGGCTACTGTCGCAGTAGGGGCAGGCAACACAGGAATCAGACTATGATGTGGACACCAGGCTTACAAAATATATATACATTTTCATTGTACACATAAACTTGGAGATGAAGTTGCTGTAGTAACTTCTGTTAATAGATAAGTAATATGCCGTTATTCAGAAATGTTAATTTACCTGACTGACTAAGAGTATGTTTAACTCTGGCATGAGGGGAGGATGGTAACAATCTGTTATACATCACAAAGGTTAGTAACACACATCTACTGTAAGACACATGGTGGTAGCACCCAACATTTCATCCCAGCAATGGTGGTCGTTCTCACAAAGTCTTCCAGATCTCCCACCTGACCTCTGCAGCCAATGGAAAGTCACATACAGCACTCTGTAGAGAAATACACAAACTTCAGTAATGTATGATAGCCAGAAGATGTCTTGCTTATGCCATCCAAATTGCATAACTATAGGAACCATAACCGAGCTCATTACAGAACAAACGTGAACTTGGGCTCCCTCCTTACATTACCAAAGGCCTATGTTTGGACTGAAGCTGGGCTCAGACTACTAATAACTGCAGATTCCAGAATATCCAGCAGCAGGGGCTTCCTGGTGAGTGAGAGGGGCAGAGATCCACAGAGCAGGAAAGAAAGCCTCGACCACCATACTACAGGGAAAACCAAAGAGAATGTTCATCTAATAGTGACCAGACACTGCAGAAGTTCTTAGTCATTCATCTCCTATGCGAAGAGGCCACACTGTCTACACAGCACTGCATGGAGCTATACTTATCTACAGGATTGTTATAATCCTTCTACATTTGATGTATCTGGGGGACAACAGACAGAAATGATTAAAAACTATAGAACTGTACGAGTGTATAGTTACAGATGTTTGTTGTGAGAGATCTATCTTCACATCATAAAGATACTATTATATTCTGAAACAACCCTCCATTTTGTGAGAGAATAGTAGATGTTCAAACAACAGGCCACCATTTTGTGATACTTCAGGAATAGGCCTCCATTTTATAAAAGGTTATTATATGTCAAATTAAAAGTCTTTCATCTTCTAAGTTTCTGGTACATATATAGTTTCAAGAACTGTATTGTCCAGTATAAACTTTCTAAGCACGTGATTCTTTATTCCTCGAGTTATTTTTGGCTTCCATAGTATTTATTGAATTTTACATTTTCAAAACCAGTTATAAACACGCTAAGTGAATATTTTGTCATGCAAAATGGCTAGCATATGGTTTGTTTTTAATAAGAATATATAGAAACAGTTTACTTATAGACTAAGTAGTTATAAGTAGTTACCCGGTGAAAGGAGATTTCTACAGTCGGAGCCCAAAATATTTGAGAGTGGATTAGTAGTAGCACATGGGCCTACAGCGGAAGAAGAAAGTGCAATCACTTCTATAAACAATGGCGACTACATGAGCAGGCTCCTCAAATATATTGAAACTTAGAAAGTGTAAAAGTATTGCACGCTAACAATTTTTCAAAAACATACATCTGAGTAATCAAAGAAATGGTTTCTCCTATTTTGGAAATATCTCCACTTTTCCAATGTTGCAATATAACTAGCTTGGACAATACCAACACTTTGCATCTCAAGATATGAAATTTCGGTGGAATTGTGTGCACCAATGTTCATCAATGCTAAACACAGGGTTTTCGCAACCATGTATCCAAACAAAGAGGATAATAGTGGCAACACAGAGATCCAGTATTGTTGAAGAAGAGAGCAGCTCCACAATATATTGACCAATGTTACTCTATCGCCACATCCTCTCAACAATCAGTTGTGTTATTAGGGTACATTTGGGCTAGTCAAACTGGTGTGTAATACCATCGCAGTGCAATTTTCATATTAGTTTGCACGTGCGGACTAGAATCATAGAATGGTAGAGTTGGAAGGGACCTCCAGGGTCATCTGGTCCACCCCCCTGCTCAGTGCAGGATTCACTAAATCATCCCAGACAGATATTTGTCCAGCCTTTGTTTGAAGACTTCCATTGAAGAAGAACTCACCACCTCCCGTGGTAACCTGTTCCACTCATTGATCACCCTCACTGTCTAATATCTAATCTGTGTTTCCTCCCTTTCAGTTTCATCCCATTGCTTCTAGTCTTTCCTTGGGCAAATGAGAATAGGGCTGATCTCTCTGCAGTGTGACAGCCCTTCAGATATTTGTACACCGCTATTAAGTCTCCTCTCAGCCTTTTTTTTTGCAAGCTGAACATAACCAGATGCTTTAACCGTTCCTAATAGGACATGGTTTGTAGACCACTCACCATCTTGGTAACTCTTCATTGAACTTGCTCCAGTTTGTCTATGTCTTTTTTAAAGTGGGGTGCCCAGAGCTGGACACTGTATTTCAGATGACGTCTGACTAAGGAAGACTAAAGGGGGATAATTACCTCACGTGATCTAGACTCTATGCTTCTCCTAATACATCCCAGAATTGTGCTTGCCTTTTTGCTGCTGCATCATACTGTTGACCCATGTTCAGTTTGTAATCTATTAGTACACTCAAGTCTTTTTCACATGTGCTGCTGCTTGGCTCAATTTCTCCCATTCTATATGTGCTTTTTTTATGTTATTTGCCCAGATGTAGGACTTTACATTTCTCCTGTTAAATACCATTCTGTTAGTCGCCGCTCACTGTGAAAGCTTTTCGACATGTTTTTGAATACTTTCTCTCTGTTCCCTAGGGTTAGCTATCCCTCCTAGCTTTGTGTCGTCTGCAAATTTGATCAGTTTCCCATCAATTTCCTCCTCCAGATCATGTATAAAAATGTTGAACAGCACTAGGCCTAGGGCAGAGCCTTGTGGTACCCCACTTGATACATTCTTCCACTTGGATGTTTAGCCACCTATGACCACTCTTTGAGTGTGATCACTCAGCCAGTTGTGAATCCACCTAACAGTTGCCTTATCAATCCCATATTTGGTCATTTTTTCAATAAGTATGGTAAGAGATACTTTGTCGAATGCTTTACTAAAGTCAAGATAAACTATATTCATCACATTTCCCTGATCAACCCAGTCGGTGATTCTGCCTGGCATGACTTTTTACAAACCCATGCTGGCTCTGGTTATTTACTCCATTTTCATCCAAGTACTTGCATACATGCTGGTTTCTTTTTATGTTTTCATTGAACGATCAAGATACATATCTCACAGTATAGCAAAATAACCAAAAGGACAAACAGAACAAACAAAAAATAAAATAAATAAAGACACGTAGAACAAACTTAGACCTGTGGTGACCTCTGAATTATGGGTCATCTACCCCCTTTCATTTCCTTTTTTCCCCCATTCATCACTTTTTAAGGGTTGCTCTTCCCGCGGCAGCGGCACGACAACTGTGATACCCTAAAGGGGAGGATCCCCCAGTATCATCTGTTCCTGAAACCAGCAGGTGTGATAGCAACAGTTCCTCAACTTCTCTTTTATTCTCTATGGAAGCATTTCAGCAAAGGTCCCCCAAGTTTAAAAAAAGAATTAGACCATCTTTTCTTTAAACAACGATGTTTCAGCCCAATCCATTTGGAATAGGAATGTTAACTTGTCCAAAAACATTCTAAATGGAGGGGCTGTCAGTTTTATGCACATCTGTAGGATAGCTTATAGTCCTGTCGCTGCCACAAAATATAGAAGTTTGCATACAACTCTCAACCAATGATATGTATTTGGGTCTAGATACCCAAAGATTGCCCATATAGGCACCTGCGGACAAAAATTTGTCAAGTGTGTAGTGGTGTATTCACAGATTCATGACCAAAAGGTTTGTATTTCAGGGCACGCCCACAGACTATGGTATAGATTGGCACCTGGAGTCTTGCATTTGAACACGTTTGATGTAGAATATATTCCCATTCGATATCCCTTTGTTGGGGTTAGGTATGTCGCATCTCTAGAAACCTGGCTGAAGGTAGATATTTGTGGGCTGACAATATGGACTTTATGAGTATCTCACTTGGTGTGAGATCTGAATCGTCTGACACCAACCTCCCCACCCCCACGTCTATGTCCTCTTGCTCACGCATATTTCAAATTGGTCTATATATTTTGGAGATCATGCCCTTCATGCTTCTCGATCTAGAAGTCCATGCACTGCCGTTTGTATCCAATCGCATTCTCTGAAATGTGGTAGGAGCTGTTGGATATAGTGTCTTGTTTGCAGGTAAGAGAATAGTGGGACTGGTAGTTCAGGATATTTTTGTTTCATCCCCTCATATAACAGAATTCGTTTTTCATTTTTATATAGCATTTTATCTATAGTGTCAACCCCTTGTCTCCGCCAAACAGAACAGATCTCGTGAGGATTGTTATTCTGAAAATTGGGGTTGTTTGTGAACGTTATATGTGGAGATGCCTGGCTGTCTCTGCAGAGTCTATTCCATGATCTCCAGGCCACAATGACCAGGGGGTTACATTTGGTTGTTTCTGATACTGCTGCGTATGGGAGATGGAGGATATTTTGTAGTTGTATCCGGCTGGACATTTCCTGTTCCAATTGTTTGTTAGTAAAGTTTGTTGTGAATAAATCCAGTTGTGGATTATGTGGGCCTGTGCTGCTAAATCGTAGTCTTTTATATGGAGAAGATTAATTTCGCCATTTTCTTTATGTTTGTGTAGTGTTTTAAGTGCTATACTTGGTCGTTTTCTTCCCCACACAAAGTTTCTGTAAAGATAATTTATCTTTTTTATGGGGAAATTCCGTCATTTTTAGAAGATTAGCTCTCCCCGCGAAAGAGATCGTGAAGTTTTTCCATGATTCTAAGGTAATTTCTAGCTTTCTAATATAGGGTTCTACGTTTGTGGTGTATAGCCTAGAGGAGTTTCTCGTGACCCTGACTCCCAGGTATTTTATGCAATGTGTTTCCCACTGGAAGGGATACTGATTTGTCCATAGAGGTTTGACTGGTCCTTTAAGCAGTAAGGCTTCAATTTTGTCTAGGTTTAGGGTATATCCTGAGAGCCCCCCCAATCTCTTTATATCTTGTAGTAGTGGTGCCAGGGTCTCCTTCGGGTTGCTAACTATCAATAAGATGTTTTCTGCAAACGCTTCTACTTTGACCTCTATGTTTCCACAGCGGGCTCCTACAAAAAGTGTGGTTTTCACTAAATGTCTAAGTAGCGGGTCTATTGATATTTTAAAGAGTAGGGGGGAAAGCGGGTAACCATGGCGGGACCCTCTGAATAAGTCGATTGAGGGGGTATTAGAGCCGTTGATTGTTAAGGTAGTGGTGGCGTTCATTTGTATTGTGTTTATATAATTTGTAAATGTCTGTCCAAAATTGCGTTTCCCCAGAACTGCATTCAAAAATGGCCATGCCATTTTATCAAAGGCCTTCTCGGGGTCTAGACTCAAAAGCATCATCATAGGGCTGTCTCTGTTTTGAGCTATGACTGTTCCCGCTATGGCGGCCCTGATATTTTTTAAGGCATTTCGGCCCTGTGTGAAGCCCTTCTGTGATGTGTCTAGTGTTGAGGGGAGGATAGACTGGAGTCTGTCAGCCAATATTTTTGATTTGAAATTTGTAGTCACAGTTTAGTAACGCTATTGGTCTGTATGAGTTCGGATTGTTTAGGTCTTTATTAGGTTTGGGTAATGAAGTGGTTCTGGATGTTCCAAAATCGTTAATTTGGACTCTGCTTATATATAATGCATTGCAGAGTTGGGTTAGTGTAGGTACCAAGTCTGGTAAAAGTATTTTGTAGTACTCTGCTGAGAGTCCATCTGGGTCCGGTGATTTTTTTCCCTGTTGCCGACGTTATTACCCCATTTACCTCTTCTTCCCAGTTATCCAGTAACCAGGCCTGTTCATTCGAGATCTTGGGCAGGCCCACTGTGTCCAAAAAGGTGTGTATGTCTCTAGTGCTAGATGGTTCTGCTCTATAGAGATCTTCAAGATAATCATAAAATATTTGTGCTATCTCTTCTCTGTTAGTGATCATATTTCCGGTGCTAGGATGTTGCAGAGTTAAAATCGTCTTGCGGGGCTGGTTTTGTCTAGTTAGGTTAGCTAATAGGCGGACTGTTTTGTTACCCCATCTATAAAATTTATTTCTAGTTAGCTGAGTTTGCCAGTGTGCGTGGGCATGTACAAAAGTATCCAAGAAGAGTTTTGCTGTTAGGAAGGTTTGATATGAGCGATCACTAGGAGAGTCGATATGTTCTTTTTGTGCCGTCAGCAGAGAAGCATGCAGCTCTGTGAATTCTGTATGGAATCTTTTCCATCTATGGGAGACATAACTTATAATGTGGCCTCGCATTACTGCCTTTGATGTTTGCCAAAATAGCGCTATGTCATCCTCATGTTCCCTGTTGTCATCCGCGTAATTATTCGAATGAAGTTTTAGATATGCCCTGAATTCCTCTGACTCCCGCAGGAAAGCAGGGAATTGCACACAATCGAGATAATCGCCAAGGAGGGAGCAGCTGTAATTCCAATGTTATTGGTGCATGATCAGAGAGAGCTATGGAATGAATCACAGACTGGTGGTGTTGGTCAAAGAGGCTGTGAATTATCAGGAAAAAGTCAATGCGAGAGAACAAGTGATGTGTGTTGGAACATCATGGGTATTCTCTACTAGCGGCACTGTGAAGTTGCTACGGGTCACATAGCTGTAGCTGTATGTGTGGTCAGGGCCAGTTGTATGGAAGGGCCAGTTCTATCTAGGGAATCGTCCTGTACGCTGTTGAAGTCGCCGCCAATTATTAAATTGTCATTTATGTATGGCTGTAGCATTTCTACCAATGTAGCATAAAATGTTGGTTGATCTGTATTAGGGGCGTAGATGTTCACTAGGCAATACATTAAAGGGGTTGTCCCGCAGAAGCAAGTGTAGTTATGCACTTCTGTATGGCCATATTAATGCAGTTTGTAATATACATCGTGCATTAAATATTGGCCATACAGAAGTTATATACTTACTCCCTCCGGTGCTGGCGTCCCCGTCTCCATGGCGACGACCAAACTTCTTCTCTGGTCGCCGCAACTGTCGCGTTTGCACAGAGAAGAATCCTCTTCTGGAGGGTCCGGGCTCACGAGCTGCATCCTGGCTCCTCCCCCTTCTCAGCATCATCATGTAGCTCCGCCCCCAGCACGGGGTGCCGATTAGCCAATGAGGTGGCTGTAATCGGCAGTGGAGCTCAGACTGGAGAAGAACATCCACGGTGCACCATGGGAGAAGACCCGCAGTGCACCATGGGAGAAGACCAGCGGTGCACCTTGGGAAATGACGGCGGCCATCTTGGAAGAAGGGTTTCATTACTTCATGAAACAGCTTCATGGTGAGTAAAAACGCTCTAAAAAACCGATTTACATGGGTAGTTTGTGATGCTTGCTTAACATGGGGGACTGGGGTGTGAAAATTTTTTCGTTTTGGCCACGGGACAACCCCTTGAATTTATGCACACTCTTAGCACCAGGTAGCTTCCTTGCGGGTCAGCTATGGTATCGTGAAGTGTGTATGGTGTGTTTTTTTTGATCAAGGTGGCTACACCCCTGGATGCTGATGTATGCGAGGCCGTGTAGCAGGAGTCAATCCATTGTGCTTTCAGGTCGCCTGTTTCTATATTCATGGGCATTATGATGTACATGTTCTAGATATAAAAACCTCAAAGCATATCTCTTTTTCGTCTCTGCTCCCTTCGGTCCCAGCGAGCGGCGGGAGCAATTGGATAGAAGTTGTGCCATGCTGTGGGCCCCTCCATTCTCCACATTAGAATATTTTCTGGAAGTAAAACAGGTCAAATTAGTAAATAAAATTAAGAACATGTTAACTGTAAACATAAACATTAACATTAGCCTGCGCTAAACATAGGAGTTGCCACATCCATGCTGCTTGGAGCCTGGACTAGGCCCATGTGTCTTCTGACTTCTTCTGGAGAGTTAAATATAAGAGATTTGTTGCCTTCTTGAACTCGAAGCTTTGCCGGATATAGTAATTGGAAACGGGTATTTCTTTTATGCAGAGCTTGGCAGATTGGGGTGAATAGCTTCCTTTTTTGTTGGATTATCGTGGAGAAGTCCTGAAATAATAGGATCTTTATCCCTTGGATTCGCAGTTCCCCTTGGCGTTGGTAGGCTTGTAGGATGTTTTTTTAGTCGTCCAATGTAGGCACTTTGCTATTGCCGGGCGTGGGCGTGTCCTATCATCATTTCGTGCCTCTCTCGGTGGACCGATGGGGTGGGCCCTTTCTATTATCAGTGGATGATTAGGCATATCCAGCTGGAGGGCTCATGGGAGATCTATGGTCAAGTATGTGATCAATTGGATGTTGGTCACTGACTCTGGTATCCCAATGATGCGCAGATTGTTTGAGCGGTGTCTGTTCTCCAAGTCATCTATTTTGTCTCGAAGTAGGGCAGTTTCTGACTGGCTTCTCAGTAGCGAGGTTTCTAGATTTGCGAAGGTTTGTTCCGTATTTTGTGTTCTCGCCTCTAGTTCTGTTACTCATTGGGCATTGTCTGTGATTTGTAATAGGGCCGAATTTATTGATTTATGCAATGTCTCTAATCTGCTGTCAAATAGAGGAAGGAGTATTTTTGACACCTCTTGTGCTACCAAGGCTGCCTGTGCCACTTCTGTCATGTTGGGAGCTCCATTTAGGGGTGAGGAGATCTGTGAGGTGGAGCTCTCCATGTCCTCCAGGGGGTGACTTAGACATGACTGTGTCTTGTGATTTAGAAGGCGCTAAAGGAGAAGTCAGTTGCTGGATTCCCTTGTGTTCTTTAAGTTTAACTGCTTTGGTTTTTTGTTTTCCAGTTGTTGATGTTCTTTCGGGCTCTGATTGGCGTGCCGTTCGTGTTGGGATGCCCACATTGCGTTTGCCTAAATATCTATCCATATTTATGTGTCTGGTATATAGAAGTTGAAAGATATTGTCTGGCTCTCGATTTTTACGGTAGATAAATGGTATGGATGTAGCTACTCATCTGTAGGTTATTCGGGTCCCATGTGTGCGTGTGGTTCCCCACCAGATTGGTTCATGGCTGAGAATTATATTTGTTAAAACAAGCGTCTTTTACACTTCATCCACTAGGTGGCAGCGACACTAGTGTTTAGAGGATACTTGGATTGTGATAAATAGAAACTCTGATAGAGGCTTTGTGCCTTGCCCCTGTGTCGGCACCACACGGAGGGGCAGCTGTAAAAGGGTGCCCCCTCCCCCCACTGTCGTATGTAAAATGGGGGCCACAGATTAATCAGACCCCCCAGAAGTACTTCTTTCTCCCCTGTCCTCCTGCACATACAGGACCTCTGACACATCCAATACACCTTTGGAATCGTGTCACCCCCAGGCATCCTGTTGTCCTATCCAGCCGAACTGACGAAGGGGTTCATCCCCGAAACGCGTATTCTATTGCTGGTTTTTAATTTGTGAAAAAATAAAGAAGAAGTGCTTTCACCATCACACATTGGACCTTGATCTACATCTTCTAGTAGCTTAGAGGGTTGCGCCTCCATACCAGTTTTTTTTCACATCCTTTTCGCTACACTCACGCCCACACTGGTGGAGTGTCATCTGGTTGGCAGCACCTCCACCATTCGAAATACTCCATCATTGGAACACTTTGTACTCCATAAATATTCCACCACCCTCACTGGGTCTTGCTCCACCCTCCTTTTTCATTTCTTTTAAAAATATATGTCAGCAGAGAGAGGCAGGGAGGTAAAGAGAAGTGCCACAAAGGAATTACAAGTTGGGAGTTGACTGAGACAGGAAATGCTAGATAATTTTCTATATAAACACAGTGTTTAGCCAGGTAATAATCATAAATGTCTGCGGGGTCCAGAACTCTCACTCACCTGAGGGTGAAAAGGACCTCCTAGTCCTTTTCGCCCTTTTTTATCTCCCAATCCAATGCAGGTCAGGAGATAGAAGAGGGTGAGAAGGACTAGGAGCTTCTGTATCTGATGGTCGCCATACAGGAAGTCTGATGATGAAGATAAATCTAACTACACTGTACTATTCCTTCTTCTCTATCTATTCTATCAGTGTGACTGGACCTCTACTCTCCCTATGTGCCATCGGTCACCTAATCCGACACGTTTCCTAAACTGTACTCCAAGCCTGTCTATCATTCTATTTAGCATAAGAATCACACTGTGGCTATTACATATCCACATATGATCTACCAGAGTTGCTTAGAAATTAGCAATCATCAAACAACAATGCATAAAGCTTAGAGGATTTAAGCAGTAACAGTAATGTAGCAGAATTGATTTCACCAGCTCTGCACAGGAAGACTGAAAGTAATTAAACAGTACAGTAGCTGTTTGTTTTTTTACTAAAGTTTAGATTCAGTCCAACTATATCGTGTGCCGAGAGCTGATTTTTCAATGCTAAGTGCAAAAGTATTGGCACCCCTGTGAAATGTACTGAATCTAACGCTCTAACTTCCCACTGTCGAACAAACATGAAATTTGGCACAACCATTTTTCAGGTCCTACATAGGAAAAGTAAAGGGGTCACAACTTGCTTATTCAATGCTAAGTGCAAAAGTATTGGCACCCCTATGTAATGTAACTCCTAAGCGTGAAATTTGGCACAACCATTCTTTAGGTCCTAAATAGGAAAAGTAAAGGGGTCTCAATTCAATTATTCAATGCTAGTTGCAAAAATAAGTGCACTGCATTGTAACATAACTTCCTAGTTTTGTACAAGCGTGACATTTAGCACAAGCATTCTTTAGGTCCTAAATAGGAAAAGAAAAGGTGTTGCAACTTGACTATTTAATACTAATTGCAAAAGTAAGTTCGCCCTATGTAATGTAACCTCCCGCTGTCATACAAGCGTGAAATTTGGCATAAGCATTCTTTAGGTCCTAAATAGGAAAAGTAAAGGGGTCACTATTCCATTATCCAATGCTATGTGCAAAAGTAAGTTCACCCCTATGTAATGTAACTTCCTCGTGTTGTACAAGTGTGAAATTTGGTACAGCAATCTAACTGATCTCTGTGTGCATATACTGAGGAGAATCTACCTCACCTCTATGTGTATATACTGAGAACAATCTAACTGACCTCTGTGTGTATATACTGAAAGGCTATAAAGTACATAAGGAAGCGACCATGAACTGCAGAGATGGAGCATGTCTTTAAGGCTAAGAAAGGGCTGCAACCTCCAGTCTGGGGTTAAATTTGAATAAAAGGGATGTTACCTTTAAGAGTAAAAAGTGAGGAAAGAGGGAGGAGTGGTACATTCTGCAGAGGGACATCGGTACATGCAGTCTGATGAGAATCTAACGCTCTTCTATGTGTATACTCATTTTATTCCTCAGTTCTTCTGAAATAACCACGACTTCATCAAAATTTTCAATGCGAACAACAGGTAAACACCTGTACCAAATTAATTTGGGCAAAGCTGGGTATATCAGCTAGTTTATTTTATTTAGGCAGGGATAGAGATACTAAAATCAAACAGAGTAGAAACACATTGGGTCTATTTATAAGAGTCTTGATTTTTTTTTTATTTTCCTCACCCCATCATTGGTCCATCTTGTGGGTGTAGTAGGTCCCAAACATACTGACCAGTACCCTTACCCCTTCCCAGTTTTAACTGTGGCGATGGAGGTGGAACTTCTTTGTGTTCTTTTCATTGTTGTATATTCTAATACATATACACTGGGCTTGTGTGCGCTATTTTTAATGTTCCCCATAAAGTTTGGTCTTATCTACATTATTTTTCAGAGAATTTACCAATATTCAAAAAGGGGTCAGAAAGTGAACCTGCAAATTACAGGCTGGTAAGACCCAATATTTACAAAATCAGTAAAATGCTGTTGGAAGAATGATGTTACAAATGTATTTCATAACTTCTTACAGCTACAACTTGGCCGTGCCATGTTTTTGTTGCAAAAAAACCTTATCACATGGCCGCGTATACCATTTCTTCTCTTGTCTCTCTTTTTTTCCTGCTCCTGCTTGTTCTGCTCTCTCTGCCTCTTCTCTCTCCTGCCTGACACTTTCTTTTGTCCTTGTCACGCCTCTTTCTGGCATTTCACTTTCTTGTCACTACTCTGCCTCCTGTGACCGTTGTCCGGCTATTTGTCGCCTCTGTCACCTGACTAGCTTGTCTGCAGCCAATCACAAACTATCTGGTTGCTAGGATACCTGCATCATCTGAGTCTCAATGCATTTTTTCTATCTGATGCAGCTGGATAAAAACGACTAACTGGTTATTAGGTTACCTGCATCAGCTTTGTAAAAGGTCTCAGATAACCCCTTGGGCTGGTTATTATATTACCAATCCCAACAGCTAAACAGCGCTATGTAGTGCCTTTTTTTCAGGCTACTACATCAGATGCAGATGATAGAAATTGTCTTGTACTTCTTGCTTCACGCATAAAACAGGACGCTACAGGCGAGGGACCTGAAGACTTTTGCAAAGGAAGACCGGAGCATCTTCTCCAAGTTGCAGATCAGCTCTCGGCTTTCAGAGGGTCTGCGCAAAATAAAAGCAGCGACTGGGCTTATTGTTCTAGGAAACCGCAACACTTTTCCATTGCACTGCTTTTGATTCATCTCATAATAACAATCTAAAAATCGTGGACCACAACGTTGAATTTCCTTTCTGTCCAGCAGGTGGCAGTATAATGCTGTTTTCTCTATCAGTGAGTCATGTAGCTTCCTGGAAATCATCTGGTTTCTTCTCAGACATGTAATTCAGGTTTGTGTGATAGAGGGAGCAAAACCTGTAAGAATATACTCCTCGGAAGATTCGTTGTCCATATTAGAGGGAGTGGAAAAAAGGCAGAAGTGCAGATTGTGTCCCATTAGTATTATAACACCTCCATTATTACGGCCTCATGTGCTGATATTAGTACAATGTACTAATTCATATCTGTCTTATATCGCAACCCACTCTCAATTCAAGCAAAACAAATCTACAAAACAATTGGACATATCTTAGTAGCCAAAGAGCTGACAGTTTCTGTAAAGTGGTCATCACATCGGAGGTCCGACTGCTGAACCCTTCAGAGGGGCTACAGGTGGCCGATGTGGGAGAGATGTGATATTACAGGAACCCGTCGCATCCTACGAGCCCCGTAAACTGAAGTTATAGGCTCATAGAAGGAGCGCTGAATGCGGGTGTGTGACCTTTATACTCACCTGCCTCCCATTCTCTCCCCATCAGCCCGCAGAGCCTTTGCTTGGTGCGTTGAGCGCCGTCCTCCTGCATGTGCGCACGCTGTGCTTTTATAGTGACATAATGAGGCACCTTTTACTGCAGTTCTGTGTAGCTTCTTTCCCATCATCCCCCTATCAGTCACTTATCTGAGTGCCCGTTTCTGTTTGGATGTCACATTATTATATATTATGTTATATGCTTCTCTTTTTAGGTCCAATGTCCGCAGGTGAATCTGATTTGTGGGTCACCCATGCAGAAGATCCGCAAATCAAGCCACCCATAGAAATACATGGGTCGTCCGCAAGTGAAATAAAACATGTGGATTTGATTTGCGGACATATTGGTCCAGAAAAAAAAACACACACAAAACAGGGACCAAATACAGAGCTCAAATACGCTCATCTGAAAGAGACTTAGTTGTTTTTATGGATTAGGGGTTACATTTTTAGGATTTTTTTTGCTAGTACTTGTTATTTCCTGACCCATCCCTATTAGGGTTCTTTCACATGAAAGTATTTAAGTCAGTATTTTGTATCAGTATCTGTAAGCCAAAACAAGAAGCGTATCCAAAATCCACCTGGCTGACCGTCCCTGAGTACATGCTAAGCCGCCACTGTGATTTATTATATACAGGGGGGCTACTTCACTGATAAATACCGGTAAGTAGTAGCGGCCGCCCCTCGGTATAATGAGCTGCAGTGGTCCACTACTGGAGGGGGGAGGAAGCAAAGGGTAGAGCAACATGTGGCTTCTTCTCCTTCCCCTCTATGTCCACCAAAATAAGTGAGCCTCGTTGATTGGTGGACAGAGAGGGGAGGGAGGCGTCTGCTACTCCACCAATTGGCTCTATCTGTATGTAAAAAACTGCTAAAACTATGTATGTATAAGGAACCCTTCACACGGAATTGTCCGCAGGACACAGCGCAGATGTGGATTTAGTCAATGAAGGCGGCCTCACACAAGCATAATCGCAAAAACTTATGTGATAGCACATCATTTTTGCGTTGTGACCGTTGTGCTTTCGTGCACGTATCTGCGCATTTTACTGTACATTTTGTGGTGTCGGGTACCGTTTCCATCGGTGTGGGACACACCCGTGCCACGATTTAAAAGGCTGTGCAGCCTAATTTGTAGCAGATGTGTTTGATTTCCTGTGAAATTGTGCAGCGTATTGCACAGTCACGCAAGTATCGGGTGTGCATTTGTACACACGCTATAGACTCCTATAGCAAATGCGCACTAAAATAGGGTGTGCTACATCAGGCTGTCTGTTCGATTTCTAACGTTTCTAGTATTTTTCTTATTGATTTCAAAGGGTTTAAAAAAAAAAAAAAACTGAAAGTTTTCTAGTTGCTTCTGTTCTATTATGATTATATCTTCAGGCCTCATTCACACAGGCGACAAAATCACAGTGATATCGCATTGCTGGTGCGTGCGATATCGCTGTTGTCTCTCGTGGTGATACCGCGACTTTGTAGCGCTACAAAGTTGCATAACATTTGTAGCACTACATTTGAGGATTTTTGGGAGTGGGGGGGTGTTTGAAATATAAGCCCTACCCTGAAAATAAGCCATAGCTGAAGGATATAAAAAAAGTATACATCACCTAGAAGTGCTGTCCGAGGCTCTGCTGTAGCTTCTCCTGGGTCACTAGCACTGGTCTTCTTCTTCTCTTCTGGCCGGGGATTGAAAAATGTTCCCGCTTCCTGGAAGCGCTGGTTGTGATTGACTGACGCTTAGCCAATGACAGCCAGAACCCGATGAACCAAAGTTGCATCGCGCCACACGATGCAACAGGAGGAAGAGGAAGGCTCTTTTATCCCATTACGTGGCCATGAAAATCACGGCCGCATAACGGGACGAAACAAAACCTTTGATTTCATTGGTTAGTTTCCACTATCGGGATTCTGGCGCATTAATAGTTCGATCGAGAAAAGACAGGGCTTGCACTATCTATCTTGCACGTAGTGAATACTACATGAGAAAAAGATATGGCAGGACCAATCTTTGCACTTTCTTTTTCAAACTCGCGCACTATAGCATGGAGTCTGAAAAGACAAACAAAAAAACACGGTTCCTGCGCTAATATGCTCCATTGCAGTGAGCGTATTAGCGCATGCGCCCATGTGTTTTTGCCCTCAGAGGAATATCTACTGTGAATACTGCTGTGATTCCACAACAAAAGCAAAATCTGTGTGTTACTTGTGGATTTACTGCAGGTTTTGTTGCAGATTTCACGCCTCCTCTGAAGAGCTGAGCCACAGTGAGAATCCACAGAATAAGGCCGCCTGCATACGGGCGGAAATCCCATGGGATTTCCGCCACTGAAAGCCTGCATAGGAGTGCATTAAAATAGGCACTCCTATGCAGACGGACGCGGTTTGGCCGCGCAAACTCTTGCGCGGCAAACAAACCGCGGCATGTCCTATTTCTGTGCGGGGCTCTCAGAGAAACGTCACTCACCTGGCCGCCGGCTCCGGTCTGCGCATGCGCCGGCTGCCCGGCAGCCGGCACATGAAAGAGCCGGGGCCGCCGGGCGCAGGTGAGTACACGCTTCTCCCTGCAGGCACTCGGGTCGGGTCCCGCGGCGAGAATCCTGTTCTCGGGTCAGCGGGAACGTATGTCATCCTACGGCCGCTGTTCTCGGATCAGCGGGGACGTATGTCATCCTACGGCCGCTGTTCTCAGGTCAGCGGGGACGTATGTCATCCTACGGCCGCTGTTTTCGGGTCAGCGGGGGCGTATGTCATCATAAGGCCGCTGTTCTCGGGTCAGCGGGGACGTATGCCATCCTACGGCCGCTGTTCTCGGGTCAGCGGGGACGTATGTCATCCTACGGCCGGCGTTCTCGGGTCAGCAGGGACGTATGTCATCCTACGGCCGGCGTTCTCGGGTCAGCAGGGACGTATCTCATCCTACAGCCGCTGTTCTCGGGTCAGCGGGGACGTATGTCATCCTACGGCCGCTGTTCTCGGGTCAGCGGGGACGTATGTCATCCTACGGCCGCTGTTCTCGGGTCAGCGGGGACGTATGTCATCCTACGGCCGCTGTTCTCGGGTCAGCGGTGGCGTATCTCATCCTACGGCCACTGTTCTCCGGTCAGCGGTGACGTATCTCATCCTACGGCCGCTGTTCTCGGGTCAGCGGTGGCGTATCTCATCCTACGGCCGCTGTTCTCGGGTCAGCGGTGGCGTATCTCATTCTACAGCCGCTGTTCTCAGGTCAGCGGTGGCGTATCTCATCCTACGGCCGCTGTTCTCGGGTCAGCGGTGGCGTATCTCATCCTACGGCCGCTGTTCTCGGGTCAGCGGTGGCGTATCTCATCCTACGGCCGCTGTTCTTGGGTCAGCGGTGGCGTATCTCATCTTACGGCCGCTGTTCTCGGGTCAGCGGTGGCGTATCTCATCCTACGGCCGCTGTTCTCAGGTCAGCGGTGGCGTATCTCATCCTACGGCCACTGTTCTCCGGTCAGCGGTGACGTATCTCATCCTACGGCCGCTGTTCTCGGGTCAGCGGTGGCGTATCTCATCCTACGGCCGCTGTTCTCGGGTCAGCGGTGGCGTATCTCATTCTACAGCCGCTGTTCTCAGGTCAGCGGTGGCGTATCTCATCCTACGGCCGCTGTTCTCGGGTCAGCGGTGGCGTATCTCATCCTACGGCCGCTGTTCTCGGGTCAGCGGTGGCGTATCTCATCCTACGGCCGCTGTTCTTGGGTCAGCGGTGGCGTATCTCATCCTACGGCCGCTGTTCTCGGGTCAGCGGTGGCGTATCTCATCCTACGGCCGCTGTTCTCAGGTCAGCGGTGGCGTATCTCATCCTACGGCCGCTGTTCTCGGGTCAGATGTGGCGTATCTCATCCTACGGCCGCTGTTCTCGGGTCAGCGGTGGCGTATCTCATCCTACGGCCGCTGTTCTCGGGTCAGATGCGGCGTATCTCATCCTACGGCCGCTGTTCTCGGGTCAGCGGTGGCGTATCTCATTCTACGGCCGCTGTTCTCGGGTCAGATGTGGCGTATCTCATCCTACGGCCGCTGTTCTCGGGTCAGCGGTGGCGTATCTCATCCTACGGCCGCTGTTCTCGGGTCAGCGGTGGCGTATCTCATTCTACGGCCGCTGTTCTCGGGTCAGCGGTGACGTATCTCATCCTATGGCCGCTGTTCTCGGGTCAGCGGTGACATATCTCATCCTACGGCCGCTGTTCTTGGGTCAGCGGTGGCGTATCTCATCCTACGGCCGCTGTTTTCTGTACAGGACATCACATGGATGTCAGCAGTGATTAGCAGGAAATGGTGTCCTCAGCGGTGACATTAATCCTACTAGTGACGGCTCTGGCCGCTGCTGTCCGGATGGCTGTTCTGACAGGTACATTACATCCATCCTCATTCTCCTTCATCATCAGTCATATATCGCTTGTTGTGACTGGATAGAACCGCTTAGCGGAGGAGAGCGGACACAATGGTGGACAGAGGTTTATTACACATCACCATGGTGACCACACCAGACCCCACAGAACCAGCAGACCTCCCCGCCCCTCTTATTCCTCATTAGCACCAACTTTTACCTCACATTTTCTTATAAATCGTCATTATCTCTATAGGGGCAGGTATAGCTGCGGTTCTCGGGTCAGCGGTGACGTATCTCATCCTACGGCCGGACCCCACAGAACCAGCAGACCTCCCGGCCCCTCTTATTCCTCATTAGCACCAACTTTTACCTCACACTTTCTTATAAATCGTCATTATTTCTATAATCTCCCAACATGTTACTTTCGCTTTCTCCACCATCTAACCTCTCCAGCCTCACTCTGCCCGGTAACTGATGAGCAGCTGCAGGGGAATTTTTCTAATGGAGGAGAGGATACCTACCATCCAATCAGAGCTAAGCTCCTCCTGCAGTGTTCGGAGTCACTGACTGACGGCTCCAGTTCTGTTTGTCAGAGGAGAAGTTCTTTATGTTCTCGTATCTCTGGGCCCCCAATATATCAGGATGAGGAAGATGTTCCCCCTCATTGTGCTTCTCCTTCGCTTATCTGCAGTGTATTGTGGTGAGTATGGGGGGGGGGGGGGGGGTCAGTTATTATATCCCTTATCTGCGGTGTATTCTGGTCAGTATGGAGGGGATCAGTTGTTATATCACTTATCTGCAGTGTATTCTGGTCAGTATGGAGGGGATCAGTTATTATATCACTTATCTGTATTCTGGTCAGTATGGAGGGGGGATCAGTTATTATATCACTTATCTGTATTCTGGTCAGTATGGAGGGGGGATCAGTTATTATATCACTTATCTGCGGTGTATTCTGGTGAGTATGGAGGGGGGGGGATCAGTTATTATATCACTTATCTGCAGTGTATTCTGGTGAGTATGGAGGGGGTCAGTTATTATATCACTTATCTGCAGTGTATTCTGGTGAGTATGGAGGGGGTCAGTTATTATATCACTTATCTGCGGTGTATTCTGGTGAGTATGGAGGGGGGATCAGTTATTATATCACTTATCTGTATTCTGGTCAGTATGGAGGGGGGATCAGTTATTATATCACTTATCTGCAGTGTATTCTGGTGAGTATGGAGGGGATCGGTTATTATATCGCTTATCTGCGGTGTATTCTGGTGAGTATGAAGGGGGTCCGTTATCATATCACTTATCTGCAGTGTATTCTGGTCAGTATGAAGGGGGTCAGTTATTATATCACTTATCTGCGCTGTATTCTGGTCAGTATGAAGGGGGTCAGTTATTATATCACTTATCTACAGTGTATTCTGGTCAGTATGGAGGGGATCAGCTATTATATCACTTATCTGCAGTGTATTCTGGGTAGTATGGAGGGGATCAGTTATTATATCACTTATCTGCAGTGTATTCTGGGGAGTATAGAGGGGATCAGTTATTACATCACTTATCTGCAGTGTATTCTGGTCAGTATGGAGGGGATCAGTTATTATATCACTTATCTGCGGTGTATTCTGGTCAGTATGGAGGGGATCGGTTATTACATCACTTATCTGCAGTGTATTCTGGTGAGTATGAAGGGGGTCAGTTATTATATCACTTATCTGCGGTGTATTCTGATCAGTATGGAGGGGGATCAGTGATTATATCCCTTATCTGCAGTGTATTCTGGTCAGTATGGAGGGGATCGGTTATTATATCACTTATCTGCGGTGTATTCTGGTCAGTATGGAGGTGATCGGTTATTATATCACTTATCTGCGGTGTATTCTGCTGAGTATGGAGGGGATCGGTTATTATATCACTTATCTGCGGTGTATTCTGGTCAGTATGGAGGGGATCGGTTATTATATCACTTATCTGCAGTGTATTCTGGTCAGTATGGAGGAAGATCAGTTATTATATCACTTATCTGCAGTGTATTCTGGTCAGTATGGAGGAAGATCAGTTATTATATCACTTATCTGCAGTGTATTTTGGGGATTATGGAGGGGGATCAGTTATTATATCACTTATCTGCTGTGTATTCTGCTGAGTATGGAGGGGATCGGTTATTATATCACTTATCTGCAGTGTATTCTGGTCAGTATGGAGGGGATCGGTTATTATATCCCTTATCTGCGGTGTATTCTGCTGAGTATGGAGGGGGATCAGTTATTATATCCCTTATCTGCAGTCTATTCTGGTCAGTATGGAGGGGATCGGTTATTATATCACTTATCTGTGGTGTATTCTGGTCAGTATGGAGGGGATCAATTATTATATCACTTATCTGCGGTGTATTCTGGAGAGTATGGAGGGGGATCAGTTATTATATCACTTATCTGCAGTGTATTCTGGTCAGTATGGAGGGGATCGGTTATTATATCACTTATCTGCGGTGTATTCTGGTCAGTATGGAGGGGGATTAGTTATTATATCCCTTATCTGCTGTGTATTCAGGTGAGTATGGAGGGGGATCAGTTATTATATCACTTATCTGAAGTGTATTCTGGTGAGTATGGAGGGGGATCAGTTATTATATCACTTATCTGCAGTGTATTCTGGGGAGTATGGAGGGGATCGGTTATTATATCACTTATCTGCAGTGTATTCTGGGGAGTATGGAGGGGATCGGTTATTATATCACTTATCTGCAGTGTATTCTGGGGAGTATGGAGGGGATCAGTTATTATATCACTTATCTGCAGTGTATTCCGGTGAGTATGGAGGGGGATCAGTTATTATATCACTTATCTGCAGTGTATTCTGGTCAGTATGGAGGGGATTAGTTATATCACTTATCTGCGGTGTATTCTGGTCAGTATGGAGGGGATCGGTTATTATATCACTTATCTGCAGTGTATTCTGGGGAGCATGGAGGGGCATCAGTTATGATATCACTTATCTGCCATGTATTCTAGGAAGTATGGAGGTGATGATATCACTTATATATAGTGTATGCTGTAGATTATGGAAGGGTATCAGTTATATCGCTTATCTGTGGTGAATTCTGGGGAGTATAAAGGGATATCAGTTATTATATCACTTATTTGCAGTGTATTATGGGAAATATAGGGGGGGGCAGCTGTGAAATCGCTTATCTGCTGTGTATTCTGAGTGGTATGAATGGGGATCAGTGTAATGATGAGGATGTGGAACCACTGTGTCAATCTACCGGGTAGGTGATGACCCAACCCAGCACGGCTGACAGCCGACCCCCGGCGTTGGAGGTAAGATATACCAGATGTACAAAGATGGAAGCTGAGGAAAGTATCTTGCCCTGAGCTGGTAACAGGGAGAGGGAAGACCCTGCCTATAAGGAGGGCTGGCGTCCTAATAACATAGTAACATAGTATGTTAGGCTGAAGGGAGACAATGTCCATCTAGTTCAGCCTGCTTCTACCCCCCCCCCCCCCCCCCTCCCGTTGTTGATCCAGAGGAAGGCAAAAAAAAAAACGGGGCAGGGGCCAATTTAGCTAACTTGGAGGAAAAAAAAATTCCTTCCTGACTCCATAATGGCAATCAGAATAATCCCTGGATCAACATTTGAGTTCTACCTGACTCCAAGACCCGGATCAATAACCCTGTTGGTCACCTAATCTCTATATACTGTAATATCATAGCGCTCTTTCTGTGTTGGTGATGAAACCCGCTTTCTTCTAGACGCAGCAGATGCCCTCTTGTTACCGTCACAGTCCGGGGTATAAACAGATCCTGGGAGAGATCCTTGTATCGTCCCCTGATGTATTTATACAGAGTTATCTGATCGCCCCTTTGGTGCCTTTCCTCTTGCGTTTTTTTAACACAATTGTCAATGGGACTTTCTAATGTTAAAAATGCAACACACCGCAGCACAACTTGTGTTTTTGGCGCATTGCGTTGCATTTTTAACATTTGAAAGTCCATTGACAATCGCGTGAAAAAAAAACCGCAGCAATAAAAAAAGGCTAGTGGAAAGGCACCCTCAGGGCTCCCACACACTTGGGTTTGCGTTTTTTGTTAACGTGATTGTCAATGGGACTTTCTAATGTTTAAAACGCAACACAATGCAACTCTCATTCCCTTTATTAATTCAGTTACCCTTCTTTGAACCCCCTTAAGCACTGTGACATCTTTCCTGAGCACCGGTGTCCAGAACTGTGCGCAGTATTCCATGTGGGGCCTGATAAGTGCCTTATATAATGGAAGGATAATGTTCTCGTCCCTCGCCCCTATACCTCTTTTAATGCACCCCAGGACTTTATTAGCTTTTGCAGCATCTGACTGGCATTGGTTACTCCAGTTTAGTCTATAATCCACTAGTACCCCCAGGTCTTTTTCCATATCACTTTTCCCGAGCAGTACCCCATTTAGAGTATATTGGTTACATCCGTTTCTCCTGCCCATGTGCATAACCTTACATTTATGAACATTGAACTTCATTTGATTTTTTTTTTTCTAACCCAAGCCTCCAACTTATCTAGGTCCATTTGTAGCCACATATGCTGATGAGGAGTTATGCTGTTTTTCCTTGAGGTATTCTAGGATGGCAGCTCTCAGAAATCCCTCAAATGTTTTTCCAATTATTGAGGTGAGACTTACCGGCCTGTAGTTACCAGGCTTTCTTTTAGACCTCTTTTTGTATATTAGGACCACACTGACAATGTGCCAATCTAGTGGTACAACCCCAGTCTCAATGGTGTCCCTAAATATAAGAAATAGTGATTTATCTATCATGTTACTTAGTTTCCTTAGAACTCTTGGGTGTATTCCATCTGGGCCAATCAATTTTAATCCTCTTTAACCAGCTCTGCACTTCCTCCTGTGTTAGGCATGCAATATTAAGCGGCGGGGGGGGGCTTCTGTCTGCCCTCTGACAGAAGAGGGCAGACAGCGCAAGCGCCTCTAATCCAGGCAGAAGAAGGCTTTGGTCGGCGCCATGGAGACGGGGACGCCAACATCGGAGGGGGTAAGTGTATAACTTCTGTATGGCCAATATTTAATGCACGATGTATATTACAAAGTGCATTAATATGGCCATACAGAAGTGCTTAACCCCACTTGCTTTCGCGGGACAACCCCTTTCAGCACTGGGTTGGCAAAAACGTTCTTTTATACTTGCCCCCCTCACCTAATTGCCTGTTATACTCTGGAGGTCTCTATGTACTTCAGGCACCTTCCTGCAGTGCAGCCCCCTTTCTGATAATTATTAGTCAACATCTTGAGACTGTTTTTCTTACTTTCACTTTCAATCAATCCCATGATGCATCAGCACTACATTAGCTGAGGCTATACCATTTTTGCCTGCAAGTGGGTGAGGGGCAGTGTAATCATCATTAGGGCTTCTGTCCTTGGGCATATGTTAACATCAGCTTTGCCGTCAAGTAGTTAGAAGAGACTGCGTATGGCTGAGTGTGCACTGCGCATGCTCGTGTATCACACGGACATGAGCAATGTGACTCTTTACTTTAATGTTTCAGAGCAGGGATGCATATGAAAAAGCTCCCATATGCAATAGATTATGTAGCATACACAAAAGTATAGGGCTAACACTGCATGGTATGCAGAGATGAACAGCATGCTGCAATCTATTTCTTGTATATGTATCGATAAGCAATGGCCACACGCATGTGCATGGATAAGTAGATGTCCATTGACTTCATTCGCCACATATTATGCGTCCATGTGTAATCCGCTGTGAAAACACAGTTATGGACATGATCTCTTCTGTATTCACCTAAATAAGCTACAGAGCACAAGTATACAGTCAGGAGGATGAGCTGTGATCTCCTCTATTATATCTGTGTGACAGGAGCTATGTGATCCTCATCACTAACTATGGCAGGAGTGCCTGTGCCGCCCTTGCAAGCAGCTTCAGCAATAGCTCCATGTAGGAGCATCATACAGACTGAGAATCTGACTAGAAGATGAATACATAACCCTCAATCAGATCTGAGCTGTCAGAATGAGATCACATGACCGTCTGAGGAGAAAGAAAGGAATAACTAACCAAGGCAGCACTCTGTGACGTATATATACTGGAGGACAGCTGCATCATGAAGGAATATAAATATCACCGGGGTGGCCCGTTATATTCTGCTGGCAAGCAGTGGCGCTCGGTTCAGCTTTGCTTGGATCAACATAAATTCTGACATCAACTACACCATCACTTTTGTCAGCAATCACCAGGGCTGTATGTGCGGGGCTAATGGCGAGCTGCGCCCGAGATTCATGTGCGCGAATCGTATCACACAGACACCCCGCTCATGTCCTGCGCGATGTGAAGGAGACCGCATGTTTGTATGTCATATTCGCATGTGAGACTCACAAGAAAATAGAACTGCTGGGATTTTATTTTTTACAAATCCTGCAGCATCATTACGAATAAAGGAACCGACTTGTGCGCCGCGCAATAAAACCGTTCATGTAAATACAGCCTAAGGCCTCCTTCACACGACCATGTGCGTTTTTGCATGACTGACTTTTTGTCACACTCGAGTCTTGATCTTAATTTGCGTATTTCCAGTCATTCACCCGCGGCGCTGCTGCGTAAATAGTAAAAAATACGCAAAAGTGATGGCAAGCAACGATCGGAATAGAATGACAAATAATGCTGAATTTGGGTGAGCTGTCTTTTTTTTTTTTAAACCTTTTACGCCGGTAACTCCCCCCCCCCCTCACGTTTTGCTGCGTATCACAGACCTATCTTCACACGCCGTATAAAAAAGACTGCCAAAAATTGTTGCGTGTCCTTTTTTTTTTTTCTTTCTTTTTTTTTTCATGCGCTTCAATTTTACGTGGGAAAATACATTAATCTGAATGAAGCCATTGAAATCCAATGCTTCGTATGGCCGCATTTTTAGGTGCTTTTTTTATTTTATTTTTTATACACGAAATACCTGCGTAAATACGGTCTGAATAAGCCCTAACAGCATGTCTATACGGGACGCGTCTGTTGTGGATTTATGTACAAAAATACTTCCCCAGCGGAGGGTTTTTTTTTTTCTGGGAGATATTCTGTGGATATCCCGCCTGTGCGGACGCACCCTGAGGAGTGCGCCATTATGTAGTTATTCCGCGAGCTGCTGACTGTTTCTATAGGGGCAGGTATAGCTGCGGTTCTCGGGTCAGCGGTGACGTATCTCATCCTACAGCCGGCCCCCACAGAACCAGCAGACCTCCCCGCCCATCTTATTCCTCATTAGCACCACCTTTTACCTCACACTTTCTTATAAATCGTCATTATTTCTATAATCTCCCAACATGTTACTTTCACTTTCTCCACCATCTAACCTCTCCAGCCTCACTCTGCCCGGTAACTGATGAGCAGCTGCAGGGGGATTTTTCTATTGGAGGAGAGGATACCTACCGTCCAATCAGAGCTGAGCTCCTCCTGCAGTGTTCGGAGTCACTGACTGACGGCTCCAGTTCTGTTTGTCAGAGGAGAAGTTCTTTACGTTCTCGTAACTCTGGCCCCCAATATATCAGGATGAGGAAGATGTTCCCCCTCACTGTGCTTCTCCTTCACTTATCTGCAGTGTATTCTGGTGAGTATGGAGGGGGTCAGTTATTATATCACTTATCTGTATTCTGGAGAGTATGGAGGGGATCAGTTATTATATCACTTATATACAGTGTATTCTGGTCAGTATGGAGGGGATCAGTTATTATATCCCTTATCTGCAGTGTATTTTGGGGAGTATGGAGGGGGATCAGTTATTATATCCCTTATCTGCGGTGTATTCTGGTGAGTATGGAGGGGATCAGTTATTATGTCCCTTATCTGCAGTGTATTCTGGTCAGTATGGAGGGGATCAGTTATTATATCACTTATGTGCGGTGTATTCTGGTCAGTATGGAGGGGATCAGCTATTATATCCCTTATCTGCGGTGTATTCTGGTCAGTATGGAGGGGATCAGCTATTATATCCCTTTTCTGTGGTGTATTCTGGTCAGTATGGAGGGGATCAGCTATTATATCACTTATCTGTGGTGTATTCTGGTCAGTATGGAGGGGATCGGTTATTATATCCCTTATCTGCAGTGTATTCTGGTGAGTATGGAGGGGATCAGTTATTATATCCCTTATCTGCAGTGTATTCTGGTGAGTATGGAGTGGATCAGTTATTATATCCCTTATCTGCGGTGTATCCTGGGTAGTATGGAGGGTGATCAGTTATATCACTTATCTGCGATGTATTCTGGGGATTATGGAGGGGGATCAGTTATTATATCACAGGGATCATACGAGTCATGGAATACGTAGTAATGTCATGGAATTTTCTGATTTGTCATGGATTTTTGTTTTTTGTCATGGAATTGTCTCAGTCTTGCTAAGAGCCAAACCAGTGCTTTTTTTACCTCCATCACTGAGGGATTACTTTTTCTTGTATTTAAGTTCATACGCTAAAGATGGGAGGACGGTTGGGGAAATCAACGAATCAAAGAAACTGCTTTGTAAAAAAATTCAAGTTTTCTATCAGAGTAAAGTCTGTTAAAAAAAAAAGTGTAATAAATTTTCACTTGGCCATACCTCATCGCGGAACAAAATTTCAATAACTAGACCCTATGGCCTCATGTCCATGGGCCCGCATGATGTCCCCGTGCAGAATCCTGCAGTGGATTCCATTCAGCCCGCAGACTAGAGGCCAGAAAATACAGTATATTCCCCTGTCCGGACGCTGCAGAACTGTCCTACGTGCAGGCCGGATCTTTCTTCTGCCCGGCGGATGCGCTCGGTACGCCTGCAGCATGCAAGACGCATGCGCCGCACTGTCCAATACAAAAAATAAATGCCTGCTTTCCCACGGCACGGACATAGTGTTAGCTGCGTCTGTGTCGCAGGGCGAATGTTTTTTTTATTGACTTAAACCCATCTATTCGGGAAAACCGTACAAAATGGAGCATGCTGCGGGTGTTTTCTTGCGTGTGCGATCTGTGCGCTGGGGAAAAATGATATCCGCAGGTATTTAATTACCTGTGGGTGCCCAATGATTCCCTATGGGCGCGGATTTTTCATGCCGGAGACTCGCGTGGATTTAATAAATCTATTTTCCCCATGGACATTGGGCCTATGTCTTTTATAAGAATTTGATTCGCCCTTAATTTTCATTCTATATCTTTCAAAAATCTCAGTTAATATTTTTGAAAGTTAATTTTGAGAAAAGAAATATTTACCGTATTTTCCGGCGTATAATACGACTTTTTAACCCAGGAAAATCTTCTCCAAAGTCGGGGGTCGTCTTATACGCCGGACTAACTACCTGTAGAAAAAAAAATCAATAATCCCCTCCAGCGGTGTTTTGCGAATTCTGTATCCTACCCGATGATACTCCAGCCCAGGTTGCCCTAGAACTTACCCGCAACCCCTGTCCCTGCCTACCTGCCTCCACTTCTGGCTAACCCCAGGCGGGCAACTTGGCGGCGGTTGCTGCTCTCGCTAGGAACCGAGGAGGGACGCTGGCATACCAAGATGGAACGGTAGAATACCAACAGGAAGGGCAGATTAATAAACCTACAGAAAATACAAGCAGACCGAGGCAGATGGAATAACCTGGCAGATATAGCAAACTAGCTGAACACAGGAGACTGACAGAGGAAGGATGCTAGCACACTGACAGAAACCAATAACTGGCAGTGAATGGACCTCACTGCCAGCCTTATAAATAGAAGCCTCCACCCCGGGGCAGAGAGAGGGAGGCAACACCTCCCAGCAGGATCCAATATACAGGAGCTCGTGCATGATGCCACCCGGACCCATGAGCGCGCGCACCGCGCCAACCAGCTACCCACTCCCCCGGCAGCCAGACAACAAGCCGGGGAGACACACCCCAACCACGGGACCCAGGGCCCAGTCGCCCCGGGAGGACAGACAGCCGCCACATGGTAACAGTTATCTTTCCCAGGTCGTCTCCACGACAGCACCACCTGAGATCGCCTCCTCCTGATAGGACAGGAACACACCGAGAGGTTAAAATCCCCCCCCCCCCCCACCACCCCCGTCCTCCCCTCCTCAGTGTTTTCCTGTCCTGCCAGGAGGCAGGATCACCGAGAGGGGCTGGTGGAGACGCCAGCCTGAAGATCTTACCGGCGGATCGGAGGGCAGTGGGTCAGCCTGTCCTCCTTTCCTGCAGAGCGACTCCCGGGACGCCACATGGGGTGGTTCCCCCGGGCCAGGTTCCTCCCGCGGCGGCCCATGGGGGTTCAAAGCGTGGCTCCAGCTCTCCTCAGGCGCCGGCTTAGGACCGAGCGCGGCGCTTCCTGGATCCCCTTAACGCATGTTGAAGGGGGCGGGGCGCTGCGCCATGTGACTAGTGCGATGACATCATCGCGGCGCTTGGAGGGGGCGAGGCTTAAATTTAAAGGCGCCAAATTCAAAAAATAAAAACAGGAACCTGAGAGAAGATGGCACAGATCAAGTAAGGGCCATTCAGTGAGTGTTTGGCTTACTGCCCCAAGAGTGTCTGCAGCACCAGTAGCAAAATATGAGTGCTGCAGCACCAGAGGTTGCGGAATGTTCAGCTGCAGCGGGAACCGTAAGTAGCCAGTGGGGCAAACAAGGTCATGCATATTCGTGTACGTTATTGTGAATGTTGCATCCTTATACGCAAAAATTTTGTTTATCTGCCAGGGGGATAAAAGGGATGCCCCTCCCAGAACCAAAACAAAGAAATAGTTGCAGCACAACAGAAAATAGGAGAAAAAATACTCACTAGAGCTTATGATTAGGCTTTTAGATGCAGAGCTGAAGTTAGACGTAGTCCCTTCGTCCAAATAGTATCATAGCCAAAGAGAGCATCAGCAGCATCGGGGGTTTTGAAAAGATGAATGAATTTGTTGAGATTAAAACTTCACCTTTAATTCATCTCGCATAAAAATTACAGCAACGTTTCGACTGTGCAATAAACAGTCTTTGTCAAGCCAATGCATAAAAAATGGATACCAGTACAGCCATTAAATATCCCATCACCAACGACATCAACCAATAATAGTGCCTAAAACATCACAATTAAGCCTGGCAGATTTGTTACCTGTGACTCCATAGGAGTCCTCCCGGACCGAGCAGCAGTATCCAATACCGCATCTAATGAGGGTAGAGGGCCAGGCCTAATATGCCAGTATGTATGTCATCACAGTGCGCGCCAGGATAACTCCACCTATTGGTAACTATGTCCGGACATACTGTCAGGCTTAGGGGTGTATAACGCTATCCCCCATCGGCGTGATGACGATCTGCCCTGACTCCCAAACCAAGGGGATGGAAGCCTAGACGTATTATGGAAATGTCCTACGCCTGCGCATCAGTAGAAGTTGTCATGACAACCTTTGACACTGCTGGCGCCTGCGCTCCAGTATTGAACAATTTCTACTAATGCGCAGGTGTAGGACATTTCCATAATACGTCTAGGCTTCCATCCCCTTGGTTTGGGAGTCAGGGCAGATGACGCGGTCGCGCCGGCGTCGTCGTGTGACGTCATTACGTTGCTGACGTGACAGGCACTGACGTGTGACATCATCACGCCGATGGGGGATAGTGTTATACATCCCTAAGCCTGACAGTATGTCCGGACATAGTTACCAATAGGTGGAGTTATCTTGGCGTGCACTGTGATGACATACATACCTCCCAGAACCAAAGCGGAAAAATGCGCAGAATGCGGCGCAAGACTGCCGGCTTCGCATGTGAAGTCATTATGCAAAACATGCATAGCCAAGCTAGTCAAGGAGGAATCGGGGGGATTCCTCGAGGACGTCAGGAAGCTAGTCCGAGAGGAAGTACGGTCAGCCCTGACAACTCCAAAAACGCCACCAACGGGGGCGAAATGCCGGAAAAGGGCGTATAGCACAGAAGAGCACTCAGACTCTGAAGAGAGTTCGGGATCAGAACCAGAAGAGCTGGTGCTCGAGGAGTCCTCAGAAGAAGAGGAGTACAAAAAGTACCTCTTCCATAGAGAGGACCTAGCGGAACTCATCAAATCCGTTAGAGCCACGCTGAAGATGGAAGAACCCAAAGAGCCCCGCACCATACAAGACGAGGTCTTTGGGGGATTAGGGGAGAGACAGAAGCATACCTTCCCGGTCCACAACAACATCTCCAAGATGATACTAAAAGAATGGAAAAAAAACGACGCGGGATCCTTCTCCTCCAGAGGGGTTAAGAGACGCTATCCGTTTGAGGAGGAGGTATGCGCGAATTGGGAAGAAATACCCAGAGTGGACGTCTCGGTGGCTAAGAGGACAACCTTGCCCTTTGAAGACGCCACACAGCTGAGAGATCCAATGGATCGGAAGGCGGAGGGCCTATTAAGAAGATCCTGGGAGGCAGCCGCCAGTACACCCAGACCAGGGGTCGCAGCCACGTGTGTCGCTAGAACCCTGGGGGTATGGCTAGAGCAGCTGGAGCTGCATATTTCAAATAAAACACCGAGGGAACAAATTATAAATTCCCTCCCTATACTAAAAATGGACACCAATTTTTTTGGCGGACGCAGCGGCAGAGTCGGTGAAGCTCTCGGCGAAAGCAGCGGCCTTAACCAACTCTGCCAGAAGAGTCCTGTGGCTAAAGTCATGGTCAGGTGACCTGGCATCAAAAAATAAATTATGTTCGCTCCCTTTTCATGGCCAGTTCCTCTTTGGTCCAGATCTGGACAAGATCCTAGAGAAGGCATCAGATAAAAAGAAAGGATTCCCGGAAGAGAAACAGCGTAAAGGGAAGACCTTCTTCCAGGCCCCAGCACAACAGCCGGAACCGTATAGGGGCAAGGGCAAGACAGGCCGCTGGAGTTACCCCAATGGGGGCAGAGGGAGGAACTTCCTCTTCAACCCTCATCAGGGGGATCCAGCCAAACAGAAGCCCTGACGCCATCGCAGTGGGGGCGAGGCTGCAGAGCTTCGTGGATCGATGGGCCTCAGTTTGCAGGAGCCCATGGATCCCGGAGATCCTGCAGCAGGGATACCAAATCGAACTGGTGTCCCTCCCCAGGAGAAGATACATTACTACCAGAGGTGCAGTGCAACAACTGCACCCGCTCCAGCAGGCGGTTCGGGACCTACAACGTCTAAAGGCAGTGTCCTTCGTGCCACAGAGAGAAGAGACCTGGGGGCATTACTCCAGACTCTTCCTAATAAAGACGCCGGGTGGAGGCTCACGCATGATAATACATCTAAAGCCCCTGAACACATTCGTCAAATATCGAAAGTTCAGGATGGAGTCGATCGCTTCAGCAGTAAGGTTGATCCCCAAGGGAGCCTACATGGCATCTATCGACCTGAAGGACATCTACTTTCATGTACCAATCCACAGGGACTCGCAAAAGTACCTAAGGTTCGCGCTAGAGATGGGCAAGAGGACAAGACATCTCCAATTCAGATGCCTGCCCTTTGGAATCTCCTCGGCACCCCGCATCTTCACAAAAATCATGGCGGAGGTCGCAGCCTACCTGAGGCAGAGATCGATTCTGATAGTCGCCTATCTGGACGACATCCTAATTATAGCCGAGTCCAGAGAGCTCCTAGCAGAAAACCTGGCAACATTCCTTAACCTGCTACAGTTTTTAGGATGGATAGTAAATTGGGAGACGTCCAGCCTAGACCCCAGCAGGGAGAATGTGTTTTTAGGCATAACATTCGATTTCAGAAGCTCAATGCTTCTTCCTCCCCGAGGCAAAAGCGCAGAAGATCCGACAGTAGAATCCTTCCTTCAGAGACGGTCATGCTCAATCCGGAAGGCTATGTCTCTGCTGGGAAGCCTGACATCATGCATCCCGGGGGTAGCATGGGCTCAGGTGCATACCAGACCTCTGCAAGCAGCGGTTCTCTCAGCATGGGACGGCAAGCAATCCTCACTATAAGGGAGAATTCAGATAAGGAACTCAGTGAAAATATCCTTGCGCTGGTGGACATCCCCAGGAAATCTGCGAAGGCGGGTTCACTGGATACTGAATCCGGCCGTGCAGGTCATGAAAGACGCAAGCTCCTGGGGGTAGCAGGTGCACGTCGGAGACAAGCTCCTACAGGGGCCATGGCCGCTGGGGATGAAACACCAGTCCTCAAACTACAGAGAACTGCAGGCGATCTGGAAGGCCCTCCAGCACCTGGGGGACGCGGTAAAAAACCAGCACATAAGAGTGCTATCGGACAATACCACGGCAGTAGCCCATATTCGGCACCAGGGAGGCACGAGATCGCCAGCTCTACAAAGCATCACGCAAAGAATCTTTCGCTGGGCAGAGGGCCGCATCTCATTATCAGCAGTACACCTAAAGGGATCCCTGAATCAGAGGGCAGACTTCCTCAGCCGAAGGCGTATAGACCCAGGGGAATGGTCTCTATCCCAGGAGGCATTCCGGATCGTGACGGACAGGTGGGGTCTCCCACAACTGGACCTGTTCGCATCCAGACAAAACGCTAAGGTAGAGAACTTCTTCTCCTTCAGGCCGGAGGACCGGCCAACAGCAGTGGACACCCTGAGCCAGGATTGGGGAGGAAAACTGGTGTACGCCTTTCCCCCAATTCCGTTAATCCCAAGGGTGTTGCAGCACTTCAGGTCACAGGCATGCACTCTGATCCTAGTGGCTCCCTTTTGGCCAAGGAGGAGCTGGTTCAGCCTTCTAAGAAACCTGAGAATCCAGGAGCCAGTTACCCTTCCGGCTCAAGGGAATCTACTAACACAGGGGCCTTTGAACTACCCCGATATAAGCAGACTGCATTTAACAGCCTGGATACTGAAGAATCCATACTGAGGAACAGGGGGTTCTCGGACAAGGTAGTCAGGACACTAATGGCAAGTAGAAAAGAGACAACCAACCGCATCTACCAAAAAATCTGGAAGAGGTTTATCTCTTGGAGACAGGGGAAGGACTCCTCAAGCAGCGGCACTGACATCCCATTAATTCTGGATTCCCTGCAGGAGGGCCTGGATATGGGCCTCTCCCCGAGCACCCTAAGGGTCCAGACGGCAGCCCTTAGCGCCCTATTCGACACTAAGCTAGCGGGACAGGTGGATCAGTAGATTTCTGACAGCGGCAGATAGGTTGCGACCTAGACCTACCAACATATGCCCAGACTGGAACCTAAATTTGGTCTTGGGGGCCATGTCAGCACAACCCTTCGAACCAATTGAGGGGCTCTCAATAAGAATTCTCACAATTAAAACAATCTTCCTAGTGGCCATTTCCTCAGCCAGACGGGTCAGCGAGCTACAAGCCCTATCCATCCGCCACCCGCTCCTCAAGATAACGGACACCAAATTAGATTTCAAGACGGACCCAACCTTCTTGCCTAAAGTAGTGTCTCCATTCCATAGGGCCCAGAACATAGTAATCCCCTCGTTCTATAATCACCCAAAAGACGAGAAAGAGAGAGCCTTAAATTGCTTAGATGTCAGGAGAGCGGTCCTGAGGTACATCGATGCCACAGGCCCATGGAGACAGGACGACAACCTGTTTGTCCAATGCTCAGGCCCTAACAAGGGGGAAAAAGCGGCTAAAAGCTCTATAGCCAGGTGGATCCGCCTGGCCATTAGCGAATCATATAGGACCTTGGGGAAGTAGGCCCCCTCGGCTCTTAAAGCCCATTCCATGAGGGCAGTAGCAACTTCATGGGCCAAGCATAGCTCGGCATCCGTGGAGCAGATATGCAAGGCAGCAGTGTGGAAAAAGCCACACACTTTTGTCAGACATAGGGTAAAAGTGCAGCTAGTCGAGGACAGGACCTTCGGTCGTAAGGTCCTCTCGGCGTCAATCCCACCCTAAAATAACTTTAGTTGATACGTCTCAGGTGGTGCTGTCGTGGAGACGACCTGGGAAAAGGGTTCTTATACCTACCCGATAATCGGGTTTCCAGGAGTCTCCGCGATAGCACCCGTACATTCCCTCCCCCCCCAAAAAAAAGTTTATAGGTATATTTTTGTAAAAAAAAAAAAATACCAGATAGGTAAAAAAATTTTAGTTAGCTCCTACCCCGGCAGTTTCGTTATAATACACTGAGGAGGGGAGGACGGGGGGGGGGGGGGGGGGGGGTATTTTAACCTCTCGGTGTGTTCCTGTCCTAACAGGAGAAGGCGATCTCAGGTGGTGCTGTCGTGGAGACTCCTGGAAACCCGATTATCGGGTAGGTATAATCACCTTTTTTGTCCAAAACTATTTCTTTATTCCATTACAATCCAGTATTGTGTTTAACACTAGAGGCTAAAGGAATAAAGAAACTGTTTTGGATAAACAGAAAAGAATCTCAATACTCAGTCTTTAAAATCTGAAATGTTTTTGTATTTTTAGGTGCATTGAAGTTTTGTTCTCACCCAGGGCTCATGGTTAAAGGGGTTGTCCCGCGCCGAAACGGGTTTTTTTTTTTTTTAAACCCCCCCCCCCCGTTCGGCGCGAGAGGTTAAAAAAACAAACCGGAGAGTTCTTACCTGAATCACGGCGGTCCGGCGTCTTCATACTCACCTGCTGAAGATGGCCGCCAGGGTCTGCTCCCTCCGTGGACCGCAGCTCTTCTGTGCGGTCCATTGCCGATTCCAGCCTCCTGATTGGCTGGAATCGGCACGTGACGGGGCGGAGCTACACGGAGCCGGCATTCTGCACGAGCGGCCCCATTGAAGACAGCAGAAGACCCGGACTGCGCAAGCGTGGCTAATTTGGCCATCGGAGGCCGAAAATTAGTCGGCACCATGGAGACGAGGACGCCAGCAACGGAGCAGGTAAGTATAAAACTTTTGATAACTTCTGTATGGCTCATAATTAATGCACAATGTACATTACAAAGTGCATTAATATGGCCATACAGAAGTGTATAGACCCACTTGCTGCCGTGGGACAACCCCTTTAAGGGTTTTTTTTTTTGTTTTGTTTTTTAGAAAAACTGCAAATGGCTAGACTTAGCAGGGTGTCTCTTATTTTTGTATTGTTGCAGTTATCTGCAGTGTATTCTGGAAAGTATGGAGGGGGATCAGTTATTATATCCCTTATCTGCGGTGTATTCTGGTCAGTATGGAGGGGATCGGTTATTATATCCCTTAACTGCAGTGTATTCTGGTCAGTATGGAGGAGATCAGTTATTATATTACTTATCTGTGGTGTATTCTGGTCAGTATGAAGGGGGATCAGTTATTATATCACTTATCTGCTGTGTATTCAGGTGAGTATGGAGGGGGATCAGTTATTATATCACTTATCTGCAGTGTATTCTGGTGAGTATGGAGGGGGATCAGTTATATCACTTATCTGCAGTGTATTCTGGTCAGTATGGAGGGGATCAGTTATTATATCACTTATCTGCAGTGTATTCTGGTGAGTATGGAGGGGGATCAGTTATTATATCACTTATCTGCAGTGTATTCTGGTCAGTATGGAGGTTATCAGTTATATCACTTATCTGTGGTGTATTCTGGTCAGTATGGAGGGGATCAGTTATTATATCACTTATCTGCAGTGTATTCTGGTGAGTATGGAGGGGGATCAGTTATTATATCACTTATCTGTGGTGTATTCTGGTCAGTATGGAGGGGGATCAGTTATATCACTTATCTGCAGTGTATTCTGGTCAGTATGGAGGGGATCAGTTATTATATCACTTATCTGCAGTGTATTCTGGTGAGTATGGAGGGGGATCAGTTATTATATCACTTATCTGCAGTGTATTCTGGTCAGTATGGAGGTTATCAGTTATATCACTTATCTGTGGTGTATTCTGGTCAGTATGGAGGGGATCAGTTATTATATCACCTATCTGCAGTGTATTCTGGTCAGTATGAAGGGGATCAGTTATTATATTAGTTATCTGCGGTGTATTCTGGGGAGTATGGAGGGGGGTCAGTTATTATATTACTTATCTGCAGTGTATTCTGGTCAGTATGGAGGGGATCAGTTATATCACTTATCTGCAGTGTATTCTGGTCAGTATGGAGGGAGATCAGTTATTATATCACTTATCTGTAGAGTATTCTGGTCAGTATGGAGGGGATCAGTTATTATATCACTTATCTGTGGTGTATTCTGGTCAGTATGGAGGGGGATCAGTTATATCACTTATCTGTGGTGTATTCTGGTCAGTATGAAGGGGGATCAGTTATTACATCCCTTATCTGTGGTGTATTCTGGTCAGTATGGAGGGGAACAGTTATTATATCCCTTATCTGCAGTGTATTCTGGGGAGTATGGAGGGGGATCAGTTATTATATCACTTATGTGCGGTGTATTCTGGTCAGTATGGGGGGGATCAGTTATTATATCACTTATCTGCAGTGTATTCTGGTCAGTATGGAGGAGTCAGTTATTATATCACTTATCTGTGGTGTATTCTGGTCAGTATGAAGGGGATCAGTTATTATATTACTTATCTGCGGTGTATTCTGGGGAGTATGGAGGGGAAGCAGTTATTATATTACTTATCTGCAGTGTATTCTGGTCAGTATGGAGGGGATCAGTTATATCACTTATCTGTGGTGTATTCTGGTCAGTATGGAGGGGGATCAGTTATATCACTTATCTGTGGTGTATTCTGGTCAGTATGAAGGGGGATCAGTTATTACATCCCTTATCTGTGGTGTATTCTGGTCAGTATGGGGGGATCAGTTATTATATCCCTTATCTGCTGTGTATTCTCGGGAGTATGGAGGGGATCAGTTATTATATCACTTATCTACAGTGTATTCTGGTCAGTATGGAGGGGATTAGTGATTATATCACTTATCTGCAGTGTATTCTGGTCAGTATGGAGGGGATTATTTATTATATCACTTATGTGCGGTGTATTCTGGTCAGTATGGAGGGGGATCAGTTATTATATCCCTTATCTGCAGTGTATTCTGGGGAGTTTGGAGGGGGATCAGCTATTATATCACTTATGTGCGGTGTATTCTGGTCAGTATGGAGGGGATCAGTTATTATATCCCTTATCTGCGGTGTGTTCTGGTCAGTATGGAGGGGATCAGTTATTACATCACTTATCTGCAGTGTATTCTGGTCAGTATGGAGGAGAATCAGATATTATATCACTTATCTGTGGTGTATTATGGTGAGTATGGAGGGGATTAGTTATTACATCTCTTATGTGCGGTGTATTCTGGTCAGTATGGGGGGATCAGTTATTATATCTAGGGATGAGCGAGTATACTCGCTCGAGTAATGTGCCTTAGCCGAGTATCTCCCTGCTCGTCCCTAAAGATTCAGGGGCCGGCAGGGGGTGGGGAGAGCAGGGGAGAGCGCTCTCCCCCGCAGCTCCCCGCCCCACGGCGGCCCCCGAACTCTCATCCGCACACCAAGTCCAACACACACACATCTCACCCGCACAGACTGCACACCCTCCTACAGCCTCGCCCCACCCCTCCCATCTCCTCCATCACTTGGCTCTACCATCTCACACCCTTCATAGAATTCATAGACCTACATTGTACAATACAGACACAGCTGCTGCAGAACAGCTTTCTGATGAAGCAAACAGAGGCTGCTTGTAAATCCTACACGTGTCTCATCCTCCCCCACACCATAGATTCATGATGGGGTGTTACTTATTAGGCAATTCCTGCAGCTGCCATAGGTGAGGCTCCCAGAGGTGGGCGCTGTGCCCGTCCTGTGGAAGCGCCATAAATGTTTATGATGGTAATACTCCTATAACAGTGATTGGCATTAAGCTCCTACATTCTGTTCAAAATGAGGTTCTGCAGCATCTGAGGCCTATAACACTATCTCCTACTGTAGTCACTGATTATATAATACTATCAGGGACTGTGGAGCGCACATTATATCACATACAGAGTTCCTCTTGTAGTTCTTCCTGGCAGCGCAGTGAGAGACGAGAACATCATAACATACAACACGGAGAAGATCACATCATGTAATAACTGCTGCATCTCATATACACACCCGAGACCCTGTCACCTATACGCTGTACATACATGACTGAGCCCCTGTTACCTACACACTATATATACATACACACTATGCATACATACATGACTGAGCCCCTGTCACCTACACACTGTATATACATACATCAAGACCCTGTCACTTACACGCTAATGATACGACTGAGACCCTGCCAACTACACGCTGTACATGCATATATGACTGAGACCCCGTTACCTACACGCTGTACATACATGATGTCTCTTCCTGTTAGTGCAGTACATGTGTGATATGTAACACTCTGTATCTCTCTCAGACAGTCACTCTCTTCGCTACTATCAGACTGCGGTCTCGGCTCCGGGGTTCGGGATACCTGAGTACTCTGAGACAGGATACGTGGATGATCGGGAGATTGCGAATTATAACTCAGACAGCAGAAAATACCGACCGAGCGTGGAGTGGATGAAGAAACTGGGAGACGACTACTGGGAGAGAAATACACAGATTGGTAGAGGAAATGAGGCTGCAAACAGACATAATGTGAAGAGAGTGATGGAGCGCTTCAATCAGAGCGGAGGTGAGAGACATATACTGTATATACTGCTATACACTGCACTACATACTATATACACTAACACATACACTATATACACTGCACTGTATATACACACTACTGTATATACACTATATATACACATTGTGCAAACACACAACACACTGTACTGTATATACACACTAATATACACTATACACACTGCATACACACACGCTATATACACACCACCTGTATATACACTGTACTGTATATACACTATATATACACTGCACTGTGTATATACAGACTGTATATATACACAATACACACTGTACATATGCATAATACACACTGCACATATGCATAATACACACTGTACTGTATATACTCTATACACACTGTACTGTATATACACACTATATACAAAATACACTGTATATACACTATATACACAATGCACCCTGTAGTGTATATACACACTATACACTGCACTGTTTATATACACAATACACACTACTGTATATACACTGTACTGTATACACATTATATACAGAATACACACTTCACGGTATACACACTATATACACACTGCACAGTATATACACTCAGCATTATATAAAATCACACAATATATACACTGCACTATGTATTTACACACTATATATACACTATACACGCTACTATCTATACACACTGTACTGTGTATATATACATGATACACACTGCACTGTATATACACATTCTACACTGTACTGTATATACACTATATAAATATATATATATATATATATATATATATATATATATATATATATATATTACTGTACATACACACTATATACACAACACACTACTGTATATACCCAATACACACTGCTCTGTAACACATGAGATATATATATCTGTATATGCACACTATATATACAATACACTACTATATACACACTGTACTCTATGTATACACACTGTACTGTATAAACACACCATATACACAATACACTACTGTATATACCCAATACACACTACACTGTAACACGCACTAATATATTATACCCACTGTATATACTGTATATACACAACACACTGTACTGTATATATATATATATATATATATATATATATATATATATACACACACACACAATACACACTACTATATATACACACTGTATTCTATATATACACACATTATACACACTGTACTGTATATACACACTATATACACAATACACTACTGTATATACCCAATACACACTGCACTGTAACACACATGAATATATTGTACCCACTGTACATACACACTCTATATACACAACACACTGTACTGTATATACACACTATATATTCAATACACTACTATATACACTGTACACAATACACACACTGTACTGTATAAACATTATATACACAATACACACTGCTCTGTATATACACACTATATATACACTGCACTGTCTATATACACACTATATATACAATTCACACTACTATATATACACTGCACTGTATACATACACAATACACACTGTACCATATATACACGCTCATATATACATAATATACACTGCACTGTATACACACTATATATACACTGTACTGTACATACATAATACACACTGCACTGTATATACACCCTATATGCACTGTGTATACACACTTTATATACACATTACATAACTATTGTACATACACAATGCACACTGTACTGTATACACACACTATATATACACTGTACTCTATACACACTGTACTGTATATACACACAATGTACACCACACACTGTCAAACCACTAACAATCACTTGTCCGTTAGTATTTATGTATGTGTGTGGGTGCTTCTCATGCTCCGCCCCTGGTGACGTCACCACAGGTCCTATAACCTATATAAAACACAGAGCCTGACTGACAGAAGAACAAAATGAGAATACAACTAAGCGAGGTATTGTCTCAGACACAACTCCGCAGTCCTGACAGAAGACACCCACCTACCTCCACCACAGAGATCCAGTGGGCTGAAGGGCCTGCGGTGAGATCACTTCTGTGGGAGGAGCCATTGTGCAGTTTCGTAGAAAGTACTGTATGCTGGAAAAGCCGACAGCGGACACTAAGACCTGTGATGACGGGGATCACATGACCAGGGGCTGATCACTGTATCCAGGAGTCTGCTGAGCTTGTGATATCTGAAAATCAGCATGGATGTACCACATCTGTATGTGTGAATCAGGATGCATGTAGTAGAGATGTGTGTGTGATGTGCTGTGTGTGTAATGTGTGGGAATCGGGATGGATGTAGCAGAGTTGTGTTTGTAATGTGTGGGGTCAGGATGGATGTTGCGGAGCTGTGTGTGAGAATCAGGATAGATGTAGTAGGGGTGTGTGTGTGTGTGTCATAATGGATGTACCATGTAGCACAGCTGTGTGGCGTATTGCGCCACCAGAAACACTGGTACTATAATTTCCTAATAATTACTAGCCAAGCTACTATCGACCACTTGTTCGTTGGTTTGTAAGTATGTGAGTGAGTGATTCTCATGCTCTGTGCCCTGACTGTCATAGCTCTGCCCCATGGTGACATCATCGCAGGTCCTAACACACTGAGAATACAACTAAGCCGTTATGTCAGACACAACTCAGCGGTCCTGACAGGAGACACCGACCTACCGCCACCAGAGAGCTGGTGGGCTGCTGTGGGAGGAGCCATTCTGGTGTTTGGGAGTGCTGTATACTGAATAAGCTAACAAACTACCATCATGTGATCACCTTGTTGGTGGAGTCAGGGATCACATGACCAGGGGCTTATCGCTGTATCCAAGAGCTGTGCGTATCGTGTGCAGTCAGTACAAATGTAGTAGAGCTGCGAGTGGCTGTTTGTCTGATGTCTGTGTGTGTAATGTGTATAGTTAGCATGGATGTATGTCATGTAGCACAGCTGTGTTTGTGCCACGCCTGTCATGTGGCACAGCTGTGTCTGTCACACACATATAATGTAGCAGAGCTGTATTTTTAACATGCGCATGTCATGTCTGTCAGGTGCATGTCATGTAGCAGAGCTGAGTTTGTAACATGTGCATGTACTGTGGCACAGTTGTGTTTGTCACGCGCATGTCATGTAGCAGAGCTGTGTGTGTGCTGTGATGCTCATGTCAAGGAGTCTTTGCATGAGTCATTTTTCTTCACAATGATGCAGTTCGTGCTGTTACTGAGGAGCGGATCCTACAGGAGGAGGTGGATATGGTGTATCTGCACCACTGATCTTCCCATGTCATGTAACTTACACAAGTGATTTTCTTGGCTCTCTCCTATAGTAGATGGAAATATGGCGGCATGTCCTATTTGGGGTGACATCACTAATATGTGACGCCATTTTCATGCGAGAGGATTTTAACATTTTTCCTTTCGAAACTTTATGTGAATTAAAACAATGTGTGAAAATCGTCTGAGTAGCGAAACGCGTCGCACTCGCAGGCAAAACCACAGGTTTACAAGTGCGATATTACAAGTGTCTCGGACCGATATCGCACTCGCCCGTGTAAATACGTCCTTAGGGCTTCTTCAGATGAGCGGATGACACTAGTCTAAGCGCAACATATATTTCTGCGGTGAATGAGATAAGTTTGTATCGGCGCACAGTGCTGCACTTTCTGCACTCGGCGGCTGTTCACATGTCCGCGACACCCGACACCCGATTTGATAGGCTATTGAGCCTAATGAGGTCTGGATATATTTTTCCCACAAATTGCGCAGCGTGCTGTACATTTGCCCGCACAACAATACAGCGGGTCCTACTTGTTTCCGCATGCAGAAAATGAGAATGCAAACCTAGAAATCAATGGGTTCTCTTTCCTGCGGATTGCAGATCCGTCCGTCTGAAGGAGCCGCATGCAGCAGGCGGACATGGGGAAATAACTAAACCGTCTATCTGGCGGACGCTGCGGCAAGTTTAACCCTTTACATGACATTGTGCTGCCAACAACGGAGCATCTTCATGAGGCCTTAGACTGCGTAAGACCAGGGCTACACGGCGATACGAGACGCGCGGCTGCTTCAGAGCTGTGTGTTAAATATCCAAAACACGGGACAGCTGCCGTCACAAATGATTTGTGGTGCTTTTACACGGGACGACCTGTTGGATGTAAGATGCCCCACAGGTCGGCGCGGCAGTAATCGTTCCTGTGATGTTCCGCAGCTGCTGGGTCACCAGTCATAATGTGACAGCATGTGCAATCATTAGAAGACGTTACCTGCGACACATCGCCGTGCGGCCCGAATCTATGAGATCTGCTCAGCCGAAGACGGAGAAACTGTGGGGGATTTCTGTAAGTGCTGAGGAGGAGACGCCCGGACGCGATTACACGAGCGGCGCTGACACTGGGCGCTAATTGTGCGGCTCTATGTAGAGTTTCAGCTTCAGCCCGGTAATTGGTAAATCACCGGCAGTCATGTGATAATATTGTAATGCCGGATTCACACAGGCGTATTCGCGCATAAAAGGTTTGCACGCTCCATGAGGAGAAAATAGAATACATTGATTTCAACCGGTTCGTTCACGAGCGCGCCATTGTCCTGCATGTTTCAGTAGCGCAAAAAAGAACACATCTTGAACTAATTGGCCATCGCAACGGCTGGGAGTCCTGGGGAGGATTTTTTTGCATGTACAATTGTGTATGCCTTGTGTACGCAAAAGGTTAAGTAAAATATGCAAAGAGCCCTAGGGGACCCTGGAAATATGGTGGGGATTTGTCAAAAATATATATAGGGTTTTTTTGTACTTTTCTGAACAATTCTCAGTTTTAATCTTTATTTCGTTACTTTTTTTTTTGCTAAATGAACCAAAAAAATAAATCCCCGTACGCGGCCTTGTTGTTTTTGTGGGAGGAGTTGTCCTTTTTAATGGCACCACTTCGGGATACATATGGTTCCTTAATGTTTATACTACATTCATACGAGTCTGAATCTCACGCTTGTTTTGTGACTTGCAAAACAAATAAAATTCGCACAAAAATGGACTCCCTTCTTTTGAGTCATACACAGGAGCGATTTGATTATTATTTATTTTCCCCGCGTCCCTCGGAACGCATCGCTCGCTGTCTTCAATGGGACTGTCATACACATCGCCTGCGGTGTGAGGTACACAGGAGTGCGATGTGATGCGAGACGTTTCTGCATGAAGACCTCCTCACATCCGCGGATGCGATACACGCTGACAAGTGCGATATCAGGAGTCTCTTGGCCCCGTATCGGCTCCCCCATGGGAATATAGACTTACATTTGTTTTTTGGGGGGAGAAGTAGATGGCAAAAAAAAAAACAGAATGACATCACTGCGGAGCACAAGTGACCGTTGTCTTTATACCGCAGAACATCACGGTTCCGGCGCTGCCACATTTATAGGATCTCCCACAACAGACTATTAAAGAATAATTCTTGTATTGCGTTGCGGCGTCCGCAAACCCGGGAGGGGTTTATTCTGCTGCCACCAGAGCCGCGTTCAGTCTGGTTTTTTGCGGGATGAGTTGTAGTTTCCATTGGTACCATTTTGGGGTATATAAGGTGATTTTATAACTTTTATTGCATTCTTTTAGAAGCAGATTAACAAAAAATAACAATTCTGGCCTTTTTTTTTCCATTGTTGTTTTCTGTTCTGTTACGTCGCTCCCTGTGCGCTATAAATATGTGCGCTCTATCTGTGTATACAGCTCTGTGACATCATCTGTACCGCCCACACTGATACCCAATCACCTCTATACCTGCTGCTGTGAGGTGTGATGCCCCCCCTCCTGTGAAGAAGCCCCGCCCCTTGTCTCACGAGAAGCCCCGCCCCTTGTCTCACGTGACAGCTCTGTGTATTCCTGCCTCTCACTGATCCGGACTAGCAGGAGGGATAATCTTTGTACCGCCCTCCTTCTTCCAGTGGTTTGTTCCACCAGTGTCAGATGGTAAAGGGTAACAGGCAGAAGGAGGAGGATGAGGGCTCGTTCCTGATTGGTTGTGAAATTACTCCTTCAGCCAATCACTAAAGAACCTTGTAGGGTGACGTATAGATTGCAGGGTATATACTGTGTTGGAGCCCACTGAACTACAACTGGTAGATGGGGGGGCATGCTGGGAATTGTAGTTCACACACAAGTGTTAGTAAGCCGTGTTACAGACTGTACACGTGAGTGTTCTGTGTATATAATATGTAGAGCATGTGTCACACACCCTGTATATAACATGTCACACGCATACACTGCACATATAACCTGTACATACGTGTTCTGTGTAACGTGTTCTGTGATGTCTGCAGGTTTCCATTCCTACCAGTGGATGTACGGCTGTCAGCTGGATGATGACGGACGCATCACAGGATACATGCAGTACGGATATGATGGAGGGGAGTTCATAGCTCTGGACACACGGACCTGGACATACATTGCCACCATGAGCCAGGCGCAGATCAGCACACAGAGATGGAACAGTCCGGAAGTACAAGCGGGGGAGAGACGGAGGAATTATCTGGAGAATGAATGTATAGACTGGCTGAAGACCTACGTGGAGAACGGGAGAGAAGATCTGGAGAGGAGAGGTGAGGCTCATCATCACGTGTCACATATATATGTGTGTGGAGCTGCGGCCGTCGCACATCCGTCTACACAGCGGGTTATCAGCGTCAGGACAGTCAGAGGTTGTTTATTCCCACCTTCCAAGAGCCGCCGGCGGACGCAGCCGGACGAGGACTTTGTTTCAGCGAGATGATTTGTATTTTTCTGTAACTGCGCCATTTTGGATACATTATAATGTAATATATAACTTATTACAGGGGTTTTCACCAAAATACCATTGATGAGCTGTCCTCAGGATTGGTCAGTGGAGGCACAATGACCCGGGACCCGCTGACAGCATCGGCATGCACTGGGGACGAACGGAAGCCGCTGCTCCAACCCCTGTGTAGTGGCCGGCACTTGTAACTGCAGGCTGGGGTCCTTTGTATATCAATGTGGGCTACATCTGCAGTTACAAGCGCCGGCCACCACACAGGGGGCAGAACAGCGGCATACGCAGGAATTCCACCGTTTCTTGTTTGGCTTTTGTTTCCGCCGTGCGGTATACAGTATACATTGCCTGTTAGGCCGGTCTCACACCACCAGATTTGAATTGCGGATCCCGCAATAGTCGTCCGTGTGGATGATCTGCGGTAAAACACAAGCTTTTGAAAGACATATATTTTCAAAGCTTCCCCTCACACCCGCGGATACGAATTACATATTACGCAAGCGGGAGAAAAATCTCAGCATGCTGTATTTTAGTAAGTATTCCTTGCGGACTGCCTCCGTTGATGTCTATGGATGCGTGCGACCCGCAGCCGGTACGTAACTAACATTGCGTAGGAGCGGCGAATTGCTTGTGACTTCATAGGAGACGAGAGAAAATAAGAATGGATATCGGGGCGGTGTTGTCCTACTTTCTGGTGCCATTCTGTGCCGACGATACGCTGTGCATATGCAATTCATGGCTCAGATACGGAGCTGCTGTTGGTGATTTATTATAAAGGGATATTACAGTCCAGACCCCCCCCCCCATCCCACTCAGTATATAATACAGGCAGACTAGCACAGCGCCATCTGGTGGTGCAGTATGTGACATACAGAACAGCCCCCAGCTCTCTTACCGTGAGGCCGCTCTCACACATAATACTCTTTACAGCGTTTACCGCGGCGTTTCAGACCTCAGTGGGGCCTCGCAGACTAGTGTTAAAAATGCCGCGATTTTCGAACGCCGTCTGCTCTATAATGCGTTTTAGTACTTTTTTACGTATCTCATCACCCATCTGAATGACGGGGTGCGTTAAAGAGCGCTGTATAATGCGTTCAAAATCGCTGTAAAACACTGCTTTAAAACACAATGTTTTCCCAACAGTGTGTGAGAGCGGCCGGACTGATGTAGGCTGAAGACCGGGACACATTCTGGCTTATCTCCTCCCCAAGGCAAAAAGGTGAACCGACGCCCCAGTAAGGCTGCCATCTGTATGCGGCCCTCGTTGTGGGTCCCCACGCTGTCACTTATCCAGATAGTCTCCGTAGTGTGGCTGCTGATGCTGCACTGGGCTGAGGCGCGGGACCTGATTGTCTGACCAGGATATGTATATATATAAAGAGGAAAGCCCTCACTGACTGATTCACTGACTGACTGACTCGCCACTAATTCTCCAACTTCCTGGCGTCGTAGAAACATGAAATTTGGTACAAGCATAGATTATGTCCAAAATGGGAAAAGTAAATGGGTCCCAACTCGATTATTCAATTCTAGTGCCAAAGAATTAGCGTCCAAATTTTACATACGGAATCTAATTCTCTCACTTTTAATGTCATAGAAACATGAAATTTGGCATAAGTATTGATTATTTCATAAATAGGAGGTTAATGGGTCCCAACTCGATTATTCAATTCTAAGCGCAAAAGAATTGTCGTCCAAATTTTACGTACGGAATCTAATTCTCTCACTTCCTGATGTCGTAGAAACATGAAATTTGGCACGAGTATTGATTATGTCAAAAATAGGAAAAGTAAAGAGATCCCAACTCGATTATTCAATTCTAAGCGCAAAAGAACTAGCGTCCAAATTTTATGTACGTAATCAAATTCTCTCTCTTCCTGATGTCATTTTATATAAAGAAAACGTCGCATGGTTACCTCCCCGTGGTGTTTCCTGGGTAACGCAGAGAACTATGCAAAATGGTGAACATATTTTTCTTCCTCGGTATCTCTAATGTAACCACGACTTCAAAAGATTTTCCGTGTGAACACCAGATAAACACCAGTACCAAATTAACTCGGATTTGCCCGAGTTAATTTGGTACTGGTGTACCCCTCAGAGAGGGGTGCTAAATAGAGATGAGCGAGTATACTCGCTAAAGGCAATTGCTCGAGCGAGCATTGCCTTTGGCTAGTATCTCCCCACTCGAGACTGCAGGTTCGGCTGCCGGCGCAGGGGAGCGGTGAGTTGCGGCTGTCAGCAGGAGGGAGCGGGGGGGGAGAGAGGGAGAGAGAGATCTCCCCTCCGTTCTGCCCCGCTCTCCCCCGCAGCTCCGTGTCCGCTGCCGGCACCCGAACCTTCAGTCTCGAGCGGGGGAGATACTCGCTAAAGGCAATGCTCTCTCGAACAATTGCCTTTAGCGAGTATACTCGCTCATCTATAGTGCTAAAACATGGTGATTCCCTTTAGGCTTATCATCTCCCTGAGATCACATTGTGGGGGCTGCCGATGGTGTGACCAATGGAGTCCCTATTAGGTGCAGCTGTCCATATTCAGTGTAGTATGTAAGGGGTTAAACTCCTTAAATCGTAGTTCTGCTGATTGTACGGAGGAGACCTCTTATATGAGGTGTAGAAGGGGGTCCTGAGTGTTATACACAGTACAGGGGGCTGGCTGTACGGAGGAGACCTGGTCTTATATGAGGTGACAAAGGGGGTCTTTATTGTTATACATAAAACGGGGGGTTCTGCTGATTGTATGGAGACCTGCTCTTATATGAGGAGTATAGGGGGTCCTGAGTGTTATACACAGTACAGGGGTCTGGTTGTACAGAGGAGACCTGCTCTTATATGAGGAGTATAGGGGGTCCTGAGTGTTATACAAAGTACGGGGGTCTGGTTGTACAGAGGAGACCTGTTCTTATATGATGTGTAGAAGGGGGTCCTGAGTGTTATGCACAGAACGGGGGGGCTCTGCTGATTGTACGGAGGGGACCTGTTCTTATATGAGGTGTAGAAGGGGGTCCTGAGTGTTATACAAAGTACTGGGGGCTCTGCTGATTGTACGGAGGGGACCTGTTCTTATATGAGGTTTATAAGAGGGGTCCCTGGTCTTATACACAGTATGGGGGGCTCCGCTGTTTGTTCAAAGATCTGCTCCTATATGAGGAGTAGAAGGGGTCCTGAGTGTTATACACAGTATGGGGGGCTCTGCTGATTGTACGGAGACCTGTTCTTATGAGGTGTAGAAGGGGGTTCTGGGTGTTATATACAGTACAGGGGGCTCTGTTGATTGTACGGAGGAGACCTGTTCATATCAGGTGTGGAAGGGGGTCCTGAGTGTTATACGAGTGCTGGGGGGGGCTCTGCTAATTGTACGGAGATCTTTTCTTGAATGAGGTGTAGAAGGGGGTCCTGAGTCTTATAAACAGTAAGGCCGCCTGCACACGGGTGGAAATCCCGCCGCGGGATTTCCAGCCACTGAAAGCCTGCATAGGAGTGCATTACAATACGCACTCCTATGCAGACGGCCGCGGTTTGGCTGCGTGAAATGTCGCGCGGCAAACAAACCGCGGCATGTCCTATTTCTGTGCGGGGCTCGCAGAGCCTCGCACAGAAACGTCACTCACCCGGCCGCCGGCTCCGGTCTGCGCATGCGCCGGCAGCCGACACATGAAAGAGCCGGGGCCGCCAAGCGCGGGTGAGTACGTCCTCGTCCCTGCAGGCGCTGGGGTCGGGTCCCGCGGCGATCCGACCCGCCCGTCTGCAGGCGGCCTAAAGGGGGCTCTGCTGATTGTACGGAGGAGGACTGTTCTTATATGAGGTTTATAAGGGGGGGTCTTTGGTCTTATACACAGTACAGAGGGCTCCGCTGTTTGTTCAAAGATCTGCTCCTATATGAGGTGTAGAAGGGGTCCGGAGTGTTATACACAGTACAGGGGGCTCTACTGATTGTACGAAGGAGACCAGTGCTTATTGGAGGAGTAGAAGAGGGTCCCGAGTGTTATACACAGTATGGGGGGCTCTGCTGATTGTACGGAGGAGAGCTGTTCTTATGTGAGTTGTAGAAGGGGGTCCTGATGTTATACACAGTACAGGGGGGGGGCTCTGCTGATTTTATGGAGGAGACCTGTTTTTATATGAGCTGTAGAAGGGGGTCCTGGGTGTTATACACAGTACGGGAGTCTGGTTGTGCGGAGGAGAGCTGTTCTTATGGGAGGGGTAGAAGGGGGTCCCAATGTTATACACAGTACGGGGGGTTCTGCTGATTGTATGGAGGAGACCTGTCCTTATATTAGGAGTAGAAGGGGGTCCTGAGTGTTATACACAGTATGGGGGAGCTGGTTGTACGGAGGAGAAGACACATCAGATCTCCACTGCAGGGGGTCACTTACATTCTCTTCTCTTTCCCCCTCAGTTCCTCCGCAGGTGAAGGTATCCGCTCGGGATGAAGATGACGCCATGACGCTTCATTGCCTGGTGTACGGCTTCCATCCCAGGCATGTGCATGTGAAGTGGATGAAGAACGGGGTGGACGACGTTCCTTCATATCACACCACACATGTCCTTCCCAATCCTGATGGCACCTATCAGATCAGGGTCAGTGCAGAAGTGATCGCCAAAGAGGGCGACAGCTACTCCTGTTATGTGGACCACAGCAGCCTGGAGGCGCCGCTGAGCATTGTGTGGGGTGAGTTGTATCCTTGCAGGGTGGATGATGGGGGTAGACTATGGAATATGTCAGGATTAGTGATCAGTATTGTGATATATAATTGTGTAATCTATTGATCGCTGGCATCTCAGTAAGGGGAACCTGTTTACCCTGAACACAACTATAAACTAAGTTATGATGTTCAGGGAGGTGATCGGGGGCGGGGGCGAATGTTTTATACCCACCCACCCCGCTCCCCGTTCCCGCATTCTCCCTCTGTCCCTGCACCGCCTCTGTGTTCTCCCATACAAGTTCATGGAAGAGCGCACAGCAGTCTGAAAAAAGCCCAATTTTCAGATCACACGTGGACTTTCCCCGAGGGAGACACCGGGGATGGTTGGTGTACAGTGTGGGAACAAGAGAGCGGCGGAGTACAAAATATACTTCTCTCGGCTCCCCATCACCTTCCCTGATACCATAACTTCGTGGTGATGTTTGGAGGTGACCGGTTCCCCTTAATCCGTTAATGCCATAAGATGTAAGGTTACGCCCTGGCAGGATGGTAGTTAACACAACAGGACATAAACTTGTGTGTGGTGAATAGCGTGGGCTCAGAAGCAACAGCAGGGATCGATAAGAACACTGATCCCTGCTGTTAAGCCCTTACATGCCGCAATTAATGTACACTCTGCAGCATGTAAAGTGTTCACCAAGGGAGCGCTCTCCACCTGTCTTGTTATCGGCCCTCCACGATTACATCGCCAGACACTGCTGTCCGGGCCTGCCATGGCCTATGATCACTATTGTGAGTGATAAGGCATTGCAGTACAGAAGTATTGCAATGTATTATCATGGTGATCATAGCTATTATGGTTCATATCCCCTACAGGGACATAAAATACACTATATGTACTCCAAAATGGTACCAATAAAGACTACAGTTCGCCACATAAAACATGAGCCCTCATATGGCTAATGGGAAAATAAAGTTCTGGCTTTTTAAAAGTGGAGATAAACACGTTGGGGAGAAGGACCCGCGAGGAGACGTCCGACAATGCAGCGGGCAGACATCCCCTTTAATGTGAAGCGGCCAGAGAGTTCCACTACAAATCCCTTCCTCATTCTAGGGGTCGGATAATGTCCTACATTGTAGACCTGCAGGCAGGACATGTTACCTGGATTGTGAGATCAGGGGTGCAGAAAGCGATCTCAACACAACAAAGCCCTCTGTAAAGTAATTCAGAGTGTACATACCCCCACCCCCGATGGCGCGGCACGCCGTGATGTCACCTCGTGTTAAAGGCTTTGACAAACGCATGCGCAAATCGTGTCTGCGGAGTGTAGTGCATTAACCAGTCACGTCTTTGTTTTTTACTGTTTAAACATCGCACTATTACACATGGGAAACCAGCAGGAGAAAAGGCAGAACTGATCTTTTTTTTTTCTCGCACGTAGGAATATCTTCCTGCTGTTCTCAAACTCTCGTACTATGGCGCATAAGGGTAAAAACACGCGGGCACAAGCACTAATACGCTTGCTGCTACGGAGCGTATTGGGGCATGAACCGCTTCTTTGTTTGGACTCTTCAGACTCCGGGGTATAGTGCAGGAGTCTGAGAATAACAATCAGGAAGCTGCGTCCGGCCGTATCTTTCCGGCACGTAGTATTAACGCACGAGAATCCACAAGGGAAAACAAAACCATTGAAATCAATGGTTTCGTTTCGGCCCGTTATGCAGTTGTGAATTTCACGGTCTCATAGAGGGACTAAATCGCGCCCGTCATAAGTCCTCATACGCATTATGCAGCAGACACGCATGTAACATGGGTATTTTCCGCACCCGTAGTCTATAATGGGCGTATTATACACCATGCTGCACAGGAGCGTCCTCCTTCATCTCTACAAGTACCGCGTACTCCACTAGTCGTAGGGCCTGACTGAGGGCATGAACAGATGGGCGAACGTACTAATACGCTCATAGCTGCAGAGCGTAGTTTAACAAGAACAAGTTGGGGGGGGGAGAACCCCGAACCCCGGGAAGCTGGACCCCATCCTGCCCTACCTTCCTGGTATGTAGTATTAACACCTAATAATCCCGCGAGTGAAACCAAAACCATTGAAACCAGTGGTTTTGATTTGTCCCTTTTTTGCTGTCGGGAGAACATCCTCTGTTTAAGCCCTGACTGCTCTCCGGTGACTCTTCTCACTCCGTGTAAGGCCTCATGCCCACTTGTACGCACGGATTCCATCTGCTGAATCCAGCCGTGCCCGCAGACATGGACAGAGAGACATTTTCTTACCTGTCAGATCCAGCGCGGGTCTCCTCTCTGCCAGTCGGATCTTCTGTCTTCAGCACAGCGGATGCGTCCGGACGCGCTGGCCGACATGTTGGATGCATGCGCAGTGCAAATTTTTTTCTAATCTCCTGCTTTCCAGCAGATCCGCGGCACGTCCTGTCACAGCTGCAGGCGACCGCGTATCTGACTGCTTCCATTGACTGCAATGGAAGCCGTCCCTGCGGGATCCGCAGGAAAATGTAGAATGCTGCGATTTCTTCCCGCGTGTGCGATCCGCACGCTGGGGAGGGGGGGGGGGGGATCATCCGCATGCTTTAAGTTGTTTTGCAGATGCTAATGCATCCCTGTGGGCGGCAAGAGGTGGGGATCTCCTGCACGGGGGCCGAAAATCAAATCCACCTGTGGACAATGGGCCTAATGCAGATGGCCTGAGAATACCGTCATGTGAATGGCTATGAAGGGGATATAACTAGATCCTGCACATGTATGTAATACTATTACACTACATACGTGTCATTACTGCGGCGGGGAGACTCTAATGTGAGGCCTGAGGGACAGTTAGGAGGGAAAGCCTGATGGAATCTGGGAGCATTAGGTACAGGATGGATGATATGTCACCCTCTATGGAGGGGCTTCTGGTTAACCAGGATATGTTAGAGGCCATTACAGCATCAGATGAGATGGAAGAGAGGGGGTTCTGCCCAGTGATGGAGTGGCTAGCAACAGCAGCAGATTGGCTGAAGGAAAATGGTGGGAACATGCCTGTGGTTGTCGGGCAGAATCAGGTGACCTGACAGTGGCTGCTGATTGGCCCAGAGGAACAAGCTGAGAGGAGCAGCAGTGAGATATGGAGGTGCAGAGATGTGGGGCATCATCATGTGGGAGGAAGCAGCATCTCGCCCTCCTGCCCTAAGGTTGTCACAGAACATTTAATGGCAGATTGTCGCCCGGATTAGTTGGGGGGGCAGTGGGGAGAACTTGGTTTACAGGAAGTGTTATGGTTATTATTGGTTACATTTCTCCCCATTGTTGGTAACCCCGTTAAATAAACACTTCGACCTTTTCTATCTATTATTGGTGTCTGTTATTTATGAGTTCAGTAGGTTTAATAACCCGTAAGATTCCATGTGAAGCTCTCAGTATAATCCGCGGCTCATAGTTACCGTTTTCTCTCCAGAACCAGAGCAGCGGAGCGCCTGGGTGACACCGGTGGTCGTAGCTGCGGTGGTCGTCGCTGCTGTTCTTCTAGGAGGTCTTGGATTTCTCCTATATAGAAGTAAGTATCAGTATATACTATATACACACCGCTAGATCCAGGATGTGCAGAACCCATCAGAAGGCAGATGATGGTCACGGACCCCTTCAGATCTGTGATAATGGATGAGGATGGGACACGGTGACTTATTACACACGGGCCGTTAGTCCATGAAGAATCGGCCTTGGGAATCGCCTCATTGGGGGCTCAAACAGACAAACGTGATTTTGTCCCATTATACGGCCACGATGATCACGGACGCAGAATGGGACAAAAGGATAACACTGATTTCAGTGGTTTAGTTTTTACTAGCGGGATTCTTGCCTGTTAATTGTACAGACAAGAAAAGATAGAACTATATATAGTGTTAACTACGTGCGGGAAAGATAGGGCAGGACTTCTCTTCCCGCAGTCTTTTTCCACCTCCTGAGCAATGGCGCCAAGTTTGAAAAGTCTGAGAAGGGGAAAAAAAATCTGTTCATGTACAACAACACTTCATAGCGGCGAGTGTGGTTGGGCATACGGCCGTCTGACACGGCCCTGAGGGCGATATCACATGATCTCAGATGTGATACTTGGTGAAATAATGCCCGTAGACATGAGCCCTCGGGGCTTAAACAGATGGGCGTGATTTAGTCCTACTATACAAATCACAGCCGTATGACGGGATGGAACGAAGCGACTGATTTCAATGGTTTCATCTTCACTATCTGTATTCTCGGCTGTTAATACTCCGTGCGAGAAAGATCGGGCAGGACCAGGAAATATGTTGCCGCTTTTCTTTCTTTCAAACTTGCGCGCTTTAGCCTGGTTTTCAAATACTCAAAAAAATAAATCAAACCCTGGTTCATGCGCCAGTGTGCTCCGTAGCGGTGAGCGTAGCTGCGCATGCTCCCATGTATTTCTGCCCTCACACTGCATGCACATTAAAGGGGTTGTCCCGCGAAAGCAAGTGGGGTTATACACTTCTGTATGGCCATATTAATGCACTTTATAATGTACATCGTGCATTAATTATGAGCCATACAGAAGTTATACACTTACCCCCTCCGGTGTTGGCGTCCCCGTCTCCATGGCGCCGACCGAAGCCTTCTTCTGTCTGGATTAAATGCGCTTATTACATATGGCCATATTACAAAGTGCATTAATATGGCCATACAGAAGTGCTTGACCCCACTTGCTTTCGGGGGGACAACCCCTTTAAGGGATTCAACACACATTTTTCTGCCCTTCTAGAGCTGTGATGTTAACGGCCGTATAACGGGACAATTGAATAATCAAGTTGTGACCCCTTTACTTTTCTGTTTTAGGATGTAAAGAATACTCGTGCTAAATGTCACGCTTGTACAGCAGCGGGAAGTTAGAGAATTAGTGGCGAGTGACTGATAATCACAGCCATCTGCCCATCACTATGGTGTACATTTAAGGGCAAAAACACATGGGGCACGCCATAATACACTCACCGCTACGGAGCACTTTAGCACAAGAACCAAGTTTTTGGGTTTTTTTTGCTATTCACACTCCACGCTGGGGAAAAATGGGATGGGCCTTAGTGTCAGTAATAATGCAGCGCTGCTTCTCTTACAAACACAGTTTTGTATGTGATTTTCTTGCCCATCTGAAGCCGGCCTCAAGCCTCATTGGGTCACGCAGCGTTTTATGGTAGTGGGAGCCAGCGATGAGCCAGCTATTTCCACGTATGGCAGGTATAGTTCACACTGACTTTTGTGTTTTTTTTTTTTTTCTTAATTCCCCGCTCTGTTTCATAGCGGGGTTGCCGACCAATCGTCACCCCATGCACCATGTATTGAGTATAGACTGTGTTACACACACTACCCATACACAAGTATAGGGCTCAGGGGGCGTAGTACAAGAGAAAGCCTAACTTCACCTGACTGTATTTGCTGAAGCATTTCCACAAGTGTAAAAGTCACAAGTATAACGTGACCGAGCAATGCCTTCAATATAAATGGATTCATCCAAACGAACGGGTTTTATCTGCGCAAAATCTTAGTCTGCCAAAAGGTAGGCCTTGACCTATCCTGTCCGTGCTACGCAGAAAGCTGCCATAGACCGCTATGGCAGCAGAACAAAAAGGAGGGGGGAGTTACCTGCTTACAACCCAAAAAAAAGGCAGCTGGCCCTAATTAGGCATTTAATTACCATTCTATTCCATGGGAAGGTGTTACACCCAAGTGTGTGAACAGGCATTTTGATTGCAAAAAACAGTGGATGGGCTAGCAGGGACGTGTCATCCTGATTCTTGCTATCTCCTCCATTCATGCAAATATACATTCCGTAACGGCGAACATATTAACGCATACGTTTGTGTGAATAAGTCCAAAAATAGATCCTTTTCACACACATACCTACATGCAGTACTTGCACGCTAATGCGAACGGATCAATGCCAGTCCATATACGTTCACTGACTCCATTCACCGCATATCACGTGGCTGTAATACCTGCCGAAATCACCGAGGTGTGAATGAGCCCTTCGTTTCCTCAGGATAAAGATGATCAACTAAATATCCAAGATGAAGAACGATGATTAGAGATGAGCGAACGTACTCGGATAAGCACTACTCGTCCGAGTAATGTGCTTTATCCGAGTATCTCTCCGCTCGTCCTGAAAGATTTGGGGCGCTCCACTGCTGACAGGTGAGTCGCAGCGGGGAGCGGGGCAGAGCGGGCGGGAGAGAGGGAGAGAAAGATCTCCCCTCCGTTCCTCCCCGCTCTCCCCTGCAGCTCCCCGCTCCGCAGCGCGTCCCGAATCTTTCAGGACGAGCAGAGAGGTACTCAGATAAAGCACATTACTCGGACGAGTAGTGCTTATCCGAGTACATTCGCTCATCTCTAACGATGATTAAAAGCCCAATCTGTCCCCAACAGGAGAAGGGTGCATTCACACGAACGTATATCGGCTCGGTTTTCACGCCGAGCCGATATACGTTGTCCTCATGTGCAGGGGGGGGGGGGCTGGAAGAGCCCAGGAGCAGAAACTCAGCTCCCGCCCCCTCTCTGCCTCCTCTCCACCCCTCTGCACTATTTGCAATGAGAGGAGGCAGGACGGGGGTGGGGCTAAGGTCTGTGAATTAGCCACGCCCCCTTCCCACCTTTCCCCATTGCAAATAGTGCAGAGGGGCGGAGAGGAGGCAGAGAGGGGGCGTGAGCACAGTTCCTGGCCCTGGCTCTTCCATCCTCCCCCCTCTGCACACGAGGACAACGTATATCGGCTCGGCGTAAAAACCGAGCCGATATACGTTCGTGTGAATGCACCTGAAGGCTGTGAGCGGATGTTTCCATAGGAGTTGGCTGATTATTCCATGAATTGTTCTTATGTCACCAATTATAATAATGGACTCTTTAGGTTTCTGCTCCTAATTTCATCTCCTGTTTTTTTAGGAAGGCGCGCCGGCTACAAGACGACCAGCAGTGAGTATTGTGTACACGCGGCTCCGCTGTCTCACTATTGGTGATGATGACTAATGTACTGTTAGTGATGGGAGGGATATGGAGGACAGTATATGATGTATATAGGAGCGGGCTGGGACTGCTGGTAACTTCCATTCACGTCTGAGAGTTACAGAAAGACACAGAACATCCATCTGGACTGTTCCTCTAATCTGATTCATCTCTGGCTGCGGCTTACAGATGGGTATTCCCATATCGGCCATGGCTGACTGAGATGATAATTTTGTAATCTACAGTTTAAAGGTATTGTTCCACCACGGACTTCACTGTTAATATGGGAGCCCCCATCCCAGATCTGCTGGGTGAAGTCATGGCCGGTCAGATATTTCCCCACCAATGTCAGGACAATACAGTGCATGGATGACTTGTATCCGCCAGATGGGGGACAACTCCAAGACTTGGTCCGCACACCACAGCTAGCTCCACTGCAAATCCACAGTGATCCATAAGACAATCCGCATGTTACATGTGGGGACTGTTGCAGACTCACCCCAGATTTCATCCCACTGAAAGGGGTGAAAACCCCCTACAGGAATTGACAAGCCGCTGATCTTTAAATTCCAACTTCCTATTGTATTTTGATCTGCAGGTAAAATCCACATCAATTCTGGTGCATGTGGGCCTACCCTAACAGCACGGCTCACTTTCTGGTTCAAAGAGGGGGCTCCCAAGTCTTGAACTCTTTATCAATTCCATGTGCTGTAATCTGACATCTGGGCAGGGCTTGCCTTCTAATGAGTTGTTCAGGGTTAGAAAAACAAGGCTGCTTTCTTCTTTAAACAGCGCCACAGCCGTCCACAGGTTGCATGTGGTATTGCAGCTCAGCCCCATTGACTACAATAAAACTGAGGTGCAATACCACATATGGACAGGTGTTGCGCCCTGTTAGGAAGAAAGCAGCCATGTTTTTCTAATTCCATATGATCTCTTTCATTTTGCCTAAATTATTCTGTAACTTAGTCATGTGGCGTCACAAGATAAATACAATTAACAGTCTTCAGAATGGAGATAATCGCTGTCTGGACTAAACAAAACCAGAAGAATGTTTGGCCGGCCATGAATGAGGAATAAAAATGAAATAACTAACAATCTGTAAATTCTTTGCTTTACAGTTTTTGTGTAAAGTTTCTTAACTTTTCATTTTCGCTGTGAATTAAATGTGGAATGTCACTTAAACAATTTTCCTATGTTTCCAGCCTCAGACACATCATCTGAGTCTAATAGCGCCAAAGCCTAACGGTGAGTGATAATGTCTCATAAATAGTGCCGCCGTGTAATTAAATGTGAAATGTGCTGCTGCGTAGGACATCCAGGAAAGCACTGTGTGTTTTTGACTAAATTATAGCAGTTCAGCTCTTGGAGGGGTTTGTTGACAGTTTCCAATGATAACCAGCTTGGCACAAGAACATGGCTAAGGCCAGTACAAAGTATGTAGAGTAATATCGAATATCTATAGTTATGTCCATTACATATCCACTATAAGAACCGCTGCTCCGAGCTGTTGTGTCCTTTATAATATGTTGCTTCCTACTTTCTGCTGTAATAAAACTTGTACATATTATTATATTGTGGTGTTTCCTGTATTATAGAAGGGTATTGGGCATTTAGGATATTATTACACCCCTACAATGACCTCTGATGGGAATGTTTTCTACTATTTTGTCATTACAGAACCGGACAAGTTTTCTTCTGGATACAACAAATCTCACCTATAAATCCGTCATTATATCCTTGTGTGTAATATAAAGGGAACCTGCCGGATACAATAATCTGAGTCTGCAGCCGAATCCTCGTATAAGACAGCCTCGCAGGCAATATCACCCACAGAAACCTCTCCCAAAGCTGAAGAAAGTGGATGTTCCTAAATTCTGCCACTTCCGTCCTCCAGAGAGGTCACTATACTACTGAGATCTGTAGTGTTCATCGTGCAGCCGGTGCCGGACGGCTCACTGATATGATGGGACACTGATGTAGATATTCATCTGATAACTTCCTAATAATCACTGTGCTGTCAGGGTGCCACCAGAGGTCTCCACTACCTGGTCTTGGCCATTTCGGTCTGAGGACATATCAGAAGGAAGGGTAGTTTGTGTGTGTGGAAAGGTCTTAAAAGAAGCTGATTTAAAGGGCTTGTCCCAACTTGACCTTTGACCCTATGCTCTGCTATAACACACGGATATCATATAAGGTGGCCCCTTAGGGCTCTGGAGACTACGTCCGTTTTGGGTGGAGTTGATAAAAATATGCCAGCTCCAACCTCAAAATAAAAATGTTATATATTAGCATATAATAATCCTGATATCACCATTACACTGCAGTAAATGTATTACTATTTATTATACAAGCGCCATTTATGAAGGAGTCAAAACCAGAGTCAAACATTTGGCCAATTGACTCCACAGCCCTTACTGAGAAGCCCCTATATCAGCCATAAAGGAAAGATCCGCTGCAGGGAAATGTGTGACGCCAGCAGATCCTCAGCAATAATGGCTGATCATCGGTGGTTTCAGCCGTCGGACCGGGAGATCAGCTTTCCTGGGAGAATTCTTTTATTAGATGGGCTAATAAGAGGATCCGATAGTAAATGACTTGACATTTGTGATAATTTGTGATACGGCAGGTTTTCTTCTCTTGTTCTTCTGATCTATTCTTTACATAGGCTTGATGATTTTAATAAGGTTTCGGGGTTCTGGCTTACAGGTTTCAGTGTCTTACTTATTTGCCATAAAAGTGCATTACATTATATGGCGGATCAGCTTATATAATATTATATGGAGGATCGGTGTATATAATATGTCGTTTTATTTCAGGCTTTTCATATTTTCAGTGAGGATTTCATTTTATTGTAGTTTTGCTGTAATTTAGTTGATTTGTATTTGTCCAGTAAAGTGCAGTTATCCGTTCTTCCATATTACACGGGGGAATATCTGGTGTAAATACACTAAAGTGGTGTTCTTCATCCCTCCACTCCTCACACGGCAGATCCCATACAAGATACGGCTCAGGAGCGCTCCCCGCTGGCGCTCCGCACAGATTAGTAATTTCTTATTTACAATACAGGGAACAGAGCTCTTTGCATCTTACGTTCCTGTATGAAGTGGGTGAGTGGGGGTTGGGTTACTTAGGACCCCTGATATCAGGGGACCAGGAGACTAATGAGAGGGCAGTCAGCCATCATTGTGCAGCAGATATTGATTGCGAGTATGTGTGACTCTTACTGCATTATTTTTGCATTGGAAGAGGCAAATTGGCTTGTTGTACACAACATATAGCAGTATTATGTGTCTCCTGTGAAGGAACGAGCTCCGGTTGGGCAGGACGGGAGCAGTTCTGGGGACAGAAAGTGAGTGTTCAGGAGTTCATGAAAACTCTACAAACTTCACACAGTTCTCATGGACGACCGCCATGTTTTCCGGTGACTCCATACATCCATGCAAAGAAAGTCATCCATGTAGCTGCCGTCTTATGGAATGGTTGTCTGATACAAGCAGTAGGTCTGGCTAATGCCATTATATCCCACACTATATACAGAGTTGGACTGGAGTGCCTAGGGCCCACCAGTAAAATGCATTCTGGGGGCTCACAGTACTGATACATGCAAATAATAACTCATCGCCATTTGCAAACTCTCAGTCACGAAATTCTCTATATACTTCAATGAAAAGAAAATGAGAAGTGCGGGTTTATGATGGGAGAATAGCGTCCGGTCTCCAGCTGCCCCTAGATGTCATCTTAGCCACTCATGTGTCTATAGAGATAGCCAGTTTATTGTATGGATGTATAGGCCTGCTGAGTGCTGCCTATCTGTATGTAGTGCAGTAGTGTACCAGGCCATGTACAACTGGTGTGGCCCACTCTTGGCTCTGGGACCACCGGTGGATTCTCCTGTTACCCTGTTGGCTAGTCCGATCCTGACTATACATGTATTAGAATAGACACCCTATAAATTAGGTCACTGTCCAGCCATATTGTTGGTTCTTGGATGAATATAATGTAGTCAGCATTCAGAAAGAGGAGATAACAGCACTAAATAATTTCCAGTCAATAAAGAGTGTAAATCATGAAGAAGTGTGAGATCCCGGACTGCCGGCACCAACCGCTTGTATCTCTTCACCCGGAGAATGGGAAAGTTTCACCTGATTTCCCTGCTATGATGACCTTCTGGGCTGCGGTCCATGGTGTTAAGATAAGAGGACAATAACTTTTGAATGACCTAACGTGCCTAAGAGATAAGTCACATTACACCTGGCTACATCTGTAAAGCAGGATGACAATGTAACGCCTCTACTGTGCGGGTTTGTAATAAATCCATCTTCCAGTATTTCCTCCTTACTGACTTCTGATGATTTCATTTACCATTAAAGTACATTTAGATGAAGATCAAGATTGGCCTTTTGTGTTACTGTGGAATCAAACTACTAATGACCACTTGTCTGAGTATGTGTGTGTGATTCTCATGCTCCACCCCTGGTGATGTCATCACACCGCCCTCTGGTGACATCATTGATGGCCCTATAACTTATATAAAACCGACAGAACACAGGGCTCTTGAAAAGGGGAGGACAAATATAATAAAATGAGAATACAACTAAACTGCAATTATGTCAGAGACATCTCAGCAGTCCTGACAAAACACACTGACCTACCGCCACCACAGAGATGCGGTGGGCTGAGGGACCTGCGGTAATGTCACTGCTGTGGAAGGAGGCAAGCTGTGTTCGTCTTGTGTGGTAATCAAGCTACTGTGTGACAGTAGGACATTGGGATTATAGTTTCCTAATAATTACTAGTAAAGATGAGCGAGCATACTCGCTAAGGGCAATTGCTCGATCGAGCATTGCCCTTAGCGAGTACCTGCCCGCTTGGCAGAGAAGGTTCGGCGGGGGAGAGCGGGGAGGAACAGAGGGGAGATCTCTCTCTCCCACTCTCCCCGCTACCCCCTGCTCATGGCCGCAACTCACCTGTCACCCGCGCCGGCAGCCGAACCTTCTCTGCCGAGCGGGGAGATACTCGCTAAGGACAATGCTCAATCGAGTAATTGTCCTTAGCGAGTATGCTCGCTCATCTCTAATTACTAGTTATAATATGATGGAGTAAGTTGATTGCAGTTTGCTTTTGTAGCTCTAAGGCCAGTTTCACACAGGCGATCGCGATTTTGCCCCGAGAAAATCGCATCTTAGTTTACTGCGATTTGTGAGTCAGCGATGCTTTTTTTACAGAATAATCTCGCATCGCTGCCGCCCCCAATAAAACTGCTTTTTGTTATCACAAGTCAGCGGGACTTTAATGTTAAAATTGCAACGCATTGTTGCATTGTGATGCGATAAAACGCAGGCTGCATAGGAAAAAATGATTGAAAAAAAATTGCAGTATATACTACATTTTAGCGATAAGAGATTTAAAAAAATTTGAAAATCGCACAACATCGCATCAGTGAAAACATCGCTGATTGAAAGGAAGCCATTGTAAATCATTGGTTTCATAATCTGCTTATTTACTAACGCATCAGGCAAAAATCACGCGATTTTCTCGCCCACCTGAAACCACCCTAAGGGAAACATATTGGTTGATGCAACTTACAGGCTAAAGCACGCCCACAAGCGGTGGCGAATGTCTGTGCGTTCATTGGTCACCATGGGAGGGGGGAGGGGCATGGTTGGCCACCTGCATATAGCCGCAGTGTGTGGTCTGACTCTTGGGCCTCATATCTACGGGCCCGCACAGTTTCCCCATGCAGAATCCTGCAGCAGATTCCACCTGGCCCGCAGACATGAGGCCAAAAAATACATTTTACTCACTTGCCTGGACAGTGCGGGGCCTGCTTCTGTCGCGGACGGATCTTTTTCCTGAACGGCGGATGCGCTCAGGATGCCAGCAACATGCCAATGCGCGTGTGTTCTGGGCTCAGATCGTACGCGCGCGGGAGACCTGCGCGGATTTTGAAAAGTGATTTATGCCGTGGACATGAAGCCTTAGGCCCATTTTATTAAACTGGTAGCCAGTCTAATAAAGAATCGCACCCATCTTCAATTTTTGGAAAAATCACTTATGAAGCGTTTTTTGAGCATTTGTCACATGCAATGATTTGTTACAATTTTTGCCACAGTCTGTGCCAAAAACTACTACAGATTGATAATTTATCCTCTTTAGGCCTCATGTCCATGGGCAGATTTGATCCACAATTCAAGCACCCATGGGGAGACCTGGGCGTCCGCAGCTTATTTATAGCATGCGGCTTTGTTTTGGGGACTCTCTGGACAAATCACAGCATGCTCCATTTTGCTGTGGATCCCACATGGACGGCTTACATTGAAGTCAATGGAAGCCATGCAATCCACGGCTCATACACAATTGAATTACGGATTGGCCGCAGATTCCACGGGAAAGCAGGAGATTATTTTTTCTTTAAATCTCCACTGTGCATGTGCGGCGGCGCACCCGCAGACATCCAAAAGCTATTTACCGGACAACATCCGTGAAATAGTGCTGACTGTAACAAACCACAAACTGAGCAGTACTTACCCCTCCGCCACCGGCAGGATCCAGCACTGCAGCCCCATCATCATCCCAGTGTCTTGTGATAGCTGACCAGTATGCTCGGACGAGAAGAGTGATGTTTGCTCGAGTGACTGACCTTACCGAGTTCTCTCTTAGCTCTGGTATTCACCCTTAGCACTATTAAAGCAGTTGTCTGAACACTTGAAGGGATGTTGTCCAGTAACCTGATTACTCACTGACTTCCCCTGTAATTCTTGTTGCCAACAGCAACCAATCACAGCTCAGCTTTCATTTCATATACTGCTTAAGTAAAATACAAGCTGTGTTTTGATTGGTGGCTATTTCTTAAATTGTTGAGGTAAAATGAAAGCTGCGCCTTCCCAACCGGGTCGTTTCTTATATCGATTTTAAAAACTTGCGAACACACCCCAAAATGTCCTTTAAATCCTCCCCGCCACCGTGCACATTCAGACCTCTCACTTCACCCCAACCTGCACCGCCACGTAGGAGAGTCATATAACTATCAGATTGTATGGACATGTACTCCCCAGGCTGTGTAGGAGTGGTGATCCCACCAGCCGCTGTCCCTGTATCCCGACGATCCTGGTGAATGATCTCAGCTTCCTCCGCAGACCCCGGTGAAACTCCTCCGCAATCCGGACTGTCTGCGACAAAACCGCTGCTCCAGCAGCCGACCTCCTTTATGATGAATCCTTCCTATGCGCCGCCACACTGTCCGCTCTATCTGACCTCCAGACCGACCAAAATCTGTACTGCGGGCATCCTTCACATACTCCAGCCGTGCGACAGGGACGCTCCCCAACCGATTCATCGCCAGGTAAGCTTCCCCTCGCGTGTCTACTGCTCTCTGGTGTCAGCCAAGTGCCAGACCTGGACCTTTTTTCAGAGTGAGGTCTAGCACTCAGCGCTAAGTCACACCATCTCATGGAATTCCTCCCAAGCTGCTTCTCCCTCCTAGCAGGTTGTGCGGAGAAGACCTGGCCTGAAGGGTCCTTGGAAGGGCTCCCAGCAGGCAACGGACTATCGGCATGCACTCTCCTCGGTTTCTTCTCTCACAGCACCGCTGTTTCGCTTGCCGCTGCGGTCGTCCCCGGGGCTTCTCTTCCCGTCTTCTGCAGCCTGTCTGTATCTCAGACAGCAGCAGCGTGGAACTGCTCCATCCTGAAGTCCACGTCCATCAGTGAGTGTAAGATCTTCTTTCCTCACAGCTTCTCCCTTCCTTGTTCTCCTGCTTGTCTCTTCTCCTCTCATGTCTCCGGTGTTCTTTCCCGCACTTTTGTAACTTCTCCCGTCCCCTGCTGCTCCCCTCTTTTTTTTACTGTTAACACTGTCATGTGGGCCTCCAACTCACAGGCCTGCAGGCCTCTATTCTAGGCCTTGTCAGAGGAAAGAAGCACTAGACCCCAACGCAAACCATCCAATGTGGGGGGGGGGGGTGGCTATCTACACCCTGCCTCCCCTCCTCAACCAATCATAACCCAGTGGTCCCCAACCTTTTTGGCACCAGGGACCGGCTTCAAGCAAGACCATTTTTACAAGGCCCAGCAGGGTTGGGCGGGACATGGGCGGGGCTTTGGTTATATGGGGCGGGGCTATGAAGGAGGTTGGAGTTTAGTGCATTCTTATTTAATTATGACATTTAGAATGTCCTGGCAGTACACACATAGGGCAGTATAATATATCCGCCCCCCGCCTGGCAGCACACACATAGGGCAGCATATAATTTATCCCCCCCCCCCCCAGTAATAGACAGCCCCACCCCTCAGTAATAGACAGCCCCCACCCCTCAGTAATAGATAGCCCCCACCTCTCAGTAATTAGCAGCCCCTCCCCCTGTAATAAGTAGCCCCCACCCCCAGTAATAAGCAGGTCCCCCCAGTAATAAGCAGGTCTCCCCCCCTGTAATAAGCAGCCCCCCCCCCAGTAATAAGCAGGTCCCCCCCCCCATTAATAAGCAGGTCCCCCCCCATTAATAGGCAGCCCCCCCAGTAATAGGCACCCCCTTCCCCTGTAATAAGTAGCCCCCACCCCCCCAGTAATAAGCACCCCCCCAGTAAGCAATCCCCCCCCCCAGTAATAGGCACCCGCCCAGTAATAAGCAGCCCCCCCCAGTAAGCTTCCCCCCCAGTAATAAGCAGGTCCCCCCCCCCAGTAATAGGCACCCCCCCAGTAATAAGCAGCCCCCCCAGTAATAAGCAGGTCCCCCGCAGTAATAAGCAGGTTGCCCAGAGTAATAAGCAGGTCCCCCCAGTAATAGGCAGTCCCTTCCCCTGTAATAAGTAGCCCCCACCCCCCCACCCCCAGTAATAACCAGCCCCCCCCCCCTAGTAATAGGCAGCCCCTTCCCCTGTAATAAGTAGCCCCCCCAGTAATAGGCAGCCCCCCTCCCATAATATGCAGCACCCCCTCCCCCCATAATAGGCAGCCCCCCAACCCATATACTTACCTCCTCCCTGCTGTCAGCGTCGCTCTCTGCCCTGACGTCAGTGTGCAACCTGGAATGCTTCCTCCCCGAGTCCTCTCCTGTGGAACTAATGAGCAGGGGACTCGGGGAGGAAGCGTTCCGGGCTGCACACGTCAGTGTGTGCGCCGGGATCAGCGCGATTACCAGCGGGAAGCTGCGGCGCCCCCGCTGGTAATCGATTCAGTGGTGAGCGGCGTCGGCACGCCGCGAGCCACATAACACAAGGCAGCGGGCCGGATTCGGCCTGCAGGCCTTGTGTTTAGAGCAAAAGTTCCGGCGGTGCCGCGGACCGGCGCCAAACACCCAACGTCCCGGTCCCGGTCCGCAGCCCGGTGGTTGGGGACCCCTGTTATAACCAACTCCAAGGACCTCCATGTGATGCCCCTCTGATATGGAACACTTCACGGCTTTGCGTATCATCCTTGCATTGTGAGCAGATATGCTTAAATCTGCAGCATCCCCCAAATTTGTTTTGGCCCTCATTATGTTGCCAACACACTCCCAGTTTCTGCCCCCACTGATTGTCCTGATTAATGAGAGGACTGGGAACCACTAGCTGAGCTGTAATACCAGTCTTCCCCCCTGAAAGGGCTGCCCATATCTCACCGGGGCCTATGTCTTTGTGGTCCATCCTTTAACCCCTTAATGACACGGCCTATTTTGGCGTTGAGGACCAAGCGATTTTTGGTATTTTTCCATCTCCATTTTTCAAAAGCCATAACTTTTGTGTTTTTCCGTCGACGCGCCCGTATAAGGGCTTGTTTTTTGCGTGGCGAACTGTAGTTTTTATCGGCGTCATTTTTGGGTACATAGACTATATCGTAAAACCTTTATTATTTTTTTTTATGATAACGAAGAGAAAACGACTCAAATGTGCCATATATATATATATATTTTTACAGCGTTAATCATGCAGCATAAATGACACACTAAATTCTTTCTGCGGGTCGGTACGGTTACAACGATACCAAAAGTCTTATATTTTTTTTAGGTTTTTACACTTTTTTGCAATAAAAACCCTTTTTTTGGAAAAAAAATTTTCTCTATAGCTGCATTCAGAGTCCTGTAACTTTTTTTTATTTTTCTATGTACGGAGCTCTATGAGGGCTTATTTTTTGCGAGACGAGCTGTAGTTTTTTTTGGTACCATTTTGGGGAATGTACGGCTTTTTTGATCACTTTTATTGCATTTTTTGGGAGGCAAAATGCTAAAAATTGGCATTTTGCCTCTGCTTTTTAGTGTTTTTTTTACGCTTTTTGCCGTACAAAATAAAAAGCATGTTCAACTTTTTGTACACATCGTTACGGACGCGTCAATACCAAATGTGTGGGGGTTTAATCTTTTTTTTTACCTTGTTTTATGCTAATATTTAAAAAAGTACAAAAAAGGGTTTTTTTAACTTTTTTTTTTACATTTCTCTTTTCTTTTTTACACTATTTGAGTCCCTCTGAGGGACTTACAGTATAGCACTTATGATCCCTGTGATAAGGCATGGCAGAGCTACTGTTCTGCCATGCCTTATCGCCTATATAGCGATCATAGGCATTAGCAACACAGGACGCCAGTGTCTGGCGTCCTGTTGCCATGGCGACAGGCCGGGCTCACGCGATAACATCGCGAGACCCGGAGACACAGAGGGAGCGTGCTCCCTCTGTGAATTCTTTCCCTGCCGCGATCTACTTAGATCTCCGATCTCCGATTCCCCCCCCCCCCCCCCCGCTGTTGCAGCGGGACGCCGGCTTCAGTCATGATCTCGCGCTATCCCGGTACGTCATTTTGCGCAAAGTACCCGCCTCCCATGACGTACCGGTACATCATATAGCGGGAAGGGGTTAATATTAGGGCAAACCGCTTATCTTTGCCTGAACTGCTCATCATACTGCCGCCAGGTTTACCTGCCGTAAACTGTATATGCTTTCGCCAAAGCATCCATAAAGGCAGGCAAAGTTTTTTTGGTGCCTTTTCCCCACAAACACTAGCTAAAGTGGCGAATCCCTGCAGCCAGTTTGTAAATGCCTGCGGGATTACGCGCCATATTTTATTCTCCTTTTTTTGATTGTCTTTTTTTTTTTTGTCCAAATTAAATCTTTTCAAAGGAAAGAGAGAAAATATCTCCACTTACTTTTCTCCAATCTCTCTTTTTTTTTTTAAACTAGATTGACCGATGTTCGCAACGCAAACAAAAAATGTTTTGAAAAATGGTTGTAGTGAACTCCCATATCTGCTTGTTTAGGTGATTATTCAGAGTGTCACTTTGTACTTGGAGCAGATATCTAATATAAAAAATCCTACGTGTCAGTCAGTCGGTTTTTCTGTCTGAGCAACGCTCAGTCTCTCCATCTCATCTCTCTCTCTCTCTCCCCCCCCCTCTCTCTCTCCCTCTCCCCCTCCCTCCCTCTCTGTCTCTACCTCTCTCTCTCCCTCCCTCTCTGTCTCTCTCCATCAGTGGAGGAGGAGCCGTCACAACAGAGGCCAGTATGTGTCGGCAGTAGAGTATATACAGCCCCGTCTGCTCCCAGCTGTGCTCCGGACCAGAGGTTAGACAAGGGCTTCCTGGGCCCCTTCCCCATACACTGGGAGGGGTCTATGTCTATGTGTCACTTCTTTCATAGAGGCGCTCCAGCCAGCAGGGACGTTCATAATTTTGCGACGGTGAGGGAGAGAGATGCCGCGACACTATGAAAGTTGCTTAGTACCCACCTCATACCCACCAGTGTTTAGATGACAAGTACATCTAAACACTTCTGTATGGCCATTGCAAAGCACTTTGTAATATAATGTGTGTTTTGTAAATGAGCGATACAAAAGTTATAAACTTACCTGATAGAGTGCCCCCACCCTGTATTTACCTGTCCATCGTCCTTGGATACAGCAAATCCAGACGTCTCTCTGCATCTTCTTGACGCGCAGGCTTGTCAGGTCCTTGTTAATGCACATCTGGTCCGCACATGCGCAGTCCATTCAGTTCCTGGTTACACCTTCACCGTTGCCAGCTGGCTCCTGCTGACAGTCTGGAGCTGATGAACAGCAGCGTCCAGCACCCGACTGTCCTCATCTGAAGGGTCACTATTAGAGATGAGCGAGCACACTCGTTCGAGCATTAGGGTACTCGAGATGCCTGTTACTCGAGATGAACACCACACGGTACTCGAGTCAATTCCATTTCCTTCCCCGCATGTTTAGCGCCATTTTCTAGCCAATAGACATGCAGGGAAGGCATTACCACTTCCTCCTGTGACGTGCCAGCCCTATCCCACCCCCTGCAGTGAGTGGCTGGCGAGATCAAGTGACCGCCGAGTACTTAAAGCGGTCCCACCCGTGGCTCGCCTCAGACACACACTGGGAGAGATTAGGGAAAGTGCTACTGCTGCTATAGGGATAGTGTTAGTGTAGGATCCTGTCCTCAAGAACCCCAACGGTCCTTCTTAGGGCCACATCTGACCGTGTGCATTACTGTTGTGGCTGCTGGGAGCAGTTTTGCACAAACATTTTTTTTTTCATTTCGGGCTGTGCAGGCTATAGCGTTCTCAGTCTGCAGTCTATAATACAGAGTATAGGGAAAGTGCTGCTGAGATAGGGAAAGTGGTAGTGTGGGATTCTGTCTACAAGAACCCCAACGGTCCTTCTTAGGGCTACCTCTGACCGTGTGCATTTTACTGGGTGGCTGCTGGGAGTTGTAGTGCTTCACTATTACGCAGCTAGGCCTGTTTGCAGCCTACCATATAATTTTTTTCTGTCTGCAGTTTGCATAACAATACCGCTGTCAGTGTGAAAGTGTACACAAATAATTCCATAATTATTTACACCGGTCTGTGTCTGCAGTGAATTATACGCACAGCCCAGGAGCAACACAGCCACTTTTAGAGGGAAAGTGATATAGACAGTATACAGCCTGTATTCTTTTTCAAACAAAAAAATACAGCTCCTTTGTTGGGCTGCATCTCACCGTCTCCATTTTGCTGGGTGCCTGCTGGGAGTTGTACTGCTTCACTATTTCATAGCTAGGCCTGTTTGCAGCCTTCCGTATAATTTTTTTCTGTCTGGAGTTAGCGTTACAATACTGCTGTCAGCATGAAAGTGTACGCAAATAATTCCATTATTATTTACACCGGTCTGTGTCTGCAGTGAATTACACCGCAATCTCACCGCTAAACAGTACTGTAATATTACCGGGGCCACTGCTAAGTATTTCAGCTCAGCCGCTGTGCAGGGCGTCTCACAATACCATTTCCGTTGGTGGGGTTGAGATCGCTGCAGTTACCAGCACTATCCATTGTCTTTAGAGTCTTCTCCCACTCCATACAGCCTCTATAATCTACAAGTCTCTGCGAGCAGTAAATTACCCCGAGGTATCAGCGCAAGACAGCAGGTTACTTTTTTCTAGTCACAGCATAGAGCCTCCGCTATCTACAAGTCTCTGTGTGCGGTGAATTAAGGCCCAGTTGTCAGTGCTGTAGAGTGGGGTAATTTATTTGGCCCCTGCTCTATTCATAATCCGCCATGATGAGGGGTAGGGGTAGGGGTCGAGGACGTGGACGTAGACGCGGGCGAGGACGCGGAGGCCCAAGTCAGGGTGTGGGCACAGGCCGAGTTCCTGGTCCAGGTGAATCACAGCCGGCTGTCACGGGATTAGGAGAGAGGCAAGCTTCTGGGCTCCCCAGCTTCATATCACAATTTATGGGTCCTCGTGGTAGACCTTTATTACAAACAGAGCAGTGTGAGCAGGTCCTGTCGTGGGTGGCAGAAAATGCATCCAGCAATGTATCGGCCACCCAGTCTTCTACGCAGTCCACTGCTGCAACTCTGAATCCTCTGGCTGCTGCTCCTCCTTCCTCCCAGCCTCCTCACTCCATGAAAATGACATTCTGAGGAGCAGGCAAACTATGCCTTGAGTGGGAAAAAATGGTTCCTCTCTCACCTGAGGAGTTTGCCGTGACCGATCCCCAACCTTTGGAAAGTTTCCGGGGTCCGGGTAATGAGGCTGGGGACTTCCGGCAACTGTCTCAAGAGCTTTCAGTGGGTGAGGAGGATGATGATCATGAGACACAGTTGTCTGTCAGTGAGGTAGTAGTAAGGGCAGTAAGTGGAGGGAGGAGCGCACAGAGGATTCGGAGGAAGAGCAGCTGGACGATGAGGTGACTGACCGCACCTGGATTGCTAAGCCTACTCAGGACAGGCCTTTAGAGGGGGAGGCAAGTGCAGCAGCAGGACAGTTTGGAAGAGGCAGTGGGGTGGCCAGGGATAGAGGCAGGGTCAGAGCGGAGAATCCCCCAACTGTTTCCCAAAGCACCCCCTCGTGCCAAGCCTCCGTGCAGAGGGTTAGGTGTTCAAAGGTGTGGATGTTTTTCAGTGAGAGCGCGGACGACCGACGAACAGTGGTGTACAACCTGTATCAGCCGGGGAGCCACCACTACCAGCCTCACCACCACCAGCATGCGCAGGCATATGATGGCCAAGCACCCCACAAGGTGGGATGAAGGCCATTCACCGCCTCCGGGTCGCACCACTGCCTCTTCCCCTGTGCCCCAACCTGCCATACAGATCCAACCCCCCTCTCAGGACACAGGCACAAGCGCCTCCCAGCCTGCACCCACACCCTCACCTCCACTGTCCTCGACCCCATCCAGCAATGTCTCTCAGCGCAGCGTTCAGCTGTCGCTAGTGCAAGCGTTGGAGCGAAAGCTCAAATATGCCGCCACGCACCCGCACACACAAGCTTTAAACGTGCACATTGCCAAATTAATCAGCCTGGAGATGCTGCTGTACAGGCTTGTGGAAACGGAGGCTATCAAAAACATGATGGCGGCGGCGGTCCCACGCTACTTGGTCCCCAGTCGCCACTATTTTTCCCGGTGTGCCGTCCCAGCCCTACACCACCACGTCTCCCGCAACATCAATCGTGCCCTCACCAATGCGGTTACTGGGAAGGTCCACTTAACCATGGACACGTGGACAATTAATGGCGGGCAGGGCCACTATATCTGCCTGACGGCACATTGGGTGAATTTAGTGTAGGCTGGGACCGAGTCAGAGCCTGGGACCGCTCACGTCCTACCCACCCCCAGAATTGGGGGCCCCAGCTCGGTGCGGGTATCTGCAGCGGTGTATGCCACCTCCACTAAACCTTCCTCCTCCTCCTTGAACGCAACCTCTACTTCGCAATCAAGACATATCAGCAGCAGCACGTCGCCAGCACAGCAGTGGGCAAGCGTCAGCAGGCCGTGCTGAAACTAATCAGCTTAGGAGAGAAGAGGCACACGGCCCACGAACTGTTGCATGGTCTGACAGAGCAGACCGACCACTGGCTTTCGCCGCTGAGCCTCCAACCGGGCATGGTCGTGTGTGACAACGGCCGTTACCAGGTGGCGGCTCTGCAGCTCGGCAGCCTCACACATGTGCCATGCCTGGCCCACGTCTTTAATTTGGTGATGCAGCGGTTTCTGAAAAGCTACCCACACTTTTCAGACCTCCTCGGCAAGGTGCGCCGGGTCAGCGCACATTTCCGCAAGTCCAACACGGACGCTGCTACCCTGCGGACCCTGCAACATCGGTTTAATCTGCCAGTGCACCGACTGCTTTGCGACAAGCCCACACGGTGGAATTCTACGCTGCACATGTTGGCCAGGCTGTATGAGCAGCGTAGAGCTATAGTGGAATACCAACTCCAACATGGGCGGCTTAGTGGGAGTCAGCCTCCTCAATTCTTTACAGGGGAGTGAGCCTGGATGGCAGATATCTGCCAGGTCCTTGGAAACTTTGAGGAGTCTACCCAGATGGTGAGCGGCGATGCTGCAATCATTAGCGTTACCATTCCTCTGCTATGCCTGTTGAGAAGTGCCCTGCAAAGCATAAAGGCTGACATTTTGCGTTCGGAACAGGAGACGGGGGAAGACAGTATGTCGCTGGATAGTCAGAGCACCATCATGTCTATATCTCAGCGTGTTTTGTAGGCGGAGGAGGGGGAGGAGCCTCAGGAGGAGGAGGGGGAAGAAACAGCTGGGCCCACTGCAGAGGGTACCCATCCTGCTTGCCTCTCATCTGTTCAGTGTGTATGGCCTGTGGAGGAGGAGGATCCAGAAAGTGATCTTCCTAGTGAGGACAGCGATGTGTTGCGTACAGGTACCCTGGCACACATGGCTGACTTCATGTTAGGATGCCTTTCGCGTGACCCTCGCGTTAGACGTATTCTGGCCACTACGGATTACTGGGTGTACACACTGCTCGACGCACGGTATAAGGAGAACCTTTCCACTCTCATTCCCGAAGACGAAAGAGGTTCGAGAGTGATGCTATACCACAGGGCCCTTGTGGACAAACTGATGGTAAACTTCCCATCTCACAGCACTAGTGGCAGAAGGCGCAGTTCCGAGGGCCAAGTAGCAGGGGAGGCGTGGAGATCAAGCAGCATGTTCAGCGCAGGCAGGGGAACACTCTCCAAGGCCTTTGCCAGCAAGACTGTGTCACCACTCCCCAGTCAAGGCTGAGTCGGAGGGAGCACTGTAAAAAGATGGTGAGGGAGTACGTAGCCGATCATACCACTGTCCTCCATGACGCCTCTGCTCCGTACAACTACTGGGTGTCAAAGCTGGACACGTGGCACGAACTCGCGCTGTATGCCCTGGAGGTGCTGGCTTGCCCTGCGGCTAGCGTCTTGTCAGAGAGGGTGTTTAGTGCAGCTGGGGGAATCATCACAGATAAGCGTACCCGCCTGTCAACTGACAGTGCTGACATGCTTACACTCATAAAGATGAACAAAGCCTGGATTTCCCCAGACTTTTCTTCTCCACTAGCGGAGAGCAGCGGTACCTAAACAATCTTTTCGCTGCAACCGCAGATAAAAGCACTCTTCTCTATCACCGTAAAAAAAGGGATATTTACCTTTGTCAATCTGGCTATGATTTTAGTCCTCCTCCTCCTGAAACATCCTGTCAGCACGCTGAACTGCCAATTTTTCTGCGGCCCAAAGGACTCATATAACTTTTGTCTAACAATATTTCGACTTTTCTAACTGAAGCATTGAAACTTCAACATGAACCAATTTTTTTAACAGGGCTGTCTCCAGGCTCAGTTACAAATTAAGACACAGTAAGCTAAAATATTAATGGGTTCACCTGCCCTCTCGGTTGAGCAATTTTTGGGGGTACATTTCTACTGTTGGTACAGCAATTTTTTGGGCCCTCGCCTACACTGTAATCCAAGTAATTTTTCTGGCCTTCGCCTACACTCATGGTACACCAATGTGTCAGGGGTTGGCCTACACTCTTGCTACAGAAATGTCACCCGGGTCTGCCTGCCTATACTTCTGCCACAGTAATGCTACAGGGGTCTGCCTATACTTCTGCGACAGAAATGTTACTTTGGTCTGCCTATACTTCTGCTCCTGAAATGTTACAGGGGTCTGCCTACACTGCTGCTACTGAAATGTTACTGGGGTCTGTGTATACTGCTGCAAATGAAATGTTACTAATGCTGGGCTATGCCAATACTGCTGCTACGGAAATGTTACAGTCGTCTGTCTATACTGTTACTAATACTACTCAAATGTTACTGGGGTCTGTCTATACTGCTGTAAATGAAATGTTACTGGGGACTGTTTATACTGCTGCAAATGAAATGTTTCTGGAGTCTGTCTATACTGCTGCAAATAAAATGTTACTGGGGTCTGTCGATACTGCTGTAAATGAAATGTTACCAGGGTCTGTTTTTACTGCTGCAAATGAAATGTTACTAGGGTCTGCCCGTGCTGTTACTACTCAAATGTTATGGGCTCTGCCTATACTGACGCTACGGAAATGTTACTGGGGTCTGTCTATACTCTTACCACTGAAATCTTACTAATTCTGGGCTCTGCCTATACTGCTGCTACTACAATGTTACAGGCTTGTGGAAATGGAGGCTTTCCTAAGACATGATGGCGGCGAGGCCGTACTACTAGCTCCACAGTCGCGACAATTTTTACACCAGCGCGGTTACTGGGAAGGTGCATATAACCACGGACACGTGGATAGGACACGTACTGCCTCAAAAACATTCCCCTCCTCCTCCTCCTCCAACAATGAAAACATTCTTGGCAAATGTTTTCCGTAGGTCGACACTCCACAACTTCATCCTGGCCACATTCCGAAAACCAACTAAATACAACCGCGCTCGGGGCGTGGCTTGCCGAGCAGCGGGAAAGTCGCAGGAACCAGGGCTCCTCTGCAGATTACTACTTCTGGGCACCTACCAGCGAGACGATCCAAAGGAGAGACCCGGGAAGCAGACAGCAAGCTCCCTAGTGACCGGAGGAGCGGTTTGAGCCGTCCCATGACCCAATCGGCCGCGGAGTTCGGTGCGGCCTGGAGGCCCTGAAGAAGCCGCGGGTTGAAGTACCGGGGCCGCGTCAGCCGGAAGTGAGCGCCGGGAGAATCGGAGGCAGAAGGGGCTGAGGAGGAGAGTAAGGGAACCCCTGCGGCAGCAGAAGAGGACCCCCCGGGGCACGGAAACACAGCGGACAGGCAGCGGCCGGCGATCCCTGCACAAGCGGAGGTAGGACGCTGTGGAGAGGGGGGAGGACAAGGCCCGCTCAGCTGCGGCAGCCGGGGAAAAAGGAGGGGGCCCGCGACGGAGGGACATAGTCCCCGCAAGACCCAGACTCCCCTGCACCCCCTTCCAGGCAGTCATATAAGCCTGGGGGACATATAAAGGACGCTGAGGCCTCAGTGTTTAGGCCCTGCATAGGCTAACACCCGCAGCCAGGAGAGCCCTGAAAGAAGGGGTGCTGAGAATCCCCCCCTCAGCCCCCCCCCCTGTGAAAGAGCAACGCGGCCCCTAAGTGTGTTGAGAAGGGGGACCCACAGTTAATTATAAGGAGAATACCTCCCCACCTTACTGCCAAGTGAGCTGTGGCTGAATAACTACACAGCCAGACTGCTATACAGAAACTGTCAGCAAATCACAAAGACAGTCCCTGTGCCAAAGGGTACTGACAGAAAAACACTATATAGCCTCCTCAGCAGTACAAAATAGCCTTGGCAGCAAGTCCCAGCCTCCGCAACACCCAAGGCAGCAATACACCGAGCGCCTCGCAGACGCCAATAACAAATTCTCGGTGCGACCTAGCGGGCCCCTCAATCCTAAACACTCTCCTCTCAGCAAATACTGATAGTTCTAAAAAGAAAGGACTCTTATCAGGCAAAGCCACACTTAACAAATCTTTGAAACTCCACAGGAGCGCTACCTAAGGCACTCGAGATGGAATAGCAGGACCCTATGTTCTAACTCCACCCGCCACATGAGGCTCCATAGCGACACATAACAAGACCACTCGACATCAATGAGCTTATAAAGGAACTTTTAACAAACAACTACGCCTTCCAACGCCTCCATAAAAAAAAAAAAAATCGCCACCTGGGGGGACACTATACAACAAATAGCGACTAATTCACAGCGCATATCCAAGCATTAACTATACAGGATGGTTAAGCGACGTATTAAAGCAACGGCCCCCAGGAGACTCTCAGAGTACTTCCCGCCTGGCACACAGAGCAATAAGAACAAACCCGCCACACCTCATTCAAATATCCCCGTAACCGAAGAAATTCCCAACACCCAACGCCCTGCGGCTCTGTCTCCCTACTCCTCCACAGGATCTCTCTCGCCTAGCCCAGCCAATCCCAACACCTCCCCTGGAAGCGGAGGGAAAAGGAATGTTCAGGACCTTCCACCAGCCTCTCCCTCTCCAAAAGGACCAGCAGCAAAAAAGAACCAAAATAACAATCTACAAGAAATTCCCCCGCAGACAGAGCCTATCAACAGTCTCCAAGCTTATCCCGACTCTGAAAGTCCCTGAACTATAAATGCTCTGAAGAATATGCTAATCTCGCTGCAAAAGGACATTTCCAAAGATATACAGAACCTATCCGGTCAATTACAATCTAACATCGACCACCTAGCTACCAGAACTGACCACCTTGAACGGAAAATGGGAGAATTTACCAAAGCCCACAATGAGTTGGTAGATGCGCAGGGTAGTATGGAAGAAGAAGTCGCATATTTGAGAGAGAAGGTCATAAATTTGGAAGACCGATCTAGAAGAAACAATCTCAAATTTAGAGGAGTTCCGGAGACTGTGTCCCCCCCTGACATTCCACAATATATACTCAAATTACTCCAAACGCTCCTCCCGGACCTTCCCGAGATCGAGTATGCAATTGACAGAGCCCACAGAATTCCAAAAGCACGCTCTGTCCCTGAGTCAGCCCCCAGAGACATCTTAGCAAGAATACACTTCCATAAGATAAAAGAGGAAGTCTTGGCAGTTGGAAGGCGTAGAGGCACACTACCGGCTCCATATGAAGACATACAAATATTCCCAGATCTTTCAGCCGCCACTCTGCAGTCTCGGAGAAAGTTTGCGGAGGTTACAGCAGCATTACGAGAGGCGCACATCAAATACAGATGGGGATTCCCAACCAAACTACTGATTTCAAAAGACGGAACTATCCAGGTTGCCACCTCGCCAGAAGAAGGCGTCTCGTTCCTGAAACAATGGGGGATCCCTATCCTTCAGAAGCCCCTGAGGACGGCAGTAGAATCTCCTACGAGAATCGAACAAGACTGGAGAACAGCAGATAAGCATGGCAGACACGCATAAATTGATGTTGGAAAGGGTCTTAAACCCATCGTTATATTTCTCCCTTACGGAGCCTAAAGTGGATGGTTAGAAATGCCACCCCTCCCTAAGGTTCATTCATCCAGTGCAGATAGGCGCTGGGTGAACAATATTTTGATTCTGTTAATTGTTGATGATGTTTTTTCTCCTTATGTCAAATATAGTTATAAAAGGTTCAGAAGGAGGCCGCTTCCCTACCCCCCCATCAAACTTAATATGAAAAAACTCAACGACTCCCCAACGTATAAACCACCTACCAGTTATGCCCATTAATATCACATCCCTAAATGTAAAAGGCCTGAACAGCCCCTATAAACGTAGCATGCTTTGGAGACAGGCCCTCAAGTCCCACTCAGACATCTTCCTCGCCCAAGAGACACACTTCCTAAGAGATAAACATCCCCCCTGCAACCACCCTAGATTTCCAAACATTTTTCTGGCATCAAACGAAGGGAAAAAAAAGAAAGGCGTCATGATAGCCATTAGCCGGAACGTTACATTTTCCCAAAAAAACATATACGTAGACCCAGGCGGACGATTTCTAATATTAGTCTGCGTAATTAACGCCACCACATACACTCTAGTAAATGTCTACCTCCCATTTAAAAGGCAGGCCAAATTCTTCAAACATGTTCTTTCCGAAGTGGCAAAAATTCGAGAGGGGAATTTGGTGATGGACCCTACTTTGGACTCCAGCGCGAGCGGCAGGGGCATGTCACCCATTGTCCCAATCATACACTCAGAAGGATTATACGACGTGTGGAGGTGCATGCATGGGTCGGAGAGGGACTACACGTTTCTCTCTGCACCGCATGCATCTTATTCTAGGATAGATGTGTTCCTGCTGCCGTGGGTGGGCCTAGAGGGGGTTCTGCAGGCGGATATAGGAACAATATCATGGTCTGACCACGCCCCCATATCCTTAACGCTCCAAGAGAAATTCAACTACTGCCCATCATTCCCATGGAGATTAAATGAATACACTTTAAACCATCCTGAGCACGAACTACCTCTTAAAGAGGAACTAGAAGGATTTTTTGCAAACAATTTAGGATCAGTCCCGAACATCTCCACAGTGTGGAATACGCACAAAGCCTACATGAGAGGCATATTTATTAAACTTGGAGCAAGAGCCAAAAAGAAGAGAGAAAAGGAATTTAACCTCCTAATGGGCAAAATTAAATCCCTAGAAGCGTTAAATAAAAATAAACCTACCCCACAAAGGACAACGGACCTTTTTAACCTTCGGGCGAAGCTACAAAACCTGTTGGTTTCTAAACATGACATCGCGTTTCAAAAACTCAGAATGCAATTCTATGCGCACGACAATAGGACGGGGCCTTATTAGCAAAGCAGCTCAAAGATCTTAGAACTAAAGAGAGGATTGGATACCTCCTCGACCCACAGGGCAGAAAAATCTTCCATCCCCAAAAAATGGCGAACGCATTTGCTGCATATTATTCCTCCTTATATAACTTAAAAAATAACCAAAACATATATCATCCCCAAAAGGAAGAAATCCAAAGCTTCCTACAAAGTGTGAACCTCCCCCGCCTGTCTCCTGAGCAAATAGAAAATCTCTCTTCTCCGATCTCCTCTCGGGAAGTAGAGGACGCAATTAAAATACTTAAGCCTCACAAAACCCCAGGCCCGGACGGATTTTCAAATGGTTATTATAAAAAATTCGCTACGCTCTTGGCCCCGCATCTGGCGTCTGTGTTCAACGGGGCGAAAACGGCTCCTTCCCACCCGAGATGTTAGAAGCTCTGATAGTTACAATCCCCAAACCAGGGAAGGGGAATACATCCCCAGCCAATTTCCGACCTATCTCCCTGTTGAACACAGATGTGAAAATTTACACGAAAATTCTTAGTATGAGACTGTTCACAATCCTTCTGGTATTAGTAGCAACAGACCAAGTGGGATTTGTCCCCCAAAGACAGGCGCCGGATGGCACCCGTCGCTTTCTAGACCTGGTCAGGGTGGCCGAAAGGAACAGAACACCTGCTATGCTCTTAGCACTAGATGCTGAGAAAGCATTCGACCGAATCCATTGGGGATTCCTGGAAGCCACCCTGGAGAGGTTTGGATTTTCAGGGCATATCAAGACAGCAATTATGTCACTGTACTCTGCCCCGTCAGCAAGGGTATTCGCCTCGGGATGCCTTTCCTCTCCATTTGCCATCTCTAATGGTACAAGACAGGGGTGCCCCCTTTCCCCCCTAATATTTGCCTTGGTAATGGAACCACTGGCTGAAAAATTTAGGACTAATCCAAACGTTCAAGGGATCAAAGTAGCATCACAAGAGCATAAGATTGGTTTATATGCAGACGACGTCATTTTAGCCATTACTAACCCAACCTCTTCTCTGCCACATGTCCAGTCCACTTTAGTCCAATTTGGAGAAGTCTCGTATTATAAAATCAACAACACAAAATCCCAAATGTTAAATTTAGGCCTGGATTCCAAGATGACCCAAAGCATTACGGAAGCATTCCCTTTCACCTGGTGCAGCAGTTCCATGCCTTATCTGGGCATCAACATAGCATACCCCAGCTCCCTCACTTTCTCCAAAAACTATCTACCACTTCTTACCAGTATCCCCAAGATTCTAAGTAAGTTTCGTAAACCCTTCATCTCCTGGGCAGGTAGAATAGTGGCAGTCAAAATGATGATACTACCCCGAATCCTATATGTTTTCAGAACAGTACCAATCCCAATTCCGTCCCAATTCATAACCAAACTCCAAGCCTTGATTAACCAATTCATTTGGGGAGGATCCCACGCCAGGATAAAATTCATCACTATAGCAAAACCATACGAACTGGGAGGTATGAGAGCACCAGATATTAAGCGATACTTCGCAGCCACTATACTAGATCAAATTAAACACTGGTGGGTCACCTCATCCCCCCCAAAATGGGTGAGCATAGAAAAAGCAACATTGGGAGCCCCCCTGATCTCCCTCCTTGGAGTTAGCCCCCCCCCCCCCCCACTGCCGACTCGTATCCTACCAAGTCTTCAGGTATCGGTGCAGATTTGGAAACAACTAGTGGCATCCAACGCGGAAAAGGTCTCGGTCATATCCCTCCCCTTGAGATTCCTATCCTCTATACTCCTGGACTTTGAATTTGGGATCTGGGAGAGAGCTGGGGTGAAGAAAGTAGGAGATCTATGGGAAGGGGCTGATATAATGGACTTCCCTACATTAAGCAGGAAATTCAATCTCCCTAGTAAACTGGGCTTCTCACACTTAAGATTGAGATATGCACTTCAATCCCTGGATATTAGTATACCAATATTCCCCAAAACGGCCTTTACTTTCTACTCGCTCTCAACAGAGGTCTCCGGAGGCATCTCTACTTTTTACGAGAGCTCGTTCTCTCAGATCTCCCAAACCAAATCAGCCCATAGGACGCTATGGGAGCTCGACTTTAAACAAACATTCAGTCTGGAAGACTGGAGAAGGGCGCTTGCATGGACGAAAAAGATATCGCATGGAATTGCACACTGGGAAACATCCCAGAAGATATTCCTTCGCTGGTACCTTACCCCAGCTAGAGTATCTAAGATGAACAACTTAATCCCGGAGACCTGCTGGAGAGAGTGCGGTGCGAAAGGCACATATTTTCACATGTGGTGGCTTTGTCCAGTCATAAGATCGTTTTGGAACACAGTGTTCAACTTCATTCACTCAGTCACCCACCAATATGTAGTCCCCGACCCGTCCCTGGCCCTTTGTTTCCTGAACACAAAGAATCTATCCCCCTTCTACGCGGCTCTCACCTCACACATTCTCCTAGCGTCACGTATGGCAATTGCCAAATACTGGAAAGCAAAGGAAGCCCCCTCCGTACTGGAAGTAAGGAACTTAGTAAACCACACATTTCATTTAGAGGAGGCATACTCACGAAGATTTGCTTCCGGGGGCCCACGAATGACCTTTTGGGCAACCTGGATAGACTATATGACCAACAATCCCTAAAGACAGGAAAAGGCAATGCCACCTCCCTTAACTGCTAAACCCAGATGAGGTGGACCGGCTGACCCTCCACATGTTATAACTTCCCCTCCATAGACCGAAATCCCCCCCGCCCTACCCAAACCCTGGAAACATACGGTAGAATGGTAAATTCGATAGATTTTGGACTCAAATAATTCAACAGTCTCGATCAGAAGTGTCCCTCCTTTATTTCATGTTATTTTACTTCATGTTATTTCATCCTACCTTATTTTGTTCCTTTTCAATAGGTTATATATATATGCTCTAGTCTGCGCTGTAGTCCCGGTATAATTTGGATATTGCTACAGTATTACTACATTTCAATATGTTAACAATGAAAAGGGTTTCTTTGTTTTTTCTGTCTTTCTTCTCTTTGTTTTTTTTCTTTTTGGAATTGTAATGGAAAATTGTTAATAAAAAGGTAATTATTAAATACAACCGCGCTACTAGGTCGACACTCCACAACTTCATCCTGGCCACATTCCGAAAACCAACTAAATACAACCGCGCTACTAGGTCGACACTCCACAACTTCATCCTGGCCACATTCCGAAAACCAACTAAATACAACCGTGCTACTATGTCCACACTCCACAACTTCATCCTGGCCACATTCCGAAAACCAACTAAATAAAGCCGCGCTACTGGGTCCACAATCCACAACTTCATCCTGGCCACATTCCGAAAACCAACTAAATAAAACTGCGGTACTAGTCCGTTATCCCTAGCTGAAGCTTTCAGCCGACTGGTAGAGCAATGGTGGCTTCCAACTTGTTGGTACTGCTAAGTCCAAAGATAAGCGTACAGCTGAGGTCGGAAAACAGGTGACTATAGAACACAGCATCCCTGCAGGGCAAGGGACAGAGTAGCAGCAGGCACCGATCCTTGGTGAAAGCAGGCCAGCTGAGAACCACATACTCCCTGAATGATTTTGGACTGACTGATGATGAGGCCTTTACTTGTGATCATCTTTGGTAATTCCTAAGAAAGATCCATGGTAGTAGCCGGAAACTTGGATTGCTATTTGCTAACACTTTGAAATGGACAACAGAAAACATATGAATGAAGCCTTTCCATATTTCAGCTTGAGATGAGGAGGAGTGCAGACTTTCAGTACCTTGAATATCCTTTTCATTGCAATCAAATGCCCCTCTTTTGTCTCAGAAAATACTAGCTTTTCCACATAGGTGTTGTCTATCTGTCTATACTGTTACTACTGAAATCCCACTAAGGGCTCCTGCCCACTTGCGTTTTTTTCACGCGTTATAGCTTGCTTTTTTTCATGCCATATCACTGTTTTTTTTCACGCGATTGTCAATGGGACTTTCTAATGTTAAAAACGCACTGACTTGCAAAGTGTTTTTAACATTAGAAAGTCCCATTGACAATCGCTTGAAAAAAAAGCAGTGATATGGCATGAAAAAAAGCAAGCTATAACGCGTGAAAAAAACGCAAGTGGGCAGGAGCCCTAATACTGGACTCTGCCTATACTGCGGTTACGGAAATGTTACAGGGGTCTGTCGATACCATTACTACTGAAATGTAACTGATACTGGGCTCTGCCTATCTTGCAGCTACTGAAATGTTACTAGGGTCCGTCTATACTGTTACTACAGAAGTGTTAATAGGGTCTCCCTAGACTTCTGCAACATAACTGTTAGTGGGGTCAGCTTATACCTTTGCTGGGGGTCTGTGCATACTATGGTGCACTAAGTGTTCCCATCGCGGTGTTCAATGTACATGGCCCCCCAAAAAATTACCCAGACTGACTAGGGCATGCAGTGTGGGCCGAAGCCTACCTGCATTTTATCTCACGTTACCTTAGCTATTCAGGGCACTGCAATGTTATGAATAATTCACAGAAAAAGCCAAAAATCCAATACCCCTTACTCTTCAAAGCAGACACGGTCGCCATAGGCAGTATCGCCACAAGGCAGGCACAATCGCCATCAGCAAAATCGCAGTAGGACAGGCGCAACCGCAATAAGCACTACAAATATGCCGGCAGCCAGACAATGCTGTGGAAGACAAACTTGTCCATGGCAGGCTAATATGCTGTCACTCACTCACCCCACCCCGTCAGTGGGTTCCAGGGAGTCACCCATACTGTGGGTGCACACAGACTTCTCATAGCGGAGTTCTACGTACCTGTCACAATGTAAATTACCCATACTGATTGGAGCATGCAGTGTGGGCCAAAGCCAACCTGCATATCTTCTCACGTTACTTCAGCTTTAAGGGCGGCACTGCAGTGGGATATTTTTATGTACCGTCGGTGGCTTCCTGGGACCCACCCCTGCTGTGGGTTCACACAGACTTCCCATAGCGGAGTTGTACCGACCTGTGACTATGTAAATTACCCAGACTGACTGGAACATGCAGTATGGGCCGAAGCCAACCTGCATTTCTTCTCGCGTTACCTCAGCTTTAAAGCAGGCACTGCAATGGGATTAATTTATGTACCGTCGGTGGCTTCCTGGGACCCACCCATGCTGTGGGTGCACACGGAATTCCCATTGCGGAGTTGTACCTGCCTGTGTCTATTTATAAAAAAACCCAGTCTGACTGGGGCATGCAGTGGGGCCAAAGCCCACCTGTATTTTGTCTGATGTTAGCTCTGCTATCCGGGGCACTGAAATGGGATTAATTTATGTACCGTCGGTGGGTTCCAGGGAGCCACCCATGCTGTGGGTCCACTCCACACAGACTTCCCATAGGGGAGTTGTACCTTTCTGTGCCTATTTAATTAAAAAACCCAGTCTGACTGGGGCATGCAGTGTTGGCCGAAGCCCACCTGTACTTTATCTGACATTACCTCAGCTATCCGGGGGACTGCAATGGGATTTATTAATGTACCGTCGGTGGCTTCCTGGGACCCACCCATGCTGTGGGTCCACTCCACACAGACTTCCCATAGGGGAGTTGTACCTGCCTGTGACTATTAATTAAAAAACCCCAGTCTGACTGGGGCATGCAGTGTGGGCCGAAGCCCACCTGTATTTTATCTGACATTAGCTTAGCTATCCGGGGCACTGCAATGGGATTTATTTATGTACCGTCGCTAGGTTCCAGGAAGCCACCCATGCTGTGGGTCCACTCCACACAGACTTCCCATAGGGGAGTTGTACCTGCCTGTGACTATTAATTAAAAAAAACGAGTCTGACTCGGGCATGCAGTGTGGGCCGAAGCCCACCTGTACTTTATGTCACGTTAGATCAGTTATCCGGGGCACTGCAATGGGATTTATTTATGTTTCGTTGGTGGCTTCCTGGGACCCACCCATGCTGTGGATCCACACAGACTTCCCAAAGTGGAGTTGTACCTGCCTGTGACTATGAAAAAAGGCCAGACTGACTAGGGCATGGAGTGTGGGCCGAAGCCAACCTGTACTTTATCTCACGTTAGCTCAGCTATCCGGGGCACTGCATTGGGACAAACTAGAGGAGCAATACAGCGCTAATGAGACGTTCACAGCTACGCTTGGAGTCCGCAGCAGGCCCGCGATTGCTGAGGGTTTGTGCAGAGGCCTATGTCCAGTGAAAGTCCGCTTCCTGCCTACGATTGCTGAGGCGGTGGGCCAAGGCCTATGTCGTCGGTGCGGTGCAAGTCTGCCATGTTTGGCCACTCTGATTTATTAATTGTTCATGTCTTGGGTTGCCTAGGACCCACATATGCTGTTGGTGCACACTTAGTTCCCATCGCGGTGTTTGACCTGTCTGGCACAAAGACACTGACTGACTTGGATAGGGGGCAAAGTGCAGATGGCTTTCCCCTTGCAGTGTCGATTGAGCTATGCGACACATAGACAGAATGAATACTGTGTGGGTACATGGATTCCCCATTGCTATGTAGCTCATGCCCACGTTTGCAGCTCCTGACGGAGGTGGCACAGGATTAGAATGAAGATCGAACGTCAATTTCTCATCGATTGTCTACAGCTTTGTGGGCTATCGCCCTGCCCCTTTTAAAGAGGGTCGCTGCCTGGCCCTGCCAACCCTCTGCAGTGTGTGCCTCCGGTTCCTCTTCATGGCAGACGCACTTATAAATAGACATGTGGGTGGTGTGGCTATGCAGCCAGCGTTTGGCACGAGGGCAGCTGAAGGCTGCGCAGGGACACTTTTGTGTGCGCTGTGGACGCAGGGTCGTGCGGGGGGGTTGGGCAGCATGTAACCCAGGAGAAGAGGCAGCGGTGTGTCCCGCAGGCAGTGCTTGTGCTTGGTTGGAGGTAGTGTGGTGCTTAGCTAAGGTGTGCCTTGCTAATGAGGGTTTGTCCGAAGAAAAAATTGTTAGGGGGGGGTCCACTCTTGCCGCTATTGTGGCTTAATAGTGGGACCTGGGAACCTGAGATACAGCCCAGCATGTTGCCCCTCGCCTGCCCTATCCATTTCTGTGTTGATTCCATCACTTTCTTAGCGGAGCATGGGTCATAGACAAAAATGCTCGGGTCGCCCATTGACTTCAATGGGGTCCGTTACTCGAAACGAACTCTCGAGCATCGCAGAAAGTTCAACTCGAGCAACAGGCACCCGAGCAATTTGGTGCTCGCTTATCTCTAGTCAGTACTGATTCCTCCAGCTCTGGCTATGCAGTAGTATCTCTTGGAATGAGATTGGCATCTGCTATGAAGCGCCACACTAAAGGTAGGCAACCAGCAAGTTTTGTTCCATCCTCCGCTCAGTCTGTGCTGCTTCGGGATGCCCCTTCCTGCAGTGGAAGTCATGTAAACCATAGTGACAGCAGAGCTCCCAGGAGACTTGCAGTGAGGAGCAACAGTACAGCAAACTGCAAAGAAACTGGCAAGGGTAAGGCCGCGTGTCCACGGCAGTGATTCCACCAGCGGTAAACCACCAGCGAATCACGCCTTCTGAAGCTATGGAAAGCGCCGGCCCCCTGTCCACGAGCGGTGTATCATTGCGATTTTCCGCTTGCAGCCAGCAATTCGCAGCATGCTGCAAATTGCCCCCATTCTCCGCGGTCAGTCTATCTATCAGATTAGGCTGACCTGCGGAGAACTGTCTGCGGCTTCTGCTCCCGGGCAGCGGCTCCTGCGGCTGAGATCTCCCGCCGGATACCGCAACGTCCGGTGGACAGGGGGCCTAAAAGGGTTGTTTCACTTCTAGTTGTTTTGATACAAGAAGCTCAGTACATTGTGGAGAAGCCCAGGTCAGCTGTGCAGACGGAGACCTACTGATGTGAATGGGATTCAGCCAGCATTTCAAATTCTTCCTTCACCTGGCTTGTCCCTCCCCTTTACAGGAACGACACATAAACCTACTGATTTCTATCTCGTATGCCTGTTCTCCTGTTCAGTACACTAAGGCCACTCTCACATGTCCGATTTTTACCGCGATTACTGCAGCGTTCAGAATGCCGCAGTAATCGCAGTACAAGGCTCCCATTGATTTTAATGGAGCCTCACAGACTCGCGCTCTATCGCGGTGTTTTCTAATGCCGTGATTTTTAAGCACTGTCTGCTCTATTTTAGTGCGATTAACGCACCTCATCACCCATCAGAATGATGGGGTGCATTAAAAGCCACAGTCGGTGGCAGAAACCTGCATCTGAAAACAAAAGTAAAATCGCGGCAAAACACCGCAATCGAAATTCTAGAGTTTTGCCGATAGTATGTTTGAGAGTGGCCTTAGACTTTTATAAGAGGGTTAACAGAAGAGTCTATGCTCTGGGGTAGGGAGCTGTAAGGGCAACTGTATCCCGCTGTATGCCTATATAGGAGGATACATGTCAGCTTTCTGGAAGGAAAACGTGATAGCATGCACGGTGCAAAGTAGAAAATTGCTGAGTGTTAATCGCGCGTGTGTTTGGGTGTGTGCGATAGGTAGGAGTACCCTCAGAGAGACAAGATACTTCATAGTAAAGGAAGGAAGGTTTCAGTGAAGAAAAGAGTTTAAAAAATCTGACAAATGAGTAAACAAGAGAATGCTAGTTCCTCCCTGGTTGCGTTCAGCGGGGAGCAGGCGGTACTTGCACTCTCACACCAACTCCTTCCCGCATTTCTTGCATCACAGCAAAAATAATTTAGGTAGCTGAAGAAAAAAATAGGGCAGTAAAACCACCAGATGGGTGAAATCCGTAAAAAGTATCTGGTTCTTTAGGACTGAAACAACCTGGCCCTTAACCCCTTACTGACGGCCCCAGTGCCTTTTCATGTCCAGGCTAAGTAGGCTTTAATCCTAGAGGACGTAAAAACATGCATTCTCTTTGGAGTAAAGCCACGCGGGCGATGGATGTGACAGCTCCATGCTGTCAATGCCCGGAGGTAACTGACAACAGGAGCAGTCATGGTGGGCGGAGGGGAGGGGGGGGTCCCGGGCAATGTGATCGGCACTATCCAATGGATAGCGCCAATCGCATTAACATAAATAAAAATTAAAAAGTTAGAGTTTCAGCTTTCCTCACGGATCGCATCCATGAGGGGTGCTGAAAATACTCACCTCCCTCCTCCATGATGTCCTGCGATGATCTGATCCAGAACAGACTCCCAGCAGTCTTCTGCGCTGCGCGCCAAAAGCCCAATGGTGTTGCATGCGCAGAAGAGGAGGTCGTTGTTGGACATTTGAAATTGCCTGGTTCCCGGCTACTGAAGGTTGTTTTGGCCGCTCTAGGGCTCTACAAGTGGGCAATGGGGCCTAAATCACCTTCAAGCAAAATGTCTGTTCTGAAAGCCACCGGCTATTCCTATCATTTTGGGCTCCGCTGTGCATACAGATAGAAGATTAGGGCCACAATGTAGATGTCTCTGAGCAGAGAACAAACATGGGGATACATTTTGGGGTGTAAATTCTCATTTTCGTGTGCACTACAGAAAAAAAATCTGTCTTTGAAATGACATATATGCAAAAATATCAAATTTTTTATTTTTTTCTCCTCTAAATTGCATTAATTCCTGAAAACTGTGGGGTCCACATACTCCTGACCCCCTCAGTGAATATATTAAGGGGTGCATCTTTTAAAACGTGGTCATTTGTGGGGGCATTTATCATTCTGAAAATGTTCCTCAAAATGTTGATAAGTGATGTTAAATTTGTAATGGTTAAAAAAAAATAGAGTTTTTTAAATGTGCATCCAGAATTAAGCAAACAGATGGAAATATATATCTAATCAGAAATGTCTACAACATGTTTGCACATATTTGAGATCTTACAGTTGAAAATGTGAAGAAAAATAAAAAATTTTCCAAAATGTTTCCAATTTTGGCACTTTTAATAAATATTCAGAAATACTATCAGTCTATTTTTACCACCTAAATAAATTACAACATGTGGCGAAAAACATCTCAGAATCACTGGGATATGCAAAACCTTTACGGAGTTATTCTATGTTAAAGTGACACATGTCAGACTTCCAAAATTTGGCTTAGTTACAAAGGTGCAAACAAGCTTCGTCACTAAGAAGTTAAGGGTTTAAAGAGGCAGTTGCTGATACCCGTCACATTTTGTCAGGTGGCTGTCTCCTAAAGTGAAGAGCCTGAAGCGGCCATGCCCCATCTTATTCCATGTGGCGTCACGATCAGGTGAGCTCCGTCATTATATCCTGTTTGATGAAGAAGCCATAATGGGAGAGAATTCAGATGTTCAACTTAAAGAACAATCTGCCCCCTGCTGGCAATAAGTAGAAATAAACTGTTTTTGTGTTAAATCTATTAGTATTGTCGTGACATAGACTTCCTAAATTGAATGCATTGCTGAAAGTGTTGCTAATCCTCTAAGGACCTGGAACACAAGTCTCTGGTCGACGGCCATCATCTGAGATGTAAACTGAAGCTCCAGGGCTCCAATGTAATACGTGTAGCAGGCCTCCACTGACCATGTGACATTGTAATACTGGGACCTGCTTATGGGGCAACCTCAGGCACAGGGCGACTGCTACCTCTGCATCTCCTGAATGGTGAAACATATGACAAAGCAGTGATAACATCCAGGAAAGACGTCTATTTTATTATATACGGCCGATAACAGGGCATATGATACAGCGTGATTATTACACGACAAGAACAAATCACCAGAATAATAGAAATATTATATAACAATAATATGTCACAACCACAATCTTTGGTCTATTGCCAGTTCAGCTTATTTACAGTTCTTTACTGTTTTTAAGATCTCTGCTTGCTGTCATTCTTTTTTAGAACAGCAAGCAGAGATTTACAAAACTGTAAAGTATTTATTTAGAACGTTTCAAAAGATAAAGATTCTGCTTCTAATTTGGTGGCCATTCTTCGGTTAGCTCCAATAAGGCCCAATGTCCATGGGCAAATAGATTTATTAAATCTGCGCAGGTCTCCCGCACGCATGATCCGCTCCCATAGGGGATCATTGGGCACCCGCAGTTAATTAAATACCTGCGGATTTCATTTTCCCCGGCGAGCAGATCGCACACGCAGGAAAACACCCGCAGCATGCTCCATTCTGTGTGGTTTTCCTGCACCGATGGCTTCCACAGCTTCTATTTAAGTCAATGGAAGCCATCCGCCCCGCGACACAGATGCAGATGACACTGCGTACGTGCACTGACAACATTTATTGTGCGAGTAAATAATACATTTCTTTGATAGATCGGACTTTTACGGACGCAGCGATACCAAATATGTATTTTGTTTTTTTATTTAGATTCTTTTATTATAAATCTGACAAAGGGGGGGGGGGGTTAAACTTTTATTACTTTTTTTAAAAATAATTATCAAAACTTTATTGATCTTATTTTTACTTTTATTAGTCCCCGGAGGAGACAACAACTTGCGGTGCTTTGATCGCTCCTGTAGTATGATGTAATGGCATAGCATTTCATCATACTGCGATCTGGCAGACATTTTATCAAGCCACCCCATGGGCATGACTTAAAGCTCAGATGAGCCCCGTGACTTATCGAAGCTGTTGCCGCCGGGTGTTGGCAGTAATGCACCCATATGGCATACGTGTGCCCGCCTTTATCTTCAGGCACCCATTGACTTCAATAGGAGTTTTAAATCACATTAATAAGAACATGTCCTGTTTTGGGTTTTTTTTTGACGTGTGTGAAAAATGGATGACACTCGGGTGACGCTCATCCATTAACGCAAAACACAACAAAAACGGAAGTAAAACACACATACTGTCGCAGTGAATTCAGTCAGTTTTTCACTGACTTAAGTCGCACTTGCCCCTGTGAATAAGACCTAAGAGTTGCCGCAGACACAAAAAAGATGGTTACTTATTAATCACTGCTTATTATAGCCTATGAGGGGCTTAGAACAATTTCAAAAGGGGCCTTATGCTGAAAATGTGTTCCGTATGGCCAGACCAGACTGCTATCCAATTTGGGCGGTATGTTGTGTTGCACTGTCAACTTTAGGACCTGTTAGAGCAGTGTTCCCCAACTCCAGTCCTCAGGGACCACCAACAGGTCATGTTTTCAGGATATCCCATGGTAAGACCACCAGTGGCAATGTCTGAGGCCCTGACAATAATTACATCACCTGTGCAACACTGAGGAAATCCTGAAAATATGACCTGTTGGGGGGGGAGGTGGGGGTGAGGACTGGAGTTGGGGAACCCTGATCTAGAATGGTGTACAAGGAAGTAAGCTAATAACAGTAAGGCTGGGTTCACACAGGGCGGATTTGTTGCAGTTTCGCCGCGTTTTTTCCGTTGCGGCTTTGCTGCAGAAGAACTGCTTCTGCGGCAAAACCGCTTCAAAGGTTATTTTTTTCTTGCTTATTTTCCGCACGGAAAATCCGTGAGCGTTTTTTTCCGCAGCGCTTTTTTACTTTTGCAGCGTATTTTGGTGCGGATTTTGCTGCGTCCATAGAGGTCTATGGACAAAAAAGCACTGCGGAAAAGAATTGACATACTGTGTCTTGAAAAACCGCACCGCAGCTGCATTTCTGCACTGCGGCAAAGCAGAAAAACTCTGTCCTGTGAGAACAGCTTTTTGCCTAAGCTCTGCAAACGCAGCGGTTTTGCTGCAGTGCGATTATGCAATGGCAAACCGCGGCAAATCCGCCCTGTGTGAACCCAGGCTAATAATCCCGGAGGAGCCTCCATATTAGACCCTAACAGATCACCTAAATGTTTTATGTTGAATATTCTACATCCCCGGGCTCTGGGAAATTCCTTACAGCAACTGTGATTCCTTAGCTGCAGATTCTCAAACTGTTAATCATACCAGTAGGTTCAAAAATTGGTTTATCTACCCATAATACAGCATGAAGGGGCTCGGTGAAGGTGGCAGTGAAGGTATATAAGTGCCTGATGGGGTCACACAGCTCATAAAAGGACAGCCGCCCGGCCTTATAATCCAGACAGATCCTGAATCTATCACTGGAGATCTGGCGAGGTAACAGGATCTCTTTACTGTCGTGTATCACTGAGTACTGATTATCAAACCAATACCTCCTCAAACACCAGGACTTGTTATTATATGCAATGCATGACTGCTGCCCCCTCCTGTTTATACTGGGGTAACACATCCCCACCCTCCACCACCCAAATCTACTGCCCTCCACATCCCAGTAATGTCGACCTGAGGAGAATCCCCTCCTGCTCATCACCTGATTATACTGGAATCTCTCTGCTGTTTCTGGACGCTTCTGGTTCTGTTGTGTCCGGGTTGCAGTTTTCAGGTCGTCTGATATATGGATATTATTACTAGCTGTGTTTACATCCAGTAATATGTCTGCAGGACCCTCCACATAGATCCCCCTCCTTATATCTGTAATTATGTCACATAATGTGTGTAATGTGTCTGAGATCACAGCCACATCCGGACCATCTACATCATGGAGCAGTTTATCATGTCCCCCCATGTCCCCATCACCTCCATCATGTTCCACCGTGTCGTCAGGATCACACAAGTCCCCGGTTTCTGGTTCCTGTAAGACAGTCAGTGGATCAGTCATGTTACACAGCTCCTCCATGTGTCTCATCTTCCTGGACAGCTCGTCCTTCTGTATTTCCAGCTTCTTCATCAGAGCAGAGAGTGAGAGTGACTCTTCCTTCTCCTGCCTGGAGATCTCGCTCAGGACCCTCTTCTCCAGGTCATCCAACCGTCTCCTGATGTCTCTACACAGGGCAGTGACTCTCTTCGCTTCTCCAGATGCTTTTTCTTGAGATTTCCTCCTGCTCTCCTCCAGACTCCGGACTCTTTCCTCAGTCTCCTCCCTCCTTGTGGTCAGTTTCTGGAGAACATTTCTCAGTTTCTTCTTCTTCTTCTCAGAGGCCTCATCCAGTATCTCCACCCGATGACCCCGATGTTCTCCAGCCAAACTGCAGGTCACACAGATACAAGCGGCATCCTCAGTGCAGTAATATTCCAGGATCTTCTTATGGACAGAACATTTCCTGTCCTCCAGGTTGGCGCTGGGCTCACATAAGATGTGTTCTGCTGACTTGCTGTGAACTCTCAGGTGTTTCTCGCACAGAGAAGCTTCACAGTGCAGACAGGATTTAGCAGCCGCTACAGGAAAGTACACACAGTAAGTGCAGAAGATCTCTGCTTCCGCCTGTGTCAGAGTAATAATCAGGAAGCTCTCCATGATGTTACACAGAGCTAAGCATCTCATCAGTGCCGGCCGCTCCTGAGACTCCTCTCTGCATTCAGGACAGGAATAAACTCCTGACTCCTCCTGTGTATCCAGCACACGATGAATACAGACCCGGCAGAAGTTGTGTCCACATCTCAGCATTACAGGATTTGTATAAGTGCTCAGACAGACGGAGCAGAGCAGCTCGTCTCTCACAGCAGCAGACGCCATGGCTATCAGAAGGAGGAATTGAAACTAAATTGTAGTCACACCCATTCATTTACCTCTAAAGGACATGGTAGTTTTTTTCATCACCACATTCTAAGGCTTTATTCACACAGGCATTGCAATTGTCGGCCACCTACATTGCGGCTGAAAATCACATAAGTAAGAGAAAGTGACAACCAAGTTTTATCACCCATTCACATGTTTGGGGGCAGCGCATATACGCCACAGCTCGGAATTCCGTCAGTCGGGGATAGAGAGTTTAGTGATACTAAACTCTTTCCCCCTCCCTACCCATCCCTTTGCCGGCTGATTGAAGCAATAGAAGCTCCCATAGAAGCCTATGGGAGTGTAGTGGGCCGAAGTACATATATCTGGCCCCTCCATAACTGTCATACAAGTCATGTCTTTTATGTGGATGCTCTGTTCAAACTGTCTTCATTCAGCCTTACGAACTATGTTACTATGTCTTGTCTTTAGTTATGTGTATTGCACAGCTGCAGCATGTAAGAGGTTAATGTCTGGGATATGTCTGGAAATTGTAAGCAATTGTCCTGTCACAAGGGTATGTAAGGTATAAATAGGAATGTAAGGTGAGAGTAAAAAAAGAGTGTTGTGTCCTCCTCTGGTGTGCGTGTTTCCAGGAGCGGAGCCATACACATAACTTAGACTGTAGGTCCGATTTCATCCTGTGTCCCGGAGTGTGTGTGTCCAGGAGCAGAGTTATACAGATAACGTGGATAGTAGGCCTGGTTGTGAGAAGGTACAGGCTCATAATATGGAAGAATCTGTCTCAAAATGGACGCTAGATACAAAATGGAGCATTATAAGATGTAAATAAGCTCGTGTGTAGTAAAACAGCAATGCAAAGCAGAAAATAAGTTTAGAGCAGAAGGTACGGTACAGTGTCTAATGATTTGTTTTTATTCTTCCGAGAAAACCAAGTCTGGGTGCCTGGTACAATTGTTATCAGAAGAAACTCCCCCACACCATGAGGTTTGGAAGAAGAACTGACTGTGCTAACGAGACAGTACGACCGTCTAAAATCACAAGGGAGGACTAGATAACGCCGGGAGAAAAAACAGATATCTTGAAGGACATTTCATGGGCTCTCACCCTTTGCAATAGCTGAACAATGCATGATTCATAATGTTCTTCTAACCCAATGAGATTAACACTGTGACTAATAACCCATTCCTTTTCTGTATTAGAACTATACCAAGTGAATAAATGCTCGGTACACCCGCCTTATGCCAGGAGAGAACTAGTATACCTGTCGTGGTTCATCTCCGCGTATTTGAGGAAACTGAAAACTGACTCCGAGTTTAGTTCTTGGTTTCTGGGATGCATCCAGGTACGATATAATTTGGACTTCAAGACCTGAAAGGTTATGTGACCGTGCAGAGATCCTTAACAGTTTCATCCTCTGTTCTCCTCCCTGACCTCTTTAAACGGTTCCTCCTGCATTGGTGTGTGAAGTCATAATCTCTGAAAGTAAAGTTCCAGTCTTTGACCGTTCCCAGTGACTGAAGTTGTCAAATATCTGTGTGTAGACTATCTTACTTTTCCCGTCAAACATCCTGTGGAGTAAGGAACGGTGGTGTCACCCGTGACATTTTTATTCAAGCACACTACACCATTTCTTCAGGTAAACACTGTCATAGCATTGCCTGGAAGAGGCCTAGCAGTGCCTTGGCAGGGGTTTCACATGTCCCTCAGGGAAGGAGTTGGTAGTGCCGCCGTGACAACCCTAACAACTACCCCCACCATCTCCTCAGTGGTGTGTCTCCCCTTCGCTGCAGGAGCTGCTAGCAAAGGGAGGTGGAGGGAGCTTAGTAGTGCTAGCAAGCTTCTAAGGGAGCTGCCGGCTGATCACGGCCAAAAAACACATATCTTTTCTGGCTACGCGTAACAGCAGCCGGCCGCAATAGGCAGCGTATGTGCTATCTTTTCCGGTCATCTGATTTTACGCGCCTCTTAGGAAACTTCAGGCTAATATACTTAAATTAGAAGATACAATTAGGGCTCAACCGGGATTTAAGAGACTATCAGAGTGTTCAGTTGTACACTTGCTATCAAAATAAAAGTGGTGACAGTCACGTTAAGGCGAGGAGGAGGCTTAGATTGTGGAGTGACCGGAACCCAACTCTCCGAGACTCTGCAAGTCTACCGGACAAGCGACCATCACCTACGGTCACAATTCTATAGCGATCCACCAGGCCCTGCACTGCAAAGCAATTTGTCCCGTACTGGACAGGAGGTGAGAGGAGAAGGGATGATACCTATCGATCCCGCCTCTGTTCTCGATCACTCTGCAGTATTGCAAGCTTGATGGTCTAGCAGCATAATATATATAATGTACAAACATACACAAAAAAATTGTTACATGGGAGTATAAGGAATACAGGTAATACACTCAGCAGGTTTAAAATAAACAGGAGAAATTAAAAGAAAGTTACCGGACTTGGATATCGGTCCAATTGGTCTGATTTCGGGGGTGCTCCTAGAACAAGGGACAACCCATATACCATAATATCGCTTCGTGGATTGCCAATTTGGACCTGTGGGGTCCCACATTTTAAAGGGATCCCACAGTACACACCATCTGCCCACCCCCTCTGAGGTCATACAGAGAAGGGAGGGTAGGATTTGTAGGAACTCTGAAAAATCATAATTCCCTAGTTTCAGTCTTATCTCGGCGAGAGGGCAGCTGATCATGAATATCGGCTCAGCGTATTTTTAGTCATGACTGTACCTACGCATAGAGTCCACACATGTATATGGTCAGATCTATATTTTTCCTGATATGCAGTTCTGGGTGTTCTGGGCATCGGACCTTACTGCGTGTAGATGCGTTTTGTTCGACTGATTCAGAAAATATGATTCATATCGGGATAGGACCTTCATACGCCCCAGAATCTTTAATAACAAATTTCCCTCAGACGGTGCCCAATCTTCTGGAAAATTTAGCCCTAGGTAAAGGCCCTTTTAGACACAATGTGCAACACGCCATAGGGGAACCCTGGACAAATGTGGGGAACTGGGAGGATGAAGTGTTGGCTTGTCACGGAAGCACTTACCAGGCTCTGTTCCCAGAGGGATGACACATAGCCAAGGCCAGAGTAGGATTGCAGGCCACCGTTGACACCCCTAGGGTAGGGAATGCCAATAAACAGGAAGATGGGTGTAGTAGTTATCACGCGTGACGCCACTGTTCCCACACACCGGTATGCTACATGGCGGAGAATAAGCACAGACACTTGTGTATAGTACCTCGCCTCCCTTAGGAACAGTTAGGGCCCAGTATAACTTTACTTTATATAACTTTGGCAAAACAATTATTCACAGCAATGCAGGTACAATTCTTCACAGTGCAAGTAGAACAGAACTCAGAGATCAGGGAGCATACACAGGATGAAACGAGTCCTACAGTCTGCGTTATCTGTCAGGTACCACTCCTGGACTGGGAGCACTCCGGAAGAGGAAAGGGGCAGTGGTCACTCCACAGACACTCTGGCAGCAATTATTTACTTAAAGGATTAGCATTAACACCCCGCACTGAAGATGCATGGGTGAGACTTGTAGTGTACTTTTACGCGGTGATCCTAACTTTGGAGGGCTGCGTAGGAAAAAGACTTGTGGTTTGAATTAGTACCTTTGCGATGAGTCTCTCTATACAAAATTACTCAGGAATGCTCTCTCTTACGGTTTTGGGACTCACTCCACTCACATCCAGATCTCAGTCACTACGGGGTATTTCTCCTTCTCCTCCATCTTCACCTACATGGAAGCTGAAGGTGCCTCCATATGGCTCTTTGTTAAGTCAGGAACTACCACTGAAGAAAAGATGGAACCTCCTTCCCGCTCTCTATCTCTCCTATTTATGCACTCACTTATCCCACATGACATGACAGACTGATACATTTACATGCAGGCAATGATTTATTTGATTTAATCTGGTGCCGCAGCTTTGCAACACACACACTGGAAAAGACAAGACAAGCTTTGCACAGTGCATCTACATAAGACAAACATGTATGACATTTATGGAGGGGACCAGGATGATGTGCTGGGCCACTATAAATGATTATTGCTCAAAATTCGCTCAAAAGCCATCTTTTGAGCAATAATCGTTGGGTGTAAACATCATCTGCCAAGCGATGATTTTCAGTTCGGCATGAAATCCATCATTTGGCAGAAGAGCTGATAAGAAGGACCACGCACTGTGTTCTACCCGGGAAGCGCTGATTACATTGTCTCAGCTGTCAGCCCCGTGGCAGAACAAGGGGGAATTTATTCAGAAAACAGCGGGTGGTCTGCTCTCTAAATACAGCTCCCAGGGGCTCACAGGCTACTAATTGGTACTAATAGGCATTAATACCAAGTAGTAGTTTATGCAAAATGATCGCTCAAAAGCCATCTTTGTGTGTAACAGAGCCTTAAGTGAGCTTCCTAAGACTTCATTAACTAGCAATTGATTCAAAAAATAAGACCTCCTCATGCTAACTCCAGCTAAGCAGATTTTTGGAGGCTGAAAGAGAATGGGGCTTATTTACATCACAGCTAAGGCAAGGTAATGCAATTATCTCTCTAAAGGCAACATCCAACAGACCAAGCATAGCAAATTAGTATCTACCTGTCAAAAAGCCAGTTGTATTGACACTCGGACAAAGAATTTCCTGTCCTCTTGTATATCAAAGGCTTGCCAATTATCTGAGAGGAAGGCGGGATTAGAACATTGTAATTTACCCAGCTAGCGGCACCTGTCGGCAGACAACATGTGGGGGACACGGTCGGCTTTCCTGGGGATGAGCTGGCCGGGGAGAGGACCAGGCAGTGTGGACAACGTGGGAGGCCATCAGAGGAGGGCAGCAGTAGCATCGGTTGGCAGGCAGAGAGGTCCAGGCCCACAGTTAGACCCCTCGGTGATGTGCCAGCCAGGGGGGGGGCGAACCGGACTTCAGAAATAAAGCAGCACCATCACGATGAGCTCCTAGGAGCGTACCAGACACCGTCGGGAACATGAGGCTGGAAGTGGGGAGGTCCCTCCGCGGCTGTGGTTGGTGGTGATCGTGTAGCATCTGTACGGGCGGCACGCCGACCCAGGACGAGCTAGGGCAATGGAGGGGACAACTTTGGCAAATGGCAGACTGGAGCAACAGGAGAAATCTAGAGGGGTAGGCACGGTTTCGTTATGATGAGCAATTTCATCAGAGGAGGCAGTTAGGCTCAATACTTGGTGGGATCGCAAGGATATTGGGCTGTGGCTGAAAGTGATGGCGTCATCCAGTTATGGGCAGCCCTTTCAGGGCGGAGCCAGGCCATCTGGCTCAGCTAGGGATGCCAATTCTGCCAGTCAATCTGGATTGTCAGCGGGGCACAAACCGGGCTTCTGCTGGCAGTTTAATGATGGGCAGTGTAAATTTGGGGCGGGTTGCAAGTTTAGGCACTGCTGTTTGTTTGCATTGGAGGATCACACGGGTCGTCCTGTTGTTTCAAGTGCAGAAAGGGTATAAGGGCGGCTGGTGCTCGACAAAGGGGCGACCCCGGTGAAAGCTTGAGATGGCGCCATTTCTAAATAGGTATCCTGATGCGGAAAATGCATGGTTATTGTTGGGTTTTACGGAAGCTTTTAGAATCCCCCTCCAGCGCATCAGGTGGCTTTTTCGGTTAGGCATTTGCAGTTAGCTTTACATTATCCGACTGTTGTTGGTGAAAAGTGGGCAAAGGTAGTACTGTTGGGCCCTCTTCGTTTTCTCTCCTTTTCAAATTTGGTGGTACCAAAGAAGTCATGATTATTCTGATTGCACTCAAGAGAGAAGCTTTAGGTAATCTTTCACACAAGGTGTAATGGACCACAGGACGCAGCATAGATGCTGATTTGTCAATTAGTTGTTTTTTTAAACCTACAGAATTAGGCCTCTTTCATATGAGCATATGCATTTTAGGGTCGACCGTACGCACCGTAAAATCACATGAATCAAGAATTGCTGTGATCGAGGCCCGAACCTTAGCTGCATATTTTCTGCCATTCACAGGGGCGCTTACAAAAATCCTCAGAATGACTACTAATGGTTAAATAGAGCCAGCTGCCTCCTTTCCCAGTGCTGTACGCCAAGTTACTCCACGCCCCTCCCTTTTTGCTGGTTTCTTTAATGTCTATGGGAACTTCCAGCGCATCACGGCAAAAGATAGGTTTTGCCCTATCTGTTGATGCGGCGTTTAAAATCGTGACTGAAAGCGGTCGCCAATGTACTATATTTTCCGAGTGCAATTTTTTTTTTGCGCACTCAAAAATGTGTGAGTTTTTTGGTGGTGCTAAATAGTGTCGTATATACAGTCATGTGTGTAGGGCATTAGTCTGTGGAAGAGCTTGCGAATTTATGGCGATTTTTATTTTTTACACAGATTTTAATTGTAGAATTACATTTCCTGTAAGTTAGAAAGCCGTAACAAGAATTCCACAAGACGTCCTTAATTCCGAAGTAGAAAACTTTTCCACTGCGGACTTTAATCTTGTGGTTTTGAAGTAAAGACGCACGGATTTTAAAAATTTCGGAGTTCAAATCCCATTGGGATAATATTGTGGCGCAAAAATGTCTGCGTGTCCGAATTCCATCCTGCGTGAAACAACAGCACAATATCTCCTCAGACAGAAAATTGAAGTCTGTAACATGCCTCTGTCAGCAAACAGTCCACCACAGCTCCACAAGTATAAGGCCTCTTTCACACGACCGTATGCGTCTTTACTCTCGGCCGATCGCCGCTAAAAATCGCATATATGAATAATAGCCACAATCAAGTCCCGAGCTTAATTAGTGTTTTCTCATCCATTCGCACGGGCAGTGTATCAGCTGTCGAAGAGTCCTTCCCTGACTATACGTTATGGCTCGCTGCAGCTGCACGAACACAGAACAATTTGCACCAAAAGCCCAGTTCCTTTTCACTTTGGCCAGCAAACCATCTCTTGAGACCAGCAGCTTCCAGCACACTTAGCTGCACCCGGCCTCCTCATGAACGGTAGAGGCCTGGTAAAAACTTTACTTAGAAAACTTTCCAAACAGGTAATGACAGGCACATTTACGGCAGTAGTTACAGGCAGAAGCTCAGAGGTTGGGAGGCAAAAACCTACTGATTTTTATCTCGTATGCCTGTTCTCCTGTTCACTATGCTAAGGCCACTCTCACACATCCGTTTTTTACCGCAGCATTCAGAATGCCGCGGTAATCGCAGTACAAGGCTCCCATTGGTTTTAAAGGAGCCTCGCAGACATGCGCTTTATCATGGCGGTTTCTAATGCCGTGATTTTCCAGCACTGGCTGCTCTATTTTAGCGCGATTAGTGCACCTCATCACAAAAGTGAAATTGAGGAATTTTGCCGTTGGCATGTTTGAGCGTGGCCTTGAACTTGGCAAACGAGTTTTGACAAACAAAAATTTGACAAACGAGTGAAGTGAAGAGAATGCTAGTGCCTCCCTGGTTGCTTTCAGCGGGCAGCGGGCGGTACTTGCACTCTCACACCAACTCCTTCTCTGCATTTCTTGCATCACAGCAAAAATAATTTAGGTAGCTGAAGAAAAAAATAGGGCAGTAAAACCACCAGATGGGTGAAATACTTTTAAAGTATCTGGTTCTTTAGGACTGAAACAACCTGACCCTTAACCCTTTACTGACGGCCCCAGTGCCTTTTTATGGTCTAGCTAAGTGGGCTTTAATCCTAAGGCCCATTTACACCAGCAGATGATCGCTAAAAGAGCGCTCAAACGACAGTCTGAGTCACAGCTTTGAGGGATCATTTTGCAAAAACTATTAAGCTCTTAACGACCAGCCCATTGCCTTTTTACGTCCTGCCCAAGTGGGCTTTATTCTCTGAGGATGTAAAAACATTTGTCCTGCAGAGAATAAAGCCCCATGGGCACTGGACGGGATAGCGCCGATCGCATAAAAGTTAAAAAGAGTACAAAAAAAGTTAAAGATTTAGCTGCCCTAATGGATTGGATCCATCAGGGCAGCTGAAATTATTCACCCGCCTTCTCCGGGGTTTTCTGCGGTGACGGAGTCCTCCCGGACCCGCCGCCGCTCTTCTGCACATGCGCGCCAGACAATGACATCACGCGCATGCGCAGAAGCCCGGGAGCCGCCGCCAAATTCAAAATCGCCTGGCTCCCGGCTCCTGAAGGTAGCTGGGAACCAGGAGGTGTTACTGGGGACCGCGGTGAGCGGCGATCACGAAAAAGTTTTAAAAAGTACAGGTTTCCCCTCCCCTCATGGATCCGATCCATGAGGGGAGGTGAAAATACTCACCTCAGGTCTGCCGATGTCCCCGGTGTTCCGGGACCCGAAGTCCCCCTCTGCGCATGCGCGCCCGATGATTGACATCGGGCGCGTGCACAGAGGGGCTCTAGCCCCGGGAAATTCAAAACCCTCTGCTTCCGGCTGCCATGTGTAGCCAGGAGGAGAGAGATTTCACCGGGGACATGATCACTGTTACCCAATGGATAACAGTGATCATGTAAAGTTAAAAAAAAAGTGTAAAAAAGTTAAAAAAAAAGTGTAAAAAAGTTTAAAAAACTTACGTTTCATCTCCCCTCATGGATCATATCCATGAGGGAGGATGAAAGTACGTGCATAAGGCACCCGGATTTATCCGCGGAACCTACCCCAGCTTCTGCGCACACGCCCGTCGCCAAAATGGCGGACGCATGCGCAAAAGCTGTGGATTGCCAGGATAATTTAAATTCTCCCTGCTCCTGGCTACAAAATTGAGCCAAGAGCCTGGAGATTTCACAGGGGGCCGCGGTGAGCGGTTCCTGGTCACGTGTTCGCAGTTATACAATGGATAATGGCGATCACGTAAAAGTTTTTAAAAAATTGAAGTTTCATCTCTCCTCACCGATGCGATCGGTGAGAGGAGATGAAACTTTTTAACCAGAGGCCTCCGTTTTTGAACCCCGACGCGATCCTCTTCCGTGAACTTACCTGGATTCTGCACATGCGACCGCCGGCAAAATGCCGGACACATGCGCAGGAGTCGAGGAGCCCAGGAAACTTAACCCCTTAGTGACCAAGCCTGTTTGCGCCTTAATGACCAGGCCAAATTTTGCAAATCTGACATGTGTCACTTTAATATGGAAAAACACCAGAAAGGTTTTGCATATCGAAGCGATTCTGACATTGTTTTTTTGCCACATGTTGTACTTCATTTAGGCGGAAAAAATAGACCGATAGAATTTGTGTTTATTTATTAAAAGCGCCAAAATTGGGAAAATTTTAAAAAAATAGTAATTTTTTCACATTTCCAACTGCAATATCTTAAATATGTGCAAACATAATATAGAAATTTTAGCTAAGATTTATATTTCCACCCGTTTACTTTATTTTGGGCGCACATTGGAAAAACTTTCTTTTTTTTTTTAACCATTTAGGAGACGTACAAATTTAACATTACTTTTCAGCATTTTGAGGAACACTTTGTTTTCCTACACCAAGCCAAGATTGGAAAGGCTCATGAGTGTCAGAATAATAGATACCGCCACAAATGACCCCATTTAAAAAACTGCACCATTTAATGTATTCACTGAGGGGTGTCATGAGTATTTTGACCCCACAGTTTTTTTTCAGGAATTAATTCAATTTAGAGGAGAACAAGTAAAATTTCATATTTTTGCAAATCTGTCATTTTAAAGACATATTTTTTTCCTATAGTTTACATGAAAATGAGGATTTACACCCCAAAATGAATACCCCTATTTCTCCCGTGTTCAGAAATATACCCATTGTGGCCCTAATGTTATATCTGAGTCCACAACAGGGCCCAAAATGAAAGGAGTAGTCAGTGTCTTTCAAAACAGAAATTTAGCTTGAAGTCCTTTTAGGCCCCATAGCACACATGTAGAGTTTGTGAGCACCCAAAACCATAGAAAACCCCCACAAATGACCCCATTTTGAAAACTAGACCCCTTAAGGAATTTATCTAGGGGTGTACTGCATATTTTGACCCCACAGTTTTTGAATAAATTCAAGCAAAGGAAAAGGATAAAATTAGGATTTCTGTTTTTTTGGCAATTCTGTCACTTTAAAAACAGCTTTTTTTGTGCAGCACACATATGAAGGAAGACTTGCACCCCAAAATGGATACCCCTGTTTGTACTGTTTTCAGAAGCATACACATTGTGGCTCTAATCTTATGTCTGGATGCACAACGGGGCCCAAAATGAAAGGAGTAGTCAGTGGCTTTCAGAACATAAATTTTGCTTGAAGTATTTTTAGGCCCCATTGCCCACTTGTTGAGTTCGTGAGCACCCAAAACCATAGAGAACCCCCACAAATGACCCCATTTTGAAAACTAGACTCCTTAACGAATTTATCTAGGGGTGTACTGCGTATTTTGACCCCACAGTTTTTGAATAAATTCAAGCAAAGCAAAAGGAAAAAATTAGGATTTCTGCTTTTTTGGCAATTCTGTCATTTTAAAAACAGCTTTTTTTGTATAGCACACATATGAAGGAAGACTTGCACCCCAAAATGGATACCCCTGTTTGTACATATTTTTGCAAATCTGTCATTTTAAAGACATATTTTTTTCCTATAGTTTACATGAAAATGAGGATTTACACCCCAAAATGAATACCCCTATTTCTCCCGTGTTCAGAAACATACCCATTGTGGCCCTAATATTATGTCCGCATGCACAATGGGGCCCAAAATGAAAGGAGTAATCGGTGGCTTTCAGAACAGAAATTTTGCTTGAAGTCCTTTTATGCGCCATTGCCCACTTGTAGAGTTCTTGAGCGGCCAAAACCATAAAGAACCCCCACAAATGACCCCATTTTGAAAACTAGACCCCTTAACGAATTTATCTAGGGGTGTACTGTGTATTTTAACCGTACAATTTTTGAATAGATCTAAGCAAAGCAGTAGGAAAAAATTACGATTTTCATTTTTTGGGCTATTGCGTCAATTTCAAAACAGGTTTTTTTGTACAGCACACATATAAATAAAGACTTTCACCCCAAAATGGATACCCCCCTTTGTCCTATGTTCAGAAACATACCCATTGTGGCCCTAATAGACTTACAGGACACATGGCTAGGCCTACAAGAAAGGAATACCCGTTGGATTTCAGAGTATAACTGAATAAATTTCAGGCCCAATTGCCCACTTATAGATCCATTGAGCGGCCAAAACTATAAAGAACCCCCTCAAATGACCCCATTTTGAAAACTAGACCCCTTAACAAATTTATCTAGGGGTGTACTGCATATATTTTTTTTTTTATCCAAATAGTTTTTTATTGGGTTATTTCTTTTCATACAAATTATGCATATTTGTATAGACAATCAATGAGTAATATACATTGTGGTGTCATGTTTAACATTCACTTAGGTGATAATAATTGACATGAATTTATTTAGAAATGAAGAACGACAAGACAGTAAAAACTATAATTAAAACGTATGTTGTTTTGATATAAAGCGCAGCCACAAATTCCACCTGAGATCAAATTTATGTCGGTCGTTGTTATTATTGGCAATAATTTTCTCAAATGAATAGTGGTCTGTAATTGTATCGATTAATTCTTTAATGCTAGGGGTGGATTTTGACTTCCATTTTCTTGTGATTATTAGTTTAGCCACGAGTAGATAGTGGCATACCCATTTCCTGTATTCAGACGGTATGAGGTTGCATTCCAGCAGTAGTAGGGCGATTTTTGGGGATCGAGGGATCCTAAGGCTGATCACTTCATGTAACACTGAGAAAACCTCATTCCAGTAGGGTTGGACCAGAGGGCACTCCCAAAATATGTGGAATATATTACCATCTCCTCCGCACTCCCTCCAGCATTGGTTGTTTACTGCGGGGAAGCATCTTGCTAATCTGGATGGGGTATAGTACCACCTTGTAAGCAATTTATAATGTACTTGTTTAACATTTGCGTTCAAGGTGGCCTTATTTACCCACCCAAAAGAGCTCAACCACTGCGATGTTGCAATGCTTTCTCCCAAATCTCTTTCCCAGTTGATCAAATGAACCTTTTTTGTTTCTCCCATGTCCCCAGAAAGGGCATTATACCACTTCCTTGTAGTGCTTTGTTGAGATATATGGGGTTCGGAAAAAACCTGGACTAGATCAGCTGGTAACATAAGTCTTCCTAGTTGTTTTTTTTCAATAAAGGATTGGGTTTGATAGTATATATGGAGGTCTTTTGTAGACAGATCAAATTTTTCCATAAGGGATTGAAATGGGATCATCTTATGGTCTTTTACAAGATCGGTAATAAGCTTAATGCCCTTCCTGGTCCAACCTCCAATCGAAATGTTAGGGATATAATAGGTAAGCAGTTCTAATGAAATTGTTGAGAGTTTCTTTTTGGGAGATTGTATGACTTTGTATGTGTAAATGTTCCATGCCTGAAGAGACGTGAGCATAGGGGGCGATAAGGATTGCGTATCTAGGTATAGATGGAGGTCTGGGTAAATGATACTAAGGATTGAGGCTTGTAGTAGAGATAATAGGGATCTATTTCTGTTTATGTGTTTTTCCATGTGTGGCCACGGTATTGACCTGGAGTTTTCAAGCCATAGGGTCGATTGATTAATATTTATTGCTTGGTATTACAACCATAGGTTGGGTACTCCCAGTCCACCTTGTTTGCGGTTAAGGTACAAAATACCGGCTGCCACTCTAGGCCTCCTTCCCCCCCACACAAAGTTCAGTAGTTGTTTTTGAAACTTATCTATAGTGTTGTATGGTATTGGATATACCAGAGTTCGGAATAAGTATAGAATTTTTGGTAATATGAGCATTTTATACCATACAATTCTACCAAACCAAGATGGATCTTTCCCTCTCAACGTGTCTAACTCTGATTGGATGGAGGAAAAGAGAGGATCAAAGTTTAAGGAGATGATATCTTTTAGTGGATGGCAGATTTTTACGCCTAAATATGGAATTGAGGATGGCCACTGAAATGAGAATTCCCTTTGTATGTCTCTTCTCAAGCCCGTATTTACATTTATGCCTAGTATTTGGGATTTACTTATATTTGGGCTGTAGTATGAGGACTTCCCAAACATATCTATAATTTTCATTACTTCCCTTAGTGAATTTAGGGGATCCGACAGGGTCAGAAGCACGTCGTCTGCAAAGAGCCCTATTTTATGTGATCTGTTTCCTATGGGAATTCCTCTTATATCTGGAGATACTCTAATTAATTCAGCAAATGGTTCCATTATTAGTATAAACAGTAAAGGAGACAAGGGACAGCCCTGTCGGGTTCCGTTAGTTATACAAAAGGGAGATGACAGGGCTCCGTCTACCAAAACTCTGGCCGACGGGGCAGAGTAAAGCGCCCGGATTGCTGTGAGGAAGTTTTCCGTTATTCCAAATTTTCTTAGTGTAGCAAATGTGTATTCCCAATGAAGCCTGTCAAACGCCTTCTCCGCATCCAGTGCAAGGAGGAGAGAAGGCGTCCGACTCCTCCCCATATCTGCTGCCAAATTTAGCGCTCTCCTGGTGCCATCTGCTGCCTGTCTTCCTTTAACAAATCCCACCTGGTTGCTATGTACGATGTTAGGTAAGATTTGTGAAAGCCTTGTAGCCAGAATTTTTGCATAAATTTTTATATCTACATTTAGTAGTGAGATTGGCCTGTAATTCACTGTGGAGTCGGTTGGCTTTCCTGGTTTGGGAATTGCTACAATAATTGGTTGTAGCATTTCTTTTGGGAACTCGCCTATGGATATGGCTTCATTGAATGTTGAAGCTAGGTAAGGGGAGAGTATATTTGAAAATATTTTGTAGTACTCGTTGGAAAATCCGTCTGGACCAGGTGACTTAAAGTTTTTCAAAGTTTTGATGATTTTTTGGATTTCTTCTATGGATATGGGTCTATTGAGTTCTTGTAACTCGTTTTCTTTTTTGGGAAGGTTCATTTTGTTTAAAAATGTATTAATTATGTTCATATTTGGCTGGAATATAGAAGTGTCGTCTTTTAAGTTGTAGAGTTTAGTATAAAACTGCAAATTCTTCTGCTATATCTTGTGGGTGGGAGAGTTTTGTTTTGGGATCTTCTGCTTTGACTACGAATGGGATTTTGGTTCTGATTTGTCTTTTTTTAGCTTTGTTCGCCATAAGTTTTGAGGGATTATCAAATGAGGAGTAGTAATTCGCTCGCATGAAATCTGTGTTTTTATTGTGTTCTGCTAGTAGAAGTGATCTCAATTCTCTCCTCAGGGACAACAAGGTTCTCTGGTCGCTTATTATTTGGTGGTTTTGTAGTAGTTTTTCCTGGTTTTGTATTTGAGTTAGGAGATTGTTTATTTGTTGTTGTTTACGTTTCTTGCGTTGGGCACTCATTTTTATTAAAATACCTTTGGTGAAGGCTTTGTGGGCGTTCCCAATTGAGAAGATGGTTGCATCAGAATTTGCATTTAAATTGAAATATTCTTTTAGGTGGTTGTTAATTGTGGAGGTATTGTAGGGAGATTTAAGGAGTGTCACATTATTTTCCCACATTCTGGCATTGCCTAGGGCTTCTCCCAAAGCAAAGGTAAGTGTTATCGGGGCGTGATCTGACCAAGTGGTCAGTCCTATCTCAGAGGCAGTGATTTTCTGAAGTGTCCATCTGTCTACCAAGAACATATCAATTCTAGAGAAAGACTTGTGGCGTGGTGAGAAGAAAGTGTATTCTCTCGAGGAGGAGTCGAGGCATCTAAAAGAGTCGTATAACGACTCTTTATGTAGCCAGGGGAGTAATGTTGGGGCAGTTCTATGCTTAGCAGTAGTATCTATTGATTTGTCTGAGATTAGATTAAAGTCCCCACATATGACCAAGTCACCGTTTTGGAATTTTTTGATTTTTTTGATAATTTTGTTTAGGAAGGAAATCTGACCTTTGCTGGGTGCGTATATGTTTGCCAAAGTAATGTTTTTCTCATTAAGAGTGCCTACCAAGACAAGGCATCTCCCCCTTGTGTCTGCATATTGTTTTGTTAGCGTAAAATTTATGTTTGCTCTAAACGCTATCAGCACCCCTGCGTGTCTTTTTTCTACTGCATTTGCTGTAAATATCTGGGGGAAATTTTTGTTAGAGAAATTTGTGGTTGAATTATGCAGAAAATGTGTTTCCTGAATACACACTATGTCAGCTTTAGTACGGTTGGCGTCTCTCCATACAAGAGATCTCTTAAAGGGGGAATTCAGCCCTCTAGCATTCTGAGACAGTATTTTAACCGACATAATAGTTAGGTATTAGATGTATAGGTGTGGAAGTTTGTGGACTTTCTGCGCCTGGATTTTGCATATCGAGAATCATAATAAGAACATCAACAGAAAAGTCTGAACAGTCGCCTGCGGGTAGCTTCTTCAGGGTCTTGTAGAATCTCTGGGCGACGAACTGGAAAAAGAAACAGTTTAACAAAACAAATGTTAGAGCAGGAATTATTGCCTGCATTGTTTGGAAGGCGATATAATAGTCCACCTGACAGCGTCCGCCTTTTGTAGTAGGTAATTGATTTGACGTGTCCCGTTTTATTTAGGGTAGTTTGTTTTCTTTGTTGGGTTCCAATGAGATTAGGTATGATCCAGATTTATAAAGAAGTAAATTAAGACCACTCATTAACGACCTTTTTTGACCTCTGCAGCGAAGTGTCATTTTGTTTGTTATCAACTGGCAGTCCCCATTTAGACATGAGCTTTTTCCCCTCCTCAGGGGAGGTAGCTATATGTAGGATGCCATCTCTGTGGATCAGGAGTTTGGTGGGAAAACCCCATTTATATGGAATTTTCTTTGTATGCAGGGTGAGTGTAATGGGCAGAAAGGCTCTCCTTGCCTGCATTGTGGCAGGGGAAAGGTCAGCAAATAGGTGGATATTAGCATATGGTTCAGGCAGTGGATTTGCTTTACGTGCGGCCTGCATCAGGGCTTCCTTCACGTGAAAAAAATGAATTCTTGCGATAGTGTCTCTTGGTAATTTTTCTGGCACGTGACTAGGCTTAGGCAGTCTATGGATTCTGTCAATTGTGAGTTTATGTTGAGGAATGTTTGGAAGCAAGGCAACAATAAGGTTTGATAGGAATTCTTTCAATTCATTCTGACTGACGCTTTCGGGGATTCCTCTCAGCTTTATATTATTGCGTCTGTTCCTATCCTCTAAGTCTGCCATCTTGTTTTTCATAGCTGTGACTTCCTCTGTTAGGGCATAATGTGCGTCTATCAGGGAGTTATGCGATGTAGTAAGTTCTTTCATCTTGTTTTCTACGTGGTCTGTGCGGTCTCCTAATTCTTGTATGGAGGAGTTAAATGTTGCAGACATGGCGGAGATGTCGCTCTGAAGTGAGCCTCTCAGAGCAAGAATCATGTTTTTAATAAACCCCTCAGAAGCAGGTTGTTTAGAGGTTGGAACACTGAGAATAGGATCATCTTCCTCAAATGTGTGATTACATTGCTTAAATTGTGTGTGCTTTGTTACTGGGGACTGGGGAGACATCCTTGGTCTTTGTTTCTCTGGGCTAGCAGAGGGGGATGTGCTGCTGGATGCAGGCTGCTTGTGAGCCGACACCATTTTGATGGGAGTAGCAGGGCCGGGGTCTGCATCCATAGAAAAATGACTTACCCCCTCCTGGATGGCTGGTCGGGTGTGCATTCCCTCCATACTCTCAGTGGTGTTTGCGGCGCTTTCAGAGAGATGAGGGGAGTCGGGATGTTCGTAGAGCCTCTCATCCGAGGATGCAGGAGAGTGGTACCCACGGCTCTGCACTGTGAGATCGCGGTCAGCGCTCCGTGCTGAGAAGAGGTCCTTCACCTGCTTTACTTGTTTTATTACTGGGGACTGGGGAGACATCTTTTGTCTTTGTTTCTCCGGACTTGCAGAGGGGGATGTGCTGTTGCATGCAGGCTGTTTGTGAGCCGACGCCATTTTGATGGGAGCGGCGGGGCTGGGGTCCGCTTCACTAGTAAAGTGACTTACCCCCTTCTGGATGGCTGATCGGGTGTGCATTCCCCCGGCACTCTCAACGATGTCTGCAGCGTTTTCAGGAAGATGAGGGGAGTCGGGATGCTCAGAGCACTTCTCATCCGAGGATGCAGGAGAGTGGTACCCGCGGCTCTGCACTGTGGGATCGCGGTCAGCGCTCCACGCTGAGAAGACGTCTCTCACCCGCTGTGGCTGAGGCTTGGGAGGCTTCCTTTTTGTCATGGCTCTCAACATTTAGTATTGTTCCAACGGTAGGTGTAATTTTCTAATCTCTGGGACACATTTTTGGTTGCTTTTAGGCACTTGCTTGACGGAGCTTAAAGTTTTGCTACCGTCCTGGCTGCAGTCAGGCCACGCCCCCGTGTACTGCGTATTTTGACCCCACAGTATTTGAATGAATGTAAGAAATGCAGAAGGAAAAAGTTACAATTTTCAATTTTTTTTCGGCAATTTTTTAAATTTAAAAACAGTTTTTTTGTACAGGGTACATAGAAATAAAGACGTTCACCCCAAAATGGATACCCCCGTTTGTCCTGTGTTCAGAAACATACCCATTGTGGCCCTCATCTACTTACAGGACCCATGGCAAGGCCTATAAAGGAGGGAACACCCGTTGGATTTCAGGGCACAACTGAATAAATCCCAGGACCCTTTGCTTATTTGTACGGAATAAAAATTGACTCCCTAAAAATCCCCCCCCCCCCCGTCCACACACTCTGCACCCTTTTCGGCAAAATCTTAGATAAAAGTAATAATGTGAACTGTGTGGTATTTCCGAAGACAGGGGCAATTACGGAGGCTGGTTGGAATGGGCCCATGGGGCAATAAAACCGGTATCCCCCCTCCTCTTATGCTTTTTGGGGTCATTTCTTGACCTCAGTGGTGGGTATGGGGTGTAAAAAGTGGCGTCCCGTGAGTCTCCGTAAGCTTGATGGGGTGCGGCAGTCTCACACAGAAGGCGCTCAACAAGCTGCTCCTGGAACAGCATGAAGGCAAGCGTTCCCGGAGCTTCTTGTAAAATACGTATTACAAGTAGCAGTCTAAATAACGCCGGGCTCACGCAGCCATAGGCGGAATCCGCTTGCGGAGGCCCGCAGCGGGACCCCTTCTGTGAGCCCGGCTGTGACCCTGCGTACAGCCGCGTAATGTACTGCGCATAACTGCGTACTTACACAGGCGGTCATGTGCAGTACGCCTTTTTTGTTGTTTGTATTTCTCGCACCGTCGCTTAGCGATGACGCGGGTACCCGCAGCCCGTATACAATGTAGTTGCGTATGGGCTGCGGGTATATCCGTGAGCATGGAGCACAATAGGCTCTATGCTGCGGATAGCCGCGGTAAAATAGAACCTGCTGCGTTCTCTTTTCTGCGAGTGGATTACACAATTCCAACTAATTAATGTGAGCGGAATTGAGTAATCCAATGCGATTGATCTGCATATTAGCGCGGATCAGATGCATGCAGAATCCGTAATTCCTATCCGGTCATGTGAGACCGGCCTATGTTAGAGCGCTACTTTTTTATTACGTGACCGGCGACTGCTCAACGAGGCCACCTGTCACTGCTCCAGGCTCTCTGTGACCGTTGGTCGCTGGGAGCAAGGAGATTTTAAGTTTCCTGGGCTCCCCGACTCCTGCGCATGTGTCCGGCTTTTTGCCGGCAATCGCATGTGCAGAATTCGGGAAGGTTCACGAAGGAGGATTGCGTCGGCGTTCAAATATGGAGGCCTCTGGTAAAAAGTTTCATCTCCTCTCACCGATGGCATCGGTGAGGGGAGATGAAACTTCAAATTTTTTTAAAAACTTTTACGTGATCGCCATTATTGGATAATGGCGAACACGTGACCAGGAACCACTCACCGCGGCCCCCGGTGAAATCTCCAGGCTCTTGGCTACGTTTTGTAGCCAGGAGCAGGAAGAATTTAAATTATCCTGGCAATCCACAGCTTTTGCGCATGCGTCCGCCATTTTGGCGACGGGCGCGTGCGCAGAAGCTGGGGTAAGGTCCGCGGATTAATCCGGGGCCTTATGTACGTACTTTCATCCTCCCTCACGGATATGATCCGTGAGGGGAGATGAAACGTACGCTTTTTTAACTTTTTTAAAACTTTTTTTTACTTTTTTTTACTTTTTTTTTTTTACTTTACATGATCACTGTTATTCATTGGATAACAGTGATCACATGCTGGGTGAAATCCCTCTGCTGCAGGCTACACATGGCAGCCAGGAGCAGAGGGATTTTGAATTTCCCGAGGCTCGAGCCCCTCTGTGCACGAGCCCGATGTCAATCATCGGGCGCGCATGCGCAGAGGGAGACTTTGGGTCCCGGAACACCGGGGACATCGGCAGACCTGAGGTGAGTATTTTCACCTCCCCTCATGGATCCGATCCATAAGGGGAGGTGAAACTTTACTTTTTAAAAAACTTTTTTGCACTTTTCCGCGATCACCGTTATCCATTGTATAACAGCGATCGCGGTATCGGGGACCGCTCACTGCGGTCCCCGCTGACATCTCCTGCCTCCCGGCTACCTACAGGAGCCAGGAGATTTTAAATCTCCCATGCCGCCGGGCCTTTTGCGCATGCGGCTGACGTAATGCCGCCATCCGCGCATGCGCAGAAGACCGGCTTCGTGCGACGGACCCGGGTGAGTAATTTCAGCTGCCCTGATGGATCCGATCCATCAGGGCAGCTGAATATGTAAATTTTTTTGCACTTTTATTTGCTTTTTTGCGATCGGCGCTATCCATTGGATAGCGCCGATCGCATTGCCGGGGGGGGGGGGGGGGGGCGGGGTGTCCCTGCAGCCCAGGATGACAGCTCCATGCTGTCGGCTACTTGCGGGCACCGACAGCATGGAGCTGTCACATCCAGAGCCCACGTGGCTTTATTCTCTGTAGGACACATGTTTTTACGTCCTCAGAGAATAAAGCCCACTTCGGGAGGACGTAAAAACACTATGGGCTGGTCGTTAAGGGGTTAAAGTCTCCTTGCTCTCAGCGACCAACGGTCGCCGATAGCCTGGAGCAGTGACCTCGTTGAGCGGTTCCCGGTCACGTAATAAAAAAGTAGCTATCTACCTTAGGTCGGTCTCACTAGGAATTATGGATTCCGCATGCGTCTGATCTGCGGTAATACGCAGATCTATCGCATTGGATTACACAATTGCGCTTACATTAGTGGGTTGGAATTGCGTAATCCACTTGCAGGAAAGAGAACGCAGCAGGTTCTATTTTACGGCGAATATCCGCAGCATAGAGCCTATCGTGCTCCATGGTCACGGATATACCCGCTGCCCATACGCAACTACGTTGTGTACGGGCTGCGGGTAATACAAAAAAAAAGAATTGTACTGCGAATGACCGCCTGTGTGAGTAGGCAGTTATGCGCAGTACATTACGCGGCCGTACGCAGGGTCACAGCCGAGCTCACAGATGGGCTCTGCTGCGGGCCTCCGCAAGCGGATTTCGCCTACGGCTGCGTGAGTCCGGCGTTATTCAGACCGCGACCTGTAATATGTATTTTACAAGAAGCCCCGGGAACGCTTGCCTTCCTGCACTTCCAGGAGCAGCTTGTTGAGCACCTTCTGTGCGAGACCGCCGCACCTCCGCAAGCTTACGAAGACTCACGGAACGCTACTTTCTACACCCCATACCCGCCACTGAGGTCAAGAAATGACCCCCAAAAAGCATGAGAGGAGGGGGATACCCAGTTTTATTGCTCCATGTGCCCATCCCAATCAGCCTCCATAATTACCCCTGTCTTCGGAAATACCACACAGTTCACATTATTACTTTTATCTAAGACTTGGGGAACACCGAAAAGGACGCTAAGAAGGGGGGGGGGGGATATTTTTAGGGCGTCAATTTTTATTCCGTACAAATGAGCAATGGGGCCTGGAATTTATTCAGTCGTGCCCAGCAATCCAACGGGTCTTCCCTCCATTATAGGCCTTGCCATGGGCCCTGTAAGTAGGTTAGGGCCACAATGGGTATGTTTCTGAACTCGGGACAAACGGGGGTATCCATTTTGGGGTGAACGTCTTCATTCCTATGTACGCTGTACAAAAAAAACCTGTTTTTAAATTGAAAAAATTCTCAAAAAAATTGAAAATCGTAATTTTTTCCTTCTGCTTTGCTTAGATTCATTCAAATACTGTGGGGTCAAAATATGTAGTACACGGGGGTGTGGCCTAGATGCAGACAGGGACAGTCGCATAACCCGAAGCTCTGCTCACATTCAGCCTGCAAAGCGACTTAAAGCTATTCCAGCCTCACTAAAAATACATTAAAGTGGATCGGAGACCTTCTGCAAGAAGATGCCGAAGAGAAGGAGCAGAAAAACCCCGCTAAACAAGGTCTCGGACTTCTTCATTGCCCGAGGCCCAAGGAGACAGGGACCTCTGAGTAAAGATGGCTTCCTCTCACCTACAAGCTCCGGAGGAGGAGCGGTGGATTCACCCCTCTCACTTACCCGGTGACAGAAACCAGAACGCCAACCAAGAGCTGCAGAGACAGGAGACATCGCAGATCACATTCCGGCGCGGGGTGAGTGTTCCATCAGGGGAGAGTGATATGGCCGCTCCACATGGCTGCAAAATGGCGCCGACGGGCTATCAGCCACCATCTGCCCCCTCCATTCCTTCAGCAAGCCCTGAAAAACAGCGCCCCCGTCTCTCCCCACATACAAACCAACATCAGGGGGACCCCACACACGAGCCTGATCCCATTATAAGCGTCCCATCATCCAGTCACAGGCGGGTACAACTCCGCAATGGGAATTCCGTGTGCACCCACAGCATGGGTGGCTCCCTGGAACCCACCGGCGGTACATAGAAATATCCCATTGCAGTGCCCATCACAGCTGAGGTAGTAATGTCATGTTTAATGCAGGTGGGCTTCGGCCCACACTGCATGACCCAGTCAGACTGGGGTTCTTTAGAAGTGGAAACAGATGCATTTACAACTCCCTGTGGTCCCACAGCATGGGTGGGTGCCAGGAAGCCACCGGCGGTACATAAATATATCCCATTGCATTGCCCAACACAGCTGAGGTAGTAATGTCATGTTTAATGCAGGTGGGCTTCGGCCCACACTGCATGCCCCAGTCAGACTGGGGTTCTTTAGAAGTGGAAACAGATGCATTTACAACTCCCTGTGGACCCACAGCATGGGTGGCTCCCTGGAACCCACCGGCGGTACATAAAAATATCCCATTGCATTGCCCAACACAGCGGATGTAACGTCAGCTGTAATGCAGGTGGGCTAAAAATTCATTTGATTACACTGTAGGCGAGGGCCCACAAAAATTGCTGTATCAACAGTACTAATCTACATCAGAAAAATTGGCCATGGCCAACCAAGAGGGCAGGTGAAACCCATTAATCGCTTTGGTTAATGTGGCTTAATTGGTAACTAGGCCAGGAGGCAGCCCAGTTAAAATAAAAATTGGTGGAGGTGAAAGTTTCAACGCTTTAATAAGCATTGAAACGTATAAAAATTGTTTAGAAAAATTATATGATTGACCCTTGTGGGCCTAAGAAAAATTGCCCGTTCGGCGTGATTATGTGAGGATTCAGGAGGAGGAGCAGGAGGAGGAGGAGGAATATTATACACAGATTGATGAAGCGAAAAGGTCCCCGTTTTGATGGGGATACAGAACGATGCTTCCATCCGCGGGTGCAGCCTACCTATTGCTTAGGTATCGCTGCTGTCCCCTGGTGGAGAAGAGAAGTCTGGGGAAATCCAGGCTTTGTTCATCTTGATGAGTGTTAGCCTGTTGGCACTGTCGGTTGACAGGCGGGTACGCTTATCTGTGATGATTCCCCCAGCCGCACTAAACACCCTCTCTGATAAGACGCTAGCCGCAGGACAAGCAAGCACCTCCAGGGCATACAGCGCGAGTTCAGGCCACGTGTCCAGCTTCGACACCCAGTAGTTGTAGGGGGCAGAGGCGTCACGGAGGACGGTCGTGCGATCGGCTACGTACTCCCTCACCATCCTTTTACAGTGCTCCCGCCGACTCAGCCGTGACTGGGGAGCGGTGACACAGTCTTGCTGGGGATCCATAAAGCTGTCAAGGGCCTTAAAGAGTGTTGGCCTGCCTGTGCTGTACATGCTGCCTGATCTCCGCGCCTCCCCTGCTACCTGGCCCTCGGAACTGCGCCTTCTGCCACTAGCGCTGTCGGATGGGAAGTTTACCATCAGTTTGTCCACCAGCGCCCTGTGGTATAGCATCATTCTCGAACCCCTTTCCTCTTCGGGAATGAGAGTGCAAAGGCTCTCCTTATACCGTGGATCGAGCAGTGTGTACACCCAGTAATCCGTAGTGGCCAGAATGCGTGTAACGCGAGGGTCACGAGAAAGGCATCCTAACATGAAGTCAGCCATGTGTGCCAGGGTACCTGTACGCAACACATGGCTGTCTTCACTAGGAAGATCACTTTCAGGATCCTCCTCCTCCTCCTCTTCCTCCTCCTCAGGCCATACACGCTGAAAGGATGACAGGCAAGCAGCATGGGTACCGTCAGCAGTGGGCCAAGCTGTCTCTTCCCCCTCCTCCTCATCCTCCTCATGCTCCTCCTCCTCCTCCTCCTGAATGCGCTGAGATATAGACAGGAGGGTGCTCTGACTATCCAGCGACATACTGTCTTCCCCCAGCTCTGTTTCCGAGCGCAAAGCGTCTGCCTTTATGCTTTGCAGGGAACTTCTCAAGATGCATAGCAGAGGAATGGTGACGCTAATGATTGCAGCATCGCCGCTCACCACCTGGGTAGACTCCTCAAATTTTCCAAGGACCTGGCAGATGGCTGCCAACCAGGGCCACTCTTCTGTAAATAATTGAGGAGGCTGACTCCCACAGCGCCGCGCAAGTTGGAGTTGGTATTCCACTATAGCTCTACGCTGCTCATAGAGTCTGGCCAACATGTGGAGCGTAGAGTTCCACTGTGTGGGCACGTCGCACAGCAGTCAGTGCACTGGCAGATTAAACCTATGTTGCAGTGTCCGTAGGGTGGCAGCGTGCGTGTGGGATTTGCGGAAATGTGCGCAGAGCTGGTGCACCTTTCCGAGCAGGTATGACAAGTGGGGGTAGCTTTTCAGAAAGCGCTGAACCACCAAATTAAAGACATGGCCAGGCATGGCACGTGCGTGAGGCTGCCGAGCTGCAGAGCTGCCACCAGCTTACGGCCGTTGTCACACACGACCATGCCTGGTTGGAGGCTCAGCGGCGCAAGCCAGGGGTCGGTCTGCTCTGTCAGACCCTGCAGCAGTTCGTGGGCCGTGTGCCTCTTCTCTCCTAAGCTGAGTAGTTTCAGCACGGCCTGCTGACGCTTGCCCACCGCTGTGCTGCCACGCCGCGTGACACCGACTGCTGGCGACGTACTGCTGACACATCTTGATTGCGAGACAGAGGTTGCGTTGGAGGAGGAGGAGGAGGAAGGTGCTTTAGTGGAGGAAGCATACACCGCCGCAGATACCACCACCGAGCTGTGGCCCGCAATTCTGGGGGTGGGTAGGACGTGAGCGGTCCCAGGCTCTGACTCTGTCCCAGCCTCCACTAAATTCACCCAATGTGCCGTCAGGGAGATATAGTGGCCCTGCCCGCCTGTGCTTGTCCACGTGTCTGTTGTTAAGTGGACCTTGGCAGTAACCGCGTTGGTGAGGGCGCGTACAATGTTGCGGGAGACGTGGTCGTGCAGGGCTGGGACGGCACATCGGGAAAAGTAGTGGCGACTGGGAACCGAGTAGCGCGGGGCAGCCGCCGCCATCATGCTTTTGAAAGCCTCCGTTTCCACAAGCCTATACGGCAGTTCTAGGCTGATCAATTTTGCAATGTGCACGTTTAACGCTTGAGCGTGCGGGTGCGTGGCGTCGTACTTGCGCTTGCGCTCAAACTGTGGCACTAGCGACGTCTGGACGCTGCGCTGAGAGACATTGCTGGATGGGGCCGAGGACAGCGGAGGTGAGGGTGTGGGTGCAGGCCAGGAGACGGTAGTGCCTGTGTCCTCAGAGGGGGGTTGGATCTCAGTGGCAGGTTGGGGCACAGGGGGAGAGGCAGTGGTGCAAACCGGAGGCGGTGAACGGGCATCGTCCCACCTTGTGGGGTGCTTGGCCATCATATGCCTGCGCATGCTGTTGGTGGTGCCTCCCCAGCTGATCTTGGCGCGACAAAGGTTGCACACCACTGTTCGTCGGTCGTCAGGCGTCTCTGTGAAAAACTGCCACACCGTAGAGCACCTTGACCTCTGCAGGGTGGCATGGCGCGAGGGGGCGCTTTGGGAAACAGTTGGTGGATTATTCGGTCTGGCCCTGCCTCTACCCCTGGCCACCGCACTGGCTCGGCCTGTGCCCACACCCTCACTTGGCCCTCCGCGTCCTCGGCCGCGTCCACATCCTCTAGGCCTACCCCTCAGCATGCTGTATTACCAGTGATTTGATTTCCCAGGCAGGAAAGAAATTGGCGCAAGGCTGCACTCAACCGTAGCTGGTTGCGTCTGATTTTTTTACGTTCTCCACGCAACACACACGTACCCAGAGCCCTTAGGACTGACACAGGCAGGGCAAATATACTTTCTTCCCTTTTGTTTAAAAGGATAGGCCCACTGCGTCTATTCACTGAATAATAATTTTAATAACTGTGTTGCGGCCCTGCAAAACTGTCACAGAACTTTACTGTTGCAGAGTTACTAACTGTGGCAGAGCAGGTATTTCCCAGGCAGGAAAGAAATTGGCGCAAGGCTGCACTCAACCGTAGCTGGTTGCGTCTGATTTTTTTACGTTCTCCACGCAGCACACACGTACCCAGAGCCCTTAGGACTGACACAGGCAGGCCAAATAGAATTTTTTCCCTGCTTTTTACAAGGAACACCCACACTGCGTGTATTCAATGAATAATGTATGTCTTCTGGCCCTGCCTACACAATTCTATCCCTGTAGTATTAATGCCGGGTGCAATGGTCTGCACAGCCGGTTTTGAGAAAAAAAAAAAAATGCAACACTGCTAACAGCAGCCTGGACAGTACTGCACACGGATAGATGTGGCCCTAGAAAGGACCGTTGGGGTTCTTGAAGCCTACACTAACTCCTAACACTCTCCCTGCCTAACCCCCACTTCTGTCCCTATTGCAGGGCGCAATGCTCTGCAGATCCAATTTTGGAAAAAAAAAATAAAAAATACTGTGCTAACACAGTACTGCACACTAGTAGATGTGGCCCTAAGAAGGGCCGTTGGGGTTCTTGAAGCCTACACTAACTCCTAACGCTCTCCCTACAGCAGCTCCAGCACGATAGTACTTTCCCTCAGCTAAGTCACAAGGCATGTGTGGCGAGCCGCGGGAGGGGCCGATTTTTATACTCGGGTGACATCTGATCTTTCCAGCCAGAATTCATACCAAGTCTTGCAGGGACCTCTAATCAGAGGATTGGAGCCACCCGCTCTATATTTGGGTTTAGCTGGAAACCAAAGATCCTCTAACAGGGTAGCTCCATATGATCCCTCTGCTAGGTGGAACAAAGCTGGGTCCCTAATGGGGAGAGTGAGCTCCATCCAGTAACTTAGCTGCATCGCCCCATAGAAGTCCCTAATACAAGGCAAGTCGATTCCTCCTTCCGAGCGCCTTCTGATCATTAAGCTATATGCCAGGCATGATCTCCTCTGCCTCCAGACACAGCCCGAAAAAACTTTATGAAGGGTTTTCAAAAAAGTCTTTGGCAGAAAAATCGGGAGCATTCGGAGTTTACAGAGAATTGTCGGGCGCACATAGGATTTTAGTATATTCTTTCTGCCAAACTAGGAAATGAAGGGCAGATCATAAGAGTGAAGCGTGGCCTCAACCTGAGCAATTAGGGCTGAAAATTATATGCATATAGGTCTTCGGTTTTCTTTGGTAAGTTTGATGTCCAGATAGTCAACTGATGAATTGGACCATGAAAAGGGGGAGCTGGATTTTAAGAGGCCACAGCGAGCATCCGGGATGGAAACATTCAAAATCGTGGATTAAGAAAAATTAACTTAAAAATTTGAAAGGACACAAAAGTCCCCCAGAAGCAAGGTGAGTCTAGGAACACCACCCTCCGGCTCGGAGATCACAAACATGATGCCATCTCCGAAAGCTGCGGCTGATAGAGAGTGGGGTCCGAAACTCAAGCCTTTAATATCCGAGTCTAGCCTCACCCTCTGAAGGAGGGGTTCTAATGCAAGAATAAAGAGGGTTGGGGACAGCGGGCAGTCCTGTCAAGTACCGTTGTGAATGTCAAAAGGAGGGGACAGCATTTCATTAATTTTCAATCTTGCATAAGGTTTGGAGTAAAGTGAAAAATCGCGGTAATGAAAGGTGGGGGTAAATTGAATTGGTGGAGAACAGCCTCCATGTAAATCCAATTAACCCTATCAAAGGCCTTTTCGGCATCAGTTCCCACAAAAACCAGAGGGATACCTTTGGACTGGGCATATCCTGTGGCATGCACTAACCTGAGACAATTGTCTCTTCCCTCTCTCCCTTCAACAAAGCTTGCTATTAATGAGGGAATATAGTCATCTAGATGTTTAGCTAACAACTTCGCCCATAACTTAACATCTAAGTTTATCAGTGAGATTGGCCTATAGCTGCCACACAATTCAGGGTCTTTGCCTTCTCTTTGTATAAGCGTAATATGCGCTTCTTGGGATTGTTTGGGAAGAGATCTTCCTTGAAGTAACGCATTAAACAGATCTTTTAAACGTGGAAGCAAGATTGATTTTAATGATCTATCATAGACTATGGGCAGGCCATCAGGTCCAGGGCTTTTCTGCACTGCGAGACGCACAAATCTCACACTATTACGAACTCCATTCTTGAATGAGGTCATATACATGAGTGATTTTTTTTTTTTTTCCCGCATCGCATAGGGCTGCGGGAAAAAAGTTGCGGCATGTCCTATCTTTGGGCGTTCATTCGGAACATATTGCCCATTGTTTTCAATGGGACAGGAAAACATCGCACTGCATATGATGTGCGCGTGGGTGCGATGTGAGGTTTCCCATGGAAAACAATGGGAATCACTTGCTGATCCTCCGACACGGCTGAAGCAACTGTTCTGTAGTGATCGGAGGCGTTTTTGATGCAAAAATGCCTCGCACCCGCGGGTACATCATACATGCACAAGCGCGATATCAGGACAAGTGTCACGGCCCAATATTGTGCTTGGCCCTGTGTAGGAAGCCTTAAGAAGTGTAAGATGCAGATAATAGAAATTGTCTTGTACTTCTTGTTTCACGCATAAAACAGGACGCTGCGGCAGAGGAATCTGAAAACGTCTGCAAAGGAAAACTGGAGAGTTTTCCTGAAGTGACGGATCAGGTTCCAGCTCTCGTCTTTCAGAGGGTCTGCGCAAAATAAAAGCAGCAACTGGACTTATTGTTCTGGGAAACGCAACTCTTTTCCATTGCACTATTTTCAATTCTTCTTTTTATAACAAGATGAAATGTGGACGACAATTTTGCATTTCCCTTCTGGCCAGTAGGTGGCGGTATAATGATATATTCTCTATCAGTGACTCATGAAGCTTCCTGGAAATTGTCTGGCTTCACTGTGTGTGTGTGTGTGAGTGTGTGTAACCTCGATGTGTAATAAATAAGAATATACTCCTCAGGTTTGTCATCAGGATCCTAGAGAGTGGAGAAAAGGCAGAGGTGCAGATAATTAGACAATATCTCAGCAGCCAAAGAGCTGACAGTTTCTGTAAAGGGATCGTCGCATCGGAGGTCCGACTGCTGAACCTTTCAGAGGGGCTACAGGTGGCCGATGTGGGAGAGATGTGATATTACAGGAACCCGTCACATCCTACGAGCCCCGTAAACTGAAGTTATCGGCTCATAGAAGGAGCGCTGAATGCGGGTGTGTGACCTTTATACTCTCCCGCCTCCCGTTCTCTCCCCGTCAGTCCGCAGAGTCGTTGCTCGGTGCGTGGAGCGCCATCCACCTGCATGTGCGCACGCTGTGCTTTCATGGTGACATAATGAGCCAGCGATACGGGGGGCTTTTTCCTGCAGTCCTGTGTAGCTTCATTCCCATCATCCCCGTATCAGTCACTTATCTGAGTGCCCGCCTCTGTTTGGATGTCACAATATTATTATATATTATATTATTTGATTTGTGGGTCACACGCCCAGAAGATCCGCAAATCAAGCCGCCCATGGGGATACATGGGCGTCCGCAAGTGAAATAAAACATGCGGATTTGATTTTGGTCCGGAAAAAAAAACGCAGCATGCTCCATCTCACTGTGGATCCCATACGGACGGCCTTTATTGAAGTCAATGGAAGCCATCAGATCCGCAGCCTGTCCACAAGTGAATTGCGGATGGGTCGCAGATTCCGCGGGAAAGCAGGAGTTTAAAAAAAACAACTCCACTGCACATGTGTGGCGGCGCGCCGGCCTGCACTCCTGCACACGTCTGTGGTGAAGAAAAGAGATGACCGGGGGCGGTAAGTAGACTCCCGCAGTGTCCTCTACCACAGGCAGGGTGGGATTCCACTGTGAGCTCCCGCATGCGGAATCCGATCCACCCGTGGACATGAGGCTTTACTAGGACTTTTCATGGGTAATCTGAGTTCAGTTTCCATATTTTGGCTGCAGACGAGCGTATTGTATGTAATACAGATGAGTATTACGGCCGTGTTACAGATGACATTACAGCCGTGTCTTCAGTATTTCAGCACTATTTGCCTCCATATATATCAATTTCTTCTGGGCAAATACTGATCTGTATTTCCCCGATAGTGAAGAATACAGATATGTGGGCAAATGCGCAAAAAACAGGAAATGCTGTGTTTTTATAAAAAGGCTACAGCCATGTAACAAGTCCTATAGACGTACATTAGCTCCATATTATGGTACGCAAAACACGGACCGAATACAGAGCTCAAATATGCTCATCTGAAAGAGACTTAGTGGTTTTATGCATTTGGGGTTATATTTTTAGGATTTTCTCTTTTTTGCTAGTACTTGTTATTTCCTGTCATCTCTTTTAGCGCTCTTTCACATGAAAGTATTTCAGTCAGTATTTTGCATCAGTATCTGTAAGCCAAAAGCAGAAGCGTATCCAAAATCCCAGGGGAAGATTGCCCATATAAGAGATTGGCCATATATTCCATCGGGCCGACCGTCCCTTAGGTACATGCTGGGCCGCCACTGTGATTTATTATATACAGGGGGGCCACTTCACTGATAAGTTAGTAGTACCGGCCGACCCTCGGTATAATAAGCTGCAGTGGTCCACTACCGGAGGGGGGAGGAAGCACAGGGTAGAGCAACAGGCGGCTTCTCCTCCTTCCCCTCTCTGTCCACCTAAATGAGTGAGCCTCATTGATTGGTGGACAGAGGGGGGAAGGAGAAGTCTGCTGCTCCACTAATCACAGTACAGCTCCTAGCTGTCACATGGCCCCTCCGCAGGGGACACCTGGCTGTGAGCAGGTGTGGAGGCAGGAGCAGGATCCTGCCTCCCCCACGGAGTACAGCTCCAGAGGCTGCAGAACTGCAGACAGCCCCGGCAGTGTCGGCAGGCAGAGATGGAAGTATTTATTTGAGTGTAAAAGTATGCCTGTGTGTGTGTATATATGTATGTATAATACTGCTACAGTATTATACCTCACACGGGACGAAATTGTCTACAGGACGGGGGAGGGGGCTTGAAATATAAGCCCTACCCAGAAAATAAGCTGTAGCTGAAGGGAAAAAAAAAGTATACATCACCTAGAAGCGCTGTCCTGCATCATCTCCCGGGTCCCCGGCACTGGTCTTCTCTTCTGGCCGGGGATTGAAAAATCCCCGCCTTCTGAAAGCGCTGCCTGTGATTGACTGTCGCTTAGCCAATCACAGCCAGAACCCGATGAACCAAAGTTGCATTGCGCCGCATAAAAAAAAACCACGTTTTCATGCGATGCAGCAGAGAGGAAGGCTCCATAGGGAAACATGGGCTACAAAACCTTGTGTGTCGCTGGCAGACCTGCGAGGTTTTTGTGTCGGGTAGCTGAATGCTACAAAATAGAGATGAGTGAGCACCAAAATACTCGGGTGCTCGGTACTCGAGCCGAACTTTCCGCGATGCTCGAGAGCTCATTTCGAGTAACGAACCCCATTGAAGTCAATGGGGGACTCGAGCATTTTTGTATGGGACCGATGCTCCGCATAGCTGATGACTTCTCAAACGCCAGAAAACATCTGAAAGTCATGGAAACACCACAGAAACAGATAGGGAAGGGCAGTGGCAGCATGTATGGCTGCATCTGAGGCACCCAGGTCCCACTATTAAGCCAAAATGGGGGTAAGAGTCTGGCGTCACCCCCCTAACAATTTACTTGGGACAAACCCTCATTAGCAAGGCACACGCGCTGGCACATCTTAGCCAAAGCACCACGCTACCTGCAACCAAGGACAATCACTGCTTGCGGGTGACCCCGCTGCCTCTTCTCCTGGGTTACATGCTGGCATTGCTGTCCAAACCCCCGCACGACCCTGCATCCACAGCACACACAAAACTTTCCCTGCACAGTGTTCAGCTGCCCTCATGCCACACGCTCGCTTCAAAGCCACACCACCCTCATGTCTAGTTATAAGTGCGTACTGGATGAGAAGGAACCGGAGGCACACACTGCAGAGGGTTGGCAGGGCCAGGCAGCGACCCTCTTTGAAAGTGTGGGCGATAGCCCACAATGCTGTTGAGAATTGATGATAGATTGACGTACCAGCCTCCACCTTGTGTGACCCAAGGTGCTGTGAGTTACATAGCAATGGGAAATCCATGTGTCCCCACACATTTCATTCTGTGTAGGTGTCAGTTAGCTGAGCGATGCGCTAGGAAAGCCGTCATTCAGTGTATTTGTGCCAGATAGCTAAAACACCGCAATGGGAAATCTTTGTGCATCCACAGCTTAGGCGAGCCCATGAAACACAAGGAAAGTATTAATAACTCTGCCCATGACCTTGGCCTCTGCACACACCCTCATCAATTGTGGGCATAAAGCGGACTCTGATGCTAATACAGCAGTAAAGGTCTCATTAAATTAGTTACAGTTGCTTTCATCGCTCCAAAGACTGGATTAACCAGGAAGAAGTTCCACGAGCCAAACCTGGCGCAGTTGCATTTCCCCCAGGACATAGGTCTCTGCCCACACCCTCAGCAATCGTGGGCATAAAGCGGACTCCGATGTTAGTACTGCAGTGAACGTCTCATTAATGCAGTAACGCTCCTCTTGTTTGGCCCAAACCAGTGTCTTAGATAGCTGTGGTAACACGAGAGAAAATACATGTTGCCGAGTGCTGATCCCCTGACCCCAAGCAGGAGGAGGAGGTGGCATTACAAGGCCAAGAAACCATGACCAGGACCCGCTATAGTCTGTGTGGGAAGTATTTGAGCGGGCCCTGGGTCAGGCTTGGTCCCAGCCTGCACCTTGTGTGACCCAAGGTGCCCTGAGTTACATAGCAATGGGAAATCCATGTGTCCCCACACAGATAGCTCAACACCGCAAGGGAAAGTCTTTGAGTTTCTTGGGCTCGCCTATGCTGTCAGTGCACAAAGATGGTATTACTCCCCCGGCGCCCAGCCCCAGAAGGACGCAGAAGACAAAATTCAACAAAAGTTCTTTTATTCAAGACACAGCAAAGGCACTCCATGACTAATTTACTGATTGGTCACTCCCTTTTAAGAAATTGTTAAAAAGTTGCACAATAAAATGTGAATATATTTCACGAAAAACATTGCTCTTCCTTTTTTGTCGCCGCACTAAATAAGTCAACTTTATATTAAAAGTGGAGACAATTCTTAGGCTATGTTGGATTTTAATACATGCCTTAATGAACATTGCAGGTGTATTGGTGTTGAAACGTATCCTTTTTGAAGCATATAAGTAGTTAACGATTACAACTACATGACTAGGAGAAGAAATTTAGTACAAGCAATGGAACCACATTCGTAAGCTCGCAACACCACAACCTAGCGTTACATTAGCCACGCACCAGGAGGACATGAAAGCAACGTGTGTTACCCTTTTTTATTCCACCTTTTTTTCACTGAAATCTTGACAGAATTTTACATCCCTGTCGGATAGCGGAATTCTGTGTTTGCTGTTATATCTCTCGCCACAATATTGAGGGCCTGTAGTTGCACACATTTGGCACGTGGTGACAGTACTAATTTCTGTGGTGTTACGTTTTTCTCCGTCGCAGGCCGATCCACTACCAATTTTGCTTTCGTCACACTTGACGGATATACGGCAAGCGGAAATGCTGATGGGAACCGCCCGACAGACTGCCCCTGTGCACATCAGCATTTTTTGTAGTTTGGTTCATGTTCGAACTCCGGTAACATACATTACACTAGAGCGAACATGAAGATACACACGAAAATAAAGAAAGAAAAACAACAAAGAAGGGCAATGACACCGAGAAGTGAGTTACCCCAACCTTGGAGGACAGCAAGGCAGCGGAATTAACACACTACACGCACATACACAATCCATCACGTACAGTCGCACAGCCTGCGAATAATTTCACGGTCATGCCACTGACGGGAAGGAATGTGTGTGCCTTGCCTATTTAGCAGCAGAGCAGATAGTAGCCGGCAGTGAGCGATGTAAGAAATTGCACCCCAATCTTTCCCATGACCATCCGTTAGGATTTCTGGGACACCAGGCAACTCCATGCAGTGTTACAAAAGGCAGCATCACAACGGAACCAGCACTTTACAATGGTTGCGTCTAAGACATTGCAGTTATCCCCATGCAACAGTTGTGATCACTGCAATGTCGTATAACTGATGAAAGAGCCTTCTCTTGTACTGGATTGAGATCCGGTTGGTGGCGAGTACATTACCGAGGTGGTGTGTTGCGATGTCTGATGCAGAGGGCTGCTCATCAGTGAGAGAAAAGATGATTGGGAAGGGGAAGGGGAGCCGCCAGAGACCGTGTCGCCGTAGCCAGTGTCTTGAGAGACATGGTGCATGGGGTATCCCGTTGTTCTAGAAACCCTGGCAGGTTGATCAGGGAAAGATTGGGGTGGAGGCAACATGCGGTTTGATGGTGATACTGCAAAGGCTGCATTTTTCATAGCCAAAGTAATGGCACAGCTATCGGCAATGGGCCTTTGAGAGGCAAAAACCTCTAGAACAGCGTAAAGAACGGGCGCAATAGCCCACTGACGCTCCGAGCTCAGTTCACAAATGCGTGACGCAATGGTGGCACCCATTGTGTCCCACTGATCCTCCGTGTCAGCCCGCCGCAATAACGCCAGCGCCTCTTGGGTGGCATCTATCTGGTTATTCTTCCGACGCGGACGAGCAGCAACGCTGCGGCTCGTCTGCTCGGAACTCACCTCCCTGCTCCTGCCTGCTCTGCTGCCAGGGGCAGTACTACTGCTACGCGACACGTTTTGTTCCCCAACTTCCGGTATTACTGAAGTGGGGTACAAATCGGGCGTGCTCCGCTGGCGGTCTTCCAAGGTTGGGGTACCTTCTCTGGGCACATCATCCCGCGACTCATGTTCCGGCCCTTCTGTGTCGGCTATACCGCTTTCGACCGTGGGAGGCGCGGCTGTGATGTTCCCGCTGGATCTGTGGACGAAACAAGAGTACCGTTTAGAGGCATACAACCTCAAAATGCAACCTCAGTGACGCCGAGCTGTAAGCTTGTCGATAAATTTACACTTACGGACGCAATACTCGACTTGTTCTGAGGAACAGCAGTATTTCCTGGTGTGGACACTTTTTCTTTGACGGGGACATGTCGCTTTTTTCACAGTCCTTTTCATGTTTCTTGAAGTGGTCCCGAACTGACCGCCACCGATTCTTGACAGCTTTAACTGCAAAATTACAGATGGCAATTAATGGCTTTTAAAAGCAGTCTGCAAAACTCTGTAATCCACCGAACGCTGCAATAAACAGTGTGTTTAGATGCAGTACAGTTGTAATGTAAGTACATCCGAGAAAGAACAACCAAAGCGTTACAACCAATAGTGTAAACTTATGGATTTCACTTTGGAGGCCAGCAGTAGCGGAGTCCCAATCGGGATACATCCCAGAGCAGACCGCAATCCAGGCGTCCGCCTTTAAGTCACAGTCACTGTAGCCCGGCTCGGCTGGGTCCCAAAGCACAGGCCTACTTTCAACCTGCAGGGAGGGAGAAAAGAAAAAAACAAGTTGAATAGCATTACGAGTGGGGTGGATATGGTTGTGTCAGCGGACACTACACTCACCAAGGTTATCATCCTGACGTTGATCCCCATGCGTTGATACCAGGCCATTTTCCGGAAAGAGGGATGACTGTGCAAATGGACTGTGCTTGGCGACTGCAGAAAATGTAGGGCTTCCTGTGAGCTATCAGAAAATGTTCACATTTCATCATATACACAACATGATGGGCCACTAGCGCACAATTGCAAGTCTCCAAAAATAACGACGAGCCTCACATCTACACAAGTGACATGCCGAAGGGAGAGCAATTCTGTAAAAAAGGAAAAGTGATAAAAAATGTTTGCAGCTTCCTATTTGTAACTCAGGGTAGGCAATGCAAACAGGGACTAAACGCGTGGCCTCGCCCGTGCAAAGGAATGCCATGCAACAGGGTGGGTGGCCATAGAAAGGTGGAAATTACCTACTTAACGCCGACCGTGCCCCTTTGAAAGGAACGCCATGCAACAGTGGAGCAATGCAGGGGAGGAAAACAGCGACTACCGTGGTTTGCAACGAGAAAAAAAAAGGGCGCAAAAAAAGCGCCACGCTGCGAGGAGAGAGCACAAGAAGGTGGGGTGGAGCTAGACGCGTGTTGCCTGCAACGCATATGGTGAAGTAGTGCATTGCCTTTTTTAGCCGAGGTTGACGATCGTGCCGCTGCTGGTGGTGGTGGTTGCGATGCTGGTGGTGAAAGTGGTGGCGCTGGTGCGGGTGGTGGTCCCGTTGGGTGTTGTTCTCCCGGTGGTAGTGGTATAGCTGTTGATGGTTCTGGTGGTAGCGCTGCTGTCGGTGGTGGTAGTCAAGCTGGTGGTCCCGCTGTGGGTAGTGGTGCCGCTGCTGCCGCTGGCGGAGATGGTAGCGTGGGGGGGCTTGGTTATGTTCCCTCTGAGGGTTGTGTTTTCGCTGGCGGTGGTGGTAGCAGTGCTGGTGGACCCGCAGGTGGTTGCGCTGATCCTGGTTGTGCCGCTGCCGGTGGTTGTGGGCTAACAGCTGGTTCTGTTGGTGGTTGTGGTGGCAGTGCTGCTGCCAGTGGTGGTAGCTGTGGTGGGCCAGCTGCTTGCCCCACTGGGGCTAGGCGTGGCCTCGCTGGGGGTTGTAGTGCTGCTGCAGGTGGTGGTAGCTGTGGTGGGCCTGCTGCTTGCCCTGCTGGAGGTTGTAGTGCTGCTGCCGGTTGTGGTAGCTGTGGTGGGCCTGCTGCTTGCCCCGCTGGGGGTTGTAGTGCTGCTGCCGGTGGGGGTAGCTGTGGTGGGCCTGCTGCTTGCTCCACTGGGGGTTGTAGTGCTGCTGCCGGTGGGGGTAGCTGTGGTGGGCCTGCTGCTTGCCCCGCTGGGGCTAGGCGTGGCCCCGCTGGGGGTTGTAGTGCTGCTGCCGGTGGTGGTAGCTGTGGTGGGCCTGCTGCTTGCCCCGCTGGGGGTTGTAGTGCTGCTGCCGGTGGTGGTAGCTGTGGTGGGCCTGCTGCTTGCCCCGCTGGGGGTTGTAGTGCTGCTGCTGGTGGTGGTAGCTGAGGTGGCCCTGCTGCTTGCCCCGCTGGGGCTAGGGGTGGCCCCGCTGGGGGTTGTAGTGCTGCTGCCGGTGGTGGTAGCTGTGGTGGGCCTGCTGCTTGCCCCGCTGGGGCTAGGGGTGGACCCGCTGGGGGTAGTGGTGCTGCCGCCGATGCTGGCGGTGCTTTTCCCGCCACTGACAGGGTTTGAAATTTCCCGCCTGTGGCCCAGTTTTTTTTTCCCCTGGGCGTGAGTGAAGTCCCTACCGGTGTTGCTGATAGTGCTGGGGGGGGGGGGGGGTCTTCTGCCGCTGGGTGTGGTGCTGCTGGCGGAGCTCCTGCTCCCTGCTTCCTCTCTGCATGCAGTCCAGGATGAAATGGTGCCAAGCGGCTAAAATGGCCGCTGTACCACTTCCTGTGAACAAACTTTATTGCCCCTCTTTTCACATGCGAACAATCTGCTGCGGAACCGCTCAGAAAAACCGCGACCAAAAAAGCAATAGCGGTTTTCATAGCGGTTTTTGCTGCGTCTATGGGGCCATATGGGAAAAAAAAGCGCTGCGGAAAGGTTGAAAGAATGGACATGCTGCATCTTTCAAAACCGCAACGCAGTTGCTTATCCGCACTGCGGCTCTGCGATAAATTTTACGCCATGTGAGAACGAGATTTTGGCCAAACACATTTGCACTGCATTGCACTGCAACCGCGCCCCACCAACCTCCATTGAACTAATCCACAGTCTCCCCTGGCCCCTCCACTCTAAGTTCCCTCTACAGTATGGGACATTCCCCTGCTGTAGAGTGAACTTCGAGGGGGCGGGAGAAGGGCGTGGGCCAGGAGAGACTGTCAATATTCAGTGTAATAGCAGCTGTTCAGTACTGAACAGCTATGTTAGGTGCATGGAGAGGGTCAGGGGAGAGCGAGGAGTGAAATCTCCTACAGCCACCCCGCTGTGAAGCAAGGAAACCTGCTCCTGTGCAAAAGCACATGAATGGGCACTTGCTGGGACAAGTGTTGGGCATCTTCTGAGCTGCTGTATCTAAGCTGTGCAGACGTATCTACGCTGGAACAGCTTAGATACGTCTGCACAGTAATGGGGTCACCATTACTGCTGGGGCAACAACTATAATGTGTGATACTGTCTGCCAAGCTAATGTATCTAAGCCAATCATGGGTGATACATCTGCTGAGCTGCTGTATCTAAGAAGATCCTATGTGGTATGTCAGCTGAGCAGATGTATCACACAGGTTCAGCTTAAATATATCAGCTTGGCAGGCGGTATAACACATTATAGTTGTTGCAGCAGTAATGGTGACCCCCCAGTAGTTGCCCCAACAGTAATGGGGACCCCCCTAGTAGTTGCCCCACCAAATTCTTTAGTCTATCCAGATGCACAGCTCAATGAAGTGTTCCAGGTTAGCAGATGTCTCCACTCTGGCAGTTCATCCGTTACTCACTCAGATAATCCCCGCCAGATTTGGATCTGTTGTGCAGCTGGATTCCACATTTTAGACCCCTATTACTTCCGCAGCAGACACAACTCCAGCTCCATTCCCACAGTCAGTTTCTGCAGCTGGATCTGATCCTCGTTTATCTGCCCCGCACGCTACGAGGGAGATCCTAGAAAATGTTTTGGGTTTATTAATCAGTGCTCGCTACATTTTGAGCTGTTGTCTCACCGGTTCCCCACTGACCACCCTAAAAGTGGCTTTTATGAAGTCTCACCTATCCAGACAGCGTTGGTCTGGGTGAACCTTTTCTGGGAGAGGGATAATACTATGGTTAATGTCCTAAGTATATTTGTGGAGATGTTTCAGAGGGTGTTTAATGAACTTGGTCGTACTAGTTTGGCTTCCTCCTTCCTGCTACATCTACGCCAGGGTAGTCTCACTGTGGGGCAATAAGTTATCAAGTTTAGAAACTTGGCCTCGGAGTTGGGTTGGAACAATGAGGCCATGGTAGTGGCATTCTGGAAGAGTTTGACAAGTCGCATCAGAGATAAGTTGGCTGATCGCGAGTTACCAACGTCAATGGACGCCTTGATCTCCCTGGCCACGAGAATTGATCTCTGCTTCCAGGAGAGGACCAAGGAGGCTACCCAGGAGAAGTCGATCTGCCTGGCACCCAAGGACCAGAGACCGCTTTTTGTCCTACCTACTATCTTCGGGTTCGGTGATCCTGAGCCCATCAGGTTCATCAGCTCAAATTAACTGAGGAGGAGCGCATGCGCAGATGCTCTACAAAGCTGTGCATGTACAGTTTATCATAAAGTAGTTCTCTCCACTCAGAGATTTCTTTGTTAGTTCTTCCAAGATCCACCAGTACCGTTACTAGGCCTGCCCTGGCTTTGTCTGTATAATCCCACCTTGGATTGGAGCTCTGGCAGCATGTTACAATACAACCTGTTTGTTGCCCCTCAGTGCTTCAGAACCTCCAGGGTCTGCCAAAGAATTCTTATTTGTTACAGTATCCTGCAAAGGTGACGCAGAAATCCCCAGTTAGTCACAACAATTGTTTGTCTCCTCTCCACTCACCTAAGGGAAGCAGCGACTTGATGATATGACTCCTCCGAAACCATCAAAACTCCTCCTGTTTCCCTGGCCATAACAGACGTTGAAAACAGAGTCATGGATGGCTCGGTCCTAGATGGGGTTCTTTGTCTTCAGGGGGACGTTGCAAAGCAAGTTACTTGAGCTCTCGACAACAATCCGTGGATCTTCTCCAGAATGGTTCCACTGTAAGGAATTGTAACATTAAGCTACTTCAAGGCCTTACTTCATACTCTGAATATACCATTTCTGATTATATAAGTAGTTGCTTTGTCTGTTTTATCCTGTTCCTGTATATCTGTTAATTCTATATATGTTCTTTGTGTGCATTTGTCCATTTCCTTCCAGTCTGTGCATAGTTACCATTCCTGTGTCTTGTCAGGACAGTTAGCCCAGAGGCTCCAGTGCTGGGCTGTGCTTATCAGGACACCTACCCTGCTTTTAGGCAGGGATCTTTTCATCTTCCTGATTTGTTAAGGACAAGATTCCCCGTCTGAGTTTGCCTTGCAACTGGGATCAGCTGCCAACCGCACCAGGCCTGGTCCAAAAGCCAGACTGCTTAGCTAGCACAGTGGGTCCACACTCAGAGTTCCAAACAACAATGATGATAGATGTGCATGACTAACTAGACAATATAATCACAAGACTCTATAGACAATAGGGGTATAATTGCAAGACAATGTTGATACTATGTCCAAATATTAGCATGGTTCCAGCAAGTCTAAAACTCAGTTATACAATCCCTATAATTTTATATATTGAACATTAATGGCTGTTCAAATACAATATGGAAGGTTACAAATAACCAATTACATTTTCACCCATGACCCTCAACAGGGGCTACGGATCTCTGCCTGGGTCCTAGTGTACCTTGATGCCACCAGAAGCTAGGGGTTTGACAGGGCATAGATAGAGGAACGCCCCAGTCATGCCCCTAGCTCCCGATTGGCTAAAATCTTTAAGGTCCTAGCAGCGTGTGCAGTGATTTTTGCCTGTGCTGGAGGGTTTGGGTTACTTTTCCTGTTAGGCTTAGATTATTAGCTGTCAATGCTTCCACGTTACAGCTGTAACATGGCAGCATTTAGAGCTAATAATGTAAGCCTAACATGAAAACTAACCCGAACCCTCCAGCACAGGCAAAAATCACTACACATGCTGCAGCGATCAGTCTCACCTGAACAGCCATCCCCCGTTCCATCTCAATCGTCATCTACACGGCACTGCAGTAATCCCCCTGCTGGTATCGTGTGGCTCCGCTCCCTCACTGCTCCATCCGCCTACTTTTTGGCACGCCAGTGTGTTGGCTCTCATTTGCATGCTGCCCGGTGTCTCTCTTTTCCCTCCCGCCCGGCCTGTCTGTGCCCAGTCCCGGCTAGGGTCTCTGTGCCCCGTCCCTACTGGCAGCTCTGTACTCGGTTCTGACCATCGGATCTGTGCCGCTTACAGGTGGGGACCCCATATTTCAGCCACAGTTCAGTACTATTCACCAATCAAGTTGCTGTAATTCACACACCTGACACACGTGACACACATGACACACGTGACACATGTGACACACACACGTGGCACACATGACACACACACATGACACACACACGTGACACACGTGACACACACACGTGACACGTGACACACGTGACGCACGTGACACAAACGACACACACATGTGACGCACGTGACACACACGACACACACGTGACACACACACGTGACACACACGTGACACACACACGTGACACACACACGTGACACACACGTGACACACACGTGACACACACGTGACACACGTGACACGTGACACACGAGACACACACAAGTGACACACACACACGTGACACACACACGTGACACAGGTGACACACACACGTGACACACACACGTGACACACACACGTGACACACACGTGACACACGTGACACACACACACGTGACACACGTGACACGCACGTGTGACACACGTGACACGCACGTGTGACACACGTGACACGCACGTGTGACACACGTGACACGCACGTGTGACACACGTGACACACGTGACACGCACGTGTGACACATGTGACACACGTGACACACACACACGTGACACACGTAACACACACACACGTGACACTCACACGTGAAACACGTGACACACACGTGAAACACGTGACACACACGTGACACACACACGTGACACACACGTGACACACACGTGACACACACGTGACACACACACATGACACATGACACACACGACACACACAAAAAAGTGACACACACATGTGACACACACACGTGACACATACACACACGTGACACACACACGTGACACACACACGTGACACACACACACACGTGACACACACACGTGACACACACACACACGTGACACACACACGTGTCACACAGACACGTGTCACACACACATGTGACACACACGTGTCACACAGACACGTGTCACACACACACACGTGTCACACACACACGTGACACACACGTGACATACACGTGACACACACGTGACACACACGTGACACACACACGTGACACACACGTGACACACACGTGACACACGTTACACACACATGACACACGTGACACACACGTGACACACACACACGTGACACACACACGTCACACACACGACACACGTGACACACACATGGCACACACACGTGACACACACACACACGTGTCACACACACACATGTCACACACACGTGACACACACGTGACACACACACACATGACACACACACACACGTGACACACACACACACGTGACACACACACGTGACACACACGTGGCACACACACACGTGACACACACGTCACACACACACGACACACGTGACACACACACGTGACACACACACACGTGACACACACACGTCACACACACGACACACGTGACACACACACATGGCACACACACGTGACACACACACACGTGTCACACACACACATGTCACACACACGTGACACACACGTGACACACAAACGTGACACACACACATGACACACGTGACACACACACACGTGACACACACACACACATGACACACACACACACGTGACACACACACGTGACACACACGTGGCACACACACACGTGACACACACGTCACACACACACGACACACGTGACACACACACGTCACACACACACACACGTGACACACACACGTCACACACACGACACACGTGACACACACACATGGCACACACACGTGACACACACACGTGTCACACAAACACGTGTCACACACACGTGACACACACACATGACACACGTGACACACACACACGTGACACACACACACGTGACACACACGTTACACACACGACACACACGTGACACACACACGTGACACACACGTGGCACACACACACACGACACACGTGACACACACGTGACACACACACGTGACACACACGACACACGTGACACACACACATGGCACACACACACGTGACACACACACGTGTCACACACACACGTGTCACACACACACGTGACACACACACATGACACACACGTGACACACACACACGTGACACACACGTTACACACACACACATGACACACACACACACGTGACACACACACGTGACACACACACGTGACACACACACGTGACAAACACACACGTGACATAGACACACGTGACACACACACGCACACACACACGTGACACACACGTGACACACTTGTGACACACTTGTTACACACGTGACACAAACACACACGTGAAACACACACGTGACACACACACATGTGACACACACACACTAACGCACGTGACAGACACACACGTGACACACGACACACACGTGACACACTTGTGACACACGTGACACACACGTGACACACACGTGACACACACATGACACACACGTGACACACACACACGTGACACACACACGTACGTGACACACACACATGACACACACACACGTGACACAGACACACACGTGACACAGACACACGTGACACACACACGTGACACACGACACACGTGACACACTTGTGACACACGTGACATGACACACGTGACACAAACACACACGTGGCACACACACGTGACGCACACGTGACACATGTGACACACACACGTGGCACACACACGAGACACGCGACACACACAGACGTGACACACACGTGACACACACGTGACACACACGTGACACACGTGACACACACATGTGACACATGTGACACACACACGTGACACACACACACGTGACACACAGACGTGACACACAGACGTGACACACACACGTGACACACAGACGTGACACACACACGTGACACACACGTGACACACGTGACACACACGTGACACACGTGACACACACGTGACACACACGTGACACACGTGACACACACACACGTCACACACACGTGACACACACGTGTAACACGTACAAGCCACACAGATGTGACACACGTGACACACACACGTGACACACGTGACACACACACGTGACACACGTGTGACACACACACATGACACACGTCACACACACACACGTGACACACACACACGACACACGTGACACACACGACACACGTGACACACACACGCGACACACACGTGACACACACACGTGGCACACACACGTGGCACACACACGTGGCACACACACGTGGCACACACACGTGACACACACACGTGGCACACACACGTGGCACACACACGTGACACACACACGTGGCACACACACGTGACACACACACGTGACACACGTGACACACACATGTGATACACACACATGACACACGTGACACACGTGACACACACATGACACACGTGACACACACACGTGACACACGTGACACACACACGTGACACACACGACACACACACGTGACACACACACGTGACACTCATGACACACACGTGACGCACGCCTCACACACACGTGACACACGCGACACACACACAAGTGACACATGTGACACACACACGTGACACACACACATGACATACACACACACAGACACGTGACACACACACGTGACTCACGTGACACACACGACACACACACGTGACACACACACACACACGTGACACACGCGACACACATGTGACACATGTGACACACACAAATGACACACACACGTGACACACGTGTCACACTCGACACACATGTGACACATGTGACACACACACATGTGACACATGTGACACAAACACACGTGACACACACACGTGACACGCACACGTGACACACGTGACACGCACACGTGACACACGTGACACACGTGACACACAAACGTGACACACACACGTGACACACGTGACACACACGTGACACACGTGACACACACGTGACACACGTGACACACACGTGACACACGTGACACACACGTGACACACGTACGTGACACACGTACGTGACACGTACGTGACACACGTACGTGACACACGTACGTGACACACGTACGTGACACACGTACGTGACACACGTACGTGACACACGTGACACACACACACGTGACAGACGTGACACACACACGTAACACACACGTGACACACAAACGTGACACACGTGACACACACACACGTGACACACACACGTGACACACATGACACACACGACACAAACACGTGACACACGCGACACACATATGTGACACATGTGACACACACGTGACAAACACACGTGACACACACGTGACACATTTGACACATGTGACACACACACGTGACACAAGTGACACACATACGTGACACACACACGTGACACGCACACGTGACACATGTGACATGCACACGTGACACGCATGACACACGCGACACACGCGACACACAGGTGACACACACGTGACACACACGCGTGAAACATGCGTGACACACACGTGACACACACGCGTGACATACGTGATACACACGTGACACACACACGCGACACGCGTGACATGCACACGTAACACACACAACACACGTGACACACACATGTGACACACACGCGTGACACACGTGACACACACGCGTGACACACGTGACACATGCGTGACACACACGTGACACACGTGATATACGTGACACACACATGTGACACACACACGTGACCTTCACAGACGTTACACACGACACACACGTGACACACGTGACACACACACACGTCACACACACGTGACACACGTGACACACACATGTGACACACATGTGTAACACGTACAAGCCACACAGACGTGACACACGTGACACACACACGTGACACACGTGACACACACGTGACACACACACATGACACACGTCACACACACACACGTGACACACACACACGACACACACGACACACGTGACACACACGACACACGCGACACACACACACACGACACACACACGTGGCACACACACGTGACACACACACGTGGCACACACACGTGGCACACACACGTGACACACACACGTGACACACACACGTGACGCACACACGTGACACGTGACACACACGTGACACACACGTGGCACACATGACACACACGACACACACGTGACACACGTGACACACACACGTGACACTCATGACACACACGTGACACACGCGACACACACACAAGTGACACACGTGACACACACACGTGACACACACACATGACATACACACACACAGACACGTGACACACACACGTGACTCACGTGACACACACACGACACACACACACACGTGACACACACACACACATGACACACGCCTCACACACGCGACACACACATGTGACACATGTGACACACACACATGACACACACACACGTGACACACGTGTCACACGCGACACACATGTGACACATGTGACACACACGTGACACATGTGACAAACACACGTGACACACACGTGACACACACGTGACACGCACACGTGACACACGTGACACACACACGTGACACACTTGACACACACGTCACACACGTGACACACACGTGACACACACGTGACACATGTACGCGACACACAGACGTGACACACGTGACACACACACGTGACACACACGTGACAGACGTGACACACACACGACACACAAACGTGACACACGTGACACACACACACGTGACACACACACACACGTGACACACGTGACACACACACACACGACACACGCCTCACACTTGTGACACATGTGACACACACGTGACACACACGACACACACGTGACACATGTGACACACACGTGACACACACGACACACACGTGACACATGTGACACACACACACGTGACACATGTGACACACACACGTGACACATGTGACACACATACGTGACACACACACGTGACACGCACACGTGACACATGTGACATGCACACGTGACACTCGTGACACACACGACACACGCGACACACAGGTGACACACACACGTGACACACACACGTGACACACGCGTGACACACGCGTGACATACGTGATACACACGTGACACACACACGCGACACGCGTGACATGCACACGTGACACGCGTGACACACGTGACACACACAACACACGTGACACACACATGTGACACACACGCGTGACACACGTGACACACACGCGTGACACACACGCGACACACACACGTGAAACACACGCGTGACACACACGTGACACACACGTGACCTTCACAGACGTTACACACGACACACACGTGACACACTTGTGACACACGTGACACACACGTGACACACACACGTACGTGACACACACACACATGACACACACACGTGACACAGACACACACAAGACACAGACACACGTGACACACACACGTGACACACGACACACGTGACACTTGTGACACACGTGACACAAACACACACAAGACACAGACACACGTGACACACACACGTGACACACGACACACGTGACACTTGTGACACACGTGACACAAACACACACGTGACACACACACGTGACGCACACACGTGACGCACACTCGTGACACATGGCACACACACGAGACACACACGTGACAGACGTGACACACACATGTGACACACACGTGACTGACGTGACACACACATGTAACACACACGTGACACACAAACGTGACACAGGTGACACACACACGTGACACACACACGTGACACACACACGTGACACACACGTGACACACGTGACACACACACACGTGACACACGTGACACGCACGTGTGACACACGTGACACGCACGTGTGACACACGTGACACACGTGACACGCACGTGTGACACATGTGACACACGTGACACACACACACGTGACACACGTAACACACACACACGTGACACTCACACGTGAAACACGTGACACACACGTGAAACACGTGACACACACGTGACACACACACGTGACACACACGTGACACACACGTGACACACACGTGACACACACACATGACACATGACACACACGACACACACAAAAAAGTGACACACACATGTGACACACACACGTGACACATACACACACGTGACACACACACGTGACACACACACGTGACACACACACACGTGACACACACACGTGACACACACACACACGTGACACACACACGTGTCACACAGACACGTGTCACACACACATGTGACACACACACGTGTCACACAGACACGTGTCACACACACACACGTGTCACACACACACGTGACACACACGTGACACACACGTGACACACACGTGACACACACGTGACACACACACGTGACACACACGTGACACACACGTGACACACGTTACACACACATGACACACGTGACACACACGTGACACACACACACGTGACACACACACGTCACACACACGACACACGTGACACACACACATGGCACACACACGTGACACACACACACACGTGTCACACACACACATGTCACACACACGTGACACACACGTGACACACACACACACATGACACACACACACACGTGACACACACACACACGTGACACACACACGTGACACACACGTGGCACACACACACGTGACACACACGTCACACACACACGACACACGTGACACACACACGTGACACACACACGTGACACACACACGTCACACACACGACACACGTGACACACACACATGGCACACACACGTGACACACACACACGTGTCACACACACACATGTCACACACACGTGACACACACGTGACACACAAACGTGACACACACACATGACACACGTGACACACACACACGTGACACACACACACACATGACACACACACACACGTGACACACACACACGTGACACACACGTGGCACACACACACGTGACACACACGTCACACACACACACGACACACGTGACACACACACGTCACACACACACACGTGACACACACACGTCACACACACGACACACGTGACACACACACATGGCACACACACGTGACACACACACGTGTCACACAAACACGTGTCACACACACGTGACACACACACATGACACACGTGACACACACACACGTGACACACACACACGTGACACACACGTTACACACACGACACACACGTGACACACACACGTGACACACACGTGGCACACACACACACGACACACGTGACACACACGTGACACACACACGTGACACACACGACACACGTGACACACACACATGGCACACACACACGTGACACACACACACGTGTCACACACACACGTGACACACACACATGACACACACGTGACACACACACACGTGACACACACGTTACACACACACACATGACACACACACACACGTGACACACACACGTGACACACACACGTGACACACACACGTGACAAACACACACGTGACATAGACACACGTGACATAGACACACGTGACACACACACGCACACACACACGTGACACACTTGTGACACACTTGTTACACACGTGACACAAACACACACGTGAAACACACACGTGACACACACACATGTGACACACACACACTAACGCACGTGACAGACACACACGTGACACACGACACACACGTGACACACTTGTGACACACGTGACACACACACGTGACACACACGTGACACACACATGACACACACGTGACACACACACACGTGACACACACACGTACGTGACACACACACATGACACACACACGTGACACAGACACACACGTGACACAGACACATGTGACACACACACGTGACACACGACACACGTGACACACTTGTGACACACGTGACATGACACACGTGACACAAACACACACGTGGCACACACACGTGACGCACACGTGACACATGTGACACACACACGTGGCACACACACGAGACACGCGACACACACAGACGTGACACACACGTGACACACACGTGACACACACGTGACACACGTGACACACACATGTGACACATGTGACACACACACGTGACACACACACACGTGACACACACACGTGACACACAGACGTGACACACACACGTGACACACAGACGTGACACACGTGACACACACACGTGACACACACGTGACACACGTGACACACACGTGACACACGTGACACACACGTGACACACACGTGACACACACACACGTCACACACACGTGACACACACGTGTAACACGTACAAGCCACACAGATGTGACACACGTGACACACACACGTGACACACGTGTGACACACACACATGACACACGTCACACACACACACGTGACACACACACACGACACACGTGACACACACGACACACGTGACACACACACGCGACACACACGTGACACACACACGTGGCACACACACGTGGCACACACACGTGGCACACACACGTGGCACACACACGTGGCACACACACGTGACACACACACGTGACACACACACGTGGCACACACACGTGGCACACACACGTGACACACACACGTGGCACACACACGTGACACACACACGTGACACACGTGACACACACATGTGATACACACACATGACACACGTGACACACGTGACACACACATGACACACGTGACACACACACGTGACACACGTGACACACACACGTGACACACACGACACACACACGTGACACACACACGTGACACTCATGACACACACGTGACGCACGCCTCACACACACGTGACACACGCGACACACACACAAGTGACACACGTGACACACACACGTGACACACACACATGACATACACACACACAGACACGTGACACACACGTGACTCACGTGACACACACGACACACACACGTGACACACACACACACACGTGACACACGCGACACACATGTGACACATGTGACACACACAAATGACACACACACGTGACACACGTGTCACACTCGACACACATGTGACACATGTGACACACACACATGTGACACATGTGACACAAACACACGTGACACACACACGTGACACGCACACGTGACACACGTGACACGCACACGTGACACACGTGACACACGTGACACACACGTGACACACGTGACACACACGTGACACACGTGACACACGTGACACACACGTGACACACACGTGACACACACGTGACACACGTACGTGACACACGTACGTGACACACGTACGTGACACACGTACGTGACACACGTACGTGACACACGTACGTGACACACGTGACACACACACACGTGACAGACGTGACACACACACGTAACACACACGTGACACACAAACGTGACACACGTGACACACACACACACGTGACACACACACACGTGACACACATGACACACACGACACAAACACGTGACACACGCGACACACATATGTGACACATGTGACACACACGTGACAAACACACGTGACACACACGACACACACGTGACACATGTGACAAACACACGTGACACACACGTGACACACACGTGACACGCACACGTGACACACGTGACACACACACGTGACACACTTGACACACACGTCACACACGTGACACACACGTGACACACACGTGACACATGTACGCGACACACAGACGTGACACACGTGACACACACACGTGACACACACGTGACAGACGTGACACACACACGACACACAAACGTGACACACGTGACACACACACACGTGACACACACACACACGTGACACACGTGACACACACACACACGACACACGCCTCACACTTGTGACACATGTGACACACACGTGACACACACGACACACACGTGACACATGTGACACACACGTGACACACACGACACACACGTGACACATGTGACACACACACACGTGACACATGTGACACACACACGTGACACATGTGACACACATACGTGACACACACACGTGACACGCACATGTGACACATGTGACATGCACACGTGACACTCGTGACACACACGACACACGCGACACACAGGTGACACACACACGTGACACACACACGTGACACACGCGTGACACACGCGTGACATACGTGATACACACGTGACACACACACGCGACACGCGTGACATGCACACGTGACACGCGTGACACACGTGACACACACAACACACGTGACACACACATGTGACACACACGCGTGACACACGTGACACACACGCGTGACACACACGCGACACACACACGTGACACACACGTGACACACACGTGACACACACGTGACCTTCACAGACGTTACACACGACACACACGTGACACACTTGTGACACACGTGACACACACGTGACACACACACGTACGTGACACACACACACATGACACACACACGTGACACAGACACACACAAGACACAGACACACGTGACACACACACGTGACACACGACACACGTGACACTTGTGACACACGTGACACAAACACACACAAGACACAGACACACGTGACACACACACGTGACACACGACACACGTGACACTTGTGACACACGTGACACAAACACACACGTGACACACACACGTGACGCACACACGTGACGCACACTCGTGACACATGGCACACACACGAGACACACACGTGACAGACGTGACACACACATGTGACACACACGTGACTGACGTGACACACACATGTAACACACACGTGACACACAAACGTGACACACGTGACACACACACGTGACACACACACACGTGACACACACGCGTGACACACACGCGTGACATACGTGATACACACGTGACACGCACACGCGACACGCGTGACATGCACACGTGACACGCGTGACACACGTGACACACACAACACACGTGACACACGCGTGACACACACAACACACACGTGACATACGTGACACACACACGTGACACACGTGACCTTCACAGACGTTACACACGACACACACGTGACACACAACACACACACGTGACACACACACGTACGTGACACACACACACATGACACACACACGTGACACAGACACACACAAGACACAGACACACGTGACACACACACGTGACACACGACACACGTGACACTTGTGACACACGTGACACAAACACACACGTGACACACACACGTGACGCACACACGTGACACACACACGTGACGCACACATGTGACACACACACGTGACACACATCACACGTGACACACATCACACACGTGACACACAAACGTGACACACGTGTCACACACGTGACACACGTGACACGTACGTGACACACAGACGTGACACGCGTGACACACACACACGTGACACACACGTGACACACACACACGTGACACGCACACGTGACACGCACACGTGACACGCACACGTGACACGCACACGTGACACGCACACGTGACACGCGTGACACACGTGACACGCACACGTGACACACGTGACACGCACACGTGACACGCGTGACACACACGACACACGTGACACACACGTGACGCACACACGTGACACACACGTGACGCACACGCGTGACACACGCGACACACACGTGACACACGCGACACACACGCGTGACACACGCGACACACACGCGTGACACACGTGACACACACGCGTGACACACGTGACACACACGACACACACATGACATACATGATACACATGACACACACACGTGACACGCACACGTGACACGCACACGTGACACACGTGACGTGCACACGTGACACGCGTTACACACGTGACACACGCACGACACACGTGTCACACACGTGACACACATGTGACACACACGTGACACACGTGACAGACGCGACACACACGCGACACGCACACAAGTGACACGTGACACAGACACGTGACACACACACACACGTGACACACGCCTCACACATGTGACACGCACACAAGTGACACACACATGTGACACACACACATGTGACACACACGCGTGACCTTCACAGACGTTACACACGACGTACGTGACACACGTACGTGACACACGTACGTGACACACGTACGTGACACACGTGACACACGTACGTGACACACGTACGTGACACACGTACGTGACACACGTACGTGACACACGTACGTGACACACGTACGTGACACACGTACGTGACACACGTACGTGACACACGTACGTGACACACGTACGTGACACACGTACGTGACACACGTACGTGACACACGTACGTGACACACGTACGTGACACACGTACGTGACACACGTACGTGACACACGTACGTGACACACGTACGTGACACACGTACGTGACACACGTACGTGACACACGTACGTGACACACGTACGTGACACACGTACGTGACACACGTACGTGACACACGTACGTGACACACGTACGTGACACACGTACGTGACACACGTACGTGACACACGTACGTGACACACGTACGTGACACACGTACGTGACACACGTACGTGACACACGTACGTGACACACGTACGTGACACACGTACGTGACACACGTACGTGACACACGTACGTGACACACGTACGTGACACACGTACGTGACACACGTACGTGACACACGTACGTGACACACGTACGTGACACACGTACGTGACACACGTACGTGACACACGTACGTGACACACGTACGTGACACACGTACGTGACACACGTACGTGACACACGTACGTGACACACGTACGTGACACACGTACGTGACACACGTACGTGACACACGTACGTGACACACGTACGTGACACACGTACGTGACACACGTACGTGACACACGTACGTGACACACGTACGTGACACACGTACGTGACACACGTACGTGACACACGTACGTGACACACGTACGTGACACACGTACGTGACACACGTACGTGACACACGTACGTGACACACGTACGTGACACACGTACGTGACACACGTACGTGACACACGTACGTGACACACGTACGTGACACACGTACGTGACACACGTACGTGACACACGTACGTGACACACGTACGTGACACACGTACGTGACACACGTACGTGACACACGTACGTGACACACGTACGTGACACACGTACGTGACACACGTACGTGACACACGTACGTGACACACGTACGTGACACACGTACGTGACACACGTACGTGACACACGTACGTGACACACGTACGTGACACACGTACGTGACACACGTACGTGACACACGTACGTGACACACGTACGTGACACACGTACGTGACACACGTACGTGACACACGTACGTGACACACGTACGTGACACACGTACGTGACACACGTACGTGACACACGTACGTGACACACGTACGTGACACACGTACGTGACACACGTACGTGACACACGTACGTGACACACGTACGTGACACACGTACGTGACACACGTACGTGACACACGTACGTGACACACGTACGTGACACACGTACGTGACACACGTACGTGACACACGTACGTGACACACGTACGTGACACACGTACGTGACACACGTACGTGACACACGTACGTGACACACGTACGTGACACACGTACGTGACACACGTACGTGACACACGTACGTGACACACGTACGTGACACACGTACGTGACACACGTACGTGACACACGTACGTGACACACGTACGTGACACACGTACGTGACACACGTACGTGACACACGTACGTGACACGTACGTGACACACGTACGTGACACGTACGTGACACACGTACGTGACACACGTACGTGACACGTACGTGACACACGTACGTGACACACGTACGTGACACACGTACGTGACACGTACGTGACACACGTACGTGACACACGTACGTGACACACGTACGTGACACACGTACGTGACACGCGTGACACACACGTGACACACGTACGTGACACACGTACGTGACACGCGTGACACACACGTGACACACGTACGTGACACACGTACGTGACACGCGTGACACACACACACACGTGACACGCACACGTGACACGCGCACGTGACACACACGCGACACACGCGACATGCACACGTGACACACGTGACACACACGACACACGCGACACACGCATGACACACGTGACACACACGCGGGACACACGTGACACACACGCGGGACACACGTGACACACACGCGTGACACACGTGACACACACATGACATACGTGATACACACGACACACACATGTGACACACACACGTGACACGCACACGTGACACACGTGACATGCACACGTGACACACACACGACACACGTGACACACACGTGACACACACGTGACACACATGCGACACACACGTGACACACATGCGACACACACGTGACACACGCGACACGCACACAAGTGACACACGTGACACACACGTGACACACACACACAGACACGTGACACACACACACGTGACACATGTGACACACACACGACACACACACACGTGACACACACACACATGACACACGCCTCACACACGTGACACACGTGACGCACACATGTGACACATGTGACACACACACGTGACACACGTGACACACGCGACACGCACACAAGTGACACACGTGACACACACACGTGACACAGACACGTGACACACACACACGTGACACATGTGACACACACACACGACACACACACACGTGACACACACACACACATGACACACGCCTCACACACGTGACACACGCGACGCACACATGTGACACACACACGTGACACACGTGACACACGCGACACACACGTGACACACACATGTGACACACACATGTGACACACACGTGACACACGTGACACGTCACACACACGTGACACACAAACGTGACACACGTGACACATACACGTGACACACGTGACACACACGTGACACATGTGTCACACACGTGACACACGTGACGCGTACGTGACACACAGACGTGACACGCGTGACACACACACACGTGACACACACGTGACAGACGTGACACACACGTGACACACACACGTGACACGCACACGTGACACTCGCACGTGACACGCGTGACACACACGACACGTGACACACACGTGACACACACGCGTGACACACGTGACACACGCGTGACACACGTGACACACGCGTGACACACACGTGACACACGCGTGACACACGTGACACACACGTGACACACGCGTGACACACACGTGACACACGTGACACACACGCGTGACACACACGCGTGACACACGTGACACACGCGTGACACACGTGACACACGCGTGACACACGTGATACACATGACACACACACGTGACACACACGTGACACACGTGACACACACATGACATACGTGATACACACGACACACACACATGACACACACACGTGACACGCACACGTGACACACGTGACACGCGTGACACACGTGACACACACACGACACGCGTGACACACACGTGACACACACGTGACACACGCGACACCCACGACACACACGTGACACACACACGTGACAGACGCACGTGACACACACACGTGACACACACACACATGACGCACGTCACACACACACACACGACACACAAACGTGACACACACACGTGACACAGACGACACACACACACGACACACGTGACACACACACGTGACACACATGACACACACGTGACGCACGCTTCACACACACGTGACACACGCGACACACACAAGTGACACACGTGACACACACATGTGACACACACACACATGACGCACGTCACACACACACACACGACACACGAACGTGACACACACACACGTGACACACACGACACACACACACGACACACGTGACACACACACGCGACACATGACACACACGTGACGCACGCCTCACACACACGTGACACACGCGACACACACACAAGTGACACACGTGACACACACACGTGACACACACACACGTGACACACACACACGTGACACACGTGACACACGTGACACAAACACACGTTACACACGTGACACACACACACGTGACACACACACGTGACACACACACACGACGCGCGCGTGACACACCCGCGTGAGTCGCGCGCGTGACACACACGCGTGAGCTGCGAGCGTGACACACGCGTGAGTCGCGCGCGTGACACACACGCGTGAGTCGCGCGCGTGACACACGCGTGAGTCGTGCGCGTGACACACACACACGTGTGACACACACACACGCGCGCGCGACACACGCCTAGTTGCCTTTGGTTTATTGGTTACTAGGCAACTCCCTATTTACTGCAAGCTGGATGTGACATTACAAGGGTGGAGCTCTGTTCACTACTTCCTTATCACTATGCTATTTAAGAGCTAGCTGCTGCAGCCTGTGGAACATGGACTCCATACCTTGTTTCATCTGGTTTTTGGTGCGCATCATCTTGTTTTTTAGTATGTTCTCTTTGGTTTTTATCTATGTAAATATTTTATGATATGTATGTACGTTGAGATATTTGTTTAGTGTTTACACACTTTTGTTATTGTCTTTATAGGCTTGAAAAAGACCTTTACAGGTCGAAACGTCGCCTAATTTTTAAACTATGAAACAATAAAGCATGTTCCTTTAGACAAGGAGTTTTGTTTTTTTGTGCATCACTATATGCTGCCACCTTTTCTGCTATACGTGTTTCCCCAAGGGGCTTCTGTCCATAGCCCTGTTGGTGGCTCTGCATCTATCTAACTAAATTTTTTTGCTACAGAGAACTAAGATTCTCCTCTACTTAAAAATACTATTTTTCTCTAATTTGCCTCCCCCCTAGTATTTCACTCTGGTGGGGTAGAGTGAGTGCTGTGGTCTTTTGCTTACTACTGTGAGCTTAGAGGGACTAGAGATCCTTTCTTTTTTATTACTAAAACCAGAGAGAAACATTTTCCATTTTTCTAATCTGCTTTCTTTTTCTGATTGAAGAATTTATTCTGCTGTCTATGGGGCCTGCCATCATTTTCTGTTCATGACTATGCGGGCGTCAATCTTGTCTGTTCATGACTATGGGGGCAGGAGGCCATCTTGTCTGTTCATGACTATGAAGGGGGGGGGGAGGCCATCTTGTCTGTGCATGACTATAGGGGTGGGCAGCTTGTTTGTGCATGACTATGGGGGTGGCCATGTTACCTGAGCTGCATTTAACAAATTGGAGAGATTCTTTACAACAGCCTCCTGGGCCATTCACATGATTACAGGAGCTGAACTGTTGACTTGCATGGGGGACTGTTCTAGACATGCTCTGACCTGCAAAGGTCTTTCTGCAGAGAGGGGAGTGGATGTTCATAGCTAATCACCTCTTGTGAAGGGTGGGTACTGTATTATTTACATACAGGTGTCACCTCTCAGTGTAATCCTGCCTGTGATGTCGGGGAGCTTTCTCTACAGATCAGGAAGTGACAGACTAGTAGTAGGCTCTGTGGTCAGTGTGATAAAGGCAGGATTTTAGGATTTTTTTGTAAAATCTAGATTGTGACTAAGAATTTATGGAGGCACTGTGACCACGTAACTTCTATAGGAGACCTTGTGCACAGTAGTCTGGAAAGAGTCAAATTGTCAGACTGCATGTGGATTTCACAGGAAGACACAATAGGAATCGGGGAGCAAGAGAGTATAAGAGACACCTCCCCTTCACCACCCAGAACACCATAAATTACTTTATGGTGCTGTTCCATTGTGACAGTGTCCTTTTAAAAAGAAATCACCCAAAATTCTTTAACCCCTTAACGCCACAGGGCGTAACTGTACGTCCTGCATCGACAGTGCCTGTGATGGCTAATGCAAGCGATAAGGCATTGCAGGACAGAAGTCCTGCAATGCTTCATCATAGCGACCATAGGTGTTATTGTACAAGTTCCCTACAGGGACATAAAAAGTGTAAAAAAAAAAAAAATTAAAATGTTAAAAAAGAAAAATGTAAAAAAAAAAAAATGTAGCAACCCTTTTTTCTGTGCTTTTTCCCATATTAGCATGAACAAAAATGTAAAAATTAAAATCTCATATTTGGTATCGCCGTATCGGTAACGACGAGTACAATAAATTGAACACACTTTTTATCCTGCACGGCAAAAAGCGTAAAAAAAAAATTCTAAAAAAACCTGAGGCAAAATGCTTATTTTTTAAATTTTGCCTCCCAAAAAAGCAATAAAAGTGAACAAAAAGGCTGTATGTACCTCAAAATGGTACTAGTAAAAAATAATCCCTCACAGATCAGACCATGAAAAAATAAAAAAGTTATAGGACTTTGAATGCAGCGATTTAAAAAAAAAATTCCAAAAAAAGGGTTTTTTATTGCAGAAAATTGGAAAAACCTAAAGACAATAAAAGAATTTTTGTATCGTTGTAATTGTACTGACCCACAGCAAAAATGTAGTGTGTCATATATGCTGTATGATTAAGGGCTTATTCACACATCCATATATCAGCCGGGTTTTCAAGCCCAGCTGATATACAGTGTCCCTTTCTGCAGGGGGAGGAGGCGGGTCTGGCCGGGAGCAGTGCACTGAGCTCCCGCCCCCGCTTCGCTCCTCACCACTGTTTGCAATGGGAGGGATGGGGTCGGAGCCAAGTGCCGCCCCGTCCCGCCCCTCACATTGCAAATGGTGGAGAGGGGCAGGAACTCAGTCCACTGCTCCCGGCCCAACCGGCTTCCTTCCCCCGCAGAAAGGGACACAGTATATTGACCGGGCGTGAAAACCTGGCCGATATACAGACGTGTGAATAAGCCCTTACACTGTGAAAAAAAAAAAGATAATCTATGGCAGAATTGATGTGTTTTCTCTCCCTGCTATAGAGATGAGCTAGCACCAAAATGCTTGGGTGCTCGTTGCTCAAGTTGAACTTTCCACGATGCTCGAAAGTTCGTTTCGAGTAACGAACCCCATTGAAGTCAATGGGTGACTTGAGCATTTTTGGATATGACCCATGCTCCGCTAAGGTTTTCATTTGTGAAAATCTGGAAAACCTATGAAAGTGATGGAAACGACACAGAAACGGATAGGGCAGGCGAGGGACAACATGCAGGGCTGCATCTCAGGCTCCCAGGTCTCACTATTAAGCCACAATAGCAGCAAGAGTGCCCCCCCCCCTCCTAACAATTTTTTTCTTCGGACAAAGCCTCATTAGCAAGGCATACCTTAGCTAAGCACCACACTACCTCCAACCAAGCACAAGCACTGCCTGCGGGTCACACTACTGCCTCTTCTCCTGGGTTACATGCTGCCCAACCCCCCACACGACCCCACATCCAATGGGGACTCCATGTATCCACACACTACTCATTCTGTTTGGGTGTCGGATACCTCAGCGACAACGCAAGGGGTAAACCATCTGCACTCTGAACCCTACCCAAGTCTGTCAGTGTTTTGGGGACAGACAGGTAAAACACCGATGAGGAGGAACCGGAGGCACACACTGTAGAGGGTTGGCAGGGCCAGGTAGCGACCCTCTTTAAAAGGGGGAGGGGGGGGGGCGATAGCTCACAATGCTGTTGAGAATTGATAATAGATTGACGTTGGATCTTCATTCCAATCCTGTGCCACCTCCGTCATGAGCTGCAAACGTGGGCATAAAGGGGAATCAGCTGCCAGCCCAGCACTTCTACACATCTCCACAATGCAGCAATACTCAGTGTGGGAAGTATGTGAGCGGGCCCTGGGTCAGCCTCTGTCCCAGCAAACACCTTATGTGGCCCAAGGTGCTGCAAGTGACATAGCAATGGGGAATCCATGTGTCAACACACAACTCATTCTGTTTGGGTGTCGGATACCTCATCGACAACGCAAGGGGTAAACCATCTGCACTCTGTCCCCAAAACACTGACAGACTTGGGTAGGGTGCAGACAGGTAAAACACCGCTATGGGAAGTCTGTGTGCAGCCACAGCATAGGTGGCTCCCAGGAACCCACAGATGGTACATAAAGATATCCCATTGCAGTGCCCCGGATAGCTGAGGTTACGTGCGAGAAAATACATGTTGGCTTCGGCCCACACTCCATGCCCTAGTCAGTCTGGGTTTTTTTGGGGGCCAGATAGGTAGAACACCGCGATGGGAAGACTTAGTGCACCCATAGTATACATAGACCCCTGTAATATTCCTGTAGCAAAGGTATAAGCTGACCCCAGTAACATTTCAGTAGTAACAGTATAGACAGACCCCAGTAACATTTCTGTAGTAACAGTATAGACAAAGCCGAGTAACCTTTCTGCAGTAACAGTATAGGCAGACCCCTGTAACATTTCAGTAGCAGGAGTATAGGCAGAGCCCAGTATTAGTAACATTTCAGTAGTAACAGTATAGACAGAGCCGAGTAACATTTATGTAGCAGCAGTATACGCAGACCCCTGTACCATTTCTGTAGTAACAGTATACGCAGACCCCTGTACCATTTCTGTAGTAACAGTATAGACAGATCCCAGTAACGTTTCTGTAGCAGAAGTATGGGCAGACCCCTGTAACATTTACGTGGCAGCAGTATAGGCAGACCCCTGTAACATCCTTGTGGCAGCAGTATAGGCAGACCCCTGTAACATCCTTGTGGCAGCAGTATAGGCAGACCCCTGTAACCTTCAAGTGGCAGCAGTATAGGCAGACCCCTGTAACATTCAAGTGGCAGCAGAAGTATAGGCAGGCAGATCCCAGTAAAATTTCTGCAGTAATAGTATAGGCCAACCTCTGAAACATTGGGGTACCATAAGCGTAGGCGAAGGCCGGAAAATTTGGTTGGATAACAGTGTAGGCATGGGCCCGAAAAATAAGTACCAAGAGTACAAGTGTACCTCTGAAAAATTGATCAACCGAGAGGGCAGATGAAACCCATAAATATTTTTTGAAAGATACACTGTTAAGCTCACTGTTGCTTAATTTGTAACAGAGCCTGGAGGCAGCCCTGTTGAAAAAAATTGGTTCATGTTAAAGTATCAATACTTTTGAAACTTTGAAAGAAATTGTAAAAACATTGGTAGATGTAGATGAGCCTTTTGGGCCGCAGAAAAATTGGCCATTCAGCGCGATGACATGTTTCCGGAGGAGGAGTAGCAGGAGGACGACTAATGTCAGAGACAGATTGACAAAGAGAAATGCCCCATTTTCCCGGTGATAGAGAAGACTGCTTTTATCTGCGGTTGCAGCGAAAAGAATCTTTAGGTTCCGCTGCTCTCCGCCGGTGGAGAAGAAGAGTCTGGGGAAAACCAAGCTTTGTTCATCTTTATGAGTGTAAGCATGTCGGCACAGGCAGTTGACAGGCGGGTACGCTTGTCCGTGACGATTCCTCTAGCTGCACTAAACACCCTCTCTGACAAGACGCTAGCGGCAGGGCAAGCCAGCACCTCCAGGGCATACCGTGCAAGTTCGTGCCACATGTCGAGCTTTGACACCCAATAGTTGTATGGAGCAGAGGCATCACGGAGGACGGTGGTTCGATCGGCTACGTACTCCCTCACCATCTTTTTACAGTGCTCCCTCTGACTCAGCCTTGACTGGGGAGTGGTGAGGCAGTCTTGCTGGGGAGCCATAAAAGCCTTGGAGAGTGTTCCCCTGCCTGCGCTGAACATGCTGCCTGATCTCCGCGCCTCCCCTGCTACTTGGCCCTCGGAACTGCGCCTTCTGCCGCTAGCGCTGTCAGATGGGAAGTTTACCCTCACTTTGTCCACCAGGACCCTGTGGTATTGCATCACTCTCGAAACCCTTTCCTCTTCGGGAATGAGAGTGGAAAGGTTCTCCTTAAACCGTGGGTCGAGAAGGGTGTACACCCAGTAATCTATAGTGGCCAGAATGCGTCTAACACGGGGGTCATGAGAAAGGCAGCCTAACATGAAGTCAGCCATGTGTGCCAGTGTACCAGTACGCAACACATCGCTGTCTTCTCCTTCCTCCACAGGCTATACACACTGAATGGATGAGAGGCAAGCAGCATGGGTACCCTCTGCAGTGGGCCCAGCTGTCTGTTCCCACTCCTCCTCCTGCTCCTCCCCCTCCACGCGCTGAGATATAGACATGAGGGTGCTCTGACTATCAAGCGACATATCCTCTTCCCCAGTCTCCTGTTCGACCGCAAAGAGTTAGCCTTTATGCTTTGCAGCGAACTTCTCAGCAGGCATAGCAGAGGAATGGTGACGTTAATGATTGCAGCATCACCGCTCCCCATCTGGGTAGACTCCTCAAAGTTTCCAAGGATCTGGCAGAGATCTGCCATCCCGGCCCACTCCTCGGTGCTTTGGCAGATTAAACCGATGTTGCAGGGTGGCAGCATCCGTGGTGGACTTGCGGAAATGTGCAAAGACGCGGCGCACCTTGCCGAGCAGGTCAGACAAGTGCGGGTAGTTTTTCAGAAACCGCTGAACCACCAAATTGAAGACGTGGGCCAGGCATGGCACGTTTGAGGCTGGCGAGCTGCAGCATCACCACCAGGTTACGGCCGTTGTCACACATGACCATGCCCGGTTGGAGGCTCAGCGGCGAAAGCCAGAGGTCGGTCTGCTCTGTCAGACCATGCAACAGTTCGTGGGCCATGTGCCTCTTGTCACCTAGGCTGAGGAGTTTCAGCACGGCCTGCTGACACTTGCCCACCGCTGTGCTGCCGCACCACATCGACTGCTGGCAACGTGCTGCTCACATTTCTTAATTGCGAGGTAGAGATTGCTTAGGAGGAGGGGGAGGGTTTAGAGGAGGTGGCATAGAACACCGCAGATACCCGAACCGAGCAAGGACCCGCTATTCTGGGTGTGGGTAGGACGTGTGTGGTCCCAGGCTCAGACTCGGTCTCAGCCTCCACCAAATTCACCCAGTGTGCCGTCAGGAAGATATGGTGGCCCTGTACGCCAGTACTTGTTCACGTGTCCATGGTTAAGTGGACCTTCCCAGTAGCCGCGTTGGTGAGGGCACGATTGATGTTGCGGGAGACGTGATGGTGTAGGGCTGGGACGGCACACCGGGAAAAATAGCGGCGACTCAGGACAGAGTAGCATGGGACCGCCACCGCCATCATGTTTTCGAAAGCCTCCATTTCCACAAGCCTGTACGGCAGCATCTCCAGGCTGATCATTTGGCAATGTGCACGTTTAAAGCTTGAGCTTGCGGGTGCGTGTCGGCGTTTTTGCGCTTTCGCTCCAACGTTTGCGCTAGCGCCAGCTGGACGCTGCGCTGAGAGACATTGCTGGATGGGGCCGAGGACAGTGGAGGTGAGGGTGTGGGCGCAGGGCGGGAGGCGCTCATGCCTGTGTCCTTAGAGGGGGGTTGGATCTGAGTGGCAGGTTGGGGCACAGGGGGAGAGGCAGTGGTGCGACCTTCGTCCCACCTTGTGGGGTGCTTGGCCATCATATGCCTGCGCATGCTGGTGGTGAGGCTGGTAGTGGTGGCTCCCCGGCTGATCTTGGCGCGACACAGGTTGCACACCACTGTTCGTCAGTCGTCCGCGCTCTCACTGAAAAACATCCACACCTTTGAACTCCTGGCCCTGCCTCTACCCCTTGCCACCCACTGCCTCTTCCAACCTGTCCTGCTGCTGCACTTGCCTCCCCCTCTGAAGACCTGTCCTCAGTTGGCTTAGCAAACCAGGTGGGGTCAGTCACTTCATCGTCCAGCAGCTCTTTCTCCGAATCCTGTGTGCGCTCCTCCCTCGGACTTACTGCCCTTACTACTACCTCACTGATAGACAACTGTGTCTCATCATCATCGTCCTCTTCACCCACTGAAAGCTCTTGAGACAGATGCCGGAAGTCCCCAGCCTCATAACCTGGACCCCGGGAACTTTTCAAAGGTTGGGCATCGGTCACAACAAACTCCTCAGGTGAGAGGAACCATTTTTTCCCAATCAAGGCAGGGGCCCGAGAACAGTTCCTGGGAGTCTGTCTGCTCATCAGAACGTGTCATTTTCATGGAGTGAGGAGGCTGGGAGGAAGGAGGAGCAGCAGCGAGAGGATTCAGAGTTGCAGCAGTGGACGGCGTAGAAGACAGGGTGGTCGATACATTGCTGGATGCATTTTCTGCCATCCACGACAGGACCTGCTCACACTGCTCTGTTTGTAATAAAGGTCTACCACGTGGACCCAGAAATTGTGATATGAAGCTGGGGACCCCAGAAACTTGCCCCTCTCCTAATCCTGCAGCAGCTGCCTGCGATTCACCTGGACCAGGAACTCGGCCTGTGCCCACACCCTCACTTAGGCATCCGCGTCCTTGCCCGCGTCCACGTCCTCTAGCCCTACCCTTACCCCTCAGCATGGTGGATTACGAATAGAGCAGACAGAGCGGTGTAAATAATTATGGAATTATTGGCACACAGTAGGAGGCTGACAGCGGTATTGTAACGCTAACTCCAGGCAGAAACAAAGAATACAGAAGGCTGCAAACAGGCCTATTGGCGCAATAGTGATTCACTACAACTCCCACCAGACACAGTAAATTTCAGACGGTCAGGGGTAGCCCAACAAAGAAGCTTTTCTTGTAATTTTTTGAAAAAGAATACAGGCTATATAGCCTGTATATGACTTTCCCTCTACCAGTGGCTGTGCCCGTACGCTGTGCGTGGAGTTGACGGCAGGCACAGAGCGGTGTAAATAATTAGGGAATTATTGGTGTACAGTTGGAGGCTGACAGCGGTTATGTAAGCAAACTGCAGCCAGAAAAAAATTATACGGAAAGCTGGAAAAAGGTCTAACTCTGCAATGGTGATGCACTACAACTCCCACCAGACAACCTGTAAAATGCACACGGTCAGGGGTAGCCCAACAAGGAGTTTTTCTTATAATTTTTTTTTTTTGAAAAAGAATACAGGCTATATAGCCTGTATATGACTTTCCCTCTATCAGTGGCTGTGGCCGTACGCTGTGCGTGAAGTTGACAGCAGGCACAGAGCGGTATAAATAATTATAGAATTATTGGCGTACAGTTGGAGGCTGACAGCGGTATTGTAACGCTAACTCAAGGCACAAAGAATACAGAAGGCTGAAAACAGGCCTAGCTGTGCAATAGGGATTCACTACAACTCCCACCAGACACAGTAAATTTCAGACGGTCAAGAGTAGCCCAACTAAGGAGCTTTTATTGTAATTTTTTGGAAAAAGAATAGAGGCTATATAGCATGTATATCACTTTCCCTCTATCAGGGGCTGTTGCCGCACACTGTGCCTGAAGCTGCCGCCAGACACAGAGTGGCGTAAAAAATTAGGGAATTATTGGCGTACAGTTGGAGGCTGACAGGTTATGTTACGCAAACTGCAGCCAGAAAAAAAATTATACGCAAGGCTGCAAAAAGGCCTAGCTGCGTAATAGTAAAGCACTGCAACTCCCAGCAGCCACGAAGTAAAATGCAGACGGTCACATGTAGCTTTAAGAAGGAGAGTTGGGGTTCTTGTAGATAGGATTCTACACTACCACTGTCCCTGCCTCACCAGTACTGCCCCTATACTCTGTATAATTGACTGCAGACTGAGAATGCTATAGCTGTAATAGCCTGCAGAGCCCGAGATGAAAAAAATTTTTTGGGTGCAAAACTGCTCCCAGCAGCCACAACAGTAATGCACACAGTCAGATGTGGCCCTAAAAAGGACCGTTGGGGTTCTTGAAGACGCTAACACTCTCCCTAATCTCTGCCAGCGTGTGTCTGAGGTGAGCCGCGGGCGGAACCGCTTTAAGTACTCGGCGGTCACTTGATCTCACCAGCCACTCACTGCAGGGGGGTGGGATAGGGCTGGAACATCACAGGAGGAAGTTGTAATGCCCTGCCCTCCCTGCATGTCTATTGGCCAGAAAATGGCGCTAAACATGCAGGGAAGGAAATGGAATTGACTTGAGTACCGCGTGGTGATCGTCTCGAGTAACGAGCATCTCAAACACCCCAATACTCGAACGAGCATCAAGCTCGGACGAGTATGCTCGCTCATCTCTACCCTGCTATCAAAAAAAAAAAATTTATGGATGTTTTACAATATAGTCTTATATACCCCAAAATGGCACCAATAAAAACTACAGTTCGCCACCCAAAAAACAAGCCCTTACACAGCCCCATTGACAGAAAAATAAAAACGTTATGGCTTTTAAAAAATGGAGATAAAATCCGCCAAAAATCGTTGCATCCTTATGCCCCAAATCGCCATGTCCTTGAGGGGTTAGAAATATGTTTAACAGGAAAATGTAATTTACACAGTTGGGTCACATTATTATGACCACCTCCTATTTTCAACGTCGGCAGTGTACAGCCCATGAAGGAAGTGGGTGGCTTGGTGGGTATATACAGTATGGCCCGTCTGCTCACATAATACTTGTCAGGGGTAAAAGAGGCTATTTATCAGAATTGCAAAAGGGAATGATTATTGGAACACAAGCAGGTGGCCACAGCATTCTGGTCCGGGACGTTTTTTGTGGCATTCTTTGTGCCCACTCATCTATGCAGCAGGCACTCTGAACCAATTTGATTATGAATCCATCCTTGCAGACCTCGTAGACACATACATGATGATTATCTTCCCTGTGCCAGATGGGATCCTCCAGAAAAAAACATGAAATGTCAAAAAGCTAGAAATGTCCAACAGGAGTTGGAAGAGCACAACCAAGACCTGCAAGTACTTCCCTGGCTCCCTAGTTCTCCAGGCCTGAAATCAATTGAGCATATGTGGGACCACCTCAATCGTTGTTTTTGCTCTATGGATTCTAGCCCACGCTCCCTTCGGCAACTGTGGGATGCACTGCAGACAGTATGGCTCTGGATACCAGAGACAACCTACCAGCATCTTAATGAGTCACTATGTCTAGCTGCAGTCCCTGCGGCACACGGTGGTTACTCTGGATATTAGCTGGTGGTCACAGTAATGGGACTCAACTCTGCATATATTAGGTAATATTTTGATGACACATTCTTTTTAATTTAGCTGTGTATTTGGACCATATTTTCATGAGATCCACCATGCTCAGGCATCAGTGCAATTTAGAGTGGTTGCCACAAGCCTACCAGCTGTGACCAACACCATGTCTTTATCAAAAGATTTTTGCATAATTAAAGAAAAACTAACCCAGAGCAGGGTCATAAGTGTCTGATTTCTGGGATGGAAGTAATATAGACTGAACAGCCACTTTATCGGAGACCATTTGCGCTTCCCTGTAATGGATTTATCACTGTGACCCCGGAGTGCAGCATAAAATCATGTAAAAAGTTTTCTGTGGAACAGTTTCAGTGTGAATCCACATTAGATGTAAATATCCAGCGATCTGATTGATTTTCAATAAGGCCCATTCAGTGATGCTAGACTAGCTGAGGCCAAGATTTCACTGCCAACCGTGTGGGGTTTTCTTGTGCAGCAATGTGGAGAGTATGCTGAGACAGGCGTGATCAAGGAAAGCCATCCACCAAAACGGAATCTTGTGGACAGAAACAACTCGTTACCAAGAGTTTTTGGATGAGGATGTCCGGAATCGTTCTGACCAACAAGCGCTGTACAGTCAGGAGCAGCGGAATACAAGGCTGGATTGCCAACTAACATCCCAATGGACAAACTGACGTTCCTTAGCACAGATAGGCTACAACAGCAGACAACCATTTCCAGCACTATTGTATCCAAGAAAAACAGAAAGGTGAGACTCCAGAGGGCAAAAAAGCACAAAAATTGTATTACTGAGCAGTGGAGAAAAATCATCGCCTGATCATATGGATCCAGATTTCTGTTGTGCTGTACTGAGGGGAGGTCAGAATTTGGCACAAGCAGCATGAATCGAGACTTTCCCGTCATCTGTTCAGACCATGTCAGCACCTCCATCTAATTTGCACAACTACAAGTAGCTTTCTGTCCGCAGGGGCCGATATTCCTACAAGATGATTTTTGTATGAAGTCACAGGGGCGGAGGAAGTCCCAATGGGTTGTATGCAGTGTCACGGGAGAGGACCCCTTTAAAATATAACCTTTATTAAATGCAATTTAGAAACTTTAAATATGTTTTTTAGGACCAGTAGCAAAAGACAAACAAACATGCATCAAGTGAGGCTGATGCAAGAAAATTGCATCACCCACGTGCATATTAGTGGTAGGCTATGTACTATCTTGAGCACCTACAATAAAGGTGCTGGCAATAGCCTACAGAACTCTCCCCTTGCACCTATGTAATAATGACTATGGGGCCAGTGTAAACTTGTTTCTGGCAGCGTAAAAGAGGTGATCAATATATATGTCTCCACCTCTCTAAAAGTGCCAAATTGTGATTAACCACCCAGCCGGGTAAAAAAACGGCAATGTGGGAGGATATTACTCAGCAATCGTATATAGAGACTGCACGACTCATCATAGGTGTGAGGTGTTGCAATGCTTAAATAGGGGCATTGGAGGTCTGGTAGATAACCTCCTTCGTTTAGGAATAATTAGGACTGGGTATACTGACAAAAGTGTGGGGTCAGCATATAACACGACCTAAAACGGTTTAACCCCTAATCTGAGAAGCCAACTCCAAATGGAGATAAGGAGAAGGTTTGAGTGGCGAATCGAATTTCTGGTTCAAACTTACAAAATTTAATTCATATTCACTGCATACAGAAAAGATGCAATGTCAGGAGAGATGACTGTCATACAGGCAAAGAGTAGAAACTGCCAGTCCCAAATGTGAAGTTATTTCCAGATTCGGAAAGTCAGAAAATTGAGCAAAATTTTTGATTTTGAGTTCAGTAAAGACATACTGTACATCCCAAAGCATCAAGCAACCCACCAACCATATTTTAACTCTTAGAGCTCAGTCACACGGGCGTTTTTTCGCACGATTTGCGGATCGCATAACGGATGCGCTCCAAAAAAACCCGCGTGACCGAGGCCAGCGTCACGGCTGAAAAATAAAACGCTGCTAGCAGCATTTATCAGCCGAAAGGGCTCAGTCACACAAGTGCTACCCGCTATCCTCTGCCACAGCTGACTCTGATTGGTCATAGCCCTCAGCCAATTCATGAATGGGTAAATGAGTGCTGCCTCTGATTGGCTGAGCACTGTGACCAATCAGAAGCAGCACCCATTCATGAATTCATAAATGGGTGAGTGAGAGCTGCCTCTGATTGGATGAGGGCTGTGACCAATCAGAGCCAGCCCATTCAGCAGGCGGGAATTTTAAATCCCCGCCATCTGAATACTACAGAAAGCAGTTCAGGAGAACTGCCGGCTGGACGCGGCTGAACTCTGGCAGCTGCAAAAACGTGAGTGTATATATATTTTTTTACACTTTTTTTGCATGGTTTTCTGGGAAGGGCTTATATTTTAAGCCCTTCCCCGAAAATTAATACAGCGCTTTCCGGCAGCCCATTGCTTTCAATGGAGCCGGCTCCATTGACTTCAATGGGAGAACATTGTTCTCTGCCACAGCTGTTACAGCTGTGGCAGAGGAGAACAATCTTCAGTATATGTTCTCAATGGGGTCGGCGCTGCTGCCGCCGGCCCCATTGAGCGCATATACAAGTACACCGATTTGCGCAGAATGCAGTTACATGCGTTCTGCGAATCGCTGTGTCATATAATCATCGGCACATCCGCATAAAAAACGACCATGTGACCGATCCCATTGCTAAGCATTGGGTCTATATATCTGCAGACCGCAAGCGCGTCTGCAAATCGGACCAAAAAACGCCTGTGTGATTGAGCCCTAAGGGTATTCAATGCCTCAGATCTGCAGTGTCTTCTCCAATTTTTGGTTTGCTCACATCTCTAGACATGCACAGCAGGACCCGGCATAGATTTCTATTTAGGTTCACAGAGGTGCTGAGATGTGCACTATATATCTGGCATATTGTGCGCTATGGGGAATAATATTAACCCCTTAGCCTATTATGGCCATAAAGATGCAACACTTTTTTCCCCCATCTCCACTTTTCAAAAGCAATAACTTTTTTATTTTCCCATTGACATGGCCGGAGGAGGGCTTGTTTTACGACGCGAACTGTAGTTTTTATTGGTAACGTTTTTTACGGTGGTGAGAGAAAGCATCAATTCTGCCATAGTTTTTTTTTTTTTCTTAAGTGTTAATCTTGCAGCATAAGGGCTTATTCACATGAGCGTATATCGGCTGCACTTTCACGCCCCGCCGATATACGCTGCCCATTTGATGCATTGGTTTACAATGCATCAGTTTAGATGGGCGTATTTCTGCGGCGTAAAAGCGCCAGGCCGGCCAAGATAGAGCATACGGTGCGCATTTCAAACAAGACACTTTTACGCCGGCAGTGGCTCCCATAGACTCCTATGGGAGTCTATGGTAGCTGCCGGAGAAGGGAGGTGGGAGAGAGTTTAGCAGCGTGTCTGCTAAACAGCCACCCTCCTTTCTTACTCTCCACCCCTTGATGGCTGTTTGCAATGGGAGGTGGCGGGAGCCAACAAGTGGCGGAGAGGGGATGGGAGCTTAGCACACTAGCTTCCGCCCCATCCCACCCCTTTCCTTGCTTAGAGCCAGCAGTTTAGCAGTTCCACTCCCACTTTCGGATATGTATTGTGTACGTTAGGCACCTAAAAGAAAAAGCACATCATGTTCTATTTTTCCACGTATCACGCATGTAAGAGCCCTGTTCTCTACGGCTGCATTCGGAATGCAGTGTATATGCAGTGTAATTGCATATTTGCAATTTTTTTTACTCATGCTATGGGAGATATGAGAAGGAAGTTAACAAAAGGAAACCAAGAAGTTATAGGCAGACCGTGCAGGAGCCTCCAGGGACCACAGACCTATCGAAGCTGGTGTCTGCGGGTTTTGGAGGCCATAATAATACCATGACTACTTTTGATATTGGCAAACTCATTGCTCTGATGCATCGAGTCTATGCAAAAATGGAAAACTGCTAAGCCAAGAGAGCGTTCTCCTCTGGTGAAGAAACTGTTCCCGGAGCACCACTAACAACTCTCACCAATACAGGAAAGTACAAGAAAATGTCATCAGTGTGAGCGCCAAAAGGATGTTTCTGGAGCATTGGGCAACTTGTGACATTCCCTGTTTGCGTTACTTTTTGCTTGCATAAAATACACCGTTCATACACAAGGCATACGCCCACAAAAACACGCATATGCATGACAATACGCAGGGATACACAATTCCATACACAGGTAATATGCTACGATTTTTACGCAGAATATTACAATATGGTCGTATGAGCCCGCCCTAACTGATAATTTTTTTTCTGCGGGTCAATATGATTACGACTAGAGATGAGCGAACACCAAAATGTTCGGGTGTTCGTTATTCGGAACGAACTTCCCGTGATGCTCGAGGGTTCGTTTCGAACAACGAACCCCATTGAAGTCAATGGGCGACCAGAACATTTTTGTATTTCGCCGATGCTCGCTAAGGTTTTCATGTGTGAAAATCTGGGCAATTCAGGAAAGTGATGGGAATGACACAGTGACGGATAGGGCAGGCGAGGGGCTACGTGTTGGGCTGCATCTCAAGTTCACAGGTCCCACTATTAAGCCACAATACCGGCAAGAGTGGGCCCCCCCCCCCCTCCCAACAACTTTTACTTCTGAAAAGCCCTCATTAGCATGGCATACCTTTGCTAAGCACCACACTACCTCCAACAAAGCACAATCACTGCCTGCATGACACTCCACTGACACTTCTCCTGGGTTACATGCTGCCCAACCGCCCCCCCCCCCCCCACAGCGCACACCAAAGTGTCCCTGGGCAGCCTTCAGCTGCCCTCATGCCACACCACGCTCATGTCTATTTAGAATTGCGTCTGCCATGACGAGGGACCGCAGGCACACACTGCAGAGGTTGGCACGGCTAGGCAGCGACCCTCTTTAAAAGTGGCGGAGCGATAGCCCACAATGCTGTACAGAAGCAATGAGAAATAGAATCCTGTGCCACCGCCATCAGGAGCTGCACACGTGGGCATAGCAATGGGGAACCTATGTGCCACACACTATTCATTCTGTCAAGGTGTCTGCATGCCCCAGTCAGACCGGGCTTTTTAATTCATAGACACAGGCAGGTACAACTCCCTATTGTGAAGTCCCTGTCGACCCACAGCATGGGTGGCTCCCTGGAACCCACCGGCGGTACACAGAAATATCCCATTGCATTGCCCAACACAGCTGAGGTAGTAATGTTGTGCTTAACCTTTTCCAATCCAATTTGTATATGGTTTTCCTAGGGGGCTTACTCTTTTTCTGCTGTTATACAACGGCGCTATATGCTGGCTAAAGCCAGTACTGCATGAGCTGACACGTAGGATAGGCTCCGACAGCAGAGAGGCTGGCAATATACAGTAAGAGAACCCCGACGGACGTCTACCAACAACGGAGCTGTACAGCCTTAAACCCTAATGTCTTCACAGGTCACACAGTGGACTGGAAAGGGTTAATGCAGGTGGGTTTCGGCCCACACTGCATGCCCCAGTCAGACTGGGGTTCTTTACAAGTGGACACATGTAGGTTAAACTCCCTGTGGACCCACTGCCTGGGTGGGTGCCAGGAAGCCACCGGCGGTACATAGAAATATCCCATTGCATTGCCCAACACAGCTGAGGTAGTAATGTCGTGCGTAATACAGGTGGGCTTCGGCCCACACTGCATGCCCCAGTCAGACGGGTTCTTTAGAAGTGTACAGATGTATTAAAAACTCAGTGTGCACCTACAGCATGGGTGGCTCCCTGGAACCCACCGGCGGTACACAAAAATATCCCATTGCATTGCCCAACACAGCTGAGGTAGTAATGTCGTGCTTAATGCAGGTGGGCTTCGGCCCACACTGCATGCCCCAGTCAGACTGGGGTTCTTTACAAGTGGACACATGTAGGTTAAACTCCCTGTGGACCCACTGCCTGGGTGGGTGCCAGCAAGCCACCGGCGGTACATAGAAATATCCCATTGCATTGCCCAACACAGCTGAGGTAGTAATGTCGTGCGTAATACAGGTGGGCTTCGGCCCACACTGCATGCCCCAGTCAGACGGGTTCTTTAGAAGTGTACAGATGTATTAAAAACTCAGTGTGCACCTACAGCATGGGTGGCTCCCTGGAACCCACCGGCGGTACATAAAAATATCCCATTGCATTGCCCAACACAGCTGAGGTAACGTCAGCTGTAATGCAGGTGGGCTAAAAATTAATTTGATTACACTGTAGGCGAGGGCCCACAAAAATTGCTGTATCAACAGTACTAATGTACATCCCAAAAATTGGCCATGGCCAGCCAAGAGGGCAGGTGAAACCCATTAATCGCTTTGGTTAATGTGGCTTAAGTGGTAACTAGGCCTGGAGGCAGCCCAGTGTAACGAAAAATTGGTTCAAGTTAAAGTTCCAATGCTTTTAAGCGCATTGAAACTTATAAAAATTGTTCTGAAAAATTATTTGAGTGAGCCTTGTGGCCCTAAGAAAAATTGCCCGTTCAGCGTGATTACATGAGGTTTCAGGAGGAGGAGCAGGAGGAGGAGGAGGAGGAATATTAGACACAGATTGATGAAGCAGAAATGTCCCCGTTTTGGATGGTGAGAGAGAACGTAGCTTCCATCCGCGGGTGCAGCCTACGTATTGCTTACGTATCGCTGCTGTCCGCTGGTGGAGAACAGAAGTCTGGGGAAATCCAGCCTTTGTTCATCTTGATGAGTGTTAGCCTGTCGGCACTGTCGGTTGACAAGCGGCTACGCTTATCTGTGATGATTCCCCCAGCCGCACTAAACACCCTTTCCGACAAGACGCTAGCCGCAGGACAAGCAAGCACCTCAAGGGCATACAGGGCTAGTTCAGGCCACGTGTCCAGCTTCGACACCCAGTAGTTGTAGGGGGCAGAGGCGTCACCAAGGATGGTCGTGCGATCCGCTACGTACTCCCTCACCATCCTTTTACAGTGCTCCCGCCGACTCAGCCGTGACTGGGGAGCGGTGACACAGTCTTGGTGGGGAGCCATAAAGCTGGCCAGGCCCTTAAAGACTGTTGCACTGCCTGGGATGTACATGCTGCTCGATCTACGCACATCCCCTGCTACCTTGCCCTCGGTACTGCGCCTTCTGCCACTAGCGCTGTCGGCTGGGAATTTTACCATCAGCTTGTCCGCAAGGGTCCTGTGGTATAGCAACACTCTCGAACCCCTTTCCTCTTCGGGAATCAGAGTGGCCAGGTTCTCCTTATACCGTGGATCGAGCAGTGTGTACACCCAGTAATCCGTCGTGGCCAGAATGCGTGCAACGCGAGGGTCACGAGAAAGGCATCCTAACATGAAGTCAGCCATGTGTGCCAGGGTACCAGTACGCAACACATGGCTGTCCTCACTAGGAAGATCACTTTCAGGATCCTCCTCCTCCTCCTCCTCCTCCTCAGGCCATACACGCTGAAAGGATGACAGGCAATCAGCCGGTGTACCGTCAGCAGCGGCCCAAGCTGTCTCTTCCCCCTCCTCCTCATCCTCCTCATGCTCCTCCTCCTCCTCCTGTACGCGCTGAGAAATAGACAGGAGGGTGCCCTGACTATCTAGCGGCATACTGTCTTCCCCCGCCCCCGTTTCCGAGCGCAAAGCAGCTGCCTTTATGGTTTGCAGGGAATTTCTCAAGATGCATAGCAGAGGAATGGTGACGCTAATGATTGTAGCATCGCCGCTCAGCACCTGGGTAGACTCCTCAAAATTACCAAGGACATGGCAGATGTCTGCCAACCAGGCCCACTCTTCTGAAAGGAATTGAGGAGGCTGACTCCCACTGCGCCGCCCATGTTGGAGTTGGTATTCGACTATAGCTCTCCGTTGTTCATAGAGCCTGGCCAACATGTGGAGCGTAGAGTTCCACCGTGTGGGCACGTCGCACAGCAGTCGGTGCACTGGCAGCTTAAAGTGATGTTGCAGGGTGCGCAGGGTGGCAGCGTCCGTGTGGGACTTGCGGAAATGTGCACAGAGCCGGCGCGCCTTTACGAGCAGGTCTGACAAGCGTGGGTAGCTTTTCAGAAAGCGCTGAACCACCAAATTAAAGACGTGGGCCAGGCATGGCACGTGCGTGAGGCTGCCGAGCTGCAGAGCCGCCACCAGGTTACGGCCGTTGTCACACACGACCATGCCCGGTTGGAGGCTCAGCGGCGCAAGCCAGCGGTCGGTCTGCTGTGTCAGACCCTGCAGCAGTTCGTGGGCCGTGTGCCTCTTATCGCCTAAGCTGAGTAGTTTCAGCACGGCCTGCTGACGCTTGCCCACCGCTGTGCTGCCACACCGCGCGACACCGACTGCTGGCGACATGCTGCTGCTAACACATCTTGATTGTGAGACAGAGGAGGAGGAGGAGGAGGAGGGTGCTTTAGTGGAGGAAGCATACACCTCCGCAGATACCAGCACCGAGCTGGGGCCCGCAATTCTGGGGGTGGGTAGGACGTGAGCGGTCCCAGGCTCTGACTCTGTCCCAGCCTCCACTAAATTCACCCAATGTGCCGTCAGGGAGATGTAGTGGCCCTGCCCGCCTGTGCTTGTCCACGTGTCCGTAGTTAAGTGGACCGTGGCAGTAACCGCGTTGGTGAGGGCGCGCACAATGTTGCGGGAGACGTGGTCGTGCAGGGCTGGGACGGCACATCGGGAAAAGTAGTGGCGACTGGGAACTGAGTAGCGCGGGGCCGCCGCCTCCATGATACTTTTGAAGGACTCCGCTTCCACAACCCTATACGGCAGCATCTCAAGGCTGATGAATTTTGCTATGCGGACGGTTAACGTTTGAGCGTGCGGGTGCGTGGCGGCGTACTTGCGCTTGCGCTCGAACACTTGCGCAAGCGACGGCTGAACGGTGCGCTGAACTACACTGCTGGATGGGGCCGAGGACAGCGGAAATGAGGGTGTGGGTGCAGGCCATGAGGCGGTAGTGCCTGTGTCCTGAGAGGGGGGTTGCATCTCAGTGGCAGGTTGGGGCACAGGGGGAGAGGCAGGGGTGCAAACCGGAGGCGGTGAACGGCCTTTGTCCCACCTTGCGGGGTGCTTGGCCATCATATGTCTGCGCATGGTGGTGGTGGTGAGGCTGTTGGTGTTGGCTCCCCGGCTGAGCTTTGCGCGACAAAGGTTGCACACCACTGTTCGTCGGTCGTCAGGCGTCTCTGTGAAAAACTGCCAGACCTTAGAGCACCTCGGCCTCCGCAGGGTGGCATGGCGCGAGGGGGCGCTTTGGGAAACACTTGGTGGATTATTCGGTCTGGCCCTGCCTCTACCCCTGGCCACTGCACTGCCTCTTGCAACCTGCCCTGCTGATGCCCTTGACTCCCCCTCTGAAGACCTGTCCTCCTGAGTAAGCGTTGCACACCAGGTGGGGTCAGTCACCTCATCGTCCTGCTGCTCTTCCTCCGAATCCTCTGTGCGCTGCTCCCTGGGACTTACTGCCCTTACTACTACCTCACTGCAAGACAACTGTGTCTGATCGTCATCGTCCTCCTCACCCACAGAAAGTTGTTGAGACAGTTGGCGGAAGTCCCCAGCCTCTTCCCCCGGACCCCGGGAACTTTCGAATGGTTGGGCATCAGTGACGATAAACTCCTCTGGTGGGAGAGGAACCGCTGCTGCCCAATCTAAGCAGGGGCCCGAGAACAGTTCCTGGGAGTGCTCCCGCTCCTGAGCAGGTGTTATTGTAGTGGAGTGAGGAGGCTGGGAGGAAGGAGGAGCAGCAGACAGAGGATTCGGATTGGCAGCAGTGGACGGCGCAGAACTGCGGGTAGACGATAGGTTGCTCGAAGCACTTTCTGCCATCCAGGACAGGACCTGCTCACACTGCTCATTTTCTAATAACCGTCTCCCGCGTGGACCCATTAATTGGGTGATGAATGTGGGGACGCCAGAAACGTGCCTCTCTCCTAATCGCGCAGCAGTCGGCTGCGACACACCTGGATCAGGAGCTTGGCCTGTGCCCACACCCTGACTTGGCCCTCCGCGTCCTCGGCCGCGTCCACGTCCTCTAGGCCTACCCCTACCCCTCAGCATGCTGTATTACCAGTGATTTGATTTCACAGGCAGGAAATAAATTGGCGCAAGACTGCAGGCCAAATATAATTTTTGCCCTTTTTGGAAAACGAAAGGCCCCACTGCCTCTAGTGAATGAATTATCTAAGTTTAATAACTGTGCTGTGTCCCTGCTTATGTGTCACAGAACGTGAGGGTAGCAGAGTTATTATAACTCTGGCAGAGCAGGTATTTTTTTTCCCAATTAAGGAAAGCAAATGGCGAAGCCAGCAGTAAAGCGTAGCTGGGTGCGTATGATTTAGCAATGTTTTTCACGCAGCTCACACGTCTCCACCGCCCGTAAGGACGGACAGAGGCTGGACAAATAGATTTGTTTTCAGTTTTTTCCCACCAAAAGGCAGCACTGCGTATATTCTATGAACATGAGAAGTTTAATAACTGTGCTGTGTCCCTGCTTATGTGTCACAGAACGTGAGGGTAGCAGAGTTATTATAACTCTGGCAGAGCAGGTATTTTTTTTCCCAATTAAGGAAAGCAAATGGCGAAGCCAGCAGTAAAGCGTAGCTGGGTGCGTATGATTTAGCACTGTTCTTCACGCAGCTCACACGTCTCCACCGCCCGTAAGGACGGACAGAGGCTGGACAAATAGATTTGTTTTCAGTTTTTTCCCACCAACAGGCAGCACTGCGTATATTCTATGAATAATAACTGTGTTGTGGCCCTGCCTATACAATTCTTTCCCTGCAGTATCAATGGAGGGTGGAATGCTCTGCAGAGGCGATTTTGAGAAGCCCAAAAAAAATGCAGCACAGCTAACAGCAGCCTGGACAGTACTGCACACGGATAAATATGGCCCTAGAAAGGACCGTTGAGGTTCTTGAAGGCTACACTCACTCCTAACACTCTCCCTGCCTATGCAGCACTTCTGTCCCTAATGCCAGGTGCAACGGTCTGCAGAGGCGATTTTGAGGAAAAAAAAAATCCCACTGCTAACAGCAGCCAACACACAGCTATCAGTGGCCCTAATAAGGACCTTTGGGGGGTCTTGAAGCCTACACTAACTACCAATTCTTTCCCTACAGCAGCTCCGGTATAAACAGCACTGTCCCTCATCTAACTCACACCGCATCTGAGGCGAGCCGCGGGAGGGGCCGACTTTTATATTAGGCGAACACCTGATCTCCCCAGCCACTCACTGCAGGGGGGTGGTATAGGGCTTAAACGTTGCAGGGGGAAGTTGTAATGCCTTCCCTGTCTTTCAATTGGCCAGAAAAGCGCGCTAACGTCTCAGGGAAGGAAGTGAAAGTAACCAGAACACCGCATGGTGTTCGTTACGAATAACGAACATCCCGAACACCCTAATATTCGCACGAATATCAAGCTCGGACGAACGCGTTCGCTCATCTCTAGTTCCGTCACATTTGCGATGTTTTGTAGCATGCGACATTGCGAGTCAAAAACATTGTGGATTTCGCCATATGCCTGCGACTTGCAATGTTTTGTAGCCCGTGTTTCCCTGTGGAGCCTTCCTCTCTGTTACAGTGCACGAAAGCGCAATTTTTTTTCGTTGCGATGCAACTTTGACAATAGGAAATCCTACTGTCAAAGCCCTAAACTAAGCCCTAGCTGCATAAATTTAAAAAAAAAGGAATACATCTGCTCACTCGTCTCCTGCAGAGCTTCCTGGTCGGGACTTTGAAAATCCCGACCTCCAGGAAGCTCTGCCTCTGATTGCTTCATCGAGCGCTGGCTCTGATCAGCTGAGCCAGTGATCGAGAACCTATCACAGCCATTGAATGATTCAATGAATGTCTATGATTGGTTCATCGAGTGCTGGCACTGATTGGCTGAGGGCCATGGCTGAGCCAATCAGAGGCAGCGCTTCCTGGAGGCGGGGATTTTCCAATTCCCGGCCAGAAGAGATGCTGAAGACTAGCGCCGGGAACCAGGGAGAAAATGCAGCAGAGCTGACAGCGCTTCTTAGGTGATGTACTCCTTTGTATTTGACTTTGTAGCACCACTTGCGACTTTGTAGCACCACAAAGAGAGCCGCATTAGGGATACCAATGGCACAGCACTGATAAATTAAAAGTGCTTCATCTTTATTTGTTGCACATTGTTTTGAGCCTGCGTCATCTACTGGAAGCCTCCCTATACGATATTGAGGTACGCCAAAGTGCTGTTGTCTACCATTACATATTTACATGAACCACCGATGTGATATCGCTGCAATTTTCTCGTGGTGATATCGTAACACCTGGGTGAAACAGGCCTTCTATGCATGAAATTGAGCTTGATTGCACCCATTGTAGGTTCATATAAGCAGGATTTTCTTTGGGAACTTCTTATATGTGTGACCAGTGGTGATAGATTTCCCTTGGATTGATGCTGCATTTCTTGCACGTTCTGTTTCTCTAAATGCTTTTATTATATTTGTAATTCTAAATAAACAATATTTTAATGATAATTTCTGCAGACCTGCCTTGGACAATTATTTTTGGATTGTTAGCTCCAAATAATGCAGAAACCATGTAAAAGTCAGATACGAGCTCTATACAGTGATAGTGATTACAGTGCAGTTACCTCCAGTGGTCACAGCTGACTTTTTTGATTGGTGACGTCTGGTTTAGTTTTTCTTTCCAATGTCTGAACTGAGATTGCCATAGTAATATAGTAAATTAGCTTGAACAAAGACATGTCCATCCAGTTCATCCCATTACCCCTCCCTCAGCCCCCCGAATGTTTATTCAGAGGAAGGCAAAAAAGCCAATGAGCTAATTTTCCTCATTTAAGGGAAAAAATTCCTTCTGAAGGGTTCTTTTACACGGGCGTATTTTTCATCAGTATTTTGTGTGCCAAAACCAGGAGCGGGTCCAAAATACGCAAGAAATGCAAATCTTTCCATTCTACTTTCTCTCTGTAAGTTCTCCTCCTGGCTTTGGCCCACAAAATACTGATGAAAAATACGCCCGTGTGAAAAAGCCCTAACTCCAATCTGCAATTGGAATAATCCTCAGATCACTGACCCTTCTGAAGTAGTCATTGATTATAACTAGGGATGAGCGAGTATACTCGCTAAAGCACTACTCGCTCGAGTAATGTGCTTTAGCCGAGTATCTCCCTGCTCGTCCCTGAAGATTCGGGGGCCGGCGCGGGGAGCTGCGGGGGAGAGCGGGGAGGAACGGAGGGGAGATCTCTTTCCCCCCAGCCCGCGCTCCCCGCCGCGACTCACCTGTCAGCTGCGGTGGCTCCCGAGTCTTCAGGGACGAGCAGGGAGATACTCGGCTAAAGCACTACTCAAGCGAGTAGTGCTTTAGCGAGTATACTCGCTCATCCCTAATTATAACATAATATTGTGTCGCTCAAGAAAGACATCCAGGCCCCTCTTGAACTACTTGTTTGAGTTCACCATCAACACGTCCTCAGGCAGAGAGTTCCATAGTCTCACTGCT